>OX438589.1:5007500-7507500 GCA_949316365.1 Hoplodrina blanda | reverse complement strand
AATTCGTTAATCTATAACGAACGCATGATTCTACGTAGGTTCATATCTAAATGTAAGATATGTTTAAAATGACCGTTACTATCGATAATCATAATCTTTAAGTACTACTACGAAGTCGTTATCATGTGCATTGACAGTACGTATAGGTACTAAACACAAGCACGCTTAAAAATAATACTTGATATTTTCAACTAAGTACCTATTCTGTCGCCTTATTTCAGATAGTTAGGTATTCTACCTCCTATTATTTTAAACGCAGGAAAATCATTCTTTATAGAATTTAATTAAAAATATCTGTGACTTTCCTGTTACTGTAATGTACCCTGAACGGATTTCAGCATGTCTACGCCATATTTTCTGCACAATGAAAAAAACTACATAGAATTTACATAACTATATTGAAAAGTATTATAAACAGTACCTACCTAGACTAGCACGTGTACCTAATAGAAATACAACATGTACATTTATGTACATTGTGTTTAATTGACACAAGTTCTTGATTTGAATTTTGGATAAGGCCCACTTAAGAACACGAGATCAAATTAAAAAATTCTATATTGAATTTTCGTAGTGTAACTTGTATTAGTAACGATGTTAAGTTTTTGACAATAGTAGGCCACAGATTTATCTATTTATTTAAACTTTATTAAACAAAAGGTACAAAGGCGTCATTAAGCACTTTAGTATTCTCTACCAGTCAACCAAAGGTGGTGAAGAGATATTTATTGATGGAAATCCATCGATTTATACATCTTTTCTATTGATTTCAATCGTAACATAGCATAGCATTACCTGCTGTAAATATATGTAAATACTAAATACCTATCATGTTAGTAAATACACTTTGCACATACATCCATGCACTGATTCATTCCTCATCCCGACTCAGATCTGTCTACTTTATGATTACGCCAATATCCCTTCTAAATCACTTGCTAATGCGGTCTGAGCAAAGCCATTTCTTATCTAACACTATCACACATTTGACAGATCGACAGATAGACATTTTGATAGATAACATAGAGATAAGATGACAGCCATTTAAAATTATAATTATATCATGTTTTTTTTATTGGGCAGGAGTAGGAAATCGTTAATGGTCGCGCAGATGGACCCATTGCTAGGCCGGTCTGAGTAATACCGGACTCTTACCGGCTAAAACCACACTCTTGCCACAGCGTGAGCCCCTGCCATACAGGTTTCGCAGGGGTTTTGTAATGGGCTGTGTTTTTATACACAGATACATAAAAACACATAACATCACGCCAGTAATTTTTTTCGGGTTGAATTAAAAATGCATGAAAATAAGGTGGCAATCTGCAGTAATATGGTGCAAGATCTCAAAATGAGGATGATCGAATATAGAAATATTCGATCATCCTCATTTTGAGATCTCTTCTAGGGCCGTTGCTCAACCAATCCTTGGTTGAACAAGCCTAAATAACAACAACAGTCACATATAATACGTTCTGAGCAGCGACAAAAATACAAGAGCAATGTTTTCGGTTGACAATGAGACAAATCATAGACAAACGACTAGAACAAAGGGTTTCAATAGAGAATAGAATAAATTCAAAACAAACACTCGCTATGAATATTTTCAGTCGTGTCTAAACAAGGTTCTCTTGCGATTGACAAGCATCCATGTATAGTTAGAATGGTGTTATTTTAAAACAAGCACCCTTTTTCCTTCAGTCGGTAACGGAACGAGACTTTAATAAGGTTGGAGAAATGAGTTTGATCGAACATAAACCAAAGGGATTAAGGTCTATGTCTGTTCACGATCAATAGGAAAATGAGTTTGTAAGGGATAAACTCAGAAACTACATAACCGATTTAAAAAAATCTTTCACTTAAGGAAAGCTACATTATCAGCGAGTAACATAGGCAATATGACATCACGCTACGACTCACGGGAGTGGAGCAGTAAACAAAGACATAACTTGGATGAAACTGCTAGTAATTTATAATTACACTTTCCACCAAGTTTGCCGATTGTATCGAACTTCAAAGAGGAATTTGAAGATTTATTATAAAGAAACCAATAGGACTGTTTTTAAAGGTTTTGTGCCCCGCATGTTGAACTCAAAAGATTTGAACGTCATTGATAAAATCTACAAGGTAGTGTTAATCAAACAGGACGTATATAATTACTATCTAACACGGATTATACAAATAAATTTGGTTGTTACTACTTGTTTAGCAACTGAGAAACCAACAAAGTCGCGAGCTGACGCTAATAATACAATACTTTGTTCAATCGTTGCTTCTAATCAACACATTAGCAAGTAAACATTGTATGCCTGTCAAGATTTTTATATTAGCAGTGGCAAAAGACCATGAATTTGTTATATAGGTGACCTTGAACGACGTAAATCGATATGCAGTCGTGCAATGCCGTACTAATGGCGATATGATGGCCGGTAGTACTAATTGCATAAAAATAGCTTTTCATTTCGTGTCGTCACTTCTTTAATATGCTTATAATACATACATAACATACATAACATCACGCCTGTTATCCCCGTAAGGTTAGGCAGAGCCCATTAGTACACCCACATTTCGCCAGTTATAATAGTAAAATGTCGTTTTGTACGTTAATCGAAAGAGAAGCTAAGGTAGCCACTAATTTGTTAAAGCATTAGTAGTGGAGCTGATGCAGACAGACTGACAGATGGGCCGAGTTGATTACGTAGAATCTCAACACTTGCAAGATCATTAGTCAGATGACTGCGAAAAGATAACTGCATAGGTAGAAGGTTATCGTCTCAAGAGTAACGCAACAAAGGCGTAAAATCAGTAGCTACTGAGGAAGGCAAATAGAAACACAGAAAAAACAAGCAAAAATGAACCTTTTTGCAGTTTTCTTGCCAATATTGGAAATAAATATAGTTGTAAAAAAGAAACAATATTAAAATTTATACAAAATATTATCTCCAAAATAATTCTTACAATATTTTCCTTCACCTTTTGTGCTGTTGCTTCTAAATTATGCACACACGTTTGAAAAACATGTAGGTACACGACAATGACATTTCTGATACCCCTGCCAACAAAAGTAACCACTGGCTTTTAATTTATATCTTTTATGACTTTGCAAAATCCTCAAAGGGTAAGGCAGAGGTGGTATGAAGTTTGCTGATCACGTATTCAGTTATCAATGAAATGGAAGCAAACATTTACACACACATCTATATAACATCACTCCTGTAATCCCCGAGGGGTTAGGCAGGGGTGTACCCTTTAGTACACCCACATTTCGCCAGTTATGTTTAAGTCCCATGTAATAGGGGGCGAGCTTATTGCCACACATTACATTTATGGACAGAATTCTCGTAACTATAAGAAAATCTCCAGTCGGAAAACAAACAAAGCAAGCATTAGGCGTAGCTTATAATTGTATTCAGAAACGTTACTCTGACGTTGCAAATTCTTCAACAGCTACATGCAAACTTTTCTTACAGCCGTTATTGTGTAGAGAAACTTGAGATCTCCATAGAAATATAAACAACGCGGTCCACAGCTGCATATGGACGCATTCTCAGCATATGACTACCTGACCAGCAAACAAAACAAAATATTATATTTTGATGAGTCGACAGGGCATTACCCTTTCTAAGTTTATACAAGACCTGCCACTTTTAGAATAGTTGCAATCGCATTTGCGTGCACTTTTATATAAACAATCCTATGTAAGTATGTATATGCAGCTAGTTTAACAGCTACTTTCATTTTCAGTGAGAATAACAATTATAGCTTTATGCACATTCAGAGAAAAATAAGCATAATAAAAATAGTAAAAGACCGGAACCACATCATGTATTTTGAAAACTTTTTCAAACGCCAGAAAAAGTCCTATTGATCAACTTAACGTGAGACTAGCCCATTAATGCGACAGAATGATTAACTTGTAAGCTTAAATACATTGTAAAAAAATACGAAAAGTAAATACAAACAAATTCAGTGTTCGGCAATATTTTAAAATATACTTGTAGTGTTCGGGCTTGGCGTATTGCCCGGGTACCTATTATGTTCTCAAACGAAAACAGAAGCCATTTCTTGTGAATGGATTGGTTGAATAACTAAAGCTTTAATTATATAATTATGTCTAAAGTTCATACAACATCTTTGGACTGTTACCGTTCAAGTTATTTGAATGTTTGCTTAATTTTTTCCGATTTCAACATTTACTCATAAATTTTTACATTCATTACTTAATTCCATTAGTTCTTAATCAATAGCTTACTAGATATAAATGTTTATACAATAAACCAAAGGGCCTACCCTTGAAACTCTCCGTGAACCTAAGACAATGAAACTATTATCATTAACTTGGTAATAAAAATCTCAAGAGAACTGCATAAAATATTGACCTAGTTACTGGTTCACAGTCCCCATTCGTTCAGGATGTCGAGGCATTCATTTTATCTAACTACGCTTTGTCTGTAAATGCGCATCCCCCAACATTCAGAGTACCCGCTTCACCGACTTTTATCCGTTCTACCGTCTATGTTGCGTCGTGCCCTATTTTATCATTATTCTTTTCACTTCAATTTTATTATTCCTTTGTAGTTTCTGCAATACTCAGTGGTTTATGATGTTGTCTTTTATTCTTCGAATTTCGACTTCATCTGTTATAATCTGACCTAATTCTAACTGATCCGTGCTATTCTTTACTCTTTTTCTTAACGAATGTTTCCTGTCGAAACGAATAAGCACCTACCAATGTAAGTCTGTTTTATTTGTGTTTCGTCCTTTCGAAATCACCGTGACTTTTATTTACTTTGCCAAATTTTGATGCGATATTTCTATTTGTCTGACTAATTTTACTTTTGGAGTGATGTGACCTTAGGAACAGCAATTTTATCCTTAATTTATCTGTGTCATGTTGTTCATTTCTCATTTGTCCACCTCTGGAATAAATATTATATCAACCTGTCTAGCTGGCGTCTTAATTCTTCATAACTCCAATGCTATGCTCATTCGCACCTTAACTAATTGGACGAACGCCAAACAGGACCACCCAAACTATCTGACGTTTTATGATCATTGAACTTCTAATACCATGCTAATATAGTCGGCGTGTACGTATGTATGTCTCATAGGAATCGTGTTGTTCTTCTCGATGGGTCCCTGGCGGTATACAATTTATTATAATTTTATACACATTTGCTGTTACGTTGTTGAATATGGGACACTGCCAAAAGCCGATAATTTATTATCGGATACGTCTGTATTCAATATGAAAAATCTGATCAGAACTATATCTAAATAATTTTTATTCGGATTATTATAAATTTATGTGGTTTTCTATGAACGTTCGGGACGTTCAGAACTTTTTATTTTCATGTCAACAAAATATTTGACATTATGGTTTCAGGTTACTTTGCTTTGAAAGCATTTGAAGCCACTATCTGAACTGATGAAAGATTTACTCAGCTCCTGTCGGAATGATATACAGTACACAACCTTGGATTGACAGGGCCACTATTTAAAAAAGTTTCTTCTTAATTAGTTTGTACTAGAATCTCAAGTTTAATAATTTTGTTACATTTTAGATCTCAATAGACTTTTTGCTTAAGTGCACTATCGCCAAAACCTTAAGTTATAGTTGGTAATACGGGGTTACAAAATGTCATAGGTACGTAATAAGATCCGTCTAGCGCAAACGGGCCTTAATACCTTAAACCGAATAGGTAGGTAAAACTCCATGAAAATATTTTATTAATTCCAACCACATTATTATAACATTTAATATACGACCAAACATATAGTAAAATTAAATTACTTTTGTACTTTGCACACAAAAGATATCAATAATCTTCTAAAACATGTGTTTGTAGAACGATTTGTCGAAAATTTATGAAGACAGCTACGAGATTCGGTTGCGATACGTAAATATTTAGAGATTTTTTTATAAATATTTATCCAAATATTTAAGCCTACAACAAATCAAATCCTTTATGTAAGTGTTACTACAGATACATGCCATAATTTTAATAAGATATCTTATATTTATCAGTTGCATCATGGTTTCTGAATCAGATGTATAGTTGGAGTATAGCTTAGTACGCCTAATTTCGTGGCCTGGCTACGATTTGGAATTGGTACATTAGTTCGCAATATAAATCTATGTAAAAAGAGCCCCTGAACTTTAAATATACCAAACAATCTTCCCCTAAATCTTTTAGACAGATTGTGGATAACAATTTTTTGGCAGTGTCGACTAAACAATTTCCTAACATCAGCAATCTCCATAAAAAGCAACGAATCAAAAAATATCTCCGTTTATGTATTGCCTACTATAATTTATAAACAAGCCGAACTGTTTATATTGCATGTATTACATTATACACGGGTATATATTTTTTTAAATCAACCTGAGCCTGACACTTGGGTCGCTGCCAAAAGCCAATGTTTTGGTAAGTGAGAAAGTAAAACAACGAAAAGGAAGATTACGTAGTACAATAATTTAGGAAATAATGAATTAGATGAGAATGAAAAATAGACTTTACGATTGTGACGTTCCCTGAGAGCATCAGATTTATTTGTGTTTGCAGGTCATTGCATTGTGGTCATCATAATCGTTACGCAAGCCTGCAGTCTGCAGACAACTTTGTATGAAAAAAGATGCGACATGAAAATGCACAGCTAATGTTAAAAAAAGGGTAGAGTTGACAATAATAGAGTTAAAATTACAAATCATAACTTTTTATTTTAGGCTTTATACACACCTAATAAGGTTGCATATAAAACACGACCAAATTGTCGCATAGTAATTTGTTTCCACAATCTATATAATGCATTATCTACTTATCTAGCTTCAAGTTACAATCGCAGATCAAAGACTTCTTATGCAGCAAATAATATGTCCTACCTAACTGTTAACGTTGTAATATTTATTTTTAGTCATGCTTAAGCAGCACTGGCAAAGTTACAATTTAGCAAAATTTTCGCTATTTCTGCGTACATAAGTAATAACCAGTGTATGGGCGCACGTGCGTGTCACGAGTAGCGTTCACACCCAATATACACATTAAAATTAAATAATAGCTCAAGGCCTACTGTTATTTTCGTTTTAATACAACGGCAGCTTTCCGCTACGCGTTAATCGCGATTTTTATTCACACTAGCAGGCAACTTGCCATACGCTGCATGTGTTAGAATCCTTAGGTCGCATATTCATCACGCCGTCGCATTATCCGATTCAAAAATAGATGTGAGTGATTGACTAAGTATAAAATTTATTTAAGAAAAGGCTGTAATTTTAAGCGTCATTAGACATAAAATGGTTTCATTTGATTGTGCGCATCCAGGAAAAATCTTTTTTTTTGTGGTTATTATATTATTTTGTGGTTATTAGATTGTATAATTTTGTATTTAGGGGAACGTTTACAGCTGAAATTCTTATTTTACCTACTCTATGAATTGTCATTTCATTAATAATAATAAT
Organism: Hoplodrina blanda; assembly: GCA_949316365.1. Lineage (NCBI taxonomy): Eukaryota > Metazoa > Arthropoda > Insecta > Lepidoptera > Noctuidae > Hoplodrina > Hoplodrina blanda. Next base: position 7,500,044 of record OX438589.1, on the reverse strand, counting down.
AATAATAATAATAATTTAATAATAATTTATTTATTCTAAATAAGGAATGTAGTACATGTTAAAAATAGGTACAGTTTTAAAGAGTAATTGTACTATATCTACAATCATGTGGGTGAAGCACTTTTCTCCTAGCTAGGTTATGAAATAACCTGTGTTAAGGAGAAACAGTCCGATCCCCTAAGGTTTAGTGACAAGAGAAAATAATAGTAATAATTACAATTAAATAGTCCTTGTGGTGTACTGTTACAATATTTAGAGTTATATAATTTTAGAAAGGTTGAAGTAATTTTAAGTAAAATAAATTTAAGTGCTAGGGTTAATAAAATGTGTAGTGTGGTGGTGTGTCGTGTAGGTGTGAGTGAGATGTGGGGGTGTGTGCGTGTCTGAGTGTTATAGAATGGTTGCGGGTTGGTCGACGATTGAATAATATAATATACTCATTATTTAATTTAAAAGGATTTCGGTTTCATCATAGGTCTTACCTTGAAGATACGTTTGCACAATTTTCTTACATTTGTAGTATGGTAGTTTATAAATATTACACTTTTCGTTTATTTTATTGTAAAGGAACGGTCCGAGAAAATAGAAAAATCTTTTAGCAAAGGATGAACGAGCACGCGGCAGGGTGCATATCCTACCTTTCCGACGTTTATTGATTCTGGGTTGTAGGTAAGGAGTTTTGCGGTGCTGCAAGATAACTGTACGTAGAATGTAGTGTTGCCGAATATTAAGGACCTTACAGTCGTTATAAAGCTGGTCCGTTGGAAACAGAATAGGGCGAAAGGTAGCTACTTTTAATATGGCCCTATGTGCAACTTCCAGTGGCTTTAGGGTGGTTTTAACCGCACCACCCCAACAAGAAATACAATACGTAATGATAGATAGACATAGGGCGAAATAGACATTACGTATTACTGTTGGGTTGGCAATATAACGCAAGGTCTTAAATATGTAAATTAATTTGCGAACTCGGCTAGTTAATAGATTTATATGAGTTTTAAAATTCAGGTTCCTGTCTAAAACTATGCCCAAGTATTTGATAGTTTCATCAGATTTTAAGAGTGGACAATTGCAAGATACCTGTGTCTGTAAGTGGCAACTGTGAGCTTTAAGTGAGATTGGGGCCTTTGGTTGGGAGACCGTGCTAATAGAATAAGTCAAAAACTTTGTTTTGGAGGCATTTAAAGTGAGAGTGTGGAGGTTAAGCCAATTTAAAGCTGAGTCAAAGCCAGACTGCGCTGTCTGTTCCAGTATAGACCAGGAATCTGCGATGAATGTTATCGCTGTGTCATCTGCAAATGATATTACTTTGGCATTAGTAATATTGAGGTCACAGAGGTCATTGATAAAGATTAGGAACAGCGTGGGGCCCAATATACTTCCTTGTGGTACCCCATAATAAATCGGAAGCTCGGCGCTGTCGTAACCATCAATCCTGACGACCTGCGTACGATGTGAGAGGTAACTTTGAAAAAGATCCAATTGAAGCCCTCTGACGCCTATCTTCTCAAGTTTGATTAAGAGTGTGGAGACGGGAACAGTGTCGAACGCTTTCGCTAGATCTAGAAATATTGTTAGAACCTTTTTGCTATCATTTAAGTGTTCTATGACAAAACTCGTCAAGTCATGAACTGCATCACAGGTTGACTTGTTTTTGCGGAATCCGTATTGTTGCGGTGAGATTAAATTATAATGCTCTAGGTAAGAGACCAGTCTTTTATTAATTAAGCGTTCAAAAACCTTGGATAAAGTACTTAGAACTGCTATAGGACGATAGTTATTCGGCAAAGTCCCGTCACCCCCCTTGAAAATTGGATGGATTATTGCCTTTTTAAAAGAAGTAGGAAAGACACCTGTCTCGAAACAGAGATTAAAAATATGGCATAAAATAGGCGCCAGGACGGTCGAAAATTTCTTTAACGTTATAGGTGCGATACCGTCCCAGCCAATGGCAGCATTAGATCGTAATGAATTGATGGTCGATATGATTTCATCTGGGTCAGTTCGATCTAGGACAAAGGATGAGTTTGATGTAAAAAGATTTTGTGGTATTGGTGGTTGTTGTGGGGGCCTTGTTTTTATAACTTCGTCCGCGAGTTTCTTGCCAATGTTAACAAAAAAGGAATTCACATTGTTACATGACTGTGTGGGTGAGACTGATGAGGATAATAATTGAGTGGATGAGTGTTTTGGTTTTGTGGTATTTGTTACTTGTTTTATGGTGTCCCAAAGAAGTTTTGGATTATTGCTTGCTTTAGTTATTTCTTTAGTGTCAAAGAGCCTCTTCGCCTTTCTTAAGATTTTCGTACAAAAGTTTCTGTATCGTCTGTAACTTATAATTAATGTTTCGTTGTCCGGAGATTGCTTTAGTTTTTTGTGTAACGCATCCCTATTTCGCATACACCGTAACAAGCCGGGAGTGATCCAGGGCTTAAGAATTTTTTGTTTAGAGGTTACTTTCTTGACTATAGTATTTTCCGATATGGCAGAAGACAGCATTTCGATGAGTTTGTCGGTAGCAGTATTTGCGTCTGCTATAGTGAAAATGTGGTGAAAGTCTAATGTTGACATTGACATATTAAGTGCCTCATAATCAATTCTTGTTATAGTAGACGTGGTGGTGATTGGAGTACGGTTGCTGTCCAGGCAAAATAATAAAGAACCATGGTCAGTAATTGTAGAATCATAGACAAATGTGACTGCAGGTGACTTTGTTCTTATAATGATGTGATCCAGGCAATTATTGGCCCTGGTGGGGAGGGTATGTGCCGGGAGAAAGCCATGAAAGGCGAGACAATTTAAATATTCATGGGACCGACTGTCAGTGTTAGTGGGCTTAATGTCAAGATTAAGGTCACCTGTTATGACAACTGATTTAAAACTCTGGAGTGATGGAAGAATGCTATTAAGGGCTGAAAGGAAGTTGTGTATATTGTCAGTTGATGGTGAGCGATAAATGCAGACAATAGCCGTGTCGAGGTTCATTTTTAGTATTAGACCCGAGGCAGACTGACATAGGTCCGGTTCTTCACATAAAGCTAGTATATCTGACTTTACGTAAACCACGACACCGTCACTTTGATTAATGTGTTTAGTGGTGTTAAACATAGTATAGTTCGGAATATTTGGAAGAATTGAGTTACTTGAGCATGGTAACCAACATTCGGTTAGGACTATTATGTCACAATCAAGCGAGATACGATGAATTAGTGTTTGTAGGTTTGCAAAGTTACAATTAATTGAGCGGATGTTTTGAGAAAGGACTTTCAGGTAGCTATTAGGGTTAGATAAAAACGATTGAGTTTGTTCCGGGGTGCACGTATGCGTTATAGATACAGAGAGTTCGTCGATGTCATCAATTATGCAAGTAGCGTTATTAGCCATTTGTTAAATATGTTATTGTTAAAGCGGAGGCGAGTAATGATTGCACGCGGTTGGTAGGGTTAGGCGTAAATATAAAATTCATACATTTTGGAACTGTTGCGCATAACAAATACCAAGGATGGGCGTTGATTATATATTTTGTATATGTTGTATTCATATGTGTTAGTTGTGGTGTAATAAGTGTGTAAAATAATAACTGTGTATGTTTTGTGTAGTGTGTGACGTTATTAGTAAATAAGTAACCTTTATTATATGTATCCGATGAATTCTGGTCTCCATCTTTCTTAATAGTATAATGATTTAGTAAGTAATTAAAAGTGAGTGAAAACTTAGTAATTAGATTAAATTTTAATAACAAATTATATGCGAGAAGTCATGCCTTATTGGAAATCGGTAGTTGTTGCAGTTGTTGTTCGTTTTTTACCAGAATAGACTGGCTATCGGAGTCCTTTTTCAACATAACTCGTCCATTTGCCGTCCAACAGTAACTGTATTTATTCAACTTCGCGTAATTCCTCGCAGTATAAAACAGCTTTTTTGTATATGGAGTCAGTAGCTCATTAATGTATATAGGTGTTTTGTGTGTAGTTTTGATACCCAGATGAGATGAATTAATTTTATCCGTAGAATTCTTTTTGTTATAATCTTTAACAGCACGTAGGAAGTCGGTTTTACTTAAGGTGTTCGAGAACTCCACAGTTATATTACATGTTGAGTTCTCTTTTTTTGATGGTTGTCTTGCTATGTCTCGAATACTTGCGATGTTTGTGACAATATCCAATTCTTTAGATATCAGCTGAAGCATATCATACAACATGTTCTTCGTTTCCATTGCAACTTTGGGGACATTACGAATTTCTATAGAAGTTTTTATGAGATTGCGATCGAGGAATTCAAGCTTCTCTTCTAGCGTTGATAACTTGACCACCATGGAGCTACGATCTTTTTCGAGTCCTGTGATTTTATTTTCGAGTGACAATAATTGGTCTGATATACCTGTCATGGACTTATCGAGTTCGCTAGTGGTTGCTTTAATGTCCGCATAGTGATGTTTTATTTCCATGATGTGGTTTTCAAATTTATCTAAACGGGAATTTTGAGTGCACATCATTTCTTTTATCATCTGCCTAATATCGTTCTTGAAACTGTCCAATTCATCGCCAATAGCCTCACTGGATAGGCATTTGCGCTTCGCTCTCTGAGTGATATTTAATTGCAAGTCATTATCAGCATAAAGCTTTGGAATGTCGGGCTCTGATCGTGATGGTACATCTACTTTTGGTGAAGTTTTAGGTGGCGTCTTATACATTGTCAAATACTTACGCAAACCTTTTTGCAAATATAAAATGCAGCAATAACAATAAGATAGAATTCTATTATGATACCAAACTTGCAGATAATTTTTGACGCGGTCTTCGTAAACACGCCGGGTACTGCCAAAACTGGTTCGGAGTTGATGCAAACTCGACGGCGCGGTACGTCACTAGCCAGGGACGCGCGCTGTTTTCTTATTTACGCAGTCCGCACAACCGCGATATTACCGTGCACTAGCCGCACGGGCGTTGAGTCACAATGTCCACCGTGATTTGCACAAACTCAAAACTGATTACGATAATGTTATAAATCACTTCTTTTGCTTGAATTTTCTTAGTGAATAATGAAGACACGTATCACAGATACATTATATATGAATTACTTTTGAAGAATGATCACTTTTAACATTTTTTAAAAGATTTATAAACGGGAGAACTGCTAAGACTATGTTTTCTTATGTGGTGCGTTTACGGAGATCCGAAGTTATAGTTCCGAAGTATCCTGAGATTTACATGACACATCCTAACCGCTTTTTTTAATGGGGTTTTTCCAACCAATTTAGAGATCGTAGCAACAAAAATGAATGTGCACAAAATAAACATTTTCCAAATATTCAATCTCTGCAAAAATAATTTAAATTGGCATCTTGGCGTTTTCATTGGCGGAAGATTTTTAATACGTCGCGTAAATTGTTTGGCGTAGGGTATATGCTGACATGTTATGACATGGTTCAACAGTATTATATTTTACGAATGCTCCAATTTGAATTCATTCATTGAAACATTTATTCTATTGAAGTTTTTCAGAACGTGTTGTGGGCGGTCTATCATTACGTAACATTTAGTTAATGAGTTCAACGTTTCGGAACATGTAATTTGGAGCAATAAAATCTGTGTACCAGTGCTGTGTGCTTTATGGCATATTTTGTTGATTCCACGAAGTGGTTCATGGTACAATAGCGAGGGAACCATGACATACATGTTGATACGATCTGTGGTATTAACCTATATCCGCACATGTCAAAGCAAATGATCTTTCAATACAGCACGTTTTCGTTTATTAGCTAATTCTTGTCACGTCTCCAGTAAACTCAGGAAATTACCAACACGTTGTCGTTCCAACTCATTATCTTAATTGTTTAGTCTCATGTTGATAAAGACATTACTGCAGTACAACGTTGCTGTCAAATTGTAAAATACATTATTTTTTCAAAACGACACTTTTTCAATCGAAAGCTCTTACAATTTTATCCATACAGGCGTTTCAGTTTCAGTATATTTGCAAAACAAAATTATCTATAAACAAATGGGAATTAATGACGAGTAATTAGTATGGCAAATAATAGCGTGTTTGTGTGTACTAACTCAAAGGCCGCCGGCTCTCCCTAGAGACCGATGGTAATGAATTGGGCTCGTTAGCTGTCATAACTAAGGCTGAAATACGTTTTTAATAAAATCGACCTAATTCTATATTTTCCTGCTCATCACATTTTTTTAACTCCAAGAAAATAATAGCATCTAACGACGTGCGTTTTCATGAAATTATAAAATGTGGTTTTTTAATTTGACTTTTATGCTCTTTTCTTTTCTATTTTGTCAAATCATTTATCTGCTCTTTTTTTGTATTTACTGTCTGATTACTCAGGAACTACGCCCACACATAAATCGTTTGCAAAAACAGTGGCACATTTAAACGACAATAAAAGTAAAAACTGACAAGTGTAATTTTTCTGGCGCCCATCAGCTTAATAAAAAAATGAAAAATTTCAAATTCCTGTCAAATTTCTTTCAAATTGGCAATGTCAAAGTTCTGTGTGATAGGCAAAATAACTTACATTATTAGAAATTTTAGAGAAATATTGGCAAAATTGGCAAAGGTGAATTTTTATGTTAAATCGATTCGTGCATCAATAACTTCAGATGAAATCTTGCCTGGCAAATATGGCTAACCACATTGACCCACGTCAATAAATTCAGATTAACCGAAATTCAGAAAGCAAAAACAAAAAACCTACGGTCAATTTTAATTTTCGTTCTAAGACATCTGTTCCATTAATTCCTAGGCTAAGCACAGCAGCAAAACATTATAACAAATTTTCCAAATTGAAAAAAAGGTTCTTTCTAATTAATTGTCGTGTTCCACACTTCATAACTCACGTAAAAACCGCTCAATACACGAAACAATTTGCATAATTTATGTTTATGACCATAAAAATAACTTAAGCTCTAGAATACCCACATTATGGTCGTTATTTTCATCCTAATGGTACAGTTACGGGCGAAATATAAAATATAATGGCTTTACCGTAGGGCGCGGCTAGTTTTATATCCAATCCAATATATTATCTTCACGAAACGACAATAGATTTGTTGTATTCAATCATCATTCACTAAATGACATTTCATTTTGGAAGATATATTTATTGATTAAATTGACAAAAGTTTATTGTATATCAAAGATTACGTGGATTAGGTAAAATTTATTTCTATTGAGTGAATTGGGATTCAATTAATTCTTCTTTACGACTCTGCTCTGAAATTGACGGTAGGTAGGGAGGTAGCAGTTGTAAATATTTTATAAAAAGAACGTCTCATGTTTCCTATCCAATTTGGTAAGCTTATGAATATTTATTTATTTAAACTTTACAGCAACAAAAAGTACAAACGCAGACCTCATGCTTTACTCGATTATTGCTAAAATACAGTTTTAGCAATAGAGTATTGAATAGAGTCTCTGAAAACTCTTTTACTATTTTAATTAGAAAAAATATAATAAATAGGGATGAAATTTAGAAGGAAATTGGTTGCTTATGACTGTATTTCTTGTAATACAGGGAAATCAAGTGCACATTTCAACCAAACCAGTGTAAATTATCCAATATCTTTAGCTTTCATCTTTAAAAACTTGCTTCCATTATCATTAAAAACAAAATTAAAGACTTTTTTAAATGCATTTCTCATCTTCAGTCGCCACCTATTCCAGCCTCTGAATCAACAGCAACATGAGAAGATCCATAAAAACAATATGTCTACCCACTCGCAACCTTCACGTCGCTAATAGCTAGACCCAGCTCAAACACTTTCAAACTGAATTCAAACGTGCTCCTAATAACCTTCGCAAATCAGCTGGGACTGAAATTATACGCACGTCAAGTTCTATCGGACAGATGATTTGATATATGTATATGTAAATTAGAGATTGAGCATGTAAATCAAAAGAGGAGATATTATTTTTTATGTCGAATTAGCGTCATCATTAGCCGCCATTGCTGCAGCTTTCGACAGCTAAAAAGCTGAATTTTCCACGGAATAGATGCCGTTTGCCAATACTGGCGGAACAGTTTTGTAAATCATCGTTTTAGTTTTTAATGTAACCAAATTTCAACCTACCTACCGCATTTAATAGTTGGACTAAGTTGGAATAAAATTGATTACTTGAGGTTTGATGTCAGCATAATTAAGAAGTTAATAGTAATCAAAGTCACAAATGATAGAAATCATTGGTACCAGGATATCATAAATCGCAGCAAGATACACGTTAGCAAATTAAACGGTTCATGTAATAACACATGTGTGAATGCCTTAACAAATGAGGCCAAGCTCGTGATTGGCCACACCTGTGCAAGAGGTTGAGGACAGCAGTCAACTTTTATGAATATATTCCTAATTTATGAGCCGCTTATTTTTATATTACTTAATAATTTGCTGAGTAGTCAATCAGTTGAAGATTTCCGACCTCACACGATTTGAGGTTACACTGACACTTTAACCGCGTTCAAAGCGTTAACTTCAAGTGCCTAACTGCCTAATCTTATATTTTTTTACACCATTCTTGACTGACGTCTGTACGTCATTTTGTTCTAATGATCGTTAACCACAATGGATAAATCGTTTTCGTTCCACGCTTCGCTGTTAAGAATTTGTTACGCCTAACATTACATTATTTTTTTAAAGAAAATCGTTTTAACTTTGTTATTTATGGCTTGTCAGAACTGTGGCCACAGTGGGGGATGTTGAATAGGAAAATATTTTTTAAGATTACAGAGATGCTTAAAATTGCACAAGATTAACTATAATACACTCTGTAGGTGAATTATGTCTTCCATATAAACTAAATCTGGACATTTAAGTTAGTGATACAAAAACAATATGTTTAACACCAGCATAACATTTCCTTACTCCAAACTCATTAGTACCTAAGTCTATTCTTTGCCTTAAGACTCAAAACCCAACATCCTGACAAATGGTATCTGTATAACAAGGTGAACAGGTTGAAACAGTTTCCTCCGACTCCAGTTTAGTTGGAAAACGACGTCGTTATCGCTATCAGTCACCGGTGGCCGACGTTCTCCGACAAATTGTTATTGAGCTGTACCCGACGCGATACCGCGACCCCTCGGTCAACACAAGGAGCTTTCTTATCGTCCAAATATACCCGTAAACTTTCCAATTAAAATCCATTTGACAGTCAGAGTCAACACGAAGCCTAATGGACATGACCCGCTCTAAAACAATGGACGCTTTGACGTTGCTTCCACTGACCTACATTTTGTAACACACTATAAGTACATGTAGGTAGGTACACGAGTACACGACATAAAGCATTCTAAGTTTTTAATGCTAGGTTCAACTGGTTAACACGATAGTGCTAAGACCCTCGTTAAAATTATCAAGGGGCAAAAAAATAAAACATTCCTGATAACACTTGTTATAAACAATTCAGTTCACGTTCTAAAAGAAAACATTGTTTAGTGCAAACAAATGCTTGTCTGCAGGTGGTAATATGTTATACAGTAAACTACCAAGTCTATATTCACCTCATTAGGGACATTCTTTAAGAGTCTATACAAATTTGTCGCGGCGTGGCGCGTCGTCGGCGCGTTTGATGTGCGGACGGCGCGATAATTACAGAATTAATGGCCTGATACAGAGAAGCAGTTTTTATCGCAATTAAGAGTGCGCTATCGATCGACCCAGTTGCGCTCCACAACGCTGCACTAATTCACAAGTACCCAACCTTGGAGAGAACTAAGCAATTTGCTTGTGCTTAGTTTCTAACGAGTACCAAAATGGTAGCACTACTGTGTCAATATTTTCATGAACGTGATTCAATTTATCTCAGTCAAATACTTTTAGACTTATGCCTGGTACGCAATCGGAACGCTTTCAAAATTATTCCATAACGGCTAGCTGAATGATAATAGGATTTAACTAAACGCATGGAGTCCGGTCGTTCCAGATACCCATAAGCGGCATTAATCACTCTAATTGGACCTTCAGTTCGCCCTGTTTTTTATTTACGTTGCAAATATCCACTTAGCAAATAGAGCCTCGTTTTTCATTAGAAACAGTTGGGTATAATCTGCGAGGCAAAAATGGAACGCCTAAATAGCACGCAAGGTTACTGTGCTGCAGTATATTAAAGGCGTCAATAAGGAGCAGACATTCCTAATGCGACCTGTAACCTGATTACTGTGTACATAGTCTCGGGTCTCGTGGCAATGACACTCCTTTCTTTATCTATGCGGTGTCTTTGATACTTACACTTTTAATGCAAACAGTAGGTACTGATTTCTCTTCACTTGCAAAGGAAATGTTTAGTGATATCGATTTCATTTTTCTGAATAAACTTGGGCTCGGTGCGTTGAACTGATCAATAAATTGAAACTCTCCATACAAGCTCGCTCGCGCACTCAAATTACCATAAAATGCAAATAAGTATGGATAAAGGAGTTGAATTAACAAATTGAAGAGATATTTATGCGTTATATTACGCACCAGTGGCAAAATTAAAGTGGTATTGTTTGTTTGCGCCAGTCACATCTGCTGGCGAACTAGAATCGTTCCACATTGCGGTAGTCATGGTGGAAATAACGTACTGGTTGTAAATGTAAACAATCATTAATGGAGTTCCGAAAAGTGTTTTCTCTGGTTACTGTGCCATTGTTGTTTGGACACAAATGGATACTTTGTGATCGCATTTTTCACAATTAACATTCTCTTAGAATTTTAGAGCACATAAATATTCCTAGCTGCCAGCAAGACAAACTAGCCATTGAGCAGGCCTTATGATAGTCTTGAAGCGATTGTACTGAAAGATTATCAAATTATGAATCATGATAAAAACCTCATCGTAATTTTGTAGATAAAATTTAAATCGATTAAAGCGTATTATTTTCGAATCTGTTTTCCAATATCACATAACATGTAATATACCATTAAGTCCTTAAGTACCAACGTGAATAAAACCTTCAGCTTGCACGAAGTAGTTAATTTATTAGTCTTATCATTTAATCTTAATTAAGCCCTCCTAGATTATTTTTATCTCGGAAAATTTGCAATTGCAAATGGCCGTCCGAGTCGTCTCCGCCTGACCCGTTTGTGAGATGTCAAATATTGGCTTCGTGCAAACAATCTTATCCGTGCGTCCGTTTACTTGGCTCTACATATAGGGGTACGTGCAACCACTGGCTATATGTATAAGTATACAGTACCGGACGTTAATTAAAAAGTGTATTCAATTTTGTTTGATCAGCAAGAAGTTTATAAATGTGTGTATTTAAGGCCGAGTGATCTTAGAATAGCTTATTTCAAGGTTTTCGAAATTGAGAAAGAAGATATGGCTATGGATAAACTGTTTACTGGTTTGTTTAGAAAGAAGAAAAAATGGAATAGGCTGTCAATCAAGCGAGTTCTGATTACATCTTTTTAGGAATGTACCTGCAATGAGCAATTAAATAATCCTAAAGAAATTAATACTTGGGAATTGATAGGACAGCTTTGTTTAGATGATATTTGATGATTACAATCGTTGTCTCCATACAATAAAACGTTGTGCAACACACTAATATGGCATCTAATAAATAACGATAATTCTATAATAGAGTCACCATAAAAAGTTACGATGTAGGCAGCCCTTCGACCTGCACATTATTATGAATAATTTGTTTACAAATCGAATATTTATTTTAGTTAGATTGTCCATTAATTCATCAAACAAGTATATCGATAAAAAATCAAGAAAATCTTAAACTCCCATTTCTCTGCCCACACTTCAAATTATTTTGAATAATTTGTTTAATTTATTCCTAGCCTATAGCTATTGACTATAAATCGTTGGCTTTAATGAAAATAAATAAAAGATTAACTTTAACAACTGTTAATTTTATGGATGAGCCACGCCGTGATTGTTTATTGAATTTGCTTTATAAGGGCTTAATCAAAGCATAATTTATATTTTTTCCAAGTACGTCAATATGGGCAGGCTTTGTGCCTAAGACGATCACAATTTTCCTCAAGATACATTCCAATGTTATTTCAATACAGACACATTAAAGGATAAAGTAATCATTATAATCAGTCATCTCTTTATATCATCTCTTTCAATCATGTCTTTATAATCCATTCTCAGCTTTTCTAATACTTAATAAATGTTCATTCTGTATCATTCCTTCATTGAGTACTCTCCATACCAGAAGTCAGGAAGCTGTACCTATTTCATATAAGCAGTATTAACGTCAACATTCGTTACGTCTGTCCACACAATATTACTTAATGATAACAACTATTAACGAAGGGTCAGACGCTTCAATCAAGAATTTGACGTCGCTGATGTATTCATATGCGTGGGTGTCGACGTTCGTCCTTCGTTGCCCACTTCAAGTGATCGACGTCCACTCGAAAATTACCGAATACACAAAACAAAAACAAACAGATTCATGTTAAATTTTTAATGCGAGTGTCGCAACAGTGTTCCTCCCAAACGTAGAAGCCGTATTGACCTTCTGTCAAGGGCAAATTAAAGAAACACAAAATTGAAACACCAAAGGTGTTAATTTATTATTTTAGTAAACGCATGACTTCCGCCCTTTGAGCTGTAGGAAGTGATTAAGTACTGTTTCGATATAAAAAATAACAAAAGTTTGAACATACTATTCTCACAATCAAATAACACCAACCAAATAGATATGTGTGAAGGTAAAATAAACTTTATAGGTAAGTGTTGATCAATATTTCTAGCAGTTTGCTACCAACTTGTTCGTTTGTTTGCTTTTCTGATCTGCCTACTGATCTTGTGGGACTTGTGGCGACTCACCTAGATGCACAGTATGCCGATGGTACCTATGAGAGAAATATTTTCATCGTTCATTTGTCTAATTTGTTTACGTATTTTCCAATCAGCAGCAGTTAAATGCGAAGGTTCATTATACATGGTGCGAGTACAGCACGTGCATGTGTGTATGTGTGCACTTTGAATATTGAAGTGTTAAAACAAACGTACTAATTAACATCCATTCAGATGTGTGGAGGCCACGTTGATTCATGTGTGCTGCTTAAATGTTCTTATCACGGATGTGTGCACTCTTAACGTTAAGTGTAATATGGTATTCAAGTCACCGTATTGTTGCTTAGAAATAAATTTTAGCATCGAATATTCCATTCCAACTACGTAGGTATGTTTTCCTTTGTTCCGAAATTGTGTCACAACAAGCTTGTTTTCGGATATATCCATATATTGGTCGGGTTCTCTTATTAAACTTGTCTGTTGCATTGTACAATGAAGTGGAAGATAAAACAGATCTAGTGACCTCTTTTGAGGTTGGGGCATTGTTAAAACGATTATTTTCGATGTACAGTCGCTATAAAAAAATCGTTGGGCGCGTAGGCGGGGGACCATTCATGAGTCCAGTTTTGTAATAGCACTTATGCGCTTATATTATGTGTTTATGTTATAGCTCTGGTAAAAAGAGATAATGATTACATCGTATTGTCCAACAGTGTCTTGAAATATTACATAATGTTTGTGGCCGGCAATATTGTTAAGCTGCGTTAAGGGACAATACCATCGCAGATGATCATTGCTGTCATGAAGAAATGAAAAGGGAAAGATGTTGGTAATATTTTGATTTAGGTACTGTCAAGGATAGAGTTTGCGTCGTATTAAATGTCGTAATACAAACTGGATTTATGATCCCGATGAGCGGCGGGAAACAGACTGCGTACGTGAGAAATTATATTTGAGTCTGGACGTTGTGCAATATCTTTATAACTCTCTCCTCTTGTGTTATTATCTCGAGGACTCTCCATATTATCTTGTAAATTGCTTTGCCATTCGTATACGAACGCTTTTATCGTGGTGCCCTAATAACATTATTTCATTTGTTCCCAAGTAACTTTTTTCTGTAACGTATATGGTGTTTTCTTTATTTAGCTAAGCGTTATTATTTCCGTATTGGAAAATAATTTGACGACTCCGTGTATAAGGAGAATAGACATTCTTAATGTTGAACACTTCAATATATGTCCATTTTTATGGTAGTCTTTTATTGGATGCCTTGTTTGGATTCATGCAAATTATAAAAGTTATAAATCCACCCACTACTTATAATTTATGTATTTTATTGCATTTCTTCTTGTGAATGATATTCCATGTTCGTTATAGATTTAATTAAACAACTTATTTTTAACTGTTATTTGTAAATTTATGCATTCGTTCCACACCTTTTGTTGCGTCCATTCATACTTCAGCCTTCAGTGTCAAAAACATTTTAAATGGCAAAATTTTGCAATGCAGATACATTAAATTCACAATTTATTATTTACCATATAGTGTTCCATAATATTATCGAGTTTTATGTAATAATATAATGAAGTATTTGCTTGTACATTCATCTTTTATTCATTAGGTCGTTTATTTGCTTTTTGATGGCGATGCTATTAAAAATTGTTTGATCATACCGATTAAATAGTTGATATTATATTCGCACAATATAAGTAAATAGTTACCACATCAATATTACACATAAAAGTTATCATAAAACTGATATTAATTATAAATTGCACACATTATAAATAAAATTCGAATTAATGAAACGTAAGTGCCTAATATGATTTCTTAGAACCACAAGATGTATTGCTTGCCAAGGAGTACAAAGTGTTGCATTACTTACATCTGAACTGCAGGCGACAAAACTGATGTATAATTTTAGAATATTTAAGGTATGCAGTATTAGAAGTTCAGTATTATGTTATGTAATTCACCAGTTGAAAATTCGTTAATTCCCCCATTGTTCTTCAAGGCATTGTTCAGTCGCCCGACGGGCGCCAATAAGTACCTACGCGACGCAACTTGATATTAGGTTAAGTTAACATAACGATCAATAAATATGTTCAACTACGAAACGATTACACAGAATAAGGTTATGCCCAAATATTGCAAAATTATAAAGCGGAGTTAAATTAATGATCTTGGCCTTTTCAATGTCTGATACAATCTTTAGGTTTTAAAGACCACGTTATTCTCTTCATTGCATATGAAAACTGCAGAACAAATGGTACATCAATACTATAATATAATAAATTATATTATTTTAATTAATAATACAAGTTAAAATATTATTTGTTTGTTTGTTTGTTTAAACGCGCTAATCTCTGGAACTACCAGTCGGATTGGAAAAAAATATGATAGCCAGATTCAATACCCACGGTAATAAATCTTCACGCTACGATCCACAGGAGTCACCAAAGATATAGGTACTTACTTATTCTACAGCAGGTAAATTTTGCTAAGACATAATCTAATGAATCAATTTTAACAAATCATATTAATACTTAAGTAATGAACCGCGAAGTAAGATTCACAGAAATAATTAATGGCAATTCAATAAAGGATTACTCATAATAAAATGAATGCCACCAAAAACAAAACTTGTAAAAATTCCAAGTCTCGCAACTCAGTTCTTCTACCGTAAAAAGTTGTGAGATCCATGTAGTACCAAGTCAGTCGATTTATTCAGTCCCTACTTAAGGGGACCTTCTGTCTTAAGTTATTACGTAATTAGCATTTATGTTTAAATGAAATAAATTGACTTGGCCAACGCATGAAAACACAATGTAACTCACAAGCAATACATATTGTAGTAAATAAGATTGTTTAGTGCGATAGCAAAATCGTGCTGACTGAGTCGCGAGACTTGGTTTTTTACAAGTTTTGTTTTTGATGGCATTGTGTTTTCATGCGATGGCCAAGTCAATTTATTTCATTTAAACATAAATGCTAATTACGTAATAACTTAAGACAGAAGGTCCCCTTAAGTAGGGACTGAATAAATCGACTGACTTGGTACTACATGGATCTCACAACTTTTTACGGTAGAAGAACTGAGTTGCGAGACTTGGAATTTTTACAAGTTTTGTTTTTGGTGGCATCTCATTACTTTTTGTAGAAAAAAAACTGAACTGCATAAATAACTTTGTAATCCCATATGATTATATCATGTCATATGGGATTACAAAGTTATTTATGCAGTTGGTGTATCTCGAAAACTGGACTGAAATTGCAAAATATTTTAGCTTTTCTTTGATTTATACACTAAACACTAATTGCATTCAAAATTTGAAGCTTCTATGTCTACTAGAAGTGCCTTAGACTTTTAATGATCACACCAACTGCATAAATAACTTTGTAATCCTTTAAGATGATATGATGTCATATGGGATTACAAAGTTATTTATGCAGTTGGTGTGATCATCAAAAGTCTAAAGTACTTCTAGTAGACATAGAAGCTTCAAATTTTGAATGTGATTAGTGTTTAGTGTATAAATCAAGGAAAAACTAAAATATTTTACATTTTCAGTCCAGTTTTCTAGATACACCAACTGCTTAAATAACTTTGTAATCTCATATGTCATGATATAATCGTATGGGATTACAAAGTTATTTCTGCAGTTCAAATTTAAGAATTGGTGTATCTAGAAAACTGGACTGAAATTGCGAAATGTTTTAGTTTTTCCTTGATTTATACACTAAACACTAATTGCATTTAAAATTTGAAGCTTCTATGTCTACTAGAAGTGCCTTAGACTTTTGATGATCACACCAACTGCATAAATAACTTTGTAATCCTTTAAGATTATATCATGTCATATGGGATTACAAAGTTATTTATGCAGTTGGTGTATCTAGAAAACTAGACTGAAATTGCAAAATATTTTAGTTTTTCCTTGATTTATACACTAAACACTAATTGCATTCAAAATCTGAAGCTTCTATGTCTACTAGAAGTGCTTTAGATTTTTGATTATCGGTTTAAGAATTGGTGTATCTAGAAAACTGGACTGAAATTGCAAAATATTTTAGTTTTCCCTTGATTTATACACTAAACACTAATTGCATTCCAAATTTGAAGTTTCTATGTCTACTAGAAGTGCTTTAGACTTTTGATGATCGGTCAGTCAGTGAGTGACAAAATTAAGAACTTTGACTAGTTATAATTCTTAAACTACTGGTTCAAATTGAATGAAATTTGAAATATACCGTGTTTATACAATGCTTGCTTGGTAACTAGAAATACAGGCTTCTAGTTTAATCCACAACAAAGTTATAAGGGGTTGAAAATGGCCTGAACTGCTTCGAGAAAATAATGGTACGGCCGTGCCGCTTTTTTTTGCTCGACTTGGCGGGGGCACTGCCGTGCCCCTCGATAATAGGAAAAGTTTTGTTTTTTCATTTATGGGGATACTCATACAAAAAGTCGTATTTTTTACTTAGTTAAGACAAACCGACTATAATTATATTCAGTAATTTCGTGTCTGTATATTTCAGTAAATAATGCAATTATTGTTTTAATGATTCAATACCCACGTATTAGATTGCTTGAAGTTATTATTACAAAGAAGTGTTTATGTTTTTTAACAAAATGAAATAAAGTCGGTAGGTATTAAGAATATAATTTTAAATGCTACAATAATTAAATATTTTTCTAATCTGAGAAGATTAGAGAGTTATTTAATTTAAGTTTTATCATAAATTAATTACTACTTTTTTGGGTATTTTTACACTATATGTTGTTATATTAGAAACGTACATAGTTTACCTACCTACTCTCTTTTATAGGTACCCAATTTCTTTTATTTTCATTATTTCAGGTTTTTCCCCGGCCATTACGTTAGTTTTGAACGATAAAACAATCGAGTCGCATTTTATTGTTTAATTTTATGTATTGTTTTAGGCTATAAATTGCCGACGGCGGCAGGCTTATATTTTTATCTGTCTTTACTGTTTCATTTTGTTGAAGAATTTTTTTATTTATTTCATTAAAAGTTACAGTAATAGAGTCGAAAACTGAGGCTTTAAAATTAAAGAGAGATGATACAATCGAAAATGCGAAGACTTTTGTGACGTCGACCAACTTGGACTTGGCCCAGTGGTGGATCCACGACCCTTTGCGCAGAGAGGAGGCAGGCTGTGTCCCAGCAATGGTAACAAGGCTGATTTTGCAATGCTACTGCTGAAAGATGAAACAGACGTTTGAAGCTAACAAATGTTAATGTTTCCAAAGGTGACAAAGATGTGAGTCTCCACATTATTTTAGGGGGGGACAATTCTACTAACTTTTGGAAATGATAGAAACATACTCTATTTCACCTACTTTTTTTGACATTGATTGTCGTTGAGATGAGATTTCGATTAGATTTTGAACGTTTTCAATTAGTAGAATTGGCCTTCCAGTAATAACTGTTTTGTTTTAATTGTTTAGGTAAACTAAACTGTTTTGATACAGATCTCTTATCAAAATACAAATATTTTTGTGAAAGTCATAAAAGAGGTTATGTGTTATTTGCGTTTCAGCTAAGATTCTTATAAGACTACGATGAATTAAATTAATAATACGAGTAGTTTTTACGATTTTGTTTTGAATCAGGATTTCTACTTTTCTATCTAATGGTAACCTAAACAAAACACAATTACAAAGAAGAATTAATACCTGGTAAGTAATATAAATAATTTCAGCAGTGCATCTAAAAACTTATCAACGACTGAAGAAGAAGAAACTGGATGAAACTGGTGTTAGCTGCAGTAAAACATCATGGTGTTAGAAAAACATTTAATTGCATGCAATTTATACATTCCTTTTGATATCAATGGAATGCCATGTGTTCGCAAAAATGTATGGAATGTAACAATCTGATAACTAACTCAGTATTTGACGAATTAATCTGTTGTTATCTATTGGAGTCGACAAATGCATTTTGTTTGGAAAAACAACAGGTTTTGAAGGCACCTAGTTTAATATTTTTGCTATGCCAAACATTATCGGGAAATTAGGGGAAAATTAACCTCAAAGAGGCTGTAGGTACATATTAATGCTAGATCAGCTCTCCAATTTGTGCTCTAACTCTAATAGTAGATAGCAGGAACGAACATAGGTTTATTTTTTATCAAGATTCTGGGAGCTGTAACTCAATTCAAAGCGAGATGTAAGTATGGATAATTGGTGAAAAAGATAAAAAATAACATCTGCTTATCCGAACAGACAGACATCAACCACATTTATAATATAAGCAATGAGTATTATTATGTAATCAAATCATATGTTCCCGGAAAGTACCATATGTACAAACTAAAATGTGTGTGTACTTTAATGATCAACAAATATTAAACGATTAGCAGCAGCGTGCGAAGGAACATTTATTTAATTTACGTACGTGGTGTACCACTGCGGTGCTAATCAGAAAAGGATAGCTTTGAAGCGGTTAGCAGACAAAACACATCAGAAGAATTAATACATTAGCATCTGGATCTTGTACTACTTTGACGTTTTAAAAGCGAAGCGAAAAAGCCAAGGTCACGCGTCGTTAAGCCTACCTCAGCACGTGCCGGGCACTGTGTACTCCAGTAAGTCCCTCTCGATGGTCCGGGCACTTCTGGGGACCGCTGCTCCAAGTCCCAGGGATCGCAGTGAGAACAACTTGCAGCACAGCCTCAGTCTCACTGAGATCAGGATGAGGACCGCGAGTCGTATCGCGTCCGCACCGCCCGGCACTTCCACTACACGCCGACCGATCAAAACATAGCTCTCACGAACCTTTTCGACACACAGACTCGATTTGCAAAATTTATTCATCGCATCCGCCGAAAACACGTATAATTTTTATGAGCTGCACCGAAAGTACGCTCGGAACTAAGTGTTAACTCCGATCCCGAATGTTTTATTTACGTCCGACATGTATTAGCACCATTAAACTGTGAGGAAAACACCATAGACGCTAATGCAGCTCGAGAGCCGCCGGAAAACTCGATTTCGCACGTTAAACAGTGTCGAATGCGTGCGCTCGCCGGCCACACCACCGCGCTGTAAACACAGAACGCGCCTCACAACACACGCACACATCGATACCGCACGTATCGCACGCACACTTGCGCGCAGGCCACAGCGCGCGCAGCCCGACTCCAGACCGAAATAGATGTCGCGTCAACTTCCACCAATCATAAGCGAGCTCTATCACGCCATAACAACTTCTGATCGGTTGAGGCTCCATTGATAGATTGGCTACCACAAGGCGTTTCAATTTGCGATTAACTGAAAGTTTTTGATAAAACTTAAGTGATATGAAATCTTAACGGTTGGAATTATCGACGTAATCTTTGAAATCATAAAATTGTTTTAATGCACTTGGATAGCGGGGGCAGAGGCAGAGATCGGAGCGCACCTGCGCGAAAACGCTCTACGCAATACATTTTGGCGCGAGTTTTAATCAAAATAATCGTTACCTACTTCCTACTTGGTTTTACAAATCCGGATTTGATAATGTTGTCTAAAAAAACAAAATTTGGTTGAGAAAATTCTAGACTAGGATTTATTACATAAAAATCTTTACGTGTCACCGAACACTTTGAATTGTAGAGAACAATTTCCACTTCCAGGATGTTTAATATTATGTCGATATTTAGACTGTTCTACAATATTTCAAGTCCATCCATTCAAAGTTTATACGATTTCCTATACCTACAAAACCGAATAAAAGTTTATGGCGTTTTATTTCATTAATGGATTAAAATCAAGTTTGGAGCAATACACACGTAGAAACAGTGTTTTGCTTGTATATTGAAATCAGGGGTCACGATCACCCGTCTTTACACATCATTAGTGAGGGAATAGAATCTCTAACACTTTAAGATAGAGTTGATATTTAAAAAGCAGGCGTTCTTAAATTCTTATGTAATGGTGTGGTGGTGGCTATTAGATTATTATGACTATTGTGTATGTGTGCGTGCGCAGCTTTGAATGTTGAAGGACTATTAACTCTGTGTTGGTTCCGTGAGCTTTTATAACTTGTAATTTAAATTCGTATGATCTTCGAATTTTGTATAAAACTATTGAAAAGCAATTTTCTTTTTTTTTCAATCTTTGGCGTGAAATTCGTTCCCATTTTAATGCAGTCGATTAATAAGTAAAAAAATAAAGCAAGAAATGCGAAACATTCTTAGCACTTTTTATAACTCGTGTACTTAGGTAGGTACTAAATTTCTTTTCATAGCAATAAATTTGGCACACACTGCAAAAAATACTAATGAAAGTTTTTCTGATGGTAAGTAACAAAGCTTTTCCGGTTCAAATTGGTTAGAATTGGTTCTTCATTAAGTTACTGTCAACAGTATGTTGATGTCAAAATAATAACGCAAGGGCATATTAAGGCAATTTCGTAAAATACTATTTTAAAACCCTTTGCGACAATTGGGAATTTGATAAATAAAATGTATTTTTTTTATGTATTTTAAAACTTTATTATTAAAAATATTGATATTTAAATGCAAGAAACTTAAACCAGAAGCTTAAGACCTTGGAATCGACCTGAAGACCTGATGCTCAGCAGTCGCGCTTTGCGACCACTACTTACACCAAATAGGACCACTAACCACTAAGTAATATTACTATAACATTATAGATTATAATTTTTAAGACGGATGTCCTAATATTACTCAACCTAGGTCCTAATCCTTATATCTACACTTAATAATTATATAATAATATTATAAAGAGGAAAACTTTGTATTTTTGTTTGTTTGTTTGTTTGTAATGGATAAACTCAAAAACTACAGGACCGATTTAAAAAATTCTTTCACCATTAGAAAGCTACATTATCTGCGAGTAACATAGGCTATATTTTATTTTAGAAAAAATAGGGGTCCGTAAGATATTTGAGTTTTTCGGACCCAAGGTGTAAAAAATCATCAAAAAAGTTCTTTATTTGGCGTACGCCGCCTAAACTATAAAAGATGGAACGATAAAATATTCTAATTAATTAAAGACCTTAAAAATATCTACAAAAAAAGTCCGCGACACACTATACCTACCTATCTATTTCGAGTTAAGCTAAGCACAACAACCATTTTTTTATTTAAAAATCTTGAATTTTTTTAAGACTTCATTTAAACGCATTTATTTTAGACATGTCATTACTCCTTATCAAAAAAAAAAACAAAGTACTATTTATGTAGATAATATTTAGTCTTTGATCCATTAAAATTGGACGTTTGGTTTGAAAGTTATGGCGAAATCAATACCTATATAATACTATTTCAAATCGCTTGACGTACCTACGTTTAGCAGGGAGGTAGTTTATAATTAGTAGACGTTCGCTAAGAACGGATTTTCCATAATTCACCCTCTAAGGAGATGAAACGGGGGTCAAAAGTTTGTATGAAGAAAACTTTGACGCGGACGAAGTCGCGGGCAGAAGCTAGTACTTTTATATCAAAACCTAAATCTAAATCGATAACACGTGTACGCAGGTTATTGGTAATATCCACTTTTATCTATTAAGTACATATTTCAAAACATAATTATTTAATCGACCAATCATAATGAAGTTCCGCTTTTTTATGTGTTTTTGTTAAAATTCGACACGGATTCGATCATTCAAGTCATAATAATCTTATCAAAAAAACTTGCGATGTGTAGTGGATGATGACGAATTAGATTCACTTACACTCTTCTTGGTCGTAACGTGTACCTATGTACAGTGAACAAAAGAGATAGGTATTCAGGGTCGTCAGATTAAAGCCTCATAATTAGACGATGCAAGAAATATCGTGCGATTTGACGTACATTGCGGGACCGCGCGGCTGTCATGTCAAAAGTGACTGAATATTGACTTGTTAACTATGGTTTCCTATTCTACTAAGTTTTTTTAGCTGTAAGTCTTCCATGCTTCATTAAATAAATAAATGTACCACAACATGCACGATATTTCTCGCACCGTCTAAATCAGCCTTTAGTTGAAGTTTTCTAAAACTGATTGCGGATGTCTTCGATTGAAACTTCACTTTAATATTCAACTGTTTATTATCTACTATTTAAATTAAATAACACTTGAAAACATGCATCGGTTTCTAAGAAAACTTCAACTCTCTGACGACCCTGCACACCTATTTATTTTGACTAATAGATTCTGCAAGTATTTTATTCCCACTAGGAATTTCTCCTGTATCGTGGTTGCGTTTACAAACATATAAATTCACATACTTACACACCCTGCCACACCTGGAACAAATACCTCGTGTCACAAATATTTGCTCCGTGCGAGAATGGAACCCGCAACACGCAGCGCAGCAGTCAATAGTTTAGTCACTGCGCCTACGGCCAACCGTGTCGTCTACAACGATGATTTTCCGTCAGAGATCTTCTTAGCGTATCGATGGCAAATATAGATACATATGAATTTTGTAAAATTTTTTGTTTGGCCCAGTATTCAGCTACCGTAACACCATCAGCTGACGCAGTCATTAGGTCCTCACGTGTGCAGGTAACTGGGCATGCGGTGCAAGATATTAGGTGAGCCATAGTCTGCGGAGAGACGCCGCATAGGCACTGAAGATCGGTGCCATCTGTGAAGCCCGACCTTTGAAGATTCTCTTTGCTGCGGCCGACCTGGGTGCGGAGTCTGTCAGAGATAAAAACAACCCTTGTATATAAACCCGAATTACCACATTAATCAAATGGTTAAAAACAAAAAAAAAGCTTTAACATCGGTTCATTATTTTAAGAGCTATGATACCACAGACAGACACACAGATACACAGACAGACACGTCCAACTTATAACCCCTATATTCTTGCGTCCGAGGTTAAAAACGTTAATGTTGAGTACGTAAGTAATGTGCTACGCTACTACGCGGCTACGTGAGAAGAGTCAGCGCAGGCGCATTAACTATACGTAAGCAGTAGGTACGGATATAGGAAATACCACAAAGTCTAACAATGAACATCCTTACAAATTAACAGATAAATCATATAATTTTACGAGTTACCGATTTTGAGTATTGAAGTTTCAGTGTGGGTAAACTGTCATCTTTATAAGGATAAAATATGTGTATGTAACAAGACACATCAAACTGAATAAACTTTCAAAAAAATTACAGGAAGAAAACGACTTTTCTTTTAGTGAAAAATTACTGTTATTGATAGAGCACAACGTAACGCACTCAAAACATTTTATTTCTAGATGCATGTGATACGGGGTTTGGTCGTGGGAGTATTAAAAGTTAAATGTTAATACAAGATCGTCAATTAAGAAAAATTCCAGCCTGTTATTGTACCACTTCTGCAAATACCAATTTCAGACTTACATTACCTAACTATATAAATCCGGGTTTCCTCACGATGATTTTCTTTACCGATGTCAATGTCAGTGTTGTCCTGTTGTCCACCATAAACTTTGACATTTAAACCTAAACTTTATTTCTCGTAGGTAGTTCAGTTTCAGGTTATTGAACGTCGAAATGTAGATGGGCAAAGAAAAGCCTGACGAAAATTGATATAATTGATACCCTGAAAATTGCGAGCACAAGGACCTAAAGATTTTCAGATTCTTTAGAGTCGGTTATTACTAAGAACATTTAATTATTTTTATATCGCATCTGTCGTTAAAACATTGGATGTCGAGACTCAAATGAAGTTATTAATACAGAAGTTTTTGCCAACAATAACTGCATTAGATGATTCATTTAACAGTGTCGTGTTTAAATTTGTCTAACCTTCGATTATGTGTAGTGCTTTAGTGAGCAAACTTTTTATTCTCGACGACGGAAATGTCATGTCTCATATCATGATAGTGTCTTGAAATAATCCATGTGGATGTGGTGATTAACTGATCCTTTGTGTCAGGGGCGTACTACCTAAGGGGCCTAACTACGGGGGCACCTAGATACAGGGCCCCGAAACCGTGTGAGCAAGAATACGTAAAATGTTATCTACTATCTCACTTAAACTCTTACGCCGAACGCTGAACTTTCCGGGACAAAATCAACATATTTTTTCTTTTATGAAAAATCTTTACGCTCTATTTAGGTTTCGCCGCAGATAGGAATCAGGCCCTCCAACAAATTTTGATACAGGGCCTGTGAAGAGCAAGTTACGCCACTGCTTTGTATGTCGGTACACATTATTACCACCTCACAAATTTTTAACAGAGCTATATTTTTAAAATAAACGTATGCTTAGTTGGGAATCACCTTACATTATTTTGCAAAGCTTTGAAAGTTACTTCCTTAATTGTATATTTTACGTTATCCTTCTTGTAGTTGCAAACTACAAAGGAAAATTAATTAATTCCTAGAATAGATTCCATTTATGCAATATGACCACGTAATACAATTTTCTGAAACTCAGTCTGCATCGTTTGACTCATCTCTAAACCTTAGTAGGTACGTATTAATGTTGACAATGTTATTATAACATGTACTTATACCTATTCATGTAAAACACAGACACCTACGACAAAAGATTTGCAGATGTACCTACTTACTTATTACTTCAGCAAGCTATTTACGTCTACCTAGAAAAACAAATGACCCTTTCAGTACCAACAAGAATGTGAATGACCAAATTCTTGTGTCGTAATTAAAGCCCAAAGTAAAAGGTATTATTATGTCAACGCCAGGAGATGTGAGGAGGCCCACACTTGACATATTGACGGGACAAAGAGATGGCGCATGTCCATAATTTATCTACCGCAACGAACGACGCGACGTGAGAATAGTGTTGCTATTCTTCCGTGTGATACTCATGTGGTATGTGGGTGGACAAGTGACAGAAGTTTCATGGTACACCCGGCATTGTAGTGTTAAATGGTGGGTTAGAAAAATTGCTGCTTGTAGTCCTTGATGCCATGAAGATATAAAAACCAATACCCAAATGTTAACTTATCTTGGTATTCTTTTTTTTACTATTTACTGTTCAATTGATTTTTTTATATTTAAACAACAATAGCAATGATTTTAAATTATAATACGCAAGTGCTGTGCACTCCTATAAGAGACAAGTTCACTACAATTTAATAAGTTTAAACTAAGTTTTGTAAATGTATTAAACTATTAATCGTTGGGGAACCTTAAATGAATATAAAAATACACACCACTAACCTATATAACACTGGCCGTGCATTAGAGGTACATTTACATGTACCAATGTAGGAAACCGTTAAATTACTGTCAAACCAGTAATTAAAAAAAGCTTTTTTACAAAAAAAGATAACCGCCTTCAAAAACTACAAAATAAAAATAACTTTAGTTTTGGAAGTCGGCGGCTTTGGTTTTGTTTTTGTTATGTAGGTAAGTATTGCCACCGACTTCCAAAACTAAAGTTATTTTTATTTTGTAGTTTTTGAAGGCGGTTATCTTTTTTTGTAAAAAAGCTTTTTATTTTTCACTTTTTAGTGCTTGTGTATTAATGTTTGAAATCCTTACAAAAAGCCCTTTCAAACAATACCTCACACGATATGTTTAATTTTGGAAACTGGTAGGAGGGGGGTTGACGTACCCCCCCCTTTTCCTTCAGTCAGTCATCGACTACACGTATAAACAAAGCAATTTCACTTGTTACGATATTGCTGCTGTGATTCTGTGAGGAGTTCCATTCCATATCTCCGAAGTTCATCATCAGATATTGAAATGGTGACAATGAGACCACACGGGAAGCACCAGCTTTCAAATAAAGAAAGAATCATGAAAATCGGTTCACCCAGACGCAAGTAAGGAGCTAACAAACATAAAAAAAAAAATACAAACGAATTGATAACCTCCTCCTTTTTTGAAGTCGTTTAAAAACCAACAGGTTTGCTTTAATAAAGAAAAGAATGACATTCTTTTTTTAAAGTTATTGTTGGCAAACCTTATTACAAACGAGGAATGAAATGAACCAGCTTCCTCTTAAGTGCCACGCCTCCAAATCAGCCCAGTAGGTACTAACGTCAGAACAAAATGATAATTTCGCTTCCACTATCTAGTTGTTAACTCATTAGAATAATATGACGTAGAATATATATAAGTATATTAAATTTTATCTTTTATACCTATAACATTTTAATTAATTGTAATCGATGTTATGATATTTGCAAAAGTCGATAAACAATAATAAAAAGAAACACTCTTTTCATGGAGGAATTTATTTCATTAGACCATTAAATTCAATATTTATTTGTGTATTTTCCACGCCATGAAATAGACATACCTACCTATTGAATATTTGCGAACTACAATATGTGTCAACTGAGGAAAATACTTGTAATATAGGTAGGTAGGTTACCTACCGACTGAAGTACCTATCCACTCATGAGTTAGGAATTTGTCAAACCGATTTGTCTTGTTTTGAAAGTTACACACATTATCCCTAACGAAGAATTTTATTTACCTAATAAAAAATGAAATTATTATTTTCTATTAGGTTATTATTTTAGTTAGTTTAGTTATTATTTTTTAATGAGTTAAATGTTGTACTTACAACATTTTTTTTTATTCTTGCCAGTATTTACCTGGTTGGTTATACTAGCTTCCGCCCGCGACTTCGTACGCGTCAAAATTAATACAATAATCCTACGGAAACCGTTCATTTTCTGAGATATAAAGTAGCCAATGTGCTATTCCAGACTATAACCTGTGTCACAGATCCGTTCATCCAAACTTTCGCATTTATAATATGTATAGTAAGATAATAATCTTACTTCCTCTTAAATTACCTCTTCTTGTCCTCTTTTGTTACCCGACTACGGCAAAGCCAAAAGGAGGGTTATGATTTTGACCGGTATGTATGTATGTATGTTTGTATGTATGTTTGTTTGTTCCCTCGTAACTTCTAAACTACTTATCATTACATGACAAATGAGGTGTCGTTAGAAGCGTCTCAGTTGTCCGCTGGTTATAGGGTAGGTGACGTGTCACAAAATCCAATATGGCGCCCTCCAGGGGATGTGAAGTCGTTATCGAAAAAAAAAATTTTTTTGCACAGTATCGACATGGGTATCAAATTAAAGGGCTTGATGAGCACATTTGAAATATATATACATTATATAGCTTTTACTAGCTACTTTGCCTGTTTTTAACAGTGTCAACATGGGTATCAAATGAAAAGGCTTAAAGAGTACATTTGAAATTCACTCGCTACTTTGCTTTTATTATTATATCAAATAATTAAATAGAGTTATTCCTTCAAATAATATAACCCCCAAAATAGTGTAAATAAAAAATAAGTTAAAAATAACTAAAACCCGACTACGACAAAATCGCGCACTGAAAAGTATAAAACAAGAACAATATTCATTTGACCGATATTTTCGAAATTTTTAAGTAATAGCCGTGGTCGTATGCCACCTGCGGTTGTTTCACACAATCTTTATTGACTAGGTGGCATACGACCACGGCTATTACTTAAAAATTTCGAAAATATCGGTCAAATGAATATTGTTCTTGTTTTATACTTTTCAGTGCGCGATTTTGTCGTAGTCGGGTTTTAGTTATTTTTAACTTATTTTTTTTCTTGTTAAGGCTACCGTGGCGCTGCAGTGCCTCCGGGATGTTTGCAGAAGCCCACACGGACGGCTTCAAGGCCATAATTCGAAAAAATCGGCTTCTTTGCTGCAGCGTCTGCGGGGTGCTAAAAATGGCATTCTGAAATTTATTGCTGCTCGGTTCGACTGCCCCATTCAAAAACACTGGGTGAGGGTAGTGAATGGTTTTATATAGAAAGATACATAAAGATAAGTACTAACAATACTAACATAATTGTAAGCTAATATTGTTGCTAATATACTAACAAGATATGGATTTTAATTATCTGAAATAAATTTACTATTATTAATATTTTAATATCTCCAATGTTTACTTCGCCAGGTATTGTCCATTCTATTCTCGCGTCCCCATCGTTGCCACAAAGAGCTACATCACTCGAACCCCATAGTTCACATGTCACTATTAAAATTGATGTCTTTTGTTCTGTAGTAGTAAATCTGGCGCAGACAGAGGGTTGAGCCTTGCTCCTATCGTTTATAAACGTCGGGAATTTCTCACTGAAACTATAACACGTGCTGCACCATTGATAATGGGGACACATTAAGATTATATAGTGTTTGAAAATATTAATGAGTAGCTGCCATTTGAGAGTAACGATGGCACTGAAAATTTGAGAGTTATTAATGATTTTTGTAATGAAGTTTTCAGAAACAACTGAGCTATCAATTTTGTTGGTGTGGAGATGAAATGTGTTCTTAGAACTGACTTTGTTTGACTTTCCTAGATAGGTAACTACTGTATTGTGGTACTGTTGGGATAAAGTATACCAAGTTTGTTTAAGTGTATAAGTATAGGCTATTAGTTGTAGAGTAATAGGTAGTGTATAGTGTAAACTTTTATCTTTTACAGGTTGATTTTTAATTCACTGCGAAACTTTCAGTAGGTGAAAATATGAATACAAACAACTTTCGTTATGGGACCAACTGAAAAAAAAACTGCAATTCCATACATTTTAATCGTATATTAGTGTGCACTTTTGTCGCTAACCGCTGATTTTAGCTCTTCCCTTTGGGATATCAATCAAATGATCAATCAATCCTATTTTTCAGCTAAAGCATACAGTAATTGCTGATGAAGATTTTAAAGGTGAAGACCTTTATTTTTTATTTTTCATAATGGAAAATGGTTGCAGGCAGATAAGTAGAAATACTGTGTGTCCAGTGAGTAATTGCAGCATGCAGCTACAATATTAAAGAAAAATATAGACACTGATAAAAGAAATATGACTTAGAAACGCGTGTCCTTTTTATTGATAATGTAAAAATTGATAGCCAGTGGCGTAATAATTAAAGTAATCACCTTGTTTAGGAGCGTCATCACTTTATCAATGATCTAGAAAGGAAGCAGGACCAGGTGTCTAACAAAATATTTATTTTGGAACTTTAGCATTATTATTGTACCACCTGCCTGTACTGTATAGGCAGATACACCTGCCATAAAACCTTACGACAATAAACACATACATACATAAACTCACGCCTTTTTCCCATGGGGGTAGGCAGAAACAACGACAATAAAATTTAAAAATTAACAATTCTTTCTTAGTGTCCACCCACATCTTTATAGGAATCCGTGTGTAATTTTTCACGTGCCTAGTTCCAGTAATTTCGACTACCTATGCGTTGATACGTTAGTCAGTCAGTCAGATTCTCCTTTTAAAGATATATGTAGATAAACAAACCATGTTATGTATGACAAAATGATTCAAGTTTATTTGCCTTGTCGACGAAGGTGTTAATTTTTTATCTGCGTACCAAGGCTTATTGTCTTCAAAATAGCCAGTTTAACTTGATAGACGGCGAAGTTTGGTACTAAATGCAAAGTTCATACATTTATTCATTTTGTTCATCACCTTCCTTAGCAAGTGGCGCCGCCGCGATCAGTCAAAATAAACTGGTCATTATTTTTGATGAATGGTAAATCTAGCTTACACGTTAATCTTCTGTAATCGTAAAGAAATTAACACTTATTGATTGGGTGTCTTTGCGACTGTTGCGACATATGACATGATGTGTATGACCTTTTGACCTCGAGAAGGGAAGACAGGTTTCGGAGAAGTCAAACTATGGTTTCCGTTTTGTGTGTAATCAAGTGAATAAGTACATCAATGGCAGTGATTAAATGTCTTAATATTTATGATGACTTTAAAGTAGCTATCCTTATACATGAACAGATCAAATAGGTTATTTTAAGCCAAAGTTATTTTAACCTATGTTAAACTTAATAAAACTTTGGCTCAAAATTAAAAAAAAACGTTTGACAAGAACTTCCCGTCTTTTAAATGACAATAAACCTTCTTATTCGAGGCATTATTTTCTTATTTCTAATTTAATAATCTGTATTTTAAAAAGTTCAAACATTTTTCCGTTTTGGGCCAAAATTTTCCAACAGAGCTAAATTAACCCGCATTTACGGTACTGATTTGAAAATGCGTGTGGCAGTCTTAGATAATTATTATAATTGAGAAGCTATAATGACTGTGTATTATAATTATTTCATATTCATTATCTTAATAATAAATCACAAACAAACAAGTTACCGGCATCATCTCATCTTGCGAGCCGATACTGAAGTAGGCGTGGCCAAGTGTGAATTACTCATACAGGGAAATGTGAATTATAATTATGTATCTTTAGGATCGTAGTTTGTTTGTACATTTGTACTTGACCACGACTCGTATTAACGAACAACTACGTAGGTAGGTATGTATGCCTGAAGCTACCTCGCATAGATAACTAACCAGCAACATCCAAATCATTATCATTATGTTTATGGTTCGTTTTTGAGGAGTTCCATTGATAACTCCGAAGGTCTACATCAAATCTTTACGAAATTAATATGAAACCACCTTAGAAGTATACTCTTTCCAATAATTTTGAAAAATAAATTGGCAGTGAAATTGATGAACATACGTAAAAAAAAATACGTGCAGCCGAACATAGAACCTCCCCCTTTTTTGAAGTCAGTTAAAAATGGTGGCAAAAATTGGTAGGTACAGTTAACAACAAAAGTCGATTGTCGAGTGTCACTCTGTAATGTTACTTTTTTATATTATTTAAACAGACACTAAACACATAATGTACTAAGTTTCGAATTTCAGGCAATAGCTAAGGGTTTATTATATCTTAATTTTATATTCATTGCGTTTTACTTTTAATATTGTACTTAATAATTAGGATTTAAAAATCATAAATGTTAATCGACTTTTGTTGCTGACTGTACAACCAACAGACTACTGACAAACTACAACTAACTACAAACTGTTCCCTTGACGAGCCCTACCACAAGGTGCCCTACTACTTAACATAGATTAATTGATTAAATATCATTAACAAATCAATAAACTGTAAACCTAATAACCACTAAAAGCTATCAATTAGTATCGACATTAAAATACACCATGAATAGGCTATACGGTAATATAATTAATTCTAAGCACTTTAGCCTCACTAGTAATAAACTCGAGATAACTACGTTATTATTGATCGGAACCTTGGTTTTATATACCTTAGAACTTATTTACTGATCAAAGTGACCGCTCCTGAAGGAGTAAATGATGTTATGGTAATTATATGTAATGTAGATGATAGACTTAATTGTGTACAATCAGCCACAAAGACAGTGTTGCTGCTAGGTAATGTTTATTCCTGCATCAACTGTAGGTATAGTCTACAAAATAGATAGGTATGCAGGGTCGTTCCATATAGTTGAAATTTTCTTAGAAACCGACGGATGTTTTCAAATGAAATTTAATTTAAAATGTTGATAATAAACAGTTAATTAATTGAGTTCAGTTTTAATCGAAGACAGCCATTAAAAAAAATTAACTAGGTTTATCTGAGGACCCTGCATACCTATCTTTTTTGTTGACTGTACCCAGGTGTTGTTGACGTTAGGTACCTAAGAAAATTTCAACTAGTAACGACATTTAATTGAAATTTTCTTAGAAACTGATGGATGTTTTCAAATGAAATTTAATTTAAAATGTAGATAATAAACAGTTAATTAATTTAGTTCAGTTTTAATCGAAGACATAAATCGATTTCAAAAAAAAAATTAACTATAGGTATCTGTGGACCCTGGATACCTATTTGTTTTGTTGATTGAACCTACGGGATGTAATTAACAAGACACATCATGGTGGCCGTTAAACTCCATCATCATCATCATATCAGCCGTAGGACATCCACAGCTGAACATCGACCTCCCCTACAGATTTCCAATAGGACCGGTTGAAAGCGGCTTGCATGCAGCGCGAACCCGAGGTCCACATCAGATTCATCGTTAATTCGTTATTCTTACTTTCGGGTGCATACAATACTACAGGGATCGTATTTAAAATATACACACATCAAAAGTGTCTAGGGATCAACATCCCTAATCAATGTTAGGGATGTTGATCCCTAGACACTTTTGATGTATATAGTTAAAATATTTAAATCTGGTTTTCCTTAAAAAACGTAAAATAGGTTAATATTATAATTTCTATGTAACCGTATAATAAGCTCCGTTATTTCAAGATAAATATAAAGTAAAGTAGACTATTATATTTATTTGTTCATTAATTTATTACCTATTACAAAGTTAAATAAACATGAAAAAGATAAACACAAAAAATGTTAACTGTTAGTCATTCTATAATAAAAAACCTCACCAAGATGCAGTCATTTCAACAATACAACAAAATAACTGCCGTTATTTGGCTGTTATTTCTCTAATATTATAATATAATAAATATAGTATGAGTATAGTCTGTACCTATTGTAAATATTTTTAGCATTTATGTATAGCCATTTTTTTCACATACCATCACGCTTGTAATCCCCGAAGGGTTAGGCAAAGGTGTACCCATTAGTATACCCACATTTCGCCAGTTATGTTTAAGTCCCATGTAATAGGGGGCGAGCCTATTGCCGAAGTCTTCCAATGTTAGAAAGCTTATTAAAATGTATTTGAGGATGCAATCAGTTACCTTCAAGAACAGATTTCATAATCATATGAAATACACCAAGTCAAAAGGAGCTGCTTGCACAAAAACTTCAGATGCAGTAGCATTGAAAAATAAATGACATCATCGGTACTTACATACCTACTTTATCTTTAAATCTATAAATCTATAATAAATCAATGAGTTTTCGTCTTTATACGGAACATAGTGGTAATAAAGCTTCAGCTTAGCAAAAGCTCATTGGAGTAATAAACGATATTATATTGTTAATTGCGTCGAGCAGCTTATTATGTATTTTAAATCATACTAGCTCTTGCCCGCGACTACGTCCGCGTGGAACTTGTTTATATCATACTTGCATACAAACTTCCACCCCCCCCCCCCTTTTCACTGCCTTTGGGGGTGATTTCCGGGATAATATTCTATGACGTTCCCCGGGTCTTAAACTATCTCTATACAAAATTTCACTTAAATCGGTTCAGCGGTTTAAGCGTGAAGAGGTAACAGACAGACAGACAGACACACTTTCGCATTTATAATATTAGTATGGACTAGCTGTACCACGCGGTTTCACGTCGCATCTTTGATCGCTGCTCCGCTCCCGTGGGTCGTAGCGTGATACTATATAGCCTATACTATTCCTCATAAATGTAGCTGTGATATAAAAAAAAATCCAATCTGACTGGTACTTCAGAGGGCCTACCACAACCTCTTAAACAATATTATTTTAATATTACTTTGCCTTCCGCACTGTTGGATTTTCGCCGAGAGTTGAAAATGCAACAACAGAAATAACAAAGTAATATTAAAATAATAAATTGTTTAAGTAAGTGTAAGTTTAAAGATGGCGGTAGGCGCCCTGGTTCAGCTTTATTTGTATCTATACCTAGATACATTTTGGCACTACACAGCTTTATTGAGGCTTATGTTCAGGATCTTTCTTATCCATGTTGTGAAATCTAGGGAAATGAAGGAAGACTTTGAAAAATATAAAAAAGAGACGGAAATAGATCTAACAGGAGAGATTTTCTCCGAAACCTCAGCAATTTGTATCTAATTTATTTTCGTGAAAGACGAATCTCATTACCTACGGCCAAAATATATACGGGTGGGTATGTACTTACCTATTCAATCTGGTGCCCTGTCACTTCACCAAAAATTCATTCACAAACTTTTACTTGACAACCAACGATTGGCAAACATATAATTTGTCATCTCATCATTATACAACAACAAGTTTGGCAAATAATTCACTTAACAAAATAATTATCCCATAAACTTTTGTTTGATAACGTATTATTTGACAAACAATTCATTTTTATTTCATTTTATCTTATAAAACAACTTTTGGAATAAAAACGTTTTACATATTGAATATTAAAATAAAAAAAGAAATAATATTGTTTAATATATATTTCTTTAAATTATTATTTTTATTTTTTTAGTATTTGTGACTGTCGAAATAAAGTTTTTCGTGTTTATGTAGTGTACCCCATGTTGTGCTACAAAATTTAGTGACAGAAACGAATTGCTGCAAAACCGACTTCACGCGGTCTTGTCTGCCCTACCCCTAGAGTGTAATTTAAGCCCGCGCAGGCGCGGAGGGGTGGGGCGGCCCGCGAGCTGAGGAGCAGGTGGTTTGAAGGCCCGCCGCCGCGGCTGAGGCTGGCCGGCGTAGCCGGCCAGCAAGCCGAAGCTGCGGTGGTGAGCGTTAAAATCATCTGCGACGATAAGCTCGCGTGGGGCCGCCCAAACCCCGCAGCGCCGGAGCCGTGACAGAAACAATGATTGCTGCATGCTGCATGCCTGCTTGCTTGCTGCTTGTCTGCTTGCATGCTGCATGCCTGCTTGCATGCTGCATGCCTGCTTGCATGCTGCATGTCTGCTTGCATGCTGCATGTCTGCTTGCATGCTGCAAATCCCCTGTATTGATGATGATGATGACCTTCATGGTTATTTTTTTTTAAACCACCCCGTCGACCATCTCTGGCGGGGAAAAATGGTGGGGGTGACTCCACTAGTCCAACCCCCGTCTTTCCTCACTGCCCCCGCCCCACTATCAAGGCATCTTATCTCTAAGATTACCCTTTAGTGTTAAGCGTAACTTTTGCAAAAGGATCTAAATATGAAATGAAAAATGTATAAATGATTAAATATCATCCGAAGCATTTGCCAAATAAATATTTTTAAAGTGAGTGTTTGTAAAATGAAACATTTGCGGAATAAGTTGTTTGTTAAATAAATAGTATACGAAACGTTGCTTGTCAACTGAAAATTTGCCAATGGTGTTTTGATAAAACATTAGTGAACCATTCAATCTATCATAAACATTAATAGGTATTCTAAATCATGAGTTTCAAATGAGGTAAGTCAACATTAAATATTTGCTTGCGTTAACTAGGTACTTAACTCAATTAAGCAAATCAATCAACAGAACTATTTGATTTTGACGTTACACGGAAGTCATATATAATATGAATTAGTGCTGTATTATTATTACCTATCCACAGGTATGTTATTCTGTAACTGCTAGGTTAATACGCGAAACTCACTTTTAAAGTCACCCTTAACAGTCGTAACAGGATACTGTGGACCCGGAACGTAAAGGGCAACAGAAGGAACAGGGTGGTTTTTTAGTCAGTAAAAGTCTGACAGTCCCTTCCGCTCCACCCAGGACGGAAGGACTCATTTGCTGATTTTTAACCACCAAAAAAAACCTTCAAAGCTAGTTGTTAATGTTCAATTCTACATGACAAAAGTGAGTTCAATAACGAGTACTTACAGAATAATACGGATAATGTACGAAAAATATCTAAGTACCTAGCCTGTACCCACTTCCCACTAACGTTTAGTCACTTCATTCAACAATCAATAAGTAATTTGGCACGAATTAAGGAACTAAGCTTTTACTTTCAGTTAACATTACCTTGTAAATGATTTTTCAACGCGATAAGCCTTGGCATTTAAAAGTGAACGAAGATACGACACATTAGGTCCGCGGTAGGCACGGCTAAACAGGATTATAACGTGTGTTAAAAGCTATTAATTGAAATCCAATAAGCCATTTAAGAATTACGAAACGAAATAAAAACATAAATAAACATTGTGCGTAGGTACGTAGTCGTAAATGTGAAGCACTTGAGTTAAGTAGATAACTACAAGCACAAAGTTTATGTCAAGCCGGATTTGGCTGCGGATAAAATAATATATTACCTACTGCCCAAGAAAAAGATGAATGGTCTAACAAATTATGTTAAACGTGTACAAAATAAACGCCTACGCAGTGTCCTTTAAACAGCTACTTTAATTAATAATACTTCGTTAAACAGCTGCCATTTAAAAGGAATAGAAAGGTTAGGTACTATTGATTGATTGCGTTGTCAAGTTTCATTAATGAGCTGTAAGGTATTTATTTATTTAATTCTATTCGATTCACCAACAATTGTTTACACTAACATCTTCAACATAAAAATAACCATGTCTTTAAAACTTTAAACAGTGTAAAAAATACTTAAAGATAAACACTAAGTATATGAACTTAAATAAATTTAGTCACAAGCAAGCAAGTTTTGTTATAATTTCTAATATTACGAACACTGAAGTAGTTTAACTCTAAACTCATAAATTATTGATAGACCAATAAATACAGGTTCGCCGGCCACCATGGCTCACGTACAATGGTCCACTTCAAGGACTAAGTGCGGAAACCAACACCGAATAGAATAGAATACAGGTTCGATAATAAGTATTAAACAAAAATTCTCTACAGTAAGATTTTGGTAAAATTCAATAGTGTGGGTTTCATAAGATATTCGTAGCAAGCGTCGTAGCAGCCACCATGACGACGCTACGAACGTTAACTTTTGGTCATAATTATTTAACTTATTCTAGAACATTCTTGTAGTCACTAGTAAGAAATATCTACATTTAAAAAATAAAATAATGCTAGCATGTTATTGTCCCACTGCAGGGCAAATGATTCTTTCCATACAAAGAAGGGACAAGCATTGATCACCACGGTTGCTTAAGGCGAATGGACGGTTTTAGATGTATATCAAAAGTCCAGGTTTCTTCACGATGTTTTCCTTCAGCGATGTCATTGATGTCCAAAAGAAACTTATAAAGTACATATAAAATAGAAATAGTTACATTGGTACTTGCCTGTGCCCGAGCCGTGAATCTACATTTATCAATGACTGTTTTAAGTGCTTAAAAGTATGTAAGTATTTAACTTTTTAACAGATTTGGAACGAGCAACTAGCTTCAACTTTCGGACTAACTGACAGACTCCTTGACTATTCAAAAGTGCCAAATGGTGTTCAAATGGCCTAATTGAAATAAATGTTATGACTTTAACTTTAAAATTTCGTAGCAATCTTCAGTGTCACCTTACAATTTCAAAGCCTCATGAAATTGAAACGAAAATATTATTTTTTTCAAAATTGACCTTTTTACCTTTAAGGAGATGATATCATTAGTGGCGCCGAACACTTGATAGATTAGTTAGTTATAATAAAATCTGCACAATACATAAACACGAGATTATTATGATGTCATATTTATTAATAGACCACGGAGATATCGACAGTTCAATAAGTAATAATATTTACGTATTAATATGTATATGCTCTACTTAGTTTCAAAGTAAGTAACTACGTTTAAGTAGCGTAGTTTATGACTTTCATTAATTTAAGTGCATCTAGGATATTCTTCTGTCTCAATATGCTTTGGATATCTGCCGTGGAATTTGTAGAACTATAATGTACGGGTACTATATTGTCAAAATCCGTGAGACATGCCTTGTCGCGGTATTGTGTGCAGGTGCAAGCTTCAAAGCTTGTTACAAAATACATAGTTCACGTTGTACGACATATTGGCTTAGTCAGTAAGTACTTCACTAAAGTAATACACTACAAAAAACAACTACCCATGTTGCATAATATTGAGTACTAGCTTACGCCCGCGACTTTGGCCGCGTGAACGTTATCTGCGGTTTTCGGTTTTTAAATGTCTTTTTGCGCGGAATTCTATGTTTAAAAAACATAAAAATAGTATAAGTTACATCAGCTATCTGAGAGTCAGTGTAAGTTCCATCAAAATCAGTCCAGCCGTTTCAGAAATTGGCCGGAACAAAAAGACAGAATATATTTTTGTTTTATTTACCGTGTAAACATTCATATAATAAAAAGCTGTTATTTTGACATTACAAACAAACACTCTTAAATTTTATTTATTTGTATTGATTCTTTGTAAAGATTTATTTGTAAAGAAGTCTGTTTTCTAAGCTTAAAAAATATGATTACTTGGTACTAACACTTCGTGCCGACTTCAATGTTAAACATGCACTAGAAGAGCCTTCAATAAAGTAAATACAAAGCTCTTTAAGTTGTGTGTTATCATATTGCTTGATCGCTTGAATACGGAATATTACTTAATTAGGAGTTAATGTAAGGCCAATCTAGTCTTATTAAGGGGTATAATGTTACTTGGTAACTGGTTTGTGGAGGTCAGATTGCATCCCGTGAGTCTGGAAGTCTATCCCAATAGCAAAAAGCTAGGCAATTGATGAGGGTTTCATGTAAGAAAGAAAATATTGTTTGTTTTTCACTAGGAATTTCTCCTGTATTTATTTATTTGGTTCACCAACAATTGTTTACACAAGCATTTTGATTAAAATAACATCTTAAAAACTTTGAACAGTGTAACAATTACTTAAAAAACTACTTACTTAATTACTTACGTATTAAAGGTGCATTCACAAACAATCTAAACTCACCTACACAAACAAGAAGACCCGGATCAACTACTTGTAAACCATAAAAATACTTATTTCTTGGGCAAATGAAACCCGTGACAAGATCAGCCACTGCGCCAACATGTTGTAAAAAAAATAGATTTCGTGGTCACTTTCAGATTACTTATTTGTAGATGCCATAGAACAATATGAACTATTCCAAATTTTGTAATGGGGAGGGAATTACACAGAATCTTTTTAAGCGTTTCTTTAGTCTTATATCGCTAGGCTATGTTAAAATAGGGGATAACAGATCACTCCGATACAGTGCTCCGGACCAGACGATGACCTATATAAATTGTAGTGCCTAAAGTGTCCCTATTTCTGCTCCTTAGAACATTGAAATCGCCACTAATGGCTCCATTCGTTGTTTTTTTAATAAGTGGGCCCAAATCATTAAACTATACCTAGGATTATAACTGTAACCATCGATTTGAAAAGAAGTAAAACTTAGAAAAAAAAGCGAACTGTAATATCAAACATAGTGTCATACTCCAACTTCTAATAATTAAACCTTTTCAGCTCGTTCACATAAATAAATCCTAAAATCAGCCAAACACTACTCGACTTCGTGCACGGCAAATTATCCAGAATTGCGGAGGCAGTATTCCGACAGAATACGTATGCAGTTCAATTTTACAATCACTTATAATATCAACATGGACGTCAGAGCATACTAACCGTATAACATCGCGGTCAGTAGTGATTTGGATGTAGTCACGTGATGACTAAGGACCCAACCCACGGACAAAAGGACCTGATCAGAACAGGTCGTGACCGTGACTCAATCCTTCGATGATGTAAGCCTTCGTAATTGATTCGATGATTCGTATGTTTAGTGGTTGGACGTCGGTCCATAATTTATCGATAGTTTCATGACTTGACCAAACAATCTTTGACTTTTGGATCGACTTTTAATGACAGAAAAACAAAATTACAGACTTTGTCTTTTTAATCTTAGGCTTGGAATATCCTATCGCTTAACTAGTAAAATATCAGTTTCTTATAGCACATACTTCTATCGTAAGCGATACATACTTACTTCTATTGCAAGTTATAAAAGTATGTGCTATTAGAACTGTGTTGGTATCACAACTTTATTTTTACAATTCAAAATTGTTATTTTAACAGTTACCTCCTCATCTGCCTTTTTCTAGATCTTCCAGTGTTATCAAAATGCTACGGCTACGGAGAATTTAATCAGCATAGCTAAAAAACTTAACTTGATTCTCTGTTTCTAAGGACCTATCAGTATATTATGTTGTTGACGATAGTGTACAATTATGATTGTGTAACCTAATACGTGTACAATTTGATTTGATTGTCCACGAGATTTGCGCACAGATTTACCATGTACATTAGATCTTATCGCCAAATGGTTGTGACTTTTGGCCGTCCTAGTTGCAAAAGTAGGTCAGGTGTGTGAATTGTCCTTCATTTATGGGATTTCGTCAATATTTCTTCACTTTTTTAAGATTTTGCTTGATCAATTATCATAGGTATTTTATTGAAAAAAAGATAAAACTTTAAATGGGGTAAGCCATTTCTGTTATGATTGCAGAACCCCCAGAGACTATTTCAGATAACAGATAAATCGACTCACCTGAAACCCGAGAACATACCATTAAGAACACTAGACGATGTTACAAGTGATTACTAACACCAATTACCTAGAGTAGAGCTTTGAGTCATAATAATAATATCTCACATGTATGACTCTTGCGCATAGAACATACGAGAAACTCGATATCGACAAGTTATAAAACTGTCGTACATCACTTTACCTCTAACCGCAGTTAGCACGTCAGACGTAATGAGTCTGTTCGTCACTCGTGACACGTCACTCGTGACATCACAACTATTACCGAATGAAGATGACATGGAAAGTGAGTTATATTAAATACGTGCATCGTATCATTCAGTGCGTAAGCTTGCTTGGCAGAAATGTGTGAGTCCTCGTTGACGCGCTTAGCGGAAAATTGTTAGAACAACATTCGTAGATCCTCGAAAGGAAAACACTTAAGTTTAGGCATAAAATTACAGTTTGTTATTTTCCTAACATAAATATATATTTACACCAGTCCCGACCTTGGCAATTGAGGTCGGTTAAAAATATGAAACCGCTGAAACGTACCATTTAATTTCACAATATAATAATACAATTTAATGTCATTGTTTATTATGCGGTAGACGCAACGTGCAACTTACCACACGAGTTATTGTTCCGCACCCTTATAAGTTACGTACACTTAATCTTACTTGGACGTAATATAAGTAAATAGAAGGCGGATTTATTAATGAATTGAAAGCAATCCAACTGTGTAGCCGTTATTAATTAAGCCTTAATGAATCAGTGGTCGATTAAATAATGAATTATAGCGTCCTTGCTAATACGCATATGCATAAGTCGAGTATATAAATAAATGATGTTTGTCATTTTATGCGCGTTATAAAGACGCGTCATTACATTTTTACAAGTTCCGCATTACATTATTTATTATCGAGCAAATATACGAAGCTGGGATATCTTCGTAAAATGCCAAGGCACAATTATTAACTTTTAGGTCACCGAGTTAAAATATTAAATCGGAATGCGCCTGATTTTTTAAATTATTTTGGCCAATAAATTAAAAATTATTTTGCGTTTACATTTTACTGTTTTTTGGAGTTTGTAGATGTGTAAGTAGGTACTTAGGTAGTATGTAAGTGTGGTGAATAGTGACTGCTAAACACTTAGGTTTCAAGGAAAACATTTCTAGATCTTGATATCCGGATTTATCAATTGTATTTTAAAAGGAAAATGTCATACCCTAGGCTGAGCAAAGTTAAGAAATGAGAGGGTAAGGATCGACACTTCGACAGCAACAGTTATTTTCAGAGACTTGTCATTCTGTTGTTTTCTTTCCATGCTTGTTTAACTACTTGTTTACTAATCCAGAAAAACCCGTACTACCGCAAGTTGTTCAATATTTAACAATATTCACCGTCTGACATCATTGCTAAATATGCTAGGACCCTAAACACCATATTCAAAGCGCCCCAAGCTATTACTAAGCTAGTCACTCAACAAAATTCAATTTGCTTAGATAATAAGTGCATGATAAGGTGGATATTAAGCTTAATTGAAAATCAGGATAGCTATTATAAATTAAATAGTTAAAGCCGTTACTGCGTTAAACGGTACGCACAGAGCTTTGCATAAAGTTCACGCTTCGCTAATGTATTCCACGATCGCTGAGCTCATAGCCTTTATTAGAATTCTCAATCAACATAAATGTTTCGACTGTATTATACACATTAAACAAGAGCGAGAAACTTTCGAACAGAACCTAGGGCTAGCGCTGACTTCGTAATGAAAGGTGTGTCGCTTAGGAATTCCTTTAGAAACTCTACAATTATTGTACGCGTCAACCTATGCTAATTTTGATTGCAATTTGAATGTAAAGTATGAATTAGCAACCTAACCTTTGGTTAGTTAAACATAGGGTTTAGTTTTCAAAAATGGATTGACGGATTGGATTGATGTTTTGAGAGAACGTAGAATTAGTTCAAAGATGATGTAAGTAGGTAAGGATTATAGGTTCTTCATAGCTTGAGTCTCTGTTTAGGAACTCTTTCAGGAATGGTATGGTTCTGGTGTGGCACAGGCACATGAGGCAATTAGGTTGGTAGGAGGTTTTTAAGCGGGGCACATTATATTTATATGTATGTAGGTAATCATACGATGATTCTTCATCCAAGATATTGTAAAACAATTATTTAATTTAATTTTTTTTAAATTTATTTATTCATCAACAAATTACAAATAAGAGTAAGTATGGAGTTTTTGGCTTATTATTCGCCATACGAAACTACATAACCTTTTGGAAGGGGCAATTAAATTCAATATTTCTTTTTTGTATTTATGACGTAAAAGTTGGTTTTACTTCAGTAATAGGTAGGTATAGTATAAATAATTTGACTTTGACTTTAGCTTTGTCCCTGGGGTGGCAACGCATAAATATTTAGGTACGATGCTTCTGGGACTGCAAGTGTCAGTAAAGAAGTGCCTAATTGAAGTGTTTACATAATTTTAACTTTCTTTATAAGTACTAACACAAACTGTATATCTTTCTGTAGCTATGGACTAAAGTAGCCTGATACTAAAGAGATCATTATCATTACAGGCGAGGCGGCCATCGATATTACGTGCCATCAAAAAAGAACACACTACGTGTGCTGAATTTTACACCGATATCTGGAGTATTCGAAGCTTTAAAATTCATCTCTGACTACGAAGCGAGACTCATGACAAAGATCAACTATCTACTTAGAGCCCCCGCAGACTGCAGACTTTCAATCGGGCGCTAGTTTGGTCGAGTTAAGCTGCTAGTACGCACACCCAGTCAACTAAACAGTTTGGTTGCTGAAGAGTGCGCAGACTAGCCAATACTGATTAAACAGTTGGCCGATAGTTGACAAACATTTTTATCAGCCGATGCTGAATCTCTGTAAAGTGCGCAAAGGCATACCTCTTCGTACTGATTAAGAATCCGACCAAACTGTCGGTCGATAGAAAGTCTGCGGGGGCTCTTATGCAGCAATTTTTCAAAGTGACGTGATCCTTTACAGCTGATTTAGTTCTAATGGAACCCTTAGTGATGATAAATTGATGACTAACTCCACAATTGAATGTCGTCGGACTTAAAATGTAAATAATAGGATCATCTGGAACCTAAAAAAGAATAATAATAAACGCTAAGATGATCTAACTTTTGTCATGTCGTGTTCTTTTATTTTTTGTTCCTTTATACAAGGATGTAAGAGAGCGTGACTAATAAATAAGCCAATGTGCTATAAGTTAAACAACCTATTTCTGCTTTATGAGTCTTTAGGTTTTTTTAACAACCCTGCCATAATTTGTACCTATGAATCTTTACTATAGGCTCAAGAAACGTGAACGCATCAGGGTTATTGCTAGAGTCTGGCTAACGGAAGCCGTAAACATGAAATAATTGGCAATTTTAAAAATTCGGAATCTTCGACTTAACGTCAATAAAATAAATTGATATTGTTCAATTTTCCAAACAATTGTTTCTAGTTTCAACTTTGTTAATCAGTTATTCGTTGATTCATAGTCCGTCTTATGTAGTTACCGAAAATGACGATTTTACCTACCTCAATCTCACTAGCGATTAGATTCTGTTTCTCCTTAATACAGATCACTTTATGATCTAGCTAGGAGAACAGAGATTAACCCAACAATTTGTGTGTACAACGACATGCTCTTAGATTTGTTTTGTTTTTATTATTTAATACTTTCTAAGCACGTCATGTACTACAAATAACCAAGTTTTATCAATACTTACATTATTATATTATTATAGTCTGAAATATTACTGGTTATTCGGGTGACTGTAATCTAGGAAGAGAAGATAGGTAATAAGGATGGTTCCTTATTACCTATCTTCTCCAACCTATAGGTATGTTGCCAGATTTTAGCAAAACATTTATTGCACGTACAAGTTTTAAATAAATTATGGTCAACACGCTAGTCTCGAACATAGTACTTAGGTACCTAGATATCTATTTTAGCTTCTTAGGTTGACAGCTGATGTTTAATAACTCCGTGAAGGAATAGATTAGAATAACTTAACATGATAAACAATGCGTTCCGAGAAACATTTGTAGGTCATAAATAATAATTTCATTGTTATGTGTTAGACCTGCAGCAAATTGCATTATCTGATGTCATGTCCCTGACTAATTAAATAATGTCTATATCCAGGCAAAAACCTAATCATAAAACTACGATGTTTAAAGTTAGTGACTTTATTCAAAGTC
The DNA here is from genome assembly GCA_949316365.1 of Hoplodrina blanda. Classification (NCBI taxonomy): domain Eukaryota; kingdom Metazoa; phylum Arthropoda; class Insecta; order Lepidoptera; family Noctuidae; genus Hoplodrina; species Hoplodrina blanda. Next base: position 7,455,157 of record OX438589.1, on the reverse strand, counting down.
AAAATCAAAGCATTTATTTTAATTAGACCATTTACAGGCACTTTGGAATTGTCAAGTCCACCTTTGCATAGGTATATCTCTCTGGTATTTTGAATCTTAATTGATAAATGTTATAACTCTCAAAGATCTCCTTCTCTTTATGAGAAGAGGCCCATACTCTGCCGTAGGACATTAATAGGCTGGTACACACGGCTACACATCAAGCTATACAAAACCAGTTTTAGCTGACCTCGCATTGTATATGCTTTTCGTACAATCAGAAGTCAGCTTATACTGGTTAAGTATAGCTTGATGTGTAGCCGTGTGTACATCACAATCCTGTGCTTCGCATAGCATACGTAAAGCCGTTGGTCCTACGCCTGATCTCTCCCCCAGTCGTACCTATTATTATTCAAAAGTATCGCCCCCATAACATCTATGGCCATCCTTTTTGAAGTCGATTTCTCTGGTACCTATTCTGAATCTTAATCAATAAATGTTTTTACTCTCAAAGAATAATTTTGATGACAGTTCTATAATTGCTCCTCTAGAAAATAAAAATATTGGGTCACCTCCATAAATCCTATTTTATTGTTGACATTATAGAAAAACTTTATTGTGTACGATCCGAATTTTATTAGGTAATCATCCATTTTGATTATAGATTTACGCCACAAGGTAACGCGTAGAGTATTTAACTTGTTTATATTCATAAAATTAGAAAATTGGCTTTGTATCTACTGGTGCAAATTTCAGGACTTTTCCGGCGAATTTTACAAAAACAAATCTTTCACAGCAACCTTATTCAGGAAATTACCAAAAAAAGAATCGGCTAAATCGGTTTAATCGTTCTCAAGTTTTGCGCTTAGCAACACATATAGCCATTTATTTTTATTATAGAAGATAAATAATATTTGTACCGTAGTCAATGATATTCTAATAAACAGATATGTTATACCTTTACAAAACAACAGAAAAAAGTGTTCCGCGCCGAGAGGCAGCACACATACACACTTTTCATTCATTTTACATTTCACTACAAAAGGAAAAGGAGTAAACAGGATATCTTGATAAAATCAATAAGAAAAAAAGTGACAGCTAGATGTTGTCAATTGCGCGTGAATGTAAACAGACATTATTCGAGCCACCAATGTGACCAATCACCGCACGTTGGCATCATAGACTAACAAATTAACTAGGCAGAAGGTACAAACCGTGTGTACAGAATTTGTAGCCGGGATTTGTGCCTATGCAACGAATAAACTCTCTCTTGCTGTTGTCACATAGTAAAGTAATATAAACGATTCATTAATTCTTTGTTTACGATGTCGGCGACGAAGACCCCATGCACGTACGTACTATAACGCAAGTACAGTTAGTGATATTTTGTAAGGACTTTATAGTTGTTTAATTTTTGAAAGGATTCTATAATTTGTTTTTTGAAAGGATTTTAAAGTTGTTTTCTTATGTTTTATTGTACTTATTAGGTAGGCAGAAACTTTAATTTACTGATAAGGATATTAGGAAAACTTGTCTGGTTAGAAAACATAACGTAAGGGAATTTGTGCAAAATTGGTGTATTATGTCTTATTGGAACGATGTTAGCGTAATCCAATTAGAAAAGTCTAGTAGGATAGTAATTTGAAAGGTTTTTGACGAAAAATTGTATGATAAGGAATAATTACGTAACTTGAAAATGAGGTTTTTTGTTTATGGAGGAATATTAAATATTTCTATCATATTTTGGTAAGATCACATAGAAACAAGGTTTACAAAAGGAATTGTAAAAATCTCGTAAGTATTGTAAAAGTTATAGTCGATTGTTCAAAGTGAAAATGTTAAAAGAACAATTTTTACACTTCAATGTTCTAGGGTTTTTGTCAGACTGTATTTTATCATTATGTAATTGATTTTAAGTATTAAGTATTAAATTATAATGAAAAGTTATTAAAAGGGAAACTAGAACTCTGGAGTAAAGATGACTTTACTGCCTAATATTCGCATCTGTACTTTTATTCTATGTCCGGAGTGCACGCATCCTTGTCGTTCTCACGACAAAAAATGTATTTTCCATCTCTTTCTTTTTTCTAACCTCAAAATATCAGAATATTAGGAAAATAATTGAAATATATTAATAAATCGAAGTATATTGCGTACTTACGTGTGGTATGAGATCCCTTGTGTTTTATTAACTTTGGTATCGTAATTGGTACACTTTCTAAACACACACGATGGCATTTTGGATGGTAATTACGTAGCAGCGCGCAACGTATCACTCGTAGTAGTGCCAGACACAGACTAAAGGCAATGCGTCCTAATTAGGACGGTTTCTGGTCTTCACGTTTTGCGCGCTTATAACATATCTGTTTACTAAAATATCATTGACCGTAGTACTTACATTTTACAATGTAAATGCAAGATTCCAGCAATTACTTATGGGTTTAAGCACTTTGATAAGCTATTTATAAATTAATAAATTAATCCTTTCAACTTATAACCATAAACATTTCCTTCTTTATTTCTACGTTTTTTTTCTTACACACTAACAATTCTTATCGTAATTAAGATAAAGACATATTCTCTATAATTATACCATACAAACCATTTGAGCTTTATTTATGTACCTATAAGGAGATAATTATACCTAATAATTATGCGAGATAATATAATGATTCATTATCTTCAATGAAGACAAGCACATACGTATTTAGATAGGTAGGTACCTACTTACATTAAGTTTATTCGTACACAATATATGAACATTTAACATTTGATATATTATTATGAGTAAGTAGATATTTATATAAGTAGGTATAAGTAAGATGATGTCAAAATTATATTAATAGCTATTATGTAAAAGGTACTCGTACTATAGCTTACAGACTATAAATTCTTACTACCCGCCTGCTCCCAGTTATTAGGAATACGTATAATAAATAGGTCAAGTCTCCTCTTCATGGGTGGTTCCGTTCCTACAACAAACATAGGGGAATGGGATCGAATTTGACCAAAATACTATTAGGTAGAGGTATATGTACCTTATATGATTTGACCATCACAAGTAATTGTATGGACTTTAAAAGAGACTTTGACCTCTGAGTTTGTTTCGGTGTTTCTTCTCAGAGCAGTCGGCTAGGAAACACTGGACTCATCTAGTTTAAAATGTGACGTGTTAAAGTGTTATTTACAACCAATTTACTGATCATTTCATTAAACATCATTTCATTTCATTTCCTATCCGTACTTAGTAGGTAGCTTAATAAGATCTAAGTCTACGGGAATCTTGGTAAACCAATTTTTAAGAAGAAGAAGCAAGCAGAACCATGACGTGTTTGAAAATTCAAACTTTAAAATCTTAAATGCCTAGACAGAGGGTGGGATTTTTTTACAACATAACATCACGCCTGTATTCCACGAAGGGTTAAGCACAAGTGTACCCATTAGCACACCCACATTTCGTTAAGTCCCATGTAATGGGGGGCAAGCCTATTGTCATCGTCAGGGCACAAATCTCCGAGGCAGCTACTGAAAACTTCTTGACGAATAAACCCAATAACACTTTGCCCGACTTGGAAATCGAACCCAAGACCTCATGCTGAGCCGTTGCGCTTTGCGACCACTAGACCAACGAGGCAATCAACACTACAGGTATTTGAAATAATAGTCAAATTTTTTGCCTGTAATTACAATTACACAAAGATTCTCCATTTTGCCACTGTTGTACACGAAGTGACGGGGCGTCCTGTAACACTACGCACTGTCGTATAACTCGCATAGTCTTCCGTAAAATTTTAGTCGCTGTTAGAGGAGAGTACCTTGCACGATTATAAAAAAAATTGGAAACATTTAAGTAGCGTAATATTCGCAGTGCGTCAAGAACAGTGCACCTACGGGTTAGGAACTTGATAATAGGACTCTTAGCACGTCTAAGATCACATTTATTTACATACTTAGATAAAATATTCACACATTTATAGACATTATGTCGTTGGCTATAAATAGCCCAGCACCTACTTAAAGCTTCGCGTCAGGTTCAGAAGCAATCGCAATCCATCATGTTTGTTTGCGTTTAATTGTAGATTCTACCGATTTCCACGCACCTCATAAATATTGTGAATCTTACTTCTTGCACAGTAAGCTTTACACACGCATAATCTCAGTAGACGTTCATCATATTAACGCTACACTAATTTCTATGCTTTATGAAGAAGGTAGAACGAGGAAGCTGTCAAAAATCTGTTTTTTTTTTTCAATTTTCACTGTGTGAACCGCAGATGAAGCACAGGTACTTGATTAGGATGAATATACTAGGTAAGACTATAGATAGGCCTAGGCACGTAGGTAGGTACATATTATACCTACTAAGTATGCTCTACTCATCACAGTACAAACCTCGGCTGTGGCAATGAAATGCACTTCAGTACGCAGTAGTGTGAGCCGTATGAGGTTTTCAATCAATAGGTACCGGTATTTTTTTGTTTATTGTGGACTAGAAGTCGTAATCAGATCGAGTCGAGAACAGGTCAAGCCAATAATTTATTAAGTATAAAAAAATATTATTAAGTATAATCTTCATAGCATCATCAACGGAAATACTACCTACCTACTATTAAAAATGCAAAAGTTTGGATGGATGGATGTTTGTTGCTCAATCACGCCAGAACGGGTAAACGAATTTGGATGTTTGTGGAATAATATAACAATTTTGACGCAAACAAAGTTTCGGGCAGAAGTTAGTGTTTTATATGCCACAATACGCACCTAATCCATGTCAAACATTATCTATACAACAACAAGATACTTCTCACAAAATTATTTTAGAACTTTTCATGTGACAACTAGAGCTTTGAATTTTATAATTTATTGCAACTATGCCACATTCTGCAGCGCGATTAATATGCAGAACAATTCTTTCTCTGGCCCCAAAAGTGGGGCGGTTTCAAATAACTTTTCTGGGAACTGACCGGTCCGTTGCCAAGTGCTCGCTGCACCACTGTCATTGCCAGACAAAGTTTAGTTATCAATACCTAATCGACCGTGGCGTTTTATTAAATGGTTGAACCTTGTTTTATTTTTCTCGTAAATCGTAGGTAATCTGTTTTTTTATTTAAGATTAAAATAAAAAAAATAAGTAACTAGATAAAAGTTTTAGAAAACTAGGTAGTTACTTAAATTATTTTCAATACATAGACCCAAATGGCCGAATTAAAAATAAGCTGGAGAAATTAACGAAATAATAAAAAATTATTCAAAGTCGTCAATATTTAAATCTTTGTGACTTTGTTCTCCTCACCTTTAGAAACACATCAAAAAAAGTCCCATTAAAAATTTTCGGCTATAAACTTCGTTTTACTTGGGAAGTCTAATAAGAGCTGAATTAAAACAATCTTTAGCTTTAGTTCCAGGTTTCAACTCACCTATCCAGGTACCTACCATATTCCTATTCCGAATACCAAGAATGTAGGAATGATAACACTGTTTCATTTAATTTGTAATAAAATTGTTCAAATATAAAAATACAGTTTTTTACATTTTTATTTAGTAAAATACAAATAAGTACACAACACGAAGTTTACCGCAAAAGTTTTTGAAATGCCCGCCAATGAATGAATGCGTTCCGTTCTGGGTAAATAGATTGAGTTACATTCTCAATAACTGAAAATAAATCGTATAACACCTACGCTAATGCTTATAATACGACATTATGCGGTTTGTGGTATGGAACACAGCAGGTGAGTAAGGTAGAGTCTACACTACATTTTAGATTTTATGACTTCATAAAATATTATTGATGGAAATTATGAATATTTGTAAATTATCTTTTGGGTTTATCATACACAAGGCAAGGTATATTTATCTAGATGACAAATTCTTATCATTTTACGATAAAAAGTCACAAACGACGGGAGCTTTATAATCACATAATGGAAGGAACGTACACCGATTGTGATAATTAAATAAAAATAAGGAACTATTATAAGTACCTACTACAAGTACAAACACAAAAAGTTTTTTTTTCAACCACGTAATCTGTATGCGCAGTGTGTATGTGACTTTATGTCATGTCACTTGATCTTTCATTCACTTCATTTTTGAAAGGAAGGAAGGAAAACATTTCAAAATTTTGGAGACCTATTTTTAGCGTATTTTATTCCCACGTTTTAGTTAGATTAAGTTACTGTATATATTTTTAGTTGGTTTTACTTTTGAAGTGTTAGTTATACACAAAATGGGCCGCAAATCGCAATCAAAACAGAATCCTAAGAAGAATGTAGGAAAAGAAAACAATAAGTTTATACAGCAAAAAAGAAAAGAACTGGCGGTTTTGGCGGACAAGGTGTTGAGACTAACGGGTATATTCCAGGCTTCTAATAACGTGATAAAAAGTTGGGAGCATCATTTAGAAATCGACGCTTTGATCAAGGAAATATTAAAACTTGAGGGTCCCCAGCATAAAGGTGGCCAGAACCAAAGGCAGATGAATATTGACAAGTATATCAAGTGGCTAAGTGAAAATGAGGTCCAACATGATGGTAAGTTATAACAAACATGTAAACTTTGTTTGGAAATTACTTGAGTAAAATGTATGAGTCGCGGACTCACAATTAACCTACTGTTGTTGAATTTTTTTACAATCGCCTGTTTATAAACAATTTGAGTTGATGCATAAGCATAACGTATAATCCATGCTGTTGTTGGTAAGTACATAATGTAACTATGGTCTGAAATAAAAAGAAAGTATTTAAAATATTATATACTATTACTATTATAAAACTGAAGAGTCTGTTTGAACACGCTTATCTCTGGAACTACTGGTCAAATTCTGAAAATTATTGTGCTATTCGAAAGCTACATTCTCTCTTGAGTTTTATAGGCTACATTTTAGTATAAAAAATGAGGTCTCTGTAAAAAAAATGAGTATGGAGTGGCCGGCAAAAATTGGTATTTTAAAAACCAAATTCTTGAAACTCTTTTCACAATTTTACAGGTATTGAAATTTCCGAGTTCGAAGGGTATGAGCTGGGTCTGAAAACAAATAAAGAATTTAAGGAAGGCTCACTCATTCTCACTGTACCATCAAAAGTTATGATGACTGAGAAGAATGCTAAGGAGTCCGAATTAGGGAGCTTCATAGATGTTGACCCACTGCTGCAAAGCATGCCAAATATAACACTTGCAATGTTCCTGCTGCTAGAAAAACATAATCCTGGTAAGTTAGTACTATTATAGATACAGTAATAACGATAATAGTTCCAGCCTAAGCCTGATTTAGATGATGCAAGAAATATTGTGCAATTTTATCGCACATTGCGGGACCTGTTGTGTGTAAAGTAACCAATCATCGATGGAAATGTACCACAACCTGCATGATATTTCTTAATAAAGGCCTCTTCTCATACAGAGAAGGCACAAATTCAATCATCAATAGGCATTGATTGTTTTAGACAAGGCAAATTGATGGTTTTAGACTAATATTAATTATAAGTCCAGTAACTGAACTACGGAACCTGTATGTTGCCAGTATGGTACCCAAAGTACCATAAAGCTATTTGGTTTGCATTGAATTCGTTAAATAAAGGCATAGTTGATATTACTGCAAGTAGATGTTTTTATACCTTCTTCTGAAATTGTACAAGAATTATATTTGTTATAATAATGTTCTATAACTCTCACTGAGATCTATGCACATATTTTACTGTATTTTATTAACATTGAATAGACACCTGTTAATTTTTGGTTGTCCATAATTTTTAAAAAGATTGCATACTTACATAATTAAATAATTTAAATTAGTTTTAAATAAACTGTTGATTTCTTTTTTTTTCAGAATCATTTTGGAAGCCATATATTGATACATTACCTGATAAATATTCTACTATTCTATACTTCACTTTGGAGGAACTAGCAGAACTCAAGGTAATCAAATCAACACTTTTTTTAAGTTAGCAATGTGTTATACTGCCCTTTAATCTTTAAAAGCAATCTTTTGGGAGGGTGTATAAATATAGTCAGATTTTTTTGCAAAATTAATGGTTTAGATTTCTAGCTGAATAATTTTTAACAAATTTTATTTTTATATACTCTATAAAAATGGACATAAAGACTTTACCGTTTATGTAGTAAATGATTCTAAACACCCAGGATATCATGTACATTTTAAACATGTACTTTTGTATTGAACACCAGTTTAATTTTAAAATTGGGAGTATCATTATAAGTATCAAAAAAGTATTTATATTATTTTTATCGCACTTCTTTTAAGCCATCGCCAGTCTTTGAGTCAGCGTTGAAACTGTACAGAAGTATTGCGAGGCAATATGCCTATTATTACAACAATATACACTCATTGGACATACCAGTGCTAAAGAAGCTTCAAGACATATTTACTTTTGACAGCTACAGGTAAGATAAATAAAAATATTTGAACGGTAAAGTACTTATTTTTTTATTTTTTTGAAAGACACAGTTAAAAAAATAAGTAACACTCAAAAATGTCCTTGACATGTCACATTGCACTTACATAAAGCATAATACTGAAATAAAACAAATAAATTAAGGCTGAATTCAACACAACTATAAATATTTCTAGGATGTCAATTATTGAGCAAAGAATTATTTAAGTTTGGACTGCAGTATAGATGTGTATAATTGAGTAAACTTCGTTATTTAAAATGTAATTGCATTAGACCAACACATTAAATGTAAACATACTTAATTAGCCTAAATAGTAGCCTATTTAGTAGTAAGTTTGTTTTTGAAACAGCAAAAGAGAATTGTGGATATTTTATTTGTGTTTTAATGAATATTGATATATTTTATAAAAATCTTAATCAATATCAGGTCACTAGTTTAAATTATGAAGCCTTTCCACAATTTTTAATTTAATTAAATCTCATGTTTAGTTTTTAATTATTGCAGATAACACCAACTACTTTATCATTACATTATAATTAAACTAGTTTAACCAATTCGTTCAAAAATCGGTTAATAACTTAAGTAATGCCTACTGGAAAGGTTTCCTAAGACTGTCCCACATATAATCTGGTGAATCTTTACCATTTTGTGAATCTAATGTGTTCAGTGTATAAATATTTGATGTTTGCAACATGGGACTAATACTACGAGTGCTACAGTTATTCTTGTGACCTTTCCTATGTTCAAACACTGGTGTTGGAATTCGTTCATCATTGAAACTACGTTTTTTTGTAACCACAGATCTCTGCTGTTTCCATTTAAATCCTGCATAAGTTATTAAGAACAATATCATTGCTAGACCAGCAATGCTTGCTGTAGCTACTGTCACAGATTTAGTTTGACTGGGTATTTTAGCGAGAATACCTGATGCAGGTGTTGTCTCTTTATTTTCGTATGCCTTCACTTCTATTTTCTCATCAGAATCTGAAGCAATGTTGTTTGCAAATTCCTTGAGGTGTTGCAGATCTTCCAATACTATTAAACCGTCACCATCCTCGTCTTCGTCCAATCTGATTGACTTAAATGATTGCATAGGTAGTCCTGCAAAAAGTAAAATGTAACAGTGTTTGATTGTTTGTGTTAATTATGTGTAAAGATAATTTAAGTAATGAATGTTTAATACCTTCTGTATTATGTGGCGATGTATCATTATTATGATTCTTTCCCATCAATGAGAATATTTCATTCCAACTGACAACATCATCTGGACTTTCAGTTAAAACTCGACTCTCTCTAACTGTTTCATTTGCATTATCTTCATTCGCAATATTAACGGCAAGTATAGATGTCTTGTAAGCCCGCCCATCAGAGTCTTTCATTAACTTACTACTGTTAAATGGCTTAGTCAAATTATTGAATAAGGACATTATGCCCATATTTTCTGCATTTTCGTTCACATTATTACGGAAATCCATTACAACAGGAATGTTCACATTGCTTATCATACTCGGTTCATCTGTAGTTACTCTTGGATCATGTAAATTGGCATCTAAAAGAGCGCGTAATGGATAAGTTTCTTTTGATATAGGCTCTATAAGAGACTTTGATAAGAATGGTTCAGGTGGATTCGGTTCCCGAGATGCGTTGTGGAATATGTCAGCCAGGTGTATATGGCTGGATCCACGTTCCCTGTGTTCTACTAATTCGCTTAGTGTCATATTTCGTTCCATCAATATCTTGGATAGTTTGGCACTCGCTGGAAATAAATAAAAAAATGAATTAGTAAAACTATGTTCTAAAATGTTACGATTAACTAAATTAAATAATGTAAAAAAATATTAAATCTGTTATCAAGTTAAAAGACACCAGAAGTAGTAAAGATCGACGATAACGATTATGAAAGTTCATACTTTTATTGACTTCATGCATGCTACCGTCGACAAGAAAGCAATGAGACTCATTTACATAATTTAGGTTACTTACTCCGAGTGTCATTAAGAATTTCTTCGATCTCTATTTTGGCAGTTTCTTCTGTTGTACTAGGTATTGTTGTCACAGATTTTGAAACTTTTTCTTCAGACTGTTCAGGACCACTTTCTGCTTTGCGTGTACTTTCTGTCGTAATAAAGTCTTCTAATGTAGTTAGATCATTGGCGTCATCTTCAATGGACTTCGGCTCCTGCGTTCTTGCAATAAATTCAGAAGAAGACACTAAACCACCCAGTCCAAAAAGATGTTTTATAAGGTCGTCTTGTGGAGGTTCAGTCGTAGCATTTTTATGCTTGAGACGTTTCCTTTTCAGTCTGTTGTTAAACGCTTGTCGTCTTAGACCTGTTGTATTCACACTTGGTCTCACCATAGACGCAATTGACAGCTTCTCAGGTTTGTCAGGTTGCGGGATTTCAGTTGAGATCTCTTTTATATAGTTAACTTCAGTTCCCGTCATGCTTGTATTAATGTCAACAAGTTTCCTGTATTCATCATCCTCCAAATTTATTTCCTTAGATGAAGTGTTATTATTAGCAATTTCGACCGTAATGGTTGTGTCTTCTGGTATAATAACAGTTGTAGTTATGTCACCCTCAATTGTGTTGTTTTTTTCGACATCGGTGTTATTCAACATCATAGATGAGATAACATCTTTCCATTCATTAGACTTAATAATATTTCTTCTATGATGTGAATACTTTCTCGAATTCAATGTTACTAGATCTCTACTTAGTTGCCCTTTATATGTGTTGTTTAACATGGGCCTCATTCGTAGTTTCTTACGCCCTTCAACTGGAAAACGACGTCTTGACGAAATGCTAGAAGTCTTTTCCACAGGTTTAACGGTCGTCGTGGGTTCATCGTCTTTTATGTTGTCTTCAGCTTGAATTTCAACCGGTGCAGGATATTCTGCGGCCGGTTCAGTAGCGTAATTGGTTTCTAAATTGATAAAAGCTTGCTCTCCTGATTCCTTATCTTGTAAGTTCTGCCTCACCTCTGATATATCGTTTCTTGACTCCGATGGATTTCTATTTTTGTCTTCCAAGGAATCATGAGACTTAAATAATGACACTGCGTGATGTTTCCCATTAAGCAAGTCGGTCAACGATAAATTATGTTGTTGCAGTATTTCGCTCAAACTTGTTCCATTGGATCTTTTTAAAATATCTTTTAACGTCAGTGGATCCATGAGGTAACCATCCTGAAAATGATAAGCAGCAATAAACTTAACTTGTTGATAACAGTTATACACTTACAAGACGTATTAATTTAGAATCGATTAATATTAACATGTTTAATGTTATCACGATTGCTAGAATACCAGATCTAATTAATTAGTCTACATAACAATCAGCTATTGTATACTATTGTTTGTTATATACTGCTACATTTTTAGGAGCAGTTAAGACAAGGTTGTAAATTCATGCTTATGAGTACCGTAAAAATTTTATCCATCCAAAAAATTGGTTGAGTTCCTTCTAACGACCGTGGTCGTATCCTATATCGTTGGAGTTTTTCTTTACACTTTTCTATGAGCATTTTAACTGTTTTCTTTGTAACCTCCTTAAATTTATCAACACTAATCGAGTCTTCAACCTTCTCATAAGCCTTTTCTTGCTCTAGTATGGCTCGCTTAAGCTCATTGCTATTGTTACGTTTTGATTTACTGTGCGTTACTAAAAACGTGCGTGGTGTTGTATTAGTTACTTTTTTCATAATAGGATAACGTGCCACAGTTTTAAGCTCCAGTATTTTATTTGTGCTAATAATCGATTCATCGACCTTCTCATAAGCTTTTTTTTGTTCTAGCGTGTGCCGCACAGGTGCTAAAGAGGTTCGTGTTGTGAATTTACCTACTTTTGTCTTACTGCGATAAATTGCCAAAATTTTATCCTATAAAATAAATACCAATATAGTTATTATATTTTCATGTCAAAAATACGTTTAACAAATTAATCAGAGGCTAGTGCTTCATTTAAATAAAGATATATGATAACTTTTTAGCCAATTAATCATGTTCTGTTAATATCCCTTATTTTTTTAAAGTAATAATTCAAAGTACTTGGCTTGTTGCCACTTAAAAAAAATCTTTATATATACTTAATGAATATACCTGAGCTTTAGTGATTTCGGCGTGTAGTTCAGTCGCGTTATGAATACGATTTCGTTTTTTTGACGCTGTTTTGATTACTTCTGGTGAATAAGCTGATAAAGATTCATCTTCGACCATTTGCGCTCTTTTACGCCCAACATTGACTTCTGGATCATCAATTGGTAAAGATAATTCGTCGTTACTTCCGGGCCGGTATAATTCTAATAACAGACTTGCAGGTCTTGGATCCGTGATGTCGCGTTTATCATTATATATTTGTAAAACATCTTGTGGAACTTCCTCTCTTAAGTCTTCCATCTTGACTTGGTCAATTGATTCTCTTTTTGACTCGACAGGTTCTTGTGTGGTCACAGTTTGCCTGATTTCGCTTAATTCAGGCCATGTTTCGAGTGAGGGCCGCTTCCTTCGTTGACCTCTTCTTCTCATTGGTCTCTCCAAGTCTACGACATCGTCAGTCCAACGTATTTGTCTGTTTTCTGTTTTTTTTCGTCTTCTTTTAGGCATTTCTGTAGTTTGGTGGGTGTTCTGGAAATCTAGCTCGAAGAAAGGTCGCGGTGGTTCTTCTGGATAGACAAGTCTCTCTTGTGGGATGAGGTCTTCTGTAGAATCTGTTTGTGGACGTCGTTTTCGTTTACGCCCAGGTCTGCGACGTTTAGGGACTTCATCCTGCGAGTCTTTGCCCCAATTTTCGGTATTTTGTTGTTCTTGCAGCGGAGTTTCTGCTTGTATTGATCTCCATGGCTGAAAAATATAAGATTTTTTTTTTAATACACTACTTTTTGTGGCTATTTCATCTTTAGCAACCGCTTATCGCAGTTTTAAACTAAACTTAAGCCTATCAGTTACAAAAATAACGGGAATAATTTGAAATAAATATGACTATGATTACTGGGAGCAATCGCTTGCGTTACATGAGCGTTCAAGAGTTTTTTTGTTTGAGTAAAGAGATTCGTAAGAGCCACTATACACGCAGGTCGGCACATTCGTTTCGGCATTTTCCATACAAAGTTATCAAAGGTTTAATTGAGAATGCCAAACCGAATGCGCCAACTAGCGACCCTAAATGGTAAAAAAACTGTTATTAATTTTCTAGTGGATAAAAGATTACGTTTTAGTCCGTTGTTGAAAATTCTGTGAAGAAATATACAAAGAAAACATTTTGACTTAAGAGTTGACGAAGACTATTGATTTATTTATAATCTCTCATTCCCGAAATTATGAATGAAAAGGTAAGTGACACTCTATCCGATTTCCTACCAAACCTACTGCAAATGTTTGTTTCGTTCATCATTCTCTTAGCGCGTTTAAACAAACAAACAAAAAAAACTCTTCTGCTTTATTATATGTATTAGTAGTTATAGATAGGTGCGGCGCAGGCGCAGCGCGTCTTTGTTTTGACATCTGAGAATTCCCTGCCTTGTTAATTTACTACATACATCACATAGATCTACGACTTTCACACAATCCATCCATCTTTTCTTTGATTTGACTATTTTCTTAAAACCATCCACATTAATAAATAATGCTATTCTTGTCGAAAAAGACTAGGCGTTTAAAGAGGACAGAATTCAATTATCATGCTTGAATTATTGAGCTCAGTTCTTATTTATCATAAATAACATAATATCACGCCTATAATCCCCGAAGAGGTATACCCATTAGTACACCCACATTACGCCAGTTATGTTTAAGTCCCATGTAATAGGAGGCGAGCCTGTTACCATCAACCGGGCACAAATCCAGACTCCTAGGCTGCTACTGAGAAATTCCTGATGGAAAAACCCAATGACACTTTCCCCGACCTGGGAATCGAACCCAAGACCTCATGCTCAGCAGTCGCGCTTTGCGACCACTAGACCAACGAGGCAGTTCTTATTTATCATTCCTGTTTATTAATAATGCTAATGAAGCCAATTAACAATCACTATAATATGCGGTTGTTTTTCTTTTGTATTATTGTTCAACCAGTTTCAATTTGTAGTTGTGTCTGCGATTGGAAAATGAAGTAGTGAAAGGTCAGTGGTTAGACTGAAGGTGAATGACATTGTAATCTCATTCATTCAACTGTATCCGTGGTGATCGAACTTTTGTTGATCTCAGATCTTGTGAGATTGGAATTGGTTAGGTTGAGTTCTTGTTCCGATTACGTAATTTTTTTTAAGTATGTATTGATTTCCTGCCCGTTCCTCTCCATACGAAAGTATCTTTTGGAATGGGTAACTAGATTCAAACTTATAAAAAAGAAAATCTCTTGTAAATGACGTTCAAAAGTGCATTTTAATGGTCTAATTCAAATAAATGATTTTATTTTGATAAGGAAATAAGTAGGTATTTACTTAGAATCTAAGTATCTACACTCTAGTTACAGCAGCATATTTATGTAGTAATGTCGTGATTTATATCCGACTTCTAATGTAACTTAAGTCATTAAAGTTGTTAAACCTAAGAAATTAGGTTGCCAGTTGTAAAATAATAACTCTGTACAGCATTATATAAAATCATAAGGCCGTAACGTTAATTTTCACTATGTTTTTAACACATTCTTCTTATAGCTGCGCACACGCATTACGTAATTTTTAGACGATGCGACTCTTTGTGCTCTAAATAATGCGTTTTATAATCGCAAAAAAATGTATAGTCCCGTGTGAAACAAAAGAACAATACTGAAATCTATACACATAAAAGGCAACCGTTACTGACTGACTGATCTATCAACACACAGTTTAAACTACTGAACGGATTGCGGCGAAATTTGGCACAAGAGTTATTATGACGTAGGCATGCGCTGTTTCCTAAAATTCACCCCCTAAGGGGACAAATCAGGTGTCCAAAGTTTGTATAGAGAAACAAGATTAGATCGCCAATAACCGACATTTACGCGGACGAAGCCGCGGTCTTCGATTGAAACTTAATTAATGAAATGTTGATTATCTATACAACGTGTAACGGAAAGGGTATTACATACAAAGAGTAAGGCTTCTTTGGATGATAACTAACGATATGGTAAGGGTTTCAGCTCAATATAAAATACTCTAAGAATTGATACCAAATTTTCGGTTTCATGTTTCTTTTAAATTCAAATCATAACAAACGTGTCACCGCACTACGTGGCTGTACTGCAGGCGGTGTTCTTTGTTGATCATAATTTCCGAACATGTAGAGATAGGATTAAAAAACCCTTGCCATATCGTTTGTTATCATCCAAAGAAGCCTTGCTCTTGGTATGTAAATACCCTTTCCGTTACACGTTGTATAAATTAAATTACATTTGAAAACATCCTTCGGTTTCTAAGAAAACTTTAACTGTATCTGGCGACCCTACTAACCTATCTCTTTTATTGACTATTCCTATACGTTATAAAGGACATATTATTGTTTATTTTCTTACCAATCGATGTTGATTGGACGAGTGATGCGTTGCGTGTATTGAGTACAGTAAACACGTAGAAAGTGTCTTTGATTACACCTCTATCGCGCAGTTACTATCAATTGCTAAGCCATCAATCCACTTAACTCTAAGCTATTTTCCGCTTTAATTGATTAAATGTTTCCGTAGTAAGAGCGAATAATGTTTTACTGTAGATTTTTGTTTGCTTTTTTATTTACATAATAGTCTTCCGTGTTGTCGGATATAAAACGAGTATGTAGAATGTTAACTGCTTGTCATCTTGCGCGAGTTATGTGGGTCAAGTGAGCGAATAAGACGTTTATGAAGATGTTCGGTTATTTGTCAAGAACTGACTAATTTATAATCTAACCTGTTTGACTGGTTTTCTATACATGTCTATTATACATTTTTTATGTTAATTAGTTAATTTTAAATACGGTTGTAGATTCCGGCCTATAGACTTATACATAGTACCCCTCTCACCACCTGTTACACAGACGTGCTACATATTTTTGAGTTGACAATCTATTTTGCTTAGAATTTCATGGAATCCGAAGTTTTCTCTGTTCAACGTAAGATCATAATTATTATTACTACTTAAACCTTTTTAAAAAAAGTAAAACAAAATGTAATAATTAATTAACGAACGTATAGTTGCTTCGACGAATAATTCTGTTTAATTTCTAACTTCCATTTCCAATTGGATTTTGCTTCCAGCCACAAGAAAGAAAGAGATTTTTATCGCAAAGACGTCATACTAAGCAATCAAATCCTAAATATTATTTCTTCCTAAAAGGAAATAAAACTGCACGCAATAAGTACTCCACTTTTCCACTTAAAACCACTAGCATTCCCTGCCTTTATATAGTCACCTTTAATACGTTAATATAGTTTCATTGGGTATTAAATTATTAGGTGCAGCTTTTTTTTAAGAATGGAAAACACGTCTTGAACTTAGTTCAACAGCACCTAACTTGTTATTAGCACTGCATTTCTGGACATAATATTAAGTACAGTAATGAATTGCTAAGATAAAAACAGTAGGTACCTTTTTCAAAATTTGGAATAGGGAGGTACTGTGTGTCAGAAATAGTCAGAATCATCGATCACAAATAGTGATCGTACGTCAGAATTTAGAATAAGACATGAGTAGACGTCCCTCATATGTAAAATTATGGAGATGTTCCCAGAACTGTAGATTGCCAATTTTCAACAGTTTATGAAGAAATGTAGAAATATATAGCTAACAAAAATATAATTTGCATATTATTGTTAACTTTTACTTTCAAATTATGTTCGTCTTTAATAAAATCAAATTAAATATATTTCTTTTCTAAAATATATTACGGACTACAGCGTTTCAAAGGTAAACACTGCGACATCTTATTCGCTTGTAATAGGAGCGATTTTACAAAGGAATAGGTCTAATGTGCTGGCGACTGTTAAAAAAATCCAATTAGTTCAGTTACCTACCTACACTAAAAAAATACCCAGACATTTAAAAAAACGCAATAATACCTTTTTTACTCAAACTACATTAACGTACTTCAACTAGTCAGCTATAATTCGATTACATATTCATGACAGCCCGTTAATTCAACACTAAATTCCTTTAAAGGCAGCTAAAGAATAATTCATATACATATGAATTATTCTTATGTATTGGTTTAGTAAAAAACCAATACATTGGTTTTTTACTAAACCTTAATAGGTGCGGAACGCCCGAATTATCATTTGTTGTTGAAACTATCGTAATGAAACTTGTATCGATACTAATTATGGCTGTACGTACTGAGTCAAGACTGAGTAATACAGACTAGGTATTAGAGAAACAATCGCTAGGACAACAAAACATAGTCAGTATGTTAACATGATCGAGGTGTCAAAAATGTTACATATATTATATTTTTAATTATGAAACCAGCCTTTTACTGCCCCACTGCGGGTCAAAGGCTTCTTCTCGTACAGGGAAGGCACGGGCATTAATGACAACGTTTATTGACGATGTTTTCCTTCACCGTTGTCAGTAATGTCCAAGATAAACTTCGAAAGTACATAATATATGAATTGAAAAAGTCATATTGGTACTATTGATTTTGAACCCACAACTTCATGTATGAGAGCTAGGGCCTAAACCAGCCATCACGACAGCTCTATTTCTCATGAACCTGGCTATCATAAACATATTTTTTAGTTCCAGAGATTAGCACGTTTAAACAAACAAACAAAAAATCATTCTGCCTAGTCTGGATGTTACTGCTGGACGTTTCTTCACCAATAAAGTCGTGTAAAGCATCCCAGTCATGACGTGCTAATAGATTAAACTCGACCACGATATGGTAGCATGACAATTTTCAATTATCAACAATGACTTATTCATTCAAACCATCTCCATTGTTCATACCAAAAGAGATATCATTACATCTGTCGCAAATAATGCAACGAATTCTGACACCCACATAAAAAGTTAGGCTCACGCCAAAGGAATACAAATAAGACAAATATGTACCAAAAAATATCCCATATCATCGTGAAATACATCTGTTCAAATATAATTTAGTTATCTCATCTTTGAATAAAGAAAGCTGTTACAAAACGATGTTATAACCGCGGCCCGCAAGGAAAGTTGAAAGCAGCGTGGTACCGGTCTGCGAACTTGAATCAACAGCTATATACTGTGTGACTTATGTTAATGCAGGTTGTTAAGACGTAATATGTTAATATAATAATATGTTATGATCAAGTCAAGTAGATGGTTAATCGTAGAAAGTGCGATATATGGTTTTATGAAGGATATTGGTGATGTAACGTTATAAGCTTTTGATTTGCTTTTTTGTGTGTGCCTGACTGTTTTAACCCACGACGTACTGGAGAAGGTATATGCGTTTAGGGTGAGAGGTTAGTTGTATGTAGTGCAAACGAAGGTTCCCATTTATCTCTATAACGGTTTAACCCATTTACATACGGTTTTCAGTTATTTTTTTAATTCTTCTACTTTGAACTTATCATACATTTTCTTATTTGACCTCATTATCGTCTTCCTATTTAATTTAAGATTGCTATCTTACAATTATGGAATCACCATAATTGCAAGTACGACCTCTCAACCAGATACCTCTAATATTGAAACTTGTTTGTGTAACAACCATGCTTGCGTTCTCTGTGGCGCCACCACAATAGTTCAACGCGTTTGACCTCTTGACCTCTTAACCAGAAGTTCTCTTCCTTTTACTGTCAGAATTCTCGTAACAAAAGCCGTCGCAATTGAAAACTTAAATAACCAACAAAAAAGCACGCGCTCAAAAATTTTACTAATTACTTTTGCTTACCCATGCTCTCCGCTCTACCCGCTATTAATTCGATTAATTGTGTTAGTTACAGTGACGTCGTTGGTAAAAAACCTGAATTTTAATTATGATCGCATAATATCACGGCCCGGTGCGTGCCATACCCACTGGACCAATTTACGAGATAACATGAAGTACACTGAACTGAGACTAAGTTTCTATCTTAGAGCAACTTTGTACGTTGAAAATATCTTATTGTCATCTTAAAAGTTTTCTTTATTTATGGGTTGCACCATTCGCAGTTTTTATCCCAGTACGGTATCAAATCTAATACGACAGGCATTTAGCGGCAGTTACTACCCAGTGGCGTGCATAGAGTTTTTAGACAGGGTAGGCAGAAAATTTAAAAGCTATTTAAGCTAAATAGGTAGGTATCTACCAAACATGTATGCTCTCGTCGTCTTGTCGATTTGTAAAATGATGTAGGTAATTGTCACCTCAAATAGCCTAGATTGACTGATTTTAAAGACATATTTTACGGATATACTTATGTTTTGATGTTTCATATTAATTTGCAAATTAAATAATAGCATTGATAATCCGATGTCATTGACCTTTCACGATCACATCTTTTTGTCACCGATAGTTTTATAAACACATATTTTTTATTTCCTCTATACACTCACCACATGAACAACTTTCACAGTGAATATTATCAATTTTTCACACTAATAACATCGTTAAATCTTAAATGTCTGATAACAAAGCTCACGACCAAAACAAAACAAACGACTAAACTAATGGCCGCTCCGCTCAAACTACCTATTTGTATAAAAATACGACAAAAAAAATGGTGCTTTGCGATCTACTTTAGCATTGTGCCTATCTATATCTAACTTTAAACGGTAATTGAGAAAATTTACCATTTATAACCTTATACAAAACAAACACACATTATCAACACAAACTTCACAATCGAACAACATTTTGAATAAACAAAGATAAAGTAATTTTAAAAACAATTTAGTAAACTAATTGAAGTTAGCAATAAATCGACCTAAATATTTACGTTTCGAAATGAATAAATCTTAAGAAAACCATCAAAATAAAAACATAAAACAGCGCGCTTCACATTAAAGAAAACAATATGGATTCTATAGAAAAAAAACAATTTCTAAATTTTGGGAAGTAAAACGTTAACAAATAAAATTGCGTCATTGTCAATCGAAATATCACTGAACTAATTACACATTCAACTTAGTCGTATAATACATGGAGTGAACCAATAGAGACGACGGATTCATACGAGCTGGCCCGTGATTGGGTAACCTGCCGCAGGAGACGGCTTTGTTACCGCGCCGTTGTGTGCAGTGCACAGACACGAAAATGTACCACTACATGCGTACATTTATGAATGAATTGTAGGCAGAATCGCTCGCTGCCTTTCGCGTTGTCCGCAATATGTTACGAACGCCTGCCGTAGTTTTGATAGTACTGACTAGTGACTACGCTACTACTGTATGAACGTTGCTATTAAATTTACGTTAGGAGTTTGAATAATTTTATTACGTAGCATAATTTCTTTATTCTTGAAATTTCTGTAACTGGTCTAGATTTAGATCTACTTAGGTCTAGGGACCTAGGGTCTGCAGTGCCTTTATGCCTCTATGGACCGCACGCCACTGTTACTACCATATAGGAAGGGAAGGCAAAAAAGCTAATGCATTGCAAGCAATGATTTGCAGTAAATTCAATTCGTATATCACCGATTAAAAAAGAGTATCTACACGCATACAGTCACTTCCATGATGGGTACCTACTATCAATTTGTCAATATTTTCACCTCTATCAGACTTGAAAGTATACTTTACTGAACAGCTGCTGGCCTTAATCTGCACACGTCAATTGTTTAATTGATGCACGGACAACCTACGCTCTACTTACTCCAGGCACCTCCCAGATTTCTATATACCAGTTTCTAGACTTGCCTACATGTCTACCTTTATAACTCGCCTACCTGTTCCTTCTTTATAACAAGATTTCTCTTTGTTATCATCTCGATTACATTCAGATTGTTTGATTGTAGCAACAACATTGAGCTATTTTCTCTATTGTTATTCGTTTTGATGTATTGACTTTGAATACACAAAGAAAATAAACACATTTTGCAATTGTTTATAGATTGGCTTCAATGACTTGGTTCGAGTACAGTATTGGCTAAAACCGTTAGCGTAAAGAAAGCCCGCAAAATAAAAATTTCAATGCCTTTATTTATCGGAAATTATTTCGTGAAATTATGACTAAATTTACGTTAATCATAATTGATGAGATCTATATTGATGTTTTAAGTGATGATAATTTAATAAATTTATCATTAACATGGCCCCGTAGTTTTGGTCATTAAACTTAAACAGCGCTGCAATTTGCAACACGAGAAATATTGAATTTCGCAGACTATATTGAAGGAATCACCTTACAAAAACGGAACGATTTAATGTGCTGATACAATTTTTGGATACAATGCAGTATTCTCTTATTTCAGTTAAGTAGTATAAGTACCTGGTCGCCTGGTCGTATGTAAAATAATAAAAGCGAATATATGGTAAATCTAAGTCTTAACTATATACCTATAATATATCTAACATTCTTGATGAGATTCTTGTTTTATTTTATTTCACCTTACATAATTTAGCTTTAATACATGGATTCCTACATGAAAGTCGATAGCGCTAGTTCTAGACGTTAGTGCCACGGATACTGTTTGTAGTTATCAGTTACACACAAAATGTAAATGTTTATAGCTGAAAATTTACTACTGCCTCGTTCTGTATACATTTTTTTACCTTGAAGTGAAAAGTGTAGAATAGAAACCGCAAAAGAAAAGAACACAGCCATTGTTACTAAACAACCACAAAAAAAGAATGCATAGTTTGAAATCAAATCAATTTCCTGATATTCACTTCGTGTTACTGCTTTACTTTTATCCGCCTCTATAAATTGTCCACTATAGTAAAATGTCAACTTATTATATTCTGTGCTTTGTGTCAATTATGGTCAAATGGACGAAATTATCTTCTACTCACAACGTGTAGTTTGGCCAGTCTGTCATTGTTCTATAGAGCTTTTTTTGTGTAATAAGTCTTATTATTATTTTGTCCGTCTAATTAATGGAAGATGGTGGATAGTTGGATGATGGAATTGAAAGCCAAATGGTCAATTGTTAAATAAAAAATTTAGCAACTTATTAAAAGTAAATAATTAGGAATTGATTTAGAGATATTGCTCTGAATCAAAACCTTTACAGCCCTTTCCCCTCGAATTGGAGTTTTCTAACTATTATTGGGAACCGAAAACAGAGCCATAATCTGTTCTTCCGGCTCACTGCTACATTTGATTATATTGTTATTGAAACGGTCCAAAAAAGTTTAAAAAATATTACCTGGTCGAAATTATGCATCTCTGTATCCAATATCCTTGGCCTCAAATCATGTCGATATTCCGTCTCCAAGTCTTCCTCCGCAGAATGTACTATAATCACCAAAGCGGCCAACGTGGTCAGTAAAGGCATGGCGGATCTCCAAATTATACCCATATTATATCAAAAAGGCAACTTCAAGCTCCGAACGCACTGTGACAGGACGGCACACGTATTGATGCACAATTCTTACACTGCACTATTAACAAGTTCCAAAGTTTGTATCAACTCAGGCAGTTGTCGCGACACAATTGATTCACGAGTAAAATGAGGCTTAGAAACCAAAGGATGAAAGAATCAAAGATAAAGAAAGAAGGATAGTGGAAAAGAAGCCCACAAAATTCACGTAGGGTTGTTCTCTATTTTTCAAAAACGCGTGCACTCGGCTCTGTTAATTGAACGTTTGGACTAAGTCTTATTTTCACGTCATGATTGTATGTTTGTAAACAATCCGATATCGCGGCAATGGAATCCCAAATAGACAATTATAATACTATTTGTTTATTAATTGAGAAAAATGTGAGACTTGACAGCACAAGTTTCCCGCGCTTTTTTATTTGTGAACGTGAAAGTGATAATGGCGGTTGGCGGCACACGTTTGCCCGCGGCGGCTCAGCGCGTTCGAGTGATAACCCAACAAATGGCGTATGTGCAGTGCTCAGCGCTCCGACAATGCGCTCCTGCAATTTTTACTTTTCTTTTGTATTTCAATAACAACTACATTTTGTGATTTTTCAACATTGCTCATTCGCGTTTGGAATGTTCGATCAAACAATGATAGAACCTATTCAGGCATATCGCCGTTATTTTTACCATGAAGCAGTGTTCTCGAATATGCATATGCATATTGCATAAGATTGATATCCATTTGTCTCGTCTCTTTGGCACAGAACAAAGAATAGTATACACCCCCCATAAGTTTTGTATGCTCCTGCATTTTACCCTTGCCGATTTATAGTTAAGAAAAGATTTTTATAGTTAAGTAGTAATTTTAGGTAATACGTAAGCTCCACAATGTGGCTTGCGCATACTAATTTCAGTTCCGGGATTGCCTACGTCTTTCAAAGAATATGTTATATTGAGCATTGTAGAAAAATATTTAGCACCATCTTGGGCAGGTTTTAATGGAAAAGAGGAAGCTTTAGCGCTTCTCTCTAAAATGTCATAGAATTTGATGTCCGAAATTACAAATAGATGGGAGTTCAAAATTGACCCATGTTCAATAAACTTCTAATAACTGAACTCAAAACCGCCATTAGACTAACCGGTTGATCCATGTAAAATAATTTCACAGGAAATTATAGTATCCATCATCTAATAGATTCCAAGCTCCCTTAATTTAAATGCGGCAAAGATGGCAAATCACAGTATTATGTGAAACGGAATGTGAGCACGCGCCGCGCCGCCTCCCCGGCGGAATGCGCGCGCAGCCCGTGACGATCACATGCGCGAATTAGCGTCGTTTGTTAATCAATTACTTACATTTAATAATATGCATGTGTTTATAAATAGTTGGCATTTGTTTCAGTTTCTCTTATAGTTCAGTAATAGCAAGAATACATTTAAATATTGAATTTTAGGTCATACCATAGGGTTCTTCTCAAATATGGTCAATCATTTCTGCTGACTTCCCTATCCAGCTGATTCCAGCTTTCTTCAACAGGTCAGATTTAGGAAACTTAAGTAGTGACAACATTTTTCATTATGTTGCTAATAAACTTTCTAGCTATGGGGGTCATAAACGGAAAGAAGAAGTCTTCAAACTAAAGTACCTACACGAAAAGATAGCTAAGTACCCCCTTCGTAACCACTTAATAAGTTGAAGCTACACTACGGAAAATGCTTAAGCACGATCTTAGACCCAAGTACCAACAAAATGTTAACTTGTTAAAAGTTACATAAATTGCTGCATAACATTTAATAGCATTTTAAATTATCTTTCACACATTTAATTACACGCATCTTACATCCGACACTATTTATTTTAGAAAATTGCCCACGGTAGTTTAGTGAAACGATTATTGTGTACACTTTATCGGCCATTAAATGCTTCCGTGTCGTACGAAAACTGTTTTTCTTTACTTATTTCCATTTAGTAAACGTCTTGCCTTAATACCTTACTACCTACTTATGCTTAGTGATTCCGTGTAACGTCGTGACAAAGTAAGAATTAGAATTTTTCACGCCCACTTGCACGGCTGCATTTCTCTCGTTCTGTTTTCTAGCATTAATCCGCTAAAAGTTGTGTAACTACAAATAGAAGATGAATGACACCGTTGACGTAACTGGTCTCGATAAAGTGATGAGTGCTGTGGTTGGGTTTGCACCTTTGTATTTACCACAATTATGTTTCGTAATTTCTCTCTTGTATGTTATGTTATGAGCATTTGACGCCATTTCAGCGTGAGATGTGCTTGCACCTTTTAAAATTGTGTAAAACTAAACAATGGGGGACTTGAGACAATAGTGCAGTTTATGAAACGTTCCTAATCTGTAATCCTTTGTTGCCGATTTCTCCGTATACGCAGACCAAACTATAAAGTATACATGTAGAAATCTGCCTCGAGTTAAGGTATTTGTTTGCCAAGTATTAAAGTTATAATATGGGGTTGGCATATCTGTTTAGATAAAAACCTTAAAATAAATAAAAAGGGGAAAAAAGATCTCATCTCAAGAATCGAGCAAAGTAACTAATTTGATATTACAGAAAAACGACGTGAAACTGCCGGCGTTTATCAAATCAATCAAAGTCAAAGTCAAAACATTTAATTTAATTAGAACAATTAGCTAGTTGCTCGTTCCAAAACGGAGGTAGGCCTCTATGCAGAAGAACGAGCAAGAAACTCCACTGCACACGGACATAATTTTTTATGGTACAAGCTAAACTTGAGAAACAAAGTCAAATTTAGAAATTGCCTTGTAGAATTGTCTAGATTAACCCAAGTATGACAACAATTAATTATTCCTACATCATAATTTTCATCTACCTACATCATCATTATCGATCCACATAATCTCATCTCATCGCACGTTGTATGGGTCATTGTTAACGTCATATGATTTCTCACGCGCCGCTTTTACTTTCCATATC
Source organism: Hoplodrina blanda (assembly GCA_949316365.1). Taxonomy (NCBI): domain Eukaryota; kingdom Metazoa; phylum Arthropoda; class Insecta; order Lepidoptera; family Noctuidae; genus Hoplodrina; species Hoplodrina blanda. Next base: position 7,429,420 of record OX438589.1, on the reverse strand, counting down.
ACTAGCATTATTATCGTTGATTTAGTGAGATCGTTGTGACGGTACAAAAAGCTCGTTACATCGGATAACTCGAGCCATCCATACGGATCATCATACATTCACTTTATGATGGTATACTAAGCATTTACTCGAACATAGATCATATCGAGAAGGACAGGTTATTAGCAATGTATGGCATTTGCCGTTATGAAGCACAGGTAGAAATGTTTTCTCTTATTTTAATTGCTTCCAAACTTTTTTTTTATCTGCGTGTATTCTTGTGATGTGTTTTAACTCAAATTAGAACTATAAAATTGGGACATTACGTTATAGTTTCCAAATGTACACACATCAAAAGTGTCTAGGGATCAATATATTATTATTACCAAATACATCTTGATCCCTAGACACTTTTGATGTGTATATTTCTTCCAAATCAGTTGACATAATAAAGTTCTAAACGCTCGCCGTTTAGCATCTTCCTCTATTATAAGGAGATTGTACTGTAATATATCCTTAGTTTATACTGCATTTTTATCATCTGGACATTAAATGTAACCAAAATAGCATACGTAATGTTTATTAACAGCTGGAATAATCTAAGATTGATTTTCTTTGACTCCAGAATGATGCTCGCTCATCCATCATCAATTGAGTCGAGACTAGTATCAAATCTGACACTGTTTTTCGGAACACATGCTTTAATTTGTATTGTTTTTTTATCACATCGCGTTCTGTTTGTATTTGTTATATCCCGTTTCTCAGTTTGTCATCTTAATACTCTTGTCCATGATCAGCGGTTTGATGTTCGATTGTTGACTATAGAACATAATGCTTTGTTTTATTTGCTTTATTCAGTACGGTAGCTTCTTTCGCTTTTTATCTATTTTGTTTACCCCCGCTTTGGCTATTTTCTACTGACTGCATGATTTCCTGGTTTTTCACAGATATTATTTTCATTTGTCTATAACGATCGTTTCATTTGTTTCTGCAAGTTTATGCAACAAACTGAATACTTTTACTCGTCTTCGTTGGAAGATGGCACTTTCATTTTGTGTACGTTTTCCTATTATTTGTAAACCGCAGATGATTTTGCTAATTTTCTATTACAATCTCGCATAATAAGAGTTATTCGACAAATTACTTGCATGCGTTTTGAAATCGGGATTAAAATTATTTATAACTGAATAAAATATTTTTTAATTCATTTTATGGCAATGATTAAGTTGTTTCAAAGTATTGATTTAATGTTCTTTTTTATACAAATTAATGTGTTTGTCTAGACGATTTATTTTGTGAAATGGTGTGTCTCAGGCATGTGAAAACGGACGATCGGTAACTAATAATAATGACTAGCGAAGAGAAGAATTTTAATTTAACAAGTTTTTTCATTATTCACAGAGACAGTTAAGTTGTAAACATTAAAGTAAGCTTCCTGTTACTTATTTTTATTTCAAATCTCTCTTTCTTTTATCATGTAAATTCACGTAAAATCATTCTAAAGAGAAAAGTGGAAAGTAGTTACCCTCTACATGGTCTTTGTTTGTGGATCTATAAATGTAGTATAACGATGTCACAAACAAATGATAGCTCACGTTCCCTAAATAACTATTAGGCATTTGCTGTGGATGTTTTATCTTTGGCTTCCACATTGTTATGCGCGCGCGCATTGGGCTTGTTTGTAAATTCTTCACTACTAACAATGTTGTATTGTGAAAGTAGCTAGCGTCTATCCGTCCGCTAATAGACCCATAATAAATAGAATTCTATGTGAAAATACAGCCAAACTTAATGAAGTACGTGAAGATGTGGAGTTTGATAACCCGAAAGTCTTCTCACATAGACTGCTGGTGTAAGACAATAGGTAAGCAGGTGTTATAAGAGTGAAAATTGTAATTGTTTGAAAGTAAGAGTCTGTTTCAATCAGCACCTATTGTTTGTAGTTACTCTGGCAACGTATATGTAAATAATTGTTACGTGTTTTATAATGAGAAATTGCTTTCGCTGGGGAAATGTATGAAAATAATTTCTATGTCCACACTGATAGGGCGGATGCGGCATAATTCGGCACCTATTATGTTAATATTAACAATTACGTGACGTTTTTGTTTAATAATAAAATAATTAAATCTACAAAAGAAATTAGAGATTGTTAATCTAGAAAAGAGTTTGCTTCGTTCGTCATTTAACGAGATCTTTTCCAATAAACGTAAAACATATTTAACAACCGCTCTTAATTTTGTAAAATCAATAAAAAGTGTCCGGTGAAATTCGCGTGAGTTGCCAGCTCAAACATCGTTGCGTGATTTGTTCCGATGGATATCACAAATAACATCTTTCAGTCACACAACGTAGCTAGCTATACGGCCATTACTAAAGAATTCTTCACTTTTTCCCCAACAAATGTCTTAACCAACGGTAAAGTTATGTTGGTCGCTTCGAATTCTTAATGACGATTTATTTGTTCAACGCTCCATTCGGAATTCGGAATTGTACCTATTATTTCGTGCCATAAATTTCTTTATGCAGGTACCTACTCAGATAAAATACTTACGTATAGATCTTTGCACTGAAGGTGGTAATTTTGAAATTTTCGGAATATGTCCTGTTTTTACCTCGAAAATATCTGAGATCTTTTTTAACGCTGTTCAGACATCTAAGTTTGGGTCCACCACAATGTCCTCAACGTGCTGGTTCACTTTTAAGCCTCAGCCTCTGTTTAGGCATACCATTTGAAATTCTTACTGCTGTGTATTTCATCAACATGTTATTCCTTTTTTTACATAACATCATCATTGTTCCAGATGGGCGGTGTCCACGGTGATGACGAGGCAGAACAACATCCAACAGTCCGATACTAATATCACAGCATTCATCCCGCTTTGGGATATGTGCAACCACGAACATGGCAAGGTACCTAACTAAATAAAGAAAATATACATGTCACACTAAATTATAATAATGAAAATAAATTAATAAGATCCAAATTAAATTGACCAAGTCTGAAACATGAAAAAGAAAATATCTGTTTTATGCAAAAGTGCAATACTTGCCTTTTTCAAAGGTTCGATTTTTAAAATTAAACGCCATTGCCTGTTTTTAGCCCACTTGTAGCCTAAGTCGGCCAGCGCGCTATCTCCTTTCTGCTTCGATTCTTCTTTTGTGTTTGCGCGATGACCATATTGCCACGATGACTGTCATACATATTACTTAGTGTGAGTCCGCTCACACAGTACGATTACGTATTATATTGGTCATCCATCATAAAGCAATACCCGTCAATTATTTATCTTTCGTCACTCATGTCAAGATAATAACAGTTATTTTATAATTAATTGATTGAAAGTGAACATTTCATAGACTTTCTATTAACAAAATAATGCTGGAAACAACAATTTTACGAAGAAAAGCCGTGATTTATGTTAGGTAGAAGAATCGTTAAACAATAATTACCTACTATCTATTTCAAATAATTGGCTATTGTTTTAATGTACGGAAATTTCCACTGGTTAGAAACTTTTAGCATTTCTACATGCATAATTGATAAATTTCAAGGAAGTACTAATAATATTTTCAAGTACGTGTCTACTTGGTACTTAGTAGGAGTCATTGGTAGTCTTCGAAAATTATTTCTGCTACAATTCTAACGAATTGTTGACGTTTACTTTCCAGTTATATGTTTAAATCTTGTTGATACAGAGTACGATTGAATAAGCAACGCTAAAAAGAGAATTATATAGGGTTGTGGGGTGGACTGTATATTGTATTGTGGTTGAAATGTAATAACATAACACATAACATCGCGTCTGTGTGGAGGTCAGATAGGCAGTCGCTCCATGTAAAATACTGGTACTCAGCTGCATCCGGTTAGACTGGAAGCCGACCCCAACATAGTTGGGAAAAGGCTAGGCAGATGATGATAACATCACGCCTGTAAATAAATGAAAATATTCTCAAATAACTTTTTAGACCTATGTATCTTGCTTATCTGTAGGAAGTTTTATTAAAATCGGTGCATTCATTTTGAAAAATATGGACTTTAAAGTTTGAATGAAATGCCGTACGGCGTGAACGTGCAAAATTTAGTCGTCTTTAACCCTTTGACCACCAGGGACGTCTATGGGCGTAAAATCAAAAAGTGCTCACGACGCCACAGATGGCATATATGGCACGTCGAAAATAAGACTATTTTACAATTCAAAATAAACGTACAAAAATATGTTTGCCGTGCCTATTATTTTGTAGGTATGAAAGAAGGAACTTGTCGTTTGGCGTAGAGAACACAGATTTTCGTTGTTGAAATGGCGGTCAAAGGGTTAACTAGTTAATATAACATGAAAAACTGCACTATCAATGCCTTTGATTGCATGAGGAAGGTGACTGTATGTATATTTGTATTATTCCTGTTTATTGTGCCGAATATTATCATATCGCATTGAATGACTGCTGTTGTTGATATTTTGGTTAGCCAATGACAATAGCGGATATGAAATTAGATCAGGGGCCTTGTTCATTATGACAGTTCGGCATCAACCGGCTCACGTTTCTTGCTATATTATTATTGTCTTTGTTTTTCAGCTTGTTTAGCGTTTTAGGGCAGTGTTATTGGATTTTTCCATTAGGAATTTGACAGTAACAGCCCGAAGTCTGATTTAATGAGGCATTGATTTCTATCAAAGCGGATAGCCCTGTGTTTGATTCCGAAATTACACAATCAGCACATTTCCACCTCAACATAAAATTACTAAATCAGTCTGGTAACATTACCACAGCTACAGATACAGGCCTCCTTTCTGTAAGTCAGCCCCAAATAAACTGAAAATCGTCAGTAGAAACTATAACATCATAACATCACGCCTGTAATCCCCAAAGGGTAAGGCAGAGGAGTACCTACCCATTAATGTCATGTAGGTAATAGAGGGCGAGCCTATTGCCATCAACCGGGCACAAATCCAGACTCTGAGGCAGCTACCGAGAAAATCCTGATGGAAAAACCCAATAACACTGCCCGACCTGGAAATCGAACCTAAGACCTCATGCCCAGGAGTCGCGCTTTGCGACCACTAAACCAACGGGGCAATCGGAGTAACTATACATAAGTCTTATTGTGCCTTGTCAGATAACAACAGACTTCAACAAAGATTTGGACCGCGGGGAATGCTACGCGCTTCGTGACTTCAACCCCGGGGAACAAATCTTTATATTCTACGGCGCGCGGCCCAACGCTGACCTATTTCTCCACAATGGGTAAATTGGTAAACGTTATCTATTTGTGTCTTGTGGCTTTTAATTAAAGTTTAACGCTGTTAACTAACGAAAAAACTGTCAGTCATTTATTTAATCCAATACCGAAGTAGGTATTGGATTAGATAAATGACACCACAACTTACATACTTACTCATTACAGAAACATCATGTAGACCTTTGCATAACACTGAGGGATCAGAAGGAGGATTAATATTAGTCTCAATATGTCAAAAATTCCTCTAATTTACATAAAACGTTATTTTGACTTTGACTGTTGCTGAGATTAGAAGGCAAAATTATACTGAATAAAAACACTCAAAATCTAGTCGCAATCTCATCGTAGACAATCAATGACGAGAGATTAGATTGTGATCTTTCCTAAAATTTAGTAGAATTATACCCCTGATAGCGAATTCTAACATTTTTAAATACGGAAATTGGTTTTCTTCTCTAAAATTCTTCTTCTGAACATCTTTGTAACCCCAACAACGTTGAGGTGCGACAAAAAGTACCGAAATCCTTAGAATATAAATCAAATCTTTTGAAGCAAAGTTGGTTTTATTTCCTAATAATGTTCACATGTTTATTGAGCTGTGTAATGCGATGTAGTTGTGTTATGTTACATACATTTGTAATGAAATAGTAACGAATCTGCATGCAACGCTATCCGATGTTCCTGATTCATAACACTTACGCAACTCATTACGGCTTGTTGTGAGTTATATCACACTCACTGCTACCGTTCTGTTCGTCATCAGTGACTTGCATTTACAACTCGATTGACACATCTGGTGCTTGAAATTTAAACTGGTGAAGATACTGACAAAAACAAAACTACCATCGAAAATACTTTTACTACATATTCCAGATTCGTATACCCCAACAACAAACACGACAGTCTATCTCTATCGCTCGGCGTCAGTTCAAGCGACCCTCTCCGTGAAACAAAGCTGTCACTACTCCAGAAGCTAGGGTTGGCAGGCGTCACCCACTTCAGTCTGTACCAGGGAGACAACCCTGTCAGTGCCGAGCTGCTTGCCTTTATTAGGATATTTAATATGAATCAAGGTGAGTAACATTGTGTTTAGTTTTCCAAAATATTTAACGCTGATTCGATTTAAATCTATGATCTGTCACAAATATCTCTAATTTTCCAAAATTTTAAAATTTTTAATTTTATTTGGCGCTGAAAGGGGATTACGACTAGGTTAGACGTTTTTAACTACGGGAATTGTCCATCTGATCATCTGATTATATTATAAGGTTTTGGGAAGGTTGCAAAATGTTTATTAGATGTTACCTTTGTGCAATTATATTTAATAGGTACACCTTCCACCAATAATAAGGCGTAGATGGCGTTAGTGATAAAACCCTATCTTCTGCGCTAATTACGACGTTTTATAAGAAAGAAAAATATTCTAATTACATGAGAAACTGGTTTTCTTTTAACACCATAGAAACCCAGTTAGATACGAGCACAATGCTGATGTTTATCTAAAAATATTACATGCCTTTAAAAGTATGTTAGTAATTAAATCTTTACATGAGCATTATGCTTTTAATGCATAATGTTAAACATTTTTTGCCTTTGTCCTGCCCTACCCCGTCTTTAACGCTATGCTATTGAATAATTGTTTGAAGGCGTTTCAATAGATTAAAGACTGCATAAATAAATCAGTAATAATTTAATTAAATAACTGGGGAAAATGCATAATTTTACCAAAAAAATTTCAATAAGTATATACAAATCCCCTATTTATTCGTTATTATTTATTCGTTTGTTTTTTTATAACTTTATAACTTAATAATTATAATTTCAATGAAGGAATGGATATGCTGCAGTTTGTGGTATAAAATAATGTAGGCAACTTAGGGGCCCATAGAAAAAAAAATACACAAAATAATTTTTTACAAACTATTAAATAACTAAACACATAACGCCACCAATTATTGCAGTGTAGATTTTTCCTCCAAAATTTACATTCAATGGTCACTTGTTAATAAAAAACACATCGTTAATTCCAGAGGAACTAACGAAGTGGGCAAGCCAGGGTCTCCCTGGGGACCTAGTATCTTCGGACCCTTCTAGCGCCGAAGCAGTGGGCGCTGACGTCGACCGTCGCGCCTACACGTACCTGCTGACACGATGCAAGCTCATCGCTGCAAGCTACAAGGAAACTGCCGACGGTGAAAATGATTCACTGCATAGGTATGTACCTTAAAAATCAGATAATGAAAACTTAAAAGTACGTAAAAAAAATCGTTGAAATAAAACACTTTTCTATGAAAATTATTAAATCAGAAAAAAAAATCAGACTGCGAGAATATTGTCAATCCTATCGTACTGCCTGCTAGCACCTACCTACATATACACGGTAGAAAGGAACGTTTTCGTCGGTTATTCAAGAAAAAATCTACTGCTCCATTCACAAATGCAGTACCTACACGGTCAAAATGTATAGAACAGCTATTTTTTTATTATCCGACTTAAATAATTGTTAACTTTGGAGAGTCTAGAATCCTTGGTAAAGAATGCCTATCAAAATACATACATCATAATTATGTATAATTATTGCGCAATGTCGAAATGAACAGGTGCTATTTCTTTTGTATTTTAGAAAAAATGTAAAGCTGCTGAAGAAATGCGAAGTACAAATACTACAGGATGCCATGAAGTATCTAGAAGAAACTTTACGTAAATTACCCACCGCTGAGGAAAAACCTAAATAAATCGTTTACAATCTAGCAAAAATACCTGTCCATACAATAGGGTAGATGACATCACTAATCAATTATTGACGTTCTTTTTATGACCTGTCAAAACGCGGTGCTCTGCATGACAACTGTGACGTCATTTTTATGCCGACTCAATTGACTATTTATAAACAATATACAATAATTAACCTAAACATAAAACCTAAGAGTAATTATAAAGTATATATAATTTATAAAAAAGACAGAAAGGAGGAGCCTCATAGGGCATCATTATTATTATTTATTCATTTGAAAGCAATTAAAATTCTTTACAGTTAAAGTCAAATCATTTATTTCAATTAGGCCATTATAAGGCACTTGGAACGTCATATACAAAAAGAAAAAAGGAATTGAATCTAGCTTCCCCTTCCAAAAGGTAGTTTTGTATGGAGAAGAATGGGCAAGAAACTCCATAATATGTACTCTTTTAAAATCAATGTATACAGAATCATACACGACATGGCACGTGAAAGTTAATTGGAAATAGTCGGGTTTTTAGGGCTAAAATAAAATCTTGCTTTAGAAAAGTTATGTATATGAATGATTGGTTAATGGTGTCAACTACCCAATTCCATCACGCCACAATTATGATTGATTGATTGATTGGCATTTTATTAGATATTTTTGCAAATTGTAAAAAATGTAAATAAGTATCAAGTCTTATGAACAAATCATGACAGTATTGGTATTTTATGATATATCATTTTTATTATATTTTACTTTTAATTACCTACTTATATTTTTAAAAGGTACAACGAATTTGAATCACTGGGTCTTTTGTTATACTGTTTTTGTGTGTTTATCATTGTTTTTTAGTTTTAATGTACTTATGATTTGTGTGCAATCATTATTATTTAATATAGGTACTTAATTTGTGATCTTAAACTTTTTTATTTATGTTACTTACCTACCTATTCTCAGTTTGATTTGTTTGGTTATAACTAATGAGATTTAATGATACTATAGAAATTTCATAGTAAAACGGTGATACCATGTCGCAGTAGTGCCATCTAGCGTGTTAAATCAAAGCTACATGATTGCCAACACAGGTTGCAGTTTTGCTACTGTTATACCGATATCAATCATCAGTCATCAGATAGTCATGTTGACACTTCAAAGCAAATAGTAATAATTAACTAATTACTGGGAAAATATAAAATATTACTAAAAATAGTAGTTTTATCTTTTCATTATTTACAGTATGAGTATTGTAATGTTCATTCGACATTTTTTATTGTATTTATTTATTTAAACTTTATGCAACAAAAGTCTTAAAAGGCGGACTTAAAGCCTTAGGCATTCTCTAACAGTCGACCAAGGGTAGTGAAGGGATAACATGGTAGGTGCAAATTAATGTGAGAGCAAAATAAATTTGAAAAAAAAAAAAACACAAAACAGCAAAATAAATTTGAAAAAAAAAAACACAAAAAGTATTTACTTATCTAAATACAATCAAGTGTACTTACATAAGTACAAAAATTATTTATATTGCTTTTGGTATTGTATTGCTTTTGAGTCTATCAAAGATAGTTGTTGGATTTTAAAATATGAACAACAAATCTTTTTTTTAGAAAACAAAGACGGAAATAAGTTCCATTAAATAACACAACCCAATTTATATAATTTATTATTTATTTTTTCTTTTAAAAAATGTATCTATACAGCTATAGTAGATACATTTTATTCGCCATATAAATAATAGGAATAAGTAATAAAAAGTACAGTTTAGAAATATTTCTAAGTAATTAAGTATTTTAAATAATCCTTATTTAATATTTACAGATTAAGAATCAGTTATCCTGCAAATTAAAATAAATAAATTAAATTACGAAAAATAAACCGACTGGGTACTAAAGAAAAAGTGTTAATATTTATTCAACAACATTAAATGAACTCGAAAAATGTACTTATTTTAAAAATGTTTTTCAGGTTTTACATTTTATCATAAAAAGTGGTAAAATTTGCCGTCGGTTTCCTTAAAAATTGAGGCAAACATTACCGGCCTGTCAGTTTTTTAAGATTGGCAATACTGCGTACAATATACCTTAAACGTAAAAAATAAGCATCGTTGTATTACTAATTAAATTATCATGTAGTTAACTCTATTTAATACTTATTTTATCACAACTTTGAGAACTGCATACATAAATAGTGCCAGACAAACGGAGGAGGCATATTTTGTTTGCATAAAAAAAAATATAGATCCTCTCAATTTGTCCAAGTATTATAACGAGCATAAATTAATTAAATTACTACTAAATCTAATTTATACATCTAAATATTCGTAATTCGAATGTTATTTATTACTTGGAATCGAACGACTTTCCACGCTAATAAAGGCACGATCGACATTTATTTTGGAACGAGACCTCAACAATACCCTCAAGTTACACGAATAAACAGTCGACTTGTTCGCAATGCAGTATCCGTCGAATAAAGATCTACTTACGCCCTGAGTTACACTATGGCAGCTTGGGACTTAAGCCCCATTTATATTCGCAGTCAGCCCCATTCGCTAGGTCTACAAAAATGCTCGAGAAACAGTAATCCAAGTCACATTCTCTTAACTCGCGTTCCGGTAAAAAAAAACCCAAGTAAAAAGTTACTGGAACACCCCACGTGTCCCCAACCTCCGGTCTACCAGTATCAAAATTATTAACATAGTCTACTTCTAGCTATGACCATTGGTATCTTAAATGATCAACACTATATTATGAAAAGTCTCAACAGTCATTGTCATGTCACTCGGCAACTAACACAAAGAGAAGTATATAACCTAAAACAATCTAGATCTATTTGATCCGTCCCTTATGGGGGACGTACGCGTGGTGGGGTGTCCTTACTTCACCGCGTCTGAATCCCCTTGCAGCCGCTAGGACGCCGCCACACAGTGCAGCGATCAACACGCCGCATGAAACCATGATGGCGGATAGTGCTGATGTCTTCATGCAGGTTTGACCTTCTGGAGCAACTGGAAATAAAACGGAATATACATTATTATTACAAATTGTTGCGATAGTTTTGGAAAATCAGGCATTTCAGACGTGAAACCTAAGCAATTATAATGAAAAGCCGTTAGTTTCAAAGCGCATTGCGAAATGTTTTCACTACTTGTATGAAGAACTAAAGGTTTGGGTTAAAAATAATGTTATTTTAAGTTACCATTTTCATACATTCATGAGATAGACAGAGGTCCTCCAGAGACCTTTGACTATCTCTTTGGAGAATACAATCGTGATGTTGTCATGTTCCTGAAGTTCTCTCAACACCTATACGGAGCTCCGTTCATTCTGTTCTTACTCGTATTTAGAAACCAGCTTATCTTAACCGACCTAAACACAGCCTCCGCATTCAATTCCCATGTGGCATACAAATAGATAAAATATATGTACTGACCACCTGTACTGGCAGCTAGTTCAGAGTCTTCTTCACCCTCTTGCAGCACTCTGAGTGACTGGAACAGCGATATGTTCTCAGACAGTCGCGGCGCCACGCTCGCGGCTGCGTCCAAGCCGGGCTTCGCCTCTATTGAACGTCGCTTCACGCTCTTCATGTTGCGCCAGTGGCATGGTTGGGACTGCAATTCGGAAAGTAATAAATTCAATTCAAAAGGTAACGCGATTATATTTAATGGGGTAGATTTCGTCAGTTCGCCTTTGTTTTGCCTACTCTCCTCGTTTTATAAATAGAAGAATAATGAGGCTAATCAAGAACGATTAGATACATGATACATCACGTAGACGAGCATAAGTCTTGCACTCTGAAGGTCTACTATCAGTGATTGTAGGCTCTTAAGCGTCTAGCAGATGTTATCGTCAAAAGGTGACTGGTAAAAACGAATAATGTTTTAAAACTTATATCTATACAAACTAGCCGTCTTACTTGAACGTAAATGAGTAAGGTACCTGCAAAAGGGCCTAGCCTAGCATTGAAGCTAGTAGGTACTGGGTAAGTAGGTATGCATGCCTTTTTTAGGACAAATCATATTCCCCTATCTATCCTCAAAATTTCAGCCTTGGTCCATTGTAATTTACTCACCGGACATCTTCCGTGACACATTCTGACGTCACACTCGATATAGAGCGCAGGTGATCCGGTGAATCTGAACGTCTTCATGTACGCGTACACTTGCGTCTCGAACACGCCTGACTCGGACCACGAGCCGCGGAAGCGCGAGATTAGTTTGTCGTCTACGGGACAGCTGAAAAATTATAATTAATCGAATTATTTCAAACATTGAAAACTGCTGCGCAGACTTCGCTGACAACAACAAACTTAGTTTTAGCTTTCGAAAAACCTTTTATCGTGCACCTACATATTATAAAGCTATTAGGTAATGTTTCATGTCTGCCCTAGTCCCTACTCCCTCTAGATGGTCAACCATATTGAAATCATGAACTCACCCATACTCATCAATAAGTTGTATCCGCTTCGTAGCTCCATTGTGAGCGAAGCAATCGTTCACAACGATGTCGAATCCATCTGAAATTCAATCGTTGACAAACGTTCATTTTGAATACTAATACCTAAATTGATAAACATTTTTATGCCACCACGTAAATAATTGTTTTGACTTTGATATTGATGCCTTGTAGGTAGGTCTAGATATACTTAAGTAGACCTTTAAGCCATGAAAATAACACTGCTACTCTTAAAATGAAAACACTCCTATTATTAAATTATTTTGATATACATAATCCAACGTCATTGCTCCCATACCGTTCCATATAATAAAATTTACCAAAAAACGCAAGATCTTGATTAAGTAAAATCGATTGAAATATTTCTGGAGCCGCATTGCGCGTAGACATGCGATCTTTAACAGTTCAACCGTTACGATTCTCGCCCTTAAACGTACGGTATTTAATTGTTATTGATATATTTAGTTCAGTTGTACTACGGTAAAAAGTAACTGATGATTAATAGATACGTACATTGTGTCAAAAGCCGGTAAATGATTCCTTTCAAGTTCATATTTAGGTCAATTATTGACCGCGAATTGAAAGCGCTCTTGGTCTTTAACTTGGGATTTTATTTACCCACTTGATAGTGATTGTGCAATTATGTTTTTAGAAAAGTTTGAAATTCGTTGTCATTAGTCAGTTTTGATTTGCTTGGTTGTCTTGTTCTTGATAATACTAAAGGACCCAACTTACACCTTACCACCCCTTATTTGCTTCCTACATTGTGCTATATTATCTGTCACCGACTCCATCAAAAGATTATAAACAAAAGAGGTACTTCTTACCGTAAGCGCTTCTCATATAGATGAGCAAAGTGAGTGGGTCGCCAACACGCACTGGTCCTGACACACGCGCTCCATTAGCTCCGTACCCCGACCGAATCTCCATGTAACATTCAGGAGGTTGCAGTGTGAACACGACCGGATTTCCTGTCGCCACCCTGGTGGACAACAAATTAGGGTTATTTTATGTAAACGTACGAGATGATCATTGGAATTCCATTTCAATTGTGGTGAAAATAGGATCTCTTTTGAATTGTTACAAGATAGAATCCCGAATTACTTAAATTAAACTTAAAACCCAGGCTTTGTTTAAAGCATCAAAGACAAGTGAGACGGTCTTCTAAAGTCTCAGTCCAACGAGAAATCCGGTTTCCCGATTACATGCAGTTATGGTTATGATAATTCATTTATCACCAATCGTCACAGATAATCGCATCTCAATCTATGTCAACAAGATCATGCGTGCGCGACGCCTGTCGACGGCAAATCTGATCTGCCATGGTTCGCAAACATTTTGTGGTTTTCAATAAAGAGTAATGTTTGAATTTTCACTTTTTCGTTATAAACTGAATTGAAATCAAAATTCTAAAAATAACTCACGCATTTTATCGATTTAAAGTGGAGCATAGCTTACTGCAAACCACAGCTGTACCAAATCTTAGTTTTAACATTTTTGTAATACTGTCACACCAAATTCTTTTTCAGAACCGTTTGATGAAAAGTCTTTACATTATAATATTTTCACTGCGAGAGAACCAGAGCATTTAAAAATCGATAGCACCAATCTTTTTAAGCAACAACAATGATGGCACTAATAGTTACCTACTTTGTTAGAAAGTTCTAAGCACTGAATAATAAGCAATACTTTATTACGAAGGAAAAACCTACAGTTTTCATTATTCAGGACTGAAATACTAATAACATCATTCAGAAATCTTGTCAAATAAATTAATCCGACTTCTTAACAAGTCAAAAGTGTATGTAAACGGTTCTTTGTTATACATAGTCAGTCGTTATTACTATTCGGCCAATGTATAGTCAACAAGAGAATAGAATCTTTAAAAAGAAAATAGGTTGGTACTCACTCTACGTCCAAAAAAGGAAACGTCACAGTTTTCCAAAAGTCGTAACCATACTCGCAGGTGACCTTGAAGTGTTCGTCCAGCTCCTCTTCGATCAGCGAGTTGTACTGGACCGTTATCGTGTTCCACATCAGATTCTTCTGTCACACGAACAAAAAGTTTCACATAAAAAAATATGTTTCAATGGCCGGTAGATTATACACCAAATAATGCCTAATACCCTCCAGTATTTCGAAAAAGTGAATAAAAAAAGGTTATTGGTACCTACCTATTTTGTTAAGAGAACGCCTTTATACTGTCTATCATAGTAGAAAATCAAAGGGGAAATTCCCGTAATAAGTTCAACAACGATCGGATTTAACCCTAGTCTCGATTTGACAAAATTTTGTCACTAGTAGTGTCAAACCATACCTAAATAGGCTTTGTCAACGAATCCTTCTTTGGTGAAAGATTCCGTCATCAATTCTCTTAAAAATCAATCGTTCTGCCGACGAAACGACAATAATGGAAAGGTTCTGTCGTTGAACAACTCATAAACGAAACATTCTGTCGGCGGATCATTCGGCATAGAAACGTTTGTCGGAGGTACCGGTAAACAGAATCAAATACAGAGATATTTTTCACAATTTGAGACTGCCTACAGTTTTGACAAGTTCTTAACATTGATTGTCACTGAGATGAGATTGATTGAACATTTTTAGTTACGACCCTTTTAGTTACGACCCTACCTTCAGAGTAATGTTTAGGGTCTACGAATTTGTGTAGGTACCAAATTCTCGTAGCACAAAATGCCTACGCGTGCTACGCAGCACGACACTGTTTACATATTCAGTATTTTGCGTAGCTTTATGACTCGGAATGTACATTAAACTATAGGTCCCGACTGTTACGAGAATATCTGAGAATCTAAATATCACTGGATGCCGTCTACGGAGTCCTTAGACGGTATCATAATAATGATAAGAATGTACTCATAAAGCCACATAGGTACGTGCTCTAGATATCTTATTCCGCAACATATCTAAGTACTTACTTAGTAAATATGTAACTACTATTCTCTGGTTGCTAGCAATGTTATACCTCTCCAGATTACACATCTGTCTTCCAAACATGGTAGTCTATTTTGTACTGAGATCGCTCATAGACTTTGTACTCAGTCGTCGACATTATTGTCAACTTGCCAGGATTCATAAATGTCTTGCAACTAAAATGGTGTTATGGTCAATTGCCCTCTCAACTCATGGACAAGACAGTGGCAAGGACAAAGCCTTTGTGAAAAGAGGTAATATTCTATTATATTTTTTAGATGGCGCTTAAAAAAAGACCGGCGTGCTTGTATGACGAGATGTATGAACGTAGATGAGGCGAAAGGAGTAAGTAAAGATCGTAGCAGGTGGCGTTCTGTGTTTCTGCCTACCCGTAAAAGGCGTGAGTTTATGTATGTATGTTAAAAAAAGACTGAACGAAATAAGCAGAAATCACATCTAAATGAAGATCTAACTTAACAAAGAAAATATTTTTTTTTTCGTTATTGTGTTTTCTTGGTATAATTAAGAACTTTGGCTTAATTCTGAAGTCTCAGTCACAGACAAAGTCGCAGGCAGCAGCTAGTCTTCTATACAAGTACTATCAATCCGCCGTATCCATTCCTTCGGTTAAAAACTTAAGTTACCTAGCTGTTGATTAAAAAAATCGGCGCTTAAACTACTAGCGTATGGGCTGATGAAAAATTATTTAGTATGCGTCACTTTCACGTGAATAAAAAGTTTTTCTTTCTTTCATTCTTTCTATAAATAAGTACTCACAGTAGGATGTTTTCTGCTATCATCATGCTGGCCGTTCCTTCCCAGCGTCCCGCATCTGTTGAGCTGGATGTAGAACTCGTAATAGTCGCGTCCTGTTCCGTTTATGTACATGCAATCCGGATCGTAGGAGTACCCTGTAAAAGGAGTAAATGTCAATTGCTTTTCGAAATTGCACAAGAATATGTTTTATTTACCTTCAAAAATAATATCGCATGTAAAAAAAAACCAAATGACGGGAAGAACGGCGACCCCGTTATAAAACGTTATTACGGAGCTAGAATTTTGTTAGTTTTAATCTATTAAATATCAATTAATACAGATAAAAGTTGCTCATGGGTAATATCAGATGAGATACCTATGCAAAGCGCCAAACATGAAATGTGCAAATCTCACAAGTCTTAAAAATAAAATAAAACATAAGTAACCCACGGTGTTGACCTAGTCACAGCAACAAAACGTTTTAAAGAAAGTGCTTAGAAACCGAAACCGCACTCAACTTCCTACTTAACGCTGAAAATAATAGTCCTGACCGAATTTCGGTCATAGCGGCCGATGTCGGCGAAGGCAAGCCATCGATGAAGGAAATTAACCGACTTCAAAAAAAGGAGGAGCTTCTCCTCATGTTTTTGTTTTTTATACATGTAGTTACACAGTACAGTACATTGAGGTAAGTAGGCGGGCACTGAAAAGTGAAAAATAAAAAACTTTTTACAAAAAACAACCGCCTTCAAAAAAGAACAAAATAAAAATTATTTTAATTTTGGAAGCTTTGGTTTTAATTATTGTTTTGTACTGCCACCGGCTTCCAAAATTAAAGTATTTTTTTTATTTTGTAGTTTTTTTTTTATAGTGCACAAATGTGTGCGCAAACACAGGTGCACTCTCTCTTTGACAGCACAGGTAGGTACTAGGTATAATGACATAGTTCACCGAAACTAACTGTGTCACTTGACTTCACTTAATTACTTTTTAACAGTCATTTACTACGTGTTTAGGTACTTACCACAACACAACATGAACACTTATTACTTTGCTTAAAAACATTATTGCACAGTTACCTTGCTTAATTGACCGTTCTTAAAACTCACTTTTTAGTGCATTGTGTGAAGTATTATTTTAGGGCAATTTCTTTTGCCTTTGCCCTGCAGTGGCTCAATATAAGGCTAGACATTACGTGACGCAGTAATAACAACGTTATAATAATGGTAATGAATTGGTAATTTGACCATTGACGACACGGCTGGTAGTTGCTGGACTATTTGGCTCCAGCGCTGCGTGTCGTAGGTTTAATTCCCACACAGAACAAGTATTGTACTTGTACTCCACAAGTAGTTGTAACGCACTCACGATCAGGAAAAATTCCTAGTGTGGGGCAACGTGTGCGTTATATGTCACGGAATCTATTCCCACATAAAATAATACCAGTCTTTGTCCTACAGTATGACAAACGCCTCTTCTTCTAATATAGAGAACACATAAGCATTGATCACCACGCTTGCTCTGGATTGGCCATTTCAGATATGGGTGCACTAATAGGTACACCTCTGCCTAACGCTTCGGGGATTACAGGCGCAATGTTATGTTATTAAAGGCATGTAACGGATATTAAACGCGTTAAAAATATTATCAGCCTGCACGAATATAAGAGAAGTTCAAAATTGACTTGCAAGATGTTAAGTATACAGAGACAGACAAAAAGTTTAGTAAGCTAAATAATCTTAAAAGCTTTTAAGAAAGTAGTAAAGTTCCTTCAAGCGGCTAACGGTGGTGTGAATCAACTAAGCGGAGTCCCACGTATCATACACAATGCATCTAATCTCACTGCAAAAGGGAGAATGGTACCTATAATCTTATATTACTGTACATTTAATAACTAGTAATCTTCTAATAAAGCGATTCGATTGTATAGGTTTATGGCAAGTGGTTCCCGTTGACTTTTGGTATGTAAATTGGATCAATCACTACAACCCCGCTTCCTTATTAGTTTTTTTTATACTATCATTAAGTACGTAACGCCTGTATTTTCCGAAGGCAGTGAGTCTCACCAAGTACCTATGTGTATAGCGAGAGAATTCTAAAATTATTTTACGCAATATTTTAGTTCAATCCCTTTCGTATGGTTGGTTTCATTTTACGGTGAACAGACCATATATCTTGTGATACGTAGCAAAAGTATTTTTCAAAACGACGGTATAAATCTGTTACATAGGTACATACGAGGCGAAGAATTTTTTTTCCATAAAATAATTCGTTTTGTTTACAGAACACTAGCTTTTGATCCTTAAATTTGTTTTTTTTATTCAAAATATAGCCTATATGTTACTCGCTCATAATGTAGCTTACAATAGGTGAAAGAATTTTCAAAATTGGTTAAGTAGTTTTGATTTTATCCATTACAAACAAAAATACAAATGTTTTCTCTTTATAATATTACTTTAGATATTGACAAAAATTATCTCGTATCAACTTGGAATTTACCGCATCAAGATTTGGATATAAGCCATCTAAAGTTAAATCTTAATACCCACAGTTAAGACTATGAGAACATTTTAAAGTAGTGATGCTGCGTACGTTGATTAACGATAACCACGTCGCGAAATTACTATCAAATCTTACATCCAACGCACATACCCTTTGCCACAACTACGATAAGAAATGTGGAACAAACACAGAATAACAATCACATGGAATGCTAATGTTAAAAAGAACGTGCGAAAAATTGCAAGCACTGTAACTTTGTAGGCAAAAATAGTTTTCGAAATTTAATTTTAGCTTATTTCTATTTGATACAATTGGATATAAAACTAATTGTCATAACATCACGCCCGTTTTCCCCGAACTGTTAGGCAGAGGTGTACCTATTAGTACACCCACATTTCGCCAGTTATGTTTAAGTCCCATGGAATAGGGGGCGAGTCCATTGAAACTATTTATCGTCAAACCAAAAGACAACACAACCGAACACTGTGTTTTATTGTAATGTTTTCATTTCATTCAAGTGTATTTAAAATACCTGCAGTGTGACTATTATTCGGTAGTAGTAGACTACTGTTTAGTAGTATACTTTACTGACAGTGCCTATTTTTTCAATGGCGGTAGAGTAGCTGGCATTCCGAAGGAAAGCAGGTAGGAATCGAGTTGTATGGGTATTTCGCCACTGCTACAGAGTTAACATAATACAAAAAAACGTAGTTTTCAGAACATACAAAAATATAACATACAAATGTCGCGCCTTTACGCTGACTTCATGTGAGTAGTTATAAAAAGACATGCTTGTGAAGACTCCATTAACTTCTTACTCTTCAAACATCAACAAAAGGACATACCGACACAATGTGGGAGTTGCGATTGCGCCGCCCGAGACGTAAGTAACAATACCACGGTAATGACACTCGTCTAGTCTACACGCCTAATTGTTCCAGCTATCCGCACAATACGTAGGGTTAGCCTGATGACCGATTACACCGTAGGAACTTCCTTAGGTTACTGAAGTAACGGTTGGTAATACCTTAATGATTTGTGGACAATAATAAATTGGATGAAAAATTGTGATACTCGCTTCAAGTTTTAAGCTTTTTATAGATCCTAGTACGAACTTTCACTGATGAAAAAGAATTAGAATCGATTGGGTTTTTGATTTGGAAATACGGCTATCCTTTAGCAGTTTAAACAGCAAGCTCAATATGTGCAGTTTCAACCATTAATATAAATAATAAAGCCTTCAAACTTCATATGCGGGACGAAAATTCCCAATTTGGGAATGTGCATAAGTTAGGTGTAATAAAGGGAGTAAATGACATGGTTTCTTACCTGCTGAATAAACGAGACCAGCAAAAGATCCGTTGAACCCGACTCTAATTTTCATGAAGTCATCTTGACACTCCGCTTCAATATCTGTCAAAATTAAAGGTTTATTAAAACCGGAATTCGGCAACTCTAATCAATCTTTATATATGGCACATGATGCTGCTTTGATCGGCCTAAGTACCTACCTACACACCTACCAAGCACGTTAATGTAATAATGCTGTAATGTAGGGGTTATTGTAATGTATGTGCTTCCTTCATTATAAATAGGTACCTACATATATAAAGCTGTCATACTTTGGACTAACGTGAAGCTGAGTACAATAGTATCTTGATACGTAATCATTATAATCCTTGTATCCTGTATCATATGAATAGTTCAGTAAAAACTAATAAAAGCCACACAAAGGGTTGCGCAAGCGCGGTGCCACGCGCTCCGTATGATACCATCTCAATTTGTCCGGTTTCCCAACATTAGGTAGACAATGTTCGCTGTAGGTACTATATGATACTATAATATGCAACTAAGTGATAATTAAACTTAAACTGCAACTTGACTGATCTGTAAAACTAAATTAAAAATGACCAGGGGGGCCCATCTCTTAAAACGTATTATTGCATTAATGGATTTTCAACGCTCGACTCAGCGCCGAGAGGTGATAATTCAACAACTTCGCAAAGTAATATTAAAGGGTACTGTTTTAAGAGATGGTGGTAGGCCCTCAGGTCGTTTATCCCATTTAAGCGGGACATATCTTGCTGTAAAATAACGGGTGGAAGGGGGCATGTTAATGAAAACTTGATTGAGTAGGTATGTGATTCTCAAAATCCTAGCTATGAAATTGTGGTCGAATATTTATATCTCCTTCGCAATATATTAATTATATCTTTCTACTACAATACGTTAGTGTAGTTGCAAAGACTCACACTGCACTCTGCTGCCATTAGTGCGATGTCTCCGGTACTCTCGCTCCCAGGCCGGTGGCTCCCGCCACGCCGTGTCCACTGCAGGCGAGCGAGGCTTGATGCTCACCGGTATGTAACTGTTCTTTTCCGATATAAACACCACCTAGACATTAGAAAAAGAACGAATATATTATGATGACTAGTTTACCCGCCCGTGACGTCGTCCGGGTGAATGCCGCGTTTTTTTTTTTTTGCTCAGATCCCTAATTCATTTTCTAAAAAAAAGTATGCCTAAGTTACTCCATAGAACATTAGCTATCGGTCAGTGAAAGTCCCAACAAAATTGGTCCTGCCGTTTAGGAGATAAACCGGAACAAATAGACGATAGATGGTTGATAGATGGTTTGTTGATAATAGAAAAAAGCTTTTAATTTTACATAATAACAAACATTTCAATGTATTTGTATAGATTGTTCCAAGATGCATTCTAAGCGGCATTAACTTTATGTAGAAAAGAACAGCTCATAGGTTAATTGTTAAGTTGTAACCATGAAAGCAACTAGAGCGATGTCAACTATGCAGTTTCCGCTATTTCATCAACCAACATGCATTTTAGATCGTTGATCCAGGGTTGGTGGCGCCACTAGCCTTATGTATTCTAGACCGATAGAAATTAACACCCGCATTCTATACAAATAAATAAATTATTATTATTATCTTTTACTTTATGTATCTCGGGACCCAGAGGTCCCGGGCCTTTGTAAGGCGTACGAGGAGCCGAAGCCAACTCGCAGAGGCCCCTTAGGTAGCTTTATATGAAATAGGACACCAACCGACGATTATCCCTATATGCACTATGCAAGTGTACCCAAGGACAACCCCCGGTTGGTGCAGGACTATTACAGGACATGGAAACTAACAGTACTGGACTATGGGTATGGGTTGCTAAAGTGACTTGGTTACCTGAAACTATGAAGTGTCTATGGCCCCTGCCAGACCAATGTTTGTATACATGGATAAAATGGCAGGAATAAATTATTATTATTATTATTCTCATTTATTTATTTTATATACATATAAATTACATTTTAAAAATATTAATATAAAAAAATAAAAACATTAAAAGTTTAAAAAATAGTAGCCCACCGGTGGCGGAAACAGGGATTATTATTATTATTACCGATTTCGGTCTAATTTCAATGGAGACTAGCCAAGTACGCAGGGGATATTATAGTGCACAAGTGTTTGCGCAAAACACAGGTGCACTGCCTCTTCCTCCACTCTCATAATCTAATGGGACGGCGCGGCGCGGCAGTCCGACACGACCGGGAAGAGATTAGGTGCAGAACCAACGGCTTTACGAGCTTTCCGAAGCACGGGGAGGCACACCACAAACTTCGAAACTCCAGGTTTCTACTGAGAAAGTCCTAATGGAAAAAGCCAATAAGACTTTTTGCCCGACCTGGGAATCGAACCCAGGACTCCACGCTCAGCATTCGCGCTTACAACCACAAGAACAACGGAGCAGTCAAAGTCCCTCAGCCTTATATTACTATGGTACCATCCATTTAACTTCCTAATGCTAATTTAATGGTAGCAACATTAAACAATATAATTATTCAACTTCATAGATCGCTGATCATTATTCGGAAATTGCGAAACTGACCCTTAGAACCGTTTAAAACTGGCGCAACAGTTATTCTGTATTACATTGTTATAATATTTAATTGAAATGACTCATTTTGTTTAATACATTCCTTACATGAAGAGCGCATTGCATTTGAGTAGGTAGCGCTCCGTGGAGGTTTTGCAATCAGATAGCCCTGAGATAACATAAACGTAACTACCACCTTCCGGCACACGCGACTTTTGACTGCCTTCAACAAATAACACAACCTCCGCTAATTAGCGCCATAAACGACTGTTAACGCTTAACAAGAACCTAAAAATAATCACGAAAGTAAACCCGTTAGGTTTATTTGTGACCGAGCACTGCAACTAGGGTTGCTAGATGCTAAATCTGATAAGCCGAACCAAGCTACCAACCAATTAAGCCGAATTTTTAGGTAAAATTGGGTAAAAAAAAAAAGCCGTATTCATGTCTGAATTTTAAAATAACAAAATGATTATACTTTTTATTTTTTCGATACTTCTCGAAATCCCAATCCGAATTGGCAATCCGCGATGAGCAAGCGTGGTGATTAATGCTCATGCCTTGTCTGTACAAGAAGAGGCCTTTGATCTGTAGTGAGACAGTAATAAGCTGGGATTATTAAAATATTATTTGATTATTTATTACCATGAAACCAAATTAACGTCTTATGAGTTAAATATAAAAACGTCTAAGAAAAGCTGGACAAGCTGGACACTGAATAATTTGGTCAGACATACATCCAAAAAGCCTGACTATGTCCGATTTAATCCAGACGCTTGGCAGCCCTAACTGCAACTAGATTGCAGCCATTACCTGACCAAAGTAAAATTCAAAACAAACTAACGAATTATGGCGACGGTAATTCACCATTTCACAGTCACGACCCCTTGAAAGTTTTGCACAAAAAAAGACGTAAATGGCAGTAAGTATGCCAGGGCAGTTCGCACGCCGGCCGTCAGTACCTACGCATTATAAAATTGGGCCAGTGGAGTGCCCGTCGCCACATCACTTTGACAAATTGATTCCAATATAAAACAACAAATAAAGCTATTGGGACCACATCATGCCGCGTTAAGGCACAGCTTATCTTCTGACAAGAATTGGGAACACTTTCATTTGTTTTTCATGTGCTTTATTAGTTTTACACTCAATTTATTAAGAAACTTTCGCACAAGCAAAACATAACAAAGAATTCTGTGAATACCTGTAACTGTTATCCAATTTAAATAATGTCGGTCGAGCCGTAACAAGTTTGTATTTCACGGCACAATTAGAATTAAAAATAAAGATTGACAATCAACCATTCAGCAGCCGGCTTCTTACTTTACGCGGATTGATGGACGTTTTAGATTTCGTGGGTATTGCTGAGAAAGAAACTGACAGCCTACCCGTTCCTGCGAGAATTATAAAGGAAGATAACTAATATAGTATAACAATACTAGCCTTTAAGCGCAGGCCACACCGCCAGCTAGCGGACGGGCGGGCTAAGCGGGCGGGCGAAGCGGACGAAGGAAACTATACAAACTACGCGAAATATTGGCGAGCTAAACTATGGGGTTCACACCGAAAACTACGGACAGACGAGCGACGGATATTTCGTTAGCTTAGCTCGTTGGTTAGTCGGTAGCTCGCGGTGTGAACCGAAGTATGCAAAGAGGTGAAACGATGTTCGCCCGCCTAGCCCGCCCGCCCGCTAGCTGGGAATCGTCGGATATTTCGTTAGCTTAGCTCGTTAGGTTAGTCGATAGCTCGCGGTGTGAACCGAAGTATGTAAAGAGGTGAAACGATGTTCGCCCGCTTAGCCCGCCCGCCCGCTAGCTGGCGGTGTGGCCTGCGCTTAATTATTGTTCCACTGCAGGCAAAGGCCTCTTCTCATGCAGAGACTTATTTTAGACTTATAAGTATTATAATATTATAAGTACCGGATAACTCACTTATTTCAACACTACCGGGTAAAACGGGGTGAATAGAAAGGCAGGGGTGAATCGAGACGGAACTTTAAAAGAGATTTTAACGTTAAACAAATAAAGTTTGTCGCCAACAAGGAGACCAATTTGTAAATTACAAGTCAGTGAAAACAGTAGTCTTTTTTGCCAACAAACTATATTATATTAACGTTAAAATCCCTTTTAAAGTTCCGTCTCGATTCACCCCTGCCTTTCTATTCACCCCGTTTTACGGTATCAAAAGATCGATATTTGTTTACTCAAACTTTGCTTAGTATAGCAAAATTCTCCCAAATGAACCTACACAAGAAAGACGGAAACTTGACCTATCCATAGTCCCGATAAAAACTCACTTTTGTTATAAGTTAATAATCGAAACTCATGACAAATCTCGACAATAGGGAAGTTGACACAACAAATTAATTGATATACTTTTATGAGCTGTCAAAACGAGATTCCCCATAGATTTTGTATGGCAATATCGAACTATGACGTCACTTATTTGCCAACTCAATTGATTTACTATTTATTGATTTCAAAGCCTCAAAAAATCTTGCAGTAAATAGATTATTAATCGGGTCTCTGCTTATACAGGGTCATTGAAAACCCAAACCCAAACGAAAATTTACCCGAAACCTGAAAAGGGGTTATTGTACTCATCATTATGAACAACTTTTACTATGGGACCAACCCTGAAATCATGAAAAAAAAAATCAGCTGTTCCCTACAAATATGCTACATAACAAGATCGTAATGTATGGATCAGCTGTTTTTTTTTTCATGATTTCAGGGTTGGTCCAATAGGAAAAAGTTGTTCATAATGATGAGTACAATGACCACTTTTCATGTTTCGGGTAAATTTTCGATTACCCTGTATAAAATGTCTTTTTTTTTCAGAAGTTGTGTCTTGAAATTAATGGTCAATTTATAGTGTCAACTATACACATCAAAAGTGTCTAGGGATCAACATCCCTAACATTGATTAGGGATGTTGATCCCTAGACACTTTTGATGTGGTACCTAATTCTTCAGCGTTACACGAATATGAATAACTCTTCTCCAAGGGTTGTTCTCGTTTGTGGGTCACGCGGTGTGTGACTGTCGCCATCGTTCATGGTTTAGATGCAATGTGAGTCAAACTACAGCTACCAGCCACTTACACTCGGGTCAGAGATGGATATCGCTAAACTAACACATATACGACCTTCTTAGAAGCCTACAATGTGACAGTAGCAGATTCAGTTTCTCACGACTTAATTAGATAATTCGATCATGTTAATTTATTTGTTTGTGTTTTATGGGGTGTGATGACAATTGATAAGTTTTGCAGGTGAATAATAGCAGATTTTAACGTGAGAACTTTCTTGCGATGAAGATGAATATAAAAGATAAATGATTCTTCCATTGAAAACCAGTAAAATTGTGTTAATTAAATAAAGAAAGCATATTTCAATTCCTTTCTCCTAAATAATCATACGAATCTCTAGCAAAATATAAGAAAGGTCGTATAGATTTAAATAACTGTCAATTTTTATTTTTCGCTTTAACATTTTACCAATTTTATTAACATTGTCAGCCAGTTGTTAACCATGCTTATGGTTTCCTATAAAAGAAGAACACTTACATAATACCTTTTGTTGACTCTTATTTGTATTTCACGTATCTTTTGATGGAGATCCTAAATAAATAAATAAAATAAAAGCCGTAGTACCTACGTCACAGACCTAGAGTCAGTTAGACCGTAGCTCGCCTTCCTTTGCAAAAAATATACATGCGTAAAACATCATAAATGGGGAACGGAACTACAGATGATAACCTAATCAGATTAGAGAAGCCCTTCGCAACTTCAATATTGTATATTGCACAAGCCCTCAGAGGCTGTGGCGTGGCCTCCTCCATTCAGTCGGTCACTAGAGTAGGAGTGCGTTGAGCAACGTGCTGACTGCCACCGTATGCGTAGCACACGGGAACTCACGCGTGAAACAGAAATAATAGCTGCCGTAACCTCTCTATTTGATCTTTCAATTTATTCTTCACACCAAACATTTATTTCACGCCATCTAATTCAGAACTAAATACAAAATTACCTTATTCCACCAAACTGTGAAATAAGATAAATTGAAATCCGAAATCTGTAAGTTGCGATCGTTGCATGTGCATTGTTAGATTTTAATTGCACTTCTCAAAAGTAGGTCCGCTTACATGTCAACTAAGCTCCATACCAACCGTCGGTTCTATACAAATTGACCGTAAAACCAATGTCACAAATAAGTGCAGCAATTCTGCAAAACGAAAGGAAAAGATAGTCTGTGTCGAATCGTGTATTCTTAGAAGAATTCTTTCAATCAATCCATCAATGGTCGTTGAAATGGTTGTAAATTGGTGACTATTATGGCGTACCTTTCACCCATTTCTGTGTTCATACCTGTCAGTAATTGGGCGATGACTGTAACGATTATTTGAACAGTGACTTTTTTATTTTGCGCCCCCGAAATACGCCTATAGTAAACGACAGTAGGCAATGGTATTGTAGAAATGAAAATAAATAATAAGGCAGACATTGAAAGCGTGTATCACTCCGCGCAATTTTCAGGCCTAATGTTTGCTGTATAATTGAGTTGCAAAAAATCATTTAGTCTAATTTCTCCGCGAAAGTAAACGAAACTGTAGTTTCTTTTCTACTATTCTTTGTATAACACTGAAACGCATCAGTCTGATTGACAAAGACGTTTGTTACCGTAAGAAACACAATAGTTTTCGACTGTCTACCATTCAATTGACGCAGACTTTGTTAACAAAAAGATTTAGCAATCTAAAAATCTAGCAAATAATTGAGTTATAAATCGTAGTTAACAAATCTGATTATTTTCAGAGCCATTAAGCACGATGAAAGGGACAGGGCTGGCCGGTGCATGGCGGATTCTTTTATATCAAGAAATGGCTCATTGTTCGTAGCGGTTACGTTCCTACATTACTCGTTGTACATAGGAGTATGTAATAAGTGTTGCTACTTCAAGGCTGAATTGTGGGTATGAGAAAGTGAAACTTATCAATGTTCCAATTAGATGGTACAATACTGGTCATATAGAGGTCATATAGATAATATTTTTTTTGTTCATCTTTTATCAGTTCATTATGGCGCATGTACAAACATCTTAAGGAAAATGGGTACCTAGGTAATATTCAAATAAAAAAAATAAAAACTCACCGGATCCTGTTCACTGCCATCACTTTTGAGAGCTTCTCTCGTTTCATTCTGCAAATAAAGATGCATTAAATGTTGCATTTCAAGACTATTGATTCGGAGTAAAGTTCGATATAGCGACAGAAAAAAAAACATCAACAATACATAACACGAAGTGCACTGTGCCCGATAAATAATCAGGCACAATGCCGTCAACAAACAACATTAATTCGTATCAATGGCCAAGGGAGATATCTCTACTAACATAATAACATTCCTGTAATGGTAGACCCATGACGGTGGCTCTTAGTGTTCCGTTCGTGCCTCTCTAGGTAAGGGGAAGGTGCAGTCGAATACCAGTTGGGAGCAGGGATCATGCATCAGAAGAATATCGGGCTCCCGACTCATGGTACCAGGAGCAACCGTGGGGTTTAAGTAGATAAGAGTCCGACATAATCCTCCATCCTCCCCAGACGGAAAGATGAGAATTTCCCCACGAAAAAAAGGTACAGATGTATTAGTCCACCCACAATTTGCCAAAAATACCTACGTTATGAGCCGTATTAATTTTTTTGATATCCAAACATAATACGAACCTTTAGATTATTCGGAAGTACAGGATCAGGTGGATCATCGCCCGATCCCTCGTGTAGTTCTGACGAAGCCGACGCCGAGGACGAGACCGATACCACCGACACTTCCGTCGAGTCCGAGTACTCGGCCGAGTCCAGGTGTTGGGCCGCTGACTGGGCCTGCAGGTGAGATATCACACTTTACACAACTTTTCTTTACCATCTCATCAGTAACGAAGAGTCAATTTTCGTAAAAGCCGAAGCAAAAATTAATAAATTCTGTTTAATTTAACAATCGTCCCCGTATCGATTCCCTATAGATTTTGTATGGCAATAGGATGCTGTAACGTCACTTATTTACCGACGTAATTGACTATTATTTACATGCATACATAACATCACGCCTGTAATTCCCGAAGGGTTAGGCAGAGACCACATTTCGCCAGTTATGTTTTAAGTCCCCATGTAATAGGGAGCGAGCCCATTGCCATCAACCGGGCACAAATCTAGTCTCCAAGGCTGCTACTGAGAACTTCCTGATGTAAAACCCCAATAACACTTTGCCTGACTTGGGAATCTAACCCAAGACCTCATGCTCAGCAGTCGCGCGTTTCAACCACAAGACCTACGGGGCCGTCAAGACTGTTATGTATTGATTTCAAAGCAACTAACAATCAATTTTTACAATTAATTGAAAATTAATCAGGTTTCCAGGACTAAAATAAAGTGTTCATTTTTTGAGAAGTTGATTCTTGGAATTAATAGTTAATTATGTCTACGACCCAATTAGGTACCGCTGCTTAAGCTAAGGTTAGGAGTTTGAAAGCACTTAGGCATTCCACAACCTAGAAAAAGTAGTCAATGTAGTTTTGATGTTGATACATACTGACTTCAAATTAAAGCATAACATCTAGACATAAAATATGTTGAATAAAAATCATCAAGTTCAAAATTGGAGGTCAACGACCTATGATGATGATGATTAAATTATCTATTCAGAAACGCTGAATACAATCAAAGAAAATCAAGCAGACGGTCTTAGGTTACAAAAAAAGGAAATTAGGATTATTCAGAGGTAAATACATAATACAGATTAAGATTACTTTGACCTTATGGGTACAAAAGAGATGCTCATTTCTTACCAGCTAAAAATACAAAGCAATTTTTTAAATCTAAAAAGATTCTCTCCGTAATACTAAATCCAGTTAATCTTGAACAAAGTATTCTAAGAAAAGAAATAAGGTCAGTGATTTTTAAAAATCCATTATCCATGAATATTGAAATTGAATGGCTTCACAAAAAGAGAATACAATGAATACTTACTCTAGAGATAATAAGATAACTGCACACGATCAGGAATCTGAAACAAAATGAAAAATTATACCCTTACATGTTCAGTGCAATATGTTATATTGAAATAGATAATACAGTAGATTAAATAAAGAAATTTATTCAATAACATGTTGCTAGCAAACCGAATTGAATCGTGATACATTCTAATGATCACTTATGTTTGCAAACAAATGTAAGTAAACGCGGCTAAACTTGCTTTCGTGATACGCTTATATTGTCGGCGCGGGCGCATTGTTCCAAGTAATGCTACTATCTAATGACGGGTCAAAAGACACGGCCCAGTAATGACAGGCCGCGAGATTGGATTGATCCCAGAGAATCAATATCAATTACGTAGAGTTTGCCAACAAAATTGTTGAAACACGTACAGTTTGCGATGTAAATATTATATATTACACAATTTCAATTTTCGTTTCACGTTCTATTGTGAATGGTTTCTGTAAAAGTTAAAGGTGAACGAATCTTTGCGTGATGTTTACGGTTCACTCTGTTCGTAAGAAATCTATTCAATGGAACTGTAAATTTGAGTTCAGTGATAAAGCGAATTCCAATTCTGTCATGTATTTTGGCTACATTGTCTTTGAAAACGGTGTACTTAACTTTTTGCGGCAGTTTAGTGCACATGAGGATTTGAATCCTATTCAATTTTAGGGACAACTAAAAAGAATAACTGTTTGTGCTGAAACACGTTTTCGTGGTTATTTAAAGATTTTATGTGTCTTTTCCAGCATCCATTTCAGTTTTATTAATAATTTGTAAATATTATTCTGAATGGAAATACTTAACTGTATACTTAATGATCATCATATTAGAGTCACTAATTCACATAAGAAATATTATTTATTATTATTATTAAATGTGTCTATCAGGTAGCCAACATTCCTTAGTCTTAAAAGTCAAGCACTTTATAATATTACTGGGGCCCATCCTTTCACGAGTGTAATCTACTAATGTAAGGTCATATCCAAACAGTAACTATTCTATTCTATATCCAATTTAAATATAAATGCGTATAACATAAATCTCTCAGAATAAATTCTCTAAATCAATTGAACAACAAAGCGGTCAAATAGATAGATACAAAAAGCGACTTAAATTATACTATTTATAGATAAAGCTATTATTTTTGATAAACAGTTACATTGTAAATTTTTCCTCTCTGAAACTTATTTAATTTCATCTGCGTAATGCCTATTGTTTCGATCGATACAGTTCTAATAATGTTAGGAGTAATGTGCCTCAGTCAGTGACCCTTCTATCGAACCGTGACCTCTAATGTCCTTCAGATTCGATATAATCTAATCGAAATCGATGAATCATTGTTCACATCATGCTGTGCCAACTTGACTGTCATCAATTTGAGAATAAAATATGCAGTTTTTTAACAATTTGAATGAAGTTGAACTTGGAACTTGAATTTAGTTCTTTTGTAGAAACGCTATCGGAAAAGTTGGATAGCTTTCACTGAAAAAACAATAGTGGAAAATAGTTAATAATTAACTTACTTTTTGTTTATTTGGAACCTGTAAAAGGGTCATTACTCATCATTATGAACAACTTTTGCTATGGGACCAACGCTGAAATCACGAAAAAAAAACAGTTACTTTATACATTTGAGCATAACTTGACAAAATGTATAGATCAGTTGCTTGTTCGTGATTTCAGATTTGTTATAAACAAAAAGTAAGCTTGTTTAACTAAAATAATACAATAAAACTGAAGAGTTTTATGTTTGTTTGTTTAAAATTTCCGGAACTACCAATCGGATTGAAAAAAATCTTTTTGAATATGATAGTCAGATTCATGAAGGAAAGATAGGCTATATAACATCACGCTACGATCCAGGACATCACGCTGGCGAAGCAAGCAGCAGCTAACATACATAACATCACGCCTGTAATCCCCAAACGGTTAGGCAGAGGTGTACCCATTAGCACACCCACATTTCGCCTGTTATGTTTAAGTCCCATGTAATAGGGGGCGAGCCTAATTGCCATCAACCGGCCACAAATCCAGACTCCGCAGGCTAATTAAGGTATATAATAAAGAAAAACCATTATTTAAATTACATTGATATGTAAAAGAGTCATTGATAACCCTTTACATTTCTTACTGCATATAAACATACAAACCGCATTACATCACAACCTTATCATTACATTCGCAAAACTCCAACAGTTCGTGATTGCATTCGCAATTAATCGATGACCGAACGTTCCGAACATCGTTAGTCGAGTTATAATCGTCATAATCGCTTTGATTTCGTGATCGAGAATCGAGTCCGTTATTCGTGCACATCCAGGGGGCGACATGGCGTAATATTCCGTTTTGTATGAAGCCCTGCAGGTTTGAGATGACTGAAAGGCACGAAGGGTCACTCGATCCTAGGGTTAAGAATAGCGGGATTGAGTTTAATCGAATTGAATTGCTCTATTTTGTCAGAAGGCAATCTTGTAATTTTATTAAGGGCGAATTTCACCTAACTTTTGTATCTTGTATGAGTATTTTGTCTATGGAATAAAATTGACGTCTGACGGTTTTTGTTTTATGTGGTAAAACCCATAAAAAAACGCTAAAAAAAATCTTTGTGGTACCTACCTATTATTGTCCCACTGCAGGGCAAAGACCTTTTCTCCTAAAGCAAAAGCCACGCAAGCATCAACGCGAAATCGCCAATGTTCTTTAAGCAATCAAGGAGCATTGGCGATTTCAGACATAAAGTAATTATAAGTCCAGTTTTCCTCACGCTGTTTCCTTCAGCGATGTCAGTGATATCCAAGATAAACTTAGAAAATACATATGAATTGAAAAAGTCACATTGGTACTTGCCCGGTATCCAACGCGCAACCTCATGTATCAGGTATGTGTAGGCAGGCGCCTGAGCCACTGGGCCATCATAACACTTTAAATAAAACCCTTTGTTTTTTTTTAATTATATTGGGGGTTCTTAATACTAGAATATTCACATTTTTATAAAAGTTAAAAGCGTGCGTGAGATTGAAAAATAAATACCGATGTATCTCGTAGCGAGTTCGTAGCACTTTGAGTCGTTGATGTCTTTTGTTCACGCGTGTCCGCGTAGCACTTGACAACAGTTTCACTCGACACAGAGGTAGAAATATATGCTCATATCAATGTGTGATAGATTTTTAGATTTTCTTAGTAGGCCTATTGTAATTAGTGTTCAAAATTTAAGACCTAAAAAATTACCTATTTAATTGGAAGAAATTGCAAAAAAAATCTTAAGCCACAATTATAGTAATTCTTTAATGACATACTCAAATTAAGCTAAAGCCTTACTTACATTCATTATTCTCTGAGCTATGATAATTAAGCTTAGTTCTAGTAAAAACAAGCACATCACCATCACCAACATCACGCCTGTAAAGCCCGAAGGATTAGGCAGAGGTGTACATTTTTAGTACATATTAGTACACCTACATTTCGCCAGCTATGTATAATAAGTCCCATGTAATAGGGGGTAAGGCTAACCGACCCAGTACTTGTAAAAACTCAAACAAGGGCGGATCGCTTTCATAAATAGGAACAAAAACGCTACATTTTCTGCATATCGTCATACATAACTAAAAGGTGACGGTCAAATTGCAAAACAAAAACGGATGCTTATTATATCATATTTTAGTTCCTCTATTAAATTAATTCATTTACTGCGTAATTTTTCACAGTAAGTGCGCGCGCGCTTATAATCTCGCCGGTTCGGCTCGGTTCGGCGGCGGTCGGAACCACTCGGCCTCGCTCGGCTTCCTACATCTCCTATCGTAATGGCCTCATTTCCGCTTCCTCACTAACATTCACGTGCATGTTCAGTTAGTGGTATAACTAGGTCATAATGTACGTTCAAGGACGTTGTTCATCCCTTTGATTTGGAGCGGTCAATGTCCCGGGAAGACTTCAGGCTGCTCAAATATAATGATTTCTATCACGTTGGCAATACAATTCAAGATCTTTCCACGTTGAATTGACCTGAAGGGCCGAAAAAAAAGGGTCAAAGATCCACGTATGACAGCCGGAACAAACAGCTCGTGCTTTCCGAGGCACGGAATGATAAAACACAGACAAAACAAAACAGAGGTAAACAGATGTTATTAACTCAAAATAAGGTTAGATATACGAGTAGCTCAACCAGCCAGCCTCTACAGAACCTACTCTGATTAATTCAGACCATTCAGTTTCATGATACCTAATAAAAACTAGACCATCTGCTAAATAAGTTAAATAAGTTTCTGAAAAAAAAAAGTTAAAAAACAACAATTTTCAGGTAATTTCAGACAATTGCTACTCAAAGTAGACGTTCATGGATGATTTCATACGATTTCTACAAAACATTTTTGATTAGTTAATTTCATGGCGAAATGTTTTTGTCAACGCCTTAGAATAGAATTAGATGTAGATTCTATCATCCATTTGTTTGATTACTTAGCGTGGACGCACATCTAACGCATGCGTCGGACGCATCGTCATTAGTACGCTCGACGCACTGATGCATTATCGGTTATATAGTAAGGTTAACCTGTTACAGGGTCGGTTCACATCTGACGGAAGATACACCGCGCATCGTCAGCCGCGTAACGCAGAAAGAGTGAAATAGATAATAAAATATCCTACCATACACACATAACCGATGATGCGTTAGTGCGTCGACCATACTAAAGACGATTCGTTCGACGTATCTTACGTCAGATGTGAACCGACCCTTATGATCTAATTGACTGTTCGGGGGATACGCGACTGATGCTGTACAGCGCATCTTCCATCAAATATCCGTCCACCCTTAGAACAGAGCTATACCAAAGTCAGATATAACAATTTATCCGTAAAAAAATTGACGTCTGACCGGTAATGTATGAAAAAACTGCCAGAAATTCAAAATTCATTATTTGAGGATAAGACTAAACACGGGATATAAAATATAAGTTCTATTTTAGAATGTTCGTTTGTTTGTTTTACCAGTACCAATGTATCGACATTCTAAGTTTGATCGTGTTATGTAGAATGAAAATATGGTGTGGAACAAAACCTTAAACAAAAATATCGCCAAAATACAAGCGTAATGTAGTGCAAGATATTGATTAATTCTCATGACTTCTCTTCATGAAAAGAAGCTTTCAAGAACTTGTTTCCAATGTCAAGCAAATATTAACTCGTCTTATTAACGTTATTATTAGTTCATTTATTTAATTCAATTGAATGTCTTTAGACACCTACAATTCGAAACAGATTGCCAATATGTTACCGGATTTAGAGACGCAATTGAAGACACGTAGAAAGAAAGATAACATTAAAATTTTTTGGTAATTGAACACAAAGTTTGCACATTACATCAAAATTTAAAACAAATACCTTCCATACGTCATAGGAATAGTTTTGACAGATTCCCTAGTTTTTGATTCTGAAAGCATTCCTATAATTCTATGAACGTTGGTACTTTCATTCCAATCTGTGAAAATCCGTCAAAAATGTCTGGATTTGTGGCCGGTTGATGGCTTCAGGCTCGCCCCCTGTTAGGCTTTAACATTACAGGCGAAACGTGAGTGTGCTATTGGACTTGAAAATAAAATTATAAGCCGGTAATTAAAAAACATCATGTACTGATCCATAGCAAAGGTTTAGTTAAATATTATTGAAATTGTCCGTGTACCTAATAGCTGTCTCACTTGACCGAAAGTAAGTAATACTTTATGTACCTAATACCTCATTAATGGCACAGCATTGAATCTCGCAGGTACGCACAGTTTCTTAACTACACATTCCTCTATCTATTCTTAATATTACAGCTATGCTAAATGAGATAGGTCTGGCGACTTTGGGATCCCATTTCATGACTCCCAGCTTTAAGCTCCTCTTT
The DNA here is from genome assembly GCA_949316365.1 of Hoplodrina blanda. NCBI lineage: Eukaryota > Metazoa > Arthropoda > Insecta > Lepidoptera > Noctuidae > Hoplodrina > Hoplodrina blanda. The sequence continues at coordinate 7,394,021 of OX438589.1, read as the reverse complement.
ACTGGCCGTAAATGCAAAAGCAGCCTCAGACGTGAATCAAAGGGTAGACGGCTGGTCGATAATAAGGCAAGGTTTCACACATGCGAGTGTTAAGTGGGGGCGGTCTCCGGAACGCACCGTTACTACACGGCTGGTGTGACATGCGGCCCACACTCCTACACCTATGAACGTCACCGTAACCCGGCGCCCGTGACCTGTGCACGCTGTCACACATTATGGTACTTCACTTCCTACAGTACTTATGAGCCCGAAGATAAAGAGCGGCGGCGAGGTTACAACTATCTACAAGGATGATGTGGTCATTTGTGGATGACGGTTCTTGGCTTATCAAGACTTGCAATTTTTATTGATAAAACGATAAAATTCAATAAAAATAAAGTTCAAAATTGTATAATTGTGTAAAGAACTATGATGCCGCAAGGGATTATCTCGTGCACAAGTTTTAACTCTATTTATGACGTTTTTCAGTTCATTATTAATTAATCAATGAAAACATTAACTGCTCTGTTTACACTGACACGTATCACACTTTTGACTATTAATTCCACATTTTGATTACCTAGTTCAGAATAAGCTAAAAGTCAGTCTCGTGACTTCATATAACTCCCTGTATTATATCGGGGGTTCTCGAGCAAAGTTAATTCAAAAAGAATGTAAGACTCGTGCAATTACGTTTCCATGGAAATAATATCTAAGGTAAAAAAAAAACTGCAGGTGCGCATGACCTGTGTTAGAAAAAATCATCACGAGCAATGTGGCTAAATCTGATGATATCACCCCATTTGACATGCTATACACGACTCTCAGGGGAAAGATGACTCTTGATTCGACGTTCAAATCTTAACTGATCGTAAAAATATTTAGATCAGTACACGAACGATCTAATGTCTAGAATGCGAAATTTAAATTTGTAGTTGGTCCTATATTTTTTTTTTTACATTATGTTTTGAATTACTAACACTTCAGCAAGTGTTTCATTTTCATCAGTTTCAGAAACATTAATTAACAAAAAGACCCCGTACTAAACAAAACTTGCCCAGACCGGTAGAAGATTCTCCCATTACTAGAAAAGAACTGATAATCTTCAAACAACTGAACAGATTTTCTTAAATCATAGCTAAGAACACTCTCGATTAAGTCATCTTTCGAACAAAAAAAACTAAATCTGTGCCACATACAGAAACACAGAATCACACGTTAACGTTAACGTTTTCATCCCTCTGTTTTCGTCGGGGTTTAAAAATAAACTTCTTCAACTATTTGGGCTACAAAACATTTGCAAAACTTCAACCAACATTAATATTGCATTTCAAAAGTAACACAAGCTCTGAATAAATGCAACTTAACTAGAAATGAGAACAATAGCACAATAAATTATCTTGCGGTAAACTGCCAAATCTATAGGTAAAAATGTCGGCCTTAAACCTGCGGCACTCGGCAGCAGCTGCTTAAATTGTTCCTCTAAGAATCTCCGATCCAAATAAGCTATGCCTTTTATTCCGTTCAAGCGTAGCCGGGTCACAGATCTAGTACAAATATAATTTTGCTGTAGCGTCGCGAATTTACTTATTTCTATTGATTTATTTGACCAACTGTACATTCTTTGACAACAAAATTGATTGTTTGGCGGCCGTTAAGATTTGAATGAAATTGTTTCGTGTGTCTGTGATCAATATTTTTGTTCACTAAATATGTGTGGAATATTTTCTATTTCCTTGGTATTTTTTTAATATGGTCATAAAATGTTTGCTTTTACTATGAATATGCAGTATTCATGGTCAATATCAGTTAACGTACCTACCTACCCACATTAAACAATAAAAGTTCTTGTCCACAGCGCGAAAACATTTTTTGACTGAAACACAAAGGTGTTTATTTCACCTAATTTACTTAACTCTTGATATTTGTAAACAGACCACCCAAAAAATAACAATTCTTAACACCTAATTCAAATCTTTAAATAGAAAACATGAAAACATTTCACATTTCCATAGTCTAGTTACCTGACACTTAGCACCATTTTGCACTAAGCGATACACGCTTCACACTGGTTCATTCGATTCTGTATAACACTGCCACTACGATTAAAGTTTTAATCGATAATCACTTCGCGTGACTGGTGCGTGCGTAAGTTCGCGGTCGATCGTAACAATCGAAATCAGAGGAAGTATGGTAGTGCTGCGCGGCCGCCTCTCGCGGTGTCTGACCATCAAGTGTTGGTCGTCGACTCAGCCTCCAGCGTGCCTCCTCATCCGCGTAATGCTTCCCGCTGCGGTGAGCCCGCACAAAAGCGCGAGGGGGCCTTAATCACTTCCAAAACCATTTGAGGAAACAATGTCCAGGTGCGAACTCGCGTCACGCTTAATCTGACCCGACTAATGACAAAGTTCAAAGGCAATTACCAACTCTACACAATAAATTGACTAAAGTAAACTGAACTTTATTAGCGACATATTTAATTTACAGATAGTGACTTGGTTATTTATGTACAAAGTAACATAACTTCTTTTGAGTTTAACTGCTTTCTACTTTCTTTACTCTGTTTTGTTACTTTTCTCTTAATGATTTCAGCCAGTACCTATTTATTGTATATTTAAATAAATATGATGAAGTAATTGCTGAATACAATAATAATTTAGTAAAATACTCCGATAATTTTCTGCATCCGTGTCAGTATGTGGAGCCCGATAACTATCGACGTCACAGTTACCACTGCAATCGTTACTTTCATGGGTCTGTAACAGAAAAGTCTTATTAATTCTATTTCAGCTTTGCCATTATACAACACAATGTAAAGGGTAGAATGAAATGCCGGGTCTGATGTGCAGAGATGATAGCGTAAAGTGAGGTTCTATTACAGACTACATGACGAAAAAGAGACTACCTGAAACAACAATTCCGAAAACGGTAACTAGGTTATATTAATCAGTGCCATCATATTTATTTTCTTCCGAAGTGATAAATACTCATGGATATCCCCCCTGCCCTGGGGGTGTAAGTGAAGGGAACGCCGGAGATACCGGTAGCCTAGACGCGCCTCCCGCGATCCCCGACCGTGTCAGCGCCCACTTACTTTAAGTGACAGGCATGCTAATAAAAAAACTGGCAACACCCTAAATGCTAATTACACGATTCTCTAACATAGCAACATCCCACATGGAATGAAGAAAATCACCTCCTCTCATAAAAATATCGCAAGATACGAGTATATTTATGAAACTGTTGTTAACATACTGCAGTCACGGATCCGTTTGCCAGAGTGGTTATTATAACAACATCTCTTCGGAACATTTGGGCTAAGAAAAAAAAAGCAAGAAACATTAAGGAAGAAAAATTATTTGACATTTGGTTCAGTTGCTCAAAATATTACTATAGATAGCATACCCGTCAGCGTTGTGGAAGTACATTGCACTCCTGAGGGTGAAGTATATAAGGTGCATGTAGCAGTAGATGAGGTAGTACAGTGCCAGCGCAGTCGCCGTCACCGACAGTTGCACCAGCGCCACCAGCTCGGTTACCACTTGCCACGACTTGCTAGGAGGCGGCTGGAATAGTATTTTCTTGTCATTTATACTACCAGCGGTGTTAGGCTGAAAAAAGCTCCTTCGGTCAATTTAAGTTAAGTGTGAAAATCCCGTGCACCGATGAATTAACAGCTCACCTCAAGGTCAGCCTTCCTAAATTCACCGAGGAAAACATGATCAGAATACACTGGCTGTGCTGTGAGTCCAGTAGGTACCTGTTAGGTAATACAAATACGCCTTAAAAGAAATAAACACTAAAGATTCTACGATCCTGTTAACCTCTACAAATAATTTCGACTAAGATAAAATTAGACTGAAGAACAGGGTCTGAGTTTAGAATGTTGTATTGAGAACTTTATCTCCATCAAATTAAAGTTCTAAATATAATAACTAGCTCAAAGGTAAAACTCGGACTATAAATAACTCGTTAAGCAAATGACGATGAGAGTACAACAGATCCTTCAGGACGGAAGACATTATAAGGATTTTCGCACGACGAAAGAAAGTGATACCGCGATAGAAATTGAATTTGAACAGCTTACCAATCTTATTTCAAACCAAGAGACCTGGACCTTCATCGAAACGATTTACAAATTCGCACAAAACCAGAGTAAAGAATGTAAAACAACGCAAAGACCTTTTTTTTCCCTTCCCTATCAAAATTGATTCAGATTAGCAGGAAAACAACATACTGACAAAAAATTTCAATCTTAAATCTTAAATATTTACGGTGATTTCATAGTCAGACACAAATTGTTAGCACCATTATAATCGCAGTCGTGCTAATGTGATAGACACTGGAAAATTACAAAAAATATCTAGGAAGGTTAGATTTTTTTCTTAAAGCTAATTTTAAATTTTGAATACTTTAAAGTAAATGATTCGCTATTCAATACGCAAATATCCCTGACTACATTTCAGTCTGAATGTGTTAGTCATTACAGTTACTAGATCGAACGATTAGCTTTAGCACCGATTTGCTTGCATTAGAGGAGTAGGAATTAATGTGTTTTTTCACCTATAAGCTCGTTTTTAAGGCGTTACAAATACAACTAAGTAATCTAATCTATCAGGTGAATGAATGGCCGGACCAACACAATTTAGCGGTCGACAGACGAACACTTTACTGTTCTTGGTCTTAACCTAGAGAGATCATTATCAAACGCTTTAATTACACTTTAACAAACATTACGCGCCTGCAACCTCAATTGGGTTCACCAAACAAGGTTTCATTTAGTAAAGTAAAGTAAATAAAACACTTTTAATAACTACTCGCTTCCTTTTCCCTTTTGAAATGTAGATTTCTAATTCTCGTGTGTTCAATAGGTATTATTTAAGAGTTATATTAATTTTAATTATATAATGGTGCATTAATTAATTAATTTAAAATGTATAACAATAAGACTGCAATAATTGATTCTAAACTCATTGATTTTTTCAGCGATTCTCCTGGAAAGACATCAAACGCAAAAGCCGGCAAAGAGCGAGTCGAACTTGCACAGCGAAGGTTCCTTAGTAGGAACACCGTTTTTCCGTTTTCAATCTTTTTCATTGTAAGAAGTGAAAAATTGTAAAAGGTTTATGCTGATTTTTAAAAAACTGTGCTGAGTAGTTTGAGTATTTAAAATGATGTCTATTTTAATTTTTCTACAATATTTACACAATTTGCTTCCAAAACTTTGAAAAATAGAGGAATGGTATTTTGAAAGATTATTTTTTTTTATGATAACTTAAAATATTATTATTATATTATTTTAAGTTATCTATATATAAAAACAAAATATGCAGCCCCAATAACCTAATAATTTTTTTATTTCTTTTTAATGTTGGTGGACAAGCATAAAATAAACATTACTTTCAAGTTTATCATTGAAAGGTGCTGAAATAAACAGCCGTAACAGACCGAAAGCAATCGTAGTCCCATCACAAGAGTTTCTTTTACACTATTTTAGTACGGAACCCTAAAACGTAAGGACACTAATAATCTAGCCGTGAGAAGCAATTCAAATAACGTAGCATGCAGATTTTATTTGCATTATACTATTTATACTCTACTAGCTACTGCCCGCGACTTTGTCCGCGTCAAAGTCGATATATTACCCTACGGTAACCGTACATTTTCCGGGATAAAAAGCCTATGTGTGGAGTAACTATTTTTCCCAGGTTTAGTTAAGTACGTCTTTGGTTACTGCTCCACTCCCGTGGATTAAATAAGCACGATGTTATATAACCTATACTGTTTCTCATAAATCATTCAAAAAATCCAATCTGACTGACAGTTCCAAGGACTAGCTTGTTAAACAAACAAAAAAAACTCTTCAGCTTTATTACATTAAAGCCTCGTATTCATGGTAAACATTTGTTTAGCAACAGTTGATCAACGTTGTTGATGAACGGCGAGAATGCTGCTGGAAACTTTGTTTAAATCAATATGGGTTGTCCACACACGTCAACATTTTATTGATAAACTGATGTTTTCGCTCGCCGGGCGTCAACTTTGCCCCATGGCGTGATCAACTCCGCAACACAAGTGTTGCCCGCAATATGTTGACAGCAACTAGGCAACATGTTTATGCAACCATGTTGCTAAACAAATTTTAATGATTACCATGAATACGAGGCTTTAGATTTATCTTTGCAACGATAAGGGCCCTGGTAAAGCCGGAAGGAAACTTAAAGCCAGAAGATACAACATCCACGTAATTACAAACAATGTGTAATACAGTATAATGTCCCCGAATTAACACAGACTTTAATAGAAAAGATAAGAATTAATTTAATACAAGTAGGTGCCTCCAAGTTAATGTCGGAAACCTTCAAGCCATCCGCCTCATCATCCGGCAAATGTTTATCAATATTATGTATTATTTTAATTTTATGATTAAGTTGTTTGATATGTTTTTTGTGTTTTACTAAATACTATAAGAAATTCTTTACTTGTGTTGTTTTTAAATCTGTTGCTTGCTAGCTAGAGAATGAAAAAGTTTTTAGTCTCAAATCAACTTTTAAAGATATGTCACGTGAATGACTTTATAGAACACTAAGGGATATCTGGAATCCACTGGAATCCACTTATTGTTACTGGAAAAAGGATAATCGGTTGCGTAGCTACACACGCAAGGCTTTTTCACGTTCACAATGTTAGGAACCGTGTTACAAACATGTACTATGTTAACACAACATGATCATGTACTATTTATGTGTAATCAGTGTAATTAGTGCATGTTTATGTTGGCATGAGCAGTCCTTTACTGACGGACCACTAGCTGAACCCTGAGAAAAAGCTGTATTCCAAATCCTTAACATACCTATTGATCCTTGAGATCAACAATTTTTTACTGTATCTTGGTAAGTAATTTGGTTGCATTTTTGACGCCAATGTTTAAATTAGAAGTCCATAGAAAGTTTATTATGTAGGCATTAAAAATGACCATTTCACCTTGTAGTGGGAAGCGGCGCTGTCGCAGGGCGCGCCGTGTCACGATCCTAGTCTCGATGGTATCTGTGCGCACGAGCATCCATTACCGCGTACCAACACTCCTACGCCGACGCCGGCTGGATCGCCACGTTTATGTATATTGTTATCACAACACTGATTGTACTTCGATAGTGTAAAAAAACCCTGAAGAGTAGTGACCTTAAGGCATCTCGTAGGTCGATCTTAAAGAACTTCTTATTTAAAAAACGATGCCAAACGCGAATATTGTTGGATCAGTTGGATGGGTTACTTTATTTTAAGGGCAGATTGCGTGAAATGATGACTTCATTGAAAAAAACTCCTTCTACGGACTTCTTCTTCCAAGGACTTTACGGGACACTTGAATTGGACGAAACGCTTCAGTGTAAACAGCAGGAACACGAACCCAACAAAAAAGACAGGAATCCATGAACCAATTTACACAGTTTCCTGGTTCCTCGCGGCTAGTCAAAGGCCAGGTCGCAGCGTGTCCGTGTTGTAACAAGACAAGAGCAAGACATTCCTGAATAACGACAGGCGATGCATCGAGCAGGAGCGATGGCCGATACAGGCCGCACGAAGCAACCACCTCGCTCACGACGCTCGATGCCGACGCCAACGCCGAACTTATGACGATTTTATCGGACAGCTAATTAGGCATGGCGTCACTCCTTTCTGATATACCTACTGCAGAGGTGCCTTCAGAGCTTACGTAAGAAAGGAATATAAGAAACGAAGACACGTACAGTAGCGGTCATAAGTGGAGTAGCAATCTCACAAAGCAATAGACTGTCATTTTTTAACTTACGACCTTTCGACGCCATGTGCGAATTCTGAGGTGTTCATAGGTAGATACTGTATTAATACATAATCACTTTACACACAGATGTAGGTACAGCCTGTACCGCGTGTTCACAGCAATTTAAACCTTAGCATGCGACTGCACTTATGACCGCTTACTGTATACCTATGGAATCTTACCTTTAGGTTTACAAAAAAACAACAAATCATATTCTCAATCAATGTAACAAATTCAAAATTCTTTCACACCGGATAGGGTTACCATGGGTTGTTTGTTGCATGTAAGTAATACCAATAAATCTTAATGTTTACTATAACTGACCTTACTGACTACCCTGCCTTGCCTGCAGCAATCGGGCACCATCGGCGGCATAACGTTTTTGCTGATATGTCCATAATTGTAGCCGCTTGCCTTGTCGAACTTTTAAACAGAAAACTATACACTTGAGGCAGGGGTTCTCAAACTGTACATGCGACGGTAGAAATAAACCACAATAACTTGACGCGCCCTTCCACAATTCAAAACGTTTGAAAGTGTTTGTAAAAGTATTGAAAAGATTCACAACGCATGTGTGCGTACTGAGACGGCTCCCGAAACAAAAACAAATCAGCGATTTGTTGCTAGACTAGCGGCGACATTAATCACTCATTATTACTAGTATGGCGCTGCACTGACATACTCTGTGAAAATGATAGGTGCGTTGTCTTGCGCGGTCGGCAATTTATGGTTAGTTGACGAACAAATCTGCCGGCCTGCTACTGAAGACGATTACTCACACTACATCAAACTCTTTCATGTATGACTACACACATTTAAATAGTAATATGAAGGGGCGCGTCATGTTAAGGCTGGGCGCAAACGTCCGGTTTCCGGATCAGGTTTCCGAATCAGGAGGCGTGTATGTACACACAGCAAAACCGATAGGTATGCAGTGTCGTCAGATATACCTAGTTGAAGTTTTCTTGAAAACCGATGGATGTTTTCGAATGTAATTTAATTTAAAACGTAGATATAAATAGTTCTTTATTTAGGTTAAGTTTCAGTAATAGACATTCATCGGTTTCTTAAAAAACTTCAACTATATCTGACGACCCTGCATACCTATCTGTTTTGCTGACTGTACATACACACATGCATAAATTAAACATACATTATTTTTTTTTGTGTGTATAATTTATGTATGTACATACACGCGCCTCCTGATTCGGAAACCTGATCCGGAAACCGGACCTTTGTGCCCAGCCTTAAGTATTTATCTCTAGTCACAAGTAGCATTGAATAATAATAATTAAGATTAGGAGTTTCTTAAAAATAAGTATAAATAACAAATAAATAAAGTAATCTTAATGTCTGTTAGCGCTACACACAAAAAAAGGCTTCTTCTCATACTGAGAAGGTACGAGCCACCACGCTTCACGCGATCACCACGCATATATCTTCTCTACTTAGTACCTATATATAAAACAAAGGTGCATCCCGCCGTCTGTAAGCTTAGATCTTTTTAAATCAGCAATGGTTTTCATCAGTAGATAGAGTGATTCAAGAGGTATAGTTAGTAATCGTATTAACTTTGCACATGTGCGAAGCCAAAGCGGGTCGCTCAAGCAAGATAGCCAAGTATTACATTATTAGGTACCTACTTTTTCTCTTACCATGCACTCAGTCATTTGCGGTGGTGCGGTAGCAGGGAACGTCCCTAAGATTTTCTTGAGCTTTTCGCTAGTCCGTAAGCAGCCACATTTTCGTTTGGAGTCCTTCCCAGAGTTGATCTCTTCTACTGCACCGCCAACTATTGGCCCAGTTCGTGCATTTTGTAAGACCTTCTTTTTTGGGAGAGTACATGAATCACACATTACAGCTCTCTACAAATGTAAACTAGACATTTACCTAGCACTTGAAGTAACAGTAAAAACGTAAAACGGAAACGTGAAAATATTAATATATTCACCAATTAGTTCACATAGCACTAAGATTTTGATGGTAACACAAGAAAATATCATATAAATACAAATATGACGTGATTACAATGTCAGTTTGTCAAGCAATTTTATGAAATAAATGGGAAATGAGTATTTTTTTTATTATATTTTTTTAATATTTTTTGACAACTTGTTAATGAAGGATCCTAGTATCGGTATTGTACTTACTATTTCCATGCGGCAGCATGGCTGGGCGCAGTCGGACGGCCCGGTGACCGACACGCGGTGACAGGGCACGTAGCACGGCTACCGTGCGAAACACCACAGGTATTATTTCACACTCAATTTTGACCCAGTTATTGTTGTTTACAGCAAGTACATGTGTTTGTAAACAACAAGACATAATAAGAAGAGTGGTAGGAAGAAAACGAATTAATTCTGTTACGATGTATGTATTAATGTGTGGGTCTGGGTAGGTAAGTATTTTTATGTAAATCGTGTTTTTAAATACTCATTAAGTTTCACTGAAGCCTTGCCAATCCTGCCATGAGCTAGATTACCAAAGCCGGACAAACTTTAAAAATCCTCGGTCATTTGGGTGACATTGAGATTTTAAAATAAATCTGAATTTACTTAATCATTCATCATCATCATCATCAATCCGGGGAACTCCCCACAAATGGGTAGCCCTGCAAAGGGTAAATACTTCCTATTAAACAAATATTACCTTAACGCTGTTTAAGACACTGAAGAAAAAAGTAAATAATGGTTTAGAAGGGTAATGAATTTATTATTGCTGTGAAAGGAGCCAACAGTTTGCGTTAGACTTGATAAATACAGATTTGCACTCTATTAGCGAAGCAGCAGACCTCTTCAATACATTTTTGAACTTGCTAATGTATTCAAATTATAGCATAATTGGTCTGGGCGATAATCGCTAGTGTCAAATGGTTCTTATTTAGGTACCGCGGTGCCATACCGTTTCGCTATTTTGTTATTGTTAGGAGTAAATTGTACGTTTTCATTGTGCACAGATTTGGTGAAGGAAAAAATGTCTGGCTCTGTATACTTAGGTACCACTTATTTATTTTATAATGTTAAGGATCAACCATGATGATTAGAGCGTGTGTAGCGATCAACTACGGTCGCAGTGACGCCAATTTAAACGCACAATACCTTTATCAAATAGGTAGGTCCTATCTACAAGAAAATAATATCGCAATTATGGGAAAACATGTTACTTTAAGCGTCTTACATCCGCTATTTGTTAAACTTTAGGGATATAGGTATGGAATAGTATCCGAAGGTTGAAGAATACTCATGTATGACTCGTTAGTCATACCTACATGAGTTTTCTTCAAGCCAATTCCATATATCCCTAAAGTGATGACCCCGACGTGATTAGAGTTTTATCTCGCTTCTTTACGTTGTGTAGGTTTGAATTTAATAGCGCGGGAATGCGGGCACTGCACTCTAAAAAGGGTTACGTCTTAGAGTAGGTTACGTCAAACCGGGCGACAATGGACCCGCGCGCCCCCAAGCGATTAAATCGTTTGCGCTGCGTGCGTGTTTTCGACACTGTGAACTCAACTAATTCATATTACCGTAGACAGTTACATGTGACATAACGGTGAAGCATAGTTCCATACATTTCCTCATTGTTACTGCAAAACGCATAACGCGACCGTGAGAAGGTCGAAAAGTCCTTACGCCAGCGTAGCGGCGACGTCCGCAAGTATCAAGACGTGTCAATCTTACCGGATTTTTATGACTGTGGCTGACATAACTGTAGCAACGTAACGTGAGCTCGGAAATTGATTGCTGTGCCAAATTTTATTCACTAAGTAACCATATATGAAACTAGCAGACAGCAGTGTCTTATTACCTTAATGATTTCATATTTGTTTGTCTTTGTGGCTGGTCATTATATTATAAGGCATAACACTACTTATAGGTAGGTACCACTGCCTCGTTAGTCTCAAAGTCGCAAGCGCCGCTGTTGAGCGTTAGTTCCTGGGTTCGATTCCCAGGTCGGGCGAGTTATTATTGGGGTTTTCCATTAGTAATTTCTCAGGTCCAGGGCAGGATCTTGGCTATTATCATTATTGGCAATAATGCACAATACACTATCAGTACAATTTTGGCAACGTATACACACATACCAACTTATCATTCAAATGTGTGTAACTCCTGACTAAGTTTTCCCCATAGACTATCGACGTTTCCGTGAATTCCCGACTAAGTGATTTTATGTCCTCGCTTTATGCCTTCGCTTGCAAACAAAGGGAAGTATTATCAATCGTATGCAGCTATTGGTTCTAAGCTTTTGTTTTATGTATGTAGATTGCTTTAAATTAAAAATCGAGTTCCACTTTGTTTTGACTGTCCATTGTCCCACTGCAGGGTAAAGGCCTATGCATATTGAAAATTCATTACACCTCTTATGAAGGATCGATAGCACAGACATTTGGTATTCACATTAGAGACGACATATGCCTTCAATAACTGCCAGAATGTACCTAGGTGCAACAATCAATCAATCAACAGGACATTTCAGGAAGTGTACCTATCTATAAGAATGGAGTCTTCCTTTGTGTGTACGGTATGGACGTTAGCGAGGGCCTATCGCCTGGTGGGTGGCGCGAATCGCACGGTCGTTCACTCTCGCACCTGCCTGGTGTTATGATAGCTACCATTACCTCTGTTACGCTGCGAATCATGCGACTAGGAATAGAAAAGGTTTTTGTGCTAACGACTTTTGATAATGGATTGTAGGACCGCGGGTATCATAGGGAGGTAATTTAATGATTACTTCGTCACAATTTTCTACGTAGGACTCTATTGGCTTTTTTGTTCCCTTTTGGCACTGGCACGATTTTGGTGGGACGGACAACAAGTTTGAAAGAATAGCTAAAACTGACTAGTGCAGTGCCCATTTATTTCTATCTATTTAATGGATGATTGATGAGAAAATCTATCAAGCATTTTTTCTGGATAGGTATAAATCTGAACCTATCCGGACATTAAACTTACAGTCTAGAAGTCCTTTTTTACCAAAATTCAACAGACACCAGATATATTATACCTAAATATGAAACAGAATCACCACCATCAATCCCCCTTTATTACATGGGACTAAATATAAGTGGTGAAATGTGGATGTACTAATGGGTACGCCTCTGCCTAACCCTTCGGGGATGACAGGTGTGATGGTATGAAACAGAATTTGCTTGAAATGGTTGGCCAAGTAGGTATTTAATCGGAATTTATTCGAATGTGATGAGACAGGCTGAAGGTACTAAAATAAACCCTTAGCTTTTGCCTGAAATTCTGAAAGCCAGTACATTATGTGTTTAGTGTCTGTTTAAATGATATAAAAAAGTAACATTGTTAATCGACTTTTGTTGCTGACTGTACATGAAACCTATATCACATAAGTGCTTCCATACCAAATCCTAAGCATTCCCAAAATAATCAAAACATAAAATTAAACTGATAGGTACAAGACATCTGGGTCGCTTACATAAACACGGCAAACAAACATCCTGAGATAAAAATACACAATTACGCCTGTTAATCATTCAAGGTGAAATTGTATGTTAAAGCGAAAATTGAAGACGGTATGAACAATGGCCCGCTACACAAGGTCATTCATACAATAGAGGTGCGCTACGTATTTTGGAAATGCGAAGGTCAACTGTGTCGCGATCCACGATAAGCCCTTCCTTCATGTTGGTAACGATAACCTATTTCACGCTACTGTGGGCACGCTCAACCCTATGTTTAACATCATCGAGATAAAACAGTGCTTGTTTTATTTAATTTGTAGTTAATTGCTTAGGGCAATAGCTTAGGGAAACTAAGGAAGGTTGCTAGAAAGCCTGCATTGCTAGAAAGCCTGTCTTTAAAAAAAATGCAACAAATTGGCTATAATCGTAAGGCACATAATTATCTAATGCCGGCCATCCACCATCCAATCTATCGTCCAATCGGCAGGACGCTACCGATTGGATCATGCCGATTGGACCGTAGATGGGAGTGGATTGGCATGATAGTTATAATCGGTAGCGTCCTGCCGATTGGACGATAGATTGGATGGTGGATGGCCTGCATAAGACACCTAGGTAAAGTTGACGTTCCCGGATTTACCTACAATTTTTAATAAGCTAGGGTCAGGTTGAATGCAGTTTTTTGCATTCTGGATGTGTAAAGTTCTCGTTCAGTGAATAAAACGCAGATTGTTCACCATAATGTTTAATAAATAAACACATATTACATTTACGCTGCTGAAGCTACAGTCAGTGAGAGCAGCCGTAGCACTCGTGTGAATATTGTTTTGAAAGCATAACCACAGTGTGACTAAGTACTCCATACAGTAGGACAATGCGAATGACCCTTGATGTCTTCATTTTACGTTTTATATGCTGTGTTTTTCATATTCAAATCGAAACTAACGGGCGTTCAAAAACAGAACAAGCCAATCTGAATCCCTGTAGTGGGGTAGATGACACCACCAAACAATTGACGTACTTTTTATGACCTGTCAATACAAGATTCTTCCGTAGATTCTATGGAAAAAGACAGCTGTAACGTCACTTTTGTGCCGACTCAATTGACTAACTATTTATTCATTTGAAAGCAATTAAAAATCAAAATTTATAGTTAATTGTACATTAATCGGGTTTTCAGGGCTTAAATAAAGTGTTTATTTAGAAAAGTTATGTCTCGGAATTTTTGTTAATGATGTCAACTACCCTATTCCTAGTTACACTCGAGACGTCAGTCAGTTCATTTGTACCGCATTCCTATCATCATCTGTTACACGGTCAGGTTCGCGTTGGCCAACTGTAAAGAGTTAGACTGTGGCATATCTATATCTAACTTAACTACTAGGGTCAGCAACAAGCTTCGTGAACAATGGAGTGTTTTAAAGTAAGGACACCTTTAATAAATAAAGAACTGATCAGAGGTGGTATGTTACCAATACTAAGGTAAATAAATATACTAAACACTGTTATCTATTACAGTCATTCATGTATTACCATGAAAAAATATAAAACTGTAAGTTAATAAATGCAAATTTTACAATGCATCGTTTTATTTGTGCCTATTAAAAATAAATAAAAAATCATCACAAACTGGCAAGGAGAATAAATTGTTAAATTAATTAGGGCTGATTTTTCTATAGTCAGCTAACTTTTATTCAAGATATAAATGACAGTTTGACATATTTTCTATACAAAAGCTGTCAAACCGCCATATATCCCTCTGTTATGAGTTATTTGACGATTGAAAATTAGCCTTTAGAAAGTAAATTTTATAGCGGGTGTAAAAAGACACTAAATGAATCCGAAATTAACGTTCTTCCCATCATTGCTATATTTTTTTTCGTTCTGGACCATATCTGGAACCTTCTAGTTGCGGATATATTAAAGGTTCCAAATTAAAACTCGGTCTTTTTTTACGAAAATCAATACTAAATATTAAAATTAAACTTCAAATATTTCCACGTCAACTGTACTGTAGCATACGCATACACCGTTTAGCGTGCAAAAAGTGATTTAATACACCGAAAATAAAAGCAGTTTTCCAGTATGTAATAATTTTTGCTCAAAGTTTGATGGACAGTATACATAGTAAACGGTCATGTAATATCTCTTTTTACACCCCGTATAATGGACATTCTAGGCTTTATTATAAAACAAAGTCTTTGACTAAACCAGGTTGACACCATCGTATAATACAAACTTTTTTTTTGTATTACCAACTTTATCTTTATCGAATTAAAGTTCGAAATTCAAAAACTAGCTTGAAGATATAAACCTGGTTTAAAGCAAAGACTTTGTTTTATAATAAGGCCTAATAAGTCTCAAGACACACCTATTTGATGATCATTGCAAAAAAATCACAGATCGACATTTCCAACACCCTAGCTGAAATACAAAATGTAAAACAGTGTACTTAAATGAATAATTTGAATATAAAACTTGGGACTCACAAAGGGAATGTGCTTGCAAGTAGTCGGACGCTGATGACACAATCACTAACACGTAACGACACTAAGTTGTGCTCAATACACTAAACGTTATCCACAATATCAAACCAACCGACAGGAATGATCTACTTTCTAACATTTCATTTCCTAACTACTGTATACAGATCGACCATAACTAATATTTAAAAAATATATTGCATTGATATAGAAAAATAGACATAAAACACACCATTTTGATAAATATTTAACTTATTTTTTTTGTTATATAAAACTTGTACATGTCGTGTAAGCGGAGGCATGATAGTACATTGTGTATGTAGGAAGTAAGAGGGTAATATCTCAAGGACTACACATTCAATATTACTACAGTAAATACTGATAATGTTACCCCTGTATTTTCTTATGTTTGATTAATTATTGTTTGAATAAGGTGTATGTGAATGACAAAGTAAAAATCGAGGGGTGAAAGGAAAAATGTATCAAGCGACAATTTAGTCTTGTTTTATATCCAACCTTATTAATACACACCTAATAAGGTTGCATCCTAACTAATATTATAAATGCGAATGTAAGTTTGTTAGCTTTCCACGCCTAAGCCACTGAACCGATCATCTTGAAATTTTGCATAATACGTTGTCAGCTGTACAGAAACGGACATAGGGTTTTTTTTTAAGGTGGTAAAAATCATCAAATTCCTTCCGCCCTGGGTGGGGCGGAAGGGGCTGTCAGACTTTTACTGACTAAAACACCACCCTGTTCCTTCTGTTGCCCTTTAAAAAGTACTGTTTCCGAGATAATTCACAAGAACGTTTTTATGATGATAGATGGCGCCACATGTCTTTCGTATCATGATCGAAATTTAAAAAATTGCGAACGAAGCCGCGGGCCAAAGCTAGTACGACCAAATTGTCGCTTGATACATTTTTCCTTTCACTCCTCGAAATATAGTTATAACATATATCTACACACATAGACACGACAAAAAGACAGAATATTATTTTTGTTATCACATAATAGGATGTAGTAAAATAATTATAATACTTTAAATTTTGTTTACGTTTCACACAAAAGACAACCAATCACAGAGACTACAACTTTCTAAGGTAAACCGAATTCTCAAATAGACGGATCGATGAACTTCCTTTATTACAAAATCGAGTTTTCGTCCTTTAAGAATACGGTTCAAAATTATGTACACAATTTCGACATAGATAATTCAAAAGAACGACAAGTAAGTATTACTAATCATATCATTATAATAATGGTAACATCAATGTTTTGTAAGATTTAAGAAAATAATTTCTGCGCCTGTCATAGATATACTTTGAGTTAATTCAATGCTACAATATTTTGTACGTTAGGCGAATTCAACCACTATCTTATACTTTGCATTTATCACATTTATCCGAAAGCGTACTAATATGGTGATAGTAAAAATCTGAGAGAAATATACGGAACAAAACCACTATACACACTGACATAGAAATATGTTTGAATGAATAAAATGGCCGTGTAGTCTGCGTTCGCTAAGTGATGCCACACGTTACAAATAGCTTTCATCACTTATCATTTTAATATTGGCGATGCTTTTTCCTATTCTAAGCTATTCTAGCAAACGACAGCCTTTGTTTTTAATTAATATGGATCTCCCAACACTAACACCGAACTCTCAGAACTATCTTAAACAAAACAAATCCAAAAGCTTTAAAACTCTCAATATTTATAATTTGTGCCTGCTTTTTATCATTCCGTACGCCACCACCGCCACCTGCGTTTCAATCTAATTTCATTCTTATTCTTACATACCTTTAAATTTAATTTTCATAAAATAAATTCCTTAAAAAACGCGGAACTTTACACAATACAAATCCTATTTAAAATCTCTTAAGCGCAATTAATGTAAAACACACGTACGAAAGACTAGTGAATGAATATATTAATAAATCCGTAAATAAGAGCGGCAAACAATCATTGAAAATAATGTTATTATCAGGAACAAGTTGCAAAGAATATGTTTTAACAATAAGAGATAAAACATAATTATTGATAGAATTAATTAAAAGTATAATAGCTAACTAACTAGCACATGAGCTGCAAAATAATCTACCTATATAGAGCAAGACTGCCATACCGCTTTTCGACCTAACTTGGAATGCAAGTTGATTCTCTACCATGGCTACCTACTGTGGAATTATACATCAGTCTCAGTTTTACTGCTTGTGCGCCGACTCCTGCCGACGGACCCAGGGTTCACCCAATGAGGTCCACTCAATAAAAACTTCTTCACATTGTATTCCATCCGCGCCAAATCTTCGGGCGTTATCTCTTTGTTGCCCTTAGCTCTCAGTCCTTCGGCCACTAAATCTGCAACAGTCTCTCTGTTCTTCGAGTTGTCACTTATTTCAGTAACAGTCGCATCGCCACTTTCGACTGGAAATATAGTTTCTTTAACCACATGGCCGGCAAGTTTCGGCATCGCCATCGCGTGTTTCACTAATTTCTCCTGAGTTTGCAAGGACACGTTATTGTGAACCCACGCATTATGACCGTCCCTAGCGAAAGACTTGGAGTACTTACTGACAGGATGCGGCATATTCAGCGCCAACTCGTTTAGAGTTTCCGTTAGCCGCGACAGCTTACTGTCCCTCCTCAGAGCTCTGTTGGTCAAGTTAACGTCCTCCTCCAAAGGATCGTTAAAATTATTTTGTTGCTCCAAGTTCTTCTCTACCCACTCCGCAACTCTAAGCAGCTGCTGCTTCTGTAGTAAAGCGGCACTATCGTCACTTGATAATGAACTAGTACTTTGCTCATTCGTGAAAACTTTGTTATCATTGACTTTCAAATGTGTTTGGGTAAGATTTGGATAAACGTTTACAATAGGCGGCAGTGGTGGCTTTACTACTTCTGGTTTTTTCTCCATCTTTGGTACGTCACCTAGAGGTGGCAGGTCTTTAGAAATCTTAGTATTTTCAAGGGAGTGAAGTTGCGACATGTCGATTTTCCTTAAAGGTTTATTATATTGATTAGTTAGCTTGTTCTGTTCGTAACGATCAAAGTTAAATATTTTTACATCATGACTGTCGGTGGGTGTAAAGATATCAGCTTTTTTCGAGGCGTCGTCGTCGGTACTTTGGACGTTATTGTTTTGTGTGTTGTTATTATCTGCATTGAAATCGTTAAGTAAATTATCAATTTCAGTTGTGTTTTGTTGACTTTCTATACTTTGGGATTGGTTATTGTTATTTTCTGAACTGTTGGAAAATGTGTGAGTCTTTAAAGGTTGCAATGGCGAAGAAGAAACATTAAGTAAAATTGGGTTAATAGTTGTATTCTTAGCGGCGACATTAGTATCTTTGTTATTATTGTCAACGTGGACATCGATGAGCGTGCTCTCTACTACGATGTTATCATTTTTAATATCTTCTTGAATAATCAAGTTATCTTCGATTTTATCTAAATCGATGAAATTATCTACATCGTCGGTGAGATCTTTGAAGATGGAGTTTTCATTGCACTTACTTTGCCGCTTGTACAAAACCGGAGGCACGTCGGGTTCTGCATTATCAAGAAGAATATTTTTAGATCCAGCTTGCATACGTAAATGACAGAACCTGGGCCCTGGCCCTACCTGAGTATTAGACTTGTGTGTACTTACTGTTGATTTAGCAATGGAAGAAGTCCTACTGACTGCGCCCATCGAACTATGAGAATTCTTTCTTAGACTGATGTTGTCTCCTGTTTTATCAATTATTGGTTTAACTTCTTTATTGTTTAGCAGTTCTTTGTTGAGAATATCTTTGTTTAGTAAGTCCTTGTTCAGTAAGTCTTTGTTCAATAAATCTTTGTTTTGTATATCTTTGTTTTGTATATCTTTGTTTAGTAATTCTTTATTAATCAAATCTTTATTAAGTTGATCTTTAGCAAGTAGCGAATCTTCATTCCCTGCACTCTGTATACTACTTTTCTTGCTTGACATCGAACTTTTTGTACGATCACAAAGCTTGTGATGTACCGCAGGCTCCATGCTTACACTAGTTTTTCTATATTGCTTCAATTCATCTACGTTAGGTAGGGCGTCCATATGCACAATTGGCTCTAACACGCTCTTATCGCTCATTTTGATAGTATCAATGACAATGCCATTATTTTTTGGCCTCTCAATAACTGTTGGTGGTACTGATGGCAGAATGTCTTTTAGGGGTTCAGTATTTTGTGGCAATATGTATAAAGGACTGACTCCATGATTAATAGTCTTTTCATTGATAAGCTTGACGGGATGCGGTGAGATACTTCTAATACTGAGGTTGGAATGTAGTGACTTTACATCAGAATTGCAATTAAGACAAAGAGAGTTTTTCATTTCTCCGCTCGACAAAGTTTGCGTGGCTACAGAGTAATAGGTCTCATTGTAGCAGAATGGTTTGTTTTGAGATTTATTGCAGGTGCATGTATCACAGTGTTTAGTAACAGTATCTTGAATACTGTCTTCAAGTATTTTAGACATTAACGAAGCAGAGATATTGAATTCGTATTCACTGGCATCAAAGGTATCCATGTCATTACCGTTCTTGGATTGAGTTGAGCTTGACGGCTTGGATGTCTTGGACATGACGTACTGGGATACTCGCGCTTGTGTGTCCACAGGGAGCTGTGAAAAATGGGATTTAAATTAGCATTTTGCAAATGGACTTACCTACATTGTCATAAAGTTCAGAATGTTTTCTTACATTATCCAGCTTCTGTGACACAAAATTATCTGGTTTGCATTGTAGCAACTGAATTGCTAGATTCATATCATTTTTGTACCTCTCCTAAAATAACAATAAATTATTATTAATAAAGGCTCTACTCCCTTCTTCCATAATAATAAGTAGAAAAATGAAACACCTACATTTTCTTTCTGCAACATGCTGTAGTTGTGCTTAGACTCAGCCAATCGCACTGATAAAGTGGCAATATCTTTGGTAAGTTGACTTTTCTCCCCCTTCATCTTGTCAACCATTTGCAGTAACTTGTCTTCCAGTACTTGGTTCAGTTTTTGTACTCTTTTGTGTGAATCATATAACCTGCCAATAACAATGTTTAGAAATAATCGTTATCTATCTAAAAATCAATAGATTGTGCGTGATATTAAATTTATTTATTAAAACAAGCATTACCTACATCATAAATATAAAGAAACAATAACTGATAAATCAGTTACTATAGAAACTTAATTTAGATTATAAATAGAAAGATAAAAATGTTTATGTGTCTTTTTTATATGTTATTGGTTGTGGATTCACAACAGAGCATGGGCAAATACCAATGTGCCATTTTCTATTACTTTTACTTTATCTTGGACATCACTGCCCATGACCAATGGTCATGGAAAACATTACAAGGAGACCTTGGACATACAAAAAAAATATTAGACGCCATTTGCCAATCTGGTATCTTAAGCAATTGTGATGATTATTGCTTAAGCTTTCTCTGCATGAGAAGTGGCCTTTGCCCTATAGGGGGACAATATAGGCCGATATTATTATTATATTTCATTTTAACAAGGAAAGATTTAAAAAAAAAAAATTATGAGAAAATTTTTAAGCTGCTTTGAATTTGCCATGGTGCTAAAGGACCAGAACGAGAGCTGGTTAAATACAATTATTCGTAGTTTTCCTCAATGTTTGAATAAACATATTTTTGTACACATCAACTCACTCTTGGGGAATTACCTAATGACACATACCTAATTTTATTGTTTTTCTTGCACTATCAACATACCTTTCATACTTCTCCCTCCAAGTGCTGACTTGTTCTTCAAGATCGTTGGCTCTTGTCGAACTCTTGATGAACTCTCCCTCAAGAGCTACAATGTGTGTGTCCCGCTCCGCAAGGTGCTGCCTCAAGTGTTCCACTTCAGCGTGCAACTGCAGGCCTGCGGCATCACCGTCGCACTCCTAGCAATTTGTGCAACATCAAAACAAACAAGCTAGTGTGGAGGTATCATTCAAGTTATAGTTCATTTGAAATTTAGAGAAACATTAATTGTTAAATGTGTTTTCGAATTTAGATCCAATGTGTTTTTCTACAATTTAATAGGTACAAATATTACTTTTTGCATAATAATATAATAAATCACTTGATATTATTTGTCTTATTTACTAATAAAAAATATTATTACTACCTATATAATATAAAATTAACAATAAGTAAGGTAACCTGCGCTGAACTCTGTTTATTGATATAACTGCATGTTTTTACATCTTTGATAATAAAACGAAGTATGTAGGTAAGAATCAATAACAATTTACACATAGCTGTAACATTATACCATATGTAGTAAAACACACACATTTCATATGTTTGAGTCATTGTTATTTTAAACACATTTATGTTTCTCTAAATACAAAACTTGTAACAGTAAATAAAAAATTACACTATAAAGTCAAAAACTAATTCTATTAAGTGAAATTAGTTTAGTAAAGTATTATAGGAAAAAATGCAAATGAGAAAAGAGAAGCAATGTGCATCTTTATTAATACTGAAGTATAAAAGATCTTATAATTACTGCCTGATGAAAAACATTTTAAAATGAGTTTTATTTTACCATTTTATCACAACTTAACTTGCACATCAAACTGATTAAGAATCTACCAGACTAGAAAGCTAATAATTTTTCTAATTTATATGACACAGTTTGATAAAAGTATAATCCCCTTGATGTCTGAATCATTCCAAACAGTAGTATTTACACTTACTTAAAAGAATAAAAATAATTATCTATTTGGAAGACAAAAATGTATAGCTATATCATAATCTAAAACAACTGTATGCACTAATGGCATATCTAACTAAAGCAAAATGAATTAATACTTAAATATCAACCACAAGAAAAGTCAGCTTAGAACTTTCTACAATCAGAAGAGTATTAAACAGCAAAACATTGGTAAATTTTTACCTTACAAGGGGAATTCTTAGTACTCTCATCCATTTCTTAGCAAGCTTTAATTCTACTTCACATTTCAGATTATGGTACGTCCAATTTGTTGATTAAATTGGACAACGGCACACACAAAGTGATTTTATTAGCTATTTAATACCAATAAGCCACTGTTAAAACAAAATAAAATAAAATCAATCTTGACACACAACGTGAAATATTTACTTATTTTATATGCTTTTGCCAGCTGCCAATGATTAATAACTCATAATAATCGTGTTACTTTAAACAGATAACTTGAAATATTATATATATGATTATGAATTGGAATTTCCCAAAAGAAAATTAGTTCTGTGATGTGAATTTCGATTATGTGGCTGCTGCTGATATCTAAACCAACTGACGTCAGACGTAGGTGTAGGACGTTTGACATAATTGACATTTTGGTAATTTTATTTGTTCTGTGCTAAATGAAAAATTAAAACCTAGGCTTTTAGCATGCGTTGAGATTTTGAGTTAAAATCCTTTTTAAAGATTTTTGATCTTATCCTTATATTATGACCGTAATATGTCATGGCCATTAATGAAAATACAGTCCTACATTTTATATAAAAGGGGTACCCATGTATATGAAACTTAAGAAATAAAGTGTATGTGGCGTGTCGACTACGCAAATTATTATGATTCAAAGTTTACCACGATGTTACTAAGTCTCCGTTGAATAAGTATATAAAATGTAAAAACCTAAATAATAAAAGAGTGCCGTGGAGTTTCTTGCTTGTTCTTCTCCAAAGAGGCCTACCTCCGTTTTGGAACAAGCAACTAGCTTCAACTTTCGGACTAACCAACCGACTCCTTGACAATTCAAAAGTGCCTGTAAATGGTCTAATTGAAATAAATGTTTTGACTTTGACTTTGACTTTGAAATTAGAAAAATCAATTTTATAGAAAAGAATTTATAAATCGCTTTTAAATACATAATTTTAAACAAGGGCGAATCCTGGGGGTCATGACCCCCCCCTGGGCTAAATATTTTCTTTTAATTAGAATTATTATTGTAATCGAAACGGAGCCTGTCCTGACTAGACCTACCTACTTGCGATTAAATAAATTCATGTGCGTTCATCTATGGCCGACCACTAACTATGCCCTCAATCAACGTCAACATTAATTTCTACTCATTTCGGAAAATGCTTGTAAATAAATGATGGATGAGTGATTTACAAGGTACAGTCAACCTCATCTCTAGGTAAAAACATCAAAACATGACACTGAGAAAGCTTGTAGCCTGTAGGTAACAATTATTATTAAGTGCAGTAAGGGTAGTTTTCATAGTTATGTACCTATCTACTCCTAATATTAATACCACTGAATTTTAGTACAGTTACCGGCACGTAACTTGGCAAGAGATTTTCGTAGTGGGGGAAGTTCGCGCATATAAAAATGTATGAAATTGTGCGTGCGCAAACTTCCCCCACTACAAAAACTCTTGCCAACTTACGTGCCAGTAACTGTAATTACTTATCTACAAGTCTAAAAATCTATTCAGAAGTCTCATAATCACCTGCAAGGCTTTCGAAAATGCTTTAAATACATAGATGCACATAGGTAGGTCGAGGTACCTATGGGTATCATTTTATCTTTAGGAACGAACTGAAATAGGTATATTGCGTAACTAAATAGAGGTATTATTGCCTCTATCCAGTTTTCACCGTTGATTGGCAAGTAATATGCTACTAAAGGAATTTTCCATGAAACGACCAAGATTCACGCAAACATGCATTCTTAATATTCTGCGAATTTGATGAAAATACCTACCCGGTAAAAATAAATAATGACGGAGATTTTGCTGAAAAAACATTTACGTATTCTAACAGAGCTGTAAGCGGCAGTACCAAACGTGCTATATGTGTGTACCGACACACGTCTGGACCTGACGAGGGATCTATTTCGGGAAACGACTGCTTCGTCGAAGTAGGTACGCGTGAGTCCGAGTCGACAGTCCTTTGTCTGATTAAAATCGTATTGGTCGTTACCTATTTTAAAAACACGTATCCTTGCGTATGTGTGCATATGTGCTCATGAAAGTGCGGCCTTGTTTATAAAAGTATTCCAAAATGGGAGTTATTTTCAGTAGTGCCCCAACAAGGGAACGCGACGCTGGTAACGTTACAAGTGAAAGTGAAACAATGAACAACACAAGTGGTTCCTGTGTTGAAACAAATGAAAACGTTGAGATGGCTAGTGCTGACTCCATGACCGAAAATGAAGCTAGAGCTAAAGCTAAAGAAGAAGAAATGAACGAGTTCAAAAAGCAGCTAGATATAAAACGTGAGCAGAGAAGACAGATATTAGCTCGACACAGAACCGAAAAAGAAGAATTAGAGAAGGCTTTGCAAAATGAGAAGGCGGCAAAACTGGAATTGTATGAAAGCAATAAGTTGCTTTGTGAACTGTTATCTAGGAATAATATTGAAATTCCTGATAACCTCCTACATTTAAAAGGAAACAGTGAACTCACAGACGCTTTAGTGCAAATGAGAGAAGAATTTGATGATTTAAAAGCAAGCAATTTGAAGCTTAGGAAGGATTTGTCTGAAGCTAACAGATCATTACAGGGAGCTTACTCTGATATTGCAGATTTGAATTTTCAGAACACAGAATCCATTAAACAAATTCATGCGTTAAAGGAAGTGGTATCTGTCAGTAAAACAATGATAAGTCTACGAGAACAGCAGTTAAATGATGTAAGTCTTGTGACTCTGGTAAAGTAGTAGTAGTAATAGTAATGTAAGGTAGTACGGTAGTAAGTGACTGGGAACTTTCGCCTCAAAACTTAAAACTCATGAAACGCTTAGCGAAATAACGATTGCGAAGTTTAGTACTTACTTAGATACTTATTATATATCCATTGCGGTAAAAACTAACAATAAATATAAGCGTATTCTCAAGCAGCAATAATTAACTACTAGATTTTACTGGTACTGGCAGTGCCATAAAGATAAGCAATTCATTACCAAAGAGAATGGTTAACTACATTAATAATATTCAAGTATTTATCTGGGTACCTACCTATTCGTAATTTGAAATCATCCCCGTAGGAACTCGAAATACTTACCTACTTTCGCCAATTAAATTATGTACTTTACCCGGGATATTATCCGCGTGGATTTTAGTTTTCCCCTTTCACGTTTTTGGAGTTCGTATTTTTAAGTATACATAAAATCGCTTTAGCGTTTCAGTTGTAAAGAAACCTGTAAACCATTCATAGGGACAAACACTGGAGATTTCTGTAAAATTTGTATGAATATTTCCATAAATGATCACAAAGATCCAAAGCCATGCCAACGACCTGAAGGCAGCCATGCTGCACCCGGTCAGGGACCGCCAATATACGCCATGTGAAACGCATCATCTGTTACTTGGCGTCTTACGTTTTGACAAAGTGCCAACTCCACGTGTAGGTACTTCTACATCAGTCATACCAAACCTTCCTTGAGAAATAATATGATAGGGCTATCAATATTATAAATAAATTTTTACTGACGTAGACCGTTACGTAGTTATTGTTATTAGTATGTTGTAACATAACAATTCTAATAGTATAAACCCACGCTGTTACATAATAGATTAGTGTGCAATCGTAAAAAAAAACCATTATGTATATATGATGATAAAATTCTTCATCAACTTTGTGTTTCAGCTAAAAGAAAAACTAAATGAAATAGAACGTACTCTAGCTGATAGGGAAACAAATCTGCTGTCTGCTGATTTAAGACAGGAATATGAGCGACAATTGCAGAATATTCGCACCCTTCGAGGTCTCTACGAAGAGCGAGCCCGACTTGCTGAAGTTACTAGACAACGTCTAGTCCGGGAGCTGGACGAGCACAAAGTACTTTATCAAACTGAAGTCCAAAAGTAAGTTAAAATTCACAAACGGGAACATTAACACTTTGTAGATACGTTCTATGTTACCATCGACGTAATAGTATGATTGTGATCATAATTGTGATGTTTTCAGGTGCAAAGATCTCAACACGAAAGTAGAAGAACTTGACTCAAAAATAGATTCATTAATTGAAACTATCGATAACAAAAATTCTCAAATATCTTCAAGCCAAATTGAAACAAATGTTATAAAAGCCGAAATGGCTGTTGTAAACAAAGTAAGCAAACTGAATGTTTCTGTTTAATGTTTAAATTGGTACACATAAGAATGTTTTCTTAATCTGCTTCTATTTTTATTTCAGCTTTTCTCCCAAGTCCTCCTTGGAAATAAAACTAAACATGATTTAGATACATTAGTTCAAAGGCTTAAAGAAAACCATGGGCTACTAACACAGATGGCGGAAAAAGAAAATGGATCAGAATCTTCGTCAGCTTTACCCAAGCTGTTGCTAGAGTTAGTCAGTCAAGTGGATGAAAACGAAGAAAAATATACTGATGAAAACACCAATGCTAATGATCAATCATCAAAACAGGAAGAATCAACGTTAGAACAAGAACCAGGTAAACGTTCAATTAATTAAGGATTTAAGATTTTCTATAGGTAGGTAGGTACCTTTCTTTACTAATAACGATTAGTTTTATTTTATAGAGACTTCAAAATCCTCGAACACCACTGCCGAAGAAATAGTGGAAAATCTGCCGAAAGTTTGGAAAGTCCTCATAGAACTTCTGAGTCATCAAAATGCTCCTGAAGAGAACTCTCCAGAAAAAGTTACAACATGTTATAAATCTGTTGAAACAAAATCGGGCCCCGTGTTAGTGCCAAGCGTTAGTCAGACGTACATCAGATTAAAGGTAAGTGATCTCATTGCTTCAACAATTATTATTTTCTAAATAAATTGAGTCATGGTCAAAAGTCACAATGTAAAAATAAATATCTTCACGATCATTATTTTGCAGTACACAAAAATGCGCAGCTTCCATTTTGGTACCGAGCCAATTTTTTGTGTAATCCCCGAAAACAAAAACAGTTATCATACTACGTACATTATTTTATCTGAATCAGCAAGTAGTTATTTTATTTTCTTTGTTGACGCCAAATGTCTATTTCAGGATCTGATATTAGAAAAATTGGGTCTGATAAAAGAGGTCAATCGTATGAAACAACTGAATGGCCACTTAGAAACACGTTTGGAAGAACAAGAACGGAGATTATGTATGGTTACTAACGAGTTAAGCAAAACATGGCATGTTGTTGGCCGATTGAGGAGGCACCATCATCAATTACATACTCACGAGAAAATCCTTAAATATGAGTTGCAGCAAAAGAGAAAGCTACTAAACGAAATTAAAGAAGAACTTGAATACTGTCGTGAAAAATGGGAACAAGCTCGTGAAAAGAATACCCAGTCAGAAAGAGATTGGAAAACACTAAGGGCTGAATTCTCAAGTAGAAAAACAAAGTCTGGTTCACCTTCATTTAATAATTCTGGAGAAAGTGGATACAGTGACGAGAGACCTTCAGATGAGTCGTCCGAATCAAATGATGAAAGTGAATATGTAGCAGAGAAATTGACGAGATGCAAGAGAAAGCAGAAAAAATCGTTTGAAACAATTCCGGATTCTAGCACAGATTTCAACATAGCAGAAAGAGAAGATCCCGCTAGTGACCTAATAGATGTGGCTGACTTACCATTAGACACTCAAGAAAGTGAAGACAATCATGACCCGACATCGGAACCTAGCAAAAGTGAACGATTTCCTAAAAATGAAATAATATGTGAAGAAACAGAAGATGAAGTTGGGGACATTACACATGATGACGCTTGTATTGAAAAATTAAATGCAGAAGGCGCGGTTGATAGTCAGCCGAACGTCACTACAGTGATCAGTTGTCGGGAGAACGAACGGCAAATGGCACCATCTACTTCGGATATATCTTCATCTGGTCTACCACTTATTGATCCTGCTGAAATTTTGAGAAACGTCCGTCTCCAAAACGAGAGGCTAGCCATTAAAGACAAAAAATTGGCTAATCTCGAAATGGGTAGCGCTGCGTTGTTAAAAAAGACTCAAGCTACGTCTATGATAAGTGAACAAATAAGTAATACTTTGGACCATCTTATTAATCGACCCACCTCAAGTGACTATTCATTTAAAAATGCCGAATCTGAAGAAAGCACAACAATCATTGAAACTGGTAATATGGACGGTACAGATCTCTCAAACTCGAATATAACACCTAGCTTCACCACCGGTACTGAAGTACCTTCAGATTTAATGAACCCAGCAAAACAAACTGAACTCGACTTAATTTCCGGAGAAACAGAACCACATGAAGATGTAGATGAAATAACCGCTGATCAAAACCAGGAACCCGTGATGGATGATTCTGCAATTGCGCTCCCTGCAAATAATCAACCTTCAAATGAACTTCCTGATTTTAAAGCTATACTAGAAAACGTTAGACAACAAAATGAAAGACTTGCAAAGAAAGATGAAAGACTGCAAAACTTAGAGAATAGTTGTTCTGGAGTAGTAAAAACTATAACTAGCACTCTAAATACAGGGGACAAAATAATTGAAAAACTTGATACTCTTCATAAAGAATATGAGAAACCCAGCACTAAAGAAGGTGCTTTCGAGGAAGCAAAAGAGGACAATTCAAGTTCTGATAAAGAAGATTCTGTGCCATCAACATCTGGTGAAATTGATCATGAAGCCCGATTCGCCGCGCGTGATTTACGACTGAAAAGATTAGAAGAACAAACGAAATCTCTCGTAAATAAAGTGAACAAAACAAACTCGAAAGGCGTGAAAATTCATTACAAGTTGGAAGAATTGCATAATATTTACGGATCAGAAAGTTCTAGGGCTGGCACACCATCTGAAGATAACGAAGACAAGAGCAATGCTAGCGAATCTCCAGAAGAAGAATAATTCGAATGTCTACAAAATCTAAGTACCTATCTACTTAATTTTATTATATCTGGTACATGTGACATAAAATTGTAAAGAATGAAACACAGAAATCAAGAATAAACGTATATTTTTGACTAATTCGAATGTATTTTTACTTATTATCACAATAATTTTAAACACCAATGGGTTCGTAGGTAGGTTAATACCACCTCAAGTGATTATTCATTCAAAATGCCGAATATAAAGAAACCGATAAGAAATAACTAATTTATTCAGAAATTAATAAATGGTGCCCAGATTTTTGGTACATTTTTGACTTATTTTCAAGCATTGAAAAATTAAGCCAATCATAACTGCAAAAACACGTATAGTTAAGACACAAAGTCCAATATAAAAAGTAAAAAAACTTGAAGTACATGACACAATTTAAATTAAAACTTTTACATTGGATCCTACTTAGTGATCATAGAATACCTAATATATATGAGCGAGTTAGACAAGCCCATTCAGGTACATATGCTCCGACAACATACAGAATACACAGATCACAATTATTTGTTTTATTTTAAAACATGTTTATCAAAAACACAAAGGCACGACACCTAAAGTGATAAAACATAAGGTGCATCAACTATTAAATTCTTAAGAAAATACATAATTATCTATACTTATTCTCGTCTCTTCATACGTTTATGTATCTATTACATATTAAAGCACACCAAATACATGACAAAAGAACATTCAGTCATCAACTAATATATTGTTATTAAAAGACTTGTTATCAATGCCATCTTTTGCGCTTCTCACTTCTATAGAGCGAACACTATCTTCTAATACTGCGACAACCACTTTATCTCTCTGTACTTTCTCCAAGTCCTTTCCTGGAGGTGAACTGTAGATCCGTGACGCCATTATTGATAGCAAGAGCATCTCCAACATCATGATGCTGTTGTGTACAACTGGAAGATGAGAAAAAAACATTGTCAACGCTGTATATTATGGAAATGGAGAGACAAAAGGAGAAGAGGTCCAGAATTGGTCCATTTGGGGTTCTAACGAAAGATCATATTAAAGTACAGAACAGCTTAGTCAGCTCTTATTTTTTAACAAAACTTTAGAATTCAGTTGTTTTGCAAATAGGCTATAGAGGTTCACCAGAGAACCCACGTTTTACTGTTTCTTATCATTAACATACAGAAACATTTCATATATGTTGGTAATGCTATGGTGCTACTTGTATCTAAAAATCAAAACAACTTACTATAAACAAAAACGGCGGGATGCAGTTTTACTACACATGATAAATTGGCTACGTCTGGTAAAGACTTTGCCAGTCCACACTGCAGCTTTACAATGATCAGCACCAGTTGTACTGCCAGGAACCTGGACCTCGGAGTGCGGCCCACTGACATGGCGGCCCGGACTAGCATGACCACGCCCCACATGCCAGACAAGATGGATGCAGCGATGAAAGGTTGGAAGTACACGAAGTTACGGTGGTATAACATCTGGAAATTTAAAATTGTTTGTGTTATCATGTTGTTTATATTTATACAAGTACAATTAATACGTGAAAACTATTCTACAGAGTTACTAGAACAAAATATCTAACAAGCAACGATTAGCGGGAAGTGAGTAGAGCTACAAACTTGAAACGAGTTGGCGAGCAGCTGCCCTACCATGAACTCTTATTGCGATCCAAAAAACTGAATTGTTCTTCAAATAAGTCAATATAACGCATCAATTTATGTCATTTATTGACGTATTTTCTCTTATCGCGATCCAAAAACTGAACTGTTCTTCAAATACGTCAATATAATGCATAAATTGATGCGTTATATTGACTTATTTGAAGAACAATTCAGTTTTTTGGATCGCAATAAGAGTTCATGGTAGGGCAGCAGCAAGAAGAAGTGTGAAGTTTCAATAGTTTTGTCGCTGGGCTAGTACATACGAATACCAGCAGTGATGACCACTTGCCAAGAGACTCTAAACAACTCTTGGTAGATACCAAGCGAGAGTCTCTCGGCGAGTGTTTAGACCGACAAGCGAGCATGACTGGGCCAATTTTTTTTTTATAGATCTTGTCGGTGCGACGAACTAGTGCAGAGAGACAATGTCAACAGTCAGCAATCAACTATTCCATGCATCATGGGATGTGCATTTATTGTACGTTTCTTGAGCGGAAGAATAAACGACGTCTTCGATGGGCCAGGTGCCTAACTCAAGATACAAAATACGTTTGAAAATTACTAAATACTTACATAATCTTCCGACCAAATAATGACGATAATGAAGTAAATAATTCCTTGCACTATTGGTATCTGGAGGACTAAATACCGCAACCACATCAGACTTCGTCTGAAAATAGAAAGAAAAAATGGTCATATTCTCAAAGGAGCTCTCAGTGTTTGATACAATCGCTAGAATATTATAACATGCAATTACTGTTTGTTGAGTAACTATATAATCGTAACAATTAGAATCGCGTGAACAAAAACTTATTTTGCTGACTGCCTGCACCCACCTACATTATTACTTAAAGCAATCCAAGCTTTCTATCATAATTCCTTTGATAATTATTTACTCCGACCCATATTACTAAGAAATAAGGGAAATGTCCTTGCCAGCACTTTTATTTTATTACTGACTAGCTTCTGCCAACTTTGACGCAGCCAAGTTTGCGTCAAAGTTGGTACCATCCCACGGTAACCGTAAAATTTTTCGAGATCAAAAGTACCCTATGTGCTATTCCAGACTATAATCTATCTCTGTGCAAAATTTCATCCAGATCCGTTCAGCCGTTCTGGCGTGATTGTGTACCAAACATCTACGCATCCAAACCTTTCGCATTTATAATAGTACTTAGTAACATTATTCCTCCACTTAAAATAACTAGATGTGCCACAAATAGGCGTACCCCAATCATCCTTAACGAGTCCTCAATAAGCATCAACCGTGTTAATTTAATTATATTAAATACTACAAGCAAAACATGAAAGCTTTTGCCTAAATTGCCGCACGTTCCCAATAAAAGAGTGGTAATTGACCTATTTGGTATGTAGATATGGCACACACAAGTGTAGTGGAGATCGGTTAAAACAAAGAGAGACCTGCAGTGGATAAAGTCGGGCTGCGGATGATGTATTAAAAGTTTTATATTTTAAAAATTGAGGTAGGTATAGGTATGTGGTGATCGTCTCGCGTCACTAAAAAGATGTGACATCATTCCAGGGACACATATTGGATTCTTATGAGTGCTGATCACTTCCATATTATAACTCATCTTTTAATAAGGCTATTTATTGTCTTTGTGTGTACTTGTGTCATGCAGCAAGACTGCTATTATCATCTATCGATAAAGCCGATATTATACTGCATTTTTAAAGTAATTTCTTCCAAAAGGAATTGAGAGAAGCGTTGTCAAAAGACGATTAAAAATCAAAAATTATTTGGTAAAAATTATACGGTTTTCCAAAGTACCTACATTGGACATTGTTAGAAAAGGCTGAAAGCTATACAACAATCTTGCCTATTATGAACGTAAACACAAACCGTCATCCATTGTCTTGTTTTTTTTTTATTTTCAATTTAAAAAAAATACAATTCTGAATTAATCAATATTCTGTCACGCAGTCCCTATCTAGTCGTTAAGTTCCTTCAGTTATGACCTAACTGGAAACAATAAAATTAACAACTTTTTATACGAATTAATTACAATGGAAAAATAATTCATATAATTCTATTGTATTTTTATCATCGTTTTCAATTTAAAATAAATTAATTTTATCTTTTTTTGTCTTTGAATACAACCTTGCCTTACACTAAGGAATTTCTCGTGAATCGTGGGTCACAAACACAATCTCACATACTTTCAAGATTCAAAATCAATATATCAAATAAAAATATTTCCAAAAAATGCTTCACAAACAGAGAAAATCAACAAAATCTGATGCAAGGAAGAATATTCCAAAAAAAATATATATAAATCGTGTAGTTCCTAAACCACAAAAAATCGTAGAACACACATGGGCATGGTTTGGATAGCATAGGTACTGATTTTTAAAACCAATAGCACATATAGGGTGGCCCAGATAAGGGCGTCCAAATGAAAATTTTGAAAGCTTCTCTTCTTAGTCAGAGAGTTACATAATAATCCGGATCTGGGTCTAAGTATTATATCTTTTTTAATTATCTACGATCTTTTTCCTGCATCTTGCCTGGTTTACTTACTCAATTTATTCTGGGCAAGTAACCAGGTATAGATGCTGAACTACGTATGGGGCCGAAAAACGGAAACTCTGTATTGCATTCAAATTTTGATAAAAATAGTGCTGATCGTAATCGCATTTAAATTAATGCTGAGTCATGCGCAGTTTAACTTACTTGTGCAACTTCGGCCTTGGTATAACGCAACACGGCCAGCAGCAGCATGGCATCACCCTCGTCTCTAGGTCAGCTCCACCGGCGCTTCTGTAAACATAGTCTTAGATATAATTCTGTTCTACGTAATTAAATATGGCTCAATCGCATGCATGTATTTTGCTGCTATTATGCGGCGAAAGATAGAAATCTCAGTAGGTAAATTAAGTAAGATTTATATGGAGTAGCCCACTTCTCACAAATCTTAAAAGACCACAGTCAATTCCCATCAACAGCCCATTTATTGAGGGTTTGTACTGAATATTGGTCTAAAACTACCGTTGGCCAGCCACCACAGGAACTACAACGACCTTCGGGGTTTTTAAAAGTAATAATTATGACTACAGCATTTAATTATTAACTCAGTTCACTTTATCATAAAATCGTGACATATTTATCACGTCTATTTGTTCGTACTTCATTTAAAATACCTTACTTTATTACGTACCTAGGTTTATTTGTCCTTATAACTATTATGAACATTAATTCCTGTTGTTTTTACGCAAACAATACTTTGATTACCGTGCAGATTGTAGCAGGTATGATTTAATATTATGATAAGAATACAGGCGACCGTAGTATTAGCAAGCAGAGTAGGTACATGATATTGCTACCGAAAAAACTCGGTGGCTAACTCGAAGTTTGGGACTACGCAATGACCCAAGATAGTTTTGCATTTAAGAGATTGCACATAGCCATGGTCAAAAGTCATTACGTTAGGCATGCGTGTTGATCTCTGCATGGTAATTACTTATAAGGTATTTATCTCGCAATAAAGCTGTGTCAATTTGCAGGACTTAGTTGGATAAAACTAGGACTTAAGAGTTGACAGTCGAAAATATGTTTTTTTTTTTCGAAATATGTAACGTTCTAATACCTATTGCACGATGAATAATTTAATTACAAAATCCATGTTAAGACATAGCGGTTCACTGCAACTACAAAGGGGCTGAGTAATTTCGTATCATTATTATGAAGTAGCAAACAAGCGGACACATCTACACGCAAGAGTTCATGTAACCTAACAACTTTACAACAGAACAACAGCTATTCGCTACTCTGAGGCCAATATGTCGAGAAATTAGTTTTTATGACACCATAAGCTTTATGTCCATTATGCAATGAAAGTAACGTCCAGTTCAGTCCTATTATAAATGGAGATAGCAATAATACTGTTAATGGTGTAGGAACGAGATAAATGCTAAAGTGCATTAATAGCTCTGTGCTTACTTATCAGCTTGCGTAAATCGTAATAGATACCTAGCTAGGTAGTCAAGAGAAATCGCATGCCAGTTGGTACTATAACGCATTACTGACACCGTTAAGTCTTGTAGGTACCTATTTGCATCAATTTCTTCTATGTGCTGTTGCATTTTTCTACCATACCATAATATATTAACACCTCCTAAAGAGCCCGTCTCCTGAATGCTTAAATATTCGTTTTTGTTAAAACGTCCCAGAGCACCTAGTTTCTCCTTTCAGAGTAACTGCTGGGTATCCTACTTTATCCACCCTAAACAGGATTTTCAACCGAAACTGAAAAAGTATCCGAATCTTCGGCCTTGGTCTTAGTTTCGGCGGGATTTTTAATTTAGACATGTCAACATTTATCTTCTATAATACTGAAATTAAGTGATTTTATCACAAATAAACATAGTTAACCCATGTTAAATGAATTCAAAATAACAATTGAAATTCCCGTATGTAACAGAAGCAGTTTTTTATTTGTAATTTATTAACCATTTCACACAAAATTCAAACACTTCACACAAAATTATGGCCGAAACTACATTTTTAGGCCGAAACTGAGTCTTCGGTCGGGTTTTAGTACTACTTGGCAATAACAGACAATTAAATCAATAACAAAGTAAAGCAATCAACCTTTATTACTTCCTTAAAAACAATCAATATTGATGATAGATCAATTTTGGACAACTGTAGATCAACATACTTAGCAGTTATTAAACATTTTTAATGAAAGTTGACTTGGTTTCCATTCTAAATTCACATTGTTAATAAATTATTAAAATCTTCACCTTTGCACGTTGTTGTGTCATATTAAAATCTTTCTTTATTTGATTTGATATGTAGCTTAAGTATAGAGTAAACAACAACTGCAATATTTTATTTTTCATCATAACTTACTTTTAACTTGTCAGAAGTTATCGATTTGGTTTCTTATAGCAACAGACACTTAGGATATATACCCTTAGTACCTTAGTACCCTAGTACCCTTATACTTATTCTAAAGTATAGTCATTGATGTCAATATTTTAATGAGTAAGTAAATACGTAAATATCTCAGTTTTGTTTAGATCTAGCGTAGGGAACAAGTACTTAGGGTGTGTCCAAATTAATCCAACATAATTGAATTGTTGTTTTATTATTCTGCTGTTCAAATTAAGTCGTTTAAGTAAATAGCGCCATACTTGGAACTACTCACAATATAACAATTTAGTCCTGATGACGTTATCAAACAGTAACTAACATCGTAAAAAAAAAAGTCAAAGCTTTTAATAAATCCGAGTTTTTCTTAAACTATTATTTATTTTCATAAAAATAAAATAATTAACTACGCGCTCGAAATAGAAAAACCTATTTCCAAATGCCAGAGTTATTATTGTTAAAGATTTAATTGCTTCCTTATTTGATAGAAAAAAATATAAAGGCGATATTGATTGGACACGGACCTGACGAACTGTTCGGTACCACCGCATTCGGCAACGACCAGGCAGAAGAAGTGGTACAACGCTATCATGACAGCCTCTTGCGCTATTGCTTCGCAAGGAACCCGGGATCTGGGTAATATAAGTGTTATGAACGCCGTCACTGCCACAATCTGAAAAAATAAATTAAATATATTACTTACACATAGTTGTAAAGCTCTGAAATTAAATAAAAGCGAAATTTTGATACCTGTTATACATAATTATATACTATGAGATACCAATTTACCCGCATTCATATACTTAATGTATAATATACTTGAACATTTTATTTGTGAAAAATTTGCCTTAATAAATTAGCCTAAGTGCCTTATAATGGCCTAATTGAAATAAATGATTTGACTTTGACTTTGACTTTGAATTCAAAATTCAAAAAAAAACCCGACGTCGGCCATCTTTGACCAATTTACATCAAACATAGCTAAGAATACTTTCGACTAATTCTCCTTTCAAACAAAAAAGTCAAAATCGGTTCATCCGTTCGGGAGCTACGATGCCACAGACAGACACACACACTGACACGCCAAACTTATAACACCCTGTTGTTCTTGCGTTGGGGGTTAAAAACACATTTAAATTTTATTAAGGTCTCCTCTAATCTTAGTGAGATCTACAATCATTGTTGTCGAAGTTGCGTCAAAGGTGTGAGAAAATATAATTACTAACTACATCTTATATTTTTTAATAAATCTTATTTTCTTGTTAAAGTACCTTGCATTACTGTTGAAATAAGTTCTTCATTTTAGTGACTGCCTCGTTGGTCTAGTGGTCGCAAAGTGGGACTGCTGAGCATGAGGTCTTGGGCTCGATTCCCAGGTCGAGCAAAGTGTTATTGGGTTTTCTATCAGAAATTTCTCAGTAACAGTCTCGGAGTCTGGATTTGTGAACGGTTGATGGTAATAGGCTCGCCCCCTATTACATGGGACTTAAACGTAACTGGCGAAATGTGGGTGTATTGGTGGGTGCACCTCTGCCTAACCCCTCGGGGATTACAGGCGTGATGTTATGTTATGTTATTTTAGTGATACTTTTTTTTTAATGTAAATGGCAAATGGCTTTGCTATTTATCGTGAAATAACGATAGACTTATAACGATATTGGTGTAGTATTTGTACCAGTTATAATAGAGTATGAATATTAGATTTCTGTTTTTTAAGTTATGAAGGTTTTACTCAATCGGCGTTGTTTTACTTCATTCCATAATAATGATCATTGTACGTGATCACGTAAACCTACTTATAATTTGTAATTAATTACTCGATGCAAGTCTTTCCCACCGTACACGACAAGTTTCTTGAGTAATTAAAATCGGTCAAGTACACAAGTAGTAACAAAGCATCGCCAATCTTTATCAATTCTTATTCACAGCCATTGTCAATCAATTGAGATCTTTATACTTATTCAAAAACAAACTAATAACAGCTGTTCAATACTTTGATGCCGTGAACTGACTTTCCCGGATACAGATCATCCAGAAAACCCCTCTTCCCAGGGACAGCGACATTAGCCGCTCTGCAGGTTGGTACTGAATAATCTCAGTAATACTTCTGAGAAAGTTTATGTTTGAGCAAATTTCGGTTAAAACACTAAGTATAATCCCTAAAAACAAAGTGGGCACTCGGACATTTGGTTCTCACTTTGTTTTTCGGGACATCACCAAGCGGCTGGTTGACTCTTTACGTTACCAGAGTCCTGGCCTTTTCTTGGGCCGCAGAATTAGCATTGCCATAAAACGTGCTAGTGCTGCCAATCTTTTGGGCACTTGTCACATTGACAACGATGCGATTATTAATAAGTTTTCAATTATACATTTAAGTAATAGTAAATAATAAAGGGTTTTAATTTAAAATAAACAAAGAATAATAATAGCAATCAAAATCAAGGTAATTGTAATTATTGTTATCCTGTTCAATGTTATATCACTGTTATTAGCGACAGTCCTGTAAAAATAGTGTCACGCGATTGTGACTCATAAGTTCTATAGTCAGTTGATATATTTTGCTTTATGACCGGACGGTCAGCTCCACATTAGAATATTTAACCAACTACGTAATACACATACTAATCTAAATCCCTAAATCGATTAGGATAATTAAGATAAAATAAGTAGTGCACACTAAAACCAACACAAAGGTTGCAAATCATATTTATCTACATTGCCATCTTGTCCTTGTTCCCTTTGTCGGAATACAGTACTTATTTTCTTTTATTGGCTACGACTGTACATGCGCAGAAAAGCTAAGATTTTCTATTGATGAACTGTTATAAACATAACAAACAACGGTTGTATAAAGATACTCAACGAAACCGAAAGATACAATCATGTTCTTTCAGTAATTGAGATAATATTTTATACCTGGGAACTTTTTTAAGTTTCCAAGATATGGAAGGTCAGGTTTGTAAGATGCTATTTTACTAAAAATGTTTTAAAAATGCTCTAACTAAACTTTAACCTCTACGGGCCCTAAACTGTTGGATGCACCCGTAAGAGTGCAATATTTTGAGTGTGCAACATTGCGCGCATCACAGTGTTTCTTCACATCAAAACCAAAAGTCAAATATTTTTGGCAGTAATTTTTGCTCAATGTTTGTTAGTTAGTTTCATGGATAATTATTATGGTGTGTCTTTTTACACCCCCGTATATTTTATTCTACAATAGACAAAACATTACATATTTCCATCTGTTTCGACTCTCGTGAGTTATTAATAATTCATTCTAAATACGTCAACAAATCCATTAAACGCAATAAAACATTTAATTTATCGTAAATATGTGGAATTAAAATGATTAAATATAGCTCTTTTGTCACAGGGTTTAAAAAGCAGATAGCGAATACTTATATTACTAACGTATGATAAATGAATGAGTATGCGTCCGTTCAGAATTCTTGCTAATATACTTATTCACAATTACGAAAACCTTAAATTACCCGTAAATGAAGGTCGCAAGTCACGACTCGATAGCTCAGGTTTTGACCCATATTATGACGTCATTGTATTATATCTCGGTGTATTTCAAACCACTATCTCCAATTAAATAAAATTAATATTGCAAATCGTTGATTGGAATATTTTGACTAAACGTTATCAACGACTGATTAAATATGTCTACCGTTTTGTTTCACAATAGGTACGACGTTTTCCTCAAGATTCTGTGCATGTTGGCTTTATACTCTCTAAATGCTTTGCGGTTACCAATCCATCCATCGTTAACCCTGATTTGGTTGCAGCAATGATCATTCTGCAAAACAATATTCTTTCATACAATGGAGTACTTTCAAGATTGGCAAACCTGGTAAATATTCTAAAGCTAGGTACCTACATAATACAATGGAATTTCGTAGTTTCCAAAGAAACCCATTTCCGATGTAAAGAAAGAAAGATGTAAAAATGATGTTGACTTACTGAGTTTATGATTGAAAATGTCGAAAGCTAATGACAAATCCAAATTAGTTTCAGGAATAAAGACAATACAAAGTAGGTAAGTGATTCTTACTTCAGAAAAGGATCGATTCTTGCACACTTTCGCTGTATCCATTATTTGATTGCAGTGTGAATCTTTTTATGTAAGATGTATTATCGAAGTCTACCAGAAACCTGCCTTATTTTCTACGGCTTTTAAAAATTGCCGCATGTATGAAAGATCATCACTTATAATTGGAAGTGCAAAAAAAACCGTTTAGTAAATTGTACTCGTGCGAAGCCGTAGCGGGTTGTTAGTTTATAGTGAACGTGAAATCCTTCACGTTTTATCATGAAGTGTGAAATAATATTAAAACAGTTTTTAAGAAAGTTGACTTTTTAAACACTGTCGCCGGCGCCCGCGCCGTGGCGATGACGTCAGAGAGCGGTATTCGTCGCCTGTTATTACGACACAACGGTGACTACGCAATAATGACCCACAGGCCTCGCGAATCAATCGTACCCTACTTGCCACAAGGATCTATTAACATAGTTTATTTATTTTTAACCTAAGTTAATCTGTATTTAGATACAAGTGCAGTTTTGGATCCTCATCAAACAGGAGGTTGACATAAAATAAATAAATAATCAAATAAAATTGGTCATTAATTAAAAACATAACATCACGCCTGTAATCCCCGAAGGGTTAGGCAGAGGTGTACCCATTAGTACACCCACATTTCGCCAGTTATGTTTAACTCCCATGTAATAGGGGGCGAGCCTATCCATCATCCGGGTACAAATCTAGACTCCGAGGCTGCTACCGAGAAATTCCTGATGGAAAAACCCAATAACACTTTGCTCGACCTGGGAATCGAACCCAAGACCTCATGCTCAGCAGTCGCGCTTTGCGACGACTAGACCAACGAGGCAATCCAGTCCAGTAATTAAATAAAAAATACTTGTTTTTTTTTGTTGTTTATTACAGTATTTCAGAATACTCCTCCCTATCATGAGTTAACCATTACTCGGTTCCTCCACGATCGAGGAGCACAGCTGGTGAACTAAATTAAATTAATAAGACCTCGTATTTTGCGAATTTATTACGTATTTGACTTAAAATCAAAATATTTACGTCAAGTTTAACTTCTCAACGGTCAAGGTGGTAATATAGTTGTTGGGGCAAGGTTGATTATTACGTTAATCAAAGGGTATTTATAAACACATTTGTGAAACAATATATTTCTTCAGAGGATTTTAATTGGATTTTCCCTATTAGTGTTGCAAGAGGATATTAATATCTGTGTTCGTAGGAAATCAAAACTTTCTTATTTAAACCTCTATCTGGTCAAGGGCAACGGAGATGTAATCAGGTTTCGGTGGCAAAATCAAAGCCTCTCGTAGTACAAAAAAATAATTAGCAAATTGAAAAAATGTCTTAGTTTTCATCGAAATATTTTTTTTATCTGGTTAATATTGCATAGGTTTCTTTATGCTAGCACGATGAACCTCTTTACTTAGTTTAAGGACGCGTTTACAAAATAGACAACACAAAATCGCAAAACTACATTGACACAGACACACATACACATACGCAAGAATACTGCGGAAATAATGAGTAAAGTTAAACTGATTTAGATACTTAAGAATTTTGAGTATTTTTACTAAAATATTCAAAATTCTTAAGTATCTCTCAGATTTTTTATGAAATAAATCTAGACAGTGACCGAATAAAATAACCCTTAATACCACCCATTAAGGTTCATGTGTTACAGCAAAATTTGTAAAAAAATTGACGGAACGTTTTCTTTCTTTCTAAAACTACATATTTATAATATTTTCATAAATATTTTATCCACCATTTTGAGATGACTATATCTGCTCCCCTTGGGAATTTTTGGGAAACAAAATGATGTCATAATAGTATAAAAAATGTACCTAAACTAAGCCTCGAATCGTCAATTTTGTGTCAAGAGGCTTTCGAAAATCGCTTTTACATTATTAAAAAACAAACATTTCAATGTTAAATATCCACGGTATGGAGATAAAGAAGTAATCTATGTGTTGCAAGCATTAGTTGCGTTTGATTTGGTTTAATTTATCCAAAATATGTTCCGAAAAAACAGCTTATTTTGACAGATTTGCACGTCCTTAACCAAACCTTTTTGTTCGTTTTTTTTTGTAGCCGTTCCCACTGAAAGTGTACTAATTGATTGCTGAGTAAACTCGATGGAATGACGGTTGACTTATGGTTCGGTCATGAAAGCAAACAAGTTTGAAGCACGGTGAAGTTAACTGACAGTTCATTACGGAAAGTGATAGAAGTGGGTAATTTAATATCTAATACCACTTTGGTACTGGCCGGAAAAAACACCTGTATTTTTAAAATCGTTTCGTTGATGGAGACGTATACCTATATAAATGTATGGGTAGGAGGTACGCAATGTAAAAAGAAACAGACTCCAGACTAGATACGTCTTGTAAACAAGTAATCACTATTGCAGAACCATTTATGTCATTGTTGAATAGGTATCTACTTCAGGTCGACCAATTGCGTTGCCAAAAAACCTTTCGAAGAGAAAATTGATAGCAATGACTTGCTTGAATTATCAGTCCCAAAACCACGTCATTCCTACCGTAGTCTAATTGAATATTGAACTTCATAAGTAAAGCGCCTCATAAATGTAGAAGAAGAAAGAGGTGCAGTAGATAAAAAGGTACCTAACATAGCTAATTTCATAACTGTGACACATACTTAGTACTTTAGCAGAGGTTCTTTTATGGTCTAAAAATAACAGGGGCCGTACAAAGCTAGGGTGTAAACCCTCTCACTTTGGTAACCCTAGATTACTCCCCTCAAGCTCAACAAGTAACCTTGGTCAACATGATAGGGTGAATATATTAACTGTTCGTGCGGAATTTCCTCTGACTCATAAAATTAATTATGGAACTTCCCTACCCCTTCCCC
Organism: Hoplodrina blanda; assembly: GCA_949316365.1. Taxonomy (NCBI): domain Eukaryota; kingdom Metazoa; phylum Arthropoda; class Insecta; order Lepidoptera; family Noctuidae; genus Hoplodrina; species Hoplodrina blanda. Next base: position 7,351,010 of record OX438589.1, on the reverse strand, counting down.
GAAAAATAGTATTGGACTACCGTACCGACTACTGATTCGTTCTCTGATTTTATTGACCAGACATACTTACTTAACAACACTGAATACTTATATTGCAAGTCATCGTCTAATTAAATTACACTAGGCTACAAATGAGAATATTCTTGACAATAAAATCCATTACCTACTAACTTTTTGCTCAGAAGATGTAATTAAGGAATAAAAAAAACGGTCGTGATGTGGAGCCAATGTTGCTGCGGGAATAAATATAGGGTTGAGGGAATATTGCCGCGCAACCTGTTATCATGATTTCAGTTCATGATTCCAGCAGACCCCATTCTATGGCTCAAAGGAATCGTTACTACTAGGACCTAATAATCGTTTCTACAAGGTTCCTAAATTGACGGCACCGGACGAATATTTAAAAAATTCCAAACATTTTAATGATATCTATTTTCCCGGATGTCCCTCAGAAAAATATTTTAACAATAAAAATAAAGTAACATTTCCTTTTTTTTTATTCCGATTTATTGCTTATCTTTCAAGTAATCGGGACTCCCGTGACACCCCTTTCAGACGACTCCCGAAAGCCCTCTAAACTAGAACAAATCCGGAGAATCTTGGACAGATGACAGACAGCCCAATGAGCACATACATAAAGATGAATACTCACAGGATAAATACTTAAGACGACAGCTACATGGGTGATTTTGTCTCGCCAATGTTTCAGCGCTGACCGAAGGGTGATGACGTACAGCGCGCATATTGTGAGCAGCACCACCAGACCACAGGCCCAGAGAGACCATGCGTATGAGTTGAGGGCTGAGGAAAGAAAAAAACTGTTAATAATATCTATAGTATTCCATCACATTTAATTTAGGTCTAAGTGTCAAGTGGGCCTCTGAGAGTTGGCTTCGGAAACTCGTACGCCTCTCAAAGGTCTGAGACCACAATGATCACGTGTTATAAAAAAGAACTATAATATTGAAGGCGCTGTAAAAATCGTAGTTTAAAAGGGGGTTTAAGATGTTTATAGAATATGCAATATTTGTAAAAAGTGAGTAAAGGTTAAGTTGGAATTGATGATGATACCAAACTCCTGAAGTCCTAAAAGAACCCTCTTTCACACATCCATTGTTACATTTTCAGTTGTCTAACTTGTCTAGGAGAAGTCCTATGATGAACCAGTGGCCCTTATTAATTAAGGTTTTATATGATAAGGCGTGTACGTTGTTTTAATTAAATTACTTGACAGATCATTTTATACAAAGTACTGTTCCATTTTCAAAAGTGTATATTTAAGAGAGGTGTTGAAAATACCCTAATTATAGTACCAAAATCAATAAAAAACTGACAGGTTGAGCCCTTACAGTCATTAGGTACCTAACGATGTAATAATTATCAAACCCTTAGTAAATAAATAACAAGCCACCTTGAACTTGTCAAGTCGATGATGTTGATAATGAATACTTAATAGAAGTTGAATTTGAGAACTCAAATTCTAAAATAATTGCTTTACGTTTAAAAGCATTCGGAGATAGAGAAATAAATGAATCATAGGCATATGGCAGTGGTAGATAATATCTATAAAATATTATTTACAATATAGATTAGATTGTTATTATTATTTATTAGATAAGATTTAGATTATAAATATTGCAAATAATATTTTCTCTAATATCCTTATCCTGACTGCATCATCATCGCAAGCACGACTGCTGAACGTGGCTCTTGGCTTCGATTCACAAGTCAGACCAAGTGGTATTGGGCTTTTCCATTTCATTTTATTTTAGTAGCAGCCTGGAGGCCCAGTGTTTGGAAGTATGGTGGTATGCTTGTAACGTATTTGGAAGTATGGTGGTATGCTTCGTCCTTTCCGAGGCACCCTCGTGCCTCGGAAAGGACGTAAATCCTTTAGTCCCGGTTGATAACTAGTCTCACCAAGGAGAGTATTATGTTACCTAGTAACTGAATTGTGGAGGACATCAGATAGGCAGTCGCTCCATGAACATTCGCTATAACTGGAAGCCGACCCCAACATAGGTGGGAAAAGTCTAGGTAGAAAAAGAATTGTTGTCGGGGCGGACCTAGGAATATGTTAAATGTGTATTATGTTAAATATTATTTTTTCTTCTTCGCAGTGCCTCTTCAACTACTGAAGGTTGGCCGTCAGTAGAAAAAAAATAAAGCCATAAACAAAAAAAAATAAATGCCGCCTTAAATATTATTAAATAAATACTAACCGGATTTCCACTTAATCTCAATATAGTACTACCTAGGCTCAGAAATCGTGACCACTTCATATACAAAAGCTATTAATAGCCTGCAGTTCCAGTTTAAGTTTCCAACCTAGCAAATAAGCTATAAAAGCAAAAAAGCTTTTAGTACAACTGGACTATACTTGGCCACAAAGCAGTACCGTGTAAAATCAACCTGTGGTCGTGCGTGAGATTTTTTTTCTCATTTTTATAGTACTGGCTTTTGCCCACCACTTTGCCCGCGTGAATTTTCTTACGAATCCCTGTTTTTATTATACTAAATATAGTCTATAGCACTCAGAAATAACGTAGCTTTCTATTAGTGAAAGAATTTTCACAATCGGACCAGTAGTTCCGTAGTCAAGCTCAAACAAACAAACTCATTCGCTTTATTATATTAGTTGTACAATAAAGTAAAGCGATCTACTAATGTAGGCTGTAGCCAGTTCCATTTGTTCTTGTTATATTTTTTACATTGACATTGAAAATATTACGAAAGAAATATTTGCAACGTCACGCACGGATTTTCCATTAACCCGCTTCCTGAAAATGTTCGTGTACGGCGTATATACCTACCTTACGTACCTACTTACATACCTACTTGTTTTTACATCCGCCTAGAGATGGGTTTTTGCCTGGACATTTATGGACGTATTGAGTAAATGCCCAATAAACGTCCATTTACGCCCAATAAACGTCCGAAAACAGGGCATTTATTTTAATTGTAAAATATCACAAATTATTACATCATAATAAGTTCAAATTACTTTAAAGTGTTTTGTTTTTGTAAAATAAAACTAAACTACTCTAAACAAAATAGGGCCCATCACGTTTTTAGGGTAAAATTAAAAAGTATTAATGTTTATCATGTTTTTATGGACAGCCGTGTTTAGGCTAGGTTTTAAGAAAGTGTTTAAACGTAATCAATAATCAAAGTTGTTAATTTTTTTCTAAATCAAAAACACTTTTCAGGGAAATTGCAGCAAAATAATGGTAAATTTCACTTATCACTGTTTCTTTTTGCCTGTGGCTTGAGCGATGCTATGTTTAGAAGCGAGTGGGGCCTCCTCTACTCCGTATGCACTCGCTAGCCTATCAGGTACACTTTTAATCAGATGGGTAACGTTTTGTTCCAGTATTTGTTACAACAGACTTTTACGCGGGTTTATGAGGTCCTGTACACTATTCACCTGACTGTTGTTCAAGGCTTCTATTCAGTTTCAGTTGATCCCTTAAATATTTAATGGAATTGAGGTCGGGACTCAGTGGCGTAGCGTGGGTCTTTGCCGCCCGGGGCCGGCCGAATTTTTGCCCCCCCCCCCCCCCCCGTAATGATAAGTTTAAAGTTTAAATATTCTATTTAACGGACTATAACTTATTGAAAATCAAGATAAAATTTACCACTGCTTCGAAAGGAACATACATCTATCAGTCAGAGCCCGATCTAAGGGGGGGCCGGCCGGAGACTCGCACCAATCAGCACCAGGTGGTGGCCGACCTAGCGGCACGTGGGGTTGCGATAGACTCGAAGTGGCATTGCACAAGTCCGAGGCCATGTGCTTTCATGGTCTTCGGAACGCGCCACCGTCGGGTTCCCAAATATTGGTGGGAGGGGTTCACATCGGCGTCGAGTCGACTATAAAGTAGGACTCGTCCTTGACAGCCGGTAGAGCTTCAAGGAGCACTTCCGACGTCTGGCTCCGCGATTGGACCGGGCTGGGGCTGCTTTCTGGTGGCTCCTGCCCAACCTCGGGGGACCAGGCGCCTCCTGCCGGAGGCTCTACGCGGAAGTCGTGCGGTCCATGGCCCTCTACGGGGCCCCTGTGTGAGCCCCCACCATCAGGCGGCGGCCAACAGCCAAGTTGGTTGCATGCCAGAGGGTCATGGCCATCCGGATGATCTGGGGATACCGCACGATCTCCGGCGAAGCGGCAAGCCTCCTTGCCGGATTGCTGCCATGGGATCTGGAGGCGCAGCGCCGGGGCGAAACCCCGCTGCCGGGGCAAATCGCGGCACTGCAGACTGAGCTCCGGTGTGATCTCATGGCGGCATGGCGCATACGACTGTCGGAACCCAAGTTCAGGCACGCCGCAATCGCGGCGGTAAGACCTCTCTTTGAGGAGTGGCTAGAGAGGCGCTACGGTGTCCTCACCTTCCGTCTGACGCAGGTCCTCACCGGACACGGTTGTTTTGGGAGGTTCCTGTGTCATATTCAGCGGGAGGAAACGCCCGGGTGTCACCACTGTGTGGACCGCCCGAAGGACACGATGGAGCATACGATGCAGGTCTGCATTAAAAAATTCGTGGCACTTGCCGCCCCCTGACATATGCCGCCCGGGGCCATGGCCCCCCCGGCCCCTCCCAAGCTATGCCACTGTCGGGACTCATTGCAGGCCATAGCAAAACTGGAATACTAGTGTCAGAAAGAGCTCTTTGTGTAATACGGGTCGTATGTGGACAAGACTTATCTTGCATAAAAACAAAACCAGAACCCACTCTCTGTTAAAATGGAATGATATGAAGTCAGACTACTCGCTAAACATAACTGGTAGCAGTTACAGCACCCTCGTTCAGAATTACCAGCTCTGTTTTGCACACCAATCGAATTTCCGCCCACACCATAACACTTGAACCCCAGAAACGGTCTGTTCTATGGATGCATGGTTCTGTCAAAAGTTCGCCTTGTTTTCTCCACACTTGTATTTGTTTGTCATCACCATAAAACTTGACCTTACATTCGTCTATAAAGAGTAGCGGACCAAAATTAGCCTTGGTCCAGTACAAATGTTGGCGAGCGTACATTAAATGCTCTGCTTGGTGAGCCCTTGTCAGTTTGAGTCGAACGGCACATACTCTGAAACATTGGCCATCTTCGTGGAGTTGATTACGAATGATTTGATCACTGACTCGTATACCATTTGATTGCCACAGACGGGTTTGTAAAGCCCGGGCGGTTAAAATATTCTCCCGACGAGCAGTTAACCTGATACAGCGATCTTCAGTAGCAGTTGTAGCTCTAGGATTTCCTTTTCTAAGACTCCTAGCTGCACTCCCGATTTTCTGGTACCACTTCTACATGTTTCGGATAGCTCTTTGCGACACACCGACATGTATTGCTAAAGACCTCTGAGATTTTTCCTCTGAAGCACGACAACTGCTCTCGCTGCGGTTTCCATGTCCTTATGACGTCCAGAATCAGCCATAGTAATCAATATTAGCACAAACATCAAATAAAACTGTCCAAGAAAGCAACGACTAACAACAAAAACTACAGTCACATTGAGAACACAAGTAAAAGAATTTATTATAGCTAAATATTATAATTTTAAATATATCTTATATTAATCTTACCACTACTTAATGAAAAAGTCTTAATAACTATGGAATTTAACTAATTATAGTTTCTGCCCTGTTTTTGGGCATTTAAAAGGACGTTAATTCGTTTTTGCCCTATTTGCCCAGTTTATGCCCTTTTCGCCCAGCTGGGTTTAAACCCTCTGCCCATCTCTACATCCGCCACAAAATACTGTAGGTAGGTAGTATAGTAGGTAATTAAGTACTATTACATTGACCTATTGCAAAAATTACAAAAAAGATAAAACAATTGCAAATTCGGACCCACTTGCGCTTCTTTGTTTATATTGACGTACCTCTGCGTTAATACCAAGTAAACATGTTTCAAACAACTTTCCCTTTTCTTTACACAATAACTACCGATATGGGTAATTATAAAGATAATTTTCTAATAAAAATACAATCGAATTCAATATATTTTATCTATTTTTATTAGCAATTAACATTAAAGCAATTAGAATATACATTTACCGTTTGACATTAGATAAACTTGCAAAAATTTGGGTAACCATAAAATAAAAATGGTAATACACTTTTTATCTAAATTAAACTTTAAGAGGCTAATAGGATAAATGTTAATAAATGTCTATACCTTATCAATTATTCCTTTATATAGTTCAATAACCCCGTGAGTCCACTTAAAACTTAAAAAAAAACACATTGCCAGCTCTTTAGTTTTGATTAATAATTTAGGTTCATCACCCATTTACCCTCTGAATATGTCATGATGGTGCAGTAATTCAATCATCTTTTCCCAACTATGTTAGGGCCGGCTTCCAGTCTAAGCGGTTGCAGCTGAATACCAGTATTTTAGATTTAACGACTTTCGGGCTTTTGTCTACTCGTACCGACTGTCAAGGATCTACAAGTGACAGCGGATCAACGACATAACGTGCTTTCCGAAATTCCGAGACACTGGGGTGTCACACCACCAAGTTTCGCCGTTATAAAAAGATGTAAAAATATTATATTGGCATTCCCGTGCCCAACAACGCCGTGTAAGGGTTGATCGCGTTATAACTACAGGAAAAGCTGAAAACATGGAAATGTTCTTTTCGCATGAACAAGCTGTAGGCGTATAATTCGTAATGCGTAATAAAACTTATTATCATTCGTTGCGTTAACACGAATGTGTGGTGGGATAGTACTTACCTACTTAGGTACCTAATTTTGTAATGGAGTATCTCTATGAGTTATGTTATGTTTACATGGCAAATTTTGTTTTTTTTAAGTATTAAACTAATTTCGAAAGTAAGTAATGGCAAAAAGCCAAATTATTATGTAGGTAGGTATCAATTTAAATTAAATTTAACCTAATTATTTTAGTTTGGCATGCTAATAATTAAGTACATACGAAACAATGTCCCAGGGATACATTTACTAATACATAACTACGTATAAAGATACTTTGTTTGAGGGCATCAATTTTTTTATTTGTAGCGGGTAGCGTAGGACCTGTCATTGTGTCTTTCTGGGGGCCTACCACAACATCTTATCAATCCACAACATCTTAAACAATATCTTAAACAATATTATCTTAATTCTTAATATTACTTTATAATTTCTGTTGTTGCTTGTGTTTAAATCCAACAGAGCGGAACGCAAAGTAATATTAAAGTAATATTGTTTTAAGAGGTTGTGGTAGGCCCCCTGATCTTTAGGGGAGGCCTATATCCAGCAGTGGACATCTTTCGGCTGATATGATCACCGATATCACGCCTATATTCTACTACATTTTCCCTGCTGCCATAAATAGGATACAATCCATACTCCGACTCTAGGCTGCTACTGAGACACTCAGTAATTTAATTAGCAATAGGTAGGTTCCAGGAAGTTAAACATGAGATAATTTTGAACACGCGCTCTTGATCTTGTCTTAATTAACACCACAATTGGACTAATTATCTTTCAACTAAGTGTAGCATGTACACACAGCAAAACAGATAGGTATGCAGGATCGTCAGATATAGTTGAAGTTTTCTTAGAAACCGATGGATGTCTTTGGCTGAAACTTAATTAATGAACTGTTTATTATCTACGATTTAAATTAAATTACATAAGAAAACATCCATCGGTTTTGAAGAAAACTTCAGCTATATCTGACGACCCTGTATACCTATCTGTTTTGCTGACTGTACCTATGTAGTAAATTGATATGACAGTGGAACCTAATTAATGATAAGAATCTTTATTAATAACACAGGCAATGTAACTGGGCTTTCAATAAAATAAAACTACTAGTGTGATTGTGACAATGATAATAATAAACGTAATGATCAGATTTTTGATCTTAGAGTCGTTACAGGTACCTACTTATTTGCACCATAGTTGCTCAAAGTTACACATGTCTTTAATTTGTTAAAATTATATTTTTTGGGAGTGATTTTTTTTTTGTTTTTTGTTTCGGTGTTGCAGAATAAAGATTGATCCATCTAACTCAAGTATTTTTGCGAAAGATATATTTCTTTAACAGTATATGTATAGTACACAGACCCAAAATACAGTACTTACAATACTATTATATACGGTTGGCAACCCTAGTGTGTGCTCCTATTAATAATTTATTCACTTTTAAAAATAACATTTACTATTCGTATTTGCAACACATGTTATTAAGATCAGTAGTATGCAACATGCAACTTATGCAAGTTTCAACTGTTGCAAGACCACATAAAGTAATCCATCCTTAATACACCTACCTCTCACAATTTGCTTATAAACGGACTATCCACTACTGTAATTTACGTTCAATAATTACCGTTAATCAAATTAATTTTACCTAACTTGACCCTATTATTAAACCCGGAGTAAAGTTTAAGGCAAACTAAAACCTCGAAAAACATACTATAATTTAACCGAAGTCAATACTGGGTTAGATAATTTTACTCCGATTTAAGGGATTTATGTTTTAATTTGCCTTTATTGGTTCTTAACATCCGTAACAACTGTGCAAAGTATGCTCAAGAAGCAAGAATCATACAAACAAATATTTTAGCTGTGTTTAAGTACAGTTTACCTGTCTGTCTAAATGGGTATCCCTTCAGTATCCCTTCCCTATGGGTATACGTTCGATGAACGTATGCGCAGCGCAGACGCGAAACGCGTGCTTCGCGTTTTCGCAGCGTTTGCTCTGCATTTATTGAACGCTGCGCTAGCGCGGCGCAGACGTTCACGTCACACAACAACGAAACTGCGACATTTGCACCTCGCTAGTGCAGCGTTCAATTAACTGCAGAGGAAACGCCAACAGCATGACGCACGCGTCGCTTGTGGACGTACGCTAGTGTGAAAGGGTTCTTAATAAACTAGCTAAAGGTACCTACCACTACCTACCTATTTCAGGAAGCAATTATCTACAGATGAATTTCCGCATCCATCATCAGTAGGAATGGAAAGCTATTACGTAAATATAGTGACTTGAAGCGTGTATTGCGAGAAGATTAGTTAAAGGCTTAGGAAATTATTGGATGACTAGCTGACTCGGCCACGCGTTGCTGTGGCTTGAAGTAAGTAAAGATATTGAGGTCAATAATCGAGATAAAAACTGTCCTATCTTTAAAGTTTGACCAAATTACACACACTAAGCCATTCATAAAAAATGGTTGAGTAGTTTAGGAGTCCATCCCAAACAACGTAACGCGTAATTTATATCTTAGGTATTAAGATGTGCAATCAATGTTAGTGTAAATCTAAATATGAATTGACAATTTCGACTACAGTACCCGGCGATAAATATTGCACATCGACCTGTTTGTATTTCGTGCGACAGAGATAACGCTTTACGAAGCCGAAATTAGCCGATTGTCTCTTTCCAGAGGTCGATGTGCAATATTTATCGCCAGGTACTGTAAGTTGCTTTTTACTATTTGCCCGTGGATTCGTCCTATTGGAATTCAAGTAAGTATATACGGTACCTATACCATATAAAACATTGCCTATGGCACTCGAGAACAGGGTAGCTTTCCATCAGTGAAATATATTTTTTGTAATAGAACCAGTACTTCCAGACATTACCTCTTACAAACAATAAAACACACTTCTTTACTAGCTTATGCCTGCGACTTCGTTCGACTGAAATTCTGTTATCTACAGAGTTTTAATTTTTCCCCTTTGAACTCTTATTCTTTTTTAATATAAAAGAAGACTAAGTTACTCCATATAACATTAATTATTTAGCTTCCTGTCAGTAAAAGTCCCGTCCAAATTTTTTGGAGTTAACCGGAACACACAGATAGACACAACAATTTTAAAAATGGTTTTTTTTGTATGAGTTCCGTGTAAACATTCATATGTATTTTGTCATTACAAACAGACATTTCAATATTATTTATTTGTAAAGATGTATTGGTAATATTAGCATTATGGGACTCTTTAATATTACATACAAGTAATACAGGTCCGATCAAATAAATGATTCGATCCGTATTTGATTAGTTTAACCGATTATAATTTTACCGATTAAACACCTGAAATAAGTGCTTTGGGCAAAGATTATATTCGAGCCTAAACTTATCATCTACTTTTAGCTTTTTGAAAAAATTGTAGGAATGTCAACTAAACTTGTTGTTGTGTCCTAATGATACTTTCTGTATTTGTACCTAGTTATAGGTGCTATTAACTATGTTCATGAAGTCCTGGGTTCGATTCCCAGGGTCGGGTAAAGTGTTATTGGATCTCAGTAGCAGCCTCGGATTCTGGATTTGTGCCCGGTTGATGGCAATAGACTCGCCCCCAATAAAACCGACTTCAAAAAAAGCACTAAAAAGTTAAAAATAAGTGGTGCCAAGACAGTATGGCACCGACTCCAAAAAATTGTTAGGTTAGGTTAGGTTTATTAACACGTTCCCTGCGCCATCACTTTTAAAGAAGTTTCAGCTGGTGCTTTGGAGACCTAAAAGATCTCAAAACTAACCTACCTTTTGGTGCGTTTGAGACCTAATCAGTCTCCTAAAGATACAGTTTTGAAAATAATTTATATCTTCCAAAAAAACAATCAAATATATTTTGAAGTTTTTGTGGGTGAAAGATAACCTATTGCTTTATATTTTGCTAGGTTCGCACGCAGTTATGACATTTGAATAAACTACAAATACCAAAAAAAAATATGATATCGATTGTATCTCGTACCGCAACCGAAGATAGTTCAATATGTGTAGTAAGTAGTGATGGGAATAAAATAATATCTCAGTTGTCGATTGAAAAAGTTTTATTAATTACTAGCGACCCGCCCCGGCTTCGCAGGGGTGCATGTATTATACATATAAACCTTCCTCTTGAATCACTCTATCTATTAAAAAACCGCATCAAAATCCGTTGCGTAGTTTTAAAGATCTAAGCATATATAGGGACAGACAGACAGACAGACAGGGAAAGCGACTTTGTTTTATACTATGTAGTGATAGTGATAGTGATGCAAAGTGTTTTTCACTGTCATTAGGTATTAGCCAATGGGGGGCAAATTTGAACATTTTCCAAAATTTTTATTTTACTGGACGATGCAGCAGTATAATCCGGCGTTGATTTTTTGTTAGAAATCTCACCAAAATAAATAGATTTTTTACACTTTTTTCTTTTAAAAGCACTCATTGTATAACAAAAATGATAATCAACACGTAGGTATATACCTACGCGAGTGTTATTTCGCAAACGTGCGCGCGACCTGGGAACGTCGATGCTAGGACAACACTAAAACGAGTCACGCAGCGCCCGCGCCGCCCACCTTTCCTCTCTTGCGTCTACGAGGCGTACGATTCCACGAGTACCGACATATCTCCTAACGCAAGGAATGAAAATAATTACAGTAATGTGCGTTAGGGACCTAATCCATCTCTAATTTTTTTTTTAATGTCCTTGAATTCAGCTTTAAGTAGGAAGCAAATATGTATATTTGTCCTACTCATACCTAAAGAACTTTACACGTTAGATCCTCCCGCAAGGAGTGAAACAACACGATTATGTTCAACGCACAATACAAAAGTCCTGCAAGAGATCTGATAGATCTCGTAATGCAACGAACGTGTTAATATAGGTAGGTTATAGTATTATTTTTAACTTTTTAGTGCTTTTTTTTGAAGTCGGTTTTTTTTTCAAAAGAATATTTTTATTTGTTAATTTTTAGTAACATATTTTTGTCCGATTTCGATAAAATTTTCATGGGACCATTTGGGAAGTATAACCTTTCCAACAAAACAAGAATTAAATCAAATCGGTTGGCAGGCGACGGAGTTAAAGCGCGAACAAACCTAAAAAAAAAAAAAAAACATACAAGCATCCGAATTGAGAACCTCCTCCTTTTTTAGAAGTCGGTTAAAAATGGAACTTAAAAATATATCTGGCGAAATATGGGTGTACTAATGGGTACCTACACATCTGCTAACGTGATGTTGTAACTATGCACATTTAGATTTACAAATTGATTGATTTTCTCTTCTATTTATTTAAACTTTATGCAATAAAAAGTACAAAGGCGACGTTTGACTTTATGACTTTTGTAACTTTTCTTTTTTGCTTCTTCTTTTTAACCCCCCGAAGAACAAAGAAGGATGTTGTAAGTTTAACATGTGTATCTGTGTGTCCGTCTGTGCCATCGTAGCTCCCAAATGGCTGAACCGATTTTAATTTAGTTTGTTTTGTTTGGAAGGTAGCTTAATCAAGAATGTTCTAAGCTGTTTTAAGAACATCCGTTCAGCCGTTTAAAGATCATCATTACGACTTTACGAGAAGCATCTTCCACAGGTGTGGTCGAGATTTGATTGTGTCGAGGCTTTTTCAATTTTAATTTTTCTCTTTGTTGTCTGTCATGTTAATGATCTTTATAATAAATTCTTGTAAGTACTTAAATCTAGCGAATGAGTTTTGGTTTAAATTTTAATGTATTATCATGTTTAACGAATAAAGTTAGCACAGGTGTTTATTTTGGTACGACCTGTACTGCCTACGTGCGACACAAAAAACCGTCCACGTCCGAGTCGAACTTGCACAAGCAGGGTTCCGTACATCCGTACAATATTTAACACTACATATTTTTTAAGAGTTTTAAAAAATAACACAATTTTTTAAACGGGGATACAAGACTGACAATTAACACAAGACATTTTATTTCTATTATTTTGTTGTTATAGCGTAGGAATAATACACACTGGAATTTTAAGCGCTATTATGGTACAAAAGAAAGGAAGCAGAGCCTCTAGGGTCCCGTTTCCACAATTTAGGCATGGAACCCAAAAAATTACTCGTTTGAATAAACACAAGTTAGTACAAAAACCATAATCGTGCTTAAGAAAGCACCTGTGTAAATTCGCAATCAGAAAAACTGGTAGGAAAGGAATCTTGTGTCGATCAATGACTTTGTTCGAGTCAAAAACAACAATCATGTAGATCACCTTACCGGGTAAATGCGGGTTACTTTAGCCCGGTATGGAAAAACCCAATAACACTGACCGACCTGGGAATTGAACCCAAGACCTCATGCTCAGTAATCGCGCTTTGCGACCACTAGACCAACGAGGCAGTCACACAACAATCGAGACATACAAGCAAAAATAATTATTTTATTAGAAGACAGCTCTCTAACTGGAAGGCAAGCAATCTTGCAATTTATTATTGTACCTGTTGGCAGACGTACAGTAACCTCAACATCTGCCAACATTGCCGCGATGCAACACAACAGATGTTGCACGGTGCACACACAAATATGGTAGTCAAATTGGCTAGGTATCAAGACAATATTTCACCTCCTGCACACTTTCTTGATTAACTTAATTAACACCAAAAATTTCATTTCCTTGCAATCATTTTTGCTCAAACTTCCGTAGTGTGATGGACAATATGCGTAGTTAACGGCTGTGATGTGGCTTGTTGCACCCCGTAAACTACTTACAATGATAAATTCATTGTAATGACTGTCGTTGACGGAACTTAATCACGCTTGGACTTAATGGGCTTTACACCTGCACAACTTTATGCCATTCTAAAGGCAACTTAATGTGGAACATGACAAATTACATTATTCAAGGACTCAGCTTTTTTGACATTCTACCTATACCTGCGTACATAATTGAAAATGCAATTATTACGTACTCGACTTTGTAGAAACGTTCATTTATTTGAGAACACAAAAAACCCGGCCAAGTGCGAGTTGGATTCGCACACGTAGGTTTCCGTACCACTGTACAATATTTAGTACTATATACAAGAAACACAATCATGTTTCTTATAGTGGCCACCATTTAATTTTTAACTTTAATAGTCTTTGTTACAATGGCCATAGCGGCCACACACTCTGAATCTCCCTATTACGATTCATGAGATACAGCCCGTTGACAGGCAGACGGTCTGACCCGGTCTGACCCTTTAGGTAGGTACGGAACCCTAAAAAGCAAATATACTTTATCTTCCTTCATCGTCTACACCATTTAAAGTCGAGACTATTTATCTCATAAATGTCACGTAAATTCTCTTGAACTTTGTTAACTCAAGTAACCCTTTACAAGTCAGGAAGCACTATCTTTTTTAATATTTTTTTTATTGGCGTATCTGATTCATACTTATTTACGGAGTTGGTATCGTTAATAATATGTAGGCACTGGATTACAGGTAGGGTGTTGGTATAATGACAGCAATCTGTAGTTTATAGGAATACCTTCCTTTGCAGGCCGCGCAAGGGCAAGACTCCCTTAATTACCCATCTGTATCAGATCGTTCTGACAATAACTTTAGGGCTATTGTCAGAACCATCAACGTAACGTAAAATAACGTTATTATATTTCTTTAAAAATGAGGAAGTTCTAAGTAGTTAAGTATCTGTTTTTTATTACAACAGTACCTCACTATTACCTACTTAGTATGTAATCCCCGAAGGGTTTTTTTTTTAGGTGGTAAAAATCATCAAATGACTCCTTCCGCCCTGGGTGGGGCGGAAGGGACTGTCAGACTTTTACTGACTAAAAAACCACCCTGTTCCTTCTGTTGCCCTTAATTCATGGGTTACACGCTCATTCTGGCGTCATTCTGGTCCATCAGTCTGGTCAGAATGACGGGAGAATTATCGTGTAACCGGTTGATTGACGGACTGATGGTCCAGAATGACAAAAATTAAATATTTTAAATATTTTTCATCATTCTGTTGTGAATGACAGCAGACTGATGCCAGAATGATCGTGTAACCGCTCGAATCATTCTCGCGTCAGTCAATCACTGACCACTGTCCCCGACGCAATCTAAATAAATATTTTTTTTATTTATTTAGTTCAATACAACTATCATTACATGTCATGTTACCCCAAATCGGTAACGTGGTATTTCATAACATAGGTAGCTCATACAAAGCAACAAAAAAAATAACAAAGTGAGCTATCGTAATCTGATACGACAAATAATTTGGTTTTGCGGCATACTTGGCCTTAATAACAATCATAGATTTCTAAACCTAAGTTTCAAGGCGAGAAATAGTACGTAGTTTACTTTTATTTTAACAAAATGTTTATTTTTCAGATTTCTCTGATCACCCAATTAATAAAAAAGCGTGAAGATACTTTTTATAATCGGCAATAAAATACAAAAAGCAACTGTGTCCGCCCGGGATCGAACCGGGGGCCTTGTGCGTGTGAAGCACACGTGATAACCGCTACACTACGGAAACTTGGTTTCTGAAGCTAAAATTACGCTTTACTATGTTATGACTGAAGTTTTATCAGTCTGCTGTCATTCTAGAATTAGCGTGTAACCGTGTTTTTCATCCATCATTCTGGCATCAGTCTTAGCCGGACCAGACTGATTGACCAGAATGACGCCAGACTGAGCGTGTAACCCATGTATTACGTTCCGGGGCCACGGTATCCTGTTAAGACGTCCCGCAACCCCGGCATCCCCGAAGGGTTAGACAGAGGTGTACGGTACGGTGTACCTATTAGTACACCGACATTTCGCCAGTTATGTTTTTGCTTTTTTAGTTCCTTGGTCTTTAAAATCAACCTTATTGACTTTGCTGTATTTATGTATTCCGGTATCAGTTTACGCCCTGAAGTCTCATAAAAAACAACCTGTATAAAGTTGAAGAAATTGGATGCTAAGATATGGATCAAAGTGAGACACGCCACGAGACTAAAGATGCATAAATAAATAAATAATATTAATTTTAAATTGCAGTAGGTATTAGTAGGTACACGTACCTACGTGTAGATAATTGGAAATAGTATCTTAGCTTAGCATGTAAAGGAGATAAGCTGCATTATCATCAACAACGTAATGATATATTTAATAAAAGATTTTGGCAATTATTTTTACATAGGTACCTATTTCATATTTTTGAGCAATATTTTTATTATTTTTTATAAAGTAAAGTAATAATAGTTAGTATCGGGTTAGTTAGTTGCTGGTGATCAAAGAGGTTGGGTTACAAAAGAGAATTTGATCATAAAAATGATCACCTGTATTTTTGATTATTTGTCTGTAACTTTGTAGCCTACATTTGCATTTAAAAATTGCAAAATGGCATTAAAAAAAAGATTTAAATAATACACACTCGAAATCGGTGAGTGCTCTAAAAGCAAAGAATATAATCATTCAAAGTTTAAGTTAAATATTTTTAACAAACTAAATTATAGAATTACCTGAAAAGTAGGACGCAAAATCGGGACTCTGGCTGTAGCTATGGCACAGAAGTGTTGTATTAATTGCATTGTTCGTTTCGGGAAACGTTTTGTCAGCACTTATGTGACGAGCGGTAAGAATGCGCGTCCCACTGCTAGCTTCGCCTGACAAATCCATTTTAACTAAATCACTCAATCTAGTTAGAAATTGTCACTAAAAGTCTGTTTTTATTTATTGTTCAGCCCAACTTTTATTCATAACATAATCGATATTTGGTTGTTATTGTTTATCACTGGTTCCAAAATTAAATTTCGCGCGTCATACGCTGCCCACTGTTGATGCGGGCGCCGAGGCGAAGGCATCTGAGCATACTGCCAGAAACAAACAGCCAGCTTGCTCACTGTCGCCGCTTATTGCGTTCACTTTCTTTCGACATTTTAGTGGCCTGTCTGCGCAACGCCTTCACTAGTGATGTTCAAGACACTATATTTTTAAGTATTGCTGTCCGCCATGTTTTGACACAAGTAAACTGAATATTGAATACAGTTAAAATTGTTGTGACTGCAGGCCAGCTAACGATTGTATAGCGATAACATAGCCAAAGTTATGATAAGATTAGACCATGTTGTACCTACCTGTGTTTTAGTGAGAATGCTTGGATTGTTATTAGATAAATATACCTAGTCGCTATATTATTTTATTTTTGTATATAAGAGATAAGGGATAATAACAATATCGCTAATGGGCTCCTACGTTGGTAGTATGAATCATTATTATTATCTATTTTATTGTATTTATTGGCGGGCGCGTACCTTCCTATATCTAGAATGGAGACATATGAATAAAAAAAAATAATAATATAAGAACCTACCTACGTACACCTCAATTGGTAAAAAAAGCACCAAAAGGTGCCACTGTAATTTTATCGATATAAAAATAATCGACTTCGCACAACACTACCTTACTATGAGGTAATACCTGTAGTAGCATTAAAAACCACTGGGTAATATCCAGCAGGCCAACTTCATGCTCTGCTTGTAACATAGATTGTTAGAATTATTGGCATAATAAACAACACGTGTGGCATCTGACATCTTAACGATAATCGAAACAATTGCTTAATAAAAAAAGTTATAGGACTTAGGTAATGGGGATTATTACAAGAATATGTGCCAATTTAATGAGATTTAACTCCAGCCTCGAGTTCCGTATATAGTTATATACTTAGATCACGGTTAGAGGAATAGCTCTTTCCTTAACTATAGAAATACCTCATTTATGAGAAAAGAGCAACAAACTTTCTCTTTTATTTTTCGTATGTCATGACGCGTGAGGTCTATACAGCCTTTATACAGCATTCGGATTTAGAGAGGTCATGCTAGCTATGGATTATTTATGTCAATAAGTAAGATTTACCGACTTTATTTCATAGTAAGTTAACTGAGCGTGAATATTTTAGTAGATGTCCATTTTTACCATCCGAGTTTTCTACACTTCTATTCGGGGGCGACAAAAATATCAACATCTAAATTCTTCCGTGACAAATCATAACGAGAACTTGATATTATTCCAGTTTAACTTTTTTCCAAGCATTACCCTACCTTCTTTTTTTAAGTAAAACAAACTTCCCGGCTGTAGCATACTCCGGCACCTACTCCCTAGATTACTTTGACAGAAAATCATGAAACAATTCCAAGAAATTGAAACTATAGAGAACTATTTTGTACGAATTGAAAATTACCAAGAAATGTTACATTTTAAAATTGCACACCCCATCATCAAAAAGAAATAATTGAGTAGGAAACATGTTGCTTTGTAAACAATTGTGTTAGAAACATGTAAACCTCTCTACCAACTTAACTCATGTCAAATGAGTTGGCTGTCCATAATGTAGTCAGCCAATCACAGCAGTTAAGATGCATTTGACAGTTTATTCATGTATTTCCGTGTTGATTTTCGTTCCAAAATTCAAGAACCCAAATACTTATGCCCACTCTTCAAGTTATAGAACTTATAGAAATACCAAAAAAATAAGTTAAAAATAACTAAAACCCGACTACGACAAAATCGCGCACTGAAAAGTATAAAACAAGAACAATATTCATTTGACCGATATTTTCGAAATTTTTAAGTAATAGCCGTGGTCGTATGCCACCTACGGTTGTTTCACACAATCTTTATTGGCTAGGTGGCATACGACCACGGCTATTACTTAAAAATTTCGAAAATATCGGTCAAATGAATATTGTTCTTGTTTTATACTTTTCAGTGCGCGATTTTGTCGTAGTCGGGTTTTAGTTATTTTTAACTTATTTTTTTGGTATTTCTATAAGTTCTATAACCTGAAGAGTGGGCATAAGTATATTATATATTTTTATTTACACTTTTTTGGGGGTTATATTATTTGAAGGAATAACTCTATTTAATTATTCCATATAATAATAAAAGCAAAGTAGCGAGTTAATTTCAAATTTACTCATTAAGCCTTTTCATTTGATATCCATGTTGACACTGTTAAAAACAGGCAAAGTAGCTAGTAAAAGCTATATAATGTATATATATTTCAAATGTGCTCATCAAGCCCTTTAATTTGATATCCATGTCGATACTGTGCGAAAATACTTTTTTTTTCGATAACGACTTCACATCCCCTGGAGGGCGCCATATTGGATTTGGTGACACGTCACCTACCCTATAACCAGCGGACAACTGAGACGCTTCTAACGACACCTCATTTGTCATGTAATGATAAGTAGTTTAGAAGTTACGAGGGAACAAACAAACATACATACATACATACATACATACCGGTCAAAATCATAACCCTCCTTTTGGCTTTGCCGTAGTCGGGTAAAAAGAGGTATGGGACGCCAAATCCCAATAGTTTAATAATGATTAAATATTTATGAATAGTAAAACTCCGTAATAAAAATATATCATAATATTTTTTTAAAAGGCATACCATTTATCGTAATAAACATAGGTAGTTAATTACACCGATAAATTATATAATAAATTATAAATTAAAATATGAAGATACGGTAGTAGGCATTATTAAATACGAGCATATCATTGAAGAAGGTGCACGCTTGAAGTAAGTTGGTACTAGGGTTGCCAACCCTACTATATATATAGTATCCTACTATATTAGAGCCCCCGCCTACTATATTTTTGGAAAAAAGATATAGTAGGCGAAACTACTATATTTTAAAGGCATCAAACTCTTAAGCAATAATATTCGTTTTATAATGTATAAGCGTAGACGAAACATCTGTATTTATTTCTTAACGATTCTGGAATGTCAAGTTGACAGTTACATCCAATAGACAGTTTTTCGATTTTCGCGCTCTCGACTTCGTGTTTTTGTAACGACTTACTTAGTTAATTAATATTATTAGTCATTTTGTATGGTGTCTCTTCCATAAAAGCCATTATTGAAGATTTGAAGTTAAATATTTTTTATTTCCAAAATGAATAACAATGGTAATAAAATTATGATGGTGAAATTAAAAGGACGTTGGCACTATAACGCCTCCACGAAAAAAAACAAAGTGGCTGCAAAAGTTTAAAATCTGGTGGAAGTCCAAATACAATTGGATAGTTCGCCATAATGGAAAATGCACAAGAAAGAGATTGGCATGAATTAAATTTAAATTGCAGTAACAGCTTAGAGGCATTTCTTAAAAATAAAAATGTAATAAAGGCTAAGAGTAGCAAAAAAATATTCTTTTAATTAAGAAATAAAGTACCTATTTTGGAACCTACTATTTTTTTTTTACCATTTTCCTTACCTACTATTTTTTTATGGGTAATAATTTTAGAACTACTATATTTGACCGACAAAGAGTTGGCAACCCTAGTTGGTACATAGTTTCTTTTAGACTATTTGGAGTACCTATTCGCTAAAATCGTCAGGCGTTTATATTTATTTGACTTCAAGTAAGTATAACTTAAGTACTTATGTATTAATAAAAGAGATCAATTGAGTGTTCTAAGCTAGTTTCAGGCTATCAGAGATACCGAAGTAGGTCGCCAAATAGGGCGAGTAAAGTTCTACCTACTTGCAAGACTATTGCTCATAGATCATCGACAGGCACTTGTCTAAATTGGTTAACTTTAGTCTTAAGTTTTACAAGAGTTTTATGAATAAAAATTTGTTAGCACGCAGTACATGACTTGCATGCATGTCCTTCTTGAAACAAAATTGGAGAGCAGAAAATGTAGTGTATTTTAAAAAATTTTAGGAAAGTACCGCATCATTGGGATTGATACTTAGATTAATTTTGTTTTTTTTTACATAATTATGTAGGTAATCGACGTCTCCGGCTAATGTTCACACATAACGCGCATTAACGTTACCTGATTAAAAATTGTTAGTACCTAGGTAGTAATTTAATATAAACCAACTGATTCATACATTTGTGTTCGCATACCTACATATTTCTCGAGAAAAGCATGGACCAGCAATTTTTTTTTTTCTTTTAAGTATAGTTTTGTTCCATTAGTAAAAGTTGTCATTAACAATGAGTACAAGTTCCCGGTAAAAAAAAGTTAGTTAGCTATGTTAGTACCTACCTACCTACGGTAACAATCTGTGACTTTTGTCACCGACTGTAGGTACTGCTGCGTACTGTGAATTCCAAAGCTTGCAAAGATATATAGGTACTTACATTACGTAGGTACCTACGGCTACGTTTTTATCTCAGGGAAAGTTTTTATTGTGAACTGCAGCAAATCTTTAGGTTATGTATCTATTTATTTTTTTCATTCATTGTTTTAGGAATGAATTTTATTTTTCGTCGTAAAATGTCTATTACGGAACGACACAAAGAATACCTACCTACTAAAAGCAGGTCGTTTGGTCTAGTCACAAAAGTCTGTTGTTTGTGTAAGCCTTAAAGACCATCTAGGAAAGTAGTAGGTACCTAGGTACCTAACTTAGAAGAGTTTGACGCGGTGACAATAGGAACTAAATATTGCCGACAAGTCAATCAATAACAAGCCGCACTTATTGATTTTCATTTATTTTATTGTACCTAACGATGAAACGATTTGTTTATTTCTCATTTAAGAGTAACTTATGGCTGAAAGTTTAGCCTCCATTTTATTCCAAACAATAGTTTACACTACCTACCATTTGTCAAAATCAGTTCTCATACATTTCTTTTTTTTTTTGCATGGCTCATGGCTCACGGTCACACACATTATTTTGTAAACAAAGACATTCTCTCAGTCAAACCCCTAGCGCCGCCAAGTGGGCAATAGCGAATGTACAGATCTTAATTTTTGGAAATGTTGAAATTGACACAATTGTACATTTGTTTAACACTTCCAAACATGACACTACCCGTGTCATGTTTAGAAGTATTTCGGAATCGAATTATTATCATTACTAAAATCACAATTAAGGCTTGATTGCCGAGTGTTAAGAAAAAGATCTTCTATAGCTCTGGCTAGCTCCCTGTCAATGTTATTTGAATGTCAAAAACCTTATATATTTCATAACATAAAGTTCTGCTACTAGATACTAGATGGCGCTTTTTCACAAACAGTTCATTAACATTTTCATTGAAATTGTTTATGGTAAGTTTACAAACGGTTAGGTAAAAAAATAGAAAAACGAATAGAAGTAAATGCTTACCGTCACAAGAAATGTAAATAAGTAAAGAATTTTAATTAATATGTAAGAACAAGAATGACTAGTTTATTTTTGCACGGCTTTTACAACTTGTTGATTAATGATACTAATTACTACCTACGCTTAAATACCTAGTTAGGCTCATTCGTTGAATAGGGTTATTCTGTCTAGTATTATTATTTACTATTATATTGATATAATAATGTCATAAACTGTAGGTAGGTACACCTACATCTACATTATGTTGTTTATTTCCTCAAAACATTAAACATGTAGGCTACTTTGTGTCCGTGTTTACATTATTTACTTATGTAATCAGAAATAAAACGAGGACATACCTACTTACTTACCTAATTGAACGGAGATATTTCGAAATGCAAAGAATTGAGAGAATGACGTAAGCAGGTTATTACTATTTACTTACAGAAAAATAACATTGCCGTATTTTTTTATAAACAATGTCATTTAAGTAATGATGATTGTTAATATTTGTTAAAGAAATATTATAAACCTGCTGTGTACTTTTTAAATAATGTTATAATTAAATTCAATAATAATTAACGTATCAAAAAAGTCGATTAAAATACCAAGAATACTTAAATACAAAATGTATCAATTTACATTGTTTATAAAACACTGGTAGGTATTGGCTAATCTGATTGTAAATACGATTCCATTTATCAAGATATAGATAGCTAAATAATATAGATATCTTCCTCCTAAAAGCAACGACTGTTGATAAACATTGCGTAGATGCATTACTATTTACCGTACGATATGGAAATTGTTGAGTCAAAATTCTTGTTATTGTATAATGACACAATGATTCATTAAATGTTGTGGAAAATATGTACAATAGGACCTAGACTCTAGATAAGAAAAGCATAGGTACCTATAAATACCCGTGCGTTTTGCAAAGTTTATTTTTATAAATTGATATTAGGTATCCCGATTCCCGCGTGTATAAAATTTTAAACGGAGAAACGTGTGTTATCTTTATTCGAAGGTCAAATTATAGGCAGTCGTCGCCCGATACATTAAAAATGAGCACGTTGTTAACAGTTAATAATAATAAAATTGTTTTGCGTTTTTTTTAACATGTTACACATTTAGATAAATTAATAAATTATTCGTAAACGCCATATTTTTTCTGTTGAGGTACCTAGTAGGTATCTAGAAATTTACAGCAACAAAGTTTTCTATCCACGTGGTTATTTATTTAACTTGTAGCTATAGATAGTTCAAGGAAGTTTGCAAAAATATTTTTGTTTTCATGTCCTTGCGGAAAACTTGGTCCAATAAACAAATATTTTTAGATCTAAAAGTAGTTTGCCATTAAAAATTGTAAAATGACACCACAGTGATGGTATAAAAACGTGGTTACAAAAAGCAACGGTCGTACTATTTAGGAGTCAATGACTTCATGTGGCAGTCGTTTAAAAGTTACTCTGGTACCTAATTACTTCCATGGCTCACAAAAACATATCGTAGCAGCGTTCGTAGATTCCTCAGATACCATAATAGGCTATCAAAACGTCCAAAAACTAGGAAACCATTCATAATTACGAAGTGTACCAACCAACAGTTTAAAACGGTCTTACATACCCATTAAAAAACTACGTGTTCGTAGTCTGGAAAAAACCGAGGGCATTGTCCGTTTTTAGTTTTGTTTCACCCAAACATACGAGACACGCAGATAGATATCTATATTATAAATACACATTGCCTTCTCGACGGGGCCGCTAGTATTTTAACATTATAATTAGCGATAAACACAAATCATTATTATGTCGTACGCGTGATCGTGATGTTTGGTAATAATTAAAACTGAACCTAAATCTCAGCAGTTAGATAAAATACCTATCATATTTTAATATTTTATAGAACATCCATTTTAGCAATACGTTTCTCTTTTATAATTTCGACATTGTAGGTATCAAAATCATCTAGTAACGACATACTTGGATTTTTGCAATTCAGGTCGGGGTCCTACATATCTAGTTGCTTGTCAGTGTCAACATGCCTGTCTACGCAGGTACGTACTTATTTAAAGGCTAATTGTTATGTCTAAAATATACAGGGCTAATAGGCTCTCCACGCTAGATCATACGAAAGTTTATTCATATCAATCAAACATGTCGACATTTTTCGAGCAGTGAACCTACCTGTCTTCTCTGAAATAAAATCTTTTCATGATTCAGCAAGCCAGTCGGCCGACTAGCTAAACCACTAACACAGAGATAACACCGTTCACTGTACAGGCATATCGAGTCTGTCTTGTGTTTATTTACGTCCATCGTATTGTTTGTATACAGCCCGGCACGACTGCGCATCAGACTACGTCATCCCTCCCCCCTCGCCTGTACCCCGCTGAGGCCTGTCTTTCCTACGCTGGGGTCGAGCTGGCTCACTCGCTCATTCATTCGGCATTCGCAAACGTTGTTGCTCGCCGCCCACCGTACCGGTGAGATCTCTAGTCCCTTACTTAATCAATCTTCAATTTCTAACCGCTCTATCCTTCACAATGTTGAAAGAGAAGTCCAGATATGACAATCGCCATTCATCTGAAGAACAGAATCGTCCGCTAACCTCCAGTAGATTACCTGCTATTGAGGAACTCACCCTTGGCCTGAAACAAAAGCTTCACCTGCAGGCTCGAGCTCGGGCTGCACCTTACTACATTAGAAAACAAGAACCAGTCGATCTTGTGGAAAGGTTGCTGGAGCAGAATGCCCTTGTCGCCGAGGCTGTTCGGAGATTACAGGAAAAGAAACAACTGTGTCATGAAATTTCTGTAGATTCATAATTTATAAACAAAACATTTTAGTTGTGAAAGTGTCGAATGTGTTGTGAAATCGCTTGTGTGTAAGAAACGTGTCGGGTTACAATGGTGCTATATGCGGAGAGCGTGCAAGAAAGAGATAGCCACCAATGACGTGTCCCGCACGACACGAGTCACGAGAACGTACCAAAATGGCCGCGCGTACTCTACAATCATAATATTTATTCTTCGTTTTATAGTGACCTTAACTGATCATGATCAAAGTACTGAATGACGTAACTAGCCGTTAGTATTGTAATGCGTTCTAAAGTACTTATTTCTATAATAATTAAAACTTTGTGACTGAATGTCGCGTTAAGACATTTCCATCTAATTAAATTAGCTAATGTGAAGTATAATTCAAGAGCTTTAACTATTGTTTATGTAATTATTTAAAATATTCGATAGCAAATGTCCGTTGTCTTTCATACAAACTTCATGTTTCTACACTTAAGTGAACTGCTTTATTAGTTTTATTAATACCTCAACTCACTGCAATGAGTGACATTTCTTATCTCAACAACATTACATCAGATATTTCGCTAAAAATATTTGTACACTAATTCTATGCTAGCGAAACATCTAATGTAAACACTCAATTAGGTCATTTTTTGTGTTATAAAGACTTTCAAAAAGTGATTGTAGAGATAACAGTACACTTTTACATTGTAATAAGTACCGTACAGTTACTTCCACGCATGTGGTAAATTAGGGAAAATTCATTTTTGTGTGCACTGTGCGATTCCAGAAAGTACCTTCCACCTTCCAGTTGAAACGGTCACAGTCACAGTGCAACTTAGACAATTTGTAGTGTATAGTTTTATAAAATTCCTATCTAGCTATACTTTATTTCATCAATGTAGTAACTATGTACAATTGTACCAATTTTGGTATAAAATCATCGTAATATTACATGTGTGCATGTTTTAGTGCATTTTGTGATTTTTAGGTAGTTTAATTTATCGTCGATCTTGTGATTTAGATAAGAAATAAGTAAAAAAAGGAATTAATTTCAAAAAATAAATTTTTTGAATTAAGTTCTTGAATAATTTAGCTGTACAAAATATTTAATTAAAAATAGCTATCTACGAAAACTTTCAGTGTTAGTTCTATTTTTCGTCTATTAAATATTTGATGATTATAATGGTTATCTTATTTTCTTTTATCCACTTCCACCGTTTGCAGAAAACCCATTTCCATTTTTTACACGAATATTGATCTCCCACCTAAATGCATTTGGATGGAAGTATCAGTATGATAGGTATGTTAAGAGTATTCTAGGTTAGGTGCCTGAATATCGCTACAATTATTTTGCTACTCTTGGTAAAAAAATATGCCAGAATGCAGTTTTAATAATGTCATCAGTTGGCATAAATGTGGAAAAAATACGAAACCACAACAATATTTCATTGACTTCTTGATGTTTGCTTACAATAACACAAAAATATGTATTTCTGATGATATTTTAGATAACGGTATCGGATTATTATGAATAATACACTTAGCGCCATCTAGTGTCGAGTAGCACTAAGAAGTAAATTTAATCTTACCCAAAAGCCTCATGTTTCTATTTTCATAAATAATATCATTTGACTTTCATTATTTATGAAATGTCACTATGACAGTGTCAGACAGACAATTTTTGCCACTTCATTCATTTCATTATTTATTTGTTGTTTGTCAATGTTTGTTGACAGACAAGGGTCGTACATACAAAATAATAAAGAGTTCCGTACATTAATTAACCAGAAGTTTTTTTTTTATCATTTCCAAAAATTGGTAAGTCTGCATATCGTTTAATTGTTTCTTTAATTCGTTATTTTACAATATTTTATTAACTAAATAATATTTAAATACTACACGGAACGTTTGAATTCCTTTAATGAAGTGCTGACACGCCTGACACAATATTTGTCTAGATTTGGCAGTTTGGCTTTACATATTACGGCACCCTAAAGATGCTGAGATACCTATAAATAAGCCTACGCAAAATGTAAATAATTATGTGTATAAAATCTTAAAGCAGTAGTTTCTTTCCACCAATCTAAATGTTAAGAAATAGATGTTTAATCAATTTATTTAGCAAAAGATGCATACTAATCAAGTTGCATCCTAACAAGTGTAATTTTTTTATAGTGCGTCGTAATCTATATCAATTACAAAGTTTACGCTTATCGTCAGTATTATACTGGCTGGCAACTAAGCCTAGTAGAATCAGTATTGCTTTGTCAGCGAAGATGGCAACTACGTGGTCAATGGGTCCGGGAACGTTGGACGTACCATTGTCCTTGTTTGCAAAGAACAGGAATCGGCTGGCTGACAAATTAAAAAGTGGGCAAGTAGTTGTTCTACAAGGCGGCGAAGACATCAGCCACTATGACACCGACATCGAGTATGTGTTTAGACAGGCAAGTTTAGTATTAACAAAGTTTCCTTAAATGCATTATGCATTTCCACCTACTTGTGAGTGTGACATGATCAAGTCCTTGTATTATTTAACTGCAATTGGATGCTGAATTTAATTGACCCACATTATTTTAAAGAGCTAGCTGAATCCTGCCGCACTTCACTGTGGCTCAGTCTGATAAAAAAAAGTAAATAAAATCACTCACCTATTAAAATGCAATGTTGTGTAAAAAAAAAATTTTGGTTAAATGTTGTGTAAAAACATTGTGTTTCAAGTCAATGTTTCAACTACTTTCCAAGTATTGTGGGTACTGTTTGAATGAATTTTTTATCTTTATAATATAAAATTCAGCTTCCGCAAAGGTAAAGATTCCTCCTATTTGATTTGGCTTTTCATTCCCATTCAGATTTAAATTGTAAAATAAAGGATTTTTTATTATAATCAGGAAGCCTATTTCACCTGGGTATGTGGTGTCCGTGAGCCTGGCTGCTACTTCGCACTGGATGTGGCTACCAGAAAGTCATATTTGTTTGTGCGTCGTCTACCAGAAGACTATGAAATCTGGATGGGCAAACTCCTGAGCTGTGATGACTTCAAGAATTTATATGCAGTTGATGAAGTACATTATGTTGATGAGGTAAGACTTAGAAAATCTAATCTACAAATATAAATAAAAATTGCAATGGTTTTGTTTATGATTTCTAGTTTTTTTTTTTTACATAATCTGTAAGGCTTACATGAGCAAACATCACTGATATTAAGAAACTCTTCTCTCTAATCTTCTGTTTCAGCTCCAAAATGTTCTCAAAAGCTTGAACCCAGAGAAACTGTTGACCCTGGTAAGTCCGAATATAATACTTATAATTAAACTAGCTTCTGCCTTTCAGACTTCGTTCTCATCAAACTTAATTTCTCTATACAAACTTTGGACCCCCGTTTCATCTTCTTAGGGGGTGAATATAGGAAAATCCTTTGTTAGCAGACGTCTCCAAACTATAAACTGCCAAACTTTATCTTCATATTTCGTGATGATTGAGTGAGTGAATAATAAAAATTTGTAAAATTCTTATATTACAGAGTGGTCCTAACACAGACAGTGGTTTGACAGCCAAAGAGGCAGTATTTGAAGGGATTGATGAGTAAGTGAAACTTGGATTTCTATAAAATCATTACTTACTTGAAAAAAATGGTAACAGAAACATTTATCAAAAATTTGCTTTATAAGTTTCTTTTATATTTTAGTTGCTTTCAAAAAGTACCGTGTCTCCTTTAAAATAAAGAGTGTGAGGGATGCCCTAGTTTATGACAGTAAAATAATGTAGAACAAAAATCAATCATACACTTTACATGTCTGGGTTGATTATTCCCTTTGAAGTTTTAAATAGAAGATTTATTTAATTATTTATAACAGCTACAAACCTCCTTTAAATTAAAATTACATTTGCAAAATCAATGGTTTCTTATATATGTATATAAATACTTATTTAAAAACTAATTGACCTATGAAGCTGCAGGTAGGTAGTTAAAAGTATATGTCTCTTAATAAAATTATTGTTTTTTTACAGATTCAAAGTTGACAACGATACATTATTCCCTATCATTGCAGAGCTGTAAGTATCTCATCATTGATCAGTAATAAATAATAGGCATTATGTGATAAAGGATTGTTGCTTAATACATTGATTTTGCTTTATAACAATTAATGTACCTAAAGAATTTTATCTCTAAACACTGCTTATGTAAATATGGTTATCAGTCTTATCTGTTAATTGTTTTTTCAATGCTAGATTATTGTAAAATTATTTTATACTAGCGTCACATATTTTACTTGCAGTTATTAATGTTTATTTGGCCATTGTATTTACTAGTCAAGAAAAAAGTAACAATTGCTTAATGTATTGTGTAAGCAATAAAATAGTTGAATAAATATGCAGAAAACTTGAGTAAAGGATTTTAGAAATTATCTTTTTGATGTTAAGGTGCATAATTGCATATAATTTTCCTAGCTATTGTGCAACATTGCATGCAGCTGTGAACTATATATAAATTAGATAATGAATAGGTATCTGTGCTTTATCTGCAGACTGCATCCTAACATAACACACTCATAGTTATCTGGAAACTACCTATCTATCTATTCTGATAGGTATATAGCAGACATGGCCTACTGGTCGATCGCGGCAAGGCAAAAAGTATAAATACGTATAACAGACTGCGCAACGTAATTAAACCATCACATTGATATAAATAGGTGACACTAAAAATATTATGTACAAGGTTTTAGGACGAACGAGTGACCAAAACATAATTAGCGATTTCAAGATTGGTTCCATATTAAAAGTTTTTTCATAAGTACCTACTATACTATACTCCCTTGAAGTACATCACTCGTTCTACCCAACTCCTTGTATAATTATTTATATTTATTGGTATTTCCTCTTAATAAAAAAAAATACTACATAATTGTATACTGAACTATACTGTTTCATTTAACATTTTAAGAAGTATGTACAGTCGATTATAGCTGTTGCTTGACCCACCCAACTGGCTAGTGGCTAGCCAGTTAGGTGGGTCAAGCAACAGCTATAACCGACTGTACATTATTGGTACTAAGTGGTAGATTGCACAGGGTTTCGTCGGCAAATAGTCGTTCTTGGATCTATTTAAGTTGGCCACCCCTGCTATATAAGTACGCAAATATGCGTGAAGTAATAAACTGGTTATTCTCTGTACAGGCGCGTTATCAAGACGCCAGAGGAAATTGAAGTTCTGCGATATGTGTGCAAGATATCGTCTGATGCTCATAAACAGGTCATTATTTTTTTTAATAACACACTCTTTTATTGGTTTTTTGTAGCTGGTAACTTTTACTGTTGATTGCAAATATGTGGCTGGTAATTATATCTTGTACTGGCAGTTAACTAAGTACGTTGTACTTTTCACTTCTAAGTACTACTAAACACAGTAGCGGATCGGGGGGGGGGGGGGAGCTAAGGTGCAAAAGCATCTGAGTTGGTCCGTGAGTGAGCTTGATATTATTCCAATTAAAGCTTTTTGCAAGCATTAGTCTACCTAAGTTATAAGTGAGTTCTTTTAGTGTTTACTTTGCTAAATATCTACCCTCAGAGGGGGGTCTTAGAACACCCTGGATCCGCCACTGCTTCTAAATACATTACATAAGTCATTACAGTCAAGCTCAATTTTTTGAAAATATAAACAAGTTTTAAAACTACCTAGGACCACTTAAATAGCACTTGGTACCAATCCTATTTTAAATCCAAATGGTCAATCTCTATGACAGGTGATGCTCTATGCCAAGCCCGGGAGAAAGGAGTACCAATGCGAGTCAGTGTTCTTAGACCACTGTTACCGCGTGGGGGGGTGTCGCCACGTGTCGTACACGTGTATCTGTGGCTCGGGCGACACGGGCGCCACACTTCACTACGGACACGCCTCCGCTCCTAACACTAAGATGATCAATAATGGTGATATGTGGTAAGTACACCCGGACGTGGGTCGCTACTTGTACCGGGATATGGTCAATCTACTATTATGATTGAAACGCGTATTAATATTTTATACTTCGTGTAGTGAATAACTTTAAATTATTATTATTTCTAATACTTAATGTAAGGCTTGATAGCCGTCGACACACGGTCTGTCTATTTTATTCTAATTTCAAAAGTAATATTTATCTCATATTATAAGAAATAGGTTGCATTTGGCTCAACCAGCCAGCAGTCTCTACTCTCTACAGTACGTACTAGCTGCCTTTTTAGGCAGCTAGTACGTACTGTACGCAAATAACATTAATGCTCGAGCAGTTCTCATTTATTAATTGACTAGCTCTGACTAGTCTATATGTTCTGGTTAATCTATTAACTGGACTGGACCGATTTTGACGGGATCATTGGGATAGCTGATAGGGAGTAACTTTGACTACTTTTATTTTAGATACAGAAAACATTGGCGATATTTACGCAGACGAAGTCGCGGGTATAAATAGGCTAGAATATATAAATAAATTCGATCGGTACTGAGATGAAAACGAGGCCTAATACGCTCAAATGCTGATGATATGATGACCCAAATGGTATTGGTCAAATTCTGAAACAGACACAGTACCTACACTTACTACCAAACTACTTACTTACTTTAATTTTGGTAATTTTGTATAATATAATTGGTGAATTCATACCTGTGCAAACCCATAAAATAACTTGGTGCTTAAAGAAGGGGTCCTCACCGCATCTTCGACCAAACACATAAAAAACACCTATAAACATGATTGCAGTTTGTTCGACATGGGTGGCAACTACGCGGGCTACGCGGCTGACATAACTTGCTCGTTCCCAGCCAACGGCAAATTCACGGAAGACCAGAAACTGATTTATGAAGCTGTGCTGGCTGGAAGAGATGCTGTTATAAGGTAATAATGAAATGTAATTCCAATTAGAGTAGGTAAAATACAGTTGGGTCTCAAACTCTCGATACTTTGGATTTACATTTCTAACCCGAAGATGGGTACTCCTGAAATTAATAGGTAATTTTCTTTTTTGCGACTGATAATACTAGGCAAGTATTATGAATGCAATTTGTAAAGACTATTTTTGATATTTTTTACTTTCCCTCGCATCATGACGTAAATCATTTGCGCGTAAACTCGTGATCGCAATAGTGTAGTACAAACTTGGTATCCAAATTGGCGACTCGTTCACCACCACAGAAGAAAATTACCGTTTTATTAAAATATTCTTTCAGGGAAGCTAAACCGGGCGTATTGTGGACGGATATGCACCTCGCGGCTAACAGAGCCATGCTCGAACATTTGAAGAAAGGAGGCCTCCTTGTCGGGAACATTGAAGACATGATCGCGGTAAGTGACCATGCTCGAGGTCGGCCAGTTGCTATTAACAATACTGCAGGTAACTCTCTGGACATGTTTCACCACCTTCCGCAAAGTTCTGATTAAATTATTTGGTAGATTATCTCAAAACGGGGTGGAAGGAACATAATGATTCTCTACCTCCTAGATTCTAAATTTCTTCCACTTCCTTCCGACCGCGACGATCTTTAATAAATACGAGTCGACTCGCACACAGAGGGTTCCATACCACCGCACCGTATACAAATATTTAACACTACATGCAAAAAACACGTTTACGTTATAGTGGCCATAGTAATTCCACTCTGTGAAAATTTAAACTACCTATTACGGTTTATTAGATACAGCTCACTGACAGACAGACAGACGGTAACAAACGAGATGTTACATTTAAATGGGTTGTATTTGTAATACTGTTTTATTTTCTCTGTGGACTGTTGTTATCTGAACTAAATAAATACTCTTTTTCTCTACAGAACGGCATCCACGGCATCCTGCAGCCGCACGGTCTGGGCCACCTGCTCGGGCTCGACGTGCACGATGTGGGCGGGTACCTGCCGCACTGCCCGCCGCGCCCCTCGGGCCCGCTCGCCAGGCTGCGCACTGCCCGACCCCTGCTCGCTAACATGACGCTCACTATAGAGCCTGGCTGCTACTTTATTCCAAGGGTATACTTTATCCATTTAAAATATCAGGAACAAGAACCTGTACCAATTTGGTAAAACATTATATACCTTTATTTTTTCCGTGAGGCGTTCTGACTGCCTCCGCCTCGAGGAAAAGATAGGGGTGTGTCGGTCTCCTTTTCTCCTACCGACTAAAACCCCATGGTGTTCCTTGAAATTCCTTTGGCCAGGACAGGGGGTCGCTCAGAGCCTTCTTTCCCCACCCCAGCAGGTATTCATCCGCCACCACCACAAGGCAAGTCCGGTCACCCACCGGCGGCACCGACGCCAAAAAGACGCGCGGGGAACACCTCGCGCACCTTACTCTCGGACCTGTCTCTGTTCTAAAGACTAACAGGCCCCGAATCCGCCTCCCAACGATATTCGCTCATTCGAGTTTTGACGTGCTGAAACTTCGGTTTCTCGCACGAAAAATGAATTTGACAAATTGTCAAACGTGCGTAACCTGCTGTGATTGGTCGAAAAAAAAAAACACTTATTTTTTATTCGTATTTATAATCACTTGCATACTAGCCATTACTATAGTGCGTTTCACCGAATAGTTCCTATGGCGTTATGTTGGCAGCAATATTTTTCAGTTTTATTGTTCAAATTAAACAAAATCTGCGGGAGTGTCTTCTCGTCAATGACTTTGACAACAGAGTAGGGAACATAACGCCATAGGAACTATTCGGTGAAACGCACTTTAATTTGAACAATAACACTGAAAAATATTGCTGCCAACATAACGCCATAGGAACTATTCGGTGAAACGCACTATAGCATAGTTACCTCCGAGGATGCAAAATTGCACCTTGTATACATAAATGACGTAACGGTTTTTTTTTTCAGCTCTTACATGGTGCTAAGAGCAAGCCATCTCAAGCCAAGTTCTTCAACTGGGACAAAGTTGAAAGGTTCCGCGGTTTCGGCGGAGTGCGTATTGAAGATGATGTGCTAATCACCGAAGCGGGAGTCGAAAACCTAACTTTCGTGCCCAGAACGTGAGTTATACTGTTGTCTACTATACTGGTCAAGTATTGTACATAAGTTAATACCTATAATGTGCGTGGTAGATTACGAAGTTTTCCATACAACACAGGTGTGAGGTTAGGTTATCTAATCAAGTTTCTTTAGTACCAATCTATGTTTAGGTACATCAGGTTTTAATCTAAGTATAGCAAATTTCACAAAATCGGTGACAGCAGTTTAGTAATAAAAACGGTAAAAACAGACGGACATTCGAATTTATACTAGGACGCCGCCTTTGTATGGTTTTTATTTCGTTTTATTATTCCAAAAACTTTGTTGACGTTAAATGCCCTAGGTATTTAAATTACTGACGTTAATAACCGAGATTTTTCTGTCTACAGTGTTGCCGAAATCGAAGAACACATGGCGAACGGAGCAAATTTTAAATAAGTGGGATACGGTTTATAGGTACCCACCTCTGCCTACCCGATCAGGGATAACAGGCGTGATATTATATGTTATTAAAATTACCAAAACAATAACAGAATCGTTGCCAGTGTTTTGTATTCCAATAAAATTGTAAATTATGTAAAATAATAATATTTATGTAAGTAGAAAGACATTTTTATATGAATAAATCGTTTTATTGATCACAAAACTGAGTAAAGCTTTATAAGCTGATTTATTTTACGTTGTAAACTAATAATATCTTTGTTCAATATCAACATAATTGAGAAATCTTGATCTTCACATATATCTTAAATAATTTTTCAATATTGGTGGCAAAGGAAAGCTATCTATGATAGATAAAAACTCTTGTGTGGATGTGATTCCACGTTTGCGTTCTCTTATTAAGCTTCTTATTGCGTATCTGCAACTATGCTTCAAAGACGACACATGATTTGGAAGGGATTCTACAGTAATATTATGGGCGTTGCTGTCTAACATAAATAAGAGGTCACGCTGCACCTGAAAATTGGTTAAGAGATCGTTATTGAAACATGATGCTATTGTCAATCCAATATTACACCACATTTCCATCTTTATTTTTTATTTATTTACATCAAGCTATCAATCTTTTCTACAATGGCAAAAGAAGTTCCAATAATGACTATATAATATATTTTATTTTATTTCGGGATAAAAAAAAAGTGCAGTGAAATGTTATACATACTAACTTACTAATAAAACAAAATATGTAGTCTTTAGATGACCTATTCTTGAAATTCTATGAATGACTGATTCTATAAATGACTGTTTTTTTTTTACTTTTATGAACAGTAGTATTTTCATTACAAACAGCTTTAATCATAATCAAAGACCTAGACCTATATCTTATACAGGCTGGCCCAGATAACGACGTCTAAAAGAAAGTTTTGGAAGTCTCTTAGAATGGACTATCCAAACCACCCTCATGTATGTGTTACGTTTTTTGTGGTTTAGGAGCTAGACGAATTAGACGATCTTTTAATATTTTTTGGAATATTCTTCCTTGCATCAGATTTTGATGATTTTCTCGTTTTGCGTCGCATTTTGTTTTTTTTATTATTGATAATTAATTGTTAAAGTCTTCGATCGATAAAAACAACTGTCTGTCTTATCGTCACCTAAAATTACCAAAACTTCTTGTTTTGCAAAATTCATTGCAGATTTTCAGTCCCATAAAGAAAAATCACAAAAGGGTCCAAATGACCTAAAAGTAATTTCAAAAACTTAGACCCTCAGCTCTTTTTAAAACACTACAAATAACTAATATTTTACATAACATTATTCGGTGTAATTGAAACTGGAACATGGTAAGGCGAAAAAAGTGAAAGCTGATGAAAATGAATTAAAACGAACTTTTCTCAAGTTTTCAATGCAATGTGAGCTCTATGTCATGTTTATTATTTACATAAAAAGTACTACTGTATATGAATTGAGTAAATAAAAAATATCAGTCATATGTAAAATCAGTCATTCATAGAATTGTACATTTGAAGGATTTGTCATTTAAAGTTAGGTATTTCGCGAATTAGTCATTACTCAACTAAACTGTTCTAATGAGCTGCATATTATTTTTCAGGACTAAGCTGATGAACTAACATGATCTTAGGACATTCTAGCTTAGCATTATACTGAATAATAACTTACACTTTGTGGAATTATGCCAAGTTGACCCCTCTCATAGGCAATTTGTAAGTAATCTCCAGGCTCACAGTAAATACTATATGGCACCATAATTGGCATTGAAGAAGGATACCAATTCATTGAAGCATAGAATGCATCAGGAATATGATCCTCTTGGGTTGACCCAGATGTACTGCAGTAATCTACATTGCAGCCTTGCTCTATCAGTATTTCGAATACCTAAAATTCAGAAGAAACATTAATACAATATTTATTCTTGAACAGTAATAATGGCAAAAATTTGGAATCATCAAACTACACTAAAACCTACATAAGGTTAAAACAATATTGTTCTGATGTCCTAATATTTGCCTCAGACTTATTATGAACTTACTTCATGAAAGCATGATGTATTTACATGATGTGCATACACTAATGGTGGACATACATTAGCATCAAAAGGATTCACCTCCACACCTCTCATCAGAAACAAATAAAAGAACTCTCTAAACTTTTCTGGTGACTTCTCATAGATATAACCACATATATTTAGATATGAATTCAGTGGAGCGTTTACGTCATATTTAGGTTTATGTTCTTCAAATATTTCTAGATCTGGATTAAATGGTTCAGTAAAACTAAAGAATTCTGGTCCTAGATCACTGGTTAGTAAAACTTCTAAGATCTCAAATTTAAAATAGTGTGGCTTACAAGCATTGAAAATTATATTTCTGTTGAGCTTCTCTTTGTCTGTTACACACAATAATGTGTAGAATACTTCCGTACTGGTATCGAGACTCAATGCTATGTCTATAGCCATATCCCCACAATGATTCTTAATATGAGGATCAGCTCCATTACTTAGTAAGAAATAGACAATATGGTCATTGAACCCTTGAAGTGCCAATGTCAGTGGCGAATCGCCTGAAGATGTCACTTCATTGATATCAGGTATAAAAGGAAAAAGAGTATCAACATTAGGGTAGAATCCTTTACAGCAAGCTAAATGGAAGGGTGTAAAGCAGCCAGGTTCATTTTTGATCTCAGGGTTGGCGCCAGAATACAGTAGCGTTACCAAACCGTCGTTCTGGGAGGCTAGAACTGCATCATGTAATGGTGTATCTCCATCAAAGTCCTGCACATCGATAATTGCTCCATAGTCTATTAATAGTTCTATTAACTCTACTCTTCCTTGACTACTGGCAAGATGCAAGGGCGTCACTCCCTCTGTGCTGCCGTAGTTAACAATATCGTCTGCAGAATTAAGCAGAGCAGTCACAGTCTTCAGCGAACACTTATTTTTACATGCTAGATACAATGCAGTGTGTCCTTCATGGGTCTCAGCTAATGGTCTACATCGAGGGCTTTTCAATATCAACAACACGCATTCATAATTATCGTTGTATGCGGCTTCGTGCAAGCATGTCCACCCCCTGTTATCAACGCAGTTTGGATTTATTTTTTTAAGCAAACGCTCAACCTCTTTAACATCATTTTTTCTAGCAGCAAGATTTAATGCATTTGATGTAGCCGGATTTTGTGAACTAAAATCCATGTCTAATATTAAAAAACAACGGGAGCACAAACTAAGGAAATGTTACAGTAAATGATGCAAATGTACAACTTTTCGATGGTAGGTACTCAGGATTCCTCTTGGATACCAAAAAAACAGCCTAGGAAAAATATTAATATTAAGTATTATTGTAGGTAGGAAAAATCATAATTTGTTAATAAAAAGGAAGGTATTCTCTGTAAATACACACAATCAACACCATACGTAATCATACACAAAAAATCGATTGAATGAACTATACTATTGACATTGACAATGGAAATGTCAAATTGTCAATCGAATGAACGAAACTATGCGAAGTGCGAACCATGAAGGTATAGATAAAACTGGAGTCAAGACTTCGAACAAAAGTTTGAGTCAAATACCTACAAAACTTCTTGCTCTCTTGTGGTCTGACTCTCTCTTTCTAACTTAGGAGGTTATCCTAAGTTAAAAAGAGAGAGTGAGACCACAGAGAGCGAGATAGCGATACATTTTTTGAGCTTCAAGTAGGTATTCAAAGTCTGGGCTCCAGTTTTATCTTCTTTAGCTTCATGGCGCGAACATCACTGACAGACAGTGACGTGACACTAACAGATAGAATATGTATCTGTTGCTGTTGGCATTTTCTTTTGGTGTTGCTATTTTATTTCCTATTGGTATCGAAAGTTATTCAATGTGTTTATGGACGTACCTAATAATATTTACCTACTTTGTGAGTAGCTCGTCTAGAGTTGGGACCACAGAGTACTATAATATAAAAAGGAAGTTGGGACTATACACGCGTCTAACATACATTGTCCCACACTAGGAATTTCTCCTGTATCGTGGGTGCGTTTACAAACATATAAACTCACATACACAAACAGCCAGACTCGGAACAACTATCTGTAGGCCATACAAATATTTGTTCCGTGCGGGAATCGAACCCGCGGCACGCAACGCAGCAGCCGATCGCTCAGCCAGTGCGCCAACCGTGCCGACAATTTTTAATTTTAATGTTTATTTGAAAACCTGTAAGATTTGTACACCTTCTATGGTATAACATGTAGCACGTACTTATATTTAACATCATTGCACGCATCCATTTGTGCTGTAATAAAAAAATGATCTTTTTCTTTAGCACCGACACAAAGTTCAACAATAAATCAATTTAAATGAAATAAAGTTTTGTTTTTATTTTATTGTCCTAGTTAATTCTCAATAATGTTCATGTTTATTGCAGTGTTGAAAGGTCTTCTATGCTCATCAAAACAATACACATAAATGGCGGAATACATTTTATTTAACCCAAAAAGCGTAACTTCTTATTCATACAAAATGTACAAGGAATGCCCAAGGTAGCCCACAAAATTCAATTTTTCTGAACTACCTTTTTTCGCGAGCTATCTTATCGCATTCATCAAGAAATAAATCATTTTAATAACTGAGATAATAATTCAATTCTATTATTAGATATCGGCTCGTCAAAATTTAAATAAAAAATGCGCGGTCGCCAAGTATTTCTACAAGGTTTTTTTTAGGCAAACTTAGCGTTTTAAGTCAAAAATAAAATAAATACATTAGTAAATATTCAAAGAAGTATGAACAATTTACTAGTCCTTAGTAAAATAAAATTAAGCCTATTGAAAGGCAAATTTTATTTAATATTTTCATATGGAAAATAATTATACCAATCCAGAGAATAATAACTTTGTTTATATCAGATCAGGCAACGAGTTTGCAAATCTATATCAAAATTAACAAAATATACAAGTCTTTTATTTGTTTTTTTTTTTTAATCACCGTAAAAGTGGAATGCGCCTGCGATTCCTAATTCTGATTATTCGTAAAAAATAAATAGAGACAGAAAAAATCTCAAAAAAAATTAAATGCCAATCTATTTTATTAATAAATTAATCTGATCCCAGATCTGTGTAATTTAACAAATACCCAGATATTCATGGTAATGAGAGTCAAGGTTATTCGCAAAAAGTTTTACCATCAACTCATGGTCATCTTCACATACTCAGCTAGCCTTTGTTATCTCAAATCAATGTCTAACCTTTAATAATTACTTTAAATTTGCACTAGTGGGCGCAGTGCCGTTGGAAAATTTTAGAGGTGACATTGGTTTGACTCGTGGTAAAGAGTTGGCGCGGGGTGATCGGGGAGAAAGGGGTGAACGTGAACATCGCGCCGCCGGGTACGGACGCGGTCTCAACTCTTCTGCACTGCGGAACGTATTACGGGCTACTCGTCGCCGATACAGTGACGTCACTGTGGATTCTTGCAAGAGGCACCTAAAGACACAAAAACACATATTTTAAAAGGGTTGCGGTATTAATTCGCTATGGTGGAACCTTATTCATTATTAGAAATAAAATAACAGCACCAACCAAGGACTCGTTAGTTCAAGAAAAATAACACCTGGGATTGTGGACCGTAAATCTGGGATCTTATGCACTGAAGAAAACAAATGAGAAGAAGGAGAAACAAGATCAGCATAAATTGTTACAATTACATAAAATGATAGAAGGAAGAAAGAAGTTAAATACCTCCCAAAAACAAATATTCCATTTGAAGACTCACTTTTCTAACTCAGTCAGTTGTTGCTTAGGGGTTGATGCAGCGACAGGTCGGGCGCGACCTAGTTTAGCGCGCGTTGTCTGTAGCATTTGCTGCGTCACTAAAGGCTGCTGACCTTCTTTAGGTTTTGAGCGAACTGGATTGTCCTGAAACGAGATTATTAGGTTAATAATGAGACTTGATACTTTAGCAAAGATAATGTTCTGTGTAGAATAGCACAACAGTGTATATTAGTCAACCTCTCTAAATTGCTACAGGTATGAAGGCAAGGTGACTGTTGATTGACAAACAGACAATCTACTTGTCACAGGACCGAACAATATGAAGATACCAAGGTCTAAATATCCAGCGGTTCTAGATACCTTGAAACTTGTTTAAGGAGTAACAGAGCTGATAGTGAAAAATTTACCCTTGTCTTCCTCAATTTAACATTTGCTATGTCTTGTGGTGTGATCGCCAGGTGGGGTCCAGGAACTCCTGGTGGTGCCGATCCACATCTCGGTAAAGTGTGAGATCGGATGGGTAGCTTTATCGCAGGGGGAAGTGGCGGGGGTGGGAGAGGGGGCGGCGGTGGCGGTGGCGGCGGT
Source organism: Hoplodrina blanda (assembly GCA_949316365.1). NCBI lineage: Eukaryota > Metazoa > Arthropoda > Insecta > Lepidoptera > Noctuidae > Hoplodrina > Hoplodrina blanda. Next base: position 7,310,625 of record OX438589.1, on the reverse strand, counting down.
GGAGGCGGAGGAGGTGCTTGAGGCTGAGGCCTAGGTGGAGTCTCGCGCTTTCTGTATAAAACAGCACGAAGATACAAAATCACTGTCAATAGCTAGAGTTAATTTTAAAAACATGTCATAACAGAACTATTACTATAATATCATTAGCACCAAAGGGGAAGTTTTACCTGAGCTTACCCTCGAGTTGTTCAATTTTGTTCATCATATTTTTCATATCTTCTTTCAAAGTCTCGTTCTCTTGTGCCAGACGCTCTTGCTTCTTATCTACTTCTTCTAAATACCTCCTCAGCTCTCGCAACTCTTCAGAAGTCTCATTGATTTCTTGGTGAGCCAATGGCTCGCGTAGCACATCTGAGTACAGGTTGGTAATTGATTGGTAGCCCTGCAAAAGAAAGAAAAACTGTGAGGCAATGAAAGTGGCACTGAAACGTTCAATATTGCACCAAAGTGTGCGAGTATTATGGTCAAGTTAACGCTAACGCGATGTGTCTTCGGTAAGTGAGTATAGTATAATCGCAGCGAATTAACCGCCTGCATTTTGCACCTCACGAAAATTCTCGTAAAACATCAACTACAATCAAGAGTAGCGAGTAGATATCACAAAAATAGAGCAAGACGTACAATACGCCGAGTCTCTCTTCAAATACTGGTTCACCAAAAGAACATAGGGAGCTGTGTACGTAAACTGACACTAACTCATCATTAACAGTTCATCTAATGATCATATCTAAGCGAATCACTCTCACGGCTATGATTAAGAAACACAATAAAAGTAAGTTGAATGACCTTAGACTTTGAGACACAATAATAAAGTGCATTTCATGAGACGTGACTTAATTTATAATTTTTGGGCAGGCGCGATCATATGGGGAGACGGGTTCTCGGGGTCATGAACTCATGACCAAGCATTAATTGTTCTAAACTGATGAAAAGGATATCACATATAAACATATCTATGCAAATAAAGGTCATTTATAACTTGAATTACGTCTAAGCGATAAAGATTTTGAAGTACCGCGATATGATACCGCAAATCGCGCTAAACCCATTGCAGAATAGCCCTTAGTCTGTGTTGATATAATTATCCATTCATGAACCTAAACACCTACTTAGACACTTATTGTAACGTTTCATTTTTTTTTAGGATTTCTGACAGAGGCCTTAACAGTAAAAAGTTTGGTGATACTAACTACCTTTCTGCCGATCCATGTGCACAGATCAACAATCCTCCAAGCTTTAGGTTTGCTGTTCCTGCGACAGCTTCTCTCTCTCCGCGGTGTTCCACCTGACAACATGAACCACTCCATATCACTTAACTGTCCCGTATCTAGAGCACACTCTATCTCTAATTCAACCTTTATGCTATTTTGTGTAAGAGCACCCATCACTAACTAGTTTCTACACAAACGAGGTCCTACACAAGTTAGCACTTGTCTGAAAACACACGAGCTGTACCAACGTTGTTTTTAAAATGCGGTTGAATGGTCCTGTAGTCTCGTCTCGACCGTTAAAGCAAAACTTGAAATGCTAAGAGATGCTCGCCACGATGATGTCACAACTATATTAGCAGCTGACTGAGCCAAGATGTTTGTAATTAAAAATAGTTATCAATTGAGATAACAAGTTCAAGTTGTTAAAACTAACCCCTGGTTAGTTGTACCTACCTATAAATGCAGTAAATAACGAGGACGTCATAGGTAGTAATTATAGTATCTCAGATTTATTTGTCTGTATGTGATTTGTAATCGTTTAACAATTTAAGTCTATTAAAAAATATATCACCTAATTTCGATATCGATAAGATGAATTATACCTATCATTTAGGTCACCTCTGGAGGCGCAGACATTTAGGATTTGTCGCTCATAAAAATGTACCTACATATTCAAGTTACTTGTTTATATATTTTTTGTGGGAATGACGTAATTACTGACTATAAACATCGATGGGACTTCAATCAAGTCAAACTAACTAATACAGCCAAAAGTACAACTCAAAACAAAGTAAAGTTAAAATCTCTTAGTGTGCCATTTTTCCCGACGGAGGGAATGACGAATGAGGCTAATATTTTACTATTATTATAAATGCGAAAGTTGGGATGGATGGATGTTTGTTACTCCATCACGCCAGAACGGCTGAACAGATTTTGAAGAAATTTGGCTTTGAGATAAATTATAGTCTGGAATAGCACCTAAGGTACTTTTTAAAATACCTATACGGTTCCCGTGGGATAATATTTTCACTTTGACGTGGACGAAGTCACGGGCGGATGCTAGTTAATAATTCTGCATTATATCAATGTATATGTAAAGGACGAACTCATTAGACAGACGAAATACGATGAAATACTGTCTAATAATAAACTAAAATAGTCAAACTCTAAAGAAAAATCATATGTAACATAAATTACCTGGCGTAGAATTTTCGTAATGTTTGCCAAAACCAGTAGTCTTCCGTGACCTCTGAACCGCATCTCTGAACAAATTCGATTGAGATTGCATGCGTCTTTTTCTAACTTTAAATGAATGGTTGCTGTTAACTGATTTAAACGATACGTCTGAATTACTGGACAGACAGGATGGAGATCCAAGCTCTAGTTGTGTGTCCGTTAAATCAGATGTGCTGGAGGAGCAGGAATCCGAACACTTCTTTTTCCAAGGTCGCAATTCTTTGTGCTCTCCATCACTGGAGTCTCGTCTATAACGTTTACTTCCTAAAGACTGTTCGGAAGCTAAGTTAGATGCTGAGTTTTGTATATTGAAGTCTTTGGTGAAAGAAAGGCTCACGTCAACAAAGCTGCAGTTAACTGGCAGAGTCACAAACGGTTCCGTTTGAGTAGAACTGTTGGTTGAATTGCCCAGTGTAGAACTGGGGTCGTCAGTGCCCATGATGCTCACAAATGGAGGAGTCTTATTGTAATCCTTGTCTTTATTTTCATGTGATGATACGAAACTACGATCCCATGACGTGTTTATCGTGTCCTGTTGTGAGCATTTCCTTATTAATTCCACTGAGTTATTACAAATTTCTCTTCCTTCAGACGTATCAATGTCAGTGACAATAATAGTTATTTTTTTGCCTTCGTCAAACGGCATCTTGTTATTCCTTGTGAAAACTTTTTATTACGTAATAGGAGGTAAATTTTTCACTTGTTTATTTGGTATTCATCGAATTTATCAAGTCCTACTTTGTTAGTTAGATAGGTGTCGTCAATATAAATAAAGTATAACAGTTTTCACATGAGCTTTCAAATCTACCCTCTAAAATAAAACTATTCAAATAAAATTTGTCATGTCCAAAAGTACTGTCTAGATTAAAAATAATTAAATTATATTTAAAAATAATTATTTATTTCATAAATATATCCAAAAACGCAAAATCTTAGGCGCTACGCAAATGTAGAAACTTTTTTTACCGACAAGGGACACCGCGTAGTTGCTGAGTCCGGTGACGACAACCGAGCACAATTGCCGGTTGCTTGCTACTATTAAACTGCATGGACTTTAAAAAAAAATGTTGCTCCACACTAGGAATTTGTCCTGTATCGTGGATGCGTTAACAAACATATAAATTCATCTATAATACACAAACAGCCAGACCCGGAACAACTATTTGTAGGCCATACAAATATTTGATCCATACGGGAATCGAACTCGAGACAACAGTGCAGCAGTTGCAGTACCGTGTCGTCGACTCTTTCGGTGATACTGGACTGGACACAGTTGCTGGTTTGGTATTTCTAGACACTGACAACAATTCGGTGCTTGTTTTCAAGCAACTTTAGAGGTTTTTGTGTTCTACTAGAAACTTTTCGATGTATTTTGATATCGCTCAATGTGTCAAATGGAAGCAAAAAACCACAGTGGTTGCGTCTGCGTATGAGTAAGTTGATTCTAAACTAATTACATAAAAAATGAATATATACACTACGGGTTGCGTGTATCAAACACAAGACACAAAAGTGGCTATTTTTTTCGATTTATTCGACTTGTCTGACCACAGACTACATGATCCGACTATTAACTTTATAAAGGTATGTCTAATCTGTGATCCGAACGAACATTGAAGTTGAAAATCAGCTGTTTGATGAATTGTCAAAGTTGACACAAAGCGATCGATCAAACGTAAACAAGGCATTATTATTTTATTAAATTAATTTTATTTGTTATTTCAATGCTTTTAGGCCGTTAATTGTTTTAATAACCGAATACAGTTGCAAAAATGCGTCATGCTTATAAAAAGAAGATTATTTACAGTGGTGTGATCGTCGTTACGTTGATAATTTTGCTGCATCCTGATATGAATGCTCGCCGTTCTTACGAGTATATTGAAAAAGATAATATTATTGAGAGCCTTCATGAAGCTACTGCTGACAATTTTACTAGTACCGCTGTACTTGACTGTGATTATTACGACATTATACACGATGAAACTACTCTGTCCATTAGTTTAGTTGACGGAGACTTGATAGAAGGCCATAAGATAAAGGAAGGTGGAGAATACGCACCTTCTGATTGTAAACCCAAGTATAGTACAGCTATTATCGTTCCTTACAGGTAAATATTGTCAAGCTGCTTTAGTTCACTCATTACGTTTACCAAGAAAACTTCTTTGCCTAGCAGGGAGACAATAGAAGCTAATAAAAAAAACATGACTGCCTCGTTCATCTAGTGGTCACAAAGCGCGACTGCTGAGCATGAGGTCTTGGGTTCAATTCCCAGGCCAGGCAAAGTGGTGTTGGGCTTTACCATCAGAAATTTCTCATTAGCAGCGGAGTCTGGATTTGTGCATGGCAGCATGAGATGGCATCATGCCGTTTGTCGTCACGGCAATTTGGTCGATTTTTCTGCCAAACTGAGCCAATAGTTGTTTCACATCAAAAACTTCCTTTAACTGTTCAAACAGTTTATTGTAACAGAGCTATTAATAAGGATATTGCTAATACTTCACTACAGTACTAACTAATACTTTGAAAGCAATACTTATTATTTTTCCAGGGACAGAGCTGAACAACTACGAGGGTTCCTAGTATACATGCACACATACTTCCATCGTCAACATATACATTACCGAATCTACGTTGTTGAACAAGTGGACTCTCGCCCTTTTAATCGAGCCAAGCTCATGAATATAGGAGCAGTTGCTGCTATGAAAGCAGGGTACCCTTGTCTGATACTTCACGATGTGGACCTCCTGCCTTTGAGGCCGGCAAACTTGTATGCTTGCACTGAACGACCCAGGCATATGTCTTCTAGCATCAATAAGTTTAGGTATACTTAGTACATTACAACTTTAATATAACAAACCTCAATATAACAATTTTCTTGATTTAACAAATATTGGGAGATACCCTAGGACCTAAGACCCTTTGCTAGTAACAAACAAACATTGTAACAAATTGTTTCGTATAATGAATATTTTCTAATCCACTTCAGCTCTGTTGTATCGAGGTTGCACTTTATAAAAAACATTAAGTTTTTTTTTTGGCAAACGAAGAATCAGTAATTTGGTTTATATTATTTTGTAATTTAATTTCTTTTTTTCTTTAATTTTAGTTTAACATCTGGAAGCAATGAATTTGGCTGAAAAATTACAATAGTATTGTAATGCTCAGTATAAGCATTTGAATCTATGGTTTTATGGTTTTTTTGCTTGGTAGATATATGAAAAGGTATATTACAAATTCTCAAAGTTTTATGTTGCTGTTTTTACATAAATTGCTTATGTTTTACTTCTGGGTTTTATGTCTTTTGTAACTCAACTTTACATAATTTCCAGATTCGTCCTGCCATATTTGAACCTCTTTGGTGGTGCGATAGCAATCGTATCAAAGCAATTTAAAGCTATAAACGGAATGAGTAACGAATTCTACGGATTGGGTGGAGAAGATGATGACTTGTATTCTCGGTTAGAAGCAAATGACCTCAAACTGTGTAGGTTTCAACCGGATACAAGCCGTTATCATATGGTCTCATCCAAGGCTGAACGAAAGACGTAAGTAGCATTATTGTTCTTTTTAAACGCATTTACTATGTAACTATGGTTACTATTCCTTAATTGTCTTGAAGCATTGGTGTATGTCATTTAATTTATACTCATGTCATTTATTGCATTAATTTGCATACAATGGCGTAAAGCTTCAAACACTGGCACTGTCGTAGCCCCTACAATAACAATCGTAATTGCAACATTCACCACTAATCTAAAAACCCTATTCAAGTGGCATAGATGTTTATGTACACTATTATATTTTCAGGGACCAACGTAAAAAGGTATTAAGTCTCACCAAGGAAGAGGTGGCAGCAGATGGTTTAAGCTCATTACAATACACAGAGGTCGCCACCGTCCTTCATCCACTCTTTACCCATATCATGGTTGACTTGTAGCATATCATTTGATATTACAATTATACCCCATTTCTTTAGGTATTTAGCAAAAATTAAACAAATACTACCCACTTTTCAATTTATGTTGGAAGGTAGGAACAGTGCGGATCCAGGATTGTTGTTCGGGAGGGGCTTGACCCCACGGGGTGTAGGTTTTTAGCATAGTAAATACTAAAAAAGCACACAACATTTTATAATTGATGTCAATACAATCGACGTCAATTATAGAGAGTAATACATATATTTCCAAAAAAAAAGCTATAGAATAATATCAAGTTCACTTCAAGATTTGTCACGGAAGAACTCAGATGCTTTTTTGGCCCCTTAGCCCCCCCCCTCCCTCCTACTGGATCCGCTACTCGGTAGGAATATAAAATAATTCAGCCTAAAAAGTTTCCACTGCTGGGACTTAGTCTTTGGCCTATATATAAGAGACAGTGAGCTGGAAACCACCATGTGGACCCAGTGCAGGTTGATGAAAGTCACATGTCTTGCAATTGTCAATAATTTCTATTTAGTATCCAAAAGTAGGGTAGTTGTAGTCACATTTAGTTAAATACCAAATCGAATGGACTTACAGAGTTATTCATATCACTTGTTCAATTTCGCTTTAATTACCAGGAATTTTAAGACCACTTTAAAATAAGTAGTGAGTTAGTAAGCTAGAATATTAGGATTTAAATCTCAATACAATAATGTTTTCGACTCGAATTTCGACTATAGCTTGACTTAAATAGATTCCGAAGCCATAGATTAATTAGATCATTTGAACTATCGGAGTTATAGATTCAAATAATAATAGAACTAACTTAATATGAATTAAGGCAGATTTGGAAAGGAAGTAGAACTCTTTTTACAAGCTTTTATTCAACTTGCAATGTATGTATGTACTATGTAACTATGTTTGTTGTGGCATTTTGCAACTCAATTTTGAAGCAGTTATGTTCAACCGATTTTGCTAAAAAATATTTTCGCTCCGAAATAAACCAGCTAAGTGCGGGTCGGACTCGCACACGAAGGGTTCGGTACAATATTTAACCTTTTGACCGCCAGAGCAAAAACGCATCGCCGTGCCCTCCACGCCAAGCCACAAATAAAAAAAAAAAACTGTATAAATAAAACACGTAAAAGTAAAGGTTTAATATGTTTATTTTGTATTTATCTATGATCTGTTTCTTGGCATGTATAGGTGTCGTTGGCGCACAGGGCACGATTGCGCATGACATCTATAGATGTCATTGGCGTTCAAAAGGTTAATAGTACATATGTACATACTTACAAAAAAAAATACGTTCTTGTTAGGGACCCTCCTTAATTTAATTTTTATTATTTGTTGTTATAGCCATAGTAAAATTTTAAGCGTCTTATAATGGTTAATGAGAAGCAGACCGCTAAAAGAGAGACGGTTGGCGGAGGCTTAGTAATAAGGTCCTGCACCCGTCAGGTACGGAACATAACGTTAACCCTACGACTATTAACCTTCGTTCTTAAAAATTAAGGTGTAAATTCGAACGCCTAACAGCATTGACGAACCGAAAACCTCATGCTATGTAGTCGTGCTTGCGAACGCTAACCAAAGCGGCAGTAGCTCATTTTAAAACCTTCCCAGATCTGCCTTCCTCGTAAAATTAGCCATACGAAGACCAAAACTTTTACTCAGCTATACTGCTACGTTCCTATTGTCATTTCAATCGAATTAAAGCAATAATAATAATAATAAAACATTGTGATAATCTTGTTGAGGGATTGAACGATTTCTGTCCATAGAATTCCTATACCTAGTTAGTTAATCTAGTGCAATTACATCTAAATTATATGTATGTTAATACTATTATGGGAATTGATTGTGTAAAACTTTAAACTAAAGTTGTTGACTTGTACTTAAATTGTTTAATGAACAATGTTTTATTCGGAAATGTGTTAAGTAAATCTACTGTTAAAGTACCTAAGTACAATCGGCAAAAAAGTAGTCTACTACTCATTTTGGTTGACATCATAAAACGACAAATAATCTGACAATAAACTACCTCTCCATATATTATGTAATTGTTGTTTTTTCCACTTTATGGATATTTACATTTCTCAGGAAATTACGGCAAAATTGTGTGACGACTTTTTTTTGCCGACCGTACCTACCTACTACTAAGTTATAATATTTTTGACCATTTGTTAGACCTAGTGTCAACAGAGGAGACTTTAGAAAGTGCCAAATGGGCCAAATTCTAAGTGCGCCACTGTGACATGCGTAAATATACTTTATAGTATCGTCAATAAGGTTTAATATGCAATATCGACCGTTGCTGTAGACGTTATAAGATCACGATAGGCGTTGTAAACATTAATGGATCAATTAATCGATTTAAATGATACGATGAATAGGTAGAATTGTCGTAAAAGAAACGTCATATCACTGGGAAACAAAGGAATTTGAATGAGATTGTAATCGAATAGAGATAGGTAGAATGTAATAAGTAGGTAGATCGGTTGGTAGGTAAATAGTGAGATTTATTAGAAAGTTTGTTGTTTTTAGGGTTCCGTACCTCAAAAGGTAAAAACGGAACCCTTATAGGATCACTTTGTTGTCCGTCTGTCTGTCTGTCTGTCTGTCTGTCTGTCTGTCAAGACCTTTTTTCTCAGGAACGCGTGGAGGTATCAAGCTGAAATTCATATCAAATACTCAAGTCTATGGTCTCTTGGAGCTGTGAAAAAATCAAACTTCTAAGTCAACGCGATCAAAAGATACTCCCGTTTATGCCGCAAATTTTCGACACTCGCAAGGGAATCAAAACCTACAGGGTACTTCCCGTGAACTCAGAATCTTGAAATTTGGTATGAAGCAACGTCTTATAGCAGAGATATAGGAAAAATTGCGAAAAGTATAAATTTTTAGTTACATCATATAATAAAAATATTTTTAATAATTTTAAACTTACTACCCCTTTCCTCATGAACGCGTAGTGGTATTATATTGAAATTCATATCAAATACTCAAATCTATAATACCTTTAAGCTGTAACAAAATCAAACTTCTATGTCAACGCAATCAAAAGAAACAGGAATTAAAACCGCATATTTTGAAACTCGCCACTACTCGCAAGGGAATCAAAACCTACAGGGTACTTCCCGTGAACTCAGAATCTTGAAATTTGGTACGAAGCAACGTCTTATAACACAGATAAAGGAAAAATTGCGAAAAGCATAAATTTTTAGTTACATCATATAATAAAAATATTTTTAATAATTTTAAACTTATTACCCCTTTACTCATGAACGCGTAGTGGTATTATATTGAAATTCTTAACAAATACTCAAGTCTATAATATCTTTAAGCTGTAACAAAATCAAACTTCTACGTCAACGCAATCAAAAGATACAGCAATTAAAGCCGCATATTTTGAAACTCGCAACTACTCGCAAGGGAATCAAAACCTAAAGGATACTTCCAGACGACCTGGAATCTTGAAATTTGGCATGAAGCAACGTTATAAAGTACACATATAGGAAAAATTCCGAAAATCTTAAATTTTTAGTTACATCACATAGTATATTTTTTTTAATAATCATAAACTTACTAGCTGACCCAGCAAACGTTGTTCAGCGATTAAAAAAAAAACAGATGTTGGCCGATTCTCAGACCTACCCGATATGCACACAAAATTTCATGCAAATCGGTTCAGCCGTTTCGGAGGAGTTTGGAAACAAACACCGCAACACGAGAATTTTATATATTAGACTTGCTGACCCAGCAAACGTTGTTATGCGATTAACAAAAAAAAATAAAAAAATTGTGCCTATTTCTAGTATTAAAATTATGTCTATCACTTCTCTTCTTAAAGAGATGAAGATTTTTCCGAACATACATAATGTTTTCATATATGTATTGACAAGGTACCGTCAGCTTTCCACATTGTTATGTTATGGATTTCATTTAGCAATAAAAATACCATAACTTTTACTTATATACCTACAGGTTTGTACGGAACCCTCGGTGCGCGAGTCTGACTCGCACTTGGCCGGTTTTTTTCTAAATAGTTGTAATAAATAGAATATTCAAATGTTACAAAAAAATATTTTTTTTGTCATTGTAATTCGACTTAAAATTCTATTCAGTAACTTGACAGTTCAAGGGTTACCAAGTTTTGACAAAAAAAGATAGTGAGGTGGTGTAAGAATGAACGAAATTGAATGAACTTAAATAATGTACTTATATGCAATCTTTTTATTTTAAATTTAATAACTGAAATACGCAATTACTCCATGACGAAGGGGTCACATTACTAAGTCTTTTATCAAATAATGTATTAACTTCTTTCATCTTAAAATATTTATTATTGTTTGCTTTTACCTGTGCCTGTGTGTTTGAAAATAAAATAAGAATATTACTTTTATGAATAATTATTAATTACTAGCGACCCGTCCCGGCTTCGCACGGGTGCAACGTAGATACATAAACCTTCCTCTTGAATCACTCTATCTATTAAAAAAAACCGCATCAAAATCCGTTGCGTAGTTTTAAAGATCTAAGCATATATAGGGACAGACAGCGGGAAGCGACTTTGTGTTATACTATGTAGTGATTAGTATATTCCACATCGCTTTTACTCCTAAAGATGGAATAGTTCATACGAATATTTAAAGTTTAAATTAAAGCATTTTTATCATTCATTCTTTACGCAAAATCGTTCACTACCCAAACACTATTAGCTTAATTATGGTAACATTATTTTTCTTTGAACTGTCAAGTTACTGAATAGAATTAAAAGTCGAGGTATACCTATAGTTTGTGGGTAGCCACTAGTCATGTACCTTAATTTACAACAAATTCAAATTATTCAACAATGGATCAAACGGCTAGTTCGGCGCAGTGGCCGAGCGATAGCTGCTGTGCTGTGTCGCGGGTTCAATTTCCGCTCGGAACAATTATTATTATTTGTATGACCTGCAGATGTTGTGAGTCTGGTTGTTTGTTTGTTAAGGGCAAATTTTTCAATCATCAGATACCTCATAACGGAGGGATTAATATTATTAGGACAGCTATTGTATAGAAAATACTATGTCCAAACTGTCATATTCATTCTTTGGATAAAAGTTATCTGACTATTGAAAAATCAGCCCTTAGTTAGGTAGTATAAATTGTTTAAACGCCTCCTTATTACATGAGCAATCACTAGAGAGGGGCAGTGTTTAAAGAAAATCGTGTGTTATTCATATTTTTCTTTTCTTTTGTATACGGGTTGTAAAAGACACATCACAAAGCCGTTGTCTATGCATTCTGTCCATTAAACTAAGTAACATTGAGCGAAAATTATTGCAAGGAATCGACTTTTATTACATGCTTTTATTTACTTTCATTTGTCAAGGTGCCATGCCATGCCGCATGCCGTGGCCAACCAAAACTTGACCCGCTCGATTGAACACCGGGTGTTCAATCGAGCCTTTATTTTGAATGGATAAGAACATATTATTGCATGACAATGCAATATATAAAAAGTATAAAAAAACAAAAATAGAACTTATTTTTGATGTGAAATGTCGCTGCTACCATAGCACGCAATGTTACGCACGCAAAGCATTGTGCTTTTGCGTTGCGTGCAAGGATCGTTGGGCGTATTTAAAGTTTAGTTATTACATTCAAAACTTATGTTCGTAAAAAACATAAAAAAGTTGGAACTTTGACCTTCAATATCTGCGCAACCGGAAGGTTCCTAGGTGGTGGACTGGATCCAGCAGAGGCGTATCCAGGGTGCGAGCCTTGGGCGCCTATCGAAGGGGGGGCGCAAAAATCACCAATTATTAAATTTTAATAACAAAATACACTACATTATACCATTACATAGGTACTATTATATTTAGTTCGTAATTTTATGACTATTATATTTAGTGTATCCGTTTCATATATTTCTTATTATAATTAAATTGCGCGCCCTGGTTGCCATTTTCTATTGGTACGCCTCTGGGATCCAGACCAAAAATATGATCGCAACATTGATGGAAAGAACATGAAACTTTCGGCTTCGTTAAGTGTCTTTTTTACACCCTTTATGTGTTACAGAGGATTTTTTTAAGAATACTTGTCCGTCCGACATCCAAATCGGTTATTTATACAGGCTGAATATTTGTATTCATTCACGAGAACTTCTACTTTCATCTCCTGAAAGATTCAGCCTGGTATAACTAATCAGAATTTGGTACTATCTTCAATTTAACCGACTCAATTATTGATCGTAACAGATGTAATTTTTAAATAGTTCTAGTCTATTTTGTCATCTACACTTTAGAAATAGCAGCATTAATAGCCAGCTAGCGCATTTGCTCAATGTCACTCAAGGAATTTATTTGTAATCACTATGAACTCTTTGGTAGCAAATAAACAGTTACAAAAACAATTTGTTTAGTTTTCTTTTTAATATCCATTTTTTACTAAATTATGTTTTGAAGAAAGTGCCGCCATCTGCTCTGCTTCAATAGTTGAACAGTCATGACATAGCATAGCATCTCTAATCTGTACATTTCGTCATACATAGCAGCTTCAATAAAATCACGATTGACATGATTTGACGACACGGTTGGCGCAATATTTATATGGCCTACATTAATTTGATCTGGTAGTTAATCCGGGTCTGGCTGTTTGTGTATGAGAATTTATATATTTATGAATGCACAAACTATACAGGAGAAATTGTAACTGTGGAGCAAAAAAAAAATGATTCAGAGATTCCATAAAGAAAAACAATGTTTGGGTTGATTTGTAGACTATATATTTGGCATGAATACTTTCACAGCAGGTGGTCCCAAATCACAGGGGGGTCTAATAAAAATACAGTAATTTGCATAAGCATTGGTAAAATTTTGTCATATTTACAACATTAATAATAATGCTTACTTTTATTTCATACTAAGTGTATAATGTAAGGGGAATCTGTACATTGTTATATTACAACAATAATATAAACTACATGAAATATTTACACGATAACAACTCTAGCTTGTCTACGTAACGACACTACTTTACAAGAAAAAACATACAATTTTAACATATTCTAAAAAATACCATAAGAATACCTACATTGAGAAAGCCTTTACAAGAAATTTCATTAAAATTATTTGACTTATCTTAGCTTTAAAAGCAAGGTACGACCATGTAGTTAGGTACTTTACAATTTTTAAAATAAAACACCAAACCATAATATTATTATAAATTAAAAATATTAGCACCTATCTAAAATTAAAATCACACTTTAATTATAATTTTTGCACCATACACCTATCACAAATTAAAAGACTGAAATTAAACTAGAAAAATATTATACTTAATAAAATTAATTAGCACTCAACCACACTAAAAAACAGCAAGTAACGATGTAGTCACTAAGCTTGTGTGTGAATGAACTTTGCACCTTCTTACTGGCATCGGTGAAGGAAAACATCGTGAGGAAACCTGGACTTTCTGTTCCATTCAAACCATGTCAGAGGCCCTTGAGGCGGTTTAGAAACTCTGACACTAGGGTGTGTGGGGTCGTAAGACCTTACTGCCCACACGATAGAAGAAGAAGACTATGATGTAATAATCGGAAATTGATTGTACGAACGGCAGATATGTTTCCGACTTTGGACCTTAGACCTTACGTAACGTAAAGGGGTAAGCAGGTGTTCCATTCAAACCATGTCAGAGGCCCTTGAGGCGGTTTAGAAACTCTGACACTAGGGTGTGTGGGGTCGTAAGACCTTACTGCCCACACGATAGAAGAAGAAGACTATGATGTAATAATCGGAAATTGATTGTACGAACGGCAGATATGTTTCCGACTTTGGACCTTAGACCTTACGTAACGTAAAGGGGTAAGCAGGACATTTAATTTAGCTAGTTTAGTAAGTATACATATTTTTTATAAAGCTGAAAGGCTTGTTTGTTTGCACGCGCTTAACTACTGGACCAATTTAAAAAAATCTTTCTGCATCATATAGCCCGTTTATCGGGGAGGGTTATAGTTATATATCATTGCGCTACGACCAACGGGAGTGGAGCAGTGATCAAATACGCAACGCGAGTTAAAGCGCGGGGTATTGCAAGTAAGACATAGTGATTGCAACACTACAATGTCTTTACATTCAAAATCAAACGTGTAGATTAGGCAAGTTGTACATAACGCTACATTCCGGAACACTCTAACAAACACTCTAAAAAAGTTATAATCAAATTCATAAGATTCAAATCAGATTTTTACAGTTAATATTACTTAAATGTATATATGGTCATGGTTTAAAATAAATATTCTATAGGAATTTTGTATTTACCTACCATGAAATTTTATTGCCATTATTATGTATGTACCAAAGTGGTTTGATTCCGACTACATTGGGAACATTAAAAGTAATTTTACAATAAATAAGTTTAAAGCCTTTTTTGGGGCATAAACGAGTTTGAAAATAAAGTTTTAAGTAAGTAGAATAGTTAAGTTTTCGATATTACTAAGACTCAAGTATACATATTTTATACTCATTTTATACATATTTTATTTTATTTTTATACATATTTTATAAACGGGGTATCGTAAACCCGCCTGACATCCATTGCAATAGCGGAGCTTATAATCAGACTATGCCCCATATGCTGGAGTGTCCCAATTGTCTGTTCACCTGCACCCTTGACGAATTGTATAGCGTCTCGTGACACAATAAACGTGAACTCAAATGGTGTAATTACTATTAGGAGTAGGTATCATCTAAATAAAAAGAAGATTCCTTTTTTGCTCTCTAACAGTACATCATCATGTTAATTTAGCTGCACTTGCCATCAGTTCTGCACCACTTATAAATTAAACTCAATTTTCAGCATATTTCCAACTTATATCTTCAATACTGGGTGAAACTTTTAGTTACGGCAATAAAATTTCATACTACAGAACTTTACACCATAAAGTCTATGGTGATATGGTGATAATATCTATGGTCTTAGAACAAGCATACAAACAAGACCGAGTACAAAGGAGAATACCAGTTTGAGGTTGGAGCCGATGTGGAGCCAATCAGGCCATTGAGATTTCATGACTTGTTCAGGCTGTGTTGGTAGTAAAAGAGCAGCAATGCAACATATACTGACTGCTACGGCTACTACATTAACTGGTTGTGGTTCTCTGTAAGGAAATAGTCAGTTGATTATTGTCTATTTTTATATCAAAACGAGGTAAACTTGTCCGTTGATGTGTTACAGGTAATCTCTAAATGCACTGATTCTATTACAAATAATCTTTAGCAGATAGAAAGCTACTATTGTCACGTGTCATAATTATGTATACTTGACTTCCATGTAGACGTAGTTATAGGCAAAAGCTATATAGATAGTCTATAATGTATATAAAAGGCAACCATTACTAACTGACCGATTTAACAACATAGCTCAAACCACTGAACGGATTGTGCAAAATTTTTGCATGCAGATAGTTATTATGTCATAGGCATGTTCTAACAAAGTTTTTTCTAAAATTCATCCCTAAGGGGATGAAACAGGGATCCAAAGTTTGTATGGGTAAACAAGATTAGATAGACTTTCCACTCATACGAAATCGTGGGCAGAAGCCAGTATAATATAAAGAGTATTAAAGAGTATGGCCATTGTTTCGTATTGTATAATAGGCTGGTGTTGGTAACTCCACATCTCGGCTATTTTGCGTATGGCCATGTAAGGGTACTTATTGGTTCTTTATTCAAATAGCTAACTTTCTCTTTTGTTACATGATTGCAAAAGCTGATTTTATGTATGCTAATGACATTAAAATTAGGAGATCAAGTGTTGGATTACTTGATGGCTGAATAGCTGACTGACATAGTCCACGGTCTAAGCATAACAAATTACCAACAGATGTTATTTTCATAATTTATTCAATAACATTTAAAATCAGCCATTGTCCTTTGTAATCAATCTGAAAGTCACTTCACTAAATATCTGATAACATTTTAAAGATTATTTTATATTTATCTGTATCTTAATTCAATTTTACTGACTTTATTTTATTTTTCACAACAACAACAACAACTTTTATAAGTATTTGTTTACTGTGTGAATGAACTATATTCTTATCAGCATTTGCTTACGTTTCAATTACGTAGGGTGATAAGTTTTTGTTTTGTTTAAAATAATTTGGTCAGTAAAACATCTTCAAGATGTAAAAATTACATCATGACCTAAATATTATTATAACTACTTTAGTTTAGCCTACATAAAGTTTATCTATCTAAATTCTTGAATGAAATATATTTGAATTTAACCACAACACATTTAGATAAAATTAAGTAAGTTGTATTTCATCACATTGAAAAATATTTATGACACAGCTGCTTGCAAATACAGGGACGGGCCTTGTAGGTAACTGGTATGCACAAGTTTCCTGAATAAACTCTACAATTCGTACACACAAAGGAATTATGTGGACATGGAAATACTTTTTTCATCAAAGAACAAAAATAAAATTCTGTTTAAAGAAACAGTGTATGAACTGACCTATGAGTTGGGTGCAGACAAGGAGTGACTCGAGAATGTTCCTCGGTAGTGGGCCTCAAAGGAGCTGTCTTCCCCACCAGCGGGTGGAAATTGTCCCCTAAGCTCTCTTGGTTTGTGTTAGACGGTTCTCCTTCTATCAATTTTGTCAGTATATCTCTTTTGCCCAGTGCCTGCAAAACATCCAGTTAATTACAGCCTTCATTGTGTTCTTTAAAAAATGTATAATTCAGATGATTCAGACTTATTAATTGTAACACAGGTGTTTAATTGTTTAAACACATGAACTGTATCAACAATTCTACATCATCTACATTTCAAGGAAATGTAGTAGGTAAAAATATTTTCGAAAGGCAAATTAATTATTCATACCTGCTGGGTGTTTTTGTCATACATAGTTATCCTAAACTTTTCAACGGTGTCGCAGTGGGTAACAGATGGTTGTGTGTAACGAACGACTATGTCGATGCAGCTCTGTGGAGCGATCACACCCTCGGGGTCGATCACTGTGAACTTTTTCGGAGACGTACATAGAACTGTAAAAAACCATATTCATATAGGTACACAAAAAACTGTACAAGAAAATTACGACACGTTTTAGATTCATACGATACCTTTGAAATTAACTGAGAAATCGTAAGGATTATAAACAGTCAGTAATTGTTTGTGGGTGTGTCGAGCATTTAAATAAAATTCCAATGAAACTGGAAACACGAAAACAGGGAAATTTTTCATTTTTAATTATTTCGCAAACAACACAATAGCAAAAACAATAACAATTTCACGATTGCACATACACGACTGACAATGACGTTACGTTGACAGTTCTAGTAATGTGCCATGTACAAAACAACTGATCAATCGATTCTCAACTACGATGTAAAGTTGGAAAACGATTCTCGTTGTTATTTCTGAATTATTTTTTTCGTAAAAACCTTTTCGATCTTGTGAAGTAAATGGATAAAACTCCGTTTCTTGTATCGACTAAAATAATGACGATTGTAGATTGTAGAACACATACAACAATCGTCAATCGATACTATTTTCAATTATGATTCATGTGCATGTATCAATCTCATAATGCAAGAACCATTGCACTTAAATGAGTCCTAGATTTTTTGGATCTAGTCCCAGATAAAATCGAAGCCATCACGATGCGGCGCCGCACCGCAACATTTTCGCCGTATGGTCATGCTATTTATTGCAATACATTGTTTTATTGGCGTAAAAACTAACTGAAAAGTTATTTGTGATAGCCCTCAATTGTGGCGTCGAACCATTACACAGCGCCAAACTAATCTAGAAGGAGGATTATTATATTGAGGTAGAACAGTCCTCGGCATTGTTAAGCAACGTGAAGCAAAAATCAAACACGGTTTTCGGTTTATACATTTTTATTTAATAAATAAATACAAAATAGTCGAATTGTATTTAGTATTTATTTACATTCAGTAACTACGACAAAAATAAATGTTGAAATATGAAAGAAATTACAAATTGGATATAACTAATTAGTGTATCAGGTAATAGAATAATAGTATATTATGTATATTTTATTTACTTTGACGGGACTAATTAGTATTCGTCAGTCGAGTTGAATAGTCTACATTCTAGCACCTGTTAAAGCTAAACTAAAACAGCCTATTGTTGTGTATCGTAAAAAAAATTGTTTTGAAGCAAATAATTTACAAATAATAAATAATTACCTAGGTATTAATTTTAGATTTTTAGGAACGAAGATGCCAATTCTACCCAGGATCGTGTTTTAAAGGATCAATTCTAAAATCGTCATTTTGAACGTTTATACAACTACATAGTTTCCGTTCCGTTATTAATGTGCCATGTTAAGAGAGCGTAATGACAAAGAAATATGTAACAAGATAAGCGCACGAAATACAAGACGCAGATCTATAAAAATGCAGTAAGCTGTATATTTTCTACAATGGCAACTTAGAAGCTGTCAAAATTAATCACTTTCTAAATATTAAATCAAGTTGTCCAGGAAAAAGTATTTAATTCAATCAAACACGATAAACGCATTTTTTTCATACTATTGAAAAATGCAGGAACTGTAAAAAAACACATTGAAGAAATTAGGCACTGAATTCGGTTCTATATGCTTTGGTAGTACATTGTAGGTCTGCAACCGGCGGTGGCTGTGCCGCGCAGATCTAGACTTTTTTTTGATCCATCAAGGTGTCCCATCCTTATTTATCCTTGAGTGAAGCACAGACTATAAAACCACACTCTCGTGCTGTCACAATCCCTATTTCCTAATCAATGACGTAGAAGCTTTAACAAAGGTCATTACATTATGAGCCTTGAGTGCAATGCGCCTGGCTTGTTGACTTTTGCAAGATATTACGCATATAACTTGAGATTTATTGGTAGGGATATAACATGGCGACAGCAGGGTCTTCCGTCTCGAAGGTAATGAGGACATCTTTGAACTTGTCTAGGAGCTGCATCAGCTGTGATCTGCTCACGTTTTCCATAAACATAATCTCTTCTAAATGCTGCTCGCCGCGGAAGTATCCTGAAAGAGTTAAGAGAGATGTAAGTAAGGTAAAAAATAAAAAAAGTATAAAACAAGAAAATATTCCTGCCATGGTCGATGGCGTCTAAGTAACTGACTAATAAACTGGCCCGAGAGGGTAGTATGTATCATACTTTTTAGTATGGTTTTTGTAGTAGTCAGGTTTTAGTTTTCTAAAGTGGTTATTCTTTAGTGTTCATTATTTAGTGCTAATTAAGCCCTCTCCAACACGACCTGTATATGGTGCCATTTTGCACGACGAGTGACGTCACATAGACCAGGGTTTCTGGCAAGAAAATAATTGAACTATAGCCTGAAATGTATGTACAGTACAGGAACTATTGCATTTTACAAGTAAGAAGGTTTTAAATATTGTTTTTTTTTACACTTGTCCTTCCTTTTTACTGTTAGTCAAGATTAGAAGCCCGAAAGCATCCTTTTAAGTTATTACCGACCAAATCATCTCTTCCTACAACATACCTTTCTTATGCAGTTGAGCCAATAACAACAGATCATCAGTGTTTTTCGAAGCGGGTACAGCCGCAAGCGCAGCTCGTTCTTCCGAAGTGAACGTGTCTAATAAAGACTCGGTCGTAGGCGGCTCGTTCGGGATGCGACATGAGTCCACCACGTCGCAACTAGCTGGCACATTCCAGACTGTTGGTGGTTGGAAGCTGGAATGCGATAGGTTGTTGTTAGTTGAAGATTTTATACTTTCCCTTTGGTAAGTAAAAAAACCGTATTTTTGAGCTGCCCTATAGCTCGTAACAACGATGGCTTTCCGACGAAGCTTTGACTATACATAGAACACGTCAAAAAAAAACCTTGAGAGGTGTCAAGGGACACCCGGATGGAACGTAGTTATATGAGAGAGAGAGAGAAAGAGAGAGAGAGAGAGACAGACAGGCAGAAAAACACGCGCACGCCGCACGGCTTACAACTATAGCAAAAAGTGTCGTTACAACTTTTGGTCTTAATTTTTTCCGTCTAGCCCCCTTTCGCAACGCGCGATAAGGAACTTCGTTCCAATATCATTCATTTTTCAAAGAAATTCTGGAAAGTGTGTTAAAATTTTTATATGGAATGCTTATTAATTTTCAATGTAATATCATAATTTTAGGATGTATATTAAACTATTAATGGTGGTTAGTAATATAACACATTTGGCATATTTGGTCCTAAAACATGGAGGCAAGATGACATAAGACACAGTGGAGGAGTTTATTAACCCTCTGTCCTCTCACTTGGATGTTTTAAGACTGCGACTGTCACGAGTCTTGGCTTTTAGTATATGTGTGTGTATTCTAGGTTCTAGTGATGGACTGTCGAACATTTGTAAAAAAAAAATGACAAAAGTTGTACCTCATCTCACTCTGTAACTTCAAATTCAAAGACACGCCATTCTTCTTTTCAGTTCCATTCACCAATCCATTAATTTTCAGTCGCGGCGATATATCTTGGTCACTCTCAAACCTATCTTCATCGCTACTCGTATCTTTGTTCAAAGTCGATTCACTATCTTTCAAAGAAAGATCCGACAACCTTGAAGGCAGACTCTTTTTATCCGAATCTAATTTATCAATAGACAAATTGGAAATTAATTCTGTGTTCGCAATTTCTGTGTGTCCATTTTCTAAAATTTCTCCGTTACCGTTGACACCGTTGATAGTACCATTCATATTGCTAGATATGCCACTGTCAACTGAATTTCCTTGTATTTTCTTCTGTACTTTTTCCTTAGTATCGTAGTCACCGTTTGTGTTTTGTTTAATTCCGTCTACGACATCTATGCCGTCATCGAAGGAGTGGTTGGCGGAATCGGCTACTCTGAACTTGTCGTATTTTGTATGTTCTGATTCTATGACTATAGGTTTGGTGTGTGAGAAGTCTGTTTGGTTCAGGTTGTTCTCTGTCGGGTATTCTTCGTCGGAGTCGGGAAAAGTGTTGGTAGTTTCTCTCGGTTCAACGGGTTCGGGGACGTTGAGCTGCATTTGGTTGAGGGAAGAAAATGACACACTGCAGGATTGGTTGAAAACGTCGTGTTTTTCGCAATAGTATTCTTTTCCATCTGCAAATGATAAAATTTATATTTCTATATTGTAGTTGGAATGTTTTTAACACCACAAAGTAAAAAATAAATGACTTTCATATGGCAAAGTGTAGTCCACAATAATAAATCATATTATTATATTCTAGAGCAATAAAAAAAACTGAGAACTATTTTGTCAAACCATAAAAATGTGTACTGTGATAATGAATACTCGAAAGTAAGAAAAATATCATACCGGGATCCCGCCCCCAATGCGGCGAGTTAAACTGCACGTACGTATGCAGCTGCAGCAGCAGGCGCCTGCGCAGCAACCACGCCACGCAGCGCGCCAGCCTGGCGCCGCCCCCCCCGCCGCCGCACCCGTTACGTGACACGTACCACAGCGGGGCCGGTAGGGAGAACTCGCTTAACATCTGAAGAACAAGAAGTATGTGGCATTCTCAAAATTCAGAACGTTATTTTTTGTATGTACGGACATCTGCATTCATTGTTTACCTAACCCCATTTCTAAGGTTAAATTACATGCGTGATAGTTACAATTTATTAAGGTAAGAAAAAAACAGGATTTTATTCCTAAATTGATAAGTAAGAACAAGTTACGCAATCTCACATTATGGCAAGTCTCCCAAGGTAACTTAATTTCGTTATACCAATTTCAATCTTACATACAAGAACGTGAGGTTCGGTTTCAATTAAGAAGTAAGGTCATCACTCATTACAAGTTAGAGCTTTAAATCGTGTGCCTTGAATAATTTTATAGTGTCAAGATAAGAAAGGAAGCCTATTAAATACCTGCAATAAGCACAATCCAGGGAACTCCTTGGCGAACTCTTCGACTAAAGGTGAATGTATGTGAACGTTAGCGCCTGGGGCTACCACATACACATTGCTCTCGCATAAGGGATAGATTACTGTTGCCTTTGCCCAGTATACAAGGTGGCCTGTTAGCTGGGATACCTGTAGAAAGCAATGATTTTGTAAGCCTAATAAAAATTGCTAGGAATTACAATTAAAACCACTAAAATTAATAATTTTTCGTGACTGTAATTCGGTCACTGTGGCCAATCTCAATGGAGACTAGCCGACGCAGGCGATAGTACACAAGCTAGGGTGTGCCATTTGATACGGCCAACCCCAACGGATTTACGTGCTTTCTGAAGTACAGGGGTGCTACTCGAAAAAACTTCCAAATTCCGAGATGCTACTGAGAAATTCCTATGGAAAAACCGAATAACTCTGCTCAACTTAGGGATCGAACCCAGGACCCCACGATCAGCAGTCTCGCTTGTGACCACGAGACAAACTGAGCAGCCGCTAATTATATGTATAGCCAGCATAAAAAAAATATAGCGATGAACAGAACACAATACCATGACAGCCATTCTGATGAGAATTGTATTCAATTGAGATAAGGTTCAATTTTGGTGATGGTCGCTAACATTGATATCAGGGGGCTACATGCTTACCACGGCAACTTAAGGCATACCTGTTTTAACGACAGATCAGCTTCAATGGCAAGTGTCTGCAAACTCTTCAGGGGGCTATATAGTTTTATCAGTCTTAGGAGTGCTGAGCTGCTATCCAGCGGTATTGAAGCTAGCAAGTCATTGGGGTTCACCTGAAATTAATAAGAA
This sequence comes from Hoplodrina blanda, assembly GCA_949316365.1. Lineage (NCBI taxonomy): Eukaryota > Metazoa > Arthropoda > Insecta > Lepidoptera > Noctuidae > Hoplodrina > Hoplodrina blanda. The sequence goes on along the minus strand of OX438589.1, from coordinate 7,287,526 downwards.
TATAGTATCAGAATACAACATATAAAGGTAATCACTATGTCATAGTGTTCATCCAGATCCAGACCAATCATTAGGATACTCGCGTAACAGAGATACTAGGCTAACTACTACTTTACAACTTACCATGAGCAGTATTCCATGGTAAGGTCTTAGTTTTTGTAAGCATTTGTCTATGGTTTCTGGCTCTATGATCAATCCTCTATTGTGTATTTGGTGAGCTTTGTGTGGCAAGCAGAAAGACAGTAACACCCATTTGTTTACACGAACTTGAACTATACCTGTAAATAAGAAAATAATGTAGAAAATGCAAGTTCAACGTACTTGGGTCTAGATCTTATGTAAATGCGCGGACTGCACAAATTTCTACGCGCGCGTCAATGCGCGTTTATCGAAGGATCTTAGGAAGGGGGGGGGGCAGGAGTTTTTCAGACTTTGAGACAGAGACTTTTGACAGAGAGTGAGCGAGTTGTTTGTCTCTCCCCGCGACGTCAAATAGTCGCGCGCGCGAATGGGGGGCGCCAGACGAGCCAAGTTCGCCGCTTCTGGACCAATTTAGAAGGCCGGAAGAGACCTCTTGATTTCCCCCTCCCTCTCCAAAGCCTAATCATAAATCAAGCTATTCTAGCAATGGACGTATATGGAGACAGGTCCAAAATAAGATTGGAAACGGGTATTATAATGGAACGACGCAAGAAAAATACGACCATATAAAAAGGTAATACCATAATTGCATGATTCATGATTGACTGCAGTTTTTTTTGTAACAAATGGATGAGTGTTGTATTTTATGGCGTACATGAGATGAGCTGGGTACACAAGTAATCAAAATATAAATTACTAACCAGTACTACTTAGTTCTTCAAACACAGACTTCATGGATCTCGCCAGCGAGCTCCGTTGCAGTATGAGGTGGAACGCTGACTTAGGTGTGGTCTCTGCTCCATTCTCACTGCTGTAAGTCGCAGAACTGACCGAGTGACGTAGATTGTCTTCCTCATCATCATTGTCACCGTTCATTTCACTGTCTAAGGCTGAGACTTCATCATGAGCTGCTAACTACACAAAAATAAAGTTACTCTCTACTTCCACAATTTCTTTAACTTATGATAGCTTAGCTGTGTATTAAGGGCTGCTTGTAGTTTTTATGCAGAACCCTAATTATTTTTCTAAAATAAAAGTGGCCTAAGTCACTTCTTATAACATTAAGTATATGCTAGTGAAAATCTCGTCAAAATTGGTTCAGCCGTTTCGAGATTAAGCAGAACAAACAGACAGACAGATAGAAATTTATTTCTTTGGATAAGTGTAAACATTAACATCATTTAGCAAAAGCTGTTATTTGGACAGGCACTTGTAATCTAATTTTTTGTATAATATAAATATAAATGATTCTGCTGATTGGGTTCTTTACCCTCAACATTAGGACTGCAAAACTATGTTAAATGGCATCTAGGGGGTACTAAACTAGCAACTACTCAACTAGCTATAACTTAGTTAAGGTACAAATTATGTTTACCATTATTTTCATTTCTTCAGTTAAATATGAGCATCTCTTTTCTTCATGTCTCAGTGCTTTTCCTAGTCTTTTGCTCAAATCATAGTAACATTTCACTGAAAATAGAAATATATTTTATAAATTACTGCTTTCTTGTGTGCCAACCCTGACTATGACTTGGTTACAGATGGATGGCAAATTGTTATGTTTCTGTGAGAAGAATGTATACAATTGTCTTTTACAAATTATGATTGTCTTTGTTATCTATACTTAAGTTTTTCATTTGTGTGTAATTAACTATACATTATGTTTTTAATTAAAGTAGTTGGTGTGCTACCATTATAATAAAAAAAAAGAATTAATTTAAAAAAAGAACATATTTTTTAGGTGCAAAAAATATTGCAGAACTTAATAAAGAGGTCCATATAATACTCTTACTTATCATTTTCAGTAGATAGAAATTCATAATCCATAAAATAGTACATTTTACTATACTCACCAACAGAGTGACTTGCGGAAGCCTGCAGTGCAAACACAATATTAATAAGGATCATGGTGGCAGTATCATCCTTGTTTGTCCTATACGGCAACAAGGTAGGGTGTCCCACAAACCTCACATCATTCACTTTAAGCTCAAACTTCCTATTGCAAAGCTCTGCTTTTACTGCAAACAGGGTTGATAGCATTTCATCTGTGAAGCCACTTAGCTGACCTGAAAAGGAATTCCCAAGTTTCTTACAGAGCTCTGGCTAAAAGTGTATAAGGTTTCTCAATTAACCCATCTAGCACCGATCATGCGTCTATCAATACGCTTACGCTACGTGTTTCTATATGGTGACATGTGACAGGGTTTATAAGTAATTACTGGAAAAATTATAATAAATTTTGGCTTAACTACATAGTTTGGTGATACCAATTAAAAATGTAATTCTCATCATCATCTGCTTAGCCTTTTCCCAACTATGTTGGGGTGGGCTTCCAGTCTAACCGGATGCAGCTGGGTACCAGTATTTTACATGGAGCGACTGCCTATCTGACCTCCACAACCCAGTACTGGGTAATACGATACCCCTTGGTCAGACTTTAGGGCTTCTGACGACTCGTAACGACTGTCAAAGATTCACGTATGACAGCCGGGACCAACGGCGGAATGTAATTCTATGTTACTAATAATCATTTAAATGTGTGACTGATTTTTCTAAATCATGGGCTTATTTCTCTTACAAATACTGATGCAAATGAGTTAATGCAGGTAAGTTTATAAAATTATAGCTTTACCTAACCATTGTGATGTAACTGTGACAAGAATAAGATTATTATACAACAAAATTATGAAGGATATATCTAGATTCCTATTTTTAATTACTAACAGAGGTATTTCTCTTTTATGTGTATTGATGAGAGTAGTAGAAGTTATCTTAAAAATAATAAGTTATCAATTATGGTAATAATGTAGAATTTTGCTTTAACTAGAATTCAGAAGTACTAAGCTTCATTATCTAATTATTGCATTATCAATACATAGCACTATATAAATGTTTAAGCAGTGTACAAGTGCATATTTAAACGTACATACATACAAATATTGAATTATGGAAATCAATCAAAGTCAGGAGTAGGTATACACCTTATCTACAAATAATATTGACATACATTAAGATAAACAATTCATTTTCTGGTATTTAGCAGGGTGCAATGGAATACACAATGCAGTTTTGACGACTATAAAAGACTAACCTTTACAAATATTCGACGTCTGTGACTGCGGATTCTGCAATAAGTCCTCTGTAGAATTGATGGCGTAGGAATTTTGTCGACCATATTTTTTCTGTTGGCTTTCATCCTTGTTATCTGTTGTGTAAGGATATCTGAACAGTAACCTGTCACCTTTACTGTCTGATTTCACGAAAAATATGTTCAAAGGATTCACTTCCATGTTCACAAATGGAAAGTAACTACACAATTTACGAATAGTGTGGAGTAAACAAGGTGATTGAAAACTGATTTTGTAACAACGTAGTCGAATGATGTTTGTAGAAATATAATTTTTCACACATTTTTAGCTATATTTACACACGCAGTATACTTTCCTTCAGGAATATACCGAATTGTTTATAAATTGGTGGCTATTTTTATTACTTTTACTAATTCTATTCTACGAATTCTGGACAAAACATGGACCACTTGACAACTGCGACTGCGAACGTTATTCATGTCAACTCATGTCATAATTGTCAGTGTCATGTGTATATTAGTATTCCAGTCTACGCAGAATAGTTTCATTATTTTAGCTTAGTTTGTTCTTTTGTTCTCGCTCTTTGCTGTTCGTCTTTATTTTACGTTGTTTTGTATAATGAAACATATTTTATTTTTGTGTAGCTACTCGTCACAAGATGGCAGCATTTTATCTTACTCTGCCTATTGGTCCGATTTTGTAAAAATTTAAATACACAAACAATCCAAAAACCTTTTTTTAAATTACTATACAACAATTATTATTTTAGCATCAATTTAATAATTCTGTTTTTCTATTATTACAAAGAAAAATTCTGAAAAGGCCGGATTCAGTATTCACTTTTTAAAAATGAAACAAGACAAATCATTCATTTGTCAAAAGAAAAATACGAAACAATTTTTTGCTTCGCGAAAATCTATAAACTAGCGAAAAAATGGCTAACAAAGTGGAAAATAACTACAAAGTCAATCCTGAAAAGGTTCGCCTCGAAACCGATCAGGGAATTGTGGAGAGTGAAGAAAGAAAATGGGGATTGCCTTTGAAAGATGTGTATAAACATGGACTCGCTTTTTACAAAGGTAATTTTCTCGAATATTTTCCCATTGATTTAAACTACGGCAGTCTTCGTGATCTTGAACTTCTTTTTCATTTTCAAATATTAAAGACTGCTAAAAATATTAACTGCGCCTCCATTATCTACCACCCTGAAATATTTGAAACGATTGTAGGTACTACTGTTCTACGCCGATCTATGTACCCATTTATTGATATGAATCGACATTAATCACACTTTTTAATAACTGATTGTTAACATAGTAAAACACTTACAGATAAGGAAGGCAAGGCTCTTCACCTTAGCTATGAAGATAGACTAAAGCTGGTTGCATACACTCAGCAAACCTCTCATGGGCCTTTAGACTTGAATTCTGCGCCGCCTTTAGGTGTGCTTGATATGATTGGACGAGATAGAAGGGCCGCTTGGCAGGCTTTGGGTCAGATGTCTCAAATCCAAGCGATGGCCGGTTTTGTCCATACATTAGACAGGTAATGCTTTTCATGTGTGCATAGACTTTTTGATTGGTACCTATTTCACCTTTTTTAATAAGTGAGAGATACGTAATAAATGTGGTAGTATAGTTATCCTAGCACTGTAAGGGTGCTATTTATTCCAGTGTAACTAGATGTATAATATGAATAGTTTATACTAAATTTTTTTTACAGACTGTGCCCTCTTTTCAAACCATATTTGGAAGCAATACAAAAGGACATGGAAGACAAAAAACAACAAGAGTAAGTTCTATTTATTTTTAAATAACTTTATGGATGGTATTTTGTGTCAAGTATAAATTATAATATTGAGCAATGCTATGATTTTTACAGACTTAAGAAAGAAGAGGATGAAAGGGCCAACTTGGAGTTGCAGAATAGAATACAGCTGGAAAAACAAAAACAACAGAGTAACAAAATAACAGAGGAACAACAAGTGTAAGTTAAATTATATGAAACTAGCTGACCCGCCACGACTTTGTTCGCGTGGTATCCTAATCCTAGCCCTATCCTACCGATACCCCTACCTCTACCCTACCAGCCGTTTACGCGTGATGCCGTGACCAAGGGAAACAGGGATTCATTTTTATATATATATAGATAAACATAACATATTTATAAAGTCAAATTAAAATAATTTATTTCAATTAGGCCATTATAAGGCACTTTTGAACGAGTATACATAACGTTATAGTGTTCCAATGTTTCTTAGTTAAACTTAGTTTGTTAATTCACAATACCAATGAATCTCATTAATCTGTATTTGCAAAGTCCACAAAGGTGTTCAATTGCACAGTTTTATCAAATTTTTTAAAGTGCACAACATGCTAGCATGACGTTACAGGCCACCCAGTTTTATGCCTATCTACTCGTTGAACTTTCCAGACAAAGAATCAAGGACGCCCTCAATGCCCAAACTTATGAGCAGTTCCTACAGTACGCACAACAGCAGTACCCAGGTAACTTCGACCAGCAAGCGATTCTTATTCGTCAGCTGCAAGACAAACACTACCAGCAGTATATTCAGCAACTTGCTGTAGACCAGAGGCTTGCCAACTCAAATATAAAGGACACTACAGAAGACAAAGAGAACGAGAACACAAATAATGTGAGCGAAATGGCACCGAAGGACGAGCCTGTTACTGATTGCAATTTGAATGAAACTGGGAATGCCCCTACAATGGATAACAAGTGAGTGAATGTATAGAAATGTTTTTTATTTCGGGGATATTTAAAAACATATCTCGTAAGATACCCTTTTCTTATGATATGGAGTGTAAAACACTGCATTTTAAGGTTTGGATACTAATCCTAATTATTGTTTTAGGTCTATGCAGACATTAGAGAAGACAGAAACTAATGAATACACGGATGAGACCAGGGTGGATGAGAACACAGATGATGAAGGTAAAATCTTATTTTACTAAACCCTTTTCATTCTACAAAGTACGAGTTTAAATACAGGATGCCTTGTAAATAAAAAAAAATTTGTAACTGTTTCTTAATTTTTGGACTTGAAGATAGACATTATAATATTAAGGGATATCTGTTTTTTAATAAGGGATGAAAATTTTAAATGCTTGTAAGAAAGGTATAAGGAAAATGCCTATAATATGTAAATTTTTGTAACATAGTAAAAACAATGCAATCAAACTGAACTTTAATTGCATAATGATAAGACAGCCTATGTACCTTTTTTATTACAATATGAGAAATTTTCGTCCGCGTGCATGTAATGACGTTATGGAGGTATAACGAACAGGGTGGAAAGTTGCTCCAACCAGATGGGTGTTGTTGACAGTTGTTGGAATTTTGTATATAATTATGCTAATCTCGCGGAGACTCGATATAGCGATGTAGTTCGCATATGATGCGATAGATGTCTGCACTACTAAATTACTTACAGTATTCTCATCAATTTTGTATTACCAGATGGTTTTCTGAATGTGGAAGCTAGCCGCATGTGGACTCGCGGCGACATCGTCAAGTTCAAAACTTCAGCGCAACAGGGCGGAGGTCGGCTGACAGTGGGTCACGGCGAGACCATCACAGTGAGAGTGCCTACCCACCCACGTGCTAGGTGCCTGTGCTGGGAGTTCGCTACTGATAACTATGACATAGGTAAATGCCTTATTTTTATATAATCGCGCCTATTCCTTTAGTGGACAAAGGTAGGCTGCTCTGATAGGGTAGAGGTATGTACCCACATTTTGAAACTTGTGTGAAGCCCCAAGTAATAGCGAACCTATTACGAATAAAGTGGGCACAAATTCAAAATTTCAATGGAATACTGCCCAATTTGGTGATCAAAACGAGAACAATCGCAAGTCGCTCTTGCGATCATTCGAAAATCGAAATTGCCTAATAATTTCTATTTTTAATGCCTATTTCTATTCGAAAAAAAAAACACGTAAATCAGACATGTAATTCTAGTTTGGAGTGCACCAAAAGACAGACAGAGAGATGTGTTCGAAGTGTTCAGAAGTCATATCTTGCACACATTATGTTTCAGGTTTCGGCTTATATTTCGAATGGAGCAAATCTGCGACCACCGAGGTCACTGTCCACGTGGCTGAAAGTGATGAGGACGACGAAGAGGACGCGGATGAGGATGAATTCCCGGTTTCGGATGGTAAATTAATACTTCCATAACATATCTTAATTACAAAAAAGTGGTATGAAATTGGCTTGATTAATTTGAATATTTTTTTTTTGTTTTTTTTGTCCCTCAATACTGTGGTGACTGGTGGTTTAGGGAAAAAGAAAATTAAGAGTTCACCAGGTCATCTAATTATTGAATAATACCTCTGTCATTTAATAATATCTTCTATCTATGTAGATCATTTCTTCAATAGTTACAGAAATATCTAATCTCATTTGCAGGCCAGTTCCACGAGTACACGATCCACGGTACTCGCGCAGACCTCGAGCTTGGTTCGGAGAAACACTCACAGAAACAAGGGGTCAGCACCGTGCGGCCTCTAACGAGCCTCGTGGTGCCCGTGTACCGCCGGGACTGTCACACCGAGGTGTGTAGACCAACTCACTACTAAGGGTCGCTTACATTTAAAGGGACGGATTATATGGTTTACCTTTCATAATGTAATGTGATTTTGAAAAGACCAAATACGCCGATTCGATTATGTGTGCGACCTTTTATGTCTAAACGCGCTAATCTCAGGATCCAAAAAATAAATAAATAAAATTTTATTATATTTTTATTAGTCTCTTCTAGAAATTAGTTTTCCGTAGCAATCATTATAATGGAATGATAGGTTACTGAGCTGCAGCACAGTTACTTACGAGTTTTTTTTTTATATTTCCAGGTGTACGCCGGATCCCACACATACCCCGGCGAAGGAGTATACTTACTCAAATTCGACAACACTTACAGTCTGTGGCGATCCAAGACACTGTACTACAAAGTGTACTACACACAGTAAACAACATTTAACATTATAGTAGAACCATGACAAAGAAATTATATGGAAAGTAATATAATGTATTAAATTATTTAATAATTTAACACCTCTTATTGTACTGCCAGTATTTTAGTTCCTGCAAACATAATTTATGTGAAGGATGTAGTTGATACAGCCGTGGGAAAATATTGCGAGGTAGTGGGGAAAAGCCTTGAATGGAAACAAGCTTTAAGAACTAGGTGAAGTGTCGTATCTGGGTTGGTTTGCGTTGTCATTGTTGATATTGATAAAATAAATTTCTACAAAAACCACTCGGAAGTAGGCGTGACATAATATCTCGCAATATCTGTTCGCCATAAGTACATTTCAGTGCAATAATATGAGCTTGTTTAGCTAATTTAACAAAAATAAAATAAGCTTTGTATAGACGAGATAAGAATGCTTTTAGTTCACTTAGTTTGAAGGCAGTTTTATTTAGTTTTGCGGATCTATTCTTAATGTTCTTATTGTAAGTTACCTCATTTATTAAAACTATAAGTTATACATACCATACATATTTGTAAGTAGTTTGCAATTGTCCTGTTTATGTTAAATTGTGCAAGGTGCACGTTTTTTATTTGAATGTCTGGAATGAAGGGCTGAAGGTTTCGTTTTATGATCCTATTATTATAACATGTAAATGAAATATATCAGTATGTACAATGAAAAATATAAACCGGTGTAAAGGCATGTTATGTTTATTTGTTCATTTTTTTCTCCGAAATCTGCACCTGCCGATTGTAGCTGGTCCTAGTATTTATTATCTGTGCCATTAGAAAATTAAGAATGTCTTTGGTTAATAGTACCGTACTTAAAATTATGCTGGCACGTATGATGTATTTGTGAAAATATTTGCGCTATTTCGCAAAAAAAGAGTAATGTGAATCCGATGTAAAAAAGTTGTGATGATGATGCAAAGAAATATAGTATGATCGACTTTAAAATTTACCTAAGTACAGAGATTTTGCAAACAGTTGCGGACCAGTAATCGTTCATTGGACCGAATACCAAGATGCATTGGATTTTTCTATGCAAAATGAGCTGCGTTCGCGCATGATCCCCGTGCTTTTTGTACAAGAAACAATATTTTAATAGTAAGAAGTCGTGTCGCTTACATAGGGAATAAATATTTTGTATTACCTACTCAAGTAACGCGAATATTGTCCAAATACATGTCCAAGTATAATATCTGTTATTCGTATCCCACTTTTTTTTTTGTTTTTAATGAATGACTTTATTTAATGTATTATGTATGCATGCAAGCGCGAGTGGCGCAAAATATAGAATGTTGGACTGTCTTTTCAACAGTAGCGGATCCAGGGGGGGGGGAGGCTAGACGGCTCAAGCCCACTCTACAAGCATATTAAGAGTTCTTCCGTGACAAATCTTAAAGTGAATTTGATATTATTCCGAATTAACTTTCTTGCAAGCATAAGCGCTTTTCCAGTTTAATATGCAACCGCTTGAAATTTCGTGGCGGTTTAGTGCGAGCAATCATAAGCGGTTGCATATTAAACTGGAAAAACGGTTAACCGCTAGTGCGTAAGAGCGCTTAGTAAGGTGTTTTCAAATAAAATGTGTTTTTTTTTAGTATTCATTTACTTTTCTTCAGCGGGGTTGACCCGGGGGGGGGGGGTTCCACCCCTCTGAATATGACAACTCTGGATCCGCCACTGCTTTTTAATGCCATATTATGTAAAAACCACTTAAAACCATGCACTACACCAGTGTAGCAGTAACACCATCACATCACAGCAATTTAATTCACAGTTGTAGAGTACTTATGTAGAAGTATGGTAAATTAACTCACATACTTACACATTTGTCTTGTGTTGTCAATTGGAACGAAATGTAATGTTTTTTTTTTTAGATTATTTATATCTATGAAGTATTTATTACACAGTACAGTATTACCACGAGAATGCTTAACGTTGATGTTATTTGTTGTATTTCTAAGTCTTTCCGGCTATTATCGAAAGCTAGTGGTGTTTACCGGTGCATTCCGATTTTTAATACGTATATTATTTGAGAATTCAACAAAAATAACTAAAAGGTGCACATTGATTATGTAATAAAATCTAAAAAAATACTAATGCAGGTTTAAATTTATAGCTCAAGTTTGCTGCCTTATACCATCGGCCAGTCTGCTTCTCTACATGGAGTGAACTGTATGACCGGTAAAACAACGACGAATAATATAGTGGTATAAGGCTTTTTGTATGCACACACAACAACCCAAGTAAACTGTATGAGTGTTGTTTTTAAACGTATTTGCGATTATGTGATTCAACATGGAAATAATATAGATTGGTGGATGCTTTGTTAACATGAACCAACTATTTTAATACAGATTCCAGTTATACATGGGTACCTTCTGGTACCTATGAATTATATATTCATTATTCCTATTTTCATGTAAGTTCCTGACTAACATGCATCATGTAATCATTACATATGTCAGAAATTAAGAAATATAAATTATTGTTTTGTTTCTCTTAGCTACCATGAAAAGTTATTGTGAATGTTATGTATTTTTATTTGATTCTTGAAAACTTCAATATTTTATTTCAAATTATATGTACAATACTGGATATCAAATATATATACACATACACATATAAAATTTTATTTTTTATTCCAACATCTCCAATAATCGTAATATAGCCGTATATTAGGGGGGGTTCCGTAATGGCAGTAAAAGTAAATTCGTAATTAATTATAAATTATGATTTACAAAACCTGTAAATCATAAGGAGAGATCGTTTTTTTTTTGCTCACATGAAATCTTAGGGTCAATTTATACTAGCGCAGAGTCGAAGCGCATCGAAGCTACAAATTCTTTACAACTAAAGCGAAGCCGCACGAATGCGCGCGTATTCGCCAGAATACGCGCGCACTCTTTTACGTGTAATTTCATTTCCCCACTAACTTTTTCCCAAGCATTATTTTTGGACCCATAAGACGACCCACTGACCGCGCAGACGCGCAAATTCCGAAGAATGCGCGCGACTTTTTAAAATCTCAGAAGTAATGTAGTGTGCGTTACGCTGTGGAGTTAGGTTGAATTTGTTATGTTCAGTTTCAGAAAGGCGCTTCGATGCGCTTCGACTCTGCGCTAGTATAAATTGACCCTTAGTTTACTCAGGAGCCCCGTCTACCTTCAATCTACTTGTCTTCAATGAGGCAATCTGACGAGGACTTATGGCGGAAATACTTAAATTATTCCTTGATGATTAACATTCTCTGAGATATCAGAAATCTGTGGGTACAGTTATCTAATTCATACATCCTACAAAGTTGGAGTAGACGTGTTCTTGAATAGGGATTGCGAATCGGATAATTACGGCTACGTGGAGTTGGCTGGTTGCAGCTGATGACACTTGCCGGGGATTGAGTTTAATGTTGTGCGATTGAAAGGCTTATTTTCAGCAGCGTATTAATTCTTAGGATCTCTAGTAGTTAGTCTGCGATGCTGTTGTTGTGATTTCACAAAATTAGTAAGCCTTTTAGGATTTTTTCCATAGAGTAAAACTATTCTTAAAATTTTTTCTTGATTGTCCACGACACAAAGTCGAACGAAACGTCAAATTTGACACTTGACAGTTATCATGTTTACGGGAAGATGAGGTGTATTTTTTGGTCTGGTTTTTTGTTAAATAGTTCCAAAAAAAATTAAAATGTTACAGCGATTAATTTACAGTAGTCTAGAACTTAACATAACTCGAAAAAATTCACAGTTGTTATTTAGTATCCCGACCAAAGTTCGTTTGTGTCAGCAGTGTGGATCCAGGTTGTTCTCTCGTTTCAATGTGCCAGTTAAACGAAATTATTATGAAAGGAACTTCTGTCACAAATATGGTTTATTCAATTACAAATTTCGGTGCTACACAACTGAAGTGGACGCTCAGAAGAAGAACGAGAATTTCGAAAGTATTAAAGAAAAAAAACCAATAGAAACTTCGAAAAAGATCAATGTCAAATTAAAGACATCAGAATTGAAACGATTATTTACGTTAGCTGGACCAGAAAAGTGGACTCTAGCTGGTGAGTAGTCCACCTTGTTTGTTGGGGCAAGTATTAAAATTTCGGCAACTTATGAGTCTTTTCTTTGCAGGTGCTATTGGCTTCCTTATTGTGTCTTCTAGTGTCACTATGGCTATACCATTTTCACTAGGTCAGGTGCTAGACATAATTTATAGCAGTACAAGTGACCTGAGTTCTGCCCGAGAGAAGCTGGATACTCTATGTATGATGCTATGCGGAGTATTCCTTGCAGGAGCACTCTGTAACTTTGGCAGGGTGTATCTAATGTCTATATCAGGTAATTACAATGTAAAACTTAGTTACAATTTGTAAAAAAAACTAAATAAAAATACAGCCAAGTTTGGATTTGGAATTTACATTTTAAAGTTATAACTTGAATTATAAACATAGTCCATTGAAATTTTTGTGTATTTCTAAAAGAATAATGTCGGGTTGGGTTTACAATTACGTCGCCTGAATTTGAGGATTCTGACATTGTGGGGGGGTCAAGGGGACTTAGCTTAAGCACCCTCAAGCAATTTTAGCTGCCGGAGCGGCGTTAAATTATTTAAAACAATTTTCAAAAAGATCGATAAATCACTAACTATTGCTTGAAACGCAACGTAAAATTCACTAAATTCTTACGTTTTTGAAAGTTGCGTCTGTCAAAATGCGTAAAAAGAATCGCAAAGCGCCATTTTGCTGCCATTGACAGTGACAGATAAACACGATTTTGTTGTTTTATTGTGCGTAAGAGCGAGCGAAGCGAGCTCGGGACTTGGGGCACCCCGACTAGGACAGGTTAGGTTAGAAGGGGATGGCAGGGTCCAGTGAGCGAGCGAAGCGAGCGAACAGACCCTGCCATCCCCTTCGTGGTTATTTTTTTTTAAACCACCCAGAAGTAGGAGCCCCGCGAAGCGGGGCTCCGTCGAGCCTCTCTGGCGAGGGGAAAGTCTGGAGGGACTCTACCACTCTTCCCACCTTCCCCGTCCGCCATACGACCCTATTAAGTGACTTGAAACAAAGCCCTAGTGGGGCTCCGTCGAGGAAAAACATCGTCTTTCCGGCGGGGAAAAATGGTGGGGGGCGACTCCACTAGTCCCCCATAACCTCCCCCCACCGCCCCCACCCCCCTATCAAGGCGACGTAATTGTAAACCTTACCCATAATGTCAAACCTGAGCTATGTGATATACTGTAATAAGATAAACTTTAACCATTTCTCAAATATTCTCATTGGTGTTGATAAGAAGTTAAACAACTACAATAGCCATCAGAATATTAAATCATTACCATATTTTGTTATTAAACATCAAAGTAATCCATAATATAAAAAAGAAAAGTGAAAACCAACCAACTCAATTAGTTTCCACATATTTCAGGCCAAAGAATGACACAGGATCTGCGCAAACAAGTGTATAGAGCAATAATGCGACAAGAAGCCGCATGGTTTGGTAAAACATCAACTGGAGAGCTAGTCAACAGGTTGTCAACCGATACACAGCTAGTTGGACGTAACCTCAGTCAGAATGTCAGTGATGGTCTACGGTCATTGTTTATGGTTGGTGCTGGAACTGGAATGATGGTAAGAGGCTATTATTATATAAGATACTAGCTTTTGCCCGTGACTTTGTCCGCGTTAATGCCAGTTATTGTGGATGCAGACCAAGTTGCGGAATAAAAAGTTGCCTATGTTCTTTCTTGGGGTTGTAACTTACCCGGTACCGAATTTCATTAAAATCGGTTCAGTTGTTTAGTCGTAAAAGCGTAACAGACAAAATTACTTTCACATTTATAATATTAGTATGGATTCATTATTATTGGCATATTAAGTACTTTTGTGTATCAGTGTACTTACCTCAGTATAGTTTTTCAAAGATTTGAGATTTATTTATTGTTGTCTAGCATTTCAAGTGGCTAGAAAATTTAAGATTCTGATGTATGTATTGGTACAATATCAATTTATCAATATAAAATTGAGGGCAGATTGCATCATCTCACTTTCAGTGACCCAAATGTGTAGATAGTGTCTACATATTGTATGTATTATTGATGTCTCTTATTGCTTTACTATTATTTAATAATAATTCTCAACTTTGATCAATAATTTCTTTTAGGAAACATACTGAAATCACTGTGATAACATTTTTAGAGAGAGAATATATCTAAGAAATATATTAAATGATTTATATAATAATCTATATTATATAAAAATATCGTCTTATGTTGTTTGTGGTCACATTCCTCCCAAACGTCTATACCGATTTTTATGAAATTTTTATGTGTATTTGGTAGAGTATCAGAATAGGTCGTAAAGTATATTACATACCTAAAAGTGATAGGGATCAACTTTGACGCGGACGAAGTCGCGGGCAGAAGCTAGTATTTAATAATAATCTACATTATTGCATACCTCTTAAAAGAATCTGAAACCTTGTTCAATATTGACTAACTTTACTTGTTATTTACACTTATGCAGATTTCACTCTAAACAGGTCCTGTACTATAGATAACTATTGAAATTTGTTCGCTCAGCAACAAGCTATAAATGTTTAGTAGCTGACGGTGCTACATCAATGTGTGACTTGCCTGTATTATTAGGTACCTATGATAAGCAAAATTATTATCTCAGCTTATGTAACTCCAATTTCCATTTCAATCAAGATAAATAAAATTAGTGCAGGCTGACTTTCCTAAATCTATCTTTTATCTATTTGTATAAATAAAGATGAAATTGTTAAATGTGTTGCTAAGCGCAATACTTAGGTAACGGCTGAACCAATTTTTCTGATAGTATGAAAGCGGGACGTAATAAAAAGACTACATTACAATACAAGTTTATTATACTTAATTATTATTTATCTACGAGGACTGCCTCGTTGGTCTAGTGGTCGCACACCGCGACTGCTGAGCGTGAGGTCTTGGGTTCGATTCCCAGGTCGGACAAAGTGTTATTGGGTTTTTCCGTTAGGCATTTCTCAGTTGCAGCCTCGGAGTTTAGACTTGTGCCTGGTTGATGGCAATAGGCTCGCCCCCTAGGGTGTACGAATGGGTACACCTCTGCCTAACCCTTCGGCGATCACAGGCGTGATGTTATGTTGTATATTGTTGTTGTTGTTTTTTTAGTTCTACATGTCTCCGTCGCTGGCGCTTATTGGACTATGTGTGGTGCCGCCTGTGTCGGTGTTGGCTGTCATATACGGAAGATTCGTGCGCGGCATTACGAGACAACTACAGGATGCGCTGGCCGAATCTAGTGAGGTACCATTATTTTGTTATACTGAGTCTAAATTATTTTGTCCCCCTCTTTACAGGTCATCTTGAACTATTACCGGTAAGTACGGGGTCCTGTCTTGCGATTGAACGCCGCTTAGGTTACTAAACCGGTCTAGCAACTAGACTAGTATGCCTAAGATTTCATTTACACCTTTAGGCGTATTGGAAAACGTAATCAAAAACTGACGAACAAAAAACAATTTCTATAAAAACGTTTCAAGTCCATTATATGTGAATATTGCTTTCATGAATTGCTATTATCCTTATCTTGAGCATCATGCAGTATTATTAACAACATTATGTAGATAAAACGTGAAAATGATCACATTTTATGCGCTAAACTTTTTACACGTACGATACTTGTATAATACACATACACAAACCTGACATAGCATGCTTAGTGTGTGAAATAGGAATAAAAAATAAAACATTAATTAATTAGCATTATATTCATTGACGTATTATTTTATTTAATTCAAGTAATAGCCTCGTTGCTCTGCTAGTCGGATTTAGCAAGCAAGACTGCGAAGCGTCCAGGGTTCGATTCCCATGTCAGACAGAGTGTTACACATTTTTTTCATTAGGATTTTTTCAGTTATACTCCGAAGTCTGTGTTTATGCTCGGTTATTCGTAATATGCCTATTTTACTTGGGAATTAACCATAACTGGCGATTATGCGAAATAAAATATTACTCGTATATTCATGTAATTCATGGAATACTGGTATTCAGCTGCATCCGGTTAGACTGGAAGCTGACATAGTTGGGAAAAAAAGGCTAGGCAGATGATGATGAATGTGCAAACTCATCGAGAAATATACACGTAATAGAGATAAACCTTGTTATATCATTGTAGATAAATCCTATAATATAAAAGCCAAAGGTCACTCACTTGTAACTTCTCGCTTTCATTGGACTTAGGGCTGCCATCACCTAAACTGAATTCAAAATCCCCGAACATTTCGGTGAAATTGAGATTTCTTTCCGAAAACCATTTCACATTAAAAATAAAAATATGGCTTACGTTTCATTTTTTTATTTTATGTTAATTTACTGCTTACATTTCAATTAATCGGGATTTCTCTAACACGGTGCCCGGACATTTTTTGACTACGACAAATCTAGGGAATCCCGGACGGATGGCAACCCTAAGTGGACTCAATACGAAATCTCGAAAACTTGACCTATGAAGCTCGTTTTTTGATCTCATTTCGTACCTGAGGTAAATTTTATATAATATTATATCTAACTATCCCAATGGCAAGGATTTTATCACAACCCTGGTCCCCAAGATACAGGCATCGCCTAGTTTGGGGACCACCGTTTTACCAAAATTGCGGACCACCAAATGTTACTGAGTTATAATTATTATGTTAACCTAGTTATAAGGTAACCATTGTAACAACAGTAAATAAACTTATTATTATTATAGCTAAGAACAGATTTGCCTTTGACTTCCGCTCGGACGAAGTCGCGGGAAAAATACCTACATGTATACACCAAAATCGTCTGTCGTGATGTTATGTTATTTGGTTTACGTTATCCGTTAATAGACATAATATTATTACATTTACAGTTGGCTGAAGAGAAGATATCAAATATAAAGACTGTGAAAGCATTTAGTAAAGAGGAGACAGAGTGCTACGTTTACGGACAACGTATTGAAAACTTATTGAAGCTTGCTTATAAGGAGTCATTGGCCGTCGGGAGTTTCTATGGATTGGTAAGTTATGTTAATCTATGTAGGTATACGAGGTATACCTATAATTACTCGATGAACATCTATTGTGTATGATTAGTAGTAATTGCCGGATTAAATGTCGGAAATTCATGTAATAATTAAATTTTGTAACAGTTACTAATTGCCCTACTTTACAATTTACCTTCCACAATAGTTGTTACTTGTTTCTTTTTTTAAACGCATTCTTATTTTCAAATTTTCCTTTTTATTTTTTTCCGCCGTAATTAGCCGGACAATTTTATAGGTGTTTAAAAAAAGAACACTGTGCCAAACCCTTCACCTTATACAAATATTAACCTTGTAATCACAGACGGGCCTCGCAGGAAACACTATTATAATCCTGGTGCTGTACTACGGAGGTGGTATGGTTGCTACAGAACAGCTGACGGTCGGCAATCTGACGTCATTCCTACTATACGCCGCGTACGTGGGCATCAGTATTGGTGGACTGAGTAGCTTTTACACAGAACTGAACAAGGGAATAGGTGCTGCTACCAGACTATGGGATATTATTGATAGGGTTCCGGCCATTCTTGTGTCAGGTAATAAGAATTTGATTACAGTCTTAAAGTCCTTAAGAAAAGCCACAGTTGTTGTCAATCGCCGTGCGATGAGAATTGGTAGGAAAACTATTTTTCTGTTTTAATAGTATTACCTAATTAAAAATAAATTTAAAAAATAACTCAGATACAACTCATAACAGACTTGTTCTAACTTAAGTTCCAACATTTTCTAATCAATAAAATGATCAGAAAATTTTAATGTTAAACTTAATCACGTTTTATAATTTTTGTATCGATTTTTCCTAGCTAACTTTTCCCACTGTTGGGAAAAGAACTCCCCCAAGTCCTTCCATGACTAATTTAAATATTGATGTTTTTATCTCTCTGGGACTTCCATTCTAAAAAATAAAATAAGAGAGCAATTTGTAAACCGTTTTTTTTTTAAGGAAAAATGTCTTCTTTTCTTTTCAGGTGGCTTGAGACCATCAGAGAAGCCTAGAGGCGAAATCATTTTTGAAAACGTATGCTATTCTTATCACAACCAACCTTTAATGAAAGGTGTGAACTTACACCTCTATCCCGGGCAGACAATAGCTCTGGTCGGAAGGTCGGGTTGTGGAAAGAGTACCTTAGCATCGTTGATATTAAGGCTATATGACCCTGAACGGGGCAGGATACTGCTGGACGGAGTTGATATAAAACAACTGGATCCTGTATGGCTGAGGAGTCACATCGGTTTTGTTAGTCAAGTATGTTGGAAAAGTTATCTTATTTTGCTAAAACAATGTAGAAGGGACATTGTGACACGACGTGACGATCCAAAAGTGCACCACCTACTACTTACATGGACAAAATCGGTGGAACAACTGTTTTGTTTTTTTAATCCGTTGACTGCGGGCGAACATTTGTTACGCCATGCCATACATAGTTCGTGTGTTCGCCGTAGAAATACACTTGCATTTATTAGTAGAAACACAACGGGTGTGTTTCCCGCAGTCAATAGGTTATAACTGACGAAAAATTTATATGCTTCGGGTCTAGAATCATGAACTGGATCTATGGTAAAAGTTTTCGCCACAAAGTCTCTTACACTATGTTTATTTAGGCTATGGTTGGTTGGTTAATAAAAGTCGTAAGAGAACCATTGCAGTAAAATTTATTAAATAATAATATTATCTTCATCACTAATGCTCTATCGGCGTTCACTGTCTCCACAGATACTACTTTGGCCATAATAGGCCGACTTCTTCAGATCAAAAGTGCCTGACGTGCCTGTAAAATATGGTCTTATTGAAAAATAAATGCTTTGACTTTGAATAACAGCAGGATAATATACATGATTTGGGGTTACAGGAGCTCATTATACATCCTTAATATATATAAATTACGCGTCACGTTGTTTATCCGGGATGGACTCCCTAAACTACTTAACCTATTTTAATCTTTGCACACTATGTGCAGTTTGATCCAACTTGAAAAATAGGATAGTTTTTATCTCAATTATTGGTCTTAATTTTTTTCGATTGCAAATCTGAGCCACAGCAATGCGTGGGCCGGTCAGCTGGTAATTATATAATTTACGACTTTGGTCTATGTCTAGAGATGGGCAGAGGGTTTAAACCCAGCTGGGCGAAAAGGGCATAAACTGGGCAAATAGGGCAAAAACGAATTAACGTCCTTTTAAATGCCCAAAAACAGGGCGGAAACTATAATTAGTTAAATTCCATAGTTATTAAGACTTTTTCATTAAGTAGTGGTAAGACTAATATTAGATGTATTTATAATTATAATATTTAGCTATAATAAATTCTTTTACTTGTGTTCTCAATGTGACTGTAGTTTTTGTTGTTAGTCGTTGCTTTCTTGGACAGTTTTATTTGATTTTTGTGCTAATATTGATTACTATGGCTGATTCTGGACGTCATAAGGACATGGAAACCGCAGCGAGACCAGTTGTCGTGCTTCAGAGGAAAAATCTCAGAGGTCTTTAGCAATACATGTCGGTGTGTCGCAAAGAGCTATCCGAAACATGTAGAAGTGGTACCATAAAATCGGGAGTGCAGCCAGGAGTCTTAGAAAAGGAAATCCTAGAGCTACACCTGCTCCTGAAGATCGCTGTATCAGGTTAACTGCTCGTCGGGAGAATATTTTAACCGCCTGGGCTTTACAAACCCGACTGTGGCAATGAAATGGTACACGAGTCAGTGATCAAATCATTCGCAATCAACTCCACGAAAATGGCCAATGTTTCAGAGTATGTGCCGTTCGACTCAAACTGACAAGGGCTCACCAAGCAGAGCATTTAATGTACGCTCGCCAACATTTGTACTGGACCAAGGCTAATTTTGGTCCGCTACTCTTTATAGACGAATGTAAGGTCAAGTTTGATGGTGATGACAAACAAATACAAGTGTGGAGAAAACAAGGCGAACTTTTGACAGAAACATGCATCCATAGAACAGACCGTTTCTGGGGTTCAAGTGTTACGGTGTGGGCAGAAATTCGATTGGTGTGCAAAACAGAGCTGGTAATTCTGAACGAGGGTGCTGTAACTGCTACCAGTTATGTTTAGCGAGTAGTCTGACTTCATATCACTCCATTTTAATAGAGAGTGGGTTTTGGTTATGTTTTTATGCAAGATAAGTCTTGTCCACATACGACCCGTATTGAACAAAGAGCTCTTTCTGACACTAGTATTCCAGTTTTGCCATGGCCTGCAATGAGTCCCGACAGTGGCGTAGCTTGGGAGGGGCCGGGGGGGCCATGGCCCCGGGCGGCATATGTCAGGGGGCGGCAAGTGCCACGAATTTTTTAATGCAGACCTGCACCGTATGCTCCATCGTGTCCTTCGGGCGGTCCACACAGTGGTGACACCCGGGCGTTTCCTCCCGCTAAATACAACACAGGAACCTCCCAAAACAGCCGTGTCCGGTGAGGACCTGCGTCAGGCGGAAGGTGAGGACACCGTAGCGCCTCTCTAGCCACTCCTCAAAGAGAGGTATTACCGCCGCGATTGCGGCGTGCCTGAACTTGGGTTGCGACAGTCGTATGCTCCATGCCGCCATGAGATCACACCGGAGCTCAGTCCGCAGTGCCGCGATTTGCCCCGGCTGCGGGGTTTCGCCCCGGGGCGCTGCACCTCCAGATCCCCAGATCATCCGGATGGCCATGACCCTCTGGCATGCGACCAACTTGGCTGGTGGCCGCCGCCTGATGGTGGGGGCTCACACAGGGGCCCGAAGAGGGCCATGGACCGCACGACTTCCGCGTAGAGCCTCCGGCAGGAGGCGCCTGGTCCCCCGAGGTTGAGCAGGAGCCACCAGAAAGCAGCCCTAGCCCGGTCCAATCGAGGAGCCAGACGTCGGAAGTGCTCCTTGAAGCTCCACCGGGTGTCAAGGACGAGTCCTACTTTATAGTCGACTCGACGCCGATGTGAACCCCTCTCACCAATATTTGGGAACCCGACGGTGGCGCGTTCCGAAGACCATGAAAGCACATGGCCTCGGACTTGTGCAATGCCACTTCGAGTCTATCGCAACCCCACGTGCCGCTAGGTCGGCCACCGCCTGGTGCGGAGTGGTGCGAGTCTCCGGCCGGCCCCCCCTTAGATCGGGCCCTGACTGATAGATGTATGTTCCTTTCGAAGCAGTAGTAAATTTTATCTTGATTTTCAATAAGTTATAGTCCGTTAAATAGAATAAATTCGGGGGGCAAAAATTCGGTGGGCCCCGGGCGGCCAAGACCCACGCTACGCCACTGAGTCCCGACCTCAATAATTCCATTGAATATTTAAGGGATCAACTGAATAGAAGCCTCGAACAACAGTCAGGTGAATAGTGTACAGCAGCCCTACCATGAACTCTTATCGCGATCCAAAAACTGAACTGTTCTTCAAATACGTCAATATAATGACATAAATTGATGCGTTATATTGACGTATTTGAACAACAGTTTAGTTTTTGGATCGCGATAAGAGAAAATACGTCAATATAATGACATAAATTGATGCGTTATATTGACGTATTTGAAGAACAGTTCAGTTTTTGGATCGCGATAAGAGTTCATGGTAGGACCCCTGGACCTCATAAACCCGCGTAAAAGTCTGTTGTAACAAATACTGGAACAAAACGTTACCCATCTGATTAAAAGTGTCTGATAGGCTAGCGAGTGCATACGGAGAAGAGGAGGCCCCACTCGCTTCTAAACATAGCATCGCTCAAGCAACAGGCAAAAAAAACAGTGATAAGTGAAATTTACTTTTCTCATTATTTTGCTGCAATTTCCCTAAAAAGTGTTTTTGATTTAGAAAAAAATTATCATTTTGATTATTGATTACGTTTAAACACTTTCTTAAAACCTAGCCTAAACACGGCTGTCCATAAAAACATGATAAACATTAATACTTTTTAATTTTACCCTAAAAACGTGGTGGGCCCTATTTTGTTTAGAGTAGTTTAGTTTTATTTTACAAAAACAAAACACTTTAAAGTAATTTGAACTTATTATGATGTAAGAATTTGTGATATTTTACAATTAAAATAAATGCCCTGTTTTCGGACGTTTATTGGGCGTAAATGGACGTTTATTGGGCATTTACTCAATACGTCCATAAATGTCCAGGCAAAAACCCATCTCTATCTATGTCCAATAGTGATTTGCTATTAGTTGAAAAAGACTAGTACCGTAGGCAGACTAATGGAGCAATCGTCCACGACCCATGTTTAATGCTGTAAACTTAAAATATTACTCGAATTTGACAGATTTTCGTGTTTATTAACTCTGATAAAACTATAAATTTTAACCCAATTAATAACTGATTGTTTGATTACTAAGATTATTAGAACAGTGAATAATTCATTTAAAGTCAACGCTTCTGTTTATCTGTTGACATAAAGGTTATCATTTGTTTAAGCAAAAGTGTACAACAAAAAATAATTGGTATTATAATTTGTTTCAGGAACCAGTATTATTTAGTGGGACAATAAAGGAAAATATACTGTATGGTGCTTTAGACGAAGACCTTGATCATGAGAATTTAGAAGATAGTCTACATAATGTAAGTTTTTGGATACGTAGGTAATATTATAATTAATAATTACAGCTTAATTGAATACTCGCCTGCTGTTCACCGTTAACCACTGTGACGTCACATATCTTAAGAACTGTTCCGTGCACATTTTGCCTCTTGTGTATCACGCTACGAGCACCCGCCGTCCGCATCTCCCCAGTCCCCACGCCCCCGCAAGCGCGGACTCGTTAATCGGTTTAGCTATAATATTGTCTGTCAGTCTGTCACGCTTTCAAGGCTAAACCACTGGACCGATTTTGATAAAATTTTGTACAGAGTAAGCTTGAACCCGAAGAAATGACATGGGCTACTTTTTTAAAATCGTAACTTCATCTAAATTTTGATTTCGATTTGATACGACATTCACGGGGATGTAGTCGCGCCAAATGCTAGATAAAAATAAAATGAATAATGTTATAAAACAATTAATGATATGGAAAAATACTGCAATTGCGAACACTGTAGATCTATCGATAATGCATTTTGAATTTCGTTCCCAACTTATAAGATTGGCGGCGACAACTTGGAACACTCTGGGATAGTTTGAAGTAATTGGACTGTGGCCAGTCTACGTACCACACCTTAGAATTTATATATACATAATATAGAATTTTATATGACGTGCATAAAAGCTAATATTTAAGACGCCCGCGTCTCATGCATGAGGTTGCGGATTCGAAACCGGACAAGTACCAATGTGACTTTCTCAATTTAAATGTACTTTCTATGTCTTAAATCAAGTAAGCGTGGTGATCAATCAATGCTCGTGCCGTTTCTGTATGAGAAGAGGTTTTTGCCCTGCAGTGAGACAATAATAGGCTGGTATCTACTTATTACATTGCTATGATATAAATATACAGGGTATAATAAACACATTACCCTTCTTTACGTCGCGCAGTCGGGTAAAAAGGCCGCACATAGGAGTTAACTACGCATATTGCCCATAAAAACAAACATTAAGCAAAAAGTATTGCTGGAAAATGTGTTTTATTGTTGCTATAAAAAAATGCTCTTTCTAATAGCGCGTATTCAGTATAGGAGCCGTGGAGGTATTACCCACACTGTGTACTTAGCAATTCTTAGTTGGTACTAGCAGTTTACTTCATTCTGTATGTTTGTTTCTGTTGCATGTATTGTATGGCTATTAAATTGTGAATCCGTAATTGGCTTTAAGACTAGTTTATATATTTTAAGATTAAGATAAAATCTCAAAGAGCTGTGGGTTTTGTGAATAATAAATAAATAAATAAAAAGTTAATTTATAACATTTAAAATTAGTTCTCTTAAAAAAATATAAAAAATTTGGAGTTTTGACCTTCAATACATAAGCGGAAGGTTCATATTTAAAAATATCACAATGATGGGAAAAACCATGTAACTTTCGGCTTCGTTAGGTGTGTGTTTACACCGGTTATAAATAAACTTGAGTTGCGCAATATCTTTATCGTAATGTGATCACTTCAGTTACTTATAGTTATAGTCAACAGATTCATTATTGTATCTGCTAGTGTATCGGTAGATAACAAATTATTTATTTATTTATTATTTATTTATTTAAACTTTATGCAACAAAAGCGTACAAAGGCGGACTTAATGCCTAACGGCCTGGCCACAGCTAACGGCGGCGCGAATTGCGGGGCGTCTGGAGTCGCGGCGGGCGGCGCGATTTGCGATGGTATGCCACAGCTAGAGTTGTTGAGACCGCGGCGGCGTCAGCGGTGGACGTATTTAGAGAACGGCTAAACTATTAAAATGAATCAAAAGTTTAAATTAAATTGCCCCCATCAAAAGTTTGAACTAAATTGCCGTATCTACATTACTTGTAAAAAAATAGGTAATAAATACCTACCACTATTATCAAGAAATTGTTGTTTTATTTCGGCCCACAATTTTTTAACAACATGCCTATATTTATGTTGTGGATGTTTTGACATCCATAATGCTGGTCTACACAATATTTCGCTTATAAATTGTTCCGTATCCATGATTTTTATAAAAAAACGCGCGATAAAAACAAAATTATTTGTTTCGGTCGCGCGATCCCGAATGCGTCCACCGATGCCGCCGCGCGCGCCGCTCTGAGCTGTGGCCGCCTCGATACTCGCTAGTACATTTGTTTCATTCGCAAGACGCACCGCCCGTCGCCGCCGAGAACGCCCGACGCTCATCGATTCGCAGGTCGCGACGCTCAACGCGCCGCAGGTCGCGCCGCGGTAGCTGTGGCATACTTCATAGTTTCTCTACCATTTGTTTGAGTCGCTCACCGCAAGACGCGACTCCAGACGCCCCGCAATTCGCGCCGCCGTTAGCTGTGGCCAGGCCGTAAGGCATTCTCTACCAGTCAACCAATTAATAATACAAAATAATTTAAACTCATTGTGAGTTACGCACTATTAAAACGTAATGTGTAGTGCGACTGCTGAGCATGAGGTCTTGGGTTTGATTCCCAGGTAGGGCAAAGTGTTATTGGGTTTTTCCAAAAACACGAATATGCTCATTAAATTGTTGGCTGTTCAAAGTCAAAACATTTAAAAAAATTTTTGAATAGTCATGATGTCAGTCAGAAAGTTGAAGTTAGTTGTCCGTTCCAAATCGTAGGTAAGCCTCTATGGTGGAAAACGGGTATATGACTCCAAGGACACTCATTAGGTTTTGACAAATTTCTGGTTAAACATTATTCTTGTTGCTTCTTTATGTGAGAACAATGCAGGTAAAGAGCAATATAAAACAATTCAAAATATAAAGATTGCTCGACTTGCTATCGACTTCATCCGCCTGAATTTTCTTATGGATTCCTAATTTATTTGATAATAAAAATATAGCCTATAGCCCTAAGGGAAAACGTACCTTCGTATTAGCGAAAGAATTTTCAGAATCGGACCAGTAGATCCGTAGATTAGCGTGATCAAATAAAAAAAATAAACTCTTTCCGCCTTATTACATATCAAAGTCTGCTTACCACGTTTGAATCTTCGAGCCAGTTTTTGAATTTCAATAAAGATAAAGTTTGTAATACAAAAATTGGCTCAATAGTTTAAGCAAAGATTTTGTTTTACATTGGCCCTTTAGCTTTATAATATTAGTATAGAAAAGCCATGCCAAGAGATAACTCATCTCACAGTGTGAACAGCTAGATCCTCCCTGGATGGTAGCAGCTCGCACGGCGCACCTGCACGAGCTGGTGGTCGCCACGAGCGAGGGCTTCGACCGGCAGGTGGGCGCCAGGGGTGGACAGCTCAGCGGTGGACAGAAGCAGAGGGTCGCCATAGCCAGGGCTATCATTAAGGTACGTATAATTTAATTTACTTCAACAATCATAACCCGATTGAATTTAATTTATTACGTAGTATTTGCAGTTCTAACCAGTAAGAACAAACGCACAATTTTTTTTTTAAAATAAAGCAGTTTGTATTATTAGAATCCTATAGAAAAAATCAAAAAAATATCAACGGTGCAATCCGTCATTCGTTTGTCGAGTAATGCTATTCGGTTTACGCTAAAAACCTATACGAGTTTCTTATTAGAAATTAGAAGGCCGAAAATCGTACGCTCTTAGTCAACCTGATCAGACGTACATAAATAAAAAATAAAATTCATTTATTTCAAGTATTAAGACCCAGATTCCAAAGATACATTAAATGTCACGCTTCTTCTTGTTTTTCGATGATTTAGATTTTTACTTTTTTTCTTATAATTTTTGGGCCCAGTATCTGGCCAGTGGCCACGTTTATTGCAGCGTTGTTAATGTCCTTAAGTGCAGGTGTAGGGAACCTTTGGGCACTGTTGTAAGTGGGCCATCGTCTGATCAGGAGCTCTGCACTTGTACTGGGTACACACTAGATGTACTCAGTACACCGTCACGTAAATTGCAATATAACAATGATGTGATGTGATTTTATGTTTTACAATGGAATAATCTTTTGAATTATTAAAGCACTTTATACGCCGTACGTCATTGTGAATAACGTCTTATTGACAAATTCACAAAAAGTTCTTGTAGCCAACAAACAAAATAACTTGACATTGATTAATATTTATGAAAATTTAAGTAATTTAAACAAAACAAGTCATTATAATCGTATTGTTTCCCTTTATATTGAAAGTCATTAACTGAACATGTTTTTACCATTACGCTTTTGATGGATTTTTAAGAAAGAAGCGAATCAGTCATAATTTTTAGGTTTAAATTGAGGTTAGTAGAAAAGGAGTTCTAAGTTAATCGGAATTTAAAAGTGAGCGTCATTTCAAAACAGATATTTAGGCCTTAAGTATTATATTAGCCTACATATTAACTTGAATATCCGCTATAATCGATAATTCGGTGTCATTTGAGATTCGTATGACGCAGGGACGCGTTTCCGTTACAAGTTCGATGGGGCAGACTTGCGCAGTCAGCACCATTTCTTTTCAAGATGTTTGCCGACTATTATATTTCAACTAGCGTCTGCCCGCGACTTCGTCCGCGTGGTTTTTTTTTTCACCCGCGTTTGCGACTTTGGTTACTGCTCCACGCCCGTGCGTTGTAGCGTGATGTGTATTTATTTTATTTTAGGAAAGCTTACTGATTAACAACAATTTAGTAACAATATTGTAGAACTAAATGTTATATTTCTCATAAATCTGGTTATCATTTATAAAAAATAAATCCAATCCGACTGGTAGTTTCAGCTTTATTAAATTAAGATAGATTGAAAAAAATAGAGCAATAGCAAGTTTGTGCTTTCCCAAAAATCTTTTTCCTACTCAAGCAAAGTCGACTCATAGATCGTGTCAAGATGACAGAAGGCAGTGTCCATCTTGCAGTTTTTTTTTTTTTGGAATCCGGAAGTTCAGAATTCCTTTCATCTTTTGCTATCCCACCGTCACGCATCCTATCGATTACTATGGAACCTATCCAGTTCCTCGCGCCATTTCTTCATTTAATATAATTAATCAAAATACAGGTATGTATGAGTTTACCTTAGTCATTGTGTCTGGGTGATAAGTCTTTCGAATGCAAAGCAATGACACTTAGGTCACCTTGTGAACATTAGCTATGGGTAATTAGTACCAAAAGATCACTGCCCAACTTCCTTAATAAATTACAAATTCAGAAGTATTTACGATTTCACTCACGTGTGCATGAACACAATCGGGAATGTCCGAATAGTTTCGGACTAGAGATGCACCCTAATTGCGTATCCACTTACAACCCCCATTAATTTTGACAATACTACATAACCCAATGTTTGATACTGATTGACAAGAACGTCTGTTCGACAATAAAGAAAAATTAAAGAATATTGCTGAATTGACAAGGGATCGTGTATTGCACAAATAGGCTGCAGCCCTTATTCATTTAGAGGTCACGAGTCGAGGCGATTAGTCGCGAACTGACTTTAACTAGTTGTGTATCTAAAATAAATTATTTAAAGCTATGTAGATAATGATAATATGTATCATATCAAAGATAAGCTGTGCAATCCATCAAAAATATCGCCAATTTAAAGCAGAATTATCACACAAGATTATGTGTGTTGGCTGGCTAGAACATTTTTTTTACGTAGTTCATTTTGTTTGTTTCAGAACCCAAGGATACTTATCCTAGACGAAGCCACCTCGGCGCTCGATGCGTACTCCGAATATTTAGTTGACAAAGCGTTAAAGGAGATCAGCAAAGACCGGACAGTTCTTACTATAGCTCATAGACTAAGCACCATACAGTCAGCAGACGAAGTAGCGGTCATGGATAACGGCGTCATAGTAGAAAAGGGACCATACGCCGAACTAATCACGAAATCAGGTGGATTTTTCAAGGAACTCATCAACCATCAAACATTCGTTAAGAAAAGGCGAGAAGGACACGACTTACAACAAAAATAACGTCACACTAATGATAAATTCACAAGTGTTGTTAATAAAAAGAAGTAGTTTAATTTATTTTTAAAACTTAGAGAGCCTTAACGGCTCCGTCGATGATCAATATGATCGGTACTATTATGTATAGTGAGTAATCTTCCAAACTGTGAGGTATCTATACAATGGGTGGATAGTGAGGACCTGCTTTATATAATATATACTTATTTCCTGTTATTAGTTTATTGATGTTTCTAATTAAAGAAAAACAGTAAAATGTTTTTAAAATGAACGTAGGTATGCTATTTACCATTGGCGCAGGGTGCAAGATTTTACAAAAGCCGGTTGACATATCTTAAGTGAGCAGAAATGTAAGTAGGTGCCTACAGCAAGTAATTTGTGATGTCATGTTTAATGAAGCAAGCAGAAAGGGATAATACATAGTATAATAGGACCCTTCGCCACTGATATTTAGCCTGGTAAGTTTGTGATAAATATATAGGTGATAGTTAGTTTTATTTTATGATGTAGCAAGGAACAAAATGCAATAATATATGGGCTTCATGTGTTCAAAATGATGGATTGTCGAATTGTTACATAATTTATTAAATTTTATCTCATAAGGTTTATAAATCATAGAGTGACAAACGGGTAAAGGAATATTTTTGTCTGACACAAATAAAATGGTTGTTGTTATTTTAATACTGCATTTTAATTATCGCCTTAGTCCTTACTCATTCAATTCGGTGCGTAATCAGGTTACTATCAGTAGGCTGGGCACTGCCGCAGTGCTCCAAACCAGTGTTGCCACCTCGATTTTTAAAAGGGGGCCAGAGGGCGCCCAAAAAGGGCTAGATTTTTAAAATTCAGACTTACAAGGGGCTAGAAATAAAATTTTCGAAAATTATTTTCATGCGCCATTCCAATGATTCGTTTCACTAAACAAAATTAGAGCAGTGAAAACGTTATGAATGAGACTGTGCAAAAAATCTCTTAATTTGAACTGTTGTGAACAATCATTACATTATTTTGAATTACTCGATATATACTGACGTATACATTTTTGGGGTATTCTCCGATAAATACCACAGTAAAAACTGAAAACCTACTAAAAATTAAAAAAACATAAATTTGAAAAAAGGGCTAGATTGCCCTTTTAGGGCTAAATAGTGAAATTTAGAGAAATTCAGTCGTAAAAAGAGCTAGATCTAGCCCCAAAAGGGCTAAGGTGGCAACACTGCTCCAAACGCACGTAGCGAATGGTATCGTGGCTCATTCATTACTACAATGATAACAAAACGCTTTCGTAACGCGTAACATACTGTTTACTATGAGATTTTCGTCGCAGCCACAACAAACAGGTTAAATAAGTAAATGGACCTTGCCCTCGGCGAGCGCGGAGAACGCGCCAAAACCCGCCAGTGGAAGCGGCGGCTAACATTTACGCGCTAACGCTTCGCGGGAAAACATTGCTAGCGGAAACATGTCCAATTTGAAAGTTTTGCGCGGGAGTTTAGCGCGGCAAATTCTTAACTCGTTCGCTAGTGCCAAACATGGGAAAAAAGTTAACAAGGAACTGTTATCATACAGCCGTCTTTTGAGTAGAAGTTTAGCTACTCAAACTGCAACAGCAGTGGACAGTAAATGTTTAAATTCGCCATGGGGTGAAATACAAATCGGAAGGGAAACCTTGACTGAACATGTGTTTTCTGACATCGAAGAATGGGCAGATGCACCATCTGTGGTAAGTAGCTACCCTCTATTTTTTTTTATGACACTATTGTTAGGTACTGCATTTAAGTATGCAGGTTAAAGCGTTATTTTCTTTATGGATTTTATTTAAATTTATTTAGAGTATACTGAATTAGAGTTATAAAACTTTAAAATTTAAGGTATTAGGAATACCATAAAATAGATCGGCTCGACCTTTAGAACGCACCTCGTAGCCAAATCACACCGTCAAGTAGTTTTTGTTCTTAGCTCTTTGACAACGAGTCTAGTTATTTATGTTCAATTAAATACTATTAAATGAGACATCGAGTGCATCGCGGACTGCAATAGAATATTGTTCCTAGTACAAAGTTCACTGTTATGTAGGTACGGATATTATACGATAGTGATAGGGACTTATTAATAGTTCGTATTTGAAGGTTAGGGCTAAATATCTGCGCTGTGCCAAACATGCATCTTCACAAAATTGAAAAACATATCTAATTAACAAGAGTATTGTCGCGGGTTTTCTTAATATTTTTTGAAACGTTTTAAATTTCGATTACCATTTTTTCTAAAACAGGCATTTTGTAG
The DNA here is from genome assembly GCA_949316365.1 of Hoplodrina blanda. Taxonomy (NCBI): domain Eukaryota; kingdom Metazoa; phylum Arthropoda; class Insecta; order Lepidoptera; family Noctuidae; genus Hoplodrina; species Hoplodrina blanda. The sequence continues at coordinate 7,256,538 of OX438589.1, read as the reverse complement.
TGTTGCACATTAACCAACCGTTCAAATCGATTTTGTGGTGCATAGTGCATGGCAACCGACATAAGAATGAATGATCGTCGATTGTTTTTATTTGAAGTCTAATCGGAATCGAATCTGCACCAAATCGCTACTCCTTTAAATTATTCTGTCACAATCAAAACAAAAGGATTCCATTGGCCATTATTATTGGGTCTTTTCATAACTATACTGTTAACGAGGTAATCTTTTGTAAATAATTTGATCTAAGTATTTACCTACTTACTACAAGATACGTAGGTACGTATTAGGTAGGTAGGTAAATAGATACCTTCATAGGTAGATAATATAACGTAAAGAACAATAGAAGCACCTGATATGATTATGAGAATGTGTGAAGTAGAAAAATCATTTTATAAACTGAAATTGAATTAGGTGGGTTGAATTACTAGGTAACCCTATAGATAGAAATATTTAGATATTTGAAAAATAATCAGCTTTTTCTGTGTTGGTTTTAGAGATCCAAACTTCAAAAGCATAAAACGGAACCCTTTTATGATATTTATTTTTTAGAAGTGTATTTTTTTAATGTAGGTATTTATTTGGCTTGACTGTTTGTTTTTCTGTCATGTGGAAGACCATTTTCATCCGATTTAAAAAATATACCTATTTGTAATATTTGGTCCAAGAGCTATTAGGAGAGCCGACCCCAAATAAAGATGGGACGAGGCCGGAAGAAGAAGCAGAAGAATATTTGGTCCAATGGTCTTAAAGATGTAGCTTAAAGTTTGCAAAACAAAAGCTCCTTATCTCCTAGTTTTAGAATAATATCAATGAAATAAACCATGTAGTAAGTTAATATTTAACCACAAAATTAAATGAGTCAATATTGTTAAAAGCTTTTATTCATTGTCATGTCATTCTTGAAAACAACTACTTAGTTAATGTTTTATTCATTGTAGATCACATGCGTATTTCAGTACCTACCCAGTTACACTGCTATTATGTTGTTAAACTAATGCTCTTCGTGTAAGATGAAGTTGTAGCACAAATTACGGTTAATTTTCAAGTTTTCAGTTGCAGTAGATCATGTGAATAAAGAGCAGTGATGTTTATAACAAATTACGATGCACGTGAATACCTACTATAAAACATCACGTAAGGTACATAAGTATGTACCTACTTAGGGATGATTCTCATTAGAGCGGGCCGTGCCCGGGGCGGGGCCCGGACGGGGCACGGACGGGGCACGGTTTTAATCTGTTACATATATTTTGTATGAATCAATTTATATTACACAGTGCGTCGAGCGGGCCCGGACGGGACACGGATAATGCACTGTGTAATATAAATTGATTCATACAAAATATATGTAACAGTTAAAAAACCGTGCCCCGTCCGTGCCTCGCCCCGGGCACGGCCCGCTCTAATGAGAATCATCCCTTAAGTGCCATTTTTTAACGATGGGAAATCATCTAATGACTTTTTTCAGTCTGGGCGGAGCGCAAGAGAGTGTCTGACTCTTACTGACTAAAACGCATCTGTGTTCCTCCTAATGCCCTTTGCGTTCCAGGGCCGCGGTAACTCTTTCGAATAAAATCCGCAACCTACCTGCCCATATTGCCTTAATGACGTCTGAAATGCTGAATGTAGAATTGTCATTCTAAAGTTTATCACATTTTTTTTGCCATTGAATATAAAGATGTAGGGAGGGGCACCCACTATTAAGATCTCGTGCCAAGTATTCTTGTACGAGTTTATACGTTATTTCAATATCAAACACTGGACTTTGGAGCACATTTCTGTACATAAAGGTTACATAATAATACTTTACGTTTGTCTAAAAATACCGGGTAAAGTCCAACGACCTACATTTTGGACTACGTGTATTAGTACGAGTCTAGTATATTTACATACTTATTTACGATCAGATGTAACATGACGTTGCTTTTTAATGTACCTACTTTGTACTACCGGGTGTGTATTCATGTTAGGTACCTACTGGTTACTGTACTTCAAGGGCTTTAAATAACCGTCGATGTTCGTGAAGGTGGTATTAGTGGACTCATCGTGAGAAAAAATCAAGGTCCTGTAAAAGTGTATAAAATCTAGGCGTTCGTTTGGCGCAATGTCTAAGCGATTGGCTGCTACGGTGCGTGTCGCGGGTTCGATTCCCGTAAGTAACAAACAATGGTATAGCATTGGGTATAGCTTACTAGTAGTTGTTCCGGGTCTGGTCATTTGTGAATGCGAGTTTATATAATTATGTACGATCCTGGAGAAAATCTTGGTTGATTGATTGATTGATCAATGATCAATGCACTCTTAAAAATGCATGTACTTATCTCATATCCTCAGACATGCGGTGCGTCAGGACGTGGCTACGACTATGGTATGATGCGCATGATGATCGACAGGTGCACGGGCGCTCTAGCGGGGGCCTTGAAGCTGGCCCCCGGTGAAAGGATAGGCCTTATCCTACCCAACATTCCCGAGTTCGTTGTCCTGATCCATGGAGCAATGCAGGCGGGACTTGTTGTGACGTTCGCCAATCCACTGTACACTGCAGGTAAGATTTTTACAACGACTATTTCTGCAAGAGATGGGCACCATCTTTCACATGTTAAATTACCAAAGGGGCAAACTTAAGGTTTGATGGGTACGTGATATATGGGCAAGCGATATCGCGACAGACAGACTGAGATTGTAGCTCTAGTACTGGAAGGCATGTGTCGAAAAAGGGGAGGAACACCTTTAGTTGCAGTGAGAACACAGGCATAGAGAAAAAATGTTAATGAGGTTTGGCTCTGAGGTTCCGCTAAAATAAGGTAGGTATATCTAGGGACTCGGTATAAACTTCAAATTGACCCTGTGTCCAAGTCAGCCTGCAGCATTTTATGGGTACTGTGGTCACATACCAGCTGAGTGCACGATCGTTCGAAATCAAAGTCCGAAAATTAAAATGATCGATAACATCACTTTTGAGCGAAATTGTCGTGGACTTGGTAACTGTTGTAAATAAATGATAACAATACCAGGCAGACCTATCAGCTGACTAAACCAGACCCCTAAAAGAATAAGGTACCTAAACCGGAAAGTCATATAAAAGTTATCAGATTAATGTGTCTAATTCCACAAATTATTTTAGGTACTGCTGATATCTGTCAGTAGATTAGGTCCGGGTTAAAGTATAACGATAGGAAATACCTTATCTTTAGGGTATTTCTGAATGAGACAGGTAGGTACCTACCTGCCATCGCCAGCCACGTTCTTCTCCATACGAAACTACCTTTTGGAATGGGTAACTAGATTCAATATTATAATTTTTCTTTTCTCTTCAAGTTCAAGAGTGCCTTTTAATGGTCTAATTGAAATAAATGATTTGACTTTGACTTTGACCATCTTAGACTTACCACCATCGTTACTAGCCAGTTTATTTACCATGCCCTAAGTTATTTTTCTTTTTTCATAGCTATGAAGGACAGTTATATTTATTTACGAGTTCCAATATATTTTATGATAAGATAATATTTATTTAAAACTCGTGCCTTCTAGTCAACATTTGTGTTTGTGTGTGAGTAGTTAGGTACCTAATATCTACTTAGATAAAATTGAGGAAGACAATAGGAAGGTCCCAAGAGCCAAGATAATGACTACGAAACGATATTTATCTTATTACCTCAATGACTAGGAATATTTAAAATGTCATCATTACTTGGAATATTTTTATTCATTTCCAACTAAAAATTAAAAATAGGTAGGTAGGTTAAAACATACTTTAAAAATAAGATTTTTATTATTTGCTGATGCTACTTTTTGTTCTACCTGTGCTGGGAATAATAGCCGAATGGGAAAAGGACAAGCATTCAATTGCTTGTCATCATTTTTTTGATTCTTAGCTAAATCCTCACAGCCGATAAGACTAATCTTTAATAATAATTTAATGAGTCAACGGTAGACGGCAGCTGAGCTATACAATACAAAGTTCAAGACTCTCGAGATTGATTCATCATTATAATATTACTAGTATTATAAAAAAGTAAAGTTGTATGTTTTTATTATGATTTTTTGTTTCTAAGAGGTAATCTTTGAAAGTCCTGGTCCGATTACAAAAATTCTTTAACTGATATACCTAAAGCTACACTACTGCTGAGTGTCATAGGATATGTTTAATGAAATATTTGTCTTCCATACAGGCGAAGGCGGGCAGAAGTTAGTCATCCATAAAACACGTTTTGAATATGCGTTAATATTTGAACGTGGGCCTAATCTCCAAAACGCTCTATATAAATTCTAGCACCCGATATTTTTAAGGGAATAGAAAATATCAGTAAGCGTACTACACGATAAATCAATAGACACGTGCAACACATCAACAAGCAATAAATGCGATCGCTAATTACTTAACTGCAGTCAAGGTTGAGGAAATCAGACTGTTGCTTATATAATTGCAGCGTGGACTATGTTGTCTCTCCATTTGTAGTTCATCACAATAATTATCTTTGAAAATTGTATAGATTGTATGTACGTGCTATCTCTATTTTATAATACGTCTATGAGGTGCAAAGTTCACGGAAGTAAAGATAAAAAAATGTGAAATTGATTATCTCTGAAAATACAATTCATGCAAAGGGTGACTGTATGTACTTTGAACGGGTTATAGGTAATTAGGTGTACTTAGGTAAGTAGTATTTAGTGAGCAAACAGGTTGGTTAGTCGGTAACTAAGTAGGTCATCAAATTGATATACCATTTTTTTTTCTTGGGCGGAAAATCCTCGTGGATGTCCCGAGGGAGGGGTCTGTCAGACTCTGACTGCCAAAAAACCACACCGGTGTGCTCTTCCCTCGCGTACTCTAGCATACGCGCCTTCCACGAAAGTTGACATATGTAGCTATTCCAAATACCCCATAGTAAAAAAAACAACATTGTATCTATAATCTAGACAGAAACTTGCGTATTCTGTCGAAACAGGTAAGCAAGTAGATAAAATAGAAACTAGTCCTTCATTGGCTAACGGATATTTTTCATCAGTTTACATATCTACAAGGTTTACCCGCAAATACTATCTAGTAATCAATCTAGTGTACCTATGTCACTGGATAAAATTGGTCGGCTGCATTTGTAATTACAATAAATAGTTTTAAGTTGTTAGCTCATACATATATCTATGCAATTACTCAATCTGTTGCTAAAGATGCAAAAAAACCACGATCCACAAAAACTTAAGTAGCTGCAATTAATTTTTTGCTGTTGTCTAATTTGAGTAGTTTTTTAATCTGCTGAGCTGCCTTCCATATTTAAATTTCGTGATATTTCTGGTCACGGCTGGCTTGCAAACATGTCGTCATTTTGCTCGTATTGACTTTTGGTGGCATCCTCCCTTAGGACTGTTATCACCAGTATCTAAGCATAACTAGGAAGTCCACTACCATTTCAGGCTGGCTACAATATCTGCTTTAACTAAATAGATTTTGCTTCTCATTACAGATGAGGTGAAGCGTCAATTCGGGGACTGCAACGTAAAGGCGATAGCTACGATCGAGCTGTTCATGCCAGTCGCACTGGAGGTGGCGAAGTCTCTGAAGGACTACAAAGGCACTATATGGGTTGGAGGAGACGATGACAAGGGTCAAGGTACAGTTTCTTCTTGTATTTTCTTTAACACGGGTGGGTAGCCTAGACTTGTTGAACAGTGGACTAGGTTAACAGGCGGGCATGCCTGTTACACTAGTCCAGCTGCCGCTGTAGTTAGACTCGCAAGTAACCCGGGGTGGAATAGACATCGACGCGCAGCCTTTTAGCATAGATTTAGTAAGTACATGATTCTAGTCTCACTTGTCCGAGATTGCCCTTCCAAGTCCGGGACTTGGAAAAATCAGCACTGCTGATTTTTCTTTTATCATGACCTAAACCATTCCCGAATAGCACTTATAAATTAGTTGTCGAAAATTATGGTATTCAATGTGGGAAAATGGGTTTCGGGGATAAACCTCACAGCCGCGGGCGCAGTACAACCACTTTTATAAAGTGTGTAGGTAAGGGTGTGTGCGCGCGTCCGTGTCTGTAAGGGCATTTTGTGGGAGTGTCTAAAAAAATGAGTCGAAAGGGGTCATAGTAATAGGTGTATCTTCAAAAGGTTATCTTATTCAATAAGTACATTATTATTGAGTAAAGGATTATTAATTCTCATAGAACATCTCTTTTGATCCGGGTAAACAAAGTACCATCAGATTTGTTTTATTTCTACATACCATACCTTATACCTCATTTTGTCTTATGTTTCATTTGGTAGGAAGTTAGGTACAGGTAGGATTAACTCACCTGTATGTACTAGGTAAATGTCGGGATTATGAAATGTTAGTATCGAGACAACATTCCCTATTTAAGATACTAGTTTAATTATGTCGGTACCTACTACTAGATACTCGATTATGGCGAAAGGAAATGTCTAAGGGCAACCAGGTCGAGGTTAATTAATTCGTCAGTTTGGGTTTGAATAGGTAGTTAGTATAGGTGGTAGAATGTATTAGAAATACGTTGTACGGTCGCCTTCACAAAGTAGTAAAAGTGAACAAATTCTATTAAGTCTAACAGCCATTGTAGATAGGTACCAGAATAATGTATACCTATAGCACCTGGTCTATCTATTATTCTACATCATTTGTTTCAGAATTATGTAAACCTAACTAGCAGATTCATAATTTTGTATGCACCTTGCAATACCTAAATTATCTAAGTACCTGCAAAAATAAATTGCATGTTTATTCATCAACATGAATACCTAATTCAACTTTTTGGTGTAGGTACCTAATGGATGTCAACATTTGAATGGAACTTGTTTTACGTATTGGTATATCTTTGAGGGCGACTAGACTCTAGTACAAATTAGTCTCTGTTGTAAAGTCAAAATCTATGACGATAGGTCGTAAGGTCGGTACTTAGACAGGGGTGACAAACCTTTACTTACCCACTTAACCTTTTAACCTTATACAAACTAGAAAAATATTTACGAAGTTCGTTTCCGAGGACATGCCCACACGCGGTAAAAAATACAAAATAGGTATAATGATAGGTCTGGGTAATCATTAAAAAAAAACAGTTTAATACCTACCATAATACAGTTTATGACATTTTAATGTTGAATTCGTTGATTGTTTAAAAATATAGGCTTAGGCTATAATCTATTCTTGCATGACCGTCACGGTAGTGACCCCGTGTAGATAGCTTGATGAAGATTTATCACTGATGTGTGAACTGCTATCAATTTTCCGGAATAGGTACCTAGATCTCGAGCAACTTTCTTTAAGTTCTACCCAAATAGGTAACTAGTGGGTAGTTTTTTGATGTTGCTAATTTGCCAAGTGTGATTGATGTCTTGTCCGCTTCAAACATTTTCGTTTTATCCAATAATTATTCTTTGGTGTTTCAAATTTCGAATACCTACCTTGAGACTGATACTTACCATCATGACACTTTCTTATTTTTAATTTCTAGGCATATACGGCCTCCGATCATTGCTGATGGCCGATCACAAAGCTGATCTGCCAAAAGTGGACTGTGACGAGGTCTGCTTGATCCCATACTCAAGTGGAACTACTGGCATGCCTAAAGGCGTGATGCTGACCCACAGGAATCTCGTGAGCAACTTGAAACAAACACAATGCCCCAAGATGATGAAGTATGATGGAGAGAAAGGTAAATATGGAGACAGTAATTTTTAGGCATCCTATAAGTACAAGCACATAAATAGTGCTTGTTTAACTGGATTATTATGTAGTAGAAGAGATCACACGGCCATAGGACCTATGACTTTTTGAATGATCCATACAAAAAATAAAAATCATCAAATGACTCGCCCTGTGTGGGGCGGAAGGGACTGTCAGACTTTTACTGACTAAAAAACCACCCTGTTCCTTCTGTTGCCCTTTACGTTTCGGGGCCACGGTATCCCGTTAAGATGTCCCGCAACCCCGGTTCCTCGTACCCTTAAGGTTTATATAAGTAGGTATGATGTGGATAGGGTGTGCAGAACTGAAATTTAGAATTCTGATATGATTCTGATGCAGTTTTTAAATGATACCCACATGTGTATCATGTGTACCCCATGTGTGTATGTGTGTGCTTGAAATGGTAAACGTGATACACCATTATTTGAAGGAAATGTAACAATCACAAATCTACGTTTCGATTTGTGATAGATACAATCAAAACGTTATCAAAAATCAGTTAAATAAGCGGATATGATGATATTATGTCTATGCGTAATTGTAGCCAAACATGCGTGACAGCACTTGGTACGATGATACCATCGTTTTTGCAAATGAATGCGACCTTGTACTTAATAATTTTGGATAAAAAAATCAAACAAAATAAAATGATTAATGTTTAAGTATCGATTATAAAAAATATATAAATTGATGATTTTACTAATAAAAACAATTTTTTTTATTGATGATATAAACTTGTTCTAGGCAAAGGTGACGTGCTTCTAACAGTACCACCATTCTTCCACATTTACGGCTTCAACGGAATACTAAACTACAATCTCAAACTCGGTTACCACGTTGTTACAATGCCAAGGTAAGGAAAAAAAATCAGTTCACGTTTAAAAAGCATTAACTTAGTCGTGTCATTTTAAAATACACGTTCGTAACTACATACCTACCTAAGTACTAAGCATTATATTTATAATATGGAAAACAACAATGTCTAGGTACCCCAAATATATTCTGAATTTAGAACAGGCATAATATAACTACTCACTACTGTTCTTTATTTAATTATACGTCAACCTGATATGCAAGAAGTAGGTTCCAAATAATGGGTTGGGTTCGACGTCACAATCATCATGATCATGTCAGCCGAAAGACATAAACCACTGCTTCTCCAGGTATTGACACATTGACTGGTCCTGCGCCGCCCGCTTTAGGCAGATTTTCGCGACTTTTGCCAAATGGTATCTAGTCGTAAACAAGATGACAATACACTATTCTGATTGTTTTATCAGAAAAGCAGCAGGCGTATATAAGGAACCTACGTCTACAGTAATTTCTAATAATTCCACTGCACCTTTTCAGGTTCACACCAGATGATTACATCAAATGTCTGGTGGAGTATCAGCCGACGACATTGTTCGTCGTGCCATCACTTCTAGCTTTCTTGGCCACCCATCCTGCGGTGAAGAAGGAACATCTGCAATGGGTCGAGACCATCATGGTCGGCGCTGCACCTACAACAGACAGCATGTTGGAGAAGTTCTTGCTTAAATGCGAGAAGACTAAGGACCAAATTAAGTTGTTGCAAGGTTTGTGGCTTCACTATTAATTTAGAATTCTTTTTAATTGTTGACTTTCCATAGAACTAAAAACGTTTTTGAACGGGTTTGAACATCGAATTTCGAGTCGATTTTATTGGAAGGTTGGAACATTCAGTTCATAGTTCAACGCAATTTTCAGTGCCAAATGGCATGCTCATTCTCTCTTCCATGCCATGCCATAAATTGCTGATGTAATGTTATTCATCTCTAGGTCCTTCTCAAGGTCATTCATCGACAAATCCTATGATTTTTAGTTTAGGTGATCTTAGATAGGAGTTCCTGATATAGCATCCATCTTCTATTTTCTACAGGTTACGGCATGACTGAGAGTTCTCCTGTCACCCTGATGACGCCCTACTCGTACCCGTACAACAAAATAGGGTCAGTTGGACAACTGGTGCCGAGCACGCAGGCCCGTATAGTGTCCATCACTACAGGAGAGATGCTGGGCCCACACAAATCTGGAGAGCTGTGGTTGAGGGGACCACAAGTGAGTATATCCTTTTTTACTTCTGGACCACTGCACGTTTGCCAGGATCTGCTATTGCACCTGTAGATATTTTTAAGGCTTGCTGAATTTTAGAGTAGTTCCTAATAGATAATATAAATTATCTTTCGGTAACTGACTATCAAAAATTCCTCAGGTGATGAAAGGTTACTGGAACAACGAGAAAGCGACCAGAGAAACCGTAGACAGCGACGGCTGGCTGCATACCGGCGACGTAGCGTACTACGATGACGAGTTCTATTTCTACATAGTTGACCGCACCAAAGAACTCATTAAGGTTAAGGGCAATCAGGTACGTAGACGACATCAGTGCTACTAAATATATCTCCCTGCAAAATTACTGGGACTTTGTACTTAGCAGCCATCTATGCCATTAATTAGGTCAACATAGTTGTTTGTTAAATTATGTGCGCCAGCGCATTGTTAGATGTTGGGTTTGATTGCTAGGTTGGGTAGTGTAAGTAAATGAAGGTTTTTAGACACGGTAAATGGTGAAAAAGAGCAAACCTAAGCATGTCCCATTAAAGTAGATTAAATTATAACATTACGCCTGTATTCTCTGTATGGGCCAGTTATGTTAGTGTCCCATGTAAAAGGGGGGCGCCCTATTTCCATTTAACAGGCACGAAAAAAAGGACAGTTCATTATCAACATTTCAATCCACAGGTATCACCGACAGAACTAGAAAACATAATTATGGAGCGTCCAGAAGTAGCAGATGTCGCCGTGGTCGGAGTTCCAGACCCACTGGCCGGTGAAGTCCCCAAAGCGTTCGTAGTCCTCAAGCCCAAACAAAAACTCACAGAAAAAGATGTTACCGACTTGGTCGCACAGAAACTCACGAGATATAAGCACCTCGACGGAGGCGTTGTATTTTTAGAATCAATCCCAAGGAACGCGGCCGGTAAAATAATGAGAAATGAACTCAAAGTTCTTGGTATGAAACGTTAGTTACCTGAATAGAAGAGTATTATTTACCTAGTATTTTGTAAAGTAATAGTTCTAAGTAAGGTTTATTTTTACGTAGATTTATAGGACTGAATTTGTTATTATGTAATAGAATAATTAAATTTTATTCCAAAACCTACTGTATGTACTTATGTAAATAGATATTTTGTTCAACAATAAATCTTTATTTTTATAATCTTGTTGTTAAATCATTTTTCTCACAGTATAATTATTTCTGACCCCTTAGTTATTATTTGTTTGCTGCTCAAAGTTCAAGAATTAATAACAATTACAAGGCTATGATCAAAGTACTGGGGCTCATGAAGTCAAGAGTTACCTACTCTTGACTTCCTATTGGTGTAATTGGGTAGTTGACACGATTGCCCAACCAATAATTCCAAGACATAATTCTCTAAAGAAACACTTCATTTTAGCCCTTAAAACCCGCTGATTTTCAATTAACTGTAAAATTTTATTTTTATTTGTTTTCAAATTCATAAAGAGTTAGCCAATTGAGTCGACACAAAAGTTTTTTTTTGAGAGGTGTGTCGGACTTTTACCGACTAAAACTCTAGTGTTCCTCTAACTACATTATGTTTGGCTGGTCATCTACCACTTTGGGGTGTCCGCAACTCTGCACCACAACGTCTGAGTACCTACGTTCTTTGCTTTGCGAAATATATTAAGAGGGTTGGTGGGTATTCTTAAAACAATTTAATAAAAAGTACTACGTAAAATTAGGCCTAGTACTTTTTTGGCGAGAATGTGGGAACATAACCCATAAAAATAAGGAAGGAGTATCTCCGGAATTTACAGCAGTAGTAATGAAACCAGAAGTTCCTACTCCTGCATTAATCATTCCAGAAATTAAAGTTGAGGATGCTGAAATGACAGAGCAAAGGCTTACTGAGCAACGTTAATAAGGTTAATAAATAATTAATGGAAAAAACAATAGGTAGGCCAAGTAAGCAAGTTGGATTCTCACACTTTTAGAATAATGTTGTTTGTGAGAAATATGAATATTAATAAATAGCTGCCTAATGACAATGGTTTATATAACTGTATTGAGACTAATTATTGTAGGTACTGTAGAGACTAGCTGATTTAAACTATAGTGAACCTAATTTTGTTCAAATATTATTATGAGATAATCTCTTTCTATACATATAAGGAATTGACAGACTGCCCCAAAAGGTTGACAAGTCGTCATTTAGCTATATTAAAATATTATTGATTAAATACAGGTAAATAATAATATAAATAGTGTTTTAATCACATGGATTGACCAACCACTGCCGCAATCACTTGTATAGTGATCAATATATAGGTAATTACCAATGTTCGAAACCTTCCTCAAGAAATGTTTTGAATAATCCAAAAACAAGTTTCAAAGTACTATACACAGTACAGAAGAAGGCTATTAAGTAGTGTACAAGCATAGTTTTACGAAATTGATTCATTATTTATTCTTCACATATTACATTATATTGGTATAAAATAATACTAAGTTACAATCATTCATTAACATTTCAATCAAAATTTTACTATTTAGCACTTGAACAACTTTACGTGAGCTATAAATACTTGAAGATACTACCAGGATGGGGGTTGCAAATAATATTAACGTCTATAAGACTTGAAAACCTAAACATAGTTAAGATTGTTCATAGCGCCTAAGAAAAATTTGTTTACTTTTCTACTTATTAACTAACAGTCACAGAATAAAAAAGTATTGAAATGGGAGAGTCACATAATTAAGACTCTTTGTTCTGTTCTATCTCAGTATTATCAGACTTTGCTTCTTCATTAATTTTTTGTGGTTCTATTTTTTCTTCAGGCACATCTTTAGCCTTTGGACCTTCTGCAGGTGGTTGAGGTAGTTCAGAATTAACATCAGATATTGAGTAGTTATCTGATTGCATTTCAACTTTGGGAGAAACTTCTTCAGTAGGCCTTTCAGGAGTAGTCTCAGGAGTCGGTTCAGATTCTTTAACATTGCTTTCTTCTGAAGCTGTGTCTGAAGGAGTATCTGATTGGTTGGACTCTTCTTGCACATCTATGTGTCTTTCATCTGTCTTAGGAGAATTGCTGTTTCCATCAGTATTGTCACTTGATGATGAACTTTCCTCACTTGATGTGGACACTTCAGAAATAAGTTTAGGTTCATTGTCTTCTTTTGTTGTGGAATCTGAACTATTTTCATCCATTGCTACAGGTTGTGGTTCTATCACTATTTTAGGCTCAGTGACTGAAGCTTCCTTTTCACTCACAGGCTCATTTGTGTCCTCAACTTTATCTACTGATGATTGCTCAGTGAGCCTTTGCTCTGTCATTTCAGCGTCCTCAACTTTGATTTCTGGAATGATTAATGCAGGAGTAGGGACTTCTGGTTTCATTTCAACATCAACCTTTGGTTCCTCATTTGGACTTGATGAAGTTGTTGCTTCAACTTTAGGCTCCTCAGTGGATACAGTTGCCTGAGGACTGGGCTCAGGACTAGGCTTGATTTCTTCTGGAGGTTCATCTGCACTTGTATTAAGTTCAGGAGGAGTTACAGATTCATATTGGGTAGCAATTTTATCTTGAGTATCCATTGGGGTCTCTTGCTTAGCTTTTAATCGAGCCTCTATGTCATCCACAGAAATGTGGGCATCGGATGAACCCGGCTGAGGCTCTGAGATCTGTGGTTGTTCAGTATTTTCCTTCCATGACATATCTTCCATTTCAACATCGACATTGTACTCTGAATTATTGTCTGAACCATTTACAATAGGTTCAGCTGGTTCACCATTTTCTGGTTCGGCGTGACGCTGTGTACCCGGTTCTCTGGTGCTTACAACTAAAATGTTCTTTTCTATGGCCCTCATAAACTTATCAACGCGATTGTACTGTTTACGTGGAAACGTGAGTAATTCACAAATCCTTTGAACTGTGAAGGGGGCAGAGGTGAATGAATCTAGGCGTTCTAAGAGGCTGTTTTTCATGATATCATAATTGAAAGGATCCACGTTTGGGTAAGGTGGAATGTCAATACCTGGAGTTGTTTCGTAGAAATCGGTGATCACAGATAGCAATTTTTCTTTGAATAAACTTTTAACGAGTGACCATTGGTAGACTGGATCACCGGTACGTGCTACGTATGCCAAGTATTCATTTAGCTCCTGTGGGATTGTTTTAGGTTTGCGTTTGGAGAAATCTTCAAGAAAGTGGAATATCTCTTCAGCGTTTTCCATTTTATGAATTAGTATTTAAAAAATTAATAATCACACAACAAACCACACAACCATAACCACAAACAAGAAGAGGAGATATTTTTTTCGTACAGCGTTTGTTCACAGATTATACATGTAAAATATAAAACCCATTATAAATTACTTTACTCTTTGAATATAATGCAAAATGCTATTTAAATAGTGCAAATTGATTTAAATTAATCAAAAAATAACGAAGCATATAATAAGCTAACATTAGAGTAACGATAGCTTCTCTGGCGTTGTATTTTAAATAATTATTGGAGCCCTATAGTTTTAGAAAGTCTGTAGTTGACGAAACTAAAGCACCAGATGATTTTGACATTAACTGGCAAATGACAGTCAAGTTTTGAAGTTGACGTGGGGCGAGTGATATGAGTGTGAGTCTGAGTGATTTGACATTTGACAATGACATTCTAATTTTTCAAGGCTCACCGAAGTTGGAATTTTAGCTAATATTAAAAAACAAAAGAAAGAAATAAGCGTTTCGGCAAAGTAAACAAAGATATAGTACGTACAATAATAAAATAAAATGAATAGCTTGCTACGTAGGAGTATATTTCCAATTTACAGCAATACTTTGAAGTTATCATGTCGTTCATTCGCCGATGCTCCAATAAAAGAAAAAATTGAAACAATAGTTAAAAATAATAAAGTGGTAGTATTTATGAAAGGTGTGCCAGATGCGCCGCGATGTGGATTCAGTAATGCAGTTGTTCAGATAATGAGGATGCACGCAGTTCCATACGACAGTCACGATGTCCTGTCAAATGAAGATCTAAGACAAGGTTAGTTTTGTACCTGAATTCTACATTATTTTTGTAACTATTCAAGTTTCGAGTTTATAATTATGTAATACTCCTATCGGCGAAGAGGCGACACTGATAAGAATCTTGTTATTCTTTTTTGTTAATCAAACACTTTTGGCAAGCATTATAGTCTCTCAATTTACTCACCTAAGGCCCAAAATATCCTGGAGGAACAGGGTAGTTTTTTAGTCAGTAAAAGTCTGACAGTCCCTTCCACCCCACCCAGGGCGGAAGGAGTCATTTGATGATTTTTACCACAAGCTTAAAAAAAGAAAACGGCCCGAAATATTAAATCAGTTATTCAATTTTCAAACTATTTCGGTACCATAAAATTCTTTTGACATGTAACATAATATGTATTTTAGTAATGATTCGTATTAGTGAAATACAGTTCTTATACTATGCTGCATTATGGAACTTGAACAGATGATACCTTTGAGCTTAACACATTGATTGCGGTTGAACATTCACTATGCCAGCCTGAAGTGCGGATGGCTATGCAGTTATGCACTTGGTGTGTTGGCTGTAGCAAAGCATAACATATAATATGTTTTGTAAGCGCCACACTCGCAGAACACAACAGGTGTATTATCCCCCGGTCAAATTCTTAAATGTCATTATACAACATGGCTATAAAACAAAACACAAGAATATGAGTATCATAGCTGCTTTATCATAACAAGGTCAAGTAATCAGCCAACATGTTCGTTGTCAAACAATGTTATTGATAAACCAAATTAGCCTTAATTATTTAGTGTGCTAGTATTTTGGTATTAAGTTAATAATGATGTTTTTGACTAAGGCTTGAATAATGAATTATGTATTTGGGCACAAAACAATGTAGACAATACAATTCAAAATAAGGTTTTATTATACACCACCTATTGTAACACACTACTACTATATTATTGTAATTGGCAATTGCTTGCTACCTGTGTAGATAAAGATTAAGGATCACTCAAAACGTTTTACTACTGACAAAAGTGATGCAATCTTTACTTATCAAATTGTTATATTTATTAAGTTGAATTGACTTTATTACAATTTATTCTTAGTCACTATTAGCTAACTACTGAATGCTTCACACTACTGTTGACGCGGGTGTAACCGCGGCGGACAGCTAGTATAGAATATAAGTATTTGCCCGCGGCTTCGCTAGAGGGTAAATTCAGGGTGATATAGTTCATTTTATAGAATTCCCCATACAAACTTTGAACCCGCCTTTCATCTCTTTAGAGGGTGAATTTTGTGTCACTGTCAGTTAGTAACGGTTGCCTTTTATATAATTACTAGCTGTCCGCCGCGGTTACACCCGCGTCTTTGGTTACTGCTCCGCTCCCGTAGGTCGTAGCGTGATGGTATATAGCCTATAGCCTTCCTCGATAACTAATCTATCTAACACTGAAAGAATTTTTCAAATCGGACCAGTAGTTCCAGAGATTAGCGCGTTCAAACAAACAAACACTGCAGCTTTATAATATTAGTATAGATTAGAGAAATGAATTTTAGAAACATAACCAGAATATTTTTTTAAGGATGATGAATATCACATAGATTCAATTTTGTACAGAAGATCTAAGTAGACAGATATGAAAAGTGACTTTGATTTATTATATTATATCTTCTGGTATTTGTTGTTATAGGTATAAAAGACTTCTCTAACTGGCCGACAATCCCACAAGTTTTTATCAACGGAGAATTTGTTGGAGGCTGTGACATAATGCTGCAAATGCACCAATCAGGTGAGCTTATTGAAGAACTGAAGAAGGTTGGCATAAAGAGTGCGCTCTTAACAGCGGAAGAATCCGTAAAAGAAGGCCAGAAATAATACAGAGTTGTTTTTAGGCTTTAATATTTTAATAGATTTACATAGGATATTATAATTTATTTATACTTTTCTCATGTGGCTATGTAGTGGAATATTGATACTTCTTGATTTGTAACTGTTATAATATGCATTATATAATATTTTATTCAACTGTATTTTATACTAGTAAGGTGATCTGTAATTCTAGTTGATTCTTTCAAATATATGAACACTGTTGACTTGGTTTATTTATATTTTTTTATTTTCTTAAATTAGACTTATACTATTATGTTATAGGTAAAATTACAAAATAAAAATAGAAAATTGTTTAAGAGCTCTTTATTAAAGTAGCTGTACATTCGAGTTAGTATACTTTTGGGCACATAAGTCATTCTTATACTACATACCGCTGCTATCTCATTGAAACTTAATTGGTTGGTTTAACAACGCAGTCATTATTAAAAGACAAAAAAATATGGCAGATCATTTATTTTGAGTACTCATTCCAATACTCTCACAAACGATAATCATATAAAAATGATAAATAAATAGATGCAGGCAAGCTATGGCAATCTATGATATAAATAATTTGTGTGACACTTCCCTGCAACATTTATAAATTTAGAAAACTTAAAACAATACTGTGCCTACCATCAAAGTACTATAATTACTAATGGCAGTAAATAAAAATTGATCTTGTATAAATAATGTTTGCTTATAAATAAAAAAAATATAACAAAAACATTCTCACAATGTAAATGAGTCTTATTTTGGTGTCACACATTAGTCAAGCCTAACATTAGCACCATTTTTATCTTACAAATAATTTTTTTGTGACTTCCCTGAGAATTTCTTATAAAAGTTAAAAATACCTAATGCTAATGTATAAATAGAGTGTTGTAAACATATAAAATGATTTCTCTGATTTGAGCCAAAAGGTTACTAAACATTAGGAAGGAGTTTTATGGTATGAAAGTTAATGGCATTTTTGGTTTGAACATTGCACATAATAATATTTAATATAGAACTGTTTTATAGACTAAATTATTCCACAAAAATTGTTTACTCTACATTGACCTTGGTTTAGGGCGATTTCTGAGAGGTAGGTCAATGTAAGGGAAATAATATTTGTGCGCCATTACGTCGCCGCTGTAGCCTCGAGCCGTCGTGTTAGTACTTAGCGCGGTGATCGCGCGCCATCTTAGCTACCCTCCTTGACTGATGACGTTGATGACAGTGTCCTATGATACGACTTCGGCGACCTGCGTCTGAGTAAAAATCAGTTCAGTTTCTATAAATATGTCTATTCAACAAAATGTTAGCGTGGTGGGCGTTAGGCAGCGACCCAATGGCGAACTGGAGGTTTGCCAAATACCGTCGTATGCGCGGGGGATTGGAAAGCCTGGGTGTTTTTTAAATACTTTATTTAATATTATTTTCAGATTTAAGTCTATAAAATAAGTTAAAAATGTACATGTTCGCCGTGATGTACCTAAAGGTCGGTTTCGCCATAGAGTGCCGTGGAGAATGCCATGTAGTCGAGAGCGCCGGCGGGCGCGCCGGGTCCGCGGAACGGCGGCATGCGCGCCACGCAGTACTCCGCCTGGTCCGGCGGCAGCTCGCGCCTCAGCTCGTCTGCCGTGATGTAGGGCTGCCGGGCACAAAACAACGTGTTACCGATTCAAAAGACTCATCGAAATAAGAATTATAGGAACTATACTACCTTATCGCCGGCTAAGATCCTAAAGCTGTCGATAACTTGTTCAGCGGTGTCTGTATCTGTGGATTCCCTTGTCATGAAGTCCAAGAACGCATCGAACGACACGTAACCTGCGAACAGAGCATTTGAATGTTTGATCTATGACGTTTCTTTGTATTCTGTTTGGTATAACAGACCAAAGAAGATCAGTTTAGGGTCTGGCCATTCTTTAGCCAAGGTAGAACAAAAATTTACCCGTGTTGTTGGGGTCGACGACAGCGAGAATGCGCTGGAAGTCGAGTTCTCCTTGCCTGTCCTTGCCAATGCTGTATCCGAGAGACACCAGGCACGATTTGTATTCTTCAGGTGCTAGGCGGCCTGTGAAAGTAACATTTTATTGCCTTTATTTCTCATAAAAAATGTGAATAGGGGACCGCAAACGAGCGTTTGAGATTGGTCTTTGAAGAGTCCGTAAGTAATAAGATATTACATTATACATCTCACAAAAATCGAAATGGAAAAGCACGATGGTCAAAAACCGGTCGTCTTCCTGCTAAAATAAATGAATAGTATAGTCGTTTTGTAACTTACCGGTGCGGTTTTTGTCGAAGTGGTTGAAGGAAGCTCGGAACTCTGTGAGCTGTTCCTGGGTGATGCCCTTCGAGTCGCGGGTCAGGATCTGGTTCTCGACTTCGTTGATAGTGCGGTTGATGGAAGTCAAGAGTTGTTCCCAGCCGACGCGCAGAGTTTCCATTGTGTATTGCGAATACCTGTGAAATATCGTTACATTTATTATAACCAATTTGGTTTTTTTGCCTAAGTAGGTATTGCTAAAACCATTTTTACTTGTTTATTTTCAGAACTGTTTTTTTTAAGTTGTTGTTTTTCAAAACAAGAGGAGTAAGTTTTGAATATTTTAGACAGTTGTCTTATCGCAATCCACGTTGACTTACCTGTTCTCGAAGATCATGCCCTCCTGCACGGCCTGGTGGATGCGCTCCAGTTCCTCGATGTGTGGCTTGTACGCGTACACACCGGCCTCGTACTCCTTGAGGCGGCGCAGTTGGTCTTCTAGAGAGCCCTGGTAGAAACAATTTTATTCAACGTAGAGTGTTTGAAAAAAATATTCAAGTGAGGGTCCAAAATTCTTAGTGATTAAGTCTGTCGGTATACCACAGATGGTCTGAGTGCTAAAATGCAAGTGCAAACTTTTGGCTACCAAATGTGGGTAGAATTTTTATTATACGAAGGTGAACATCAAAATTCAGATTTTAGAACATCGAATCCTGAACATGTAATTTTAGTTATGAAGTCTGATTTCTTTAGATTATGTTACATCAGATTCCTCAAAAATGGTTACCTATTTCTAGTTTAGCTCAAAAAGCGAATTTTAAGTAGGTGTAAATAGAATGTGGTTGTTTGACTATTAATCGATAAATGTATTCCTTTACCTGCAGACCCATTCCGATAGCGGTGACGGCATCCATTTGCCTTTCGATCCAGGGTCCAACAGCGTTGGCCTTTTCTGCGAACTGGCGTCTGAGGGTCTCGTTGTTCTGTTGCTTGCGCAACTCCGCGGCAAGTGTGTTGTCGCGCTGGGGAACCAGCTGCCTTACGTCTGACCACTTGCGGTTCAGCTCCTGAGGTAGAGAAATCAGTTGGTTAAGTTACTAAATATGTTGGTGGTTGTGTCATTTATTAGTCTGTTGAAATCCTCTCCATTGTGATATCTTTTAAATCGATTGTCATTTGACAGAGGTCTGGGTGTCAAAACGGGTTAGGCAGGTGTAGTGTTACTATTTGTTTTTATTTATTCTGTATTGCCCGTCTGCTGGGAAAAGGTCTCCCCCATAGCTGTTACTTAATAAAGGCAAAACTTACGTGAGCAGTAAGAGTAGTGTAGGGGTTCTCCAAACCACCAGGGATCTGGTGCTGTTTCACGATGGATTCAACCTGGTGGACCAGGTTGACTATCGCCTGAAATTAGAGATTTTATTGTGATTACAAAAATATCCCAATATCTCGTTGGCAGTTTGTCAATTAAGAATACGTTGAGCTGAAATATCAGCTCAACAAAATATGTATACGCTGTACAAATGCTGTACAAATGTACTTCGTTATTACGAAGTCGCTGTTCAGCTGTACATTTACATAAATGGAAACTTTACCTGATATTCCTTATCAGCCTCTCCGAGAGTGGCCTTGAAGCGAGCATGCGCGTCCATAAGTCCGGAGATCTCTTCGATGGTGTGAACGATGAACATGTCCACGAGATCCTCCCGGGTGCCGTCCAACCTGAACAATAAATAATAAATGGAAGTAATTGAATATACGTGACAACGGTCTGTTCACACAGACGTATCAGTCTTGTTGACTGTTCATATTTTCGCGACGTTGTACCTGGCTGACTAGCTAGTACTGCGGCTACGTACCAGTTGTTGAAGGGCGCGGCGCGCTTGGCGAACTCGAGGTGCAGCAGGTCGATCTGCTCCAGCACGCGCTCGGCGTCGTCCAGCGCGTGGCGCCTGCGCTGCGTGAGCGCGCCCAGGCGGTCCCACTGCGAGCAGATGCGCTGGCAGCGAGCGTTCACACTCGCCACGTCGTGGTACTCCAGGGTGCTGGGAAACAATTGAAATAGTTCTATTGTAAATAAGGCATTTTTTTCTTGAAACTCGTTATTAAGGTGTACTGTGTACTTTTGACCTATATACATTTTAGTTGGATCTTTTACTGAAATAAATAACAATGTTCGTTTTTTGCGCGACATGGCTGGACTTTCAGTAAATGTTTTTCATAAAGTCCGGTTAAATTGTATAGAAAATGCAGCTATCTTACTTGAGTTCCTGGGCAATAGCAGCGATCTGTTCGACGCGGTCCTGGTGTGCGGCGAGGTCTGACTCGAAGGCCTCGTGCTTCTTCTTCAGAGCCTTAATGTCGTACAACTTGCATTGACGGAAGTCTTGAGATTGCAGCATCTCCTCCTTGCCTGGAATTTTAAGTGGATTAATTTTAGAATTATTTGGTCACTTTGGTTTTCGGATAACAGCTGTGTGAAAATATTATGTTTACTGGTAGTTATTATTATTTTCCGGAATGTGGTATAAGAGAACACCTAAAATGGAAGCATCATATGTTGTTGATAGATTCTAGTACCCACCTCTGGTCCAGTCTTCGTGGATGTCGGCTTTGTGCTTGAACTTCTGGGCCAGGTACTCAAGACGCTCAAGGCGCATCATCTCGCTCAGCAGCCATTCCTCGAATGCCTTCTCGGATATTTCCAGGCCCTTCCAAGCTCCGGCGATGTCCTTGAAATATAATCAGTATTTATTAGATTTGATCATGGTTCCAATAATGGTCGTCATCTTTGGTTCTTTAAAACAGGGTGAGAGTTCATGTGAATAAGGGAAAATGTTGTTGCCACCATGTTAAAGATTTCTATTGTACGAGTATTAAATATTTTTCCTGGATTCAATTTTTAGATTTGATTAGAGTCAGAGATTATTTGTGTGTTGGTAATACTTACAGAGACCATCTTGCCTTCGGTGGGCATGTATGCGGGGCGGTTGCTCAGACGGAGCTTGGTCTGCAAAGTGTTGAAGTTCGTCTCCAACTTGGCCTTCTGTTCTACACGTGGTGGCTTGTGCTTACGCCTAAATGCAAAAAAAGAATTATGATCATTAGTGTGGTTCATATGTAGATTCTGCCGATAATATGTTTGTGTAGTGTCGCGGACGTCCCAACCTTATCGTTTTTGGTTTTTACATTTTGTCCTACAGGAAATGCTGACTTTAATAGTTAGATAACTGGGATTTAAACATAGCTGCTTTGTTATCACTGGACTAATTTATCAACAAAACATTAATTTACCATGTATGTAGCAATAAAACGTTTTACCTGTAAGTACGATAGTCTTCCAGTTTTTTCTGGCAACCGGCAAGAGAGTTGTCGGTTTGGCGGCTGTTCAGCCAAGGCATGGTACGCCTGATCCAGTCCAACAGCTATAAAATTTAAAACCGTTACTAATATTTACTGCAACATAAAACATTTTAAGTACGCAGCAGTGCGAGAGGTGGTTGAGGTATGAGGAAGGAGTAGAAAGAGGTGTCGCATTATAAATTTTATGGGGCGGTGGTCAAGGATCTTCCGATGACTCAATATTACTCAATAATCAATTTCTTAGCTGTTTGCTCTTTCTCTGTGTGTTGGTTAAAACTAATCGTGTTTAAAAAGAACTGCCGCGCTGTTGCGTTTTGGAAGTAATGTGTATACTTACGTCACTGGCAAGACGCTCATACTCTTCCATGAGGCGTTCGTTCTCCTGGTTGACTTTGAGAACTTTGCAAATGCGGTTCGCGGCCGTCTCAGCCTGTGGGTTGTGCATTAGATATCATTTAGATTTATGAAATATCTTTGCCGATTAAACTAGGTATCACTAGTTAAGCGACAAACTGTTGATCATATTAATTTTATTCGTATGTCATGTAAATATAATAATAGTATAGCTTTAAAACACTAAGCAAGCTGTTTTACAATCGGACTATTTTCGGCCCAAATTCAAAATTAAAATCAAATTTGATTTTATTCAAATATCTTCGATTTGGTTTAGAAAATCACAATGTATGCGTTCATTAGTAGGTTCAGAAAATACAAACCTTTTGTGCGCCAGAGAAGCAATGGTAGTATGAAGAGACGTACGTCATGACCGCACGCTCGTCCGGCATCGCTGTGTTCTGCAGATCTGACAAGCGGCACGCAAGCGACACAGTGTTAGTTCTCATGCGATGTATCATGAATTATTTCCTAGTAGAATGCTTGTGTTTTATCTTTTGGAAAACAACGTCGTTAACATTAACGTCATCTTTTACTTACTAAAGGTATTCAATGTTTTGATGGTATTTTACTACTTTAAACATTTGAATTTAGTTTGGATCGGAAAGTAGTCTATATAATACAACAGGCAAAAATACGTAAAAAGAATTGGTATTTTAACAACCCGCATTGTCTTATCGCATTTAATTATAGTACTTGAAACAGGAAATTAATTAATGTAGTGTTAGTTGACAGTGTTCAACTGAACATCAAGACAATAAAATAAATGAGAGTTATTTCAAATAACTGCGAATTACGAGAGCGATTAATTTAGAACACAAGCATTCTTTCGTTTGATATCAATAAAATACTGTATGAGTTAACAACATAAAGCTTATTATTATATAAAAAACGTTTGTAGCACATTTCTTATTTGTTTAGGTAAGTAGGTACGGGTTCTGTTGCTTGGAATCGATATAACAATAACGAGGTTTTTTTTCGATGATTCTGACACGTCTTAAAACATATATTTTGGAAAAGTGGCAATTCTGGAACATGTTTTTGCCAAAGGATTTTGACCTCAGAAGACCTTTCTACACTTACTTGGTACATCAAAAAGACAATCATCGTCAGTAGATGAGGTATGATGACCTAGGACTAATAAATGGGATTGGACCGAAAACGTGAATTTATCGCCACATTTTCCCGTGTCCCATTCGAAGTAGGTAATGTTATTACATCTACTCTGTGAAACTCTTCCGAGGTCAATATTGTTAGTGGATCAACACTGACTGTTGGAGCTTCTTTAACATAAAGCGAGGCACTCATCATGCTATAAGTTACACACAAAGGCCTGGCGTTAGGGTTCGGGTATCAAACGCGGAAATGGCGGTAACGAGTGGCGGCCATTTTACATTTGTTTAGTACCTGTTGCGCGCCTTGGAAGGCGTGGTAGTAACACGACACATAGGTCATAATGGCGCGCTCGTCCGGCTTTGGTGTGTTTATTAAGTCTGCAATATCCAGTTACAATTTATATGTGTTGTCCATTTTTTGATGATCTTTTAGAAAATACTGAAATGCGGCAATTTGGCTGTGAAATATTACGTATGGTCTCATATCCCATATTGAGCAATCAAGAGCTTTATTTACTCTTGTCAGTGCGTTATATATTTTAGAGCTAAAAGCATATCAAGCGTGTCTTACCATCGGGGTCCAACATGCGGGGGATGTCGAGATACTTCTCGGCCACATCGAAAGCCGTGTTTAAGTTCTCTAGAGGATTGTCCTTGGACAATTTGCTGTAGTCGATGAGGTCGGGCCTGTGCCTGTGGATGAGGGCACAGAAGGCTAGACCGTCCTTGAACGACAGGTGGAAGTTCTGCACATTGACATTCTTGTATGGGGCTGTCTTGCGTTGGCACCAGAGCAGCAGACCTTCCTGTTGAGCGAAAATAAAAATTTAATTGATGAACAATCATACAAAGGAAGTTGGTAGCGTTATCAGTGAAATTATCGAACATGCATTTAAAACGCGTGGGTTGTGATGGGAAACATTTTAGCGAATTCTCAATATCACACAGTTACTCAATAAATTGTGCTTATTTGTCGATAATTCGAAGTTTGTAAATTGAATGGTAGATGTGAAAAAATGCATTACGAATTACGTTTATATTCACGTTATTACCGTCGATGACTAATGTTTATTACACAAGTATGCTGTTATAGGTTTATTGAATCGATTGTGTATGGTCAATATAGTCGATGGATTGTGGATTTACCTTGGCGGTCATTTCTTCTACTGAGATGTCTTGGATGGCGAATCGCAAGATAATGGTCCAGATCATACCCAGGGTCATCTTGAGGTTGCCATCGACGATTTCTTCGGCACCAATGGACACCAACTTCACGCCTGGAAATAGTTGTCCATAGTAGTAGTAGTGTCTATTTTTTTAAACAGTTCTATACTACTAATCTATGATATTTCTGTTTTCAGATTTTCTATATTAGGAATTTTACGTTTGTAAACAGTGTGAGACTTCCTTAAACATTGTATGTAGGTATGTTCTTAGTATTACCTGTTGGCGTCATACCATTAACCGTATTTGGATGTTTTAATATAATTGTGTTTGCTTTTATAGAAACGTGAGTGAGTTCTCGTGTTGTGGTTACTGGTCATAGCGCACATGAAGGTCGAATATGAATTGTATAGAAGGATAACTCCTGACCATAATGCTAGTTTTTTCATTAGGTACTCTTCGTTAAAACTATCGATTCTTGTGATATTTTAGTGTTTACTTTTGTTTTGTCATCCTCAATAACTTCTTTAGTACCTTTTGGATTTAGTGGTTCTAAGTATTATTCGAATGTTTGATGGATCTAAGCTTGTTATTTACCCTGTACAGTTTTATACTAGGTACTCAATAGGTACCTTGTATGAAATGAAGTTGGCATAAACTGTACATGAGCAGTTTTATAGCCTTGTAAATCGTGAAAATTGTTATTGCTATACACATAAATGATTATTTTTAAGTACTTCAAAATGTTAAGTAGTCTTTTCTATTCATGTATTTCTAGATTTCGTTTCTACAAAACGCTCTCAGTTTTTTTTTTGTATTGAATATTATCATTCCTAGTCCGGTTCTGTAATACCTACATAGTTTGTTATTATAGAATAAGTTTCTCTTCATTTTATTTCGTTTATGTTTAGTTTTGTAGCCTATTGCGACAAACTGCATCATGTTTGGCAATAAAATACGATCATTGTATTGAAAACTGCACCGAGTAGGAGTAATAGAGACGGGTTCTTAGCAAATCGCCTACGAAACATTAGCATTGAGTAATAAGTTTGCTTGAATTGCCCATTACAAAGTGTACTAACCGACAAATGTGACTTTATGCACTTTTACAGTAAATGGCAAAACGCACAATGCTCTGTGTAATCGTTTCGTTATCTAAATCAGAAGCAATAAGCGATAAATATTAGGGATTCAGAAGACGTTCAGTAGACGACCACTCAAAGATATTGATTCTAATCAATTTTATATTGCTTTTACTTAGTCAAATCAAGGAAGTGAAGCATCGATATGCAATAATGTAGATGACTGATTTCGCTTTCATCGAATGTTTATTTTGTACACCATCCACGTAATAATAAGATGAGGTAACTTTCTGAATTAATAGATGACAGAGGCGAAGTGTCAATGGTCGTAAGAGGATACATAAATCTACCTATCTTCTAAATATATAAAAGCGAAAGGTCACTCACTCACCCAGGGTCAGGGGGGTTCAAAAATTGTATAGAAAAATCAACTTTGACGCAGACAAAATCGCGAGTAGAAGCTAGTTGTTTATAAATAAAATTATAGGCAAGAAGAACAGGCGTTTTCATAATGTTTTCAGTTGGTGTGTTTAAAATACCTGCTGTGGACGTTATTTGGAAGTAGACACTTCTGTTTGTGCCATTTGTCAATGCTTGTGTTTAAAGTCTCCTACCAGAAATGCATCAATTTTACTACCAATAAATACCTGTCAAAATGGATAAAAGCTCACCAAAACCTATTTTATCACCATTAAAGTCGAAATATCTGCTAGAATGTATATGCTCACAAAATTGTTTTGCAGAAATTTAAATTGGACCCATTTTTCAATGGCGGTAAAGTAGGTATTGTTCCGAAATTCTGAAGGGAAGCCGGAAGGAATCGAGTTATAAGGAGTAGGCTTAGAGTATATATACTCTAAGGGAGTAGGTACTTGCCATTGATAGCTGAATTATTTACCTTTAGAGGCAATGAAGTCCAAAGCCTTGTTGACGTTAGCGATCTTGTGGAAACGCATTTTGCCGCGGTCGGGCTTGGGTAGGGTCTCGCCGGAGATGACCTCCAGCAGCAACATGAGCTTCAACCCATTGCGGAAATCCTCTTCGATGTTCTCGATACCGGTACCAGCCTTCCTAAGGTGGCTGTTGCACCATGCTGTGAAGGTCTGAAAGCGAAAGTGAGAACTGTTTAAGTATTTTGTTTACACAGCAAGAATAGCGACAGAGTCGTGTTTCGTAATACATAGCCTATGTTTGTTCATAGAATTACTATTTGTAATGTGTAAGCTATGCATTGAAATTGCGTGTTCAGCATTTCGGTGGAGTGTGCGTGCATTACAAAATTGTAAGTGTGTAAAAGTAAATACGTTACGTTTACATTTCAATGTGCTCAAACGATTTATTCGGAAATACGACATTGTTGGATGTATACGAGTGCCGTTAATCAATACTGCAGTTGCATCAGGTAGGGGAGCGGGCGGCCGAGGGGTCCGACCCTCTCGCAGTGCCAAATTCGCAGGCGGTTATTAGCACCCGCCACAGTGGATTTGCAATTTCGACTCAAAATTGTGGAAACGGGATGTCTGTTAACTACGAATACTGTCTGTTAGAGTGCCACGAGTATTTTGGAATAAATGAGTACAAAACAAAGCTTAGATATTTGAGTTATTTAGTATTCCATGTTCATCGCTTTGTTCGTTCAGGGAATAACGTAAAACACAAAAGAGTTAAAATTCCTTTGTTTTTAAACAACTAATCCGGTATGTATTTAAACGGATGTAGATATGAATGTATATTTTTAGCTATTCAAATACCATTAGATAGCATTTAACCACATAATGGGTCAAGCAGTCGTCACCGTTAGCTTGATAATATCATTAGCCATGTATCGAAAGCCGTGCCGGCCGAATAAAGACCTAATTCTATTGTAATGGACGTTGATCAAGATCTAAAAAGCAGTATACCTAGTTCACGAGCGGCGGCGCTCCTATGCAAACTCACAAACCCGATTGGTTCCGGAGGTGGCGTCAAGGTCGGAACTGATAAATAGAATTCAATACATTCAACAGACTGCGTGACCAAGCAGGACTAAAGCTGAAGTTGACAATTAATTCAAAGAATAGTACACTTCAATTGAAATGCCTTACGTCATCTGTTGACTTCGGCGCAAATAGGTTAGCTGTTAGTCTCATCCTAATTAGATATTACGAAGAAATAGAAAACCATGATATTAAAGACGATTGCATAGATACCTGACTGATTAAAGCCAATCGTGTAGATAACTACGCTATTGTTAACCAGTTCACAGACGAGGTAGGTAGACATAAACAAAGGCATGTGAGACATGAGCAAAAAATTCTACCTGTAAGCACATTCAAAAGTTCGCGTCACAGAAATTTGATTCTTTTGTTGATGCTTTTAAAAAGTATTTTGCTATAGAATAAGTGTGACATAGAATTATCGAGCACCTATATCCATAGTTACAATGTGACGTTAGAGAAGATGCCATCACTGCGGAACATTAAAAGTGACCGAACTGCATTCTGAGATCGTAATGTATGAATCATCTTTGGAACTCGCCTCTTGGCACAGGACAGAAAATAATAATAATCTACCTTCCATTACCACATGACCTACAATATACAGGTGAAGGTATAAGTCGCCTAGCTACCATATGTCGTAAATTAACAGCGCAGTTAA
This sequence comes from Hoplodrina blanda, assembly GCA_949316365.1. Lineage (NCBI taxonomy): Eukaryota > Metazoa > Arthropoda > Insecta > Lepidoptera > Noctuidae > Hoplodrina > Hoplodrina blanda. Next base: position 7,227,895 of record OX438589.1, on the reverse strand, counting down.
CTGGCAGCGAATGGCAGCGCATGTCGTAAAGACGGTTCATTTACTATGGTTTATGTGATATTTTGTTAAAAGAAAGTTATGTTTCATTGATAACGTCGATGATTTGTTGGGGAAAACGTTCGACAACATCGGATATGCGCAAAAGGTCGAGTAATGGGTAGGTACAGCCATTATGGATCATTAAAGAGATGTTATCTTCCGTGTAAGTAGGTACTTTACTTTAAAGTCAGGCACCAGTCGAAGCAAATTATAGCGAATTTGTTTTAATTAATTTGAGTGGGACATGAAATAGTAAGGAGTTCTGTATCTGAGGCACCTTGGACTAGGTGGAATTTGAAATATGATTTAGTAACAACGTTGTCACATAAATACGACACGCGACCTCGTGTAAACGGGAATATTAGCGTCCCTGAGACAAAACACACATCGTGACCCAGAATATGAAAATAATCCCGCGTCACCTTGCAACTGCCATCACGGCCAGCGTCGATCTAAAATAAGGCACGCAGGTGTAGACAGCGGTCTGTTCGAGATGTGTAGAATGTGAACTAGAGTGAAGATGCGGTGTCATTGAAGCATTTAAATACCTATTATTGTCAACGTGCTAATTGGCGAGGTATGAAAGCTGTGTTGTCACTTGGACGAAAGTCAGCTTAAACTAATGCTGAAAATCTAGAATTCTACTTAAAACTAACGCGGCCAAACACACTCAACATAAATGTATATAGATAGAAACTCAACTACTTATTCATCCATGGTCGAATTCTTTAACTAAATTCTCCAGAAACCAGTATGAGCACTTCGAAAAATTAGGATAAACTTTGAAAGGTTGTTTCAAGGTAAACATGGCAAGGTAATAACGGCAGCTGTTGTGTGCTACGATTCAAATAGACAAACGACTCGCCTTGTGAGCTAAATGTTTCACTTTCTTTGATCCTTAGGTTTGCGAACAAGAAACTATTGTACCCAATGATAAATCACTCTTCGAAAAACTGTCACAATCTGAAATTACCAATGACATTGAAAAGGAACATATGACTACTCAACTGAAATGCGAGCAACGCAAGGAAGTTATTGAGCTCATTGAAAACGTTTCGAACAATAGCTTTGTTGACACTGATCTTTAAGGTCATTTAAATGATAGTCTAATTTCGTTAATTAAAAGAAATATAAATTCTGTGGAGCATGCCACGGGACATGATTTACGCAAACTCGCGCTACAATAGTTCTGCCAAGAAACTTTAAACCTGTGCAAATGCTACGTTGATGAGGTAGGATGAACGCAGCTGTATCCAGTTATTACAGCTATTTCTAGAGCCCGCAAGCCAATAACTTTTTGTTGGTGCTTTGGCTTATGACGCCCGTAGTTATATTACATGCCCTCTATTTGTCTTTAGTAAATAACAAATCTGTCAACTGGTTATGATTTATGCATAATTCACACGGAGTGCCAAACTGCATTTTATATGAGCAATTAGATGCCAGGTAAACTAGCGCTGGCAAGATCTATTGCTTAAATCTTAAGAAGGAATGTTCATTCATCATTAGATGCAGTGACTGCCTCATTTTTCGCTTCAATGCATTTAAGATTTAGTGCTTAGATCCGTAGTTATATATTTTTATCATAGGTTTAGAGATATTGATGTCAGAAATCTGAAGGGTTCTTATCAATGTCTTAAAGGTGATCGATGGCAAAATTATATGGCAGATCCCACAGATGGTCAAAGGGTAAAGTATAAATCAGTCTTGTCTATGAGATTCCGACGTGACGGTATATGATACAAGTTAGGTAATCATGTGAATATTAAACGATACCTGTGTTGTTTGGAAAGGCGCCGATGTTTTTAGTTTCGGGCAATCACTTATCTTCTATGAATATTCAATTAATAAAAATGAACAGATCAAGGAAAAGCTCGATGTGTCCGTTGAATTATTTAACAGAGAAACGACACGAATAAATTATGTTTATTACGAACGGTTTGGAATATTTTAAAATTATTAATTACATTTTTATTGATTCTCATTGTTCAACGACAGACATGTAGGCATCTTCCTAAAAGTGAACATAAAATTATGTTAGTATTTTTTATTGCGTAATAAATAAAAGTTATTATGACATTATCAATTTAAGTAAAAGCTTTATTTTATATTATTTTCGTTAAAACTACTTTATCACCGTAATAAAATCACTGGAAGTAATTTTAAACAATTTTAATGGTATTTTAAAACACATTTTAAATCTCATCGGAAAGATAGAAATTGTTGTTTACTTTAACCTGTCTTGCTTCATTATAACATAGATTTATTTATAGTGAGTAGGTTTTAAATGAAACAGCCCAAACCAGGTAAATAAAAATAATCTAAAAAATGCCATTTAATAATAATTCTTATTATTAAGCAAAATAATAATTCTTTTGCGATAGCCTGCAAGACAGATTTCTGGAAAGATTTCAGGCTAGGCATAGTTCTTTCTTTTTCTTATTTTTAAGAAAGCTTTGCCCCAAACTAGGAATTTCTCCTGTATCGTGGGTGCGTTTACAAACACATAAACTCTCATACACAAACAGACCAGACCAACAGACCCGGAACAACTATCTATAGGCCATACAAATATTTGTTTCGTGCGGGAATCGAACCCACGACACGCAGCGCAGCAGCCAATCGCTAAGCCACTGCGCCAACCGTACCGTCTTTAAATTGTTGTATCTCTCCCACAAAAACCATTAATGAAGAGTCGAAGAGCCCTAAAAAACATTTCATTTTTCAGTTCACACATTAAGTTTACCCACTAGAATTGCAAATACGCAAACAGACTTTCGCATTGGCATTATTACTTAGAATAGTGTTTGTGCTAAGTATTGTACCATTGAAGTATGTGCTGCACAGACTTTCACTGTATAAATCATAAATGCAGTTCAAGGTGCAACACCGTCGTGCCGCTGCGACTGCACTATTAGCTAAGATGGCGACCGGTGAGAGGTTATGCTCGTGTCAAATGGTATTAAGGTCTCGATTTATCGATTTTATGTTTAGCTTCTGCCCGTGACTTTGTTCGCGAAAGTTTTGGTTATTGGCGATCATAATCTTGTTTTTCCATACAAACTTTAGACCCCCGCGGCCCCGTTTCATCCCCTTAGAGGATGAATTTTGGAAAATCTATTGCTAGCGCATGAATACTTCATAATAACTATCTGCGAGCCACACAGGGCAATCCCTTCAGTAGTTTGAGTTGTGTGTTGAAAGATCAGTCAGTCAGTAACGGTTACCTTTCAAATATATAGAAGACTAGCATTTACCATGACTTCGTTTGCCTAGAAGTCAAAGTACCCCTTAATTCCTTGTCAGTTGTCACAGAAAACTTTCTTAGCTGAAGTCTTCCACTTATGAAATCTACATGAATAATTTCAATTTTCAAGATTTTGTAGTTAGTCAGGAAGTGAATGAGTGAACTTTCGTTTTTTTTCATATAATTATGTATAGATTAATTAATAGAAATTATATATTTGTCATAATTTCGTCATCTCTAATTTAGTCTAAATTCAGATTGAATTTGTAAACGTGCAAAGGTGAATAACTTGAACATTAACATTGTATTTGTATTAGTTTATTTTTATAATTTGTCCGTGTTTGCCTTTAATTCAATAAATAATAAATAAAAATAATTAAGAAAGCTACAAAGAGAATTTACGAAGAAAAAGGAATTCAAATGTAAATCCGTACCTATACCTATTACTTATAATATTATAATTACCTATTTACGATTTAATTTATCCATACTTGTCTCATGTCTGCCTGTCTATGTGTCCACTTTCAATACAAAACCACTGAACCAATTTTGATGAAAGGTACGGGGTAAGTTTGAACCCCAAGAAAGGCTACTTTTTATTCCATGACTTCGTATGAGGACAAAATCGCGGGAAAAAGCTAGTGTTTAATACTATTTAGCATAATGAATTGTTCAGAAAATGACAACTAGCAGGTCACATATGGATCTTCAGGCTATTAAAAGACTTAAATGAGCCATAGAGCTGAAATTAATAAATAATAAAATAGGGTTAAAACTCCAAAAATATCAAAATAATATGATAAAATATTTAAAGAAAGTAAGTTGGAGAAAGTGATGATATTTCGGTTTGACTTTTAATATCAATTAATAAATATACAATTTCAATTAATTAATATACTATTAATAAATAAACAATTTCATACGTGTTATTTGACATGATAATCCATATTAAAATTGTAAATCCGAAAGTAACTCTGCCTGTCTGTCTGTTACATCATCACAGCAAAACAACTGAACCAATCGTAATGAAATTGGACAAAGTAGCTTGGGATCTGGATAACTATTTTTTTTTTATTCTTGGGAAATCATCAAATTACTTCTTCCGCTCTGGGCGAAGTGTAAGGGAGTGTCAGACTCTTACTGACTAAAACCCAACCGTGTTCCTACTAATGCGTTCCAGGGCCGCGGTGACTCTTTCGGACAAAATCCGCAACCCTGGCAGGAACTGGCCCTAGCTGGCCCCGTCCAATATGCTGACATCTCTTTTAGATAACTACATAAATAACCTTTTCCGCGACTTCCTCTGTGTCTCTTTACGCGCATGAAGTCGTGGGCAAAAAAGTCAATCTGCCTAGCCTTTTCCCAACTATGGGGGTCGGCTTCCAGTCTCACCGGATGCAGCTGAATACCAGTATTTTACATGGAGCGACTGCCTATCTGACCTCCACAACTCAGTAACTGGGTAATATGATACCCCTTGGTAAAACTGGTTGTTAGACTTTTGGACTTCTGATGACCCGTAACGACTGTCAAAGGTCCACGTATTACAGCCGGCACCAACGGCTAAACGTGCTTTCCAAGGTACGGATGAGTCTCGGGGTGTTAAGATGGTCACCCATCCACGGACCAACCCCGGCAAGTGTAGTTTAACCTGATGGATTGACCCGTGCGGCTGTTATTACGTCCACGAGCTCTTCCATACTAGCAAAAGCTAGTATGAATAATGATCTTTAATTATTTACAAGCTATGATTTCACATTTTGATTGACTAACAATTCGTTTCAAAACATCATTGAGCACTGTGATTCAACTGTAGCAGTTTCAAACAAATACACTGTTATGAAGTTTTATACAAGAGCTAGTGACAAGACAATTGGTAATTATTTTGATTGATGGTGACTACCAGTGGGCGCTGATGATCGATCCTAACGGTGTGTTGATACGATTGGTGTAAATTACTCATTCAATTACCCCCTTTTATGTTGATGAGTCAGGTATGTCAGATGCAGTAGCGGCAATTTGACAACCTCTATCTGGTATAAAAAAACGATTAACGAAGCCAAAAGTTAAATGTTCTTCTTATCATTGCGATCACTTTTGTTTTGTTTTGGCTCATTCCTGGGAACCTTTTGATTACGAAGATATTGATAGACAAAGTTCAAACAGAAGCTCGAACTTTGACATAGCTAAAATAAATAATAATAGTTATGTTTATTTACGAAAACAATTATGTCCTAGTTAAAATTTACATATCCGCACGATTCTTGTACTTTTGGATGCACCCATAAGCACAGTGATTTTCACACAAAAAAAAAAATTGGTTGTCTGTAAAGTCGGTTTACTGACGATAGTTGAACGTGACAACGTCATAAGAAAATACTGATGGAATTATCGTTGCTATAAACAATTGACACCACATTCACTTTTCACTGCATTTCACACTTGACGAAAACATGTAAATAGACTCAAACCTCATGCGGTGTTAACTCAGAGCGAGGTAACGCCGCATGAGCAGGTAACGCCGCATGAGTCATGTTTTTTCGTGCGTGCAGCCGGCTCCATCGAATTATAAGACGTTGTCACGTCAAAAAGTATGTTTCTTAGCAATAATTTTTGCTCAGTGCTACTTAGTTTGATAGGCAGCCTGCGTAGTTAACGGGTATGTGATGTGTACCTCGTATGTAGGTTGTCTTCCGCATATCTATACTAATATTATCAAGCTGAAGAGTTTGTTTGATCGCCCTAATCTACGGGAATCCTGGTCCGATTCTGAGAATCTAATAGGAAATTACATTATCAACGAGTATATTTTACAGTCAGAGTCGCGGTCAACCTATATGTCAGTTCTTTCATTAATACTGTTATCACTTGCCTTCATAAATATATCTTATGTTGTTTAGTTTTTAAAACTAATATTTTAATTTTTAAATCTCATCATCATCTTACTCCCATTTTTCGTCCTTTACCTCCTAAACTAAAAAATGGCGTCTTCTTCCTTCTTTGTGGTTTATTTTTCTTTTCCAAATTAAGTTTACTCATTAATATTTTATTATCGACTAGCTGTCCGCCGCGGTTACACCCGCGTCTTTGGTTACTGCTCCGCTCCCGTAGGTCGTAGCGTGATGGTATATAGCCTATAGCCTTCCTCGATAACTAATCTATCTAACACTGAAAGAATTTTTCAAATCGGACCAGTAGTTCCAGAGATTAGCGCGTTCAAACAAACAAACGAACAAACAAACAAACAAACAAACACTGCAGCTTTATAATATTAGTATAGATTGGCAACAGGAAAAGTGTCGAACGACTTTCTTCTTATTAATCGGTGTGGGTGCAATGTTATTGGCCCGATAGCCTCAATACTCACATTGACATGCCAGACAAATTACGACTTCTTATATTGATTTTACCTAGATAAAAAGCGAGCTTCTCTTAAGAAATATTCGTAGCTACTACATATTATGTTTCTTTTTGATTTAATTGGTACACCTACTGACAGCTTTAATATTAACAAGAATTTCAAGTGATACAATAAGAGACAATATGTGATTCTTCAAGAGCTAAGCAATCCTTACTAATATTATAAATGCGAAAGTACCTAACTCTGTCTGTCTCGCTATCACGCCTAAACCACTAAACCGATTATGATGAAAATTTTCATAGAGATAGTTTAAGACCCGGGGAAAGACATAGGCTACTTTTTATTAGACTTCGACTTCGTCTGCGTCCGCGATAACCGACATTTGCGCGGACGAAGTCGCGGGCAAAAGCTATGTAATATATAAATAAATAGCCTGAGAACTGGTTACATTTATGTTTTTACTCAATTAGAAGATCTCTTGTGTGCACACTGTATTATTATGATAATAAAGAACATGAAAAAAATTAAATAAACAAAATCAATATGAAAATAAAAATATGGTGAAACAAAATTTAATCATAGTATTACCTACAAATCACCGTTGAGATTGAAACTTAAATTAAATGGAGCTTAACCCAAAAGCACGCATGGTCATTTAGAGGCCAATTTTGAATCACATATTAAAGTTATTTCAATGCCACGCCTTAATAAGCCGTCTATAATGTAAACATGTGACAGTCTGTTAATATTTGCTCAAATTGAGGCACGATAATATGGCGCCGTATTAATTAGGTAGGCATTCTATGGCTTGTTGGTGTGGTACCGACTGTTGGAATACTAATAGACAGACACACCTGTGAAGGTGGTTGAGTCGGGCCCGGTGCCAACCCGCCCACTACAATTTCGATAAACAATAACGTGACCGTTAGACGGCATACATTTAATTTTATGTTCTGTAAACACAGACAGCGTGCTCTACACGTAGATAAACTTAGCTAAAGTATTAAATTGTCTACGAAATTTTAAATCGCGTACGTATCTTGTGATAGCAGAGTGCTAAGATCAACGACCTAAGATATCGGAGAGCAGGAAAATATTTTGGGAATGTCGTACACCGTGCTAACAGTCTGTTTGCGCGTTGGTGTGAATTCTCAAATGCTTACACTCACGTTTGGCATGACGTGTCATGTTGAATGTATCCTGATAACTGTCAGGTCCAGTTTAATACCTACCTGCAAAAAGGAAAAAATCGATGAGTTACGAGTTAATGAGGAAACTTATATTTTTAGAATATACATTTATATTGACGTAAAAAATTCCTTGTAGGATAAGGTATTGTATGATTTATCGCAATGTAAAACTCAAAGTGCTTCAGTTGGTTTAAAATTGCCTGTGCAGGTTCTCTTTTTATTATAAAAATGAAATGTGCTTTCCAACACGAATTTAGAAATTGAATGTCCAAGCGGTAATAAATAACAATCTATAAAAACACGTAGAAATTGTACTTGTTTTTTATGCATCTTATAAATCAAGCGCAGCTAAAAGAATCATGGCAACGCGAATGGAATTCGGGAAAGACTGCGATGACGAAAATAATACGTCGTTCGTGAAACTGACGGCTTAGTAAAAAAACTTTAATATTAAATCTGCCATGGGAACAGGCGGTAGATAGTACATTAGATAGGCAAGTTTACGCGTAGGCGGACGAATCCGGAGCCGGGATATTTTCATACACCGGAGGCTATTTCTTAAAGAGAACATCTTCAGTCTGTTGGCAATGTGGAAACAATGAATTTAACATTGAAAATGTATCTACTCAAGCTTTATGGCCCGTATAATAAAATTTATCAAAGAGGGCTCATAGTTGATACCATTGATATCAAACACTGAAGTGATTTTATAGTTATAATCGGATTTTTTACCTTGAATTTGGGGTATCCTACCTATTAAATATATTTCATTTGAAGTCAAAATCCGGAATTTATAAAATCGTACAAATATTCATCTGATTGCTCAGCCACAGAAGATTCGTAAAATGTACAAAGAATCTCATGATTCATTTATTGATTCTCGACAGCATGATGTTAACCAAATAAATTGCACAAGCAAATTCGTGGACAATTGTTTGGGCGCAGTCACAGTTAACTCATAAATAACTGATTATAACGTAACCTGAGCTCAACAAACTGTATTGTAACCTACAATGATTTTTAAAAATACTCCTGCTATAAACCCACTTACTCATGCACCATGGTTTTGCTCTAACTATAGATTCAGTTAAATATGTTTCGCAACCTTACGCGCCTGTGCTTCCTTGTGTAAATAATGATGTAAGAGTATCGTCAGGAACCATAAATTATAGTCTTTGGTAATCCTCAATTCGGTGACTGACGCATGAACACGTAATTTTAGCCTTTCCCATAAAAACCTGCTGTCCATCTGTGAACCGATATCCGTTTTTCTGAAATTATGGCAAGTCATAGCTTTCCAAGTGTTATTTCTGATCAGGTTATTGCTTAATGTCTCAGTAGAGTGCGATCTCTTGGTAACTAATGTGAGTCATCAAGTCTTGTCGAATACGATCCAATTATGAGACATCATCTAAAATTATCTAAGCCCCAGTAGTCACAGACAAATTAATTCCGATTATGTTTTCTACAGCGTAACTAATCTTGCGAAAATGATTAGGTACATCTTTTAAACAACGGTGTTTCGTTACGATATTCTCTTCCGTTTATAAAATAATATCCAACACACCTTTAGTTTATGGGGCTACTGGAAGCTTTATGAGTTTACGACTAACTGGACCATGCAAGCGATATATCATCATTCGAACTCTGAAATATCCACTAGTCGACCCAGTTGCTCCACCAAGCTGTGAACTTTCAGTTAAATATAGATTACCAGAGTGACAGCTACTGTTACTTCCGCAATTTTTTTCAGCAGTCCAAAATTAAAGTCTTTGATGACTCAGTTTAGCTATTGTTGGTGAGCCAGTAATTAGCATTAAGCAGTCATGTCTAATATTACCCTTTACGATTTTTTTATTTTGTTTAATTTGATACTTAACAACACCTTTGATTAGCAACAGTTTAACACGTTTTGCAAAAAAAATGGCAGGAGTGTTTGTCGCAATTAAAACTGGATGTAAAAAATACTATTGTGCTCTCGCTTTTATGTCGAGTCGCGTCGTGTGAAGAAGATGTGGAAAGCCAGTCCCGCTCATATTTCATTAAAACCACACGTTTCACTTTTGCCTCTCTAAATTGTTGATACCTGCAAAGCTGCGTGCTTTTACACAAAGTTACGTGGATAGCTAACCATCAAATGCCTGTTTTTGTAAAATACATCTGTTTTCGATCTATTTAACAATAAATAACACTCATTTATATATAAACAGTAGCTGTGCGATTGAGAGGTCATTACAAAAGAAAAGTATTATAAATTCCTCAGTAAACACGCAGCAGATGCTTCAAGTCACGTTGAGTAATGACTGTTAACCTTTAAATCGTGTCAATTAGGCGTAATTCTACTATTCTTATCTATAGCAACTGGTGTGGACGTTTATGGTATGTTTTTTGGTACATAGATTTGCTATCAAAGATTTTTTTCGTATCATGGAGCGAGAAAACGAAGAGACAGGACAATGGCGCGTTCCGCACGAAGGACAACAATGACGAGCCGATATCAATGCATGTTCCGGTTCCATTTCCCAGCGGTCTCTTGTATACGGACTTAGAAGATATTAACAGTGTAAGCAAAAAAGTAAACTCATTAGCACGAAGCACTGATGTACTGCCAAGATTAGAGACAGTTAGTCGGCGCGATGTGTACATATTGATTGTGCGATCTTTAGTTTTTCTCTCTGTCACCTTGAACAATTACTTCACACAAGTAGGCACTCGGTATGCAGTTAGCTTATTAGCAACAGTGGCTGGCGCTTATACTGGGACTAACAGTAACATTTAAAGGTCACATTTAGCTACCTCAATATTGCGACTTACGTTCCGTATGATTCAATTTAAATAGGCTCAGATATTTGTCCATTGTTTTGATGCCGTCGACCCTGGGGCTACGTTAAATGAACGCGTTTTAAGTCTATTGTTACATTTTCTCCTGCGTTCGTTCACTTATTCGGGCGTCATAGCTACAGAGTCTGGCCGCAGCTCAGACTGACTATATCGATCTTGTTCTGAGAGTTTCTAAGGCAACGCTGTCTAGCTCCGACCATTTTCCCAGGGGCCTTTAGGTTTTCTGATGGATCTTAGTAAATAAGTTTTTATAACCTAATGTTTATTAGTCATTGTTTTATATCTGTAACTACCTACCAACATAAAGTGAGTATTTAAACAGCAAACTGTATTTGGTTGGGTTGTGGTCTCCGCTACCTTTTGTAGACAATGTGATAATTTGAATAAGCGAAACAAAAGAGAGCGGTCAGTTATTCACGCTGCGACAACAATGAGGTAAAATTGTTATGACGCTGGCACGCTTCGTCGTAAACTGCAATATTATAAAAGCTTAATTTCAGATACATTTTGTTACCTATCTCAATCTTAACAATGATGAGATAAAAAAACCTAGAAATATCAGAGCGCTGAAACTAGTTACGCTAGCGATAGCCATTCTATGAATGAATTTCGTTTCGTTAGCTTAGAATATACACATATGTAAAAAAAAATACATTTCAATATTGTTACACAAAGTTATGTGAATGACGTCTCTTAAACGATCCACTTTTAAAAAGTATTTGATTTTTTAAAGAAAATAACATATCTATTATCTTGTTGCATTTGCCAAAAAGATTTATTTTACAGGCATGACGTCCTTTTGTACTCTCTCACCTTAAGTGTTATCTTCAACATTGTTTTCATTCCTTTCAGTGTTAAATGCTAAGACCTCATTGAATTAAATTAGCCAATCGACTCCACCCACTAGTTCTAAATTGGAGTTTTTGGCACTAGCTACTACATTCATTAGTGATCTATTGTTATGCATGGGCTTGTCACAAAGTAAACAAAGTGCATATTATGTCATTGTGCAAAGATGTATGAAGCTTTTTATAAACTAGTAACGGACATTGTAGTTACTTGTTTGCCTTCTTTTGTTGTTCGTGTTCCTTGCACATTTCATGTCTTGTAGCAAAAACACAATTGGTTTGAAGATCGCAATCATGAACTAATTAATCATGGTTTACTGTCTCAACATTTCCATTGTCGCTGTGACTTGTTACTGAATAGTTTTGTATTCATATTGCGTCGCTGGTTTCGTCAAGTTTGAAGTGATTTTTAATTATCAACTTAATTACAAATATTAAGTTCGCTCCAAAACGGTCTTACACATCTCAGTGTGATACTTTTTATCAACACATCGGAATTAACATGACGAATTAGCAACGGTATGTTAAGAGGCACATAGACATAAAGATGACAATATTTACATTTTTGTGTGGTGACTTAGCCTAAAAGTCCAAATCCTACCATTTCGTATTTGAAAACACAAACTCAGTAGTGAACTCTGAGGCGGTATTTAAAATTACGTAGGTTTAGGTATTATAAGGCATGAATTACATGATAATTAAATTAAATGTATGTGATAACAATATGAAAATACCGGTACAATTCATTGTTGTTGTTGATATCTCACTGTAGATAACAGATACGATACGGATAGATAATCACGGCTTATCACTACTGCCTGCACTCGATCTATCAACGTGGTTAAATAAAGAAAATGCATCATTACCAATTGGTAGCGAATGAATAACTTTATAGAGGAAGGGACTTGGTGATCCAGACATCCTGTGAGCGAAGCGTGTAGCACTAATAAAAACAAATTCGCAACAACATGATCCATATATGTAACACAATGTGCCGAGTGTAAGAAGTGATCTATTACTTCTAGTTTTGGTGTGGAAATCTGAGAGTGCCCTGTTTTAGAACGACGTGCATGTTTCTTAGAACAGTTTGCACGATTGATGAAGTTTATAAAAAGGCTGATTACGTTACATGTGTGTAGGAATCTGAAGCACAAATCGAAATCTTTATAGCCGATGCGATGATCTGAGTTATAGCTCACGCAAACGTGGAACTATTTGAAAATTGGGATCATTAGGTTCACGTAATTAATGGGCTGGCAAACTTGTTCACTCGTTTATGGACTTCTACAGTCATTATCGAATGCTTGGCTCCTCCGCTCTTTAATTTGCTGGTACATCTGATCTATCGTCACATGCTATAATTTGTCATAGGATTCACTATGGCAAACGTTACGTCGCTAACCATAATTAAAAATATGACTAATTACATCTCTGTTTCTGACGCGAATACGAGGTAATTTGTGACTTTGTGTGCAGTGTATATTTGGCGTACACTCGTGTTGATGCGATGTGGTAGCGGAAACGTCCTACGCATAGGTATCTGTTTATTAACACTGTTTGGAATCTGACACTGGACGCGTGAATGCGTCGACATTGATAGCACTGACGAACGTTTGAAATCCCGATACAAACGCATTTTGTATTAGTCATTTTGTGTTTCGCTTGATTACGTCGCTTGATTACGAGTATTGCGGAACTAAATGTTGTGTCTGCGTTTGATTTAAAAATGAGAAAATTGACAATCAAGCGTCCACATTTTTGGAACAGCTGTTGCATTGATGCCAAGTCCATTCAGACGTTTTTTGCTTGGCTCTCTACCCTCTCGGTTCTATTGTGTATGAGAGGGGTCCGAATGAATAACAACCAAAAGACACAGTCCCCCTCGCTAACTCGCTATGACGGCTGCTGGATTTATCTAAACAGATAATCGGTGAAGATAGCTCGGTATAGCTACACGTGGTTACGTTCGTGCGATAAAAGACAGGAACAGTAACTCATTTTGTTATTACGCACTTTAGAATTTGATACTTCCATAGAGAAGTATTTATTAACCGACACAAAATATAAAGTGAACGTTTTTTAAAAATTGATTGGAATGAAAATGTCTATAGATGAGGATACCCTTTCATCCAGATAGTTTTATGGACAAACGTAAAACAGTGTTTATATGATGCTAACGCCTTTCGCGTGTCGGATATAATTTTAGTACCGATTTTCTAATTATAATAATAGTAGCAAGTGAGTGTAAGCATTTCGCGTGGGCGATTGGACGAAGTCAAAAATAGACGATGTTGGCATCGGCTGGTTTGCACTCTGTTCGTAAAGTCGTACGATCCTGGCTGTCAGTCTCGATGAAAATGTCTGTTTTTCGCGAAAATATAAAACACACATGATTTTAAAAACAGGGCGTGTCAGCGTCACTAACATCAAATAACGATTCTTTTCTGTAATCCAACAGTTTGACTGATGGGTTTATTTGTGTTTCTAGTCAAATCTTTCACTAAAGTTAAATGTATTTTGACATAGGTAACGAAATTCTGGAAAAGAATCAAGACCATATGAAATATAGTCCCGTAACTTCTCGTGATATCTGAACCATAAATAAAGCTGTGGAATTAAGTGTGAGATTTAAGAATCATAATATTGTAGTAGAATGCAACAACACAATTGTGTAACGATAAGACAAGGTTGACAGTGGTTGCGCGGGCGCAGTTCGGAACGCACCTGGGTGCAGTAAGTGGGCGGGCACTGCGACGCCTACTTATCTACTCTCCGCGTTTTGAAACACACGACGGCACTGAGGAATAATGAGACACGACTCGATAACAAACCGACACGACCGAGATGCAACCACGAGTATCATCCCGAAACTTTTAACCTGATGCATGTATTAACTATTGTTAATGCACATCGTATTTTGGTTATAATGGTTGATATTCACCCGGAGAATGGTCTATTGTTTACTACCAAACATATGCCTAGCAGGCATTAGAAGCTATTCGACAGAAAAATAACTGATGATGGATATGAATAACGTAAAAATGAAAATACTTAAGTTAGATGTCAAGTGAACTGGAAATGTGAACTGAGTACGAACCCAGAATCGCAAGAGAATTTTAGTAATAAAGATTGCTTTGTATAAGTCCCTATTGATAAGAGCAAGCAAACACTGAAAGATTCTTAGCTGTGAGAGCTCATAACCTCAACTTTAATTCCATGTGCCAAGATAGGAACAAAAAAGTTGTAAAATATACCTAAGTACATAGAAATCGGGAGAATATGTTTATTGAAACCAAGAAATGCTTTGCATTCAATGCAATCTAAGTAGGTATAAAACCTTTTCTAAACATAAAAGAAAATATATTAGATACACACATAAAAAAGGTAATATATCTATAAAATACCAATACAATAACCTCATTACTGTCAGTACAATTAAGTAATATGTAGGGTCTATAATTTAATACGTCTACGTGGTTAGTGGGATTGTCCGCGCGAGAACCGGTCCACTTAAAATGATATTATTGACGTGGGCAAGAGACCAAACATCGTGCTCCCTCTTGCCCCGAGGTCTCGTGTACGATGCGGTTTTTACTAGAAATCCAATGAGTAATTCCATTCTTTTGGGTTGGTTAGTTTGTAGATTTACTTTCACTTATGATTCAGGTTTTAAAAGGATTTTCCCGTTAATATTTACAAACATTGATGCAAAACATTCTGGAAATATTCGCCTAAGTGAACAAGTCACTAAAGGTTCTAGTAATTTTATTAAAATAGGTCACTCTGTTTCAATTCCAAGTACATACTAGTTGCATGTTATGTTCAATTAGTCGTAGTCGGTACTTCATTAAATGCAACTAATTATTCATCACCTCTTAAGGAAACTTGAATTTGCTAGAGAATCCTCTAAGCTATTCCAAAATTTTCTAAAGCCATCAATTATGTTATTTTAATCTTCTTATCTTATTAACATTTTAATTTGAGATTTCGAATACAAGTTTGATTGACGCCAAACATTATCTTTAATTCCACGGATGCATTTAATTATTTACTTATCCATCTATATTTCTTCATTATAGATTTGTTCTCTTTTCTAAAGAAGGTTTATTGTTTATGTGTAGAGTCGTATTAGGTGGAAAGCTGGTTCGAAATGGCTCCGCCGATGCAGGCGCATTGTGATAACGCTTAGAAAGTTTCATTTCACCGTTAAGTTTATGTTAATTTGGAACCGACTTACGTGTCGTAGTTCAATTCACAAGGTCGTCCGTATTTTGTTCAATTGTTATTTACATACGAATGATATTTATTCGGTGCAAAACCTTTATCTTAATCTAATTCGTTATAAAGATCTTATCTTTTGGAAAATGTTCTCAATTTGTATCAAGAATACTAACTGAAGTATGTGTTCAAAAGAATGATTCGCTACATTATTAAGGTCGACATTTTTGTTTTTTAATTCTTTATTCCGAACAGTTTTAGTTGTAATTAGTTAACGTTTATCACATTACTTGTTTCTGGGGCAGGAAACTAAAGAAGGTATTCAGCATTCTTTGAGGACATTAAAACGACGTTACTGAGTCAATTTGTCGCCTTTTTATGCATTTGATAATTCTTCACCTCGTCCTTATTCAACGTTGAATTTTAATTGGCTTCTAGAATAATGAATGGCTGTGTACTGAGAAATACGAACAAACGGTGCACCTTGCGCAAAGGAAGTTGAATTCTCAGCTTTTGATGTGTAGGCGGACGTAGACACCTTAGTAAACATTAGACACCACGGATGTGGTTGTCGAACATGATACGATATCAACCCAAGAGCCAATATCGATGTACATGCATCCTGCATTATTATAACGAACATTTAATTTTAAGATTTTTTTTATGATTTATCCAACGGTGTGGAGAGTTGCAAGCCGACACTTCTGTACCTCGATTTTTGATCGCGTGCCAAAAACGAGCTAACAACGACAAGGAAAAAATAGCCATGTCAAATGTTATGTAACTGATATTATACGTCTACGTCAACATATTTGTGATCAACTACAAGACCTGTTTTCATTTAAGACTAGTTTTCTAACAAAAATAAACTGGAACTTGTCAATTTCGATTTCAGTTGACTTTAGAGGCAAATAGTGCAATAGAAAGTGTTATTGTGTGCTTGAAAATACGTGCTACAATGAAATCCGTTGTTCAATATTTGTAAAATGTTTAGTAAAGGTGATAAAAGGTGCAATAAGGAAAATGTCAAACCCTCTTAAAATCCATAGAGTAATGGTGTGTTTTGAGTTTATCAAATGTCAATGACCCCGTAAGCAAAAGGTATGCCAAGGTGATAATACTTCGGCTAATGACAAGGTGAGTGTTTTTGATAGAATTTATGATACAGTTTTACATGTTTGTACAATATTAAACCAAATACATATTACTTATTCCCAAGAGATAACGCCATTAGCTGAAATTGTGCCGACCGTTGAATAAAACATAATCTTCAGATTGATTTAACAAGCCGGGTCTATGCTCAGTTTGGCATTATTATTCTGAATTAATAGGTTGTTATAGTATACCAGACATGGGCAAATTGCGAATTATTTAATACATCTATGAACTCTGGCAATGTGAACACAGTATTATTATAAATGAACAGTTTTATGTAAATCACAGATTTTATAACCAGTTTGGAGCTCGTCCTTACCACTTTCACGCCCGATTTCTAGTGGAACCAGATGCTGGTCGATGCTACTTTTAGTATATTTATGTTAAAAAATACCGTCGATTCTTGAAGCTTTTGTCAAAATGGTTGATTTATAGCAATGATGCAACATATGTTTTTGTCGATGATTACTAATTAATATTTAGAAAGTGAAATATCAGTTTTGCGCACACGTTTGAGGTCGCTGCATCGCGTTTCCTTGTACATTTGACGAGGAAAGCATGTTAGCATGAGTGCGCCACTGACCTCCTTGCGGAAGACTGATTCCAGTCGTTGGGATTGTGAATGCGACTCGTCGGGCGACTTTTCCGCGCAGACGCATCTCAAGTTGTTCGGC
This sequence comes from Hoplodrina blanda, assembly GCA_949316365.1. Taxonomy (NCBI): domain Eukaryota; kingdom Metazoa; phylum Arthropoda; class Insecta; order Lepidoptera; family Noctuidae; genus Hoplodrina; species Hoplodrina blanda. Next base: position 7,210,322 of record OX438589.1, on the reverse strand, counting down.
CGCGACATTGACCCGCCATACATGATCGGCCAATGCACCGAGTGTCGCAGGCTCTTTGTTTATATCCTGTAAGGCCTCGAGCCTCGGTCGTTCATTGTCCTCATCCTGAGTAAGACGTTTAGCTAGCATAACAGCTATCTTCATACATTCTTGCGTGGGTTGACTAATGACATTGTGTTGCGGAAAATGATCAGAGGTGCGAATGATTAGTTAAGGTTACTTCACGAAAAGCCTTGAAGTTTCGCCAGCTGATATTGTTTTCATGAGCGACATATTTTTGTTTTATAGGATCTTTGCTATTTGTACGAGGTTTTATATTACTTTTAATGCACAGTTTTACTTGGACATAAAATAAAAGTATAGTTACCAAAGAATCCAAAAAAAAACAAACAAATAGGTATGTACTTCGAATACTTGATTAAATTATAAATTGCATTTTTGATGAATTTTATTTTGGTAAACATGACAGTTGAATGGAAGGCCCAAATAAAATTGCATTGAATCAGAAGTGTGTGTGGAGTGTGGTGTCGTAAGTCGTTAATGACATTCCACAGGTAGCGCTGCCGGGGTGCGTCAGAGCCGTGGTCAGAGCATTCGTCACGGACCACCAGCTCACCGCGTAAATATCGAACGTTCAAAATGCAGTTAGCGTAGACACAGCACCACACCAATTTCCTGAAATATGGGTTTCATGGTGACGTAAAGTCGGACGCCCGCGCTTTCAGCGGCGCCTGCGCTGGACCCATTTTAGGACATGACTAACGGAAATTCGACTCCTCTCTCTCTGGCCCGCTCCCTCCCGTGGGAAGCGGCGTGCGCTCGTCTCGCTCGCACGAAAAGCTTCAAGAAATCTTTTAATAGTGTCCACGGCCGCGATCTACTTTCAACTAGCGGCGGGAAATGTGCAAGACTGCGTTTAAATTTTTGAAAATGCGCGGGTATTTTGAATATTAATTTCAATATTTCACTTCACATTTTTTTTTGCATTTTTTTTATAAATTTTTGTTAATTACTAATTTTTTTTTCGTCTAATGTCAAATAGTTTTCATCTCTAAAAATAGATTCATAATCTGATAAATTATATCAGCGCTGGTAATTTATAGACCAGGTGCAATCAGATGTAGTAGTGTGTAGTATTGAGCTGGTCTGACAGTAGGAACTTCTGTTATTATCGATTTACAGATAAAATAAGTATTTTTTGTAAATACACAAACATGAGTCACGCACGGACGAGATAAGGTTTTCCTGACAGTATTATTTTTATTACGAACTAGGCAGGTATGCGCTGAACACAGTTTACGTTTACCTACCCCACGTTACGTGTGTCAACATTGTGTGAGGTGTGTAAAACTGACCTTTTTCTGTTGTTTCTCCCAAGCCGGGTCTAGCAGACCCTCGCGCTCCCACTCCTCCTCCTGTTCCATATACCCATCCGCCCCGTACGACCCATCATAGTGATTTGACATCACTCCGTTGTCCATCATCATGGTCACCGCACTGACCGTCGATTTCGATGTTCGTTCGAGCCTATGACCGCGAACTCGCGTGTGTTGGTTCGTACCGCGCACTGCAACAAGCAGCCGGCCGCGCGCCCGCTGCAAGAAGACTGGCGCACGAGCGCTCCCGGCGGCGGCGTGACGAACTTTCCAATAACGTTTCGTTTCACTTGCACAACTGTCAAAGTTAACCGCAGAGAAAAATGGAACGCCCTGGAATATATTATTGAAAACAAATTCATGGCTCGTAGTGGAATAAACTTTGCATAACCAACTTTATTTTTACCCGACTTCTCATTTGTAGCGGAGGGTAACGTATTAAGCGATTCTGAAAATAGTTTTCTGGCGTTATAATGCGTGGGCAAGCTTGTTATTATTTAGTGCTAATTTGCTTCGTCTACTGACATTTTTCGCGCGTTTATCCGAAATCTATCGTGCCCGTCTTGAGGAATAATAACCTGTCAACTGTAACACGGACACTTGCAACCACTGTTATGGAGTTGGCAATTCTTATTTCGTATCTTTAGCCAATCACTATAGGCTGTTACTTATAAACTTAATAAGCTCAAAACCGCCTTCGCCTCTTCGCCGCCTCGACATATTTATTTTTTATTAAAAATGTATAGATAGATATCTATCATTTGTTAACTGTAGTAACATACTAATTTCCAAATATCATAGCTTAGTATACTGCAGAGTATGACGCTAGTCAGTTTGGTGGGTGTATTGCACGTTTAAAATATTTGGTTCAGAATAAGTAAATGTTTTTTTTTTTTAAGTAGAATGATTAGTCTGACCCTTCTGTCTATGATGGGACTACGTAAGTGGTGCAACGATATGTGCACTGTAGTGGAAAAGGTTCTAGATTATTGGTTTGGGATAGTTTGCAGCAAACTGCATTGGCAGAGGGCTACCTGTTCATCGCTTAATCAATGAGTTCATTGAAAAACTTGAAGTGGGATAGTGATGTGCCAGTTTGGGCAACAGAACAGAATTAAAAACAACAGAAGAGAAATGAATAATAATAATAGTACTAGAACTAATATAATAGAACTAGCTTCTACCCGCGACTTCGTTTGCGTTGTTTCTCTATACAAACTTTGGACCGTCGTTTCATCCGTAGGGGTTAAATTTTGGAAAATTCATAGTGCACGCCTATGTCATAATAACTATATTATCTGTGAGCCAAATTTCAGCGCAATTCGTTTAGTGGTTTGAGCTGTGTGTCGATAGATCAGTCAGACAGTAACGGTTGCCTTTTATAGATATAGATAAGAGTAAATAGTGCCACATTGGGAAATTTAGTGAAGAAAGGATATCGTAAAATTAAAACCACAAATAAAATACACAAAAAAATTTATTCACCACATAAAATTTCATTGGATAATAATCTTGCTTTGCTCTTGCAAAATAACAGTTATAATTATAATTTTATATTCTTTGAAGATCCCACATATTAACATACTTATAGCAACATTCACGATCACAGGAAGGTTAAAATTTTGGAATAGAAAACTTATTTAACCGCCGAAGAACTTGACACGTCAATATTTGGTGTTTCTACAAATTAAACCTATACATAGATACATACATGAGTATTATTATAATGTAAAACTCATAAGAAATCGGGTAATCATGTATTACATATTTATGACATCCACTGAATATTAAATATCGGCGAACCACCCATAGAAGCTTTGAGCAAAGTTACAACTAAACATTATAAAATTATTGACACTAGAAGACTTTACCATCATGTATAATTTTCATAAGTATAAAAATTTTACCGACAATTCAACGTGTGTTCACCGCCAGAACGTTAGAAACGTTTGAATTTAGGCTAAATATTTATTTATATATTAACACCTATTTTATTAGACGATTCATTAAGATTCAGAAGACCCATTTCATATATATTTATATATTATTATTTAGAATATAGACGACGAGTGCGCACATGAATGGAACTTGGCACTAAGGCTGGGATTATACTAACATTTGTAAACATTTTAAGACGTCCCAACAGAAACGAGAAAATATCAGAAACAGCTTGTTCATTCTTACAGCGTACCTCTAAACCACACAGAAATAGAATAAGACAGTAGAGATGAATAGCAAAAATGTAAGTCAAACGTAAAAAAATGAGCAAATGATCTAAATGCATAACACCATTGGGCTATTAATAAGAGAACTATATTTATTTAAAAGTGATTCGTTCCAACTCAGTAGCATACATGATTCAGGAATGTGTTCCCGAGATAGACGTTACTTTCAAACGCGCTGAATAAAATACCTCGATAGACAAAAGCGAAATGGGCCTCAAAGATTCCATATAGTATAGAAGGATACAAAATACTATAACACTTGGTTCAGAAGTCTTCACTTTAACAATTAACACAAAGTAGATACACTTACCTAAGTGAGATTGAGTAGAAGATAGGTATTTCTAGATATATAAACTATATCTATGCAGTCTGTATGTGTCATCATAAGTTAAACTTATCCTAAGCACAGACTGCACAATTCAGTTTTCCACAGAGCATCACGATTATAACACGAACTGACATCGTTCACATTAGAAGTTTATATTCAAGACAAACACAATAGTTATGCGATGCGTCATTTACACTTGGTCGTTGGCCAAATTCGGCTATCAAATGCAAGCTAAACCTAGGATATAACACCCTGCTATATTATCTACTACATACATTTACCGATTACAAGGCGTTACGTAACCGATGCAAATCGTGACCATTACACCATATTTAGACCACGTACATAATTATATTCTATACTTACTTTATTCCATCGAACACAGATAGAGGCGAATTGCGAACGAAACGACCAAATGTAATGGAGACATGATTTATATAAACTGTTTGTTAGATATACACTCGGATAAATTAAGTTTCTATATATTTTACTAGCTGTCCGCCGCGGTTACACCCGCGTCTTTGGTTACTGCTCCGCTCCCGTAGGTCGTAGCGTGATGGTATATAGCCTATAGCCTTCCTCGATCACTAATCTATCTAACACTGAAAGAATTTTTCAAATCGGACCAGTAGTTCCAGAGATTAGCGCGTTCAAACAAACAAACAAACAAACAAACTCTGCAGCTTTATAATATTAGTATAGATTAACGGTATACTATTACATGATCAAGAAGAGTGTAGTTTAACGACACAATAAACTAAAACAGGTACACAGTTATGTGATATGTATACAATTAGAATTGAACTAAACCTAGTGATGAAATTAAAGCTTTGTTTGTGGATAAAAAATGTGCGAAGGATAAAATTTGTCACCAATTCTGTTAAAGAGACATCCATAAAACACCGATCTGTTACAAAATCTTGATAGTTTATACCTCCATTAGAAAGTCAATATATATGCCATATAAGAAAGATAATGCTTAATTTAACAATCATGTGTAAAAATTGGTGACAACTGAATTATGTTCTTCTATCGTAAATACCTACAACAACAGTATACATATACATATAGGTAGGTATAACATTCTATACACTTCAGAAGGCAATAAATAGCATTATCTATGATAATATTTGAAATCGTCTCAGGAACGAGACATAGGTACACAGTGGTTTTATATATTGAATTTTATTCTACGGATATATTCTCTATATTATATAAATGATAAGGTTTGGACATCTTGCACAATTATTAGTATTTTGAGAACATTCGTATAATATACGATAAATTTATATCAAGTTCTATATAGTGTACAACTTTGAATAACATGTTCAGGTTCAGATTTCAGTCGTTTACTAGAATCTCGTAATATTTGTTTAGAATGGTTATAACAAGTGACACTCTATATTTTAAATCTCTGATCACGTACATTGATTTTTTTTTTACTACACATGGTATTTCTTGGTAATATAATGAGACACTGTCTTGGTAGATCACAGAAGGAAAAACTTCAATACGTGCTATATAACATGGATATAAACAATATTTTAGATGTATATTTTTTTTTGTCAGACGATGAACGCTTTTTTTTGGTACCAAAAATAGAGATGATTATGCTGAACACATCTAGCTAGATGTAAAAAATATAGGTATCAATGAACAACAACAAGGAGTAGGTATCCGAGAAGTGTACAAATATTTCTCGTACCTCTACAGTACTCGAGTACATCTATAACAATAATACTTTTAGAAGGCGTCAACATACCACATTATAAGAAGGACCCAGCCCAGTCACTCTTCATAATCTATCTAATACACTGATATTTTTCACAGCTCCATGTTTTATATACCATAGTCGAAACTTTCAAATTCCGAAAACCTCGAGTCCTGTTTCTGCAGCCGCTGCTGGCAGGCCTCGATGTAGCTGTCCTGAATCCTGTACATGCCCGAGTTGGCCTGGTACATGAGTGTCTCGAGGATCCGCTCGTTCTTGATGGCCTTCGACGGGAGCACCACTTTTATCAATTCCTGCGGTGAGATCCTATACAGCTTCAGGTCTCTAGCTAATCTTTCCATAGTGCATTTAAATTCATTTTTGGCATCAGTCTTATTGGCGGACTTGGCTTTGATTTTGTTCCGGGCCCAGCTGAGCATCGCTTCGAACTTCCTCACTTCGGGCACCTCGAGGTTTCGGCACATGATCATCTGCACCATGGACTCGGACAAGTTGAGAAACTCTGGAGTCTGGAACAGGGCGTAAGCTCGCTGCTCGATGAAGGCCAGGATCATGTTTACCAATTCCGAGGCTGACGTATAGCGCCAGTAGTAATTCTCTAATGATATGAGCATTGTGCATGCCACTTCTATTCTAAGAAACTGCTTAGCATGATGAAAACACGCTTGTAGTAGTTCAGGTAAGTCGTAATGCTCTGCAGCACAGATGAGACCTGGTATCGAGGCGCAGGTCAATGGACAGCTGCCAGTATGCAGATAGTCTAGGAGAATGCGGAACGTTTCAGGATCGAACTCGATGATTGAAAACTGTAATACAAAACAAAATCGTAATATTAATTTATAGCAAACAATGTGATTTTATTTTAGAATGAGGAAATTTGAAAATAGAACCGAACGAATTTTTCTATAATAGGTCTGCTATTTACCTCAGTTTGTGCCAGTTTAGCACGATCAACTTTTTGTGCGTCGGCGCATACAGACAGCCTGGGAACTGCGAGAGCTGCATTTTTGTCTTTTTCTTTATCTTTTGCTTCTTTGTCTATAAAGAATATATAATTTTGTGTTACTTTGAAATAAGTACAGGATTTTATGTCAGGAAACAATATAATACAAAAAAGGTATCAACAGTGTCGATAAACGTTGCTCAGAAATTTATTTAAGGCGCTTTGACATCATTACTGTGCTTTGGAATGCGATCATACATTGTATTTTCATACAACAAAGCTACTTTAAATGGCTTCTATAAAATACAATGTGCTGCACATGGATACATATAGAACCGATACAGGATATGGTGACATAATAACAATGTATGCAGACTATGTTTCCGAGATGGGGAAATAATCGAAAATAATCATAAAAATCGAACCAGTTGCCAAAAACTATCGCTTGTGCGACCTTGTGCTAATGCCGACCAGTAGTCAATTTACCTAGTGATGGCGAAAATAAGGGAGATCAAGGTAATTACCAACGAAGCGCGAGAAAACTGTATGGTATCTATAATCCGGATTGATGATTGAATGATTACGACAGACAGTTGGGATATAAAGTGAAAGGGATACTTACTGGAACAATCCTGGGAACTGGCCCACTTCTTCTTGTCTTCTGCGTTGAGTTGCGAATGCTGTTTTCGGATGGACCTGCCCCAGCCTGCTGTTATAGTGCCCAGTCGAGAGAAAGCACGTTTCACCATTGGTGAACTGGGAACACTCTTTGGCCTGGAATTATACACACAGCGAAATTAATTCTAGAGTTCTAATAACTTTTATAAATCTAAACTTTAGGTAATTGTGCTCTAACACCTAATCTGCAGCATTGGCTACATGAATCTTCGAGTTGTATTATCATATTGCAACTCACTAGCATTTTAAGATTCTTATAAAAATTTCAGTAAAATTGTACATTATTTACCTACGTCATACGAGAAACGATAAATACTGTAACTGTGATCCATCCTTACCTAGGTGACTCAATATCGGGAACTTGCAAGAAGTTGCTACTCTTTTGTCTGGCAGGAGTTGGAGACAGTAGCGTCGGTGCCGGACGGGCCAAAAGTTCAGCTACCGGGACTTGAGGTGACCCGAAGCCCGTTTGTATGCCATATAACATCTCTTGGAATACCCTGGAAATATATTACACAGTATCAGCATTCGTGTCGTAAAAGAAAATACTCTAAGAAAAGAGTAAAACGATGCCCATTTCACGGAAAAGATACTAAGAACCTGGCACGGTCATTTATCAAACTATACTCATCAAAAGTGTCTAGGGATCAAGATGTATTTGGTAATAATAATATATTGATCCCTAGACACTTTTGATGTGTGTATTTTGGGAACAAGAACAAACTGTCCATTTAAATAAGAATGGGCTGGAAATATCTGTCAAAATTAATGGTGGACAAAAATAACAAGACTTTGTGCCACAAAAAAGACGGATAAGAAAAATACACAATGGCATATACCTGGCTAAAAATATTTAATTACTGATTAATAATTACCTGCTTCTAACACCGAGAATGGCCCTAACACCAATAAACTTGGTCTTCTGTTTGGACTGTCCCACCAGGAACACAACATCAAACAGCTGGGCATTCTGCGCCATATTCAGTTCGCTGTTGAGGAAGACTCTTGTGAAGTCCTTGGCAAGTTGATCGTAGTCTTCAAACTGGTCTCGTACTGAGTCCAGGAGAGGTGAGGACGGTCGCATGTGACCGATGGGACGCCACGAACCTGGTAAGAAAGTATTTTAATGTTATTTTTATTTAGAGAGAAACCCTTCCGTACTTACTCTTCACACTGTAGTATTTACTCAAAAATCACGCAGAGGTTGGGCAACAAGAGCAATATCTTATTTAAGTATGTTCATAAGTGCGAAATCCAATAAATAGTTCGAGGTTGTAATCAAAAACATTCCGTTCAATGTGCCCCAAATAATTGAGAATTGGTAGATATCTGTTGTGCGTCTTTCAATAAGAATTTGCTGGGGTATTGTGTATGGTAGGTCAACCTTGAGATGCCTTCGCAAGGTTAGTATAAACTGGTTCAGAAGATTCGAGGAATAATACAAAATTGAATGAATTTTGATGAATAAATATCTGTACCTCTTCGGTAAGGTTTCGGTATTTGTCCAGTTTCGGCATGGTTCTGCAAGTTGGCAACAATGTCTTCTAGCATTTGGCTGCGAGTTCTTTCTTGCATTCTTGCGAATTTGGGTGCAGAGTATGAAGCTCTTTCTCCGTTCACTATCTTCGTCAGCAACCATTCTCTGTAAAAAGTGAATGCTGGGTATAGGTACGGTTTTGCGCTAAAAGTCTTCGAAATTACATTTCTTTAGGTTAAAGTAGTGAATTGAGTAGGCTAGAAACAGAGAGGCTGTAGCAATTGTTTCACTGTTCATAATATGGACTTTACAACGCAAATAACAGTTATACCCAATCCTCATATCTTCTCATCGAAAACTTTCGACTACATCTCGCATAATATCTGTTCATTGCGGTCAATTATAACTTTATTTAACCAACGTAAGTTCTCAGTAAAACTAATTGCAATAGTTTTGCGCCAGTTGTAAGAGAAGGATTTCGGTTTTAATATTAGTACAAACTCAATGTTTGCAAGGTAGGTAGTTTCGAGATAAACTTAACTAATTCATTAGTTTAACCATTAGTAAATATGAGGTATTTAGTTAAATTGGCAACTCACGGAATGTTTGCCTTTCGAATTTGATTTGGCTTGGTTAACTGCGTTTAGCTTACCCCTGATATTTGATATTATGTCGGATTCAACACCGTCTTTAGATAACTTTAATCGCGCGGACGTATCATTTGCTTGTTTTTGCCTAAATATATTTGATTCAACTTCTGATAGACTAGAACTTGAGTAAGCATCATTTTCTTGCCCTTTTGAGGGGTGTCGTTTATCTAAGAGTGACGTAATTTCTTACCTGAACATAGGTCCTTTGTCAAAGACGCTTTGCTCCCACAAGTAAGGTTTATACGCTCCCACTTCATCTCGAGTGACTACTGATACCTCGTATCGCGTTGGCCGACGCTTGATCTTAGCTGATACTCGAACTGTAAATATATATTTTTTTATTGGAAAATACAGTGACTGTGTAAGAAAAGCATGCATGCATTGCATGCGTTGTATGCATTGTGCTTGCTGTGGTCTCCTATAACTGAAGGAGTACACCTGCAATCGTTGTCGACCATTATTTATATGTCATGTTTGTGTATATCTTTTGTTGGAGATCCTAAATCAATAAAATAAAATAAAATAAAAGGACCAAAAACTACAACATATTTATGTCAAATATATTATTACCAAATCATAAGTTCCACTAACCTAGAATGAATGTATGTAAGAAGTGGCTCTTGATACAAGCCGGGGAGAACGCAGTGTTATCGGCTTCCAGGAAAACGACGCAAACAATATCGTTGCCTATATGACGTTTCCTTTGAAGTTTCTGAGGGTCATGTCTCTCGTATGGCAGTAGGGTTGATACGTGGAACATGATTTCTATTCCTCTCCAGTTTGTGTATACTGAATACAAGCCAGTCAAATCGTGCACTGTGTCCAAACCGCCTTTATATTTGTCGAAACCTGTAATGATAACGATTATAATTGCATTTTGTTTCATTACTACAATTTTACTATAATGCGGGCTGCTCCAGACCGGGATGGTTGGCGCTCTTTGGGGGAGGCCTACATTAAGCAGTGGACGGCCATAGGCTGATATGATGATGACTATAATTTTGGTAAAGGTAAATGAGACTTTATCGCCGCGTGTTTACCAAGAATATAAACCGTAGTAAGGAGCATTTTATTGCTGTTTTCTTAAAGAACCCAATTGTTGTTTCTGTCTCCATTAAGTCTCGTTACGAAGATCCGGCTAAATGGAAAAAGAATGCTCTTTTGAAAACGTCTTTGCAATGAAAGCTTGGCCAATCAATTTCTGAGATAATTTACACGGCATAATTTGTGAAAACGGAGTCATGCTAATTGTACAAAAGCATCATAAACATTACCTTTGAGTCTGACTTTTTCTCCTAAAACTTGCAAGAACTCTTCGAACATCGGCGAGTTTTCATTATTGTCCAGAATCTCTTCTTCCGTGTACTGGTTTTCCTTCACGTATATCACCCCAACTTTCAACTCCGATTTTATAAATACCTGAAATTAGAAAGTTATTTCTTATAAGTTACCAATATATTATATAAAGACTTTATAATTGTGTAAATAAATAATTGAAGACCGTTGTTGACAGGTTTTTCATGTCAATTTTCATGAATATTACGGAGTACAAGTCACTTGATCTACGTCAAGTCACCAATTCAACAAGATACGTATAAAAAGCACCAAAGAATAGGAATAAATGTAGGTAGGTCCTTTATTGCTTTTCAGCGACAAATCAACCTTTAGGAAAAAAATCTGAAAGATTTCGACGAAAAATATATTGGTAAACGGTAAGGTTCGTCATGAAATTATTGGAGTTTCACGTGTGAACGTAATATCTCGATGCTCGGTGCTCGATGTTGTAAAAATCTTGCACGACCGTTTCTACCTACGTAGGTACAGTATCTTACTGTAGCAAAATAATGAAAGGACTTCCATTATTCTAAGAACTAACATAAAATCACGCCTTTAATCCTCAAAGCGTTAGGCAGAGGTGTACCCATAAGGCCACCCATATTTCGCCTTGTAGCACCCAGAGGCGTGGGTCACTACTGTACCGGGATATTTATCAATCTATTTTGATTTAAACACGTATCTTGACTTCTTGTATTATTCACTTTAAATTATTATATCATATTCTAATTCCAGTTATGTTTAAGTCCCATGTATGTAGAAGTCTATGTATTCTAAGAACTGTACATAATAAAAATAAAAAAATACCTATTTCCTAGAATAGCCTTCTCGGTATCTCATAAGTGAAATCGAGCTATAGATAAGTGCAATTTTCTGGGAAGAAGTGTTGTTATTTGCGAATAAAATAAGAAACAGGGTAGCAATTTATTCTTGCATGGCGCCTTTGATCAGAATGCCGGTACTCTGCTATCGACAGGGGCCTCGGGGACCCCGCTCATTATCTTTCCTATCTCAGCTTCATACAATGATCCCCACAGCCCCGCTATAATAAAAATAATGTCCACTTTACTGATGAACTAGCTTTATTATTACAACGCTTGGAAAATTCGTTCTGAAAGCTTCACTTTTTGAACGTCTTACTAGAGGAAGTTCCGAGAATAATGGAGCAGACGCCGTCAACAATCAGACGTAGGGAAGCATTACCTACAAATAAAACATTTATCGTGAAGCGAAGAAAGAACTTTCTTTCACTCATAAAATAATACTAAAAGCGCTTAGATGTTTACCTCTTCTCAGTTACGAAGTGATCGGAGCGTATCTACCAATTTCGATGAAAGACATTAAGAGGAACCGTAATCCGGATTAATATGAAAACTTTTTTGGTATCGAATCTAGTTTCTCTAGGGACACTTCTAATCTATTTCGATGCGATTGAGGGGAAGGAAAATTCGCGTAGATTATTATAGGTATTTTTGTTTTGTATAATGTATTTTGCTTACTCCGAGATTTTCCATAAATTGACAATGTCTTGCCGTTATCGTTCATAAATATAATAATATCAAAATACGCCGGTGGAATTTTGTGTTCGAACTAGGTAACATACTTATTATACGAAAACCAAAAAGAAAGGTCCATTAGGTACAAGAAAAAGCTTTTTGGTATTAATATGATTTCAAAGTTTGCCTTCAACGGAAAAAAATAGCATAATATTAAGCATATACTTTTATAGCTTGCCAACGAATTGAAAAGAGAGGATTCATCAAAATCGTTTAGAACTTGAGACGGATGACTTGAACAAAAATACACTCTTAATTTGTTAGTTAATGCTTTTGCCGTTTATCTGTTTTTTTTTGTTCCTAACGTATTGAAAATATCAACGATGAATTATGGTTTTTGTTCAACATTCTTTAGTAAGCAAGCAATGTACTAATTTAATGTAGTATTTTCATTGTGGGGCACGATAGCTTAAAAATTGTACCTCAGACCATTTCAAAGTGGCACTGTAGTTTGTGTCTATTGAATTGTTTATTAGGGGGCCTACTACTGGTGATTCGAAAAGCCTAATTAATGTTTAAGTGGGTTCAATACGTATCTATTCCAATTGATTGACAGCAGGTCAAAAGCAAATTGTGGTCAGGCAAGGCAGGTCAAAAACAATTATACACTTACCTGTAGGTAGGTATTACGTAATTTGTTTTTTTTTAATACTTAAATACCTACACATTTCGCTTTTTACACCGAGTAAAATACTTGATAATTTATTAATAATTTAATAAAATAGGTACCTACATAAATAAATTGTGGATAGGGTGTAAAAAGTGATACGAATGACCTAACTACGCCGTTCCCGTACAACTGGTACCTAGGTAGGTAGTTTCCTAGTTTCGGCTATCTGCTTACTTATGAACGTAGGTACTTAGTTACTTATTACCTGGTAATGATACCTGCCTACTTAGTAAGATTTTCATTGCTGTAGATACGGCACACGCGATGAGATGGTTGTTATATAACGTTTGCAGCAGTGCGACATTGGATGGGTGACCAAAGTGCTCCTAGCTGTAGGTACTATAGGTAGTAATGTGAACGTTAATAAGCTGAGATGCGAACAGATTTTATAATTACTCGTTCGATGTTTCTTTCATTTTGGTTGAGTAAGTAGATGTTGAAGTTTGTAAGGATTGGAGTTTGGTTTCCTTCGGCGAATTTTTTTTTATTAAATCTTTTAATTATACAACGCAACATGTATTTTTATTGAACACTTCCTATTTCAATAACAACGAATTATTTTTTTAAACAAAAAAAAATTCACATAACTAGAAAGAAACTCAAGTAGGTTGATGAAATTAAAATACTATGTGCGGGCAGCCCTAACGCGTGAGTATGTCGCACGGAATTTTAGGTACTTAATTCAAGGTTACGGCCGAGAGCCACTACTGGTAGTATATTTATACTGTGGTATATTTGTATGGTGATCCTTGACTGCTTGAGAAATGTTTTGGTTACCATTGTACCTAATTATTCAACAAGCGTGGAGGCGTCGGTCGAAATCCTTTAAAAATAAACATTTAATTTATTGCATGTTGTGGTGTTGACGCACTAACGATAAAAAATAGCTTTTTTCGATTATTATTCTCTGTTCACAAATTTAGAGGAATTGTAACACATCGTTAATTTTTTTCATACAAAAGTTATCGTCATAGTTTCCTCAACTGCTCTACCGTGTGCATACATCAGTCGCGAGCTCCAATATTTCACCTCAGTAACAAAACAGAGACTAGACGAACATTTCGTTTGATGAGAACACATTTTACTGCCGTTCTACTACCTAATAAAGGAGACATAAAGTACTGTACGTACCTAGCCGCTATTCTCGGGTACATACATATATTCGTTGCGAGTTGCGACCCAGAAATACTTTATGTTTACTTTAGTAGCACTTTTTGTATCAGTGAAATGTTTATGTTAAAATAGTTGAGCAGAAATTGCATATAAAATGGAGATGAAAAGTGGATTGAAACGGTCTGACGTAATAAAGATGATGTCACGTTGATGCATGTTGCACTATACAACATGGTGTGAATAAGAACGCTAGAAGAATAATTATAAATAAAGTACTTGGCAAAGTGTCAAAAGAGATTATGATAAAAATGACATATCTTCAAGAGGAAAAGAAAATCAAGGAAAACTTTATCGAATATTTCAAATCTGCCTAAACGGAAAAGTCGAGGTGACAAAGACGATTTTAAGGATTTGAATTTTAATAAAATGAAAGTCAAAGAAAACGTTCTGTCAACAAAAGCGATTTGAATAATTAACCTATTCCTTAAAAGTTTCTAGAGTATAAGTATCTGTAGTAATCTGTACAGGTACCTGTAAAGGTTAAAGGTAGGTTGATGTGCTCCACGATAGTACGGGCAATTGTAAAAGAAACACATTTTACGACATCGTTAACGTTTTAAGGGAGAAAAAACGGAGATAAGGTACCGGTAAGGGAGAAACTGAGCGTAGCTTAATGTTTCCGTGCACGGTGAAAATTGATCCTAAATGGTGTCATGCTGTTTGTACTTTCGTTTACTGTATATTTGACATACACTATATTTGACTGCCCCGTTGGTATCGTGGTTGCAAGCGCGACTGCTAAGCTGTGCTGCTGCTTAGTTTATTTTTATAAGATTATTTTGTGTATTTTTTCTATGGGCCACAGTTGCCTGATAATAAAATGATTTATTATTATTATTATTCTCCTTTATTCTTTAAATATACATATAAATTACATTTTTAAATATTAATATCAAAATGCAAACATTTGAAAATATAAAAAGTAGTAGCCCAGCGGTGGCGGAAACAGGGTTATTATTATTATTAAGCGTAAGGATTGGATTACAAATTTTTTTTTTTGAATTTTCGGGTGCAGCCCGGAGTTTGGAAATTGATGGTGTGACACCCCGGTGTCTCGAAAAGGACGTGAAGGTGTTGGGTCCAGATCTCTCGCCGGTCGTGTTGGATTGCCGTTTCTTCGGATTATGAGAGTGAGGTTTGTTTGATTATGAGGTGATTATTATCCTGTGTACTTGGTCTCCACTGAGATTGGCCACCGTAACCGAAATTTGGTCGGGAGAATATGATTATTTTAATATTATTCAACATACTAGGAGAAAGTTAATGTGAATGTCTAGCATAGCGATCATCCATTTTTGATTTATACAAAAAATGGTTAAATTCGCTAGAAATAATTGGCAAAACATGTGAGAGATTTACATACATATCAAGAAGCATGAAAACTTTCTAATAAATTGTAATCAAATCATAATCATACACATCTATGTCTTAAACCCGACCAATGAACCCAATGAATTTTTTAAATTTCGAATTTTGTTGTTTTGCGTTCTCCCAATAATTTGCATTTGCCACGTAATCTCTTCATTACCTATGGTTGACTGGTAAAGAATGCCTCAAGCATTAAATCCTTCTTTGTATTTTTATGTACAGCTTAACTTAATAAATGAACCTTCACTTCCACACTTTTATTGTTCAGTGTAGCATCTTCGAAAAGCAACCAAAGTTAAAGAGGCCCACAGATCATAAATCATTCAGGTGGAAGTGGCCGTCAACATCGATCTATAGAATCTCTTTCAGAAAAATAGTGAACAGTTTCGTACCGTTTGACCGGACTTCTTGTCAAGCCATCCACGTCAGCCTGCGTTACTTTATTTCATGTCTTCGGTCAGATTACATTATAGTCAAGGAAAAAGTTACAGACGTTTTTCTTATTTACAGATTTCAATCAAGAAGAGTGTATTGAAACGCTGATAGTATTAGCGATTTGTCTATCGGTAATAGGATTTGTTACACATTTTCTTTTAATAGGCAAAGTTGCGGAAAACTAATTAGAGTTTGGTTTTGATGTAAGAAAACAAAAGTTTTTTTTTGCCATAAGAAAACAAAAGAAAAATAATAGGTTGATAATTAAATGTTTATTAAAATTATGAATGGCCAGTCAATTCCACATTGTCTTATGATTATTCTTTATTTGGTATTATTTGGTCAGGCATGGGCAAGTAAAAATGACACTTTTTCTATTTCAAATGTACTTTCTAAGTTTATCTTGGAACTTCACGAACATCAGTAAAGGAAAACATCGTGAGGAAACCTAGACTTATAGTTAGTATAAGTGATAAGTCTGAAATCACCAATCCGCCTTTAGCAAGCGTGGTGATCAATGCTTGTGCCTTTTCTGTTTGGAAAGTGGCCTTTTTCCTGCACTGGGATAGTAATAGGCTGATATTATTATAATTTATTCAGTTACAGTACTTAATTAAATTACATTTTTAAATATTTATATGTATAACAATAAAAACATTAAATTTTAAAATAAAAAAATAATAATTATTATGTCTGATCTGTCTGACTGATTTTGATACTGGCCGTGCATCGCGTTGTTCGTAAATAACTATGCATTTATGTATCAGATGTTTCTACTGATTATTCAAGTATCAATGATAAATTAAACGCTAGAACAGTAATAGATGGTAATAAGTTAAATATGAATTAGCATAATTTCATAGTATTCTCTAAGAAATTAGCGTTAGATATATCAATTATGTAGGTAAATAAGTTCGTTTTAGCTGGGTATTGACATTCAGATTGTTTTAGGTTTAAGTAGTGTGAATCGGGCGTAAACGTTAACATTTTTCGATAGGCAGGGATCAAGTCCCTTCATGAAAGCCTGGGGGGCTCACTGTAATATTCAAAAAATCCAACTCATAGAGTGAATTCGAAATGCAAAGGACGGACAGGGACGGGCCGATCTCAACAAAGTTCCGACTTACGAGTACCCTACAAACGTACGTAACCTAATGAAAATTGGCAGTTCACTGGATCGAACAAACTTTCCTAACAACGTCTGCACTCAAAATTGAATCTTTTGCTTAAGATTTTTGCGTACATTTTCCTTTTATCTGTGTTAAAGGCTCGGAATGATACTGACATTTGAAAAATACGTTTATTTGAAAGCGGACTTATATTGTATCATTTGTATCGCTTTATAACTTACGGTAGTGGTTAGTTTGGGTTTGGTTTTATTTTTCAACATTTTATTATTCAAAGTGTTTACAGGATTTATTGTTCAGCATATTACGTACGTATTGCGATTTGTAATGTAAGAATTAAACTCCTCTTAGAAATCCAAATTGTTTTAATAGACTTTCTTCACATTAGAGAATAGAAAAGTGTTGGTTTGTGTTGAAAATCAGTGCCAAGTTCTATTAGATCGTTATTAGATTATCACGTAAAATATCTTCTTTTTAATTTTATTATCTTGGCGTATTGCCATAGGGTCTGCCCTGTCTAATAAAAAGAATAATTTCTCTCATTCTTTATACTTTAATGTTTTAAACCACACTCAATTAAAAAACGTTTAAAACTTTAACATTCACACAAGTAGGTACTTATTTACTTCCAAGGTAAGGGGAACGTCTGAAGTTTATTTAAATGTCTGGTTGTCTCGCTCAACTTTGGAGTAATTAGCTCCCGCGTTCCACACACTAACTCGCGTTTCCAATTCAAAGTTACAACATTGTCGCGTAATATTTTAATGTGTCCCATCGTACAGGATTTCATGCGAGCATGAAGTTTGTTAGTGCCGGAGAAGTAGTTGTGTCTAACTTGTCATTACTCCATTACTGTGATTAGCTCGAGCTATGGAGAGGCACGTGCCCCCCTGGGGGTACAAGCAGAACCGATAGAACCCCCCCTACGTTCCTCGCGACTAACGCTCCTCATCAATGTTTCACAGCAGTAAGCGGCGGCATCGTTTATTCGTAATTGGGAACTGAAAAAACAATCGCAGCAAGGGAAAGGTTTTACTGCTAATTTACTTGCGTTGCTGAGTTTGCTTCGGGCCGAATGCTAAATGAGATAAGACGAGTTTTGGTCGTGATTTTCTTATGTTTGTTAGGTTGTGTGTGCTTACCCTTACCATTAAGTAAGTAATTAAATAGATATGGATCCGTACGGACTCGACGCCACGTGTAAAGCTGTGTACATTGTATAACTGTGAACATGGTTTTAATCAACAAAAGTAGCTCTTCCAGATGTCGTAAAATTCATGCAAATATTTTACTTTAAATAATAGGTATAGCACTCTCCCCGCGACTACGTTCGCGTGATTTTTCTGTCAGTGTCTGTGCTCAGCAGTCGTGTTGAGCTGAGTTCTTTTTAAATATTTCCAATACTAAAATCACGTCGACCTACACTGACGGAGTACGTGCGGAGTACTCGTAACCGGCGTGCTTGTATGACGAGATGTATGAACGTAGATGAGGCGAAAGGAGTATGTAAGGATCGTAGCAGGTGGCGTTCTGTGGTTTCTGCTTACCCCCATGGGAAAAAGGCGTGAGTTTATGTATGTATGTGTGTAAAATCACGTGACGTCCTACGCACCTGATCAAGTTTGAGCAGTTCCTCCGGGGTATCGGGCAGCTGTCCCAGCATCAGCGGCGGGTTGATGTTGACCTCTTTGCCCAGGGAACGCACCACCTCTTCCCGATTGTACCGATCCGCGAATACACAGGACGCCGGGATCAAGCCGTGAACCGTGTAGCTTATTGCTCGGACAAGGATCCTGGGAAAAGAAAATATTGTCTTTAATAGTCGTTTCATAATCTTATTATACAGGGTCATTGAAAATTTACCCGAAACCTGAAAAGGGGTAAATTAGTACTTATAATTATGAACAACTTTTACTATGGGATCAACCCTGAAATCATGAAAAAAAAAATCAGCTGAAGGAAAAAAAGGACAGGTATCCAGGTTATTGCTTTCTAAGAAAACTTCAACTATATCTGACGACATACCTCTTTTGTTGACTGTACCTACCTAGGTGAAGGTGTCCCACCTAAAAAGTCGGGGCCACTTTTATTAGGAAACCCACACCTTTTATACCCTTTTCATATCACTTAGGACAAAAACACACGGACGTAGTAAAGTCTACACATTCTGTAACTAGTTCAATAGCGACTATAGGGTTAAGTGTCGATTCAGGAAAACGGGTCACCGACTCACCGTTCTTGAACCCCAGTTGCATAATATTTGCCTACTGTTGCAGTTTTGGTAAACGTAAGAACGCTTTTATTATGTTGGTATTGTTTTGAGGCTAGGTAGCTTTGAAAATGAGGTTTTTTTTTAAGGTTGGCTAACCTGATTGAAATGTTGAAGGTCATTTCACACGTCATTTGTGATGTTTGACGACAAAATAATGGAAGGTACGAGTAGATATTATCTTCCTAGTAGCATCTCTTACACAAGAGCTTACCT
The DNA here is from genome assembly GCA_949316365.1 of Hoplodrina blanda. Classification (NCBI taxonomy): domain Eukaryota; kingdom Metazoa; phylum Arthropoda; class Insecta; order Lepidoptera; family Noctuidae; genus Hoplodrina; species Hoplodrina blanda. The sequence continues at coordinate 7,190,764 of OX438589.1, read as the reverse complement.
AGAGTATCTACCTACTAGGTACTATTAGTTCATACCGCGACTTCGTCCGGGTAAACGTCAGACCCCATTTCATCCCTTTAGGGAGTGAATTTTTGGAAAATCCTTTCTTAGCGGACGTCTACTAACTAAAAACTAACTCCCTGCTAAATATCTTTATACGTCGGTTTTCGATATTTCGTGATGAGTGAGTGAGCGAGTGATCTATCGATTTTATATATTTAGATTAGAAGATTAGATTTGTTATTTAATAAATAGACAAGACAATTTTGATGACTATCCTATTTCAAAACTGGTAATTAAAGCAAACATTTACTAGGTAAAATTCACAATCAGCACATTATTTCGGTCTGCCTGCTAGACCGAAATAATGGACTATACAAATACATACACAGAGGGCTCAAACTATAAAACAATTTACAAACGTTTTGCAAAAGCCAACAAGTATTAAAGCTGGGATAATCACATTCGAATTTCAACCAGAATTTGGTTTACATTCGCATTAAAACGACTCGCAGCTTTACGTTTTGCCTGAAAGGGTTTGTTAGAAAACGTCGACAAATTGAAGGGTCTGACCAAAGAGGTTTAGGTAGGTACTATCCATCGAGTATAAGGCAAACTATAGATTGAAAGTATAGCAGGTGTTCTCTATACAGAGAGATTGAAAAAAAAAAAACAGAAATAAAAAATCAGCTAAGTATTCCCTACAAAAATGCTTCACAACACGATTATGATGTATGGAACAGCTGATTAATTTTTCATGATGGGTCTCATAGTGAAAGTTTTTCATAATGATGAGGTTTCTGGTAAATTAACAATCACCCTGTATAGTATAGAAGTTTTGTGGTTTTAGCACCAGCAACCATGTATCCAATACAAATACATTTCAACGGCAGGCAAACATTCTGGTAACCAAATTGGTGACTGTGTGGTCTGAATCTGCATAAAGGCACAGTGTTGCCAAACATGATGAAACCGTGGATTGTGAATGTGCTCCATTTCAATGAAATTGCCCAACTAATGTTGGCCCAACATGGTCTAACGTTGGCCCAACATGTAAGAAATGATAGGATAATTCTTTATTGATATTAGTTGGTACACTCATATTATCTGTACGCATATAATTTACCCTGGACTCTGTACTGGACACTAGGATACCCTGTATCCGTGTATCGTGAGGTCCAGATGATGTGTGATCCATAATAATATTATTATTATCAATGCAAAGTAACTCTGTCTGTCTGTTACGCATTCACGACTAAACCACTGAACCGATTTTGATGAAATATGGTATGGAGTAAGGGTAGATTCTAAGAAAGGACATAGGCTACTTTTTAATCCAAGACCACATTTGCATTCGTGATAGCCGACTTACACGCGGACGAAGTCGCAGACAAAAGTTAGTACATCTATAATGCTTCTGAAAAATAAGGTAAGTACAGTCAAACGGGGTGAATAAGAATTCAGGGGCGAATCGGGACGAAACTTTAAAAGGGATTTAAAAATTATACAGATTTTTTACAAAAAGGAATCTATAGATTTTAGTGAAATATAATTTACGATTTAATGTCCTTGTTGGCAACAAACTATGTTATTTCAACGTTAAAATCCCTTTTAAAGTTTCGCCCCGATTCATCCCTGCATTCCTATTCACCCCGTTTGACGGTAGCTCTTAATACGCTACTAACTAAACTTTCATTAACATCCCAAAGCATCATAACACCACTGCGCCACCAAGAACAGCATTAGAACAAGAGTAAACAGAATTATTATCATTATCAACTCAGCAGTCGGCACTTGTTGACTCGTGATAATGTACACGGCGAAATTAAACTAGTAATAGCTAGGGTCTGTCATTTGTTTTGGCTTTGTTTGGTTGTAATTAGGTTAACTGCCTTGTTCCACTCATTTACTTTGTTTTTCGGAATTTTTCGTAATTTCTTTGATAAGGGTGTGTGGTTTCCGGGTGGCTCATTTTCAGGGTTGGATTTTAAAGTGTATTAGGTAGGTACTGTAATTGCTGCGGATTTTGTTTGAAAGATTTACTGCGGCCCTGGAACGCAAAGGGGCATTAGGAGTAACACGGATGGGTTTTAGTCAGTAAGAGCCTGACACTTCCGCTCCACCCAGAGCGAAAGAAGTCATTTGATGATTTTCCAACCTTAAAAAAGAGGTACTGACTTTCCAAATTCTAGTTAAGATTCTGAATGATCACCCTAGATTAAATACTTAAGGTAGGACCCTAACAACAACATAACATATACAACAACATAGCACACTGTAACATTTCCAGTATACAGCAACTAGCCAAACTAATCACTTTGGTAAACTGCGAGGCATCAAATTACTAGATAAAAAGCATTGTTGCTAATCAAATTAGTAATGGAGATCGATCAAAATACGCGTCAGAGACAATACACATCGATCAAAATAGTCCTAATATCATTGTTTTATGACAGCAACAGTATATTGAATAACTTTTACGCGCTTTGACACACTCCAGTTTTTTAACCGACTTCTAAAAAAGGAGGAGGTTCTCAATTCGGATGTTTGTATTTTTTTTTTTTTATTTTTTTAAGATTTGTTCGCGCATAACTCCGTCGCTTGCCAACCGATTTCAAAAATTGTTAAAGGTTATACTTCCCAAATGGTCCCATGAAAATTTTATCGAAATCGGACAAAAATATGTCACTAAAAATTAACAAATAAAATTTTTTTTTGCAAAAAAAAAACCCGACTTCTAAAAAAAGCACTAAAAAGTTAAAAATAATTCTATAACCTACCTATATTAATAAACCTAACCTAACCTACGATTAACCTATTCTAAAATTTAACAAATTTTTGGAGTCGGTGCCAAGACCGAGGATATTATATCCAACCGTATGGCACCGACTCCAAAAAATTGTTAAAGTTTAGTATAAGTAGGTTGTAGAATTATTTTTAACTTTTTAGTGCTTTTTTTAGAAGTCGGGTTTTTATTTGCAAAAAAAAATTTTTCTAAGATCGATTTTGTTTACTATTCTGATCGGTTTTCTTTAGACGTGCGGCCCTATAGCTTTTGCTCGTGACTTCATCCAGGTGTTTTTTTTTACAGATTCCGATTATTTTTTACGACAAAACATAGGCCATAGCACTCGGAGATAACATAGCTTGTTATTAGCGAAAAAGAACTTTCAGAATCGGACTAGGAGTTCCGAAGATTAGCACGTAACAAGAAAGGAACCTCTCCCGCTTGTCTTCTTCTTTTCGAATCGGTAGTAAATTCTTTCATTTTAGAGCATTTGGCCTCAATAAGTGGCCAGCTTTATAGCATAAAGTATAAATAATATTATGAGACGCATTTTGTTCACAGATTAATTGCGTTGCACTAGCTTATAAGTCGCTAACTATTCAATGAACGAAGGAACGACTATGAATGAAATAGAATAAAAACATTAATCGGGGCTAATAGCTTCATAACCCCAAAGGTAAAAAGCCGGCAATTTGCTACACTCGTTAATAATTAGTAACTAAACACGCTTGTAAGTTGTAACTCTATATCCAGAATGGTTTGGAAAATGCCTACGAATTTCCATCAAAATGGTTATTACACTGCCAAGTATTTAGGACCATAATTATGTATATATTTCTACGGTCTAACCGTAAATTTTCCTATGAAACATGGGTCTCCCCAACATGTAAATCTCGATGATTGATCGCTAACCGACACGCTCGGCTGGCACATTAAGACTGCCAAATAATTATACCATTGTTCAAGTGGATGCTGAATTCCTATGTCGTGGCTTATAACGACGCCCTGGGGAAGATAGGGCGTGCCCTATTCGCAGCTGGGGATTCATGGCACGCCATAATAACAATAGGTAAGCACCTATTAATTATAAAATTTATTCGTCACATACTATCGTTTTGGGTCACATACGTTTGAATAATAATGACAGTATTTTACATTTCCCCATTCCGTATATTTCGGCCATATTATATTTTTAAATTATAGGTATTTGAGCAAGCCTACTTTGCTAGATAATTTTCAACTAATTCTATATGACACAACGCCACGTTCGATATAATTATGCTCATTATATAATTTAGAATTCTAAGAAAACCAATGTTACAGCCGAAATTCCCGAATAAATTTTCAGATATTCAACCGTCAATTATTATTCGGTTATCATTATTAGCATAACATAAAGTTACGTAATTGATATCATGTTACCAAGTGTAGGTAATGTAAATTCTTGAATCAAATTAGGATGAATAACATGACATAATTATGTAGATAGTTTATAAGACAAAGGGTTTAAAAACAACGCAATAGAAAAATTAAATCTCTAAATAACAATGGGCTCAACAAATAATTAAATCTACTAATTACGTAAGCTTAGTTAATCTTAGCGATGAATACGTATATTTGAGTTTAGTGAAACCGGTCTAAAAATTTGAATAGCGGCCATTTTTAATTAAATGCTCCCGTTGTCTCGCCGTTTCAGTTTTCCTATGACAGAGAATAATGAAAATGCCGGAATTTACGGCGAGCAGCCGAGGAATCTCCCTGCGAGCAATTCCTATGTTAAAAGGAGACATTTTTGCGGCGTGTCTTGATTTTATATGATGTAGTGTTTTGTTCTTTGTAAGCTCCGGCCTCAGCTCAATTTATTTTGACACGAATTTATCTACAAAGTACTCACTGTTCTATGTTCTACTGGCAAAGGTAACAGTAAAACAAATAAAGGGTGAAACACTTTTTTGAATAAAAAGAAAGAACTTGATCAACGTAACGATGCAGTTGAAAGTGTATTCGAATTTCCGAGCACAAGGATAACATGCACGAAAAATTCGTCGAAATTATTCTTTTTCTACACGTTCGAACCGTGGTACCCTAAAATGAAATGAACTTGATTGACAATAAAATACGAGTTTCAGTTGATTAGTAAAGGGAAATTCGGGAGTAGGTAAATGAAAATTCCGATAGGCACTTTATTTTAACTGGTTGGGAATACAAGGCTTTTCAATTTCGTAGTTTCTCTTATTAACTGAAAGACTTGTTATATTTTAGAATATTATAATTGAGAGCTAGTTCATTTTTCAAAAGTGATTGTAGGACTTTTTGATTACGAACGTTGATTGATTTAAAATATAGTATGAGCATAAATTCGGGCCGTAGATATTATTACACACTTTGGCATCATTAATAAGACTGACGTAAATAATTTAATTATTAATAAAATGTGGGTTGGCTCGTTTTAGCAGAATAATCTCAATTATGAAATCCTTTTTTTTCCAGAACAGCTATTTTAGGAAAAAAATATATTTTAATGTTCTCTTCCACGTTCCACTTTTGTGTAACAAAATACTTAATTAAAATATTTGTACGTTAAACAAATGTTTCTAATTTTTATAGCTTTGGTGTAAAGCTTAATAAATTGCTGATGAAATCACTGCGCTGCCACGACACGTGTAGGTAATTATAATAAGCTCGTTGCAGCTATTATTGAAGATGTCGGTCTATTTTAAGATCCCTTGACAGCTGTCTTATAAAAATTAATACGATGAGCGAAGATATTGTTGATGAAGAACAATTTTCGGAATGTAATTTGTATCATTCGCGAAGTGGCGCCTGTCAAGACAAAAGCTGACTTTTGTTATGCCAAAATAATTATTAAAAATTTTGAGTGGTATGCAGAATGTAGTCTATGTAGGTATGCATTGAAAAAGTATGCTAAAATGTTTTTAAAAACAAAGTAGTATTAATTTTTTTTATTTCTTTATAGTTCGTAGCTGATTCCTGCAAAACGAATGTCAAGGCAAGCAAATACACAGTTGTGTCTGATAATTTTTACGAGAACATAAAGAAAAAAAAAAAACAAAAGGCCAGACTGCGTAAAAGTTAAACTTTAAAGTAAAAAACGGGTTGCACTCCGGGAGTGCCGGCAGAAGTGAAAACTTGATTATTAACGTTTACGTTTACGTTTACGTTTAACATACACGAACATTCGCGCAAGCGCCCTGCGCTGTCTAAACGAAACAGTAGGCCCAGGCATACATTTTCGCCGCGCCGTAGAGAGGGGATAGCTGTCTACTCTCCATCCGTCTTACGCTTTTTCGATCAGGTCACGTGTCCTGACGCGCACGTGTCCTGACGCGAGTTTAAGATTTTATACCCATTACAGAAAAAGTGCTCAACGCCGCTAAAGAAGTTTTCACTTCAAAAAAAATTACGAATACCGATTTTAAGAAAATATTTTTGTTTTCTATTATCAAACTTGACAACGGCCAATTACCTAATGAGTCTAGATTGTTAACGGATATTTTTAGTCACTACGAATTTATAATGATTTTTTTATTATTTAAAATATCACGCCTTTAATCCTCGAAGGGTTGGGCAGATGTGTACCTGAAAATTATCCCTTGAAAACTTCAGCATTGACTATCTACAAATACATATGTATACTTACAGTGTGTGTGAAATATGTCGATAGCCAATTTGAATAGTCCAATACGCCTACCCTTCAAACAAACCCTTTCCTACCCAATTGCATGTAAATCAGGCATCAGGGTCAACATTAGCTAATGTAAAATAATATAAGCATACAGTATATCATTAAAGTCGATCGTATGATCTTGCTCAGCTATTGGCCTTTGGAACCAGTGACCACGCGAGGGTTAACGATGCCAGGACACGCGATAGTCTCGTTGAAGAATATTACCAATCTGGATGGCGGCTTCTTGAAGGGTAAGTCTGCTTATATTTAGCATTTTAAAGGTTACGTATTTTATTTATTTTAGGGCCTTAGTTAAATCAAGGGAAGATTGGCAGTAGATCTGCATAAAGTATGAACAGTAATCTATTTTATATAAATGAATCCCTATTTCCCTTGGTCACGGCATAACGCATGAACGACTTGACCAATTTCACTAATTCTTTTTTTGTTATATTTGTTATTGCAAGGAGAAGGTTCCTAAGAAAGAAAAAAAATGGCGGTACGAAGTTCGCTGGGTCGCGAGTTGTAAATAAAAACGTTTCAATTAAGAAAACTTTATAGAGTAGGTAGGTAAAGAGAACTGACTATAAAATATCCGAAAATTATCGCGGTCTACATACGTATTTCAAATATTTTTTTAGGAATTCCAGTGGTTACGTATGGACTGTATGTAAAACCCCTCCGGCCGTTTTCGCAACTGAGTTTCGTAACCAGTTGCGAATCAGGAGTAAATACTCCTTATTCGCAACTGGTTGCGAATCAGGAGTATTTACTCCTGATTCGCAACTGGGTTGCGAATAAAGAATAAAACATACTCAGTTGCGATGGAAGAAAATGATTTCCTAATTCGCAACCAGCCTAGCTAAGATAATTATTAAAAATTGTTCTAAAAAAATGAGGCCCGGTCGACGAAGCTCCGCCACGCGGGGCTCGTATTTCAAGAATCCTAAGTTCAAGAAGACAAATACGCCAAGTTATAATAATAACGGTAAAACATATACCCTTAAAAAAATATAATTTTATTTATAGGCAAGAAGAAAAATATTTTTGTTTTAAAGTTCAGTTTGTTAAGTTTTTATGTTTTTATTAAATTAAATGTATATGTTTTTTTTTTCAATGTTTAATAACTTGGCGTATTTGTCTTCTTGAACTTAGGATTCTTGAAATACGAGCCCCGCGTGGCGGAGCTTCGTCGACCGGGCTTCATTTTTTTAGAACAATTTTTAATCATTATCTTAGCTAGGCTGGTTGCGAATTAGGAAATCATTTTCTTCCATCGCAACTGAGTATGTTTTATTTTTTATTCGCAACCCAGTTGCGAATCAGGAGTAAATACTCCTGATTCGCAACCAGTTGCGAATAAGGAGTATTTACTCCTGATTCGCAACTGGTTACGAAACTCAGTTGCGAAAACGGCCGGAGGGTGTAAAACGTTATAATATGTGCGTGTAAAAGGAAAACAGAGTCAGTAAACTGGTTTTTTTTGAAAATATCAAATAATGCCTCAATGTTACACAATTTCTTGGTAGGTGTAATCATTTCCAATAAGAATGCCAAAGTTTATGAGATGGAGGCCTCCAGGAGGGTGATGTATCACGATATTCACGATCAAATTGAATTCCATTTCTCAGAGGAAATACGACTTCAAAGGTAAAGTCAGATGGGACTTCAAAAATATTGTTAAGTAAAATAATTGACATCTACTTCTACAACTATAACTGAAAACTACTTTTGAGTATTTTACACATCACTACATAGTATAAAACAAAGTCACTTTCCCTGTCTGTCTGTCCCTATATATGCTTAGATCTTTAAAACTACGCAACGGATTTTGATGCGGTTTTTTTTAATAGATAGAGTGATTCAAGAGGAAGGTTTATATGTATTATACATGCACCCGTGCGAAGCCGGGGCGGGTCGCTAGTACTGTATATATACAGGAAAATTTTAAAGCAATACAAATAAATTGCCCAATTAAAGAACCTAATTAAATCCAAAAGTATTTAATCATGAATTTTTAATAAAACCATCAATGAACGATCTAAAATTCCATCATATATTTTATTACTAAAAATGATGGCAGTGCTCTCTCATATTTCGGAGACAGGAATGTGATTACATGAAGATACCTTGTTTAAAACATTGTACCAGGAATATCTGCTCGGTTATGAAAATTTCACCAACATTTTCTAAGTGCTGCCAATGTAACGAACTTTGTGATACGAATTTCGGTTTAATGAAATACCTTAAGGTATAATTAAAATTCGGTAGAATTGTAATAACACCTTTTACGTGTGTAGGGGTGAGGCCACATTTGAATCGCCTAGTCCCCTTTACAACTGTGCTCGCTGCCATTAAAGGCCGTTTGTGACATTTATTGCTTTTTGAGACTTACGAACGACTTGGCTCTAGGTCGGATTGTCTTTGCGATACGAGGAATAAAACTCTAATGAAAATTACCTTAATTAACAAAATGGAAGTGTGAAAGGGACAAGTGACACGGATAACTCTAAACATTTTCGTTGATGTGTTGTGTATACCCAAGCTATACTTAACATTATTGAGTGGCTTTAGGGAGTTTAACACCTTGCTTCTACATTATGCTAATTGAATTCTTGGTTTACGAGAGGGTCGTGGAGGTAAACCCGAGTGAGGTCATCCCCGTTACAAGCCAGTTAATTATAGCTCCTACAAACACTATACAAAGCCCATTCCGTTTTACAATACCTTGCCATTTTTAATTAAAATGCACCCCACGGCGGCAGATAGCACTCCTATTTATATTGAGAGTTAAATGCGGGAAAATTTATTGTTTTGCGAAATAGAATTAAAAGTCTTTTTATTTGCTATTTTACCTAGGTAGGTATGCGTCTAAAAAGATTTATTTTTAAAAGATTTTTAATTGGTATAAGAAACGTTTTAAGGCTAGTTTGTAAAATATTTTTATATAATAGTAGCACTTTTGGCGCGACTTTATACTTCCCTTACTAACTCAATACCCATAGTATTCGCGTCGCACGCCAAATCGTATTTACAAGCAAATTGTTGATACCGTGGGTTACATTACTGAAGTTTTAATACGGATCCCTAAGTTTTTTCTAGTAATAAATTTAGCTTATGTTACTCTGGGATAGTGTAGCATTCTAATGGTGAAAGAATTTTCGAAATCGGTCGAGTAGTTTTTGAGCTAATTCGTTACAAAAATACAAATCTTTCCTCTTTATAAAATGATGACTGTAGATGTGCGATAACGACATATTATCGGCAATAGAAATCAAGAAGAAAAGCAGAAATTGCATAATTCTATCCAACCATTACAATAATAAAACAGTAGGTACCTAAGTAATTAACTCCAATATGGCGTCGGTAAGGATTCCGCCGTCTTTGCCTCGATAGGAATTTCATATTTTGCTAATCACTCGTCGGCTCACTGTACAGTGTGATATCAGTTAAACATTATTATATTTAATTAAATTCCATTTCTGGTTGTATCCGTACAATATGATAGGATTTAGTACATTCCGAGAGTTTCGATACACACAAATATGCTTGAGTACCTACCTTATCGATTCGCTGTTCACGAACCTTATAATATTAGATCATTGTTAGCGACGCTGGAATATTCGGTTCTCCGACCAGAGTGTATGTTTTGAGTATTTGAAGTATTTTACCGCTGGTAGATCTATCTAAGTAATGGTGGAATATAATGTAATGCATATTTTGATAAAGTAAAATAACTTTGTACCAAACATTTTCGTCGCTCGTAAAACATAATCTCAAAAATCATATTTTGTACGAAAATGCAATTTGAGGTTAATCAACTTCCGTTCTTGCGATCGAAAATAAAAATCCGTCAAAAATATTCAAATATCAACTTCTGTTGCCCATTATGGGCAACAGACGTTGATATTTGAATATTTTGTAGCACCCAGACGTGGGTTGCTACTGTACCGGGATATAATTCAATTTAATTATGATTGAAACGCGTATTTATCTCTTATACTTCGTATATTCTCTTTAAATCATATTAATATTATATTTTAATACTAGTTTTTCGTGTCAGGCTTGACAGCCGTCGACACACCGTCTCTCTTCTATTCTAATTATTTAAAAGTAATATTTTCAATATTTTCAAATATTTGAATATTTGAATGGCTATGATAGCCATTTTAAATAATTTTACTCTATGATTGGGACTTGTAATGCTAATATTATAAAGCTAAGCTAAATTTGTTTGTTTGTTTGAACGCGTTTATCTTCGGAACTACTGGTCCGATTCTGAAAATTCTTACGCTAATTGAAAGCTATATTATCACTGAGTGCTATAGGCTATACTTTATTATCATAAAATTAGAGATACGTAAGAAAAACCATGCGAACAAAATCGCGGAGAAAGAGCTAGTTGTCAATAATGCAGGCTATTGACCTAGAGCCTTTATTCTGATCCATTGCTACAAAAAAAACATACCTGAACTGATCCCTGCCATTGAGCGTCTCCTGTTTAATGGACAGTATAACTGGCCCCAGGTCTTCATCATTCGTGAAGTAGTTCCAGTGCTCAGTGCCATAGAAGTACTTCTCATACGTTTCCTGTTCCACGGATGTGAGCTCGAAGCCTCCGGACCTTTCCCACTGTTCCTCGATGGCAGTTTTCTTTTTTGGAGTGCTTCCACCATTATCACTGCTGTCTTCAGCCGCTTCGTCAAGAGACCCTGATCTTCTGTGGCGATCTGTTGGAAATAGAGAAAGATTTTATTAATGCCTCATTTTTGAAAGTTCGAGCATTAGGAAAGTAGCTATACTGGTCTTTTTTGCGTAAAATAAAGTCTCAGTTTTTAACCCAAAGTCAGGAAATCAGTCTTGTTACATGAAAATTGATCACCCTCGATAAAACTTCCCTCTAACACCTCAACATAAATCAGGGGGTTAACTGAGGGAAGGACGGGATACTAGTTCGACTGTTTATGAAAAATGTTCGACTTTGAGAGACCTTTATTTAAGTTTTCAAGCCCGAAAGATCTTTAAGAAAATCCTCTAGTCTAAATTCTTACTGTGAATGATAAATTCTTGTTGTAAAAAGTGTATACTTATATATGCATATATCCGGGGCTACACAGATATAGGGCGATGACGTAGCCGACCCTAGCTTGTCGCAGATTAATGACGACGATAAAGTTGTGTTGTCACGCTTCGATATGTCACGAGCGATTTCTTTGGAAGCATTTCAGTCACGCAACGCGGATATAATGTGACTCACCTTTAAAAATGTATTTCTTCAATTTTTTGGAGTGTTAGAAGGATACGGAATATCTGATAGACTAACCCATGCTCTTTTCTCAGGGTAAGTCGAGTGTCTGAATTTTCTGTTCTTTTTTTAAATTATATAGTAGCTGTCGGTTTTTTTTTAGCTGTCTTGCCTGCCTTGCTTGCCGCCTTGAGGTGCTTACAGCCTTGAGGTGAGCTGTCATCTTATCATATTAGGGATTGATAAGCTCACTTCACCTCAATTCATCGAGGGAGATGCTTATAAAAAAGGCGTATAACTATCCACAGAACCTCTTAAAATAAAATCTTTGCAATGATTCTCGTAATGAAGACCACTGCTATTAAATAATTTATTATTTCAGTAATGGCCGTTGAAGTGTGTTAATAATGGGCCATTGTATACAGAAGTCATAACAATGTTGAGTATGCTCGCACGCGTTTCAGACACTCATAAAAAATGTAGGCAATGTGAACATGATTCTGCCTTTAGATCTTAAAATTAATAAACAATGCAATTGGGCGTTAACGTGTATGAGAAAGCACGCAGTTATAAAGGCACGCTTGTTTGAATAGATTCAGTATCAAGACAAAAATACAGAAATTTGTTTAATAATAAATAAATTTCGTTCAGAGATTAAATATACCAATACTTTAAGTTATTTACCACTTTAGCTTTCTTACTGTATTAAGATCGATTAGCATAATTATGTTTTCTCCTAATAGTACCCTCAAAGACAATAATATAATGAAATGTAAGGAGAATAAGGAAAAAAGAATATAATTTATTAAGTTTAAATAAATTGATGGACGAAACCACTAACGCATAAATACACTTTTACTCTTTATATTTTACTGTCATATTTTAATGGAACAAGAATTTTATATAAGTCAAAACATTATTTTTTACACATACATACATAAATAAAGTCACGCCTTTTTCCCATGGGGGTAGGCAGAAACCACAGAACGCCTCCTGCTACTATCCTTGCATACTCTTTTCGCCTCGTCCACGTTCGTATTTTTTACAGATGCGACGTCCGAAATCTAATTTTTTATTCAAGCTTATTCCATAAATCGGATTATTTAGAACGAGTTACGTGAGGCTGCCGTAAAATTATAATCGACGAACGTCTTGCGGTTATGGCTTTTGAAGTTATTGTATTCGTAAAGCGGTATTATTAAAATTAAATTAATTATCCTGCTAGTAAAGCTTCGCTGCGAATTGCTTTGTAATTCGAAAGGAGAATCGGATTCCGTTAAATTCGATGGCGCTCCCAGCGGGAACTTAATGTAGTACAAGTGAAATTTCATAAAAAATCAAGCCTTTAATTGTAAAAGATCAAGAAATTATATTGCCCGCGGCTTCGCCCGCGTATAAAGAAACTTTCTGTAAGGTAAGTTATTCTGTTATCCGAAGGGAACACATTACCAGGATAAAAAGTATCATATGACTGTGTTAATCCGGGAAATGGTCTATCTAAGTGCCAATTTCATTCAAATCTGTTCAACAGTTTACGCATGATTGAGTAACAAACATCTTCATAAACTTTCACATTTATAACATTAGTTGGATTATTATGTACCATAAGGCACTAAAAATGAAGAGCCAACAACAAAATTGCTAATATGCTGCATGAATCATAAGCCAGGTTGACTCCGCTTTCCAATAAAACAGTAGGTATCTCTCCTGAATATTCACTTAATACAGACTTAGTATTCACACCGTAGACAGGTACCTAGCTACTTTATTAAGAGATGTGTCTACCTCCAGTTATCGTGCAAGCTCGCATCGTGTCGGCTGTCAGACGAAAGCCGACGCTTACCATGTCATTGCTGCTCGAGTTCACATATTTGAACAGCTCAAATTAAATTTCACAGTAGATATTTCGTTGTCACTTCAATTTACTATTGAATGGAGCTTGATTACGTCTACTACACTGATGACGTATGTATCATTTACATGATAAGACGGTCTAATTGGGTTTGGATTTATAATAGATGGTTCGCGTTTATTAAATACGTCATTATGTCTGAGAGTAACAAGCTTGACTTCAAATTGTTGACGCCTTCGGGGGTATTCTTGTTAAGGGTTGAATTTTGTGTTAAATTGATTTTATGGAGCGTTATCGATAATAATTCAGGTCAGCTGGTATAACGTCTATTTTTTTTATAAGAAATTGAGCTGGTGTTATGATATTGTTTTCTTTTAGGTTCTATTTTTTTTTATCGCGGCTGCAGTCGAATTCGAATAAAAAGTAGCCTATGTTCTTTGGTGGGATTTAAACTTATCCTGGACCTTTCATCGAAATCGGTTCAGTGGTTTAGTCGTAAAAGCGTAACAGACAGACAGAGTTACTTTCGCATTTATGATAGTAGATAGTGTACTACCTTTGTCTTTTTTGTATAGTCAAAAAAAAATTTTTTTTTTTTTTTGGTACCAACTAGCATAATAAATAATATATATCTACCTAACTAATGCGTCGAATTAAACACTACTATAAAACTGTTGAACTGCTACAAAACTATTATAAAACCTTTACATGTCTGTTGGTTGTATAATTCAAATACTATACAACTTTTTGCTAGTTAGGTTGTTCTTAGTCAGGTTTTGTTTCACCTTACTACAGCAAAAAGCCCCCGTCAATAATATTTACGCAAACCTAACCTCGAACATGTTTGCAAAATACAAATGTGTAGGCACAAGCTTTTTACATGTAAAATAATAATATGTACATCCTTTTTGCCGTCCCTATTTTTATCATATCAAAAGACCGTTTGTTTGCTTAGACATAGCTGGGCTGTCAAACGGGCAAATTGCTATGAAACACAATCCCTTACAAACATTGTGTATGTGTTGACGAGTGTACGTGTACCCTCACCTCTATCGGGAATGACTATGAATGCTTTCGGGCTTTAGGCACTATATACACATTTTGTGGGTTTGACAGCGAAGCATCCATTTCAATTTCTTAGCGTAAATATAAAGACGCGCGCCATCTTGTATTTTGTGCTTAGAATATCTATTCAGACTTTTATTATTTAGACTGCCTGATGAGGACTTTGGTTCGATTCCCAGGTCGGGCAAAGTGTTATTGGGTTTTTCTATCAGGAATTGCTCAGTAGCAGCCTTGGAGTCTTTATTTGTGCTCGGTTGATGGCAATAGGCTCGCCCCCTATTAAATGGGACTTAAACATAATTGGCAAAATGGATAAACCTCTGCCTAACCTTCAGGGATTACAGGCGTGATGGTTTTGACTATTGTATGTGTTTTAAAATTATTCGGTAGCAGAATTTTTGAAATAGTTTTTAGTAATTTATTTTTACATATAAATTCCTATATAAAAAAAATTATTTCAATAACATAGTAGTTAAAACATCAGTCAACAAAAGCCGAGGCGATTATCACACGGCACCGCACGCCGCTCCGGCATGCGGTGGCGGTGAAGCGGATTTTGATGCGGTTTTGGTTTTAGCCAGTTATTTTTTACCGGTTTTGACCAGTTTTCAGGGTGTCCAGGTTGGGGTTTTTTTTTTTACCCCAATTTGGGGAAAAATTTTAGGGAACTTTTGGTGAAATTAAAACTGCGGGGAAAATTCTGGGAAAAAATCAAAAAATCTGCGAATCCACTAGCGCGAATGCAGATAAGCGCGAAGTATATTTTTATAAAGGATAACGGGCAAAATTCTTAAAATAAGGTTCCGTACACATACCCACATCACTTTATCTATTAGATAAAATTCATAACGGCTAATTACGCGTCATGGGTGTCGTGTTTATGGTTTTCGAGGGTGCTGATGACGAAAATGAGGTCAAAATGATAATCCAAGATGGCGGCCGCAAAATTTTACAAAATATGCCACGACCATGGACACGACACCCATGAAGCATATTTTGTAAAATTTTGCAGCCGCCATCTTGGATTTTTATTTTGACCTCATTTTCGAAATCAGCACCCCGAAAACCATGGACGCGACACCCATGAAGCATATTTTGTAAAATTTTGCAGCCGCCATCTTGGATTTTCATTTTGACCTCATTTTCGGCATCAGCACCCCCGAAAACCATGGACGCGACACCCATGAAGCATATTTTATAAAATTTTGCAGCCGCCATCTTGGATTTTCATTTTGACCACATTTTCGTCATCAGCACCCCCGAAAACCATGGACGTGACACCCATGAAGCATTTTTTGTAAAATTTTGCGGCCGCCATCTTGGATTTTTATTTTGACCTCATTTTCGGCATCAGCACCCCCGAAAACCATGGACACGACACCCATGAAACATATTTTGTAAAATTTTGCAGCCGCCATCTTCGATTTTTATTTTGACCTCATTTTCGTCATCAGCACCCTCGAAAACCATGGACGCGACACCCATGAAGCATATTTTGTAAAATTTTGCGGCCGCCATCTTGGATTTTCATTTTGACTACATTTTCGGCATCAGCACCCTCGAAAACCATGGACACTACACCCATGGCGCGTAATTAGCCGTTATAAATTTTATCTAATGGATAAAGTGATGTGTGTACGGAACCTTATTTCAAGAATTTTGCCCATTATATCCTTTATAAAAATATACTTCGCGCATATCTGCATTCGCGCTAGTGGATTCGCGGAAGTATCTATCGCGCAAGTGTAGGCGCACAAATGTCTATCGTGGAACTGTCATTCGCGCAAGTGACCTATCGCGCAAAGGGAGTCGCGCAAGTGTCCGTGCGCGCAAAGGGTCTCGCGCAAGAGTCTTGCGCGTAAATGTCTTTCGCGCATGTGTCCTGATACCCACTATGCTGCCTAGGTCAATAAATAAAAAAATAGATTTAATAATATAAGATGCCAAAAGTCCCTAAAAATACACCTAAATATATAACGCCCTTTTAAAAAATTATATTACCCCCTTTTGGGGAGAAAACCCCTAAATTGGGAACCCTGCACGATGATCCGCACGGTGATGCGGTTGTGACGAGAACACCGCTCGACCGCGCGGTCGTGCGGTGTTCGTGTGCAAGGTTCAAGCGGATTTCATAGAGGCTAGTGCGACGTGAGAACCGCATCACCGCATGCCGGAGCGGCGTGCGGTGCCGTGTGTTAATCGCCCATATTTTTAACCTTTGCTCGCCACTAGTATTTTTCTTACCGAGGGTGCGTTGCGTTGCGCACAAACATTTATAAACTTACATAAAAAATAACAACCACACTCAGAATCTCTACCAAAAAAATATTATATTATACCTATTTGTAAACTATAAAAATATTTGATCCGTGCGGGAATCGAACCCGTAGCACGCAACGCCGCAGCTAATTGCTTTGCCACTACGCCAACCGTAATACTCTTACAAACTTTAATCTAGGTAGTGTCAGCAATACTATATCGCACCAAAAGAGAAGCTTAAAATCCTGTACCTCCAGTTTTATTTTTAAACTCACAATCAGCAAGTCGCACGCTTTTAGCGTAATCCACTGACATAAGTTCTGTCTTTACAGCAGTTGAACAGATACACCAAAATAATCTCATTTAAGCTGCCGTTTGTACCTGAGTGAACTTGAAACACACTACTCTTTGAAGATAAACTGAGGCATAGAGGATAAATCTCCTTTGAGAACGGTATTTTAGGATTATGAAAGCAGTTTAATTTCTTAACTGATTTTTATATTATTTCATAAGTACTAGCTTCTGCCCGCGGCTTTGCCTGCGTAAAAAGTAACTTGCCGTAAAGTAAGTTGAATCTATTTTCCCAACATAACACCACGCCTGTAATCCCCGAAGGGTTAGGCATAGGTGTACCCATTAGTACACCCACATTTTGCTGCAGTTATGTTTAAGTCCCATGTAGTAGGGGGCGAGCCTATTGCTATCCAGGGAACACATTACCGGGATAAAAAGAATCCTATGAGTTGTTCAGCAACAATAAAGAGGCTAAGTGCGGAAACAGCCCAGCTAACCTTTTTTTTTTTTATCGTGGGGAAATCCTCATGGCCTATCCCCCGTCTAGGGGAGGCCGGGGGGGGTGTGCCGGACTCTTACCGGCTAAAACCACCACGGTGTTCCTCGACATACCTTTAACCTAACCTAACCTAACCATGGGTTGTTAAGGAAATGGTCTATCTATGCGCCAATTTTCATCCAAATCTGTTCAACACTTTACGCGTGATTGAGTAACAAACATTTAAACATCTTCACAAACTTTCACATTTATAATATTACAAGGATTTTTGTGTAAAAACGAAATGAACATTTAACGAGATGCGCAGAACTAATTATACCAATACAATACAGAAATTATTGGAAAAATCTTCACTAAGAAGAAGGGTTTCGAGTAGCTAAAACGGAATTGGAAATCGGAATAAAAAAGAACAATGGTGCGAACATTCTTCGAGGATTGATGAAAAATATTGAATGTTATTTTTTTTCATTTGGGCCGGAATTTGGCTGGGCCAAAATATAAAATGTCACTAGCGTTTTCAACTTTCTAAGTGTGGACTCGCTACGAAGGAATGACAGGTTGTCGGAATAAATTATAAAGAAAAATGTTTGCGAAGCACTTTTCTTCATGACATTTTGTTACTGCTGGATAAGTTTATGCGTAAATCATCAATTTATTTATCCATCATATATACATCAGGTGTAAAAATACGATTAACGTAGCCAAAAGTTACATGTTCTACTAATCATTGCTATATTTTTTTTGTTTTCAGATCATAATTATGGTCTTTCCAGCTGTTTAAAAAAAACACAAAAACCAGTTTTAAATGTTCTAAGTAAACTTTAAACACTCAAAAGCATAATAATTTGCGTGTGGTAGATTGTATGGCACCATAAACAGTAATTTTGTCAATAAAAAAAAAACAGTAGTTTCCCTGCAATAAGTTTTACTCAATGTTGCATATTCATATTCATATATTGCATGCCATAATGTGTATAAAAAGATTATACATAATGCTTAAAGCTAAAGTATGTAAGTACAGTTATGGACCCTGTTAGTTTGATGGGCGTAGTTAAAGGGTGTGTGATGTCTTTTTACAACCTATATAAATAAATTGATGATCACATATAAATTCGCTACCTACTAATATTATAAGGGTGAAGTTCGTTCGTCTTTTGTTATTTTGTTTGTTGGGGATTATCTCAGGAAGTACTAAACTAATTACAAAAAATCGTTCACTGATAGATAGCTACTGTATGGCCTAGTGTCATAGATAGACTATGTACCGTTACCTACTAAATATATCAACATTGACGTAGACGAGGTTGCGGAATGAAGCTAGTTTATATAAAACTAAGTGTAAGTGAGTGAGTGAGTGAGTGAATAAGTGAGTGAGTGAGTTAGTGAGTGAGTGACCTTTCGCTTATAGTAAGATTAAGCATGCTCGGTGCTTGTGAAAACTGCAGTGATATTGCAGTGTGAACTGTAGTGCTTTTGTTATTTCTTGCTCTAATATTCTGGTTTCTGATACAAAATTCTCTCTAAAAATAAAGATCAAATGAAGAGTAAAAACATCTAACATACATGTTCACTTACTATACTGAAGCTATAAAACGCAGCTTCTAGGGGCGCCATACAATTTTATTGGCGATATTTTTTCGTCATTTCATGCTTGTTATTCGACCTTACGGAGATCCGTTTCCAAAGGATGATGTGACAATTTTATAATAATATCATCTAAGTAGATCAGATCACGTTTTATTCAATTCTTCGTATGATAAATGATATTATAAGGTAGTATACTTATGATAAACGGTAAGAATATACTTTCCTATTTGATCCTATCAATGAGTAGATATATTATTAATATGTCTTTTGGCAAACTTATTTTTACTAAAATCTTTTATTTAGTAAAATCTCGCATCACGTTGTTTGTCCTAGATAAACTCCTTAACTACTAATTAAAATTTTATGAAATTTGGCTTGTATAATTTGGTCAAAATTTACTTAAAAGATAGGATAGTTTTTGTTACGATTATTGACCACATTTTTTTTATTACAAGCCATTGCCACGCTTGGCTTGGTCAGTTAGACAGCTAGTAATATACTAATTTGGTAGATAGGGCTAACATAATTCCAATAATAAGGAACATGTAACAGTTCACATTTATTAGATACTAGCTTTCGCCCGCGACTTCGTCTGCATAAATATCGGTTATCGCGGACACAGACGAAGAAGCGTAATAAAAAGTAACCTATGACCTTCCTTGGGGTTTAAACTTACCCCGTACCAAATTTCATCAAAATCGGTCCAGTTGTTGAGTCGTCAAAGCGTAACAGACGGACGGGATACTTTCGCATTTATAATATTATAGTAAGGATACATGATGAGACATTATTTAGGTACAAAAACTCGTAGTTCCAAAATCTTCACCCGTGCAAATCTAATTCGTTAAACTCAAGAAAAAGTATGTAGCAAGTAAGTATTCAGTGATTGATAACCTCTCGGGGGCAGCAAAGTAAAACAAATAAACAGCTAGTGGAAGTGAGTTCGATACCTATCTAATTTGGAAATGGATTCGCCATTGAAAGGAAGCTTTGTAGCCAGTATTGATTTTAACTTCTAGTTTGGGTTACGTTTGTTTCATTCAATCCAACTGTATAAATAAAAGCTAGAGTCCAGAGAATAGTGTTTTGTTTTTACATTCGACTACAGATTTTTAGGAATAGTTAATAGAGACTTTTGGTTGATAATTGACTGCCTCGGTCTAGTAGTCGCAAAGCGCGACTGCTGAGCATGAGGTCTTGGGTTCGATTCCCAGGTCGGGCAAAGTGTTATTGGGTTTTTCCATCAGGAATTTCTCAGTAGCAGCCTCGGAATCTGGATTTGTGCCCGGTTGATGGCTATAGGCCTGCTCCCTATTACATGGGTCTTAAACATAACTGGCGAAATGTGGGTGTACTAATGGGTACACCTCCGCCTAACCCTTCGGGGATTACAGGCGTGATGTATTGTTTTATTATTATCTTTCTATTCACGTCCTGATGATCCAGAGGTTAAGATGAGGTTAAGGGAATTGCAACCTCTGAGGCTGCTACTGAGAAATTCCTGATGGAAAAACCTAATAAAATAAAAATAATGAAAAAAAAAAGTTTTAAAACAGCTGGAAATAAAAAGAATAAAAACAAAAAAGCTGGAATAGAAAGATGTCATAAAATAAATATTAGAAACTAAATTAAAGCTACAAAGTAAGTTAATCTTAGTTTAGTCAGTTCGTCTGTTATCTTTCGGGACTTAATTAAATTTTCAATTTCAAGTGGGTGTAAAACTTAATTTGTACCTATGTACCTAAATCAAAGGTGAGACAGATTTTACAAATTAGAATTTTGTTAATCTATCTTTCCCAAAAATAGATTCTGTGACCGCGAGTGCTATGAAGGGCGCGTTTGTCTTGAAAATAGAATTTTAATAATAAGTGTGGAATTGGGTCAGTATGTGAAAATGTTTTACCGAAACGATGTATACCTATAAAATATAAATATAAAAGAAAAATATTAATCTTTGTTTAGTACAATGGCAGCACAGGGACGGGGCCCCAACAGGGCCAAACGCCTGCCGGGGTTGCGGGACGTCTTAACAGGATACCGTGACCCCGGAACGTAAAGGGCTACAGAAGGAACAGGGTGGCTTTTTAGTCAGTAAAAGTCTGACAGTCCCTTTCACCCCACCCAGAGCGGAAGGACTCATTTAATACTTTTTACCACCTAAAAAAAAAGGCGCACCCTCAGTTCATGACGAGCTCCACATCAATGAATGAGGTGAACCGAGCATTACCGTGAGCAAATTGTAAATACAGGGTCATTGAAAATTTACCCGACACCTGAAAAGGGGTAATTGTACTCATCATTATTAACAACTTTTACTATGGGACCATACTTGAAATCATGGAAAAAAATCAGCTGTTCCATACATTACGGTCGTGTTCTGTAGCATTTTTGTAGGGAATAGCTGATATTTTATTTGTATACAGATTGTAACATTGAAGTTCTCTTTCGGCGGGAGCATTCGCCTATATTATGTTACAGACCAGATTCATGCTCAAAATCGAATACTGTCACATTACAGTCGAACAATGCTCTAAACCGAATCTTGGATTGTTAAATTGCAGGCGAATGCTCTCGATGAAGAAGCGCCTATAAAGTCTTAAATTAGTCACTAAATTTCGACCGTTAAAATAAACATAATTTATGGAAAATAAATATTATTACTGGTCATCGAATATTAATACTCGGTTACCTACAGGAACTAAAGAATTTATGAGCCGTATCTATCCGTTAATGGATGAGTAAGACATTGAGCCTCTTCAAAGATATGAAAGGATTGTTCTAACTTTACTAAGCCCGGTATATAGGAAAAGGATTCTTGATTGCAGATATATACCGGGTGTACCAATCACATTTCCGAAAACTGTATATTCTATCCATTATTACGATCATTATGTAAATTTTAAATACTCCCACGACCTCTGTACACATACATAAGCATAATAATAAGCGTGTGTTACAATGCATGGTACGATAAAAAGTGATTTTTCACACCAAAAAAAAGTTGTTTCCCAGCAACAATTTTTGTTAAAAGTTACTTAGTCTACTGAGCAGTGTGCGTAGTTAACGGGTAGTAATCGAAGAACAGTAGCAGTTATAGCTTTTTTCTCTTAAAACAATCTCTCATTTAATCCACGACAGTAGTCTAGACGTAGACTATACGCTATAGCTAGTAGCATTGTTTTTCTATGGCGACTCAATCGTCTATACTTCGAACCTTTAATGGAAACGGATGGTTTTCCATTAACTGTGTCCATCCATCACGTGTCCACTTATGGTTGTGAATATAAATGTATATAAACGTATGTCTATTGATATTTAGTCTTTATCTATCTATACTAATATTATAAAGCTGCAGTGTTTGTTTGTTTGTTTGTTTGAACGCGCTAATCTCTGGAACTACTGGTCCGTTTTGAAAAATTCTTTCAGTGTTAGATAGATTAGTTATAGAGAAAGGCTATAGGCTATATACCATCATACTACGACCTACGGGAGCGGAGCAGTAACCAAAGACGCGGGTGTAACCGCGGCGGACAGCTAGTGTTTAGATACATGAGTTATTGAAGATAAAATAACGAGGTATCCTATAATTTTTCGCCTATTAACTACTAGCTTATGCCCACAACATCATTCGCGTAAATATCGGTTATTAAATGAGGTATCGGTTTTGCGCGGAACCCTTATACTTTTTTAAAATCAAAGTAGTTAAGCTAAGTTACTCTTTATAACATCTGCAAACTGCCAGTGAAAATCCCGTCAAAATAGTTCCAGCCGCTTCGAAGATTAGCCGGAACAAAGAGACAAAGTTAAAATTTTAAAATGCTGTTATTTTGACATAACAAACGGACACTTCAATTTTATTTCCCGAAATTCCTTGGGACTATCCAACAGAAATTCCGTAGCTTCACCCAGGATTTCAACACTTTTGCAAAATCTGTTGCGTAGTAAATAATTTGAATAAAATTCGTGTCTGTTACTAACGAGGTGAGTATCCCGTTTCGTACTTTGTGAAGCCATTTCACTCGCAGGCAAAATAATAACGATGAAATCATTGGGTTCGAACTACAAATTGAATGAACAGATACTATAATAGGTGCTATAAATTGAAAGGACTATCATTACAAAGTAAATTAAAGTTTCCTATATACGTCCGCCTCTCATGGATGAGATTGCGGGTTCGACAGAGGGCAAGTACCAATCAATTCATAATTCAATATGTCAATTCATCACTGATGTCGGTGACGGTGAAAGACAAATCATATACCTGTTAACTATGCATACTGCCTATCAAACTAAGTTACTTTTACCAAAATTATTGAAAGAAAGAAAAACTATTTAATCACGTGAAAGTGATGCACATTACCTACATAAAAAATATATATTGCCGGGAAACATTTTCTTTTTGGTGTGAAAAATCATTATTTATGAAACCGTGCATTGTATTACATACATACATTTAAAACTTGTTTTTGTAAAAAAACGTAGTGAAAAGTTGTAACTTTGATCTTCAATATCTTCAGAACCAGTGAATTCCCAGGGTTGATATAGAAAAATAAAAAAAATATCGTAATAATGTAAAAAACGTAATTTGGAAATGTGATTGGTCTCTTTACACTCGGTATTTATATAAGTACCTACGTTACTGAAAGCCATTCAAAATGTTATTGAAAGCCCGTTACTATATGATTGAAGATGGCGTGGTCCAGTCAATACGCTCTCCTACCCACTACTTCAGACCCACTTAACTTCATGTCTTCATAATCAATTTCATTTATACGTCAAATGTGAGCGGAGCACGCGAACATAACAGTGGCGTGGAAAATATTTCCTCCGTTAATGGTTTGTGAAATAATTATGAGAAATGTGTGGTTTGCGTTAACTTAATGTGATGTGATAAACCAGAATACGTGTGCTTTGTGCTAATCAGATTGAGTAACAATACAGATTATGGCTGTACAATACGGCCGTTGTATCTTGGCGGCTCTGAAGTTAGCCGCAGGCTGCGCAGTAGACAATTTCATTCCTAAAAGATTCATTGCGCAGCTAAACAGCTAACTTCAGAACCGCCAAGATACGACGGCCGTACTGTACCATAATCCGTAGTAAACAAGTAAGTTGTGTTTCGTAGTAAATAGTTAAAACTTAGGAGAGTTTCGACTTGTTTCACAACCTTTAGATAAGTTCCGATTCAACTACTTGGCCGATAATTTCATAACAATTTTGATTCATTTTCGAATATATGTGTGAACAGTGTCTATTCAGAACTCGGCAATCCTATTCAATTTTAAAACGATCGCAGTCTAATCTCAGATTCAATCTGTCAAAAATGCAATAATTAACCTAGATTTTTAACATTGGTGGTCGATGAGACTACTAGACTACTAGATTTTGAACGTTTTTAGTTAGTAGAATTGGCCTTCAGGTTTTAAATAAATAAGTAACACCAATCATAGTGTACGTGAGAAGAAACCAAGCATGACATCGCAAATGTAAACAAACGAGACCAGTCACGTACTGATTGTGATGAAGAACACACTGTGAAGCAAAATGACCGGGTCACTGTGCCATTACAGTATCGCGGTACATTTACACATGACGTGACTTTTGAATAGGCCGGCCGATAAGGGAGGAGACACGACGGCGGGCGCCAAAGATCCCCTCACCATTCCAGACAATGAGGGCACGGTAATAAAATGTACAGTATTGTGTCTTCATAGAAACGGTCGCAACGCGAGTCATACCTACGCGCGTCGAGTTCGGTACACTCTCGGTACACAAACAGTCTTGACTGCGCCGCCGCGCCGCCGCGCCGCGCCGCCCGCCGTAGTGACGAATGGATGATGTAATATTTTTGTAAGCAGTGAGCGTGCGATTTCTTAATATGGCAAGGAGAAATTATAAACTATATTGTGCAGTGTTTGGCTGCTTGAATTCTTCGATAACGAACCCAGAGATAACATTTTTTTAAATACGAGAGGTGAGACTTTAAAAACAATTATACACTTACCTACCTACTATTACGTAATTTGTTTTTTTTTTAATACTTAAATACCTACACATTTCGCTTTTTACACCGAGTAAAATACTTGATAATTTATTAATAATTTAATAAAATAGGTACCTACATAAATAAATTGTGGATAGGGTGTAAAAAGTGATACGAATGACCTAACTACGCCGTTCCCGTACAACTGGTACCTAGGTAGGTAGTTTCCTAGTTTCGGCTATCTGCTTACTTATGAACGTAGGTACTTAGTTACTTATTACCTGGTAATGATACCTGCCTACTTAGTAAGATTTTCATTGCTGTAGATACGGCACACGCGATGAGATGGTTGTTATATAACGTTTGCAGCAGTGCGACATTGGATGGGTGACCAAAGTGCTCCTAGCTGTAGGTACTATAGGTAGTAATGTGAACGTTAATAAGCTGAGATGCAAACAGATTTTATAATTACTCGTTCGATGTTTCTTTCATTTTGGTTGAGTAAGTAGATGTTGAAGTTTGTAAGGATTGGAGTTTGGTTTCCTTCGGCGAATTTTTTTTTATTAAATCTTTTAATTATACAACGCAACATGTATTTTTATTGAACACTTCCTATTTCAATAACAACGAATTATTTTTTTAAACAAAAAAAAATTCACATAACTAGAAAGAAACTCAAGTAGGTTGATGAAATTAAAATACTATGTGCGGGCAGCCCTAACGCGTGAGTATGTCGCACGGAATTTTAGGTACTTAATTCAAGGTTACGGCCGAGAGCCACTACTGGTAGTATATTTATACTGTGATGAGGGGAACGCCGATAAATTGAAAACGTGTGTCGAATGAGACATTGCTGATGGACAAGGACGTCAGTGTACACAGCCCGGATGTCCAAACATTTTAACTAGAAACATTGACAACAATCTTGTCAACACTATTCCTTTTTCAATCTGTTTCGTTCCAAAAATATTCACTGTTTCCAATATTATTCTGTTGAAAGAGTTAAGGGTACAAACCATAACTTTTTAGAAACCACTGGATGCTGCCAGCGTAAGATCGGTCATTATGGCTATCTTTAAGGAGGCCTGTCCAGTAGTGGACGTCGTTTGACTGATAAGGTTCGATATACTTACAACACGACCGAAATGTCCCTTGTTAAATTTTTCCTTTCCACTGTCGATAATTATGTAAACAACTTGTATACAACGTAGATTTTAAAAAATCCATTTGTTTATTATTTGAACTCCCAAAACTGAGTGACCCAGTTAATACAGGAATGTTGCGAACTCAAATTCTACATGAAGCTATTTATTTTGGAATATTCCTTTCTATTTGACGATGAAGCAATAAAAAGTTATTAAAGCTCCTACGGCAAATATTTAAGTAACTCTTAATTGAGACAGTTGGTATTAATATTTTGATCCCGCATTTATCTATACGTATTACATACCTACTTATGTTTATCCCATATCCTAAAGTCAGATACTTAACAAATTTTGAAATTTTAGGAAGTTGTCAGAAAAGACATAATCAAATAAAATTATGACACCTGGTCAAATAATTAATAAATGCTTGCATTTTTAGTTGTTTATAGTTGACAGTAGATCAGAATACACCTCTTTCAAGAAATAAAATCGCGCCGGTACGTATGCTTTAGGCAGTGCGCGTCAATAAATTCCAAAATCAAATATAAAATAAAATGGAAAATCATATTTAATTTATTATTGATTGGCGTTAACGATCAAATCACTAGCGTATTTTTGAATTTGACGAGCAAAACTACACACTGTATATAAAACTTACTTGATACTTTTAAAATCTTCGCCTTCTATCTTCTGGTATAGACAACTTTACTCTTTCTCCTAAACCTCAGACCGTTCGCCAAACTTTCCGAATAACCCTTACATTACGGGTCATAAAGATAACTTCTAGCAAATTTTGTATTGCCGAAGATACGAGTATGTATACGAGCGTCAAGTTTGCGAACTACATACAAGTCAACCAGTAAAACATCATCTCCTCTCCCCGTGGCTGCGACGACGTCGTGTACTCTAAATAATCCGCTTTGCATAACCAATGCGCTTTCAAGTTTGGCGTCTTCTGGAACGACATTTGCGCTCGTTGTACTAACTGTCATTATGGACAGAGCTTACACATACAAAAAGCCACATAGATAGAATTTTTAAAATGTAACAATATAAAAACAAGGTAAATAATGCAACAATCTATTTCTTTTTCTATGGTAATGATCCGTATCTTATATTAGACTTTTATTATTAAAGTATTCGTATTATAAATACACGGTGTTTGCAATTTGTTCATCAGTGTAAGTTAAATAAAGCATTTTGAATAGTTACCACATATTTACAAAGCACACATTTAAATTGGCTCTGAAACACTCAATTTTCTTGCGCTTATTTCTTATTATTTGCATTCAATAAAATTAAATTCTCAGTTAAAGTTATTTTTATTGAGCTGAGTTGTGGAGGTCGCGGTATTATAACTTTGTAAAACCAACAAAGGCAATAAACATACTTCAAATGAGGTATATTTTCAACAGTAAAACCTCGAAACTTTTCTAAATGATAGGAATTTTATGGTGTGCCATACAAACGACAATCGGCTTTATTACCTATTTTGTGAGGCGCCTCGTTCTGATTGGATGCTTCTGTTCGATCTTCAGTGTAATAGGAACTATTTTGTCCTGAAGGCATGTTATCGTGCTGATTTGATGTTTTCACATTTCCGTTGATATCGGTAATAGGTTTGTTATTCTTTTAGGGTATTGTTATATACGAAGCTTTTGCTTCCTCTTTCAATAGCTTGGTTACACAAACGTGAATGTAATTATGAACAATCATGTTAGGAATTAAGACGCGAATAACTTAAAGTCATGAAGAGAATTTTAATAATATTGAATACTTATCTAAAGCATATCTACATTTTAATGCGCGTAAAAGCATTAGGTAAATTTAGGTATAATTAATATATTTGAGACGCAAGCTACACCTGCTTATAAGGTAGGTCTAATACCATTTTATTCTCTCATTCGTCTTGAATGATGGCCTCTTTAGGTGCCATATTCATCATCCCATATGACAGTATCAATATTCAGCAAAAATAATGCTTTTATAAGAATACTTTAATATTCTGAACCAAAATAATTCTGATGCTAGGTGGAAAAAGACGTAAGTGTAATCCTAGGATATAGCAACAGAAATGTGCTTTTATTTCATACGTGTTGTTTGTACATTTTCTCAATATTTCATCTGGTGTGTACGGAGTAAAATATCATAATAGTATATTGTATGTTTCTCGAGCTTACAGAGACACTATTTTATTTGAAACTATAATATTGCATAGGTATATACTTTTCTTTGCGAGATAAACGTGGCCAATGATAGCACTAGATAGGGAGGTTTGGAGGGAGAAAGGGGAGGCCTTTACCCAGCAATGGGACAAAAATAGCCCAATTACAATGTTAAAATAATAATAATAAATACAAGGGGCCTTCGGTTTCTTGTACGCCTTTAAAATGTCTGGGACCCTTGAAGGTCCCGAATTACATAAAGAAAATAAACATTATGTTTTAGATTTTTAAACCATAGATTATAGGTACATTTGACATTGATAGTAGGTACACTTTAAAACTTAAATAACTATGTTTAGTAATCATGTAAACTAGACATAATTATTAATAAAAAAATTGAAAGCTCATTGTTGGGATCCTACATTAATAATAATCTTATCCCCAATTCAAAATTTCCAATCCAAGATAAGCCAATTTAAAATTTCAATAATATTAAGTAGCGTTAAACCCCCAACAAATTATTAATACGAATTACGTTAAGTACAAACCCACGACTCCAAAACAAACTTTGTGACATAACAAGTATTTTCAAGAAACGCCTCGAGTTTTGAATCACATTCCACATTACGCTTCTATTCAAAATTGAACTGCGAATGTTCAAGTCAGGATTTATAAAGGTCGCTACATATTGTATGAGGTTTTCCCGAATCGATGCGCCGGGAAAAGGAGGCAAATTTAATTTTCGTCTCGACTGTTCGCTAATGTGACAGCAGAAGAATTATCTCGCAACTCTTACGCTCAGTAGGTATTATTCAAAGGTACGTTAACTTTATTTCAATGTGACACTGCTTTTTTTCCCATTTTGTTTCTTCTTTCCCATCCTTTTATTTTTTTTAATAATCTTTCGTGGGAAGTGTTTTGTTTCGGTTTTATTTACGATTGTTTGGCAAGTTGCGAGTTATTTTGACTTTGTGGTATTCCGGACAAACTGGCGCAGTTTGTGATTCGAGTGATTATTAGATTATTTTTTGTTGCTACAATTTTCATTTTATGCTCTAACTGGATGGGAAATAAATCGCTTTTTCAGTAGATTTTATAGATTTTGCAGGAGGAATAAAATACCCGTAAAACTAGCTTTTGCCTGCTACTTCGTAAGCGTAAATGTCGGTTATCGCAGACGCAGACAAAGCCGCGGAATAAAAATTATCGTATATCCTTTCTTGGGGTTAAAACTAACCCTGTACATATTTTATCAGATTCGGGTTTGTGATTTTGTGATGAAAGCGTCACAGACAGACAGACAGAGTTTCTTTCACATTTGTAATATCAATATATAGTACCTAAGTATGGATAGCTGGATAAAAATCGTATCGAATATTCTCTCGCGTTCAACATATTTTCTGCACGGTTCAACTTTCCTTTCAAATATTTTCTGCATCGAATAAATTCCTGTAGCTGTCATAAAACGAAAACAGAAAAGTAACGTGGTGTTGCTCACCAGCTAATGTTAATAATTTCATTTCAAGGTTGAGTTCAACCACCGTAACGAAATGAAGGTAGGTACTAAGGAAAGTATAAAATTTCATTTTCTTCACAGAGCTAATATGACAGGGGAGGAATCACCGCTGGTGCGACCCCTTATTTAATAAACGGTGAACCCTATATTCATATTAAGGTGTATATTGTTCTAGTCTTACTTGCTAGAAGGGTTGAGATGTTAATAATTGGTATCAGTAGATATCTCGTATTAATTTATCCCTCAGAAACAGCTCTCGTATAAACGAAGCAAATTGATTTATTTATACTAATATAATAAAGATCTAGAGTTTTTGTTTGTTTGTTTGTTTAAACGCGGTAATCTCTGGAACTACTAGTCGAATTCCGAAAATTCTATTTGCAAATGATAGTCAGATTCTTGAGGAATAGTATAGATATAATATATAACATCTCGCTAGGACCTACGGGATCGGAGTAGTAACCAAGCTTTGCTTAGCTTTATGGCAGTATCTAAATGAAAAGGCCAATACAACAACACAACAAAAAAAAGGGAAAATCTACTAACATTTCTTCCTAAGAACAGTAAGATTCAAATAACGTACACCTAACTAAGACTCTAAATGAGATTAAATATAAGTCTTTCTTTCCATCTTAGCTAATTACTTATTCTACAAAGAAATGATACCTTGGAAACTTTCACAAACTTTCTCGGTTAGAAATAAAAATATTGCTTCAGAAAGTGTTGGAGGAAGTAATTGCAAGGTCCACTCTAACGACGGACTTTAGACTCTTTGTGGAGGCCAGTGTTGCTTTAGCGGTTTATTGAATGTAAGTACGGTGAAATCTTTCGCTACCCCGACCAAAACCTTGTTTTTAGTCATTTTTTCAGAGGCTATTATCTCATTAATTGAGGGAAATAAACGACATCTAAAAGCACTTTATTAATATTTGATATCTTATCAAGCACACATTGCACGTTCTAATTTTGTTAAATGTGTTAAAAATACATTTAAGACCTCCTTGCAAAATAATGACTAAAATTATTGATTATATGCTTCTTTTGCTTAATGCAACGTGCTATTAATTTGAGAATTGCACTAATCATTAGATAATTACAAAATCTAAATAATACACGTTTTATTTTATTTCAAAAGCTCGCTTTGTTTTTTATATCAAAATAATTCCGAAAAATTGCGTGAAAACGAGAAAGTTGAGAAAGAGATGAGATAAGAAAGTGGCGTGCGGCAAAGAGGGACCGAATGCTCAAGGTCATTTGGTCAGGGAAGCACTTAATAATTTAAAACGTGTTTACGTGTGTAGTGTGTGTGTAGACGGAGTTAACTGGTAGAAATCGCCACGTAAGGAAAAGGCGTTATGCCCCGATAGGCAATTTTAATATACCGGCGAATCTTTGCGAAAATACGATGACTTTGATTTTTGGAAAAAAAAAAATTAAGTTTGCGTATATTTTCGCTTTAACAGAAACCTTTTCGTTAAGTTTTAACTGTAGTTAAGAGCATGATCTGGAGGCCTACCACAACCTCTTAAAACAATATTATTTTAATATTACTTTGCGTTCCGCTCTGTTGGATTTTCAACGGTCGGATCAGCGCCGAGAGTTGAAAATGCAACAAAAGAAATTACAAAGTAATATTAAAATAACATTGTTTTAAGAGGTTGTGGTAGGCCTCCAGTAGACAGTATTCAGTATATGGAAAACTAGCTTCTGCCCACGACTTTGTCTACGTCAATGTTGTACATTATCCCACGGGAACTGTAAAATTTTCTGGGATAAAAATTAAGCCTATGTGCTATCCAAGACTAATAAGCTATATTTATGCATCCAGTTCCGTAAAACGGTTATAACGTGATTGAAGTAATGACTGCAGTTACAAACATCCATCCATTCAAACCTTTGCATTTTTTTATTTCGAAAGATAATATCTAGGTATATAGGTATTGTGAATATAAAAATTCCAACATGAAGGATCTACTAGGTAAGGAACGATAATAGTTTTTTTTAAATAGATTTATGCTGAAATTAGCTTTCAGACTTCGTTCAGGACACTATCCATCGGCAAAGTTTGCACACCTAATGAGAAAAGCTGACACACCGAATTGTCCGACTTGCGGAAAGATTGAGGATGTGCAACATTTGCTGATCCGTGTCCGGAACGAGGTGGAGCGGGATTCGTTGCTGAGAAAGTATGGCATTGCAAAGATGAACGTAGGAATCATACAGAGTGTTTTAAGTAAGCCTGCATCAGAAATAGCACAAGCGTTATACTTGATAGTGCCGCAGACCCAGCACCGACCCCCGTAATTATATTAAGTATAGTATTAAGTATTTTGATGTGTTTATAGATATAAGGAACAATGGGTTTGATATGTTAGTTATTTAACAAAAACCCTAAATAAAAGTAAAAAAAAAAAAAAAGATAATAGTTTTCATGTATTTCTCGAAGGCGTTAGCAAAACAAAAACAAAACACTATTGAAATGTGCTGGAAGATTACATTGGAATTGGTATCCAAAACTCTTCGGATTTGGTTAAGTCTCTCCTTTGGTAACACGCCTACGCTTTTTTTTTTGAGGTGTTAAAAATCATCAAATGAGTCTGACAGTCCCTTCCGCCCTGGGTGGGGCGGAAGGGACTGTCAGACTTTTACTGACTAAAAAACCACCCTGTTCCTTCTGTTCCCCTTAACACGCCTTCGCTACACTACGACTTTTCAGGGCCTTTGTAGTCGTCTATTTCTTTTATTTCCTCCTTATCATTGAAAACTGCGTAATTACCCGAGTGCGGCGGGTTAGACCTGTATGTATGTGTGCCCATTCCTAAGTTTGCACGTAAGTACTGACTCAATCGATTTTGCTAGACGATACATCATTAGATTTGTTTTGATTGCAAGAGTGTCAACGGGTATCAAAATGGTGGATTTTTAACTAAAAAGTGTAAAATAAAAAATGTAAAAGTTAAAATCTTGATTTCAGTACTTAAAGTACTGTTGTAATTTAAGTATTTTAGTCAAGACTTCAACAGTCGGGACCCATTAGAAATATGGACCGGTTTCCACACTCCAGACTACTGTACTTAAAGTCTCGAAGTATACCTACTTAATTTTTTAATTTTTAGTTTTTAAAAAATGCTTTCTTTTTTCACGTGTACGCCGGTGATAAGCTTTCCATAAAAAAGCAAAATAAGACTTACCATTGTCAGCGTTGTCCCTATCAGGTCCACTATCATGTTCGGATTCAGACTCGTCCCAAATGGTATCTGTGGCTATCTTCTGGCGGGAGCACTCGATCCAGTAGCCCGGAGTTGGAATCAGGCTGTGTGGGTACTCCTCGCAGAATTCATCTGTTGAAATAAAAAAAATGTTAGACCAAAATTAATAAAAAAAAGACCAATATTGACTTATAATATTCCCCAGACCAATTTCGGTCAGAAATTATATTTTTTTTTCTTACTCCTCCGCTAATAATTCTTTACTGATTAATTTCGTTGCGGGACCCAAGACAGTTAATCGTTTCTCTGGGACTCGTCGAGCTTTATTGCCTCGGCGCTTTTCTGGTGGCCTCCACTGTTGATTCTGGCTTTCAGGAGTAGCAGTGGGTGGGAACAGTGTGGCGGGCTTGTCCCAAATAAAAAAAAGACCAAAATTGACTTATAATATTCCCCAGACCAATTTCGGTCACCAATACAGTGGCTAATCTTATTGGAAGTTAAGCCAAGTACGCAGGAGGTATTATATTGCACAAGTGGGTACGCAAACACAGGTACAGTCCCTCTTCCCTCACTCTCATAGTCCGATCCAGCAATCCGATATAACCGTGGAGAGATCAGGTGAAGGACCAACGGCTTTACGTGCTTTTAGAGACACGGGAGTGTCACACAACAAACTACGGGCTGCTACTGAGAAATTCCTAATGGAAAAACCCAATAACAATTTTTGCCCGACCTGGGAATTGAACCCAGGACCCCACGCTCAGCAGTCGCCATTGCGACCCCGAGACCAACGGGACACTCAAAACATGCTCTTTTTTGTCTGTAACTTGAACATATTAAAAAAATACAAATGTTAAACACAATGATAAGTAGCACTTTACAAAAAAATACTTTATAGGTACTTCTAAGTTCGTATTTAAATATTTTAACATATAAATGACATTAAAAATATAGAAACCACAACGTTTGGCGTCAAAGTAGGTAAAACAATATTGTTTGTTACATGAGTTGGTAAATATTTTCTGAATTCTACTTATTAAAACAACCTCAAACGATCTCTTTGAGTTTTTCTGTAAAATTAATTTCGTTATCGTTGTTGCCCGTGGAAGGCTCCGATCCGAGCTCTTTTATTGACTATTAATTTATTTAGCTTCGTTAAGTGCCCATTTGAGCGTAACTCAGACTGAGTTTTGATCATTACAGAAGTTAGTCTTGTGTACTGTTTTTACCGTTAACAGATACCTACAGAAAATATTAATAAACATAATTATAAATGAAAAACGAATTTCATAAATTTAATGCACGAGATGATGACTGCCAAGTAAAACGAAATATTAAATGGATCCATTCAGTACTTAATTCCGTGAAGCAATATAATCCTTTCAGTCGCTTTAAATTTTGCTTTGAAACTCAATCCACTTGTCAAAATCAAGCGGAATTTACCGACACTGAACGTACATTTTATTAAATGAATGTTTTACGAAAATTCCAATCACTGGAGTTTGGCGAATGTGAAAGTGAAAGCTTAGAAATTCATGTGTGATGAATATTGAACAAACTTGGGAGCCGTAACATTTTTATTAATATTTCTGCACTTATCCTTGGATCCGAGAGAAATCTGGTGCTGATGCTATTACCGGGCTGGTTGTGAGATGTGAATAAAATATTTACATTGAAGAACATATGCGGAAGTGCCCATCGTGGTCGCTCGGCCGCGGTATAACTCGGTCCGTCTTTACTGCCACCACCATATCCACAAACCTCGGGTTTCCTTACTGAATATTTTATGGAAACAGTAAAAGATTTCTAAAGTTGCGGTAAATGTATTTAAGCGACACAAAGTTCACTCCAAAAATAAATTAAGCTTCGTACGTGAGGTCGTTTTATTTTTGATCAAAAGGTCTTCTCTCGTAAAGATTATGTTAAGGTTCACTTTATGAGCGTTTACCAAATTAATACATACGCATATTACATACGTCTCTATGATAAAAAACATAAACCTTCTCTGCCGTCGAGTAAAATACAAAGAATACAAATACAGTGAAATAACAAAATGTTCATTTCTCTGCTTGTCTTCTTTCTTCTGGTGTTCTGTTGATTCAATTCAGTACTCAGTTCACTGTAAGGTAGAACACCAAACTCTAAACAATATGCTTGGCGTTCATACTTAGAGTGGACTGAATTACAGAATGTCTTCGATCAGCTGAAGAATCCTTCTTCGTCTTGAAATTCCTAGGCTTTACAAAACAAATGAATAGCGAAGAGTTCTGCCAATAAAATGAATAAAACGCTTTATAAGTATTAAAGCAATTACAAAGTTGACACTGTAGTTTTAATAAGGTGTTCGGCTCCCATCCAGGTTTAAAATTATATTCACAAAGTTCATTTCGTGGGGAGTTAATGCTGAGAAACATTTCATCTCTAATTACTAAATAAGGTTTTTATTGAACTTTAGTATTTTACGGACGATTCGGGCTCATGAATATTTCTTAGTTATTATGTCAAGCCCTCGAACAAACCTTAATATTGCACTCGTAAAATAAACTTTCTTTAGATCTTAAGAGCTTTTTTAATATGACTGTTGGGATGTTACTTTTAAAGTAAAAAAGATTTTGATACGTTTTTATACGAAAGAGTCGAATTGTTTTGGCTTTAAAAAATTAATTTATACAGGCTGACTGGCTAAACACTAATATTGAATACTTCAGTTTTAACTCCGTAATACAAACACACCTTATTAAATCAACACACACATATACCTATATAATAAACTTACATGCACAAGTCATAGTATAAGTACATATAAAGATAGTTGTTACATTTTACTTTACGGATTACAGATTTAAAGACCAATTCTACTTATTAAAAACGTTCAAAATTTAGTCTCAATCTCATTTAAGCAACAATCAATGTTAAGAAAATATTGTAAATTGGAGGCATTTTTGACGAAGTAGAATTGGTCTGAAATACAGATCTCGGCTTAGCTTAGTCTAATATTTTTTACACATTTGACTTAACCCGTTATCTGCCACGTCAGGCACATGTGCCAAGCCAGGCCAGGCCTTAAAAAATTTTGGACCAGCAGCAGTGAATGTGTTAAGGATATCGCGGTGAGAAAATAAATAAGTAGGTAGGTAATCATTATTAATTATTCTTTACATGAGATCGTTATCATGTTCAGTATCTAGGTATATTCTTGTTTAAACTTTTAGCAAGCCACCAGTCGGACGTTATTCTGCCTTATCGTAACATATTCTTATTCGTGTGTATAATAATTATAATATGAGGTTTATCGTCACAACTCTTGTAGTAAATGTAAAATGGCGGCCGTTCTGTCGTTAACGACACACGTAAGAAGTAAACCAGCTGATACATTTACATTTTACTTAGATCTACGAGTACTTATAATACATGGGTAAAGTAAATATGTAATAACATCCGTGAATACTCGTACCTTAAGATTTTGTTGGGGAAAATTCTCTATCAATGCAAACGACGCGATAGTAGTTACCTTACTATTCTTATGGTACTTCTAAACGGGTCATATTTTAATATGTGGCTGCAATGCATTGCTAGCAATGTTTTTCGGGCCAAACACACCAAACAGCACAATCATCTTTTCTTTTATACAACTTATGAAATAAAAATACAGTCAATTAGCTCCCATTTTATAAAATAATTGAAAGTAGACAGCTGTACAATTGTCAATAATATAAGTTCTTATGTAAAGTCGGATAAACAATTTGTATGTCTCTTCAGTATGCCATAAGCTTAAAAAGTTAGGCGATTAACCCACGGCACCGTACGCCGCTCCGGCATGCGGTGATGCGGTTCTCACGTCGCACTAGCCTCTATGAAATCCGCTTGAACCTCGCACACGAGCACCGCACGACCGCGCGGTCGAGCGGTGTTCTCGTCACAACCGCATCACCGTGCGGACATCCGCGCGGTCGTGCGGTGCTTCACACACGGGGCGCCGCATCACCGTGCGGATCATCGTGCAGGGTTCCCAATTTAGGGGTTTTCTCCCCAAATTTAGGGGGTGGAATTTTTTTAAGGGCGTTATATGTTATTTGTTTATGACGATGTTCACAACATTCATACAAATTTTCAGCTTGTTGCGAATTTTTTACTCTTGAATATCTATTTTGACCGGAATAACAAGAAAAGAGTTGGTATCCAAGCGTGTATTCACAGTTGCTACGTATTGCGAGAAATGGAACGCACCCATAGCAGTTTGTTCTCTATTCCGCCACCTTCCGCGATGTCAATATTTGCGCACTGCCATGGGCGTACCCAGCTTCTGGCGTAGGAGGGGGCAAGTCAGATTTTTTAGGTCGGATCGTCCGCGGCTGTTTTGTCATACACACTACACAAACACACCCCCATGAATCATTAGGTGTATGTAGTGTAGTGTGAAATAAAATGTGTGAAATAAAACAATAACATGTCAAATAAAATAAATGCTAGTCGCTCGCAAGTCCTTATCAAAGATTACCGAATACAGCCGAGTCGGGCCGAGCGTTCGAACGCTCGGCTAGATTCGGTAATGTACGTCCGCCATCGTCGCGCGCGGTTTTTTACCCGACTACGGCAAAGCCAAAAGGAGGGTTATGATTTTGACCGGTATGTATGTATGTATGTTTGTATGTATGTATGTTTGTATGTATGTTTGTTTGTTCCCTCGTAACTTCTAAACTACTTATCATTACATGACAAATGAGGTGTCGTTAGAAGCGTCTCAGTTGTCCGCTGGTTATAGGGTAGGTGACGTGTCACCAAATCCAATATGGCGCCCTCCAGGGGATGTGAAGTCGTTATCAAAAAAAAAAATTTTTTCGCACAATTTCGACATGGGTATCAAATTAAAGGGTTTGATGAGCACATTTGAAATATATATACATTATATAGCTTTTACTAGCTACTTTGCCTGTTTTTAACAGTGTCAACATGGGTATCAAATGAAAAGGCTTAATGAGTACATTTGAAATTCACTCGCTACTTTGCTTTTATTATTATATCAAATAATTAGATAGAGTTATTCCTTCAAATAATATAACCCCCAAATAATATAAGTAACCCCCAAAATAGTGTAAATAAAAAATAAGTTAAAAATAACTAAAACCCGACTACGACAAAGTCGCGCACTGAAAAGTATAAAACAAGAACAATATTCATTTGACCGATATTTTCGAAATTTTTAAGTAATAGCCGTGGTCGTATGCCACCTATTCAATAAAGATTGTGTGAAACAACCGCAGGTGGCATACGATCACGGCTATTACTTAAAAATTTCGAAAATATCGGTCAAATGAATATTGTTCTTGTTTTATACTTTTCAGTGCGCGACTTTGTCGTAGTCGGGTTTTAGTTATTTTTAACTTATTTTTTTTGGCAATTGCATCGTGCATTTTGTCAGTGTCTACTGCGCGGTTTATTTAAAAAAATAAGTTAAAAATAACTAAAACCCGACTACGACAAAGTCGCGCACTGA
Organism: Hoplodrina blanda; assembly: GCA_949316365.1. NCBI lineage: Eukaryota > Metazoa > Arthropoda > Insecta > Lepidoptera > Noctuidae > Hoplodrina > Hoplodrina blanda. The sequence goes on along the minus strand of OX438589.1, from coordinate 7,151,975 downwards.
AAAGTATAAAACAAGAACAATATTCATTTGACCGATATTTTCGAAATTTTTAAGTAATAGCCGTGGTCGTTCAGGTGGCATACGACCACGGCTATTACTTAAAAATTTCGAAAATATCGGTCAAATGAATATTGTTCTTGTTTTATACTTTTCAGTGCGCGACTTTGTCGTAGTCGGGTTTTAGTTATTTTTAACTTATTTTTTATTTACACTATTTTGGGGGTTACTTATATTATTTGGGGGTTATATTATTTGAAGGAATAACTCTATTTAATTATTTGATATAATAATAAAAGCAAAGTAGCGAGTGAATTTCAAATGTACTCATTAAGCCTTTTCATTTGATACCTATGTTGACACTGTTAAAAACAGGCAAAGTAGCTAGTAAAAGCTATATAATGTATATATATTTCAAATGTGCTCATCAAGCCCTTTAATTTGATACCCATGTCGATATTGTGCGAAAAATTTTTTTTTTTTTGATAACGACTTCACATCCCCTGGAGGGCGCCATGTTGGATTTGGTGACACGTCACCTACCCTATAACCAGCGGACAACTGAGACGCTTCTAACGACACCTCATTTGTCATGTAATGATAAGTAGTTTAGAAGTTACGAGGGAACAAACAAACATACATACAAACATACATACCGGTCAAAATCAAAACCCTCCTTTTGGCTTTGCCGTAGTCGGGTAAAAAGTTAGAGCATAAGGACCCGTTTACACTTTAATTAGTAATTAGACGAGTTCATACATGTTCTGCGAGATTTCCAAGGGGGGGCAGCTGCCCTCCCCTGCCCCCCCCTGGGTACGCCCATGCGCACTGCATTAAAAAAATTCATTCACAAATCATTTTTCCCCAAACTTACGCCAAGAAATAATGTGTTCCCCAGAATTTACCCCGCAGTTTTAATTAAAAAAAAAATTCCCCAATTTTTTTCCCCAAATTGGGGGAAAAAAAAACCCCAACCTGGACACCCTGAAAACTGGTCAAAACCGGTAAAAAATAACTGGTTAAAACCAAAACTGGTCAAAATCGATCCGTGCGGTCATGCGGTCGAACCGCATCGCCGTGCGGACAACCGCATTGAAATCCGCTTTACCGCCACCGCATGCCGGAGCGGCGTACGGTGCCGTGGGTTAATCGCCTATAACGAACACAACGCATAGGCAAATATTTTTGCCTGTATATCATATAGCTTGTCCGATTGTACCTACCTAAAATGTAATTATCTTTATCAACTGTATCCCTTTCAGACAGCCCGGATATTCCACAAGCTGATAAATTTTTATAGAACAACGAATTAGCAAGAACAATATAATGTTTTCAACAAAAATGTCTGTGACCCACATATTCGTGTCTCTTTATCAAAAGCACAAAGGAAATATTAATTTCCGGTTCCGTAAGGGTTTCTTTTTGGACCAGACTGGGCTTGTACGACAATGGTGGCTTACTTTTTCTTCATTCTATATTTAAAATAACTTTTTAAATAAGACAACGTAGATTGGGATTCCAATGATAAAAAGATTCTGAGAATTGTATTCTGGGTAATGTTCATGACCTTTTTGTGCGATTTACATTTAAATGAAACATACCTAATGTTACTGAAAACGTTTTTCTGTCTCGTTGTAGCAGTATATGTATAGCCGTTATACTACAGGCTGACTTTTGAATTTTTGGCAATTTTCTAGGGGTTGAAAGTACTTAAAAATATGGACAACTTTTATTATGCAACAAATTCAAATAAAAACAATCAATTAAAACTAATCAATCTTTTTTTTAAATTAAATTTTTAAAAAGCAGCTGTTCCCTAAAAATGCAAAAGTTGAATGTTCCTACACTATCAAAGGTATTATTTTATATCTTCGTGTTGATACGCTTTTTTGCTTATAGCAATACTTTGGTTTTACTGTTACGATGTGAAATTGTGTGTGTGTGTCAGTGGCGTGCCTAGGGGTCATAGCTAGGGCAAGCCCGACAGATTTTCAGGAAAAAAAACCAATACAATTTTTCACGATCACACAGAACTTACACATAATTAATATAAGAGCCATCAATTGACATTATCGGCGCCACTGAGCTCGTCCAGTTCGACCGCAGATAGTAAAATCACAGACCAATAGATGGCGCAGAAATATGTATGATGTTGATGGAAAATACCTAATATTTCTTTTAAAATTTTAACTTCGAGTTTAATGCGAGATATAAAAACATCAGTTAAAGAATGAATAATATAATTTTGATGTTTATACAAATACTTGGATGGTTTACCGCCTTATTGTTGTTGTGTATGTTCGTCTAAGATAAAATCGTATTAGAATCGTATCGTATTTAGATAGCAAAGATACAGTTTTAAGAAATTGCCAATTTGCTACTTTAAAGTAGGTACAAGCTTTTTGATGTTCATGATACGCTAAATGACTCGCACACAATATCAACTAACCTCTGAAAAACGGCTTGAATGTTGTCAATATGTACGTTAATTGTGATTAGAAATAACAACACATAACCAAACAATAACAATCAGGAGTAGGCATAAGTGAAGTAACGAGACGATAATTATCTCTAAAACTCAAAAGTATTTACCTTCCTGAGTAATGATTGCACACACTTTAATCCTTCACAAGGAACAATTGCATGCGTTTCTGAATGCATGATATAAGAAACGTTAATCACAAGATAATCTAACAAATCTGAAAATGGATAAATAAACATCACAACAAAAATGCTCCGTGTCCGTAAACGACTCAAAACTTTGAACCAAAACAAACCAACCATTCAATTCAAATCAGTCAGCATCTCACTCTCAGCAACTTCATGCTAGATAAAGCCAAAAGCCAGGCTTGCTTCTTCATACAAATCGGCGAAGGAATGAATGAATGATTTTAATATATTTTTCGCAATTTGTACTGGATGAGCAGTAATTCCGACAAGCCACATAAGAAGCCAACGCGTGCGGGCGGGATAGCAATATACACAGCGAGATTATCGATTTGCGAGCGTTATCAGCTTGAGTTTGGCAACGATGCGCGCGCCGTATTACGCGCGAAATTGAAAATGTTTATTCATAAGAGACAATAATTTACCTACTATAATTATTTCAAAGGTGTTTTTATTAATTATATTAATCTCGAGTTATTGATAGCAAGCCGGGCTTTTCGGCTTCTATGGAAGGCACGCCACTGGTGTGTGTGTGTGTAAAAAAATAATAATAATAAAAGTATGAACACCGGATTTAAGGGTTGGTCCTATAACAATACTTATTTGTATTCATAAGAATTTTCATCAGCTGAAAAGTTACTAGTACATTAAAAGTCAGCCCTTATGAAGTTAAAGTTCTGCTTTGTAGAGACGTTGTCTCTGTCTCTGAACTCTTTAAAAACGCCTGCGTACTGGAGGCGGTTAAAATGGAACTACGTGCACAACTTCTTAATATATTTAAAAGATTTACTATCGCATGTGGACATTGGCTTTTTTACGAAATCTTAGTGAAGCCGCCGAACGTCCATAGTATTGGATACAGTTATGTACCTAATTGAAAAGAGTGTCCGTGGAGTTTCGTGCTCGTTCTTCGCCATAACGGCCTACCTACGTTTTAGAGCGAGCAATTAATTTCAACTTTCTGACTAACTGACCGACTACTTGACAATTCAAAAGAGTCTGTGAATGGATTAATTGAAATAAATACTTTGACTTTATCTCAAAGTTTAAATCAATCTAAAAATTCATATCAATCCTCAGAATTTGCTCCTAAATAATGAATATAGTCGTATATATCACATTTTACACGCGTTCTTCATTATTTTTTAATCTCGTTCCTATGTAATGCTATCTGTCAGCCGTTCTTTATGGAGGCCGTGTTGTAATGAAGGGTGTTTGTTTCGGCAAACACGACAACTTTGCGCGTCGCCCGACTCGGTTTGTTATAATTTTATTGCTTACGCCCTTATTCCCTTCTACTTTGCAACTTGAGCTTTTATACACAAACTGTCACACTGTCATATTTAGTTCTGAAATGACGTATAAAAAATCAGCCATAGAAACGTATAAACAATATACGGAAAACTTTGCTTTTACTCGTCTAACAAAGGTTGATGTTGAACAGAAAAAAAGGAATTCCATTCCTTCAACCTTCGCTCGTATTAAGGCCCATAGGTACACGACATATGCGTACACGCTGCATATTTTATACCTCCTTCGAAAAAAAGTTACCAAGGGAGAACATAAATTATGACGTAGAAGGCTGGTGACATATGACGGAGCTTACCAAACTATGTTACAAACCCGACAGGGGAATGAACGTGGATGACAATGTTTTTTCCTCCCTGGATTATTTTGAATGGCTTTTTTAGGTCGTCACGACCCGCAGGTAAAGAGCGCTTCTCAAGGTTGACGCGGGTACGAAAACTGGCAAGTGTATGTGACATTTCAAATTCATAATTACGGAGGTACTTTCTTAAATTATCTTGGATATCGCTGTCATATTGTAGGTACCTAACAATGTGGTGGGAAATTATCAATTGTCGTAAGAGGGAAGTTGAAGCGAAACTTAATTAATTAATGGCGTTTTGGTTGATGGTGTGATTAAAATGTCTGCAGTGTTTACGTAACTATTTGGGAATAGTAGACACTACTGGTTGTGCCATTTTTTAGTTTTTAGTTGTAGAGTAGCTGTTGTTTCGAACTTCTGAAAGTAGACCGGTAGGAATAGATTTAAAAGGAGTCAACACTAGGAAACTAGAATATGCTAAAAGTTTAAGTCTGAAATCACACTTTCAGCTGGTATTGTACTTGATGGCATATATACAATATAATATCTTCATTTTATATATAATGTGTTACGTAGCAGCGTTACATTATGTGCGTGCGTTATCATGGCTTAAAATTATTATTATATAATACCCCATTGTTGATTTTAGGTTCAGCAAACAAAAAGCTCACACCTTTAACGAATTTCAATTTCGTTGTTTGTTTTTCAGATGAAAATTGCTTGAAGGGAATTAAATTGTTTATTTTAAATTAATGCAGCAACTATTTTAATAAGACACCATCTACATATTTATATGATTTCACTAGTAGCCTTTATTTACGCTACGAAAATATACAAATATTTTAAGAAAAAAAAAAAAACATACGTAAATCTTTTTATCCCATACTTAATGCGGCCCACATCCCTTAAAAGAGCCCAACATAACTTGTATTACACGAAAGAAAAATTACTCCCTCCCACTATTTTTCACATTACCGAATCCAGGTTAAGCCGTTTCGGATACAAGGAAAGTTGGTGGAAACGTTAGGGAGGGTGGAAGTTTGCAAATATATTAGGTCCACAAAATGGGCCGGCACAAACACAATTTGGGCCTGTCGCGGCCGCGGTTCCCTTGCCTTTAGGGTTGCAGTCGACTCACTTTTATCAATTGTTAACTAGGTACTGATCAGAATGACTATCCGATAATAAAAAAAATTGTGAAAACAAAGCCTTAAATTTTACGTGTTTGCAATGATTGTGGTAAACGACATTTTATTTAAATATACTATACAAAAAAATATTTATACTTCAGTAATTATAAATTTTAGACAAACATAGTTTTACCGATATCTTTTTTTCAATGTTGTTTTACGATAAATACAAAACAACGTAAACTATTATAATTTGAGAATTACATTTAAAAATGATTTCAAATTATACTCATAACTATTTACAGTCGAACAAGCTACTTATTTTCGGTTCTATAGGCTACCTTATAATATTAGATAACAAATAAATATATATTAAACTGAATAGATTTTTAAACTAGATCTGTTTTTCTTTTCTATTTATCGTATGTGTAAACCCTACAGTCATTACAATGTAACAAAACCTGTCAATAGAAAGGAATTGATTGTTTACCGACCCCCAAACAAGCAATGGGCCCCTAATAGGGGAGCGTGGCGAGTGATCGATCCATTTTTAATGTTCGTTACCTACATCTTATTTAGTTAATTGATTAAAAGCTCTTTGGGTTCACGTCTGAAGGGAACTAAGTTAATAACAGAAGTTTTGAGACAGTAGTTACCTACGTATTGAGTAACAAATAAGTAGATACTAAATATACACATCAAAAGTGTCTAGGGATCAAGATGTATTTGGATATAATAATATATTGATCCCTAGACACTTTTGATGTGTGTAGAAGAAGCTGGTAGAAAAAAAAAAACATAAAATTGAATTTTATGATATCGGATAGTTTACAAAAATACGCGTACATTTCATTCCATTTAAAATGCAAAAAAATAATAATATGTAAAGTAAAGAATGTATATTATATTTATAAAAATGTTTTTTTTTAAAGGAAAGTAAGTACTAAAAAGGAAAAATTGTATTTTTATTATTGATTCGTGATGAGAATCACTTTGAATTTGACGAAGAGGCAAAACTACATCTTGTATAAACAACTAGCGATACGGTTTGCACTAGAAAACCTAGTTCGAATATTTTCATACAAATATATTCTCACAAGATATGAAATCATAGGTAGGTATTAGATTTCACAAATGGAATCTTAATATAGGCTGAAACATGACCTATATATGTCCGCGCGAACTGCACTGGACAGGCGCAGACAAACGTTTCATTAGCGTACATCATACAAGCAACATCAAATGAGGACTGCAATTTTCTATTATGCTTATATCTCAGTTGTGGAAATTTTCATAAGAGATGGTTGAAAAATTACTTCGAAACATTCAAGTTCTAAGAAAGTTTTTCTCCTGATCAGTGTCCCTTCCTACACATACAAAGTCTAATATAAATACCTACAAGACACATCCACCGGTCCCGAATCCCGGACTTCAAAACAACTCCTCAGCGAGTCCCACTTGCCAAAAAGTGTTGACAATGCATTACCGTATAGACACAGTACCAACAAAGGCCTACGTGCAAAAATAACGAGGTCTAAATATTGTATGAGTACATACCTACATGTTTACGAAAGCTTTCCTGTATTCATGTGGGCGGTAGGTGGTAGGTACAGACCGGCCAGTGGGTTTATTATTAGAAAAGTTTTACCTTTTTGCGGTTACAGGATTTTGATCTGCTTAAACGCGCAGGATGTGACGGAAATTGAGTTTCCTTGCATTTCGCTTCGTGATCGTGGAGAGGGGGTTATTGTCAAATTGTAGACAGACCGTTCGGTGGTGATGGACGTCGGACCAGTTAAAATATGCGAAGTTTTGTGTGCAGTGGGACCCTTTTTGTGAAGATGATTTTTGACATAGGGTACCAGCAATCGTTATGATTGGTTCAACTTATGTTTTGTTCAATTACGGAAAGTTGTTTAACAGGAGCAACTAATAAACTATATAATAAATAACTAAACTTACATATAAAATTATTATAGCATACACACGTGTGGTCAAACTATTTGCTTCATCAGGTTTGACGATAATTGGAAAAAAAGTACTATGTCAATAAAGCCATCATATTTTTATTAAGAGTGCCCACAATTTTATCCATCTTAGTAGTAATTTTTTTACTGTATTGATTTTTCATTCCTAGATAGACAAAATGATATATACTTTTCCATTTTTGCCATTTATTTTAATTGCCTATATCTCCAAACGAAACTACCTTCAGGAATGGACCACTAGATTCAATATTGTTATTTTCTATCTTGTAAAAACATTCAAAAGTGCTTTTTAATGGTCTTATTGAAATAAATGATTTGACTTTGACTTTCTCCTGTCACAACAAAAACAGAACACAATTCCAGTAAACATATCTAATATTATCTACCACAATTAACACGGTATTTAGTTCTCGATTATTGTCCCCTAGTAATAGATACGCGTAGGTGGGTAGGTATCTACTTGGCTGATTAATTTGTCGTGTCGCGTACACTTTTATAGATGAGTAGGTATAGTGAGTAATAATAACACTTTGTCAATTGTTTAGTAAGTAGATAGGTACGGTAGAACAAACTATTTGGTTTGCAAACAACGATAATTATCTTTCAGCTACATTATTTTGGTTTCATAATTGTTATTTTGTGATCGCTTTTTAAGCTTGTGGTGTCTAATAATTTGAAAACCTATTTAGAGTGATTTAAAAGAATTGATACATTCAAAACATTGTTTCAAAGTAGTTGCAAGTTAGCTGCCTATATACCAAATGGTTTGTTCGACTGTACCTATCCTAACAATAAGTGGTTATTAAAGGAAATGGTATGTCTTGATGGCCCAGTGATTGTGGTGCTCGCCTCTCATGCATGAGAATGTGGGTTCGATACCGGTAAAGTACAAAATAATGTGACTTTTAATTAATATATGTACTTTTTTTTAAAGTTATTTTCGACATCACTGAAATCGGTGAAGGAAAACATCGTAAGGAAAACTGAACTTATATAATAAATTTAAGTCTGAAATCACCAATCCAACCTCAGCAAGTGTGGTGATCAATGGTCGTGCCTTCTCTGTATGAGAAGAGGCCTTTTGCCCTACAGTGGGACAATAAAACGCTGGTATAATTTATATAGAATTATTTTAATAAAAAAATTGAACGTTTATATTCCATATAACTGTTCCTAATATTAGGACATCCAAATTAATAAAAATAAAGAGAAAAATGTTGTTCCAGTTTGGCTTTTCAAGATTTATTAGTTTAAAATTGGAGACGAAAGAAATACTGGTAATATGAAAAATATTAGCTTCGAGTTTTATAAAAAAATAATAAAAACTACGGCTGTAGACTGATCTCTCTTAGTCAAATTAATTTCTTTTCCTTTTTTTCCTTATTTGAGAATTTCATTTATTTTAGGAAAGATTTTCTGTTTGTTATTTTATCTCTCTGGGAGCCACTTGCGCCAAAAACTTAACTTTTACTTTATTACAAACTAGTTTTTGCCTGTGGATCCGCTTGCAATAAATTCAGTGTAATGTAGATATTTCTATAGAACTCTCCATACAAACTATGTACCCCCGTTATATCCTCATAAGGGTGAATTTTGTTCTTTTTTTCTTAGCCATGCTAACATGATAATAACTATCTGCGTGCCGAATTTCAGCGCAATCTGTTCAGTGTTTTGAGCTGTGTTGGTAGGTCAGTGACGGGATTTTAACAGGCATGGCTTTGTTTTAGACAAAGAATTAGAGTTTCGCGCATAAAAATTAAAATCATTCAGGTTACCGATATTCACGCAATACTATTGTAATCCGGGAATCGATCGATTGGGCTCTATAGAATCCAATAGATTGACAATACATTCAACGTTAGATTTTCGGCTGATTCAATACGCTACGTCAAACTAACTGCACTATAATATTGTTCTAGTGTGGAACACGACTCAGATGTCAGGTAACATGCATTATCCATTCCGACTGACAGTTATTGACTGACCACGCATCGGCGCTGTCTGCTTTCAGCCACCACGAATTACCTGTCTTTAAATACTGTGTACGTTGCAAAGCTAAAGCGTTTATTTGTTTGTTTTTTTTTTTTAATTTAAAAGTATTAATCCCCGGAATTAGTGATCGGATTCTGAAAATTATTTCGCTACAAGGAACTTATATTACCAAAGAAATTAGTAAGGTATCTGTAAGTTATTTTACGCGGACGAAGTCGCGGGCAAAAGCTAGTTAATTATACTGTTAAAGTGTAGACTTTAACAGTATAATTAACTAGCTTTTGCAACTAAATATTGAAGTAGTTCAATATTTAGTTGAAAATTTCATATCAATTTTACTAGTTTTTCTGTTTTTTCCACATAATTTTTGTCTGATTTCCAAAAAGATTCTACATTGGGAAGGGAAAGTACCCTTACTAAAACATTACTCAAATATTTATCATCAGGCAACTGTGGGTGTACGAAAGCATACCTACCTGTGTCTAATCCTCTGGGATTTACACGCGTGGGTCAAAGAGCAAAGTACATAAACTCTTGACAGACAGCCCTGTATCATTTACAACAGTACAACTAAAAGTTTAACACGTACCCTTTGTACATTACAACAAATTCTCAAACCCAACCTGTATAAAATTTAAGTAGCATTAAGACGAAATAAACTCTTTACTTTGCACCAATTCGGCATCAACTCCGCAAAATCTTCATCTGAATGAAAGTAAAACTGAACGTAATTATTCAGTTCTGGGAATTTAGGAGGAGAAGCGAATGGTTGGCGCATTTAATCTTGTCAATTAACCGGAAAATTGGCACGACCCGAGTCTATGGTGCGGTCTTACAGATGTTTTATCAGCATTAGCAGTCTGTGTTGCCAGACTAATTGCGGTTACTGACCGATTTATAAAATATTTTTACGTGGTCACATTTGGGTTGAGTTTACTCAACTGTTCATAGACACTTGAGAAGATATTTTGATATGATTTAGATTGAAATCAGTTTGATTGAATAGTAACTGTAGATGGGAATTTTGACCTTGAAAACAGTTAAGAGAATGAAATCGATTTGAAGTTTATATTCGCTCTTTTCATTTCCAATCGAATCTTCTGTTAAAAGACGATGTAAATTGGCTTGAAATGGGCACGTATTGGAAATAAGTTTTGATTTGCACGTGAGAATGGTTTAGAGATAATCAGATTAGGTGCAGTAAACATCTTTTGCAAGTAATATCGAGATCATGGTTTCGACGTTTAGGTAGGCATTACTGGATTGACTGCCCCGTTAGTCTCGTGGTGGCAGGCGTGACTGTTGAGGGTGGGGTCCTGGGTTCCCTTCCTAGGTCGGGCAAAAAATGTTATTGGGTTTTTTCCATTAGAAACTTAGTAACACCCCCTGGCCTCGGAAAGCACGTAAAGCCGTTGGTCTTGCGCCAGATATTTCCCCATATCACATCTGCCATATAAATATTGATAACCGCCTTTCACTCATCCTCTCAACATGACCGAACCATCTAAGCATAATCTTTTCAATCTTTGTCACTACATCCTCTTGTAATCCGCAACGGTCTCGTATAACCAACTCAAGTTTTACATACATTATTTAAATTCCCTCAACCTTACGGAGACAGGCAGCGGTCGTCGACATCTAAGCATTCATTACGTTATGTATAAGCCAATCTCCTGCAAAAATAGTTGCGAGTTGTCTCGAGACGATAAACAAGAGTTGTGGTTTATTTTTATTTTAGCGACAAGTACACAGGGGATTCTTGTGCTATATCTATATGTACAGTCAGCAACAAAAGTCGTTAAACATTTATGATTTTTAAACCTTAATTACATACATACATACATACATAAACTCACGCCTTTTTCCCATGGGGGTAGGCAGAAACCACAGAACGCCACCTGCTACGATCCTTACATACTCCTTTCGCCTCATCTACGTTCATACATCTCGTCATACAAGCACGCCGGTTACGAGTACTCCGCACCTGACCTTTCTGAAGAACCTCACCAATAAGGTCAGTGTAGGTCTTCCTAGGGCGACCCCCATAAACCTTAAAACCTTAAACCTAAATTATTTTAAACCTTAATTATTGAGTAAAATATTTAAAGTAAAACGCAATGAATATAAAATTAAGATATAATAAACCCTTGTGTTTAGTGTCAGTTTATATGATATAAAAAAGTAACATTGTTAATCGACTTTTGTTGCTGACTGTACATAAAGTGAAAGGTCCCTCACTCGCTCACTTATCACAAAATATCGAAAGCTGCTTGACGTATAAAGATGAAATTTGGCAGGGAGGTAGATTTTAGCAAGGAGACTAGCAATTTTCAATGAACAGTAAAGTTAGACTTTTAGTTGTTTTTAAATCAATAAATAGTTAGTCAATTGAGTTGACAAAATAAGTGACGTCATAGTTTACTGGTGTCATACAAAATCTATGGGGCAATCGCGGTTTGACAACTCACTAAGGCTGGGCGCAAACGTTGGGTTTTCGAATCAGGAGGCGTGTATACACACATATACATAAATTACACACACATGTAAAAAACAAATGAATGTATGTGTAATTTATGTATGTGTGTGTATGTACATACATTCACGCCTCCTGATTCGGAAACCGGACGTTTGCGCCCAGCCTAAAAGTGTCAAGTACCCAACTGAAAAGTAGCGAAAACAAGTGAGAAGTCGAGAATTAAAAAGTAGTCTATGTCCTTATCCGGATCACAAACTACGTATTTCTTCAAATCTTTCGTTTAGTAGTTTTGCTATGAGATAACAAACAATCAGAGTTACTGTCACATTTACTAGCTTCTGCCCGCGACTTCGTCCGTGTCAATGTTGATATATTATCTCACGGGATCTGTACCTTTTTCCGGAATAAAAAGTTGCTTATGTGCTATTCCAGATCCATTTAGCCGTTCTGACTTGATTGAGCAACAAACATCCGTTCACTAAACTATCGCATTAATAATATTAGTAAAAGACAGTGTGATAGTGTGGCTAAATAATTATAAAACAATAACTTTCACTTGTAGCCTCTTGTCCAAAGTTAATTTCCAAGAACCCCATCATACTAACAACTGTAACACAAGTTCTTCAAGTCTTCTACCCCAAGTCAGTCGACTCTCAATTATATCTATCCACTTTATCGGGGCTTTAAGGGGTGTCAACCCCCCTCAAAAGAACCTGCTCCCTTGGCTGAAGATAGTGATCTTCCGAAGTACTACTTAGAAGTAGTTACAGGCTTGTTTTCAGAACATTGTTGAGTTTATAATAATCTGCGTAGGAGCCGTAAAGGACAAAATTGAGTTGGAAAAAAATCGCTGATTGCGTGTTTCTTTTGAGTCAAAGTTTACGAAAATGAAACAAACAGAGGAACTTTGAGATTAAAAACTGTTTTTTTGTTTTATTTGTTTTCCAAAGATCTGTTTGGTGATGTTGTGTTTTTTGTGCGAAGTAATTTTAGTAGCTGGATGAGAGACTGAGAGTGTTCGAGGGTTGAGTTTAATGGCGTGTAATTGCAGACGTGGCAGAGTGGCAGAGCTATAAGCAGGTGACGATGACAATTGTTTGTACGTGGACTGACAAGACGGTTTAACCAAATATTCATATATAAACAAACAAAAAAACAAGTATTTATTCATTATGTACCAGGTATCGTTACTTTATTTGATTATGTATATCTTTTATTTAAACATAACTGGCGAAATGTGGGTGTCCTGATGGGTATACCTCTGATAACCCTTCGGGGATTATAGTTATGTATGTGTTCCTATGTTTTATTACAACCTCCTGAAAATTCCACGAGGATGCAAACCGCACTTAAAGGAAACAGTAATAGCGTTCTCTGATTAATCACGAAATTTCGAATATTAGGTACTTGACCTATGAAGCTTAGAATAAGCTGTTCCCATCATTACTAACTTTAGTTATAAGTATCTATAAATTGTTAAAAACAAAATAGAGAGGAAATTCCAAAATAAATGTATAGTATTATTATATTTATTTAACCGCTGTTATGTAGTCGACTTAAAATAGCTTTTTCATGTCCGTTGGAAATACCTTCCCACTTGGGGATAAGCTACGCGCCCTGGATATGTCAAGTACCCCTGAACTGTGCCGAGTGACACTTCATTCAATTATTATAAGTACACTTCTTATTCTGTAGGAGAGATTTCATTTAAATATTTGGTATTTTGATATGAGAACCAATTAAATGTCTATTGAGAAGCTGAAAGAAAGGAGACTAAGGCCTCTTGTCCATACACGGTTTATCACCGTGAAAATCTACGGTTAATTCGCCGCGTGTAGGCACGGTCGTCAGTGTTGTATGGATCACTATGAAAGCTTGTAGACGTGCACGGCCAGCGCCGCGGCCGTGTGCGCCGTACTGCCCCTCGGCGCGCCGCGTCTACGTACGGCGTGATTTTCACCAGACTGTTGTATGGCAGTCTATCGGGGTGTGTCGACGGCGGGCGCCGGACGTATGCACGGATTCGTAACTAATTATTTAGAAAAAATTGTACTGAGCGGCGCGGCACCTGGCCGTTGTCTAGACCGGTAGCTTTAGTAGTAGTAGTACGTAGTAGTAGTAGTAGTAGCATGGCAAACGCGCCGTACGGCTAAAACGTGTGTGGACAAGAGGCCTAATTTGTGAGATATTTTTGGGTTTTAATAATTAGCTGTATTTTCAAGGTTAAAGCTATGAATTGTCTTTTGAAGATATTGAAGGCCTGTTGAGGAAAAGAATTATGTGCTGGTTGGTTTTCATGTGTTTTCATACATACATTACAAACTTATTTAAAGACACAATAAAGAAACAATACACTGAAGAAAAATCTTTATAACAATTTTTATTTATATACAATTTTACTGTTAAATACCTAAGGTTACCTACCATTATGTTTAAGCCAAAAATAAAAATTATGTACGCCATAAGTAAATGGCAAAACATGTAGCTTCTTTCAAATTTTTAAGACCTTACTTACTCATTTAGTACAAAATAAAGTAAGAAGAGAAGAAGTCGAATAAATACATTTTATAATGTTTTTTCCGCCTTGCAACTCTTCTTAATAGAAAAGCTTCGCCATATACCACTATATAGAAAAAATACAGTTATTTACAAATATCGATGAATATTATAAACACATCATACAGGTACCTGAGCAAGCTTGGGGCGGCAGCGGGAATATAAGGGTAGTTGAAGACTTGCGCCTGGCGACGGCGCAGCCCAGGGACTGCGGTTTGAAGCTGCGCAGCTGCTGCATGAAGTCACTGCACTCCATGAGCGCCACGTCCGCGAAGTGCAGGTCGCACAGGATCTGGTTTTTGAAGCGGCGTGCGCGTTTCTGTGCAAAAAGAGTTGGTTAGGTTAGACTTATCTCGTTTCTTCCGAGCTTTTGGTCTCTATTAAAACCCTAATCGTATCTTAACATTCTATCGCGTATTAAAAGTAAAAATGCACCTATCAAAAACTATCGGGTATATTAAGATGCTAACGTAGTCGAAAGATACTTAAATATTCTTCCTATCATTGCTATCATGTTCTAGATCTAGACCATACCGTCTGGCTACGGAGATATTGAAGGTCATACTTAGTTCCAACTTTTTCATACGTTTTCTGACGAAAACCAGTTTCTTTTATAACTAAACTTTAAATACTGCCACGATTCCTATGCTGTTGCATGTAACCGAGAGTACGTTTTGTGTGCGTTACATGGTGCACTACGATGAAGGGTAATTTTAACAAGAATGGTTTTCATTGGATCTTCATAGTTTGTACTTTACTATTTCATAAAATTAAATGGTTCCTCCTCTATTGATTCATCAGGGCAAAGTTGATTCAAATATAACCTCAACAAGAACCAAATAAAGTTCATTAACTATCCACCAACTTGCCACAAAGATATCGGATAGATCAAACCACATTATGGTCTGATAGAAACAAAATGATGAAATCTAATTATGAAGTTTTGTACTCTAACGGTTTTAACAACGTATTATATTCATATTACTAGGTATTTTTTAATTATGTGCACACAACTCTTCTTTTTCATTAATTGTGGTGTAAAACCCATTAGATGTATAGGTAATCAATCAAAGCTGAATTAATATTTCACCTTGAATAAAAACAGACATTATTATTTATTAATAGGCAAGTGAAAGTAATCCTTTTGGGATAGGGTACCTCTAAACAATAACAGATGGACAGAATTGCAAATTAATATGTTCGCAGTATTTCATTTTGTATTGAGACCCATTTAGCCTTTATCGGTTTTTTAATATTGCCAATTTATTTTAGCGGTTGGTATTGTATGCCGTAAACAAGGTATAATATATAAGTAATTATTTGTACATTTGGGAGGCAGGCAATTTTGGACACGTGGGTCTTAATTGTTTAATTTTCCCTTACAAGGTCACAGCCAAAAGATGTTCACTGTTGGACATGATCCTCCCCCAAGCTTGACCTCATCGGCTGTCTGTACTTCTCGTATAGCGGATTCCCGGGACCCTCACCAGCCGGTGTGTACTATATAAATCTCCTTCCGAGAATTTAGGTAAAGCCAGGTTGAGGTGAGCTGTCATCCCATCTGACGCTAGGGAATAGTTCTGTTGGTCCCATTTGTGTCTACCTAAAGAAGGTAACGTCTGTTTTTATTTATTATTTTTAAATATATTTGTGATAATGCTTACCCTCACAAGTAAGTAGGTTAGGTTAGATAGAGAACCGTGGTCATAGAACATAATTATCTGTAACATGTTTTATAAAAAATTTGTCTAATTAAATATGGAACAAGTACTAGAATGAGTCAATAAACATTTTTCTTTTTTTGAGTTGTTAAGAGTGGTCGTCTATAGTTCCAATATTTGTAAACACGTGAACACTATGTATATTTGAACATTTTTAACCTTAAATTCTTGATTTTTTAATACTTTTTAAGTGTTATGATTTAGTAGTTTCTATATATATAAGGTACATAGCATTCACGTGCCATATATATGATTCTGTATGCAAATAATGTAAACATTGATTTTAAAAGAGTACGTATGGAGTTTCTTGCCCATTCTTCTCCATACAAAGCTACCTTTTGGAAGGGGCAACTAGATTCAATTCCTTTTTCTTTAGTACTTGACGTTCAAAAGTGCCTTATAATGGCCTAATTGAAATAAATGATTTGACTTTGACTTTGACTTTGACTTTCTTTCTAGAATTCAAACAACCGACTGCCCAGCAAGAAGCCCAACAAAGCCCAAAAAACTTTCTCTAAATACCATTCAGGAATACCCCCGATTGGTTTTTCATTGTCTGTCAGTGTTCATTCTGAAAGCTGATTAAACAATAACTTCGTTCAGTGTTATTTCAACAAAGGTCTCTTATTAATTTTACTTTGCAGCCTTCACGATGACAGGTCTAGTAATCCCTTATTTGATTCGTATTTCGAATCAAATAAGGGATTACTAGAACAAAGACGTTTCTATATTCTTTCTATATTAAATTGTTTATTATCTTTATTAGCTTCGTTGTTGGCGATTGAATTCTTTTTTCGGTTTGTTTTCATGATGTCAACATACGTTTTGTACTAATTTAGCTGATTCGCTTTTGTTTCTCTTGATTGCTGTTTTCATTTTATTTGATTTCTATTTATATTTTGTTTCTGGTTTTACGAGATTATTTTTGAGCGTTTTTATTTACACTGATGAGCTAGCAAGGCGGGCTCGTTGGGACAACGCAGCGATCACGCGGCGTATACGCGTCGAACCCGCTGCGCTCTCTGCTCACTTTAGACGAGTTCAAAGTCGCCAGTGCAGCAGAGCATTATTATATAAACACAGTCATTCTAATTAAAGTACCCTTACTTCCCCAAATTAATTTAATTAGAGTAACTGTTTAAGTAACTGCACTACCCCAGAATCCTATCTTCCATTTGTATCACAAAATATGAATGTCCCATCTCTGGACTTAACAATGTAAGCAAAAACCAATTTTGTCCTATTGTTTACTATTATATATGTAAATAATTACGGAACAAAGCACTCATTATTTTTACAAAGGTTGCCTATTAATAGGTCACAAGATAATCAGTAAATCTCGTGGTTATCGAGAATCAGCGATTGTTTACAAAAAGCAATTACCTTTATTTATGGTAGTTTAGATGTATGGTAACCCACCGTATTGAAAGTACTTGTTGTATATTGTAAAACATTGATTTTCAAAGAGTACGTATGGAGTTTCTTGCCCATTCTTCTCCATACAAAACTACCTTTTGGAAGGGCCAACTAGATTCAATTCTATTTTTTTCTTGTAATGTCGTTAAGTGCCTTAAAATGGCATAATTGAAATAAATGATTTGACTTTGACTTTACCCCGCGGTTATAACATTAAGCTACGACCGACAGGAGCAGAGCAGTAACCAAATACATAACTTAACACGTCGCAGGGAGTAACTAGTACCTAATATTATAAAGCAAAAGAGTTTGTTTGTTTGAACGCACTAATCTCAGGATCTACTGGTCCTATTTGAAAAAAAAATCCTTTTGCGTTATTATTTTCTCGCGGATGGAGCACCATCAAGGCAGTAACATAACTCAAGCGAAGCCGCGAGGTACAAAATTGTAGCTAGTTACAAAATAAACGCAGCTTGAAATGAAAGGAGTTAGAATAAAATCACGAAGTAATGTAGGTATTAAGGCAATCGTACAGCTGCGTCACTGGGTGATAGGTTCGCGTGCTAGCCCTGTCATGCAACACTGAGCGTGGGTGCAAGTTGAAAGGAATCACGGATTTTTCATCTTTGGTTTGACGAAAATACAAATAACTATTTTCCAATATACACGTACTAAAATAAATTGACTTGACTGCCTCGTTGGTCTAGTGGTCGCAATGGCGACTGCTGAGCGTGAGGTCTTGGGTTCGATCCCCAGATCGGACAAAGTGTTATTGGGTTTTTCCATCAGGAATTTGTTAGTAGCAGCTTCGGAGCCTGGATTTGTGTCCGGTTAGTGGCAATAGGCTCGCCCTCTATTACATGGGACTTAAACATAACTGGCGAAATGTGGGTTTTCTAATGGGTACACCTCTGCCTAACCCTTCGGGGATTACAGGCGTGATTTTATGTAAAAAAAACCCCAGTCAATAATTTAAATAGTACGAAAACGTAACCACGCTATATCTTTTTATCTGGGACTTCGAAAACTCAGTGTACCATGACCTAAAACCGAATTCAGACATCTTGCGTTTACGTGACTCCAGTTATTGGCTCCAATCGTAACCAACATATTGGTTCCACGGAAATTTATTGGCCATACCATACCTTATTGCCTTAGCCAAATGCTGACAAATATTGGACCCAAAATGGAGTTCGTTTGACTAAATTGTTCAAGACTTATACAGACCAATAAGAATCACATTTTATTGGTGTAATGTGGAAGAAAGCGTGCATGGAAAGCATTTTCTGTACCACACGAAGTGCTTGCATTTTTTAACAGTAAATTACGATGTCTGAAGCAAGTAAATGTGCATATTACGGCGAATACCAAAGTTTATTCTTATTTGTAGAACGCAATCGTTTTATATAAGGTTCGAATGATATTCGAGTAACTATTTGTAGAAATTTACGAATAAATGGCAATGATAAAAAATCACTAGCGAACCGTTCGGCTTCACATGGGTCAATGGGTGCAAAGTCCCTACATTTTTGGTGGTTTTTCCAAAAAAAAAATCTTTTTAATAAACCTTTCCCGAGAAATTATGAACAAAACAAAAAAGCATCAGCCAAATAAATTTAGCCTTTCATTTCTTTTTATATAGAAGAAGGAGATAGATAGATCCACAATAATATTCTCGATAACTCTTCAACGATTTAACTCATTCATTTCCAATTAACTTAACAAGGTCTCTTTTGTTTCTCGTTACGTTGAGAAGCACTCAAAACAAAACACACTGTAAAAGTTACGAGTTTAACAGCCTGTTAATGATGATTAAAAAACTTTGTTTTATGCCAAACACATCCCCAGTAAACGTTATTTATGACATTAGGAACATCCAAGGTTGTAAAAGTACTAAAAAGTATGTACCACAATTATTACTCGTTTTTAGGGTACTGTAGGTACCTAAATGGTGAAAACAAGACCCTAAGCCTACGCCATCTGTCTGTCCGTTTGTTCATCTGTCTAACAAAGAGCTATAGGTATCTTTTAAACCGAAATATGTTAGGCCAGTTGAAATCATTGCATATGCATTACTACTACAATCATGCATTACTAGGGCCTCTAGTATAGCAAATAAATATAAAAAATGTTAACGATGGGTGGAACGGAACCGTTAGTGCTCTAGTCCGACTTGACAACTTTTTTATTTTCCGAATTTCAAATGAAATAAAGATTTTCGTCCCCTTTGAAGGGATTGGTTTTGTGGCCACAACTATGTACCGTTAAATTAGGTTATATTTTAATGTTCTTTGTGTTTATTTCAAACTTTTCGATTGATTTCGATTTTCCATTTTCACTTTCATCCTTTGCTTGGTTGTTTGTTTTCTATGACTTTTTAGGAGCATCACTTTAATTAACAGAAAATACTTATTTTTTAATTTTCTGTAATATTTTGAAGAACTAGCTTCCGTCTGAGACTTCGTTTGCGTCAAAGTTAATAATACATTATCCTACGGGAATCGTAAAACCCATCTATAAATGCAAATGTTCACGCCATTTTTTCATTAAACCTACATGTTACTAACTAACGCTGTCTCAGCAAGAACAAGTTTTCATAAAACTATAAATCACAATATTTATCTACCAACATTTATCGTCACACGTCAGAGAAAAATCTGACAAAAGGCAACTCTATCTAAAATCTAATTCAGTACAAAAGCCGTTGAGTACGAACAAAATAAGGCAGACTTGACTGTCCATTGTTTACATTACAAACGCCGGGAATTTCATGCACTCTTTTGAACCCTGCCCCAGCACCTCATTTTTCTTCTTGGGTATCTCCGTAGTTTAGGAGCCAGGTTTATTTACTCCTACATCTTATTATACTCCGCCATTTTGTACAAGACTTGTGTGGTGGTAATTTTGTAATTTGTTGTTTCAGATTTTTTTGTCAATAGCTGCACGGGTTGATCCACCAGATTAAGCTGCACTTGTCGGGTTTTGTCAGTGGATTTCCAGTAGAGTTTCAGTGTATTATTACACACTGAAACTCCTCCGTGCCTCGGAAAGCAAGTTAGAAGCTACTCAGATCTTTCACAGTCGTTACAGGTCGTCAGAAGCCCGAAAGTCTGACAACCAGTCTTACCAAAGGGTATCGTATTATCCAGCTACTGGGGTGGGGTGTGGAAGTCAGATAGGCAGTCGCTCCATGTATATTGCTGGCATTCAGCTGCACCCGGTTACACTGGAAGCCGACCCCAACATAGTTGGTAAAAGGTTAAACAGATTGATTGTATTTCAGATTGTTACAAGAGATTCTCACCTATTTTATGTTCGATCCTTTTGTACGAAGAATTTTGTTTGTTTAAGTTCATTATTTCTTGATCTGCCATTCAAACATTTTCAATTTATATCAGCTTTAAACCAATATAGGAATAACAAATATAACTGTTATAATTGAGAATCCCAAACAAAGCAAAAATTTAATTAAAACCAGAGCCCTACTCAGAGCGAAGTTTAAAGTTTGATGGATTTATTTGATACCTGCCAGGGCTTTGTAAGCAGGGCCCGATCAAAGATGTCCAATATCTCTAACTTGGGCCGTTAATACTGAACGATCACAATTTCAAGGAGACAAATTTTCATTTAGATCATTAAGGTGATAAGTCGAGCGTTCCAGACAATATTATCGGCGTTATTTTTATAAAGAACGTTTTTCTCGCAGCCAAGTACGGTTTAGTTCAGTGAGGTTTTTGATGTTTCGTAGTGGTTTTCAATTTTGAAGTAAGTAAGTACCTCTACATCTTTGATAGAATGAAAGTCTTAGTGATACTTGTAACAGGATTTGTTGTTTTATTATTTACTAGCGACCCGCCCCGGCTTCGCACGGGTGCATGTAAGTATTATACATATAAACCTTCCTCTTGAATCACTCTATCTATTAAAAAAAACCGCATCAAAATCCGTTGCGTAGTTTTAAAGATCTAAGCATATATAGGGACAGACAGACAGAAAAAGCGACTTTGTTTTATACTATGTAGTGATTTATTCTAGAGTAAAAAATAACATACATTAGAGCTGATGATAATTCATGAACTGGCCCTCAAGGGAATCGCTTCACTTTCTAATAACTATTATGAGAGATGGGTTGTTAAATCCAGAATTGTATACAATCCAAGAAAGTTAACATTCATAAAGTCACAATCAAACCATTTATTTCATTATGACCATTAAAAGGCACTGATGAACGTCATGTACAAGAAAAACAATTTATTTCATTTCAGAAGGTAAGTAGTTTCGTATGGAGAGTAATGGGCAAAAAACAAATAAATATTCTTTTACAAAAAAAAAATATTACAATAACTTTACAGTTATATTAATTCAATAATTTGCAGTATACAACGACTCTATAAATTCACAAAATCCGTATCATTTAATACAGCCTTAAATAATTTTATTAAAATCCCATTTATTGAATTTGTAAACTAATTCAATTAAATAGGTTGTCTATTTAAAAAGGGCCAACGTTGGTTCCAGTACCGCTTGGCTGGCAACCCCACCAATATTTCCCTTAATTTATTGTGCAAATATTTTATGGACGGTTCGGGTTCTGTGTGGAAACCTGTCTGTTTATACGAGGACAACATATTAGGTATGTAGGTATATGGGCGAACGAGGTTTGGAAAAAATATCTGATTGGCTTTGCGCAGAAGTGAATAAATATTGATACCATGGACTGTAAAAGAAAGACGAAATATGAAATGCTGCAGAAATATATTGCGCGCGCGATACGAGTAATGGTACCTATGGTTTAATACGGTTATAGGTTTGCGTTCTGTAGTAAATGATAAAAATAATATCAGCCTACTATTGTCCCACTGTGATGCAAAGGCCGCTTCTCATACTAAGAAGGCACCAGCATTGATCACCACGCTTGGTAAAGACGGATTGCCAATTTCAGACTTACATAATTACTAACCCTCTGCCCGCGAACTCTTCGCGAAGGTCGGTTTGGACCCCTATTTCATCCCATAGGGGGTGAATTTTGGGAAATCCTTTCATAGCGCATGCCTACGTCATAATAACTATCTGCGTGCCAAACAGCAAAATCCGATCAGTGGTTTGAGCTGTGTTCGGATCAGTAACGGTTGCCTGAGTATATAAATTAGTCCAGGTGTCCCCACTATATGTTCCTTCATCGATCAACTGATCATCGTTTATGTGAATGATTTGAGTAAAAAATTATTTATGACGTATTTAACTTGCACTTGAGTTTATTTTCGCATAGCACGTTTCGCTAAAAGAAGTGTAAGGTTAACTGGTTTTATGTTTGTTAATTTTTAAATAAACCACAGTCATTTACTGTGGTAATTAACAGTGTCCTTTATCTACTCATTCGCACATTTGAAAATGTTCTACATTTACTTTTGCGTTCTCCTGAAGAATGGAAAACACCGAATCGACGGAACAATAGACCTACAATGGTCTTCCTAATTAGCAAATCTCATTCATCTAAAGTTGAATAGGAGTATGAATGACAAAGGAATAGCGTTTCAGTGAAAAAATTCTCGTTTGAGTATTTTGTCATATTGGTTTAAAAATGTGACGAAAAATGAAGTTTTTCCGTTTGAGCAACTATTTTTTGAGCACCTATGAATTGAGCACCAAAGCTTTTGAAGGTTAAACATTGGTGCTCAATGCATATAGGAGCTCGAACGGGAATATTTTCAAAAAATGAATAGAGGTGAATTTTACACCCGAAGCTAGCTTAGTTTGGGGCTCATTCGCAAACAAAATAAACGTCTGCTATAGATTTATTGAGTTGACTGTACATATAGTCGGCCTTTGTGTTTAGGAATTTGGTACAGTATGCTTTTAACAAGGTGCAGATTTACAAACTCGTCAAATTCAAAGAGGTTACTATGCGATTACTAGTCATTCTTAAAACAAAACATAATATTAAAAATAGATTTTTTATTTTTATTTTTTAGTAGCTATTTTTGGTATTACCCAGTAATTGGGTTGTGGAGGTCAGATAGGCAGTCGCTCCATGTAAAATACTGGTATTCTGCTGCATCCAGTTAGACTGGAAGCTGACCCCAACAAAGTTGGGAAAAGTCTAGGCAGATTGAGTAGATATTTTTTTAAAATCACAGGAAACTACCTACTTAATAATGTTACATAGCTAGATATCATATAGTACTCGAATAATAATTCGTGTTGTGTTCTACCATTACTCGATTTCCCGAATTTGAATACAATTTGAATATCGTTGAATTCCCTTGATATGATCTGGGTTACGTGTAATGTACTCGTGGTATGTATACGCAGGTAGAGTCAATCAATCGGTTTCTAAGAAAACTTCAACTATATCTGACGACCCTGCATACCTATCTCTTTTGTTGACTGTAATCTACACCTACTTAGAGTTATATACAAAACGTAATTAATTGCAAGATGCATTCACAAGACCCTTTCAGTTGTTTGTCAGTTGAATTCAAAAATATTCATTTCAATTCTATTTCATTTCAATATTTCGTTTGAAATGAATGTTGCGATCTGTTTCAAAACCGCCGGATATTAAGTACTCTACTTCAATCAGACTGAATATTTTCTTTGTTTCCGGAATGGAGATGTTATTAAATTAAGCATTTTGGACGTGTCCACTTTTTAGTGTTTGCAACTGAATTATTTGAAAGAAAATTGAATTGTTGAAGGTTGAAAAATACTTCAAATATTGAGTTGTTATTCTTAAATGTGTTGAGGGTTGTTAAAGGGATGGTGTCCGTTTTATTTCAAGAAATCAAATACAGAGCAATGCCTTTAAATATTTATTATTATAACTAGTTATGCCCTTGTCTTCGCTCACTTGGACAGTGTCCAAGTTGGATCTAAGTGTAACATAAGTACATTATGGACAGGCGCGGTCGCAGCCTGAAATTTTGGAGGGGGTCACTCACTACACTAATAAAAATAGGTACTTATCTGGAATAAAATAAACGGGAACACCCAAATATTCCGAAATATTTTATTCCAAATTTCGATATTCCGATTTTCAAAAGTCCGAATTTCATATTGTTAGTTTTCCTATTTTCATAAGTTCGAAGATCAAATGCTCGAAGGGTTCTCGGTCCGAAAAACGACATTCCGATTTTCAATACTCCGAATAAACTAGAAGTCAACATGTTGTGCTACGAAATTTAGTGTAATTTACCTACCCCTAGAGTGTAATTTAAGCCCACGTAGGCGCGGAGGGTTTGAAGGCCCGCCGCCGCGACTGAGGCTGGCCGGCAAAGCAAATTGCGTCAGTACCAAGTGACCAAAGACTACTTACTGTATGCAGTTTCTTGCCCATTCTTCTTCATACGAAACGAGCGAGCGAAGCGAGCTTGGGATTTGGGGCACCCCGACTCGGACAGGTTAGGTTAGAAGGGGGATGGCGGGGTCTGTTATTTTTTTTTAACCACTCAGAAATAGGAGCCCGGCGCAGCGGGGCTCCGTAAACCGGGGTTCCGTCGAATACGCCTTTCGGAATTGTATTAATCGGTATTTTAATAATCGGAATTCGTATTTTTGATGTTTCGAATTTTCATTTAGTCGGACTTTTTGTTATTCGATCTATTGAAACTCCGGTATTTTGAGAATAGTAATTATAAACGTTATGCAGGCCATCCACCATCCAATCTATCGTCCAATCGGCAGGACGCTACCGATTGGATCATGCCGATTGGACCGTGGATGGGAGTGAATTGGCATGACAATTATAACTATCATGCCAATCCACTCCCATCCACGGTCCAATCGGCATGATCCAATCGGTAGCGTCCTGCCGATTGGACGATAGATTGGATGGTGGATGGCCGGCATTAGGAATATTAGTGAAATTTAGGAATTATAAAAATAGGAGTAATGATAAGTCGGAGTTATTATATTCGGAATTTTGAACCATTCGGAATTATGAAAATCGGTATTTTGAAATTCGTATTTGTGACTGTCGGAATAAAGTTTTTCGTATTTATGTAGTGTACCCAAAATAAACATTATTGCACTAAACACAATTTTATTTTATACATTACCTATAAAACAAAATAAATGGAAGTCGTCTTTTTGTATAAAATTTGCGAATCGGGTGATAATATTTGAGACGTCTGGTAGGTACTATTTCCGGGTGAATGTTTAGAAGAGCTAAACCTGTTAATCGCTCTTCTAACATGTTAGCTCTCAACCACGTTTTTACACGCCTAAGCGTAGAAAAGGATCGCTCTGCTGTCGCACCACTTATGGGAAGAGTTTGGGAAGAGTTGCCAAAATTTTGAGAAATGTCTTTATATTTGGGTATAAATCATCATCACAAACTTCGATGGTAGAAACTACACACGTGGGAAGTTTCGTATCAGCATTTTCTGTGACCTCCCGTTTCCACTTTGTAATCCATAGCTGATACTCTGTAACGACAGTGGCAGCAGGAACATTAAAAAAATGGGAATAGAATTCAGATACATAACATAACATCACGCCTGTAATCTCCGTAGGGTTAGGCAGAGGTGTACCCATTAGTACACCCACATTTCGCTTATGTTTAAGTCCCATGTAATAGGGGGCGAGCCTATTGCCATCAAACGGGCACAAATCCAGACTCCGAGGCTGCTACTGAGAAATTCCTGATGGAAAAACCCAATAACACTTTGCCCGACCTGGGAATTGAACCCAAGACCTCATGCTCAGCAGTCGTGCTTTGCGACCACTAGACCAACGAGGCAGTCAGAGGCAGAATTCAGATACTTATTTGACAATAAGAAGATCTTCTACTGTATATTCAGATTTCGGCATAAAAATGCCTAATCCGAACAAGTTTATTGTATCCGCAGAAAATCGGTCTTGTAGGTCAGTAATTATGCTATCTAGTGAAATATAAACAGTCCTCCGAAAATATTCCTCGTTATTTCCTTCATAATTATCGCGAAGTGCCTGCCGAGGCGCAGTACGAGGTTTCATAATAACAATATCTAGCTTTTCAGCTAGCTCATTTGCCTCAACAAATAAATTGTGATCCTTTTTTTTGAGATTTTTCAATTTGACCATAGATTTTGGGGGGGGTCATGTCCCCCGTGACCCCCCCCTTCGGACCGCGCCTGATTATGGATAGCTGATATGTTATCAGAATCATCCAAGTCAATCAGCCCAACTCGGTTCGTTGGGCTAGTAAAGCCCGCCACACTGTTCCCACCCACTGCAACTCCTGAAAGCCAGAATCAACAGTGGAGGCCACCAGAAAAGCGCCGAGGCAATGAAGCTCGACGAGTCCCAGAGAAACGATTAACTATCTTGGGTCCCGCAACGAAATTAATCAGAAAAGAATAGCGGAGGAGTAAGAAAAAATATAATTTCCACTTCTCTCCAAACAAGCAGGAGACAGAACAGAACTAGGCCAAAAGGCACAAAGGGACGTTTGCAACTGGGAGAAGCCCAGCCCAGGGCTAGTTAAGTAAGTAGTAACTACTGACTAAAAAACCACCCTGTTCTTTCTGTAGCCCTTTGCGTTCCGGGGCCACGGTATCCTGTTAAGACGTCCCGCGACCCCGGACGTCCCGCGACCCCAGTTTTATCGCACCTCACGTTGTAAGCTTTAATCTATCTAGTTAGAGTAATAATTCTAGACCACACATGGACGAATACGCTACAAAACGAAAAACATTGAGGTCAAGTCTAATAAGATGATGTGATATAGCTGGACTAATATTACCACAAATAAGGACGCTAACACTATCTTTGAAGTACGTAATTATGTAATAGGTATCTGCTGTGGTTAGGTATATTTATTATGTCATCAAAGGCAGGATTCTGTGAACTAACGGAAGGAAAAGCAGTTTATGTCACCCTCCTAAGTTAACCCTTAGTATGGGGTAAATAGAGTTCATTATGATCAAAGATAGCCCTGTAATTGTTTCTTATAGGGTTGAAAATCTATACTTCTACACTGATGTTATAAGAGGTAAAGTTTGCTTGAGATAATATCTGGAAGTAGTACTCCGATTCCGAAAATTCTTCGACTGTTTTTTTTTGAGTTACACTATAGCCGAATACTATACACTATGTAACAAAAACCCTGTCAGATCAGTGTTGCCGTTGATCAGTTTTTATGTTTTATTTTAACTTAATTACTTCTTCTTCTTTTTTTTTCACTGGGGAAAAATAATATTCTCAAATCCATTAAATGGTTACGTATATGTGTACGCAGTACGATGCCGAATAATACCCTTAAGGATCGGACAGGGTTTTTGTTACATGCTGTATAGGCTGTTTATGGTATTCTAGTTTTTGCCCGCGGCTACGCTCACATTAATTTAGATTTTGACAATCAATTCGGGTTCAGATCAGAACGGAACATCATAAAATCGCCTGATCTCTCCCTTTATTATTATATGTAATCGCGAATATTTTTAATGGCATTTATGGTATACTTCACTTCACCATTATATGTAACGCTATGTTTTTTAAAGCTTTAACATTTCGGCCAAATATACTTCCTTAGCCATACTCAACCAGAAAGGCTAAAGAACTGATGGACTGAATTTTCCAAAAACAATGTAATCAATCTATATCAAATTTGTGGCCAGAATAAATCAAATAAAACCTCATTAATCAGGAGAGGAACTTTGAGACGAGGACTACTATTAACCCAATTAAGGATGACCCAGACCTCCTCGATCCCTACTTGATTTATTACTCCCATTATTTTCTGGATATTAAGACAATTTAGCTGTTATGATGAAGATGTTTTGTAATTAATTTAAACTGGTAAAGGCAATTTAAGTCAATGAGTATTGGCTAATGTGAACTTGGCTTTAGGATATCGAACATATATCATAGCATATCGAACCTTAATTTGTAAAAATATTATTACGAGAAAAACTCTAGTTTTAAAATAAGAAAAATTCAGTTTGCCACGAGAGCTAACAAGACATATATAAAAGCGTCCAAGTTAATATATTATTCCACGATAACCGTACATTTTTCCAGGGTAAAAAGTAGCCTATAAGCAGCTATCTTTGTGCCAAATTCCATCCAGATCCGTTCAGCTGTTTTGGCGTGATTGACTAACAAACATTCATATTTATATCAAAATTTTCGCATTTATAATATGTAGTAGAAGAAGATTCTTATAAAGTAACAAATATTAAAAGTGTTTCTGTCACGTTGATTAATTATCTCGGTACAGAAAACCGCGTATATAAGTAACAGTACATACTTTTTGTAAAATGAGACTTCAATACTTATAAAAAGACATTTCAAAAAAAAGACACAGTTGTTGCAAATTTCATCAACATACATAGGCTAAATATTATAATCTGTTTGAGATATAGATGTGAGGTGAACATTTCAGTGGAGTGCATTACCTATGTAGGAAATTGCAGATCGACTAAATCAAGATTGAGCAGGAAGGTTATGATAGCCGGGATTAAACTCGCCAAGCTGTAGCAACCACTGAGGAAATTCGTTTATATGGGTGTACGTACCTACTCGTATTATAGTATAAGACTTGCGAAATTACGAGTACATTGAATTTTCTTATCTCGGCACTAATTAACATTTGTTGTGTGCGTAAGCAGCAGGTACCTAACCTAATAACTGGCGTATAATAAGGTAATTCAAATTTTAGAAAGAGATTGTAGACACAAGCACATTAATATTATCTCAGTGTATACGGGTACCTCTGAGTGACAGAGACAGAAAAGCCGTGCTTATTCTGAAACTCGAATTAAGGTACGGACGACAGCGCTTTAAGGTAAATACTGCGGCATCTTATGCGGTTGTAATAGGTGCGATTTTACAACAAAAAGGTATTGTCTGATGTCCCTTATTAAACGCCGGACCTAATGTAACCATCAGTCTACCAAAACACCCCTTACGACCACATCATTTCCACATCAATCAAAAAACCATCCAATTTCCATAAAATCTTGGCAAGCCAGCCCTAAATCACCATTGTCTGACCGAAAAGAGATTTCAGCATTTGTTTCGTCATTCTCCATGTGATTGATTCGCCTCTACGCGGTAATAACTCTCCGACGGGCTTCCCACGTAATTCGCCTTTGATTAATTTAGATCAAAGTATCCGTGTCCTTGCCGTATAAGTGCTTGGCTTTATTTTATATGGTATACCAAGGTCGGTGCTGTATTCATAGGGAGCTAATAAAGTTGGGTTTAGGAATTGATGGGTTGTATTCGAACAGTAACATACAGGGCAAAAATTATAGCTCATTGGAGCTGACTATCATTTCTGCACATACTAATCTGTTTATTTACTAGTAAACGTTTCAATTTTTATCAAAAGGCTTTTATAGTTATTCCTCCTCCTCTTGTCGCATTTAACTACAAATCATTTTGTGTGCCAAGTTATTTTGCGCAAGTCAAAAGTGTCTGGAACTTTATTTGTAAATTCAAAACGTTAAAACTTGACTTGGACAGTATTGAAAAGCTTTCAATCCTTTGTCATAACGATACAAAAATAACGTAACAAATCCGTCAAATGTCAACAAACATACATTTTCTATGAGCAGAATCACAACATTAGATGATGGCAGGCACCAAAAAACCCCTTGGCGCAGGAAGGCAAAATCTAGACAGTCTAATAATTATTTCACCAGGGCTGTGGGCTAACCCTACTCAATGTTTCAGTACAAAAGAGCAGCAGTTTGCGTGATTGACAGCCTGATAATGTAGGGCACATTCGCCACATTCCGTTTTGTTCACATTTTCTGGGTACCTAAGTGTCTCGGAGTATATAACAAACCAGAAGACTCGAACGTGCATTACTGAGGCTACAGAGACACACAATCTATTCTTATATAGTTAAGTTTGACGTTAGTTTGACCCTTTCTTCTTAAGCTTAATGGTATAAGACTAATGTCTATTGATTTACATTTCTACATGTGAAAAAAGAAGACTATGTGTGTTTTTTTTCCCCAATGATGATAAAATGTACCCAAAACAGTGACGGATCTAGGATTGTTGCTTGTCTCCACTGAGGGTAGGTTTTTAGCAAAGTAAACACTAACAAAGCACACAACATTTTATTTGAAAACATAATACCTTAGGTAGGGTAATGCTTGCAAATAACTTTAATTAGAGTAATACACTTCACTTTAAGATTTATCACGGAAGAATTGAGATGCTTTTGGGCCCCGGCTTGAGCCCCTGAATCCGCTACTGACCCAACATAGCTGGTGTGTAAGAGATGGTTATTTTGTTTTTGGACACAGGGCGCGGCATGGAATTATGATCGTAGGTGCCTTCTGCAAAGTTCTGTTTTCAGAGGTAACAGTGTGAGTCGCGACCGGCGGCGTCGTGGACAGGAATCGTGAAATGATTGATGACTATTTGTGAGCAGGTAAAATGGGTTAGGTTTACCTCAAGAGTCGCTTAAGTGGAATATAATATGAATGGGTTTCCGGACTAGAGGTAGAAATATACACAAATGACAAGGAATTATATGGCACTTTCTGTGCTTACCAGACTTGAACATTAGGGAGAACGGGAACCTATGAGCTTTCATGATTATATGCAGAAGGGTTCAGGGTTCTGCTATGAATGTTTTTTGGGAGTTTTCGAAATTCGAAATGATTCCACTTTTATTGTTATTTGCAGAGACGCAAACCAATCGTAACCCAATAGGTATTTATATTTTTAAATATTAATAATAATACCAGCCTATTACTGTCCCACTGTAGGGCAAAGGCCTCTTCTCATACAGAGAAGGCATGAGCATGATCACCACGCTTGCTCAAGGCGGATTGGCGATTTCAGACTTATATTAATTACAAGTCCAGGTTTCCTCACGATGTTTTCCTTCACCGATGTCAGTGATGTCCAAGATAAACTTAAGAAAGTACATATGAATTAAAAAGGTAACATTGGTATTTGCCCGGATTAGAACCCACAACCTCATGCATGAGAGGTGGGCGCCTTAACCACTGGGCCATCACGACATTTTTTTATTTTTAAATATTATTATTTTAATATTTATTCCGCGACAGAAAATTATTTTGATACATTTTATTTAACAGGATTAATCGGAAAATGCATACCTTTCGTCGTTGCTGCTAAGGTTTTTAAGATAGCATAGTTAAGATCTATTGAATAAAGCTCAATAAAAAACAAAAAAAAAGAAATAATTCACAAACTATGTCTCACCAAAGTCTATAGAAACACTAAACATACACGTCAATAAATAACTAGAAACGCTCCGTTTTCAATAGTGAGCGTACTTGAAACTAATTTTCGATCATGCTTAGGAAAGGTGTTAACCAAAATCCGTCTGAACTTTGCTCGTTCAATGTAAACTATGAGGTGGTGAGTTAGCTCAAATAATCTTGTGTTGCGGCTGATCTTTGACGTATTGATGTGGTAAATAGCTGAACGGTACCTGGTCGTAAATATGGTAGGTAAATCTAAAGGTATATGTGAATTTAAATAGTCCAAAACTACAAACGTAAAATGCGTCACTAAATATTGTTGGAGCAAATATATATCCATATTATAAATGCGAAAGTTACTTTGTCTGTCTGTCTGTCTGTTACGTTTCCACGACTCGACCACTGAACCGATTTTAATGAAATTTGGTACGGGGTAAATTTGAACCCCAAAAAAGAATAAAGTTTATTTTTTTATTCAGCGACTTCGTCTGAGTCCGCGATAACCGATATTTATGCGGACGAAGTCGCGGGCAAAAGCTAGTAAGAAATAAAAATAAAATTAAGGCCGATTTTTAAATCGTTAGATGACTCCTAACGGAGGAATAAATTGCATGGTTTAACAGTCATATTTATTCTAAGGATAAAAGTTATTTCATTATCCGTTTTTCGTTATTTTTATTTTTTACCTACTTTCTGTGGAAACGAACAATTATTCTATTCTTTCTATTCCATTATATTTCAAAAAATCTGCCCTTCATAACATAAAACTGTCAAACTAATGAAGTATGTAGCAAAGACATTTAAATAATCACAAACTAATTACCAACAGCTGTTAGGGTGCTATTATTTGTAATAACATAGTTAGATTATCACTAATTTGTTTACATAGTTTCACACAACAAAAGTAAGTTTTAAGCCGATGAAATCATAATGTGGCAACATCGGTGTTTTCAAATTGCTTTTAAAGTGTTTGAAGAGTACCATTGTATTTTTATGTAAAAGTATCTTTATAGTATACGGCATTTTTGGCCATTTTTTGAGGCAATTTTTCTATTTTATTTTTATACATATAACGCTCACGCACACATTTGGCGATTGGCTTCTGCGCTACATGTCACGTGTTCGATACTTGCATGGAAAATATATTTCTATGGCTTACAGGTAATTGTTCTGGGTCTGGCTGTTTGTGTGTGTAAGTTTATATGTTTGTAAACGCACGCACGATACAGGAGAAAATCCTTGTGTGGGGCAAAGTCTTTTTAAAGAAGAAGAGAGAACAGAATATATTTGAATCATATTGAACAAACTAATCTCTATTTCTCTCTCTCTCTCTTTGGTTAGAAAACCAATTAAAGTGTAAAGTATAGCCAATCTGATGATGATGAAGACAGAAGGAAGACAGGACGACTGACTGTAGGTAGCCTGTTACCTACACAGGTACAATTTGTACAATCTTAGGAACTATCATTAAAAAAACTTACTTTACAACATAGGTACACAATTTACACAAACAAACTCATTTTCAAGTCAGATTTTAGTTTTATTGGGATTCAAAACACCATAAATAGAACCCGCTGTCTCCCGCTGTAACTATTGTCACCCGCAAAAAGTAAAATAAAAAACGGAACAAATAACTATTCCGTTAATTTGTATATCTTTGTCCAACGCATTACAATGAATATAGGCTATTAGCACATTGGTTGAGCCGGTATCAGCTACATCCTCATATTGGTTATCGTCCAATAAGGGTGGGTCCGGCCGCCATTAGGCTCTCCAAATGTATTTGTTTCCACGAACCCATTCTAAAAGGGTAAATTGAATGGAACACTTGTTCTAAATATACCTGAGAATCCAATTTACGTAAACAATTGTTATTGAAACGACAAACGTTAGAATTAAAACTAATTTGGATTGTAAGTAAAAGTGAATTTGTAAAGTGTAATACTTTCTCTAGAGTTCAACGGTTGGTTGGTTCAGAATTGTTCCTGTTTTTACGAGAAGTTCCACATTGCCAATTGCCATCAATCTGCCACCGTGCTGTGGCAAATTATACTGCCTAAAATTGTGCAGTGGAATATGCCCCACTAATTTGATTTGATGGGGCAGATTTAACTACTATAAAATCTTGATTTTTTCACTGCTCCAAGGATTAGCAGACTAGTATATTAATTTCAGCTTACCTCCTGATACCTCCACGCGTTCCTAAGAAAAAGGGGCTTGGCAGATAGGCGGATAGACGGACAGACGGACAACAAAGCTATCCAATAAGGGTTCCGTTTTTGCCGTACGGAACT
The DNA here is from genome assembly GCA_949316365.1 of Hoplodrina blanda. Taxonomy (NCBI): domain Eukaryota; kingdom Metazoa; phylum Arthropoda; class Insecta; order Lepidoptera; family Noctuidae; genus Hoplodrina; species Hoplodrina blanda. Next base: position 7,117,952 of record OX438589.1, on the reverse strand, counting down.
CTAAAAATGAATAAATCGTGGGGCATGAGGTTTATTGAAAATTGAAGTAGACATAGTATAACATCAGAATTTACAAGAAGATAAAATAATTTTGGTTACAGCACAAGTTGGTAAATTGTTTACAAAATTCTTGTTTAATTCTTCATTTTAGTAAAATACTTTAGACTTCCGCGTCCTCCAACGTTAAAAAACCCTTTGCTACCACAATAGCGTAAAAAACCCTTGGGTTTACATTCAAATACTTTGCCACAATATTGCAGGAAGGGTACGCAAAGACCCGATCTGCATATTTTTGAAAGATTCTCCTCAATATATTTCATACTTTTGCACGCGACTACGAAAAAAGAAGAAGAAGTAAATTCAATGTCTTTGTAAACAGATAACTTAGTTAATTTCAATAAAGAAAAACAGCTTAATTTAATTCAAAACAGTTTAAAGACGAATCAAAGAACGAGAACAATTTAAATGAAATAACGAATTCTCGTCTTTACTTCTAGGTTTTAAAGGATTGAAGAACACGGAGGAAACAATCGGTGAAATTTCAGTTTACAAACTACAGAATAAATAATCAACTTAACAATCTTTAAATGTTACCTTTAAAGATTGTTGGAATGTAACAAAAATGTCAGACTAAAAATATTCGATTCAATCACTCGATTATTACAAATCATTTGATCACTCGTTAATGTCGCTTAATTTTAATATTTTTTGTTTTCATTTCCTCCTGAGACTCATTTTCCCTCAAAGATGAGATTAAAGTTGTATGAGGAGAATCGCAAAAAACGTTATTTTTAGAATTCCGTACCAAAAAAGGCCAAACGGAGCCCTGATCTTGCTTATCCGTCCGTCTGATTGTCAATCTATCATAGGTACTTTTAGCCATGATAAACACTTGTTTTTTTTTGTACTGAGCGTATATTATTAGGTACGGTCGCTATTTTATAAGAAAAATGCTTTTTCAGTATTTTATCCCCGATATAATATTGTTCTGTGGTACGGAATCCTTCATGTGTGAGTCCGACTCGTACTTGGCCGTTTTTTTTTAAATAAAATATGGTTTTGACAGTAGAGGATTTTATTATTTAAATAAATACAGTTATTTGTTTGGTCTATTCTAGCAATTAGACGTAGCAATTAGACGTACGTATACATATTTATTTAGAGTTTTTTATACGAAATACAATAACAATGTGGATTTGTACATTTTAATGACGTATATACGGTAAGGATTTTATTGGAATACCGAATTCTGAACATTTTCCTTCGCAGACGTTCGACATTTGATTTGTTTCCCAATAATTGTGGTTTATGTAGGTAATGTTATTACTCAGATTTCGACAGCGATATTTTGTTTCGTAACTTAATTTCTCATTTTTTTGTGGTTTTCTATATAACGTATTGTACGTACGGCGTGTGTAGAGTAAATGTAACGTATATTCCATCGATTTTTAAATTGGGAATACCCGTTTCGGTCACAATATTTATTTAGTTCAAAGACTTTATTTATATCAATAGGTGATATTAATTGTGCTTGTAGTCTAAAATTAAACAAAAATTCTTATTTTCTTCTTCGTTTTTACAATTCGAAATTCGAATGCATAGACATAGGAGTATTTAAAGTTTCGTTGGAAAACTAAAAAAGGAGTGAAATGTTCTAACTTTTGACTTTCAATTTCTCCAGAACCAGAGGAATCCCAGGTATGATGTAGTAGAAAAAAAAATCGGTATGGGTAGAATTTATGTGGTTTTAGAAAATGATTTTGGTCTCTTTGCGATGTAATTTTCGGTGTCGTTAAGCGTCTTTTTACATTTTTTATATATTTTATGGACTGTCTTATATATTCTGCAAGTAGTACTGACCTGGTTGGGTCCGGTGAGGTTTAGCCCGCAGGAGTTGCAGCGGAGACATTCCTCGTGGTAGTGGTTGTTGTCGTACAGCGGGGATGGTTCTGCAATGTTAGAAGTATATTAGTACAAAATCAGTTCTAGTGCCTATGCTAGATTATGTTGTTTCTTAGGGCTGTTTTTTAATCGGCAGATAACTCTTAACGGAGAGATAAATATGGCGATTTGACAGCTTTTGTACAGAATAAATGACAAACTGTCATATTTATTCTTTGAATAAAAGTTATCTGACTATTGGAAAAGCCCTTAGTTTAATAAGCTTTTGATGTTGTCCTGTTTTCGTTTTCTTTTTCTTGTGTGAGCAGTGTTGTGTTGTTCACACCATCTATGCCAGTCTGTTTTTTATAATTGAAGAATTGTTAATGGCTGTCAGTTACGCCAATTTTTTTTTTGTGACGAAAAAAATGTACGGCTTCGTGGGATAATATTTCAACTTTAACGCAGATGAAGTCGAGGACAGAAGCTAGTATTCATTAAAGATGACCTTATTTTTGGTGTCAAATCTAAACTTGCGTGTCACATTGTCCACAGAGATTTCTGGGTTTCCTATGTAATGGTATACTTAATCCACATGGATGATAACATCCATACTAATATTATAAATGCGAAAGTGTGTCTGTCTGTCTGTCTGTCTGTTACTTCTTCACGCTTAAACCGCAGAATCGATTTTGATGTTTGGCATGGAGATAGTTTAAGATTCGAGGAAGGACATAGGATAGTTTATCCCGGAAATCACCCCCTAAGGCGGTGAAAAGGGGGGTGGAAGTTTGTAGGTATACAAGTACGATATAAACAAGTTCCACGCGGACGTAGTCGCGGGCAAAAGCTAGTTTCAGAATAAGCAATTCTAATAATCGTGGGCAGTTGATTGGCACCAAGCGGTATATCCTAACTAATATTATAAAGCTGCAGTGTTTGTTTGTTTGTTTGTTTGAACGCGCTAATCTCTGGAACTACTGATCCGATTTGAAAAATTCTTTCAGTGTTAGATAGATTAGTTATCGAGGAAGGCTATAGGCTATATACCATCACGCTACGACCTACGGGAGCGGAGCAGTAACCAAAGACGCGGTTGTAACCGCGGCGGACAGCTAGTACCTATATAAAGTGCTATTCACATACTTTGTGCTTTCAAGTTTACCCATCTTCAAACAGATAGGTAAGTTGGTAATCAAAGTCATCGAATGGTATCGATGCTTCAACTTACCTGCAACTTTGCCTGCCATAAGTTTCGAGTTAGAACTCGATAGACTAAGTTAATAATCGATATCTCGAAACATTTTAAGTGTCGTACAGTTTAATTATTGTGTTTTGTTTTCCTTTATCGGTTAAGTTATGGTATATAAATTACTAGCTTTTGCCCGCGACTTCGTCCGCGTATATGTCGGATATCGCGGACGCAGACGAAGTCGAAGTCGAATAAAAAGTAGCCTATGTCCTTTGTTGGGGTTCACACTTACTCTGTACCAAATTTCACACAAATCGGTTCAGTAGTTTAGGCGTGAAGAAAAGACAGACAGACAGACAGAAAGACAGACAGACAGACAGAGTTACTTTCGCATTTATAATATTAGTTAGGATTAGGAATTGACATTATCATCATTTCTAAACAGATGTCCTAGTATTAGAAAATACTAGGTCATTCTTATGGACTGCCTCGTTGGTCTAGTGGTCGCAAACCGTGACTGCTGAGCATAAGGTCTTGGGTTCGATTCCCATGTCGAGCAAAGTATCTAGGCAAAGTTACTTATCAAAGATTGCAGCATTGAAACAAGCATGTAAGTCTATTACTCAAAATTTCAGCCATATTTATTTATTTATATAAAAACCTTGACAACTATTATTACAGTATTAATCTAATGCGATAGTGTGGTATTTATATACATACTTACAATTCTAAATTAACCTAATAAGGAACTTTAAATCTTGTTACTACTTAACCGGATCAATAACGTAGATCTGAGCGACTTTAGCATCTTGGAGCATTACCTAAATATGTATATTCTCTTGACCCAAAATTTCGCACGAAAGTGATTAAAGGTTAGCGGACCGACGCAAGCTGCGCTTATAAATCATAATAAGGGACTCTTAAGAAAACAGATGGGTCTTCAATTTGCTTTCAGAATGAACCTTTACCTTATAATAATTGAGCAGTAAATCTATGGGCTACCTTAAATGGTTACAAAGGAAAATTAATTTGAATATAGAACAAGCTGAATCCAAGCGCAGCGATTGGCTGTAGTTCAAACTCGTTACTGAGGTCTAGGAATGAAATTATCTATTGAAAAAAATCCTTGCAAAGAACCTTCGGTCTTTGTTCGACTTTCACTTTGTACTGAGGGTGGTGATGGATGATGAATTAATCGTAAGTATGAAAAGATAGTTATTAATTAAGTTTACACATTTTCATAAAGTAAAGATTTTTTTTTGCAATTTTGCCCTTTTCACAAAACAAAGTGGTTTATAAAACCATGTTTTTTTTTGGCAAACTAAACGGTTTATAATCGCTAAAAGATTGGTGATTAAAATTATTGCTAGTGAATAGAAGAAGGCTATGCTTATGACACATTATTTTCGCAACCCTTCACGCTCTAGCTGCTACGGAAAGAGATTAGGTTACCCTATTATTAGCCGGAACACATATAGCATCTTTTATAATTAATTTATTATGAGCACGAGTTCCTTTATCTGGAATACAATCTTTATTAGATTTTATGCACTCGTTTTGCGGTCGTAAAACACTTACATGATAATACTTTAACTTTACAAGCTTCAGTAAGATCCTAAGCAGAAACTGCACATTTTTGCCACAATAATTTTCCAGCTTTTAGCACCACAAAGTCGTACTTGAAAGTTTTTATTATCTTAAACCAGCGCTGCCTGGTGAAATTACAAACCCATTTATTAAAAAGTGAAAGTAGAGTTTCTCCGTTGGCCCCGCGCCAAAGGGCATAGTGGTGTATCTCGGAGTCTTGCCAAGAATCCAGACTTAACATTTTAAGACCAAGTTATTGACGGCCCTCGTCGTAACGTGTGACAGCCACTTAGGTATTCTTGGCGGACTCGCTAAAGTTCCGAACATAATGCATTATTGATCAACGGTATTTTCTTCTACAAAATATAAGGTACACAATCTTGACAAGAGTACCTTCGCTGATGAAAAGGGTCTCATCTTTTTAAAAAGGTTACCCAGACAGCAAACTGACAGCTCTTTATTTGGATGAATGAGATTTTTCTTCGCGTTTTACGAAAACCAATTTTTCTGCGACAAAGTTTTGATTGATCATAGATTAAAACTATTTGACACTTTAATGCCACTTGAACAAGGTTTGGAGCTTGGATGTTAGATAGTCAACTGTTCATTGTGTTTCTTCGAACAAATTTTGATAAATGGCTCCCTGCTGAGATATAAAAGTTGTAAAACTTTGGCAGACTCAATATTGATTTAGTATTTTTTTAATATTAATTTGTGAGAGACTCAAAGTAGCTTTATAATATATTCATGTATAAAATTGAATAAGATTTTCCGGAAAGTGAATACTCATATCGTTGGCATTACAATGTTCGGAGAATTGAATCACTTTACAAGTTAATAAAATTTTAGGGCCATTAAAGCCTGCGTCATTATAAAGACTTGAGACAGTAATAAAACAAAAGTTGCCTCGATTTCTATATTGAAATATTAAACGATCGCCATAGAAAACAGAGCGTAATTAATGTGATCATAGTAGACGTAATAAAGTGGGCAGTAAATAAGTATTTCCATATTTTTATAGCCGAGGAAGTAATAGCGGCGATAATATCGATGTTACGATGGTATAACAATGTTGTTTCAATATTCTATGCGTTTATCGTTTTAGTCAGTTCTGTAATGGATTTTGTTATTAAAATAAGGCAGGCGTCGTATATTGGCTGTTGCGAAATTTTATGTTCAGTGTGCTTTTATCGTTTGGCTCTTGCGCCTACCTTTAGATATTGTTCTATATTTTTTTCGTATCCTATCGGCATGATCTAAAGCTGCACGGGAATAGCTACTTAATGACGTTAACTAAGCTCTTAGAATCGCTAGACTAGACCTACATAATTTTTAAGGTCCAAATTTTAAGCATCTGGCTTAAGTTATGGCAGACGAAAGTGACAATTTTTTATTAAAATATCCCGTAAAACGTATACCTTTAAAAACCAGCCATCACATTAAAACGTAAGTGGGTCTTTCAGTACCTTTGTACTTGATAGGTTCCTGAAATATGGTCTGGCATTGATAATAGCAAGAACGCATCATGTCGTTTTAACTAAATAAAAAACACTTAAAAAATATGCTAAAATGACGTATGTAATGAGTTGTGACTTTTGGAGCTTTAGACCATGAGTATAATTCAGTCTCATCAGTCGTAAAGGCAATTTAAATGCACCTCTTTTCATGCTATGCACTTGTCCAATGGTTAAAGAAATACGTGTATTTAAATTGATGTTACAATGCTAAGAATAGTTGATCATTTAATTGACATGAGACGTAATATAAGTATTTAACCCATGAAGGCAAAAACTTTTTTGTAATCGTAAAAAGAAATGATGTCTAGCAACTGAATTTAACAATAATATTGGCTAGTCTTTGAAATATAACTCAATATTGTTGAAACTAACAAGAAAACCATTCGTATAGTCTCTGTTGTCCTATCAAGCATTCCAGCAATAGTTTTCAAATGAACTAGATAAATATATTTTTCAAGTATTTCTTTGTCTGGCCTTTTTGGGCAGATTCCGAGCACTCAAAGTAGGACGTGCGATAGAAATAGATAGCCGACGGTACACCTGGGATCGTGTCCAGTTATAAACCTAGTTTTTTATTGTACAGTAAGATACTTAAGGGCTGTTTTTATGGACTCTAAAGATAAAATTTCTAATTATGAGTAAAATGTTTCAGTATCTTAGCAAAATTGTTGATGTTAATGGTCCTTTGTACCGTCAATATTTTTGCAACAGCATGTACTTTTTTATCTCGTATGTGTCAGGCACAGTGACATTTTTTTTATATCAAATGTGGGTCTTTATCTTGGTCATCTTACTTAACGTTACTTGAAATTAATGTAAGTCTGAAATCGCCTATCCGCCTTGAACAAGCGTGGTGATCAATGCTCGTAACTTCTCTGTATGAGAAGACGCTTTTGCCCTGCAGTGGGACAAAATAGGCTGGTTTGTTATATAGGACAGATACCCCAAATATAAAGAAAATTAAAACTTGTTTTTGCCAGATTAACTTATTTTGAAAAGAGAAGCAAAACTAACTGATATAACGTATGGAAAGGACATCGTTCACAAAAGTGCAACACATAGAACTGCTGATTGTTTTTTCAATGACCGACGGAAAATGTTATCCCTGGGAGGGTCTAGAATCATGTGCTGAATCCACGTTAAAAGTTTTTGCAACGATATTTTTGTGACCCCACATACAAGAGATTGAAAACAGATAAGTGTTATTGTACTTAAGATCTAATGCTTTTGAGGTCTATGCAATCGGTGCAACTAGGTTGCCTGCGCTCTTTTATTTTGAGTTCGATTTCCGTTCAGAGCTCAATTTTCTTTATGTGTCACTGTCATAAGAGCCAATATTCTTGTCAAACAGAAAACTATATTTGACTTTTATCCTAATACTATAGCAAAAATCAAATAAATACCTAGTCCATGTCGAATAGTATCCTCTCCAGAAACAATTTGACAATAGCAAGCTCACTTTCAAAGTTCTATCGAGACAAGATTCGATAGGAACCACTAAACTATTGAATGGACGGTGAAACATGGTTGACAAGACACCGTCTCAATATCTACCATCTCGATTTTCAAAGGGCTACGTACCTTTGTCGTTTTTCAGTGGGGCGGACAATTATATCAAAGGCATAATATCCTGAATGTGATTGGTAAAAGAAAGCGGAGATATCGCAGAGTTACGAAGTTTTTTAAAAAGGAATTTCGGAAATATGAAGGTGTGCTGTCTACCCCATATGAAGTTTGACGGCGTGAAGAAATAATGTGAATAAAATAACATAGCGGAAGAAGTATCAACCTAAATGATAATTTGTTTAAGTTTGTGTGTATGTTTAGCGATGTTCACATTTATATGGGAATGGAATTAAACTTATTAAAGTCACATTAAATTTTTTTGTAACTTTTACGTTTCTTTAAAGTAAAATTAGTAACATTAAACTACTTACCATATCGTTTCGGCTCAATTTTGACGCACGTGATTAAACTTGTGGAAAAGTTGATTTACTATTTTTGTACCTATGTTATTTATAGGTAAATATTATCTACACACGAAAATAGTACTCGTACAATATTTATTTTTACTCTAATATTTATTTACGACACGACTAGATACTACTTGGTGTTTTGTTATTTTACAGTTCACTTATTTACAGGTTATATTTAGTCTATATGTAAATATTCTATTCCACCAATGACACTGGCTTCTGATAAGAAACTACTGTTATCACGTAAACCTTTCCACGACACGGGAACAAAACATACCATAAAAATATATTTATCCGAGCTTACAAACTGTGAATTGTCAAAAAATTATTTGATAACACAAAACTAGTATTTAACACGTGTAGTACTGTATTTTATAGAAAAACAAGATTCGTTGTAATGTCTACGTTGAAAAATTGTTCACGAAAATTTTCTCGCGAATTTAGGCTGTCAATGTTATGTTATTTGAGGTTATTCGTTGTGTACGGCACGTCACTTTCGTTCTAGTAAACATGGCAGCATTCGGCAACAGATGACAGGGCGCGGGCGGGCGAGCCTGCGCCGATCGCTCGCGTTCATCTCATCTCGTGGTCCGCGCGACCGCGCTGCCAGTTCAAAGTGGCCGCCCGAAACCAGCCGGGCCCGACGGTGGCGCCACTCGGGCCCCACTCCTTCGGTAAAGAGGGATTTTCACCCGTCAACCCTCTTCTTCCCGTCGGTAAAGCAGTACGGTAAGACAGAGACAAGAGAGAAGCGCGTGAATCGATTGGCTGATAAAAAGGGGCGGGGGCTGAGCACGTGGCAATGGCTGTTGTCAGTGAGTAGTGCTCGACTGCTCGTATGGCGATTGAGTTTGCTGTTGTAATGCGCTTCACGTTCCGCAAAAGCTCTTTGCGTGTTAGCGAAAAGTTGTTCGTAGCCCGTAACTTCAAATAAGTACCTGCCTATTTTTTGAATTAATCATAGAAATATCTATTAAAAAGAATTATAAATGGAGCTGATTAACTTTTTATTGTATGTAATATTGCTTTTATTTTATATTTTTTTAAGACATTTTTAGGACTTTAACTTATTTAGAGCTGCCAACAATAAAAAAAATATCTTGTTAAATAATTTAAAAACTTACCAGTTTGTGTACTGGAATCGAAGAATGTGCTAGTGGTTTCAACAGTCATAGTCCCAATAGTTCCATCTAGTATCTGCGTTGAGGAATCTCTGCGGCCGCGAGCTCGCATACAAGCATCATCGCTTTGCGAGCTTTGTCGTCGAAAATTCCGGCATCTGATCATTTCTTCTGTAGTTGATTGCCGTCGAAAGCCTCGGGCTATTAGTATTTCTTCTGTAGTAGATTGTCTACGGATCATTGTTCTTTCAGTGGGTGGCCGAGCGCAAGGACTTGGATCCCGACTTGAGCAGGAACTCGATTCTGGACTCCGAGCTCGACCCATTCTGGCACATGAAGCTTGTCTGCGCAATCGACTTCGTCGCCTTGCAGCTGATGGACTCAACTCTCCGCCACCAGCTCGATCTGGGCTCAATTGTGAGCGCTCACGCCTCGGTCTTACGGCAGAATCAGGGCTTAGTGAATCCCTTCTAGCCCTACCTTCGTCATCAGGCCCTAACGATGGTCCCGAATCTCTACGCCTAGTACCAGGTGGTCCTATTGGATCATCAAAAGCAGTTGCTTGACGTTGTAGTCTACCAAGTCTTCGTTCTGGACTAGCAGCAGCCCTTGAGTCTCGACGAGCTCGTCCGCATTGGGTAGTTGAGTCCCGACGGCCACCCAAATTCGGTGGTGAACGGCCTCCTGGGGTTGCTTGAGTTGCTTGAGCTGATTGCGTCGTTTGACAAGTTTGCGCTGTTTGGGTGGCACTACTATTCGGTGGCGTAGGTGAAGTAGGTGAGGGTGTCACAGCTGATGTAATGATGGTTGGCATAGTCATCATAGGCTGGCATTCGCCGTCAGAGCGGCTTGGTTCATGGATAGCGACCACGGTCACACATGGCATTTGTGTGGATGGTCCAGGATCAGAAGACGCATCAACAAACGATGGTGGTGCAGGAGTTGGGGGTGACGTCCGTCTTTTTCTATGGGTGGCCACAATTCGCGGGGGTGCTGCGACGGAATCACGACGATGACGGTGTCCATCTACTGAGTCTCTGCGCTCTTTAGTTTCTTCAGAGCCGCGTCTCTTAATGCGCCTTTCTCGCGTCGGCATTATGGTTATGGAGTCTTTGCGGTCCCAGTTCGTGAAATCTGCTCGAAAATCTTGAGGTGCTGCTTTTGAGTCGCGGCGTTTGGAGGCCATGGATTTGATGCCGGAGTCGGCTGAGGAGTCGCGTCGGCGCCGAGGCGGCGGTTCGTGCCGCGCCCAGGGCAGGGAGCGGGCGAGGTCCGCCAGGGTCTCTCGCCGGGAGAGCGGGGCCCTCTGGCGTCGGGGCGCGCTGCCCCCGCCACCCCACTCGCGCAAAATATCGGTTAATTGAGCCAAAGAGGAGCGGCGGCGACGGGGTCCACCTATGAGCAAATAATAAGTTTAATGAATCTAAGTAACTGGCGAAATGTGGGTGTAGGTACTGTATGTACCTTTGCCTAGCCCTTCGGGGGAAAAGGCGTGATTTTATGCGGATCTAATAAAATAAAAAAAAACTTTATCGGTTCAGGTACAAAAACAAAAAAAAACAAAATCACTTCAACGTAGTTTTTTAAAATAAATTTTTGAAACGTCTTCATAGTTTCATACACTTAAACGTACCTCTGGGTTGATTGTCGACGTCGGGCTCCGGTGGTGAGAGGCAAGACACTTGTGCTGCCGAGTCCCTTCGACTGCCCAGTCTTTGCCTCAGAGTGGATTCTTCTAAGGTAGATCGTGTGAGCTCGTCCCAGCCGTTGCCTCCAGCCCAGACCAACCCAACTTGATGAGACAGTATCGGTAGGTTGCAAACGAAACATATTGCTGTCATAGTCCTGTACAAAAACAAAAACACTATTAGAACACTAAGTTAAAGGAATAACACAAAGTTTGAAAAGTTGAACTAACGATTTATTATTCCGAAAATTGATACCGCGATACATGGTGGTTCGTGTACCCGGTAGTCGGTGCGAGTATGCGTGAAGTGACATATCGCGCCCTTGTGCTCGCATCACCGGCCTGATAACCGAACTACCGATATTAAGTAATAACCACTCCCCTAGCTGTCGACGTGTATTACATTATCAATAAACAATTGATGCGATACTATAATATTCTTGTCGGATTATAATTGTATTGATCATGACCGACAGACTCGAACTTTATCATCTCGATTGATTCAGGGATCTGTGAATAGGGTAAAGCTTCGTCAATTCGATTGAATATGCTTTCCCGTATGTTTATCAACAGCCTTGGAGACATGTGGTTATGATAAAGGCATACAAAGTACGTATCGCTAGATAAAAGCGTGTGATTGTTATTGTTGCGGCGTAGTGAGTCGACGCATGATGTTTTGATAATGCCTATCTGCCGGCTATTCGGATGAGCGAATTCCCCTCAGTGTGACTGACGATAAAGAAACGATGTTTAATATTATTGAAGTGGAAGCGGGGAATGTGCTCAGTCGGTTTGAAATCTCTCGACAATGAGATCCAATTTACTCGTAAACTTGGAGTACCTTGTAATAGATAAGTCAGTACATGGGAATGAACACTTGAAGCCTCAAGTTTCATCTTTGTTATTAGGTGTTGAATGATCGGAAAAGCCATTCTGTTCATTCTTATGTACTTTGTGTATTATTATATCTATTAGCTATTTACACTAAGAATGAGCTATTTACCTAAACTACCAACCTAAATTAGAACTTTTACCGGAAGACAGTATTATATTAGAAGTACGAAATGAATTTAAAGTAAAACTGTTTTTTATTTCAGAGCGTAAGTTTAGGAAATTAATTATACGTTTTCTAGTAAAAGTTCTAACATTATATTTAAGTGGTTTAATTAATCGTTATATAAAATTTAATGTAGGTAATACTAAGTTAAGTTTGAATAGGTTTCTATAATTTTAATCTACAATTTATATTCGAGCTGTTTACCTAAAAATTTAGACTACAAACTTTTTCCAATAATCCATCCTACCTACCTACTTCTATAGCTACAGTGCTATAACTTATGATCTACTTATAATTATGATTATATGCTATCTATTTATAATAATGATATTGTGTTATGTTTATGAGTGTTCGTTATGAAGTTGTGTTTCAAGAAAAGTGCAGATTGATTTAAAAAGTTTAGAAAACGCAGAGACAGTTTTTAAAGGCTGGATTTTTTATTGGATATTATTTTTGACGGCTATAATGGCTATAATTATTAGGTAGACTTCTTAGTAATAATTTAAAGCCCCTTTAATACCAAGATTATGTAGTAGGGGCTTAAAAAACACAAACTTTTGAGAATCCGTTTCTCAAGATCTTTCTTAAGTTAACTTTCAGGTCTAAAAAAATATCAGTTTCAATACATAGTAATAATACTATCCTTTAAATTATAATTCTACTAAGAAGTCAACCTTTATATTTCAAGATTTATTTCCAATATTTTAATCCGTATAAATAAAATAAACTAAAAAAAATAAAAAGCAAAATATTGTGAAGCAAAGCTTCGTGCGTTAGAAAAAAAAAATTTTTAAATAAATATTTTATACTGATTTACGTTTTATTTGTTTAAATTAAGGTTTTCATATTCTGACATTATTATTAATTATTCGGATTTTATTAAAAAAAAAACAAGTTTACAAAGCGTAGCATGCTTGGATGTTATCATGCAATTATAATTGCTTTGTGCAGATTTTTGATAACTTTACATGCAAGGTTCATACGTTCATGTGTTTTGCGGATGATGTTCGATGCTCATGATTTCATGCTTGGTTCAACTTTTCATGCTTGGTTTATATAACCATGCTTGGTTTCCAGGGACCTGTAATGGCGCAGACGAGGTGAGGGGGACTGAGGCATGTCGAAAGCCGGGTCATTGGGTCAGGGCGCTAACTGAGAGTAATTCCCATACACAATTATCACATCAAACACTTTGTACATCTGAAACAATAGGTAAAATAAATTAATCGTACAGTTGCAGAATGAGGCCGTCTTTAGTATCACTGAAAATTGAAATTTTGTGGAAAGATTAAAAATAGTTTTAAAAAAGTTTGTGTTGGATTTGTAAGTTGTACTGAAATAATAGTGTTAAAGTAATATAATAGTAAAACAAAGTGTATATTGTGTTGTTTGTATATCTACTTAATTACTAATCTACCTCTTAACACACCTACCTACTATATAAGTAAAGCCTACCTTAACTGTAAATTAACATTTAATCTGGTACCTATAACTAAAAAAAGCCGTAAATATCGCAATGGAATTTATTCGCTGACAGCATTCCATTTCCTAAATATATTCTTTATAACAAACAAAGGAAATAAACAGCATTACTTCGTCCTTAATTATGTAAAGTATAAATGGAAGATCCGTGTTCGGTGTCATAAAGTAACAAAATATAAAGGATCTGTGTTATGCAGTGTCAACTCGCGATATTGTCGTGGGATCTTTGAAAATTTATCATCAGTTTTTTTTATTTTAGATCTGAATTCCGATATATTTTTTAAAATATTTATTGTTAATATACCATTTTCTTATATTTTTTATAGTCCTGTGGCTAAGGCCTCCCTCTTATGTGTAAGATTGCGTGTTCGATACTGGACAAAAACCAATCGTATGCACTTTCTAAGTTTATCTTTGTCTACACTGATACCGATGAAGAAAAAAAAATCGTGATTTCCCTGGACGGACGCTTAATTGATGTAAGTCTAAAGTCGCCAATCTGAATTGAGCAAGCATGGTGATCAATGCTCAAGACACGACCTTTTCTGTATGATAAGAGGCCTTTGCTCTGCGGTGGGACAATAATAGGCTGGTTAATATTAATATACCGTTAACTTTGTAAGAAGCCCGATTTGACAGCTATCAAAATGCTTTGTGTAGTGTTGTCAAAACGTCTTGTCAAAATATAAATCGGCAATTAATTCGTGTTTGTGAGTGTATTTTTTCAAAATTAAGTTAAACTTGATGTTTACAAGTGATACTCGTTGTTATAGTGTATGGGTAACAAAGTAATTATTCAGGATTATGAATTGGATTTTTCAAATTATTACGTAGGAGAAACGTCAAATCGGGCTTCTTACAAAGTTATCGGTATAGTTACTAATAGTCTCCTATGTAGCACTTGCAGATATTTAAGAACAGCTATAATCAATTATTTACCAATGGTAAATAGTTATAATTATCATTGAAAAGCGATTCAATGTATTGCCTGTAATGAAAACTCGAAGTATGAATATTGAAAACAGCGCCACACAGTGGCATTTTCCTGCACTAGTTTACAGAAGCTCGCTGGTTTTTCAGTAAAGTGTTCGCTGAAAGTTATAGATGGCAGTGCAGTGTCCGGCGCAAAACAAAGCCTGCATCAAGTGTACGAATTTGTATCGTCGATACAGAGATGGCGCTAGTAGTGACTTAGGTGCTTTGTACATGTTTTAGTAACAAAAATCGAAGGAAAATGTATTACAAAGTTTAGTAAATAATTTACAACAAAAATTATGTATTTTATTTCCTCGCTTAACACAATAATGCCTACTATACTTTCTTAGTGCAAAAACGCTGAATCACTCGACCTTTTCCGCAATTGTTGTAACTATAATTACTTTTTTTTAAGTTTTATGCCTTGTATATATTTAGGGAGGTGCCTAAAAATATATTTTTTTCTAAATCCATTTTAAAATTGTTGAAAATAATGCTTTTTTCCCGGTTTCCCATTTTCCGGTTTTCAGATACTCGATTAGAGATCTCGTTATTTTTGGTGAAGTGTTTTTTGCCACTTAATTCGTTAAAAGCATAAGGTACCTAAGTGAGCCTTATTATTTTATACAAGGATGATTATTAAATGGAAATGAGATAGTTTAGTTTTTATTTTGAAAAGCTGTTTAAATTGTAAGTATAGTTGTAAGATACATGCTTATTTTGGATTAATAAAAATAACGTATAATCTTCTATCTAATCTGTACTAAAATAAAAAGCTGAAGAGTTTTTTTGTTTGTTTATGCGCGACTTTTTCTCAGGAATTACCAGTCTAATTGGAAAAAATCTTTTAGTACATGATAGCCAAATTAATAATAATAGAACAGGCCACATAGCATCACGCTACGATCCACGGAACCGGAACAGTAACTAAAAACGTAAATTATAACGGGTGAAAAATAACACGCAGCCGAAGTCGCGGGCAGTAGCTAGTAATTTAATAAGAACTTCCCTTCCATGGTAACAGATAAAGTTCTACGGAAATGCAATCATCTAAATTGTTGTTGGAAATAATAACTCCATTCAATTCTGCAAATAATGTTATTTATGTTCGCGTTTCACGGAAGCTAGGAATCCGAAACGGGAAACGTTAATCCTAGCAGAGGAGGGCTTAGCAGCCTGTTTCCTACAACACAACCAATTAGACGTTCCACAAGCCGACTTTATTCTACTTCTCAGGTATTTTCTCAATTAATTTTCGTGTTGGGCTTCCATCTTTTGTGCACCCTCCACAATCATAAAGACAGTATACTCCCGTTCGTAATACCGGAATAATAGCATTTACTGGAGTGGTTGCTTTTAAGTCTTTAACATTTTTAGAGAATAGTCCATGAACAAACGGGAATGTTGTTCAATTTAGATTGGTTTTTGATTGATGGGGACGGGTAAAGTTTTAAATGAATTTTGTTGGGTGCGTCCCGGCGCCCGCGGGTGCCTCCTGTTGGCCCGGCCCGCTTCATTCAATTAGGCCTCAACAAATAATACGCTCTCTGTAACGACATATTTTGGCGAGAGAGAGTCTATTACGTATAGAGTTTTCGTATGTTACAAATTGATCGTAGCTAAAATTATCTTGTCACGTCTCGTTATAAAAACGTTGCTCCTCACTAGGAATTTCTCTCGTATCGTGGGTGCGTTTACAAACATAAACCCACATAGACAAACAGCCAGACCCGGAACAACTATCTGTAGGAATCAATCGCTCTGTAACGTCGTGCCGTCGTATCGTCATTATCTAATGTGTAGTACACAGTAGCTTTCCCGTATCCAGCGAATTCTAAATGAGAATTGCGAACAACACTGAATTTTCAACGCGCAAACAACTTTCGCATTACGAAATGTTCTGTCAAGCACAAATACACTTACATACGGCTACAAAGTGGAACAGTTTAATGATAGTACGTACATTGGATATGTTTCGTTAGTTGTTGGTTGTTCAGTTTAAACAGATATTTGTATAAAGCGAAGCATCACGTAAATGCAATTTTCCTGGAAAATATTCGTTGATTAAATTCACTGTTTTACTTTGATACTCAGTGTTGTTACAAGATTATTTTGAAATGTTGCACGGAAATGCTGTCCTTTCAAAAATAGTCAAGCCTGGCTTCCGCCTGTTACTTTGTCCGTGTAAAAATTCAATAATAATTGCCTTCGCTGTTCGCTACATACAGCGGTAGCAATTAGTATTAAATCCCGTTAAACAATGCCGGGCTTAATTCAGGGATATTATGCTATCGTGTAACATGTCTGGTCCGACAATATTGTACACGCTTTGTTACCGGTGAGCCGGGCAGCCTGCATTGTGACTCCTGTGTAAGCAGGGGCGTAGCTACAGCCATATCAAAGATATGGGCCCCTCCAGCTACAGGGGCCCCAAACCCGTGTAAGCAAAAATTTTAAAATATTATCCACTATCTCACTCTAACACGTAGGCCGTACGTTGAACTTCCCAGAAAAAAAAACCATATTATTTCTTTTTCGAAAAATCTTTCCGCGGTTTTTAGGCTTCGCCGCAGTTAGGTAGATGGGGCCCCAACAATTTTTGGGGCTCGTTTAGGGCAACTACGTCACTGTGTGTAAGTATCTGGTTTCCATTATTGAATATTCGGTATCTATTGTTCGTGTATTGAAAACGTTAATTAAGTATGCCTGTGTAAGGATGTGAAAGTTTGTGTATAAAATAAAAGAGTTGGACTTTGATACCGTTTCATAAGAAATTATGACATTAAAAATAGAAAAAAAAAATGTCTGCTTCGAAGTTTATTATGAAACTTTGCAGCGAGGTCTGTCACTTAATTTTTTTTTTTTATTTTGTCTATTTGCTGCCATAGTGCTATATACTCGTATTTTTCTGATTCTACATTTTATTAACATGATCTTGGTTGGTAAGTACATTTTCTGACTGGTCAGTGGTCGTGTTCCGTGATCATTATATTATGTTGTGTGAGTGTGCACTCATGATACAGGAAAAATTCCTAATGTGGGGTGACGTTCTTTAAAAAGAACATCGCCAAACGACATAGAATAGCAGTGATCTTTTAAAATTATAAATATAATACAAGGCTTTATATCAGAATGCAGTAGGTTGAAAGTAGATTACGATTTTGTTCGCTTTGTCTATAACGGTGTAAAAAGACGCCGCACGTACCCTAGAGTTACATGACCTTCCCAGCTATACCTACAAGCATTTTTTTGTTCTAGACCTAACTGGGAACCTTCTGGTTATAGAGATATTAAAGGTCTAAAGTTTCAACTTTTTGAAACGTATAGAAAACCAGTTTTAAATGTTAAAACAAAAGTTTAAATACTGCCACGGCCCCTATACTTTTGTATTCACCCAAAAGTACGTACTTACAATGTTTTGTGTGCGTCATTTTAGAGCGATTTTTCATAGAAAATGTTGTTTTCCTGCACAAAACACATTTTTGGGCTCCTATACTATTGTATTCATCCGAAAGTACGTACATTGTTTTGCTTGCGTAACATTGTGCACTACCATAAAAAGGGATTTTTTAAACAAAAGAAAAAATTCGTTACCCAGCAATCATTTTTGCTCAAAGTTACTCAGTTTGATGGGCAGTATACATAGTCAATGGCTATGTAATGAGTCTTTTTACACTCCGTATACAGTACAGGTATATGTAAATGTCTTTGTGTTATACGTATACGCATTGAAGAAGGTGCTAAGACGTTTACACATTTAACACGCAGAGATGGGCATAGTAATCTGTTTGAGCTAGAGTCAAACAAGCGTTATCATGCAATAAACGGTAATCCAAATAGGTATGTCTATTTCCGATACTCAAAGAGCTTCAGAGATTGCATACAAGGGAGGAGATTGCGTAGGAAAATATAGTGGTTTAAGTGCCGTTGTCATATCCGACAGGATCTGTCTTCCCTTGACATATTATACGATTTCGTAGTTTTGTACAGTGTGGTAGTTATGTAACATACTTGCTAAGTATCTTACGAATACACATACAAACACAAATGCTGTCGTTTGCAAGTATACATATTAAAACGCAGGTATAAACGTCAAAAATGTATAATAAAATATCATAAAGTGCACCTAGCTACATAAATGAGACAAACAAATGAAGTATTTAATCCTTTGTAACGTTAACAGAATATATTATGATGCGGAAAAGAATAAAAAAATACCCGGAAAAATGTATTGTTCAGTTTCGCCAGTCATTATTTGAAAATAATTTTGGCTACGGTGCGACTCTGATGAGAATGTAATGACTGTGCCTTTTTTACCTGTTCTACCTTGCAGTTTATTTTTAAGTGTCGTGTGGGATTTATCTCTTTTAAAATTTAAAGCTGCATACCTATTAGGTATAAAAGCATAATCGGCAAAATACGAATGGTCATATAAGTAAATATAAAAGACCTTATACAGAGAGGAAGGGATCATGTAACAAAATCTTTTACGGTAGTCCTAGACACCCCAGAGTTAATATTTATCGTCGGTTATTTAAACCAAAAACTGCTGTTTCTTACTAAAGTGTAGCACCTACTCAGTCCCCCCCGTTATGATAAATAGATAATACAAGTATAAAAAATATCTTTTGTCCGCTATTTCGTCCGCGTAAATGTCGGTTATCGCGGACGGAGACGAAGTCGCGGAAAAAAAGAATGTCCTTTCCTGGTGTTCGTGTTCAACTTCACCCCTACCCATCAAAATCGGTTTAGAGGTTTAGTCGTAAAAGCCTATTAGACAGACAGATAGAGTGATTTCCATATTTTATTATTAGCATGCGATATGGATATTATGAATGAAATAACTATTTAATTAAATACTAAGTTCCTACTAATTAAATAGTTATATTATCGGCTCATAGTTATTAATATCATCGCTACAATAGACAGGTATTATTTAACTTTAAAGTTAGCTCAGTTCCGATACAACAGTTAGTATTTGAAGTTCGATATCTAGTTATGAGCTTAAGTATCAAGTTTCTTCGTCAAATAGCCCTTGTTAAAACTTGGCAGAGTAACATCTGATTTTGAATTTTCGGTAACACGAGTATCGAGTTAATCCTAGCTTTTGGTAGTAAAAGGCATTTCAACAGGCTTCGGAAGCCGAGTGGTTGGCATCGGACCTGTTTTGCGGCAATACCGAGAATCTCTAATGATGCAAGGAAACAGGAAAATTGAACGAAAATGATTATTATGAAAATTGAAATTGAAAGCTGTCAAATAATGTTGGTACAGAAAATACCGTTATTGAAAAGTGGCTTAGGAACGTAATTTGTGTGGGCGTTTGATGTTCTCTGGTGATTTGAAGCCACCAATGGTTACCAATAAGGCTAAGTGGCTTGGTTTACGTACTTATTATTATTGGAATCATTTAGGAAAAGCAGCTTTATTTGCTTATTTATTAAGATAAATATTAGCACACTCTTCTAGTTTGACTTAGAATAGGCTAGTTAAAGTAGTGTAACATTATCAATTCATAGTTAAGTACTTTCTAAGGATATTTTGGACATCGCAGACATCGGTGAAGGAAAATATCGTGAGGAAATGTGGACATACAATTATATAAGTCGCAATACGCCTTCAGCAAGTGTGGTGATCAATGCTCGTGTCTTCTCTGTATGAGCAGAACCCTTTGTCTTGCAGCGGGATAATAATAGGCTGGAATAATTAATATCCATTTATTTTAAATAGAACATACAAATTATATTTTTAAAATATTATTACAAAAATAAAAACATTTAGAAATATAAAAATAGTAGCCCACCTATATCGAGAATCCGGTGGTTGAAGCAACAATACGCGCCGGGTCAAGAAGTACCGCTTTCTGAATCAAGCCCTTGATCCAACCGCCCACCGAGAGCCTCCTCAAATGTTGGTCGAAGCTCTTGGCTATTATGCCATTGGCATAATTATTATTATATTATATTCGTCTTCTAGTTTTATTGTTTGTCTTCCTTTTCAAAGGTTTTACGAATTTATTACTCATAAAGAACAATACACTGCCTCGTTGATATATGTATTGGTCGTAAAGCGCGACTGCTGAGCATGAGGTCTCGGGTTCGATTCCAAGGTCGGGGTAAAGCGTTATTGGGTCTTTCCATCAGAAACTCAGTAGAAGTAGTATTTTATTTTGCTTATTATTTCTTTATTCATTTGTTTTTTTTTATGGAATTCTAACAGTAGTATACTAACAAAGTGTCTTAACATTTAACTTAAAAAATATACCTACTACCCACTACATTTTCTTTAGATTTTTACTAAAAATAATATAAACTGATAGCAAACGTTCCGTACGTAACTGTTCTTAAGCTTTTAACAAGTGTTATGTATGAAAATCTAATTATATTTTGGTTACCCACACAGTTTGTGCTACAAAACTATTAGGTACAGATTTATGCTGTTTGTCTACATGTTCCTAATATTTGCTCAGAGAATGTTAATCATTATTACGTACTTACGCAAGACTAATGTGATTACCTACCTCTGGTTTCCCAACGGGCAGTCTGCATCAGTTTACAAGACAGTGAATAATGACGCCATATCTCATACATCAACATAATTTCTTTGGAGTTTTCTCGTAAAATGTAAAGTAGAACTAATAGGTGCAATATTACGCAGTGCAGAAACTACAATCATCTAGTAATTAAGTTACAAATAAGATTAAGATAAAAAGCTCGCTGTAAAAGTGAAATACTTAGTAGAAAAATTGCGTTAAATAAATGTGAAAACATTTAAGTCAGACAACGTACAATTTTAGGCCAAAGGTTTGGTCAAAGGTTTGGTCAGAGATTAGATAGCTCTTTGAGACGGTTTTTTTTAAATATCGCGGCACAAAATAAAAATTTTAGCTAAAAAGCTAAAACCCGACTGCGACAAAAACGTACACGGAGGAGCAAGACATTTTTAAGTTGGTATATCTATATATATTATGTATTGTAATTTTATAAATCATAATATAAAATCACTATAAAAATACATTAGACTATAAAAAAATTATGGTTTTTTCAAAGTCGATCTACCGGCCTACAAAATAATATAATAACCTGTGACTTACTAAAATGCCAAAGACATAAAAACTCTAAATCAAAACAAAAAAAGTTACAATAATACTTACTGCAGCGAACATTCCCTAGAAAAAGTTATCTAAAGGTTTATTTATCACGTCATTGTTAACCCTTAAAATCGATGACCAAACATGTTTTTTAAACTTGTAATTGCGTGTCAGAACCCCGAAACAAAACAATACGTGCCAGGAACTTTGTATATAAATGTATCTGAAACCACTTTTGTACCGGACAAATAAAACGAGCTCTAAACCCGCAGGACGATTTCCCTTTATGACTCGATGATCATAAACAGGTATATGCTGGTTAAATAAATATATAGCTTGTATTTTTATGTTCGGAATGCATGAATAAAAAAGAGTGTATTTAGGATGCTGATAAAAGAAAAATAGTACCTACTTAGGCTCACTTGCACTACAAATCTTTACTTAAATACATACAAATAAATAAAAAAGTGTCTTTTCTATAAATTGTACATAAGTACTTTATAATTTTATAATTATTCTTAGGTTTTATGTTTAGGTTAATTATTGTATATAAAATAGTACATATTAATAGTTAAGTAGTACAAATTAAAAGTGTCTGTTCGTAATGTCAAAATAACTGCTATTTACACAGTACTAAAATATTTACACAGTACCTAGGTACTTTTACAATTTTTTTTATTTGTTTATTCATATTAAATCGTCCTGACTTTCATCACATGACTGTCAATGTCGTTTGATACATTCATGTACTTAATTGTGGCTACCAGAAGGCCAATTCTATTAAGTAAAAACATTAAAATTCAAGTCGCAATCTCATCTCAGCGACAATCAATCAAATATCTAGATACATTAGAGACATTTTTGACAGATTGAGACCGAGATTAGATTGCGATCGTTCCTAAGAGTTAATAGAATTGCCCCCCTGATACATCATTATAAACTTCGTGTATATATGCACTCGAGACGCATAGTTAGGAAGACGTTTACACAAGTTTACAAACTACGTGCTCTACGTTTGGTACATTAAGATGCTCATCTGGAATGCAGATAGATAGAATACATATCCACACTATACTACTATACATACTATGTTTACTACCTATTATTCATAATAATATAATGAAGCAGGAGAGATTTTTTGTTTGCTTGTTTCTTTAAACGCGATATTCTCTGGAAGTACTAGTCGGATTGGAAAAATTCATTATATAATAATATGATAACCAGATTAATGAGAAATAGTATAGGTACTAAGGACTCGTGGAACATTGTACATTATTGCACCAACAATCGTCACACGATATACCTACATACAGACCTATTACAAATGCATAAGTAGGTATCTGAGCACCTGCAACGGATTTAAGTTATCCTATAATAGCCCTTTTGACACCCACATAGAGTTGATTATTTAACCAAAAAAAAAATACAATTCCATTAATTAACACTGTTTCAATTAGGTACATTTTGATATTTCACTCTTTGTGAATAAACAGAGCGTGAATTTGGATACGCACGTCGAAGCATTTTACGGTTAATACAGACATTGCATTTAACAATGTGATTTTAATTGGAATCGAAATAAGTAATAATATCGAAAATGTTTGATATAATTGCGAAATATTCAATATTTCGCACAATGTATGAAGCTACAGATTTTCAAAATAGCTATACGTTGAATGTAATGAATGTTCTTTGCGTAACAAAATATAGTGCAATGGACTTTGACTTTGGTCCTTTATGACTATCAATTTGTACACCTTAATCATGGGAAATCATGAAAAACTTTTTACGCTCTGGGTAGAGCTGAAGGGAGTGTTAGTCTCTTACTATAACCCATACGTGTTCAGTCCTCCTAAATACCCTTTGCGTCCCAGGGCCGCGATGAGTCTTTCGAACAAAATCCGCAACCCGGGCAGAATTTGTGGGCCTAATATGAGCTTGCTGATGTAAAAGTTTTCAATTCGAATCAGTTTTTAAATTGGAAATACGACTAGATTGTAGCATTTTAATGGTCTCATTGAAATAAATGATTTGACTTTGACATAAAAAACTTGTATAAAGGACCAAATAACTATGACGTCAGCAGTCATTATTGCGTATTTAGCCAAATAAATAACACCTATGTAAACCTTATATTTAACTCACAAAGACTAAGTTCACATTAAAAGATTCCTAAAGAAAAAAAAATCAATGAAAATAAAAAAGATTTAAACATCTAATTTGAATAAGAAAAACTCGGAGATAACGAGGTCTAATGAATGATAAATGAAAGCAAACCGTTGTAAAGTTAGCGAAGGTCTTGGGTTTATAATAAAGAGGTCAGATAATGGTCTGGCAAGAGATTTTAGACAACTTTAAAGATTTTATTAGTGTCATCGCAATTGTATTTTTATGTCATTAGTTATAGGTAGGATTATTGTAGAAACTAATTGGGATTGCCACGATTGCACTTACTGAACATTTTTCTGTACATATTGATAAAATAAAGATAAAATAAAAATAAAATCCATTTTAGTTTTAACTTATTGAAAAGTTGTAATTCTTAGCTTAAGTATTCGGAACGGATACGTTCTTAGAAAAAAAACATATTTCACGCACTTAAGTGCGCAAGTCGTAAAAAAACGCCTAGAAGAAAAAAGGGTTAGGTACCTTCATAGTTCCAATGCGACATCATTAATTTCAATATAAAACACCCTACGCTGACAGAAACGATTTGTAGGACATGTGAAAAACCTTGACATTTGACCTGTCTGTACATAGTTTCTTGATTTTTATTATGCCCATAACATCACGCCTGTAATCCCCGAAAGGTTAGGCAGAGGTGTACTCATTAGTACCTACACCCACATTTCTTCAGTTATGTTTAAGTAGGGGCGAGCCTATTGCCATCAAACGGGCACAAATCCAAACTCCGAGTCTGCTACTGAGAAATTCCTGGTGGAAAAACCCAATAACACTCTTTTTTATACGAAGGCTAGTAAAACACAGAATCAATGTAAACGTTTCAAAAATGATTCGTAATGGGCCAGCGCGCAGCGGTTCAAATGTGGGCAAGTACCTAAATGACTTTTTCAATTCATTTGTACTTTCTAAGTTTATCTTTAGTTACGGAAAACATCGTGAGGAAACCTAGACTTAAAGTTAGTATAAGTCTGAAGTCGCCAATCTGCCTTAAACAAGCGCGGTATTCTATGCTAGTGCCTTCTCTGTATGGAAAGAGGCCTGTGCCCTTCTGTGGGTCAGTAAAAGATTGGTATATTATATTTTGTTTATTTGATTCTGTAACGAATATCACGTACGTATTGACATGGCATTAGAGAAGAAAATGCGTAGTAGACGTTAATGAATTTGAAGATGATCGTAAAACAATATGTTTTTTCTGACTTCAAGTGCAACTGTCGAAGGAAGAAAAATGAAGAAATAACGAGAACATAATAGCTACTTGCAGCTACACGAGTACTTTGATACGTCATAAAAGACAGTTGAAAGAGTAAAACGAAAGCGAAATAACGACACATCATGTTGTACCATAAAAGTTGAAAACAACAGTTTTATGGGAAAGGGGCATAGCTTTTATTGTTTATTGCACCGTTTATTGCTTTTAGGACATCGTTGAGACAAGATAACATGTTTTTCTCGTGAATAAGTGTAGGAAATGGCGATTGGAAAGTAATACTGATGTTAGGTAGGAATAGGCATTTTTATTGTTTTGTGCTGTTTATTTAAATCCAAATGAATAGTTTAATGTGATAGTTGCAATAATGTTTTGCCACAGGAAACCCAATTCCTATAACTTTTAGGAACGATTACACAATCTGTCAAAAATGCCTATAACATTTTTTTTTAAATTGTGTATGAATAAGATTGCGACTAGGTTTTGAACTCTTAGAATTAATGAAATTGGCTTTGTACGATTTACATTAAGGACTAGTCAATGATATTTCCTTAGAATATTTATCATTGGCACGAGTTTGCAGAATTTCTTATCTTTTTTTGTGCTTATGCACATAACACAATATAATTGCATGAGTGATTTTCTAATTATATCTTGTACAGACGAATTACAAAACTCATATTTGTGCCTGCTGCGTAATAACTGAATTGCATTTACAACCTTAATATTCAACAATTACCTTTCAACTTCTCTATCAAAATTATGAACGGAACATTTCCGAATGAGATGTCCAACCGTTTAAAAAAACAACGCTTTATTGAGACAGAATGTAGAGTTTAAAACTCAGGTGTAACAAAGCTTTCAATTACTAACTCAAATAGTAGATACGTACTTCACTAAGTACCTTTTAGTACGTAGTTTTTGTTTGTTCTTAAGTACTTACTAAGCGCCGAGGATGCGGCCGAGAGTTTTTTAAACGATTTTGCACTAACTAGTAAGTTAATTGAATTTTATGCTAATTTATTCTTGCTAACGACTCCTGTGTGAGACTAGCAGTGCATACTTTGTTATGTAGAAGGGAGTTTTTCCTCTAGGTAAGTTGTAATGAGTAATGTAAGAAAAATTCATAATATTTTACGTTTTATTTATTTATTTATTTATCTGATGGAAAACCAACAGCTATACATAAGATGGATACAGAATTGAGTAAGTTACAGGTTTAGTAAGATATAATTTATAAAATCGTCAGTATGTGCAAATAATTTGCATTTATTTACATTATTTTCTTTAAAATATTTTAGTATTTTGTAAGTGGAAAAATTCCAGAAAATAAAACATTAAAAGGGAAGTAATATGATATACGTAATGCTGATTATTTCCTTGTTCTATTATACTGTCAAGTATCTACTCTGCTACATTCATTAAAATTAACCCGGGGAGCGCATTGTTGGGTCAAATTGACCCATGCCATTTTGAATCGTGTGTTATTTTTAGAATTTTAGTGCGATGTCGCCGTACTTCTCAGTAGCTGGAGCGAACATTCTCCCCTATTCGTTTGTTACCGCTATTCAGTCGGGTCGCAACTACACCGCGAGATACACGAGGCCAAACGACTAAAAAGGTAAATATGACCCAACCATACACTCGATGTCGTTATTTTGCGCCAATTATTCAGCTTATTTTATTGTTTATCATTTTTTTTTAGGTTTATTTTCAAAATGAACCGGGAAGAACTCGAGCGACAGCGGATTTTAGCCATATTACAATTTAGAAGATTTATGTTTTGTTAACTTTTGATTGCTATAAGACAGAAGATGTCATTTTTGTTGATTTTTCGTACTACTTTATTTGAATTTACATTAAACACGTATTTCATGATGAATTCGTTTATTTTTATCTGAAACCTTTTCAGTGTTAGTGACATAATGAAATTACAGTAACAGTTTTATAAAATATCTCGTATATTGGAAAAACATTCATGTTTTCAATCGGGTCATCTCGACCCAACCCTACACTCGGTGTAACACTTTTTCACCATGCGCACCCCGGGTTAAATTGTATCTACAATTATTGCTATGTAGTATAAATAAATTAAGTACCTTTGCGCTAACTAGGTATGTATTATGGTAATTTACTTTCGTTCCTAAAAAATATACCTAATAATGCGGTAACACGTATTATTCAACAATATTATAAGCGGTTTTATTACATTCCTTAATGTCTACTAATAAGCAAACTGTAACGAATTTACAAAATATTCGTGTATTTTTTTCTTTTATGTAATTACAACTGTTAATCTGAACCTGGCATGATGCTTGTAATAATAAAAATGGACGATGCGAAAAATATCGAGCAAGTTGTGATACATTTCCGTCGATGATCAATAAGTTATGATACCATAGCCGCGCGACCCCGCAATGTACCACAACTAGCACGATATTTCTCACATCGTCTAAATAAAACTATAGTTTCTTACTCAAACGACTACAAAAGCGAGTGTCAATTTTACCAATTTGTATTTTTTTTCGTTTACCAATCACCAAACCATTAACAGCAAAACCACATGATATCGCGTACTGCAAAATTAAATCATTGTTAATTGGAGGCACATTAATTTGCGTAATTACTAGCCGTGGTTGCTCACTGAAAACAAACATTATTGTGAAAGGTAACTGTTTAATGTATTTGTACTTACATTTTGCTTAATATATATCACCAATTTCCCCTTCAGTATTGTCTGTTGCAGCATCTGAAACAAAGGAAACCTATTTATTAGGTATTTTCTTACTTATTACTTTATTTTTTTAATATTAGCTGACTTAGCGAACTTTGTACTGCCATTTTTTTATGAAAAACTTTGTATGGGAAAATCAAGGGAAAAAGTGTTTTCTTTTCTCGTAAATTTTCTAATGTTTTTAATAGTTATTCTACTATTAGAGATGGAGACAAATACAACTAATAAAAAACCATTAAAATCGGACATTAAAAACGAAATTTGTATGGGGACTTCAGACTTATATTTACTACTAGCTTCTGCCCGCGACTTCGTACGCGGATCCTATTGCTTATGCCAGCGACAACGGGGTCGTCAAAATCGAAGATCGTCTGATGTAGAATTCTAAGGCCCGGGGACGGGAAAACAACGGGATGAGCGAGACCATTGGAGTCGTTCTAGATCTTTGATTTTTAAACGTCAACAGAGAGTGCTCATCAGGCTGAACAACTCTTGCTAAGACGTCATTCCTATATTTATGTTATAGTGTAGCTGGGCTCTTGGAGTTTCACATCAGCTGTTCCAGATCTTCAAATTTTATACGACAACAGAGAGTGCTCAACAGGCTGAACAACTCTGGCTAAGACGTCATTCCCATATGTTATAGTGTAGCTGGGCTCTTGGAGTTCCACATCAGCTGTTCCAGATCTTCAAATTTTATACGACAACAGAGAGTGCTCATCAAGCTGAACAACTCTTGCTAAGACGTCATTCCTATATTTGTTATAGTGTGGCTGGGCTCTTGGAGTTCCACATCAGCTATTCCAGATCTTCAAATTTTATACGACAACAGAGAGTGCTCATCAGGCTGAACAACTCTTGCTAAGACGTCATTCCTATATTTGTTATAGTGTAGCTGGGCTCTTGGAGTTCCACATCAGCTATTCCAGATCTTCAAATTTTATACGACAACAGAGAGTGCTCATCAGGCTGAACAACTCTTGCTAAGACGTCATTCCTATATAATTATGTTAAAGTGTAGCTGGGCTCTTGGAGTTCCACATCAGCTGTTCCAGATCTTCAAATTTTATACGAAAACAGAGAGTGCTCAACAGGCTGAACAACTCTGGCTAAGACGTCATTCCCATATGTTATAGTGTAGCTGGGCTCTTGGAGTTCCACATCAGCTGTTCCAGATCTTCAAATTTTATACGACAACAGAGAGTGCTCATCAGGCTGAACAACTCTTGCTAAGACGTCATTCCTATATTTGTTATAGTGTAGCTGGGCTCTTGGAGTTCCACATCAGCTGCTCCAGATCTTCAAATTTTATACGACAACAGAGAGTGCTCATCAGGCTGAACAACTCTTGCTAAGACGTCATTCCTATATATGTTATAGTGTGGCTGGGCTCTTGGAGTTCCACATCAGCTGTTCCAGATCTTCAAATTTATTCTCTTAGCAGAAAATGCTCATCACGTGAAACGATTTTTGCTATGGTACCATTTTTGTATCTCTTATAGTTTAGCTGGTCTGTTGCGGTTCTGCATCAGGTGTTCAAGTTTCCAAGATAAATTATAGCCTATATGTTGCCAAGACTTAATACCTATACAACAAAAAAAAAATCATTCAAATCCGTCAAGTAGTTCCGAAGATTAGCGTGTACAAACAAACAGACAAAAAGACAAACAGACAAACAGACAGAATTTTTTTTTTGGTTTCGTGCTCTATTACTGTTTCTAAACCCACCTCAATTATTATTTTTTTAATATATTCAATGTACAGACACAGTTTTTTTACTGTTTTATTATATTTTTTTTTTGGTTTCGTGCTCTATTACTGTTTCTAAACCCACCTCAATTATTATTTTTTTAATATATTCAATGTACAGACACAGTTTTTTTACTGTTTTATTATATGTATAGATAGATAAATCCAGCTATTATACATATAATAGCGAATTAAAAAGTGTTATATTATTTTGTAAAAGAAGTTTCAAGTTAAGACCTACGCTTATTGCTACTAAATGGAAACTTAGGTCAGATTACAAACTACTGGGAGCACAATGGAATGAGTTGAATACAATAGGAAACAAAAGTAAGCTCTTTCGAAGAAATAAGAAATAGAATGTCGATTTTTTTTGAAAAACAACAGTTCTTCAAGAGAAAAGTACAGAATTTTTTATTCCAAATCTTGGGACGTATTTTCTTTGTTCATTTTAATGGTATTTTATTTTAACGGTAATGCATTTGTTTCAGATTGCAGGGTTTATTTCGAAAAATATATTTATAGAGCAGAACATTTTATTCTTGTTTTTTGGAGCTTTTTAGTATTAACATACAGGCTGATTAGCAATTCAATATGTCCCTTAAATGTTAATGAACTAGAGCTATTTTGCAACAAAATATGTCACCTCGAGGACTTGTAATCAAAACTGTTGATTTTGAGTTTTATCTCATACTTTTTTTTCAAATTTCGTTTATTTAATTAGATTTTCTTTCAGAGTCGATAAAATTTCTTACAATAAGTAGTTTTTGGCCAACTTAAAATCTGTCCAGTTATTTTTGGAATTAAAATTGAAAATGAGCTCTAGTTTAGGCCCTCTAAAGAAATGTCGTTCGAAAATCTAATTACTAATCACCCTGTAAGTTTAAGTCAAAGACTATTCCTTTTAAAAAAGTCATGTTTTGCCCCGAAGGTTTATCATTTTCTTTAAATACATTTAATCACAATTATTTTTCAAAAGAATTTAAAAGGTTACTTTGTAAACTGAGGTCATGTTTTCGAGATGGCTGTGGGGCAGTCTATTGGTATCCCAGGGAGGTGTTGTTTAACAAAGTAAAATCCGAAGCTCCCTAATTGTAGGGCCTGAGGCCTGAGGCAAAATTACAAGTCCTCAAGATCGTGCCCTTCATCTTTGTAGGCCGTTCGGAAATACACGAGGAAAAATATTTTATAGGTCGGTAGCTATATTTTTTTTCCTTAATTGGTTTATTACTGGCGAGTTTCTGAACGATGTCCCGGGAAACATTAAAACTTTGTGTCAACTTTTTTTGTTGACGGTGATAAATTTTATAATTACGTTCCACAAGATTGTAGCAAGGCTGTGACGTCACAAGATGAGACGTGATTTTTGAATAGCTTTTATTTATCTTTCAATGTTCGTATGTAAGATATTTATTGCTTAATCGGTGTAATGTCAACCTTTATTTTTAACTACTTAGCTTTTCGTCCGCGTCAAAAGTAATATATTAGCCCATGGGAACCGTACATTTTTCCAGATTAAAATGTAATGTATGTGCTATTCCAGACTATAGTCTATCTCTGTGTCACATCTAGATTTGTTTAGCCGTTTTGGCGTGATTGAGTAACAAATATCTATCCAAACTTTTGCATATATAAATAGAGTAGTAAGAAAGTAAGATTACGATTAAACTGCTTGAGTGATCTGTCACCGTGACGGCATGGACATGAACATCTAAGGCACCTAAAATTCTATTTGTACATAATACATACATGTACCTAGTGTAATCCACGATTGTGAAACGTAAAATTTCGGGACATCATCTTGTTAGTACGGTACAGTTGGCTGAAGTAACGAGAGCGAGATACAGAATTCGAGACGTATATGCACGTTAGTTTAAAGTTTGAGTCATTGATATTCATATCCGACCTCGTTCTACTATCATCTATCTGTATATTCATCTATACAATATTAAGGCTAAAGAGTTTGTATACAGAAAAAAAACAAATTTTAGTTTGGTTAAGTACTCGAATAAAGAAAATTCTATTCTATTTTAAACACGGTAATTTCAAGAATTACACGTTCAATTTTGCGATATACCTACACCTCGTTTATTGAGAAAGATTAAGAAAGATTATAGGTTGTCGTCATGCTATGACTTACGGGAGCGAAGCAGTAACTAAAGAAGTAACTTAGGGCGCCTTCACATTACGTCGCAAGCAGTGCGGCAGCAGCGCGGCAGCCGCTTTGGCTTGGATTTTCATCCAAATTTGCGGCTGCCGCGCTGCTGCCGCACTGCTTGCGACGTAATGTGAAGGCACCCTTAAAGGACATCCTGCCCATGGTATCTACCCATTCGTGCTAGCACCTTGTGAGCTACAGTTTTTAAACGCGGCAGGTGCCTTTTTATGTTCGTGCCGATTTGATAGAAGATGGCTGTGCATGGTTTTACACAGGACTTGGTGCATAGCTTACTGCAGTTTTAAAGTCTAAGGTCAGCACTCTAACACTTAAGAGGGATTTAATTATAGTTAGCTTGCGACGCGCGACGCTCTGCGATATATCTACTATGATATGCTGCTTTATAAAGCACGGTACAGAATTGGTTGATTGAAGGCTGGCTAGTTTTACACAAGGCTTAAATGCACAATACGCGTACATATCAATTTCAATTGAACCGGCAGTACAGTCGAAATTGGATTTTTTAACAAAGAACTCGAGGTTGTGAAATAAAGCAAAAAACTTGACTCTTTTCAACGGAATTATTCAAAATTATTCTGGCTACTCTCCGGGTATGTAGGCGCTGAGGAAATTACACAAAGCGGATTGTGGCGACGCACTCAAACGGACTGACCGCAGTATTAGGATGGGTGACCATTTTTATTGGCAATTAAAAGACTTGTATTACCATACGATTATTTGTTGGTTAGACCTAGGGAACGTCCTAGGAAGACCTACACTGACCTTATTGATGCGGTTCTCTAGAAAGTTTAGGTGGGCAATACTCGATACCGGCGTGCTTGTACGACAAGATGTATGAACTTGGACGACGCGAAAGGAATATGTAAGGATCGTAGCAGGTGGTCTTCTGTGGTTTCTGCCAATAACCCTCATAGGAAAAAGGCGAGAGCTTATGTGTATGTAGACCAAAAAACTGATTTACGGCTGTAAACAATATTCATATAGCAGGAGACACAAAACAAAAATCGACAGTCCTTTGTGCAGACAAAGTGTATAGAACGGTCACCTATCCACGGACCGACCTTTGCAAGAGCAGCTTGACCTAAAAGGACCAAAAGCCTGAAATTCAAAGGCACAGAAAAACGGGCAATATCGATATCTAGTTTTAGAGCTCTCAACATTGAGAGTGCGTCCCTCAGTGCTTTGTGTATGAAAGAGTAGAAAGAACAAAGGGTGTTCCAATTCCATTCACTTTTTATTCAATGGCATGAATACGGAATAAAGTTGAGGGTTTGGGGAAAAATTGGAAATTAATCAAATCACAGATACATTTTGGTGAATTATTTGAATAAATTATCATATGGTATAAGTCACCTTACCACTAAAACATTAGAGTATCATTTTGTCTGCAAACTTATCAGTAGTTCAACAAACTGTGACACGAGAATGCTTCATGAAATTCAAACTAACGTTTTAGGTGTGGAAGTTTGGATTTTATAATTCAATCATGCCGAAACAGCTAAACGGATTTTAATGAAAATGAACACACAGACGACGTTCGACCTATAGTGGCACATGTCATACTTTTTGTTCCAGTAAAAGGCACAGTTTAGTGATCATAAAATAAAATCGCTAACGAAGTTTCTAGAAATAAACTGGTAAAATGTACATAAGGCACAAGATGCCATATTCCAATAAGCTTTACAACATTTGTTATAATTGGTATTAAGTAAATCTAGATAGTACGGTGAGTGCCCTGTATTATGTGACCCTTTTCAAGCAGAAGTTGAGAGATGGATGGGTCAGGTAATAACACTGACACTGACTGTAGGTACATCTAGAGGTGGCAAGATTTGTCTCTCCTTTAGATATACCTCAAAAGAAAAACAATCACGGAATTTTCAAGACTATTTAAAGCCTTAACATTAAAATAACCGACGCCGTTTAAGTTTTGAATTGTCTCAAGTTAGTAACAGAAATAGACAAAGTCTATTCAAAGTCCCTAAAGTTCCCAAAAGCTACCCTATTGAACAGTTTGAACGTTAGCAAAATCAATGAGCCAGTGTTGGAATTAGCACAGCAGAGGTGCTGTCTTGTGGCGCGGCTCACCACCGGAACAATTGAAATAGGCATTCCAATTTCCTGCGAATAGTGACTGTTCGCGGAAATAGAAACGTTTTCGAACTTTACTGCGTGCGCGCTTGTAGTTGGAATGTTGAATGAGTGTTATTTCATGCGCATGAATTCTGAAGAACTGTGAAATGTTTGATTGCAAAGTGAAAGTCTAATCATTTATTTCAATTAGACAATGAAAAGGCACTTTTGAACGTCATTCAAAGTCAAAGTCAAAGTCAAATCATTTATTTCAATTAGCCCATTACAAGGCATTCATTCATTTTCATTTATATGAAAGAAAAAAATATTGAATCAAGTTGCCCATTCCAAAAAGTAGTTTTGCGATTTGATTGTCATGAAGACAGTTTCACTCTCTTACATTTACTATAGACGTTTTTAAAAAATACCTTTGTATTACCCACCATAATGTTATGGCAATAAGTTCTACTTTTTCTTACAAGATAAAATTAATAAGTAGCACTTAGAGATTAGGTGAAAACCTTATTATCTGTTCGTCGTGTAATGTGGACGATTACTTCGCAACAGCTTGTCTGCCGAAAATAATTACGTCCCAACTTGGGTCTATGAGGAAAACTTGAGAGTTTTTCTGTTTTCAGACTTTAAGGGGTCTTTTGTACGCTGTTACAACAAGGTGAAAATAAAGCTAACATTTTAGTTGTAAAATATTATGTGGGCTAG
Organism: Hoplodrina blanda; assembly: GCA_949316365.1. Lineage (NCBI taxonomy): Eukaryota > Metazoa > Arthropoda > Insecta > Lepidoptera > Noctuidae > Hoplodrina > Hoplodrina blanda. The sequence continues at coordinate 7,083,541 of OX438589.1, read as the reverse complement.
TATTTTATTTTATGACATACGAACAGGGAACAGGGTCTGACAGGTTTCCAATATTTTAGAGTGCATTCATTTTAATATCTGTGTGGTAGAGAACGCTCTGCTAGCGTTGACTGCAGTACTCTGTATATGGGCTTAAAACACATTGTTGAATGGCTCGCGGATCTATTATTATGTTTATGACCATACACTTTAGAATGTTTATCATACATACTCGTGGTTAAACAAAGGTAAACACAGTAAGCTATAAGCCCAAGCGAAATATCAACACTTACAAAATAGGTGTACAACAAAAAGCGTGAAGTAAATAAAACAACGTTAAAAGGTTGGTAGGTTTCCCCGGCCATTTTAGCTTCCATAAATAAGATGCATTTTTAATCAAGCGGAAAAAATATACAAACAAAAAAGACCCTTATATACTTGTTATCATTTCTTGCGAAAAAGGTTTATTAGTGCTGTAACGTTTCTTTTAAGGCTAAGTCGGCAAGTCCCTTGAAAACTTTTGGAATATTCAGTGGAGCGTCTGAACCCACCTTGATATATTGACTGCTCTTGGACACAAATCTGCAAACATTGCTCCTTAAAAATATTGAGTAGGACTTGGAAATGATGAGGTTTATACTTATGTTATACTTATGTTTCGCGCGGTAGTGGCGCATAATATATTTCTTATTTGTATTTATTTTGCTTTTGTATACAATTTTTCTTCTTATGTTATGTGCATCATTTTCGCGTGAATAAACAGTTTTTCTTTCTTTACTTATTTTTAAAGAGATTTTTGTGTGAGTGTTCAAGACATTTGTGTTAAAAGTGGTTTAAAGTTATGGTTGATTTGGTTTCAATGGATTTTGCAGGGTTAGGCAATAGGCATATAACATTTTTCAGTACTAGGTACTGCAATGTTTAATTAAATTACGTAATGGTTTTTATATAATACTAAGCTTCTACGCGTAACGTCGTCCGCGTGGTTTTTTTTCACTTACTTTAAGATATATTTTTGGTTACTGCTCCGCTCCTGTACGTCATAGCGTGATGTTATAAAGCTTATACAGATCTTTACAAATCTCGCTATATATGTAAGAATTCGACTAGTAGTTCCAGAGATTAGCACGTTCAAACAAACACATATACAGACAAACAAAAACTCTCTTTGGCTTTATTATATTAAGTAAGTAGGTATATCGCTATAATCTATAAAAGAATTCGACTAGTAGTTCCAGATATTACCGCATTCAAACAAACAAATAAACAGACAAACAAAAAGATATCTTCGGCTTTATAATATTTAGTAAGTAGGTATAGCCACATATCTATTACAAGTATACAAGAAAACAAAAACATCAAACCAACCATAGAACAATGAAGATTCAGTAATTAAGGTCTGTTCTTTCATCTAACAGTGGTATTGTTAAAGAAACCAAATAAACAATTAAGTTAACCTTGGATAGCGTCTATATAACGTTTACAGGAAAAACTTTTCCCGTTGCCATGAATGAAGAAGAAGAAAGGAAGAAAATGCAATAATAATACAATTAGTGTAGTTAACAGTTGGGAAGAATCCTCGGTTCTTTCATTAATTACGTTACCGTGTAGTGGGTAGGAGATTGAATGTGGCTTTGATTTGGTCCCGTTAAGTACAAACTTCATTGTAGTTTAGGGGTTTTGATGTTAATCGTAATTGAAAAGAACAAAAGTCAAATGACCTTTTCCATGATTGGTGTATAAAAACTATTTCTTTAGATGCTTTGGCGTTTTTTAAACTTCTTATAAATTAGTTCTTCTCATAAGTGTAGTAATAAGATAAGTTTAGTGTCGCGTCTTAGTAAAAGTGATTCATTCGATTAATCGATCGTAATTTTTTAAAACCAACACTCCAGTGTCTTTGCCACTCCAGTTATATTTACAGTTCAACATAGTTGACTCTTAAAAATATTTTTTATCAAAGAAATATAGGTATTTAACAATATTTCCCAACGGATCTGTCAAATATTACGAAAGTTAAGAGAAACGATTTCAACAAAATGGTTTTGTGTTAAAAACACTTTTAAACGAATTACACCAGCGGGTAAACGAATTATCGCTACTAATAATAATATAATTAAAATATAGCCCTAGTGTTTTTGGTTTCACCTGATGACCGCACTCGAGTCGATTGAGAAGTACTATAATGCCATCTTAAAACATGATTGATAAATATTATAGGTACAGTAAGAAAATAAATGATACAAAGAAAATTGTCATTGATTGATAATACTTGGGTTCCGTACGATTAATGATTACCATAACTCATCCCTAAATCAGACAAATGGATTCAGGTAAGTATGCCTATTAATTTCAATTTATATTGAGGACGAAAAAAAAGATTATTTAAGTATTATTATGTTGTACCTCAATTTCGTTGTTTCCAATTTGTTTTGACCGTTTGTGTAGGCACTTAATTGCTTTTATTTTACAAGTTAGTTATTGGTTTGTTTTTCTTCGATGATTGTTATTTGTAAAATGAGTCGTTAAATAGTTTTTTTGGGAAAACGCTTACATGTGGATAGTTTATATGTTTTACCGCCATTGATAGTAAAACATTTGGTTTAAATTGAAAGATTAAAATATTTGTAACAAAAATAGCTGCTTACATGGGTAACCAGATATCCACTACGTAGGTACTTACTGTCAATTTAATCATGCATTTAAACAGCATTGTTTTAACAAAAGGATAAAATCCAAAATGTTGTGCGAAGCTTATCGTAAATTCACAATAAGCCCATGGCTCTGCAAACGTAAACCAACGAATTAGATAAACCAGTTTACTTGGTGATTGTGCATATTCATGATTTTATTGTTGAATAATTGGATCACTGAGCAAGTACAATCGTGCACAATAAGCGTTTTATTTGCGATAGCAGATTTATTATTGTTTGGCATTATGTTTTAACGTTCAATCAAAAGTTGCTAAAAACAAGTTGCCTAGTGGGGAACGAAGTATGTCAAAGTTGCTGGCAATTTAACAACTCTGGTTTTGACTTTTTATATAACAAATCAATGAACGCCAAAATAGAAATCAATTTTCAATTTATGTTAGTATCATCGGGTCATAATACCATCACAATTATACATACATCAATGGATAATCGGCATTCAAGTACTTATTAATTATTGACCAGATGTACTTAGTAATTTTATTTTATTATTTATTTCTTTATGACCACCTCCTGAGGCAAAGATGCAAAACTACACCTTATCCAAACACCCAAACTTAAGGCACAAGTAGACAATTTGCAGGAATTTCCCAATGACATTCCGACTATAAGACCCAGTGACGAAAATCGGTGGAGAGTGGTGCGTTTTAAACAGATTACATTGGAGAGGATCGAATCACGATCGGATTTTCTGCACACGTTGGCACAACACGTACGCCTGCGAGGAGCGCTGTGGTTGGACCACAGATATGTCGAGCAAATCTTGTTAAACACATCGGTGAAGTCTGGGTAGATATTCCATGAATGCAATGGTTTCGATAAACTTATTGAGGTAAACTTGTTATGGGTAAAACATCTATGTTATGGGTGGAAGGGAACATAGCATGGCGCATATTTCCGTCTAGGACGATATTATTATTTTTAAATACCAACTTGTTTTGGTTTTAGGCATTTGTAAATAACAATTTTTATGTGTTCACTTTTACGTGAATAAACAGTTTTTCTTTCTTTCTTTCTTATAGCCCCCAGAGATAAAACTTTTAATCGGTAATTTAAGAAAATATCAGCTGTTCAAAAGTGTAATCGAATATTAAAGAAAAAATGGGCTGTGCAACACCTACACGGTCAAAATGTTGGATTACGAAAAATCTTTACTGATAAAAAGCTATACCAATGGCGAATGTCATAGGCATTTTATGGCTTAATTTATTTCCACGGGGACAAAGTCGCGGTCAATAGTTTGTTAAAAATATAAATTGTATAAATGTGTAAACACACATCCAAGATTGTTGATATAAAAGCTACTTGTACGGCTTATATCCCATCAAGTGTGGCTATTAGTGCCATATCGCTGAGTAAAAATGTGTGTTTATATCGGAAATACGTCGATGCTTTAAGCTACGTCGGGCTGCAATACAAAAATAAGAAGCAACGCGAAATGCACTAATGCGATTCCCATATCTGCTAATACTCGTAAAATGAAACTGTAATACTTTTAGGAAAATATTCATGAAAATAATTAGAGACACATTCATGTCGAGTTAAAAGAAGGAAGAAACACTTCACTCAGTGTCGATTATATGATTTTTGTTACGTTTCAATCATTGTGCAATTCTCTGTAACGCTTTCTAACGTTGATGTTCACTTTAAAAATACGTGCCGAAAAATTGATTAAGGACGAATTTTACTAAACTTATATAATAATAATACCAGCCCATTATTGTCCCACTGCTGGGCAAAAGCCTTTTCTCATACAGAGAAGGCACGAGCATTAATCACCACGCTTGTTTAATGCGGATTGGCGATTTCAGACTTATCTTGGGACAACTTGGGACAACTTGGAACAACAACACACACGGCCATCTGATCCCAAGCTAAGCAGAGCTTGTGTTATGGTAACCAGACAACTGATATACATACTTATATAATTTATAAATACATACATATTATAGATAAATTACACCCAGACACAGAACCAACAATTATGCTCATCACACAAAGTTTGTCCTGGGTGGGAATCGAACCCACTACCTCCGGCTTTGCAGTCAGGGTCACTAACCACTAGACCAACGAGGCAGTAAGTATAATTACAAGTCCAGATTTCCACTCGATGTTTTCCTTCACCGATGTCAGTGTTGTCCAAGATAAATTTAGAAAGTATATATGAATTGAAAACGTCACATTGGCACCGAAACCTTATGATTAAAAGGCGGGCCTTAAAGACTGGGCCATGACGATATACTCGTATGACCATAAAATCATTAATATTCAAAGCAGGCAAACAACTAAAATATTTTATAATGGAAGATCTATCACTCATTTACTTATCTAGCCACGTTTAATTTCACAGTCTTACTGGATTAATTACTTGTTTAATTTTAAATTAGCAAGAAAACTGAAGAGTTTCAGATTCCCGAAGAATCCTTTTTACAATGTAATTGGATCTACTTGTTTTACTTCTGATTTTAGTTAATGAACGTTTTCGCTGTTCGGGTGAAACGACGATTTTGTTAAATTAATTTTGTTTAAACAAATTAATAAATTATTACGCTTTAAATATCGTTTTCATTATTGTAAGTACCGGATTTTCTCTTTAAACTGAAAAGATAGAGTGGAATCAAGTCACAAGAGAAAATAGTGGGATATCTTTGCTCAGGAGCCTTTGCCCAGTTTCTCACTCCTGGGCAAAAGTATCCCACTATTTTCTTTTGGGGCTGTTTAGCGGCAACTTGTGTATATAAGGTGTTTATAAACGTGTGTTCTTAAGAAAACATTAACAAAAAGAAAAAAATCGAACTAAATAAAAAGCAAAGGTTTTAAAGTGGCGATCAATGCACGTGCCTTTTCTGTATGAGGCAGTAGGACATTAGGCTGATATTATTATTTTTAATATTATTTCCTGACAAAATTGTTTATTTTTTGGCAATTGACTAGCCCCCTATTACATGGAACTTAAACATAACTGGCGAAATGTGGATGTACTAATGGGTACAGCTCTCGTTAACCTTTCGGGGATTGCAGGCGTGATGTTATGTTATATTCCTTTCGAATTTCGCCTGCATCATGAGTGCATTTACAAACATACAAACTCTCAAAATACGCGCCTGGTTGTGCAAAGATAACAAGATTTAAGAAGACGGGAGATGATCGCTAGAACGTTTAAAACTATGTACTTACGTCTACTTTAAACTTTAGTACAAGCTAAGTCATCAGTTAAATACAGACTAAGATACACTAATGAATTATTCGTATCTGAGATATCAGAGCGATTACTTATGTCACATAAGCAGTTCTAAGTAACACGACTCTGAACTACAAAGAGATAAGTACCACTTTACAGTTAAGTACTTCAAACATTTATGCTAACGCTTGCTACAAAGTAGTCTTATACTGTTTATATTTAAATGGGAGTAATTGAACGTGATGGCGTTCAGGTATGAAGGGAGATCGTTCATGTAATCCTTTATTGTTGTTGCATTAATTGACAATTACAGTTAAAGTTAATGATAACCCTTGGTAAGACTGGTTGTCGGACTTTCGGGCTTATGACGACCCGTAACGACTGTTAAAGATCCACGTATGACAGCCGGGACCAACAGATTAAGGTGCTTTCTGAGGCATAGAAGGCTTATTAAACCAAGACTTAACCTAATTTACAGAGCGGAGTCTCCGTGTGTAAAGATGGTCACCCATCCACCGACCAACCTCGGCAAGCGTAGCTTAACCTGATGGATCGACCCGTGCGACTGTTATTACTTAGCTACGAGCTTCTCAAATCAAAGAAGTCAAAGCCGTCCCGCGCGGTAGTGGCGCATATTTATTTTTGTATTCATTTGATTTTTATTTTTTAGATTTAACAAAACTTGTTTCTCCTTTGCTTTTGTGTACAATTTTTATTTTTTCTTTTGTTATGTGCGTCATTTTCGCGTTAATAAACAGTTTTTCTTTCTTTCTTTCTTTCTTTCAAAGGGTGCACATAATATTATTGTCGCCACGTGTATGACCCTCCAGATAATCTGTTCCAAAACTAACATACTAATTATTATTGCTACAAGTATCACGCTCAAACAAGACTCTTTATGATATTTGTGTAGGGTGACGGCTTTCCCGAAGTTGAGCAAACTCATTTATCTGTGGGACTGTGGTTCGCCGCCACTAGGAACCGTGGCGTCCCAACCGATGTGTTTTATTTACCTATTTTCCTTGCAAAGTCAACGGAGTGTGTATTTTGTCGGCCAATTTTCTGATAAAATACGTCGCTCTTTTAAAATTGTCGAGATGAAAAAGATAGACGGAAAATAGCATCTTTTACTAAGTAACTTATGTGCTAAGTTGAATATTGTTTATGGTTGACTGCCCCGTTTTTAAGCGTGGGCTCCTGGATTCGATTCCTAGGTCGGGCAAAAAGTGTTATTGGGTTTTTCCGTTACGAATTTCTCAGTACCAGCCCGAAGTTTGGGAGTTGGTGGTGTGGTACCCCGTACCTCACGGAAAGCATGTAAAGCAATGTTTTATTGTTTATTGTTTAATATGGATTGTGATTTTGATTATAATTTAAATTAAATTTTGGTTATGATTTTAATTGTAATTTTGATTGGATTTCAATTTCAGTCATTTTCCGAATTGTAATGTCCCTGTTTTGTTCTATTGAATTTTACTTTTGGATTTTACTTTTACTGTTGATATTAGTTTTATATTCCTTCACATAATGTTAATTTAAACTTGTTAATCTTAGTTAATTAGACACCAGTTTTATAGTACAGTGCTTGTGGCACATCTAATATGGTTTATGGGGCATGCGGTGCTAACCTGTAAGAAATTGTTACACTAACCTTACATAATGGTAGATAATTAATCAAAATATTTACAGTGTAGGTAAACAATTGTTGGTTGGCCAATAAAGGAAAATGAAAAATAAAAATAAAAGCCGTTGGTCCTGCTCCTGATCCCCCCCCCCCCCTAGTTGTGTCGAATAGCCGACCCATTGGACTGTAAGAATGAGGAAAGAGAAAGTGCACCTGTGTCTACGCACACTCTTGTGCACTATAATATCTCCTGCGCACTTAGCTCGTCTACATTGACATTAGCTGCCATGACCAAAATCGCTCTGGAAAATATGCTCTTTGTATTTTTTAAGTCTATTTATTCACGAGTCAGTCTTTAACTGTTCGTACCGACTATGTCTACTTGAATATGGCTCAAAGCGTAGTAATGCGATTAAACATGTACCTTTTTAGTACAAAAGGGAGAAAATCACGAAAAGATAAAAGGTACTCCACCAAAAAGATAATAACGCACACATGCTCACAATATTCTCGTAAAGCAGTCATGTTTGTTTTAGCAAATTATTATAAAATAATGCATGTATATTTTTGCCCTATCTTGTATGTAAATGAGTAAATTTTTGATTACACTCTTTGTGAAGCTGGCTTTGTCTGGAACAAAGATGTTAACAACAAAGAAATTAACCGTTCATTTGAGTGTTTTTTGGGAAATGACTTAATATGTTTATGGTGGGTATGAAGTCTTGGGTTCAATTCCCAGGTTGGGTAAAAGTGTTATGGAGTCTTTCCATTAGGAATTTCTCAGTAGTAGTCTCGGGAGTCTGGATTTGTGCCCGGATGTTGGCAATAAGGTCGCCCTCTATTACATGGGACTTGAACATAACTGGCGAAATGTGGGTGTACTAATGGGTACACCTCTGCCTAACCCTTCGGGGATTACAGGCGTGATGCGTGGCGTGGTGTGAAACATTAATAATTGTGGTGATAAGGCATTAAGGTAAGGTAAGATAAGGCATTAAAAACAGAAAGTATTAAACACTTGTTTTGTCAATCATTAAGTTTCCTTTTGATTTGTGTAAATCATTTTAACTTAAACAAATAAAAAGTTTTATTGAAGAGCTTACGTTATGCGATGGTACCGAGTTAATTTATTTGAAGTAAAAGCGGGTTTTGACAAAGTTAAATTATTTTGAGATACCGGCAAATTAAAGACCTTAACACTGTTATTTCTTATCGGCGTCAAAGTTAAGAAGATTTGGTTGATAACGACCGTGATAACTGGGCTGGTTAAGTATTGGTTGTTACGAATAAGAACCCGTTTTTCATTCCACAAAAGCCTTCGTCACACACAAAGGTCCAGTTGAAAAATCAGCGTCAGGCACAAGTGGTCTGGTATTATGCTGAACTAGGCCTATTTGGCGCAGCTGTGCGGCACACAATAATGTTTTTTCTTATTTTTTTTTGTTTTTTGACAGCAAATGGTCATTGAACATTTTTTCTTTTTTTTTCTTTGTTGTAGGTAAAAAAGGGTACAGTATGAGAAAATGTTTGGGTTAGTCAAAAGTTAAAAATATTTTCTTATTTTTGCACTATGGTAATGGATATAAAATGTTACAGTAAAACAAAGACGGCAACAATTTTGCAATATTGGTACAAAGTAAATAAGCACGTGAATTTATCTTTTAAATAAAAGCTTTCAAAGAACAATACCTATTTGGTTAACTGTTTTTTTTAATGTACAATACAATATTTTCGTTATTTATTATCTATACTTAATACTTAATAATACTTAATATACTTAATCTATACTAATATTATAAAGCTGCAGTGTTTGTTTGTTTGTTTGTTTGAACGCGCTAATCTCTGGAACTACTGGTCCGATTTGAAAAATTATTTCAGTGTTAGATAGATTAGTTATCGAGGAAGGCTATAGGCTATATACCATCACGCTACGACCTACGGGAGCGGAGCAGTAACCAAAGACGCGGGTGTAACCGCGGCGGACAGCTAGTTCTTTGATAAAAATTGAAATGCTGCAACCACTGAGAGAATAACTACTACTTTTCATACCTTTAAAGTTTCAACCTCCCTTTCTGGCCGCGGTCATAAAATATTCGTAGACCGCCTACGACCGTAGCATATTGACGTAGCACCCTCTACGACGTAGCCGTAAATCATAGTCGATGGTGTAAATGGGGAATAAATGGGAAAAAATATTGCCCCATTAAGTTTAAAAGAGTTCTTAAGGAACATTTGTAATCAGTACGGTTCATGTTGTTCCCAAATAAAGAACGGCAATAATTGCTTCTCATAAATTAAAGGCACTCAGCGGAAACGTTTGACATTAATTTTATTCTCCTTTTGTAGAAATGGTTGTTGTTTTGTGGAGACCAAAAGCCTACTTTTAATACATGCATTGTTCCGTTAAGACTACAATTTAGGAATTAATTGGTACATGTACTTAAGTACAGGAATTTAATGGTTTCTATAGAATATTGTTGGTGGCCGCTATTTCGACAACCAACTCCTCCTAAATCTATAAGTCTATATTTAAGATCACCCACGTAAAAGGCCTATTTTTTTAAGTTAGCAGAGACTACAAAGCTAGTATTTATAATCAAATAAAACTAAACTTTATGGAGTGGGTGGTAACTTTTATTTTCAACTTTTCTTTTTAACACGCTTATATTAGCTTCACTTGTAAGTATGTATGTAAGAAAATCTTGGAATCTTAATTTGACCCACTCCTCGGTCTTCGATTAAGATGAAATTTTGCACACGCTCTGAGTTCTGATGACAATGCATGACTAGCTAAGAAACGTCATTACAAATCCAATATGGCGGCCTCCCCAAGATGGCGCACTGGCTGTTTGAAATCCACCCCCATGATATGGGTATCAAATGAAAGGGTTTGCTGTCAGGAATTCGAAAAAAATAGTCACGTGACTTAAATCCAACATGGCGGACATCCAAGATGGCGGATTGGCTATTTGAAATGCACCCCCATGATATGGGTATTAAATGAAAGGGTTTGCTGAATGGGATACGAAAAAATTAGTGCGGGCTAAAAGCGTGTTTTTTAGTTTTTTTAAACTATTAATTATCTTTAACTCAGTTTCTTGAACTCAGAAATACTGCTTATTATAATTATGTTATTTCTTTACTTACTTTAATACACATTGTCAGACATGACAGTCATTTGCGAAATGTTCCGAGGGCTCAGTACAGACACGAGGAGTAACAAAAGCGTAAATCCTGTTGAAATGTTTCTTCTTTTTCTTTAAAAGAATAAACGTTGCTTAACTCTAGGATTTCTTCCTGTATCGTGGATGCGTTTACAAACTTACTTATAAACAGCCTAACCCGGAACAACTATCTGTAGGCCATACAAATATTTGTTTCTTGCGGAAAAGGAACCCGTGGCATGCAGCACAGCAACTAATCACACAGCAACTGCGCCAATTAAAAATAGGCGTTTCGCTCATAAAAAATATGATTATTATTCATATCAATGAGCTGATACGAATTGATTTCTAGTATTTAAAACAAAATTACTGTAGGAAATTTGTATTTTCTATTCGAATATCGACTCTAACGACAGCGTGTTTTTGCTAGGCCTACAAGTCGCTTGTGTACAAGTAATAAATGGATTAAAGGTAAAATAAACCTAATAACACACTGCCCGCAATATTTCCTAATACAAACCTTCGCAATATACATTAATCCCTACTCGACCTTTCTGCACGACAAACTAAAAACAACACAGGCTCTTTGTTCTGTAACTTATATCTTTGAAACTACAACAAAAGGTTCCCTTTTTGTTATATGAAAATCTAAAGGAGACTTATAACAGAACTACTCGTACATTTATTAAAATGGGTTATGGACTATTTGAAATAAAAGTAGATGCTTTTATCGTATTTTTTTTACTTGAGTGATATTCCTTATCTAGGTATACTAGTACTAGCTGACTCGGCCACGCGTTGCTGTGGCTTGAAGTAAGTAAAGATATTGAGGTCAATAATCGAAATAAAACTATCTTATTTTTTTTTTGACCAAATTACACACAGTAAGCCATATTTCATAAAAAATGGTTGAATAGTTTAGGAGTCTATCCCGGACAAACAACGTGACGCGTAATTTATATATATTAGGATTGTAAAGAAGTAAATTTTGTTTGTTTTTGTATTAATAATAATATCCTCCCGACCAAATTCTGGTCAGGGTGGTCAATTTGAATGAAGAATAGCAAAGTATGAAGGTGATATTGTACTGCCTCTTCCCTTATTCTCATAGTCTCTTGTAAATGACGTTCAAAAGTGCCTTTTAATGGTCTTATTGAAATAAATCATTTAACTTTGACTTTGCTACTGAGATCCGAATGGAAAAACCTAATGACAAGTTTTGCCTGACCTAGAAATCGTACCCAGGACCACACGAAAATAATTTCACCGATGGAAAGCTATACTATTGTCTTAGGATATGTTTTATTATATACTTGATTTCCACGTGGACGAAGTCGCGGATAGAAGCTAGTATTTTGTAGACGCAGCATTTAATCGAACTGAGCTACCTAACAAAATATTGGTGGAGTCAGAAGAACAACTGCGTACGTCTTCATATTTAGAAAAAAAAAACGAAAATGGCGTTAACAATAGCCCGCCTCCGTACCTTTCTCCGAGATGATTTAGCGTGTCCCACACTGGCGCGGCCTGCGGTGGCGGCCAACCGCGGGCCGCGGCTCCGCCCCCTGCGACAACACACTGCCGCGGTGGCGGTGGCGGCCTGATGCGTCATTATTAAATTAGTAGGGGAGCCCAAAATGCTAAATGTGGATTTACTCCAGCGTCGTGGGGACCTTTTAGATTGTAAAGATTAGATGCTAAAAAGAAAAAATGGTTAAAGATGGGACCCTTTCACTGGTGGAGGGAGAGCATATTAAGTACAGATTTTCAAAAATGAAAAAAAAAAATCATGAGTAAATACTCGAGCGTGTCAGATATTAATAGTGTATGCGTCCCACGTGTTTCTGATAACAGAGAATATTAATCTGCCGGTTTGCATGGTGGGGGTGGCCGCACGAAGGGGTTGAAAATGGAAGAAAAAATTATGACATTGAAATACTCAAGCGCGTCAGATTAATATACAGACAGTTCAACTTGATATCCTTTGTCGTGCTGATCCTTAATCTGACAATTATGTGCAGGGACTTCTTCAATATGAAGGTTTGAAAAATAAAATCCGCTGCCCTAGACGTGCGGCCCTATATACAGGGCTTAGGTATACAGGGTGGAATTTTGTAATGCCACCTGGAGGGAAAGTACTCTTAATACTGCATATAGAAAATTTTACTCAAAGCATTCGTTTATTTTTGAATAGAAAGCAAACTGCATTCAAAGATTTTCGAAAATTCTCTTCTCCCACACCCCGGGGATCGAACTGGCTAAAATCTGAAAAAATTATACCCTGTACTTTTATTGCATCGATCGTTAGGGTCAATTATAAGGATGAAATCTCTCTAACAAACATGATAAATTAAATGAAAGGAAAACCAGGAAAACTTAAATTAATTTAATTATTTACAAAAATTTAGATTTCCTGGTTTTCCTTTCATTTAATTTATCATGTTTGTTAGAGAGATTTCATCCTTATAATTGACCCTAACGATCGATGCAATAAAAGTACAGGGTATAATTTTTTCAGATTTAAGCCGGTTCGATTCCCGGGTGTGGGAGAAGAGAATTTTCGAAAATCTTTGAATGCAGTTTGCTTTCTATTGAAAAATAAAGGAATGTTTCCTTTGAGTAAAATTTTCTATCTGCAGTATTAGGAGTACTTTCCCTCCAGGTGGCATTACAAAACTCCACCCTGTATATGGTGGAGGTACTTAACAGGGTGCAAGGTATCCCCCCTTATATTAATCTGCCACGCTCGAGTAAATCCAAAAATCCCTTCCTGGGCTCCCCTACTATATAGTTTGACCGAAACTGCTGTACGGCGCCTTAGGTATGTGAGCGGCGAGACGCGGGGGAGTACCGGTCGCTCCGTGAGTCCGTGCCGTCAGTCTGCCGCCGACGCTCACGGCGGTAGCTAGCATTTGTTTGTACCGGACCGTCTATGACAGACGCACATGAGATAAATATACAAAGATGGGTCGTGCGTTATCTCGTGATGTCAAGACCGTCATTTTTAAAATGGTCGGATATTTTAAGAAAAGTAGACCAAAAGCTTTGAATAGAATAGTGATGCGAATATTGCCAAAATCGTAGCGGAGGCAATTTTCAATTCCAATGAAAAAAACTTTCTAAAGTTTATCTTGGATGTTACTGACATCGGTGAAGGAAAACATCGTGAAGAAACCTGGAATTCTAATTAATATAAGTCTGGAATCGCATCTGGCTTTACATAAAATATTGTAAACCGATATCGTAAGATCAGTCCGACAATATTGATCTCATGTGAACTCATGGTCTTTTTTCCTGGGACCCCACCTCCCCGCGCTTTCCTAAGGGGCGGTACAACACTTTCGGTCAAACTATAATTAAACATTATTTTGATGTGTGAGATTCCTATATTATCTATTATTGGCATCTCATAATATTACTTTTATGAACAGAAAGTGCGAAATTATTATTTAAATTTACTATTTCTGTTACAATATTCGTATTTGGCGTCATTTTTCAACGTGGTACACGCGGCCTGTTGTAAAAATTTACAACTGACCGCGTGGTGCCGCGTGACAGAATCACAGAGTATATTCTACTCATGTGGCAGAAGGGGCGTGGCATAGGTAATGTGACCATACGTCCCGTTTTGAACGGGACTGTCCCTTTAATCGTGACTTCGTCCGGGTGTTCCCGAACGATGCTTTGGGACGCAGAATTTTTTCGTTTTTTTTCAATAAACATAAAAACTACGCATCCTTTAACAGTTCTCTGTAATTTTCCTAAAGATAAAATATTTTTTAAAGTGCATAAAAACATTACAAAACCTCAACGAAATAGCCTTATATTTTTTATCTCTTAGCTAATTATTCAATATCTACTTAATTTTCTTAAAGAAATGATCTCAACAGATTTATTTTATTACTGCGACTTTACTGACGTCGTACTTTTGAAAATGTCCCGTTTTAAGTCAAAATAAAATGGTCACATTAGCATGGGGGCGGGGCTTGCGCCGCGGTCAGCCGCTCGCGGGCCGCGTCTTGGCCGCGCGTGTCTGAAGGCTCACCTACATTTCTAACGAATACAACTGACCGCCACCGCGGCCGCACCGCAGGCCGCGCCAGTGTGGGACACGCTTTAAGATCTCATTATTTTTGTAACAGATACTCACAAGTGCGACGCAACAGAACAAATGATGTCTAAAACCTGGCTGTACTTGATTTAATATGAAGTGGATTTTAAGCGTCTGTGGAAAATAAAATATATTACTTCGTTGATCTACTTCGTTGATCTAGTGGTCGCAAAGCGCGACTGTTGAGCTTGAGGTCTTGGGTTCGATTCCCAGGTCGAGCAAAATGTTATTGAGGTTTTCCAGGAATTTCTCAGTAGCAGCCTCGGAGTCTCGGTTTTTGCCCGTTTGATGGCAATAGGCTCGCCTCTTATTCACGGGACTTAAACATAACTGGTGAAATGTGGGTGTGCTAATAGGTACACCTCTGCCTAATCCTTCGGGGATAAAAATAATATTTCTTTCAATCTTTGCCCACATATTTGTTAATAACAATGTTCTTAGCCTAGTGTTAGTAAAAGCACAAGTAGCTAGGCGCTTGCTTTCGCGTGTAGGCCTCTATATTTTGTTATTACGGTTTAATCTCTGGGAAACGAAGCAATAAGTTTGCGTGGGTGATAAACTGTATCATAAATCATGTAGAACTTGACAAGAATTTTGATGTACTGTAAGTAATATCTCGCCTGGCTCATCGCGGGGCCAATTTGTAACGACGCACCTGTGCCTCGATTGAGATCAAACATGAAGCTTCTATAGGCACTGAACACACAATCTTGAGTTACGTACCTACTCACCTCGTCATAAAGGTAATACTAGATGCTTGTCATCCCTAGCATGACGTAAAAGTCAACTGTATAAAAAAGGGGCGACCTTTTTTCGATGGAGGTACTTCGAAGTGCGTAAGATTTTTTGATGTTAAACCTAGATTATGTTTCATAGATCCTAAGTAGGTATATCAATATAAATTAAAAAAGTTACAAAATATAAAATTAACATAGTTTTGCTCAATTGTAATTGTGTCACAAGTTGTTAAAAAGTGCTTTTTACTACTGGTGTAATTGAAATAAATAATTTGACTTCAACTTTGATTTTTTTGTTTGGTGCTGGTCTTGCTGCACTTGCCAGCAATTTTTAATGTCGTTACGGATAACACTCATACGCATACTAAATGCAATAAAAAAACTAACTACTTTGACTTTGTCCTAAACTAGGCAATCCTGTGCTTCGGGCGAGCAGAAAATTAAATCTCAAAGAGTTATTTTGCAAAAGTAACATTGCAAATGTGTGAAAACGTGACATTACAAAAAGTAACCTATACATATACACATACATAAACTTCCTTACGATCCTTACATACTCCTTTTGCCTCATCCACATTCATACATCTCGTCATACAAGCACGCCGGTTACGAGTACTGCGCATCTGACCTCTCTGTGAGTAGCTTAATAAATAGCCTAAGGCTGAATATTTTTAAAGTAGGTTCATCAATTTTATCAATAATTATGTTATTATCAATTACATTATTATAATACCACAATATCATGAAAATACGTACCAATAATAGCTCCGAATGCTATTGTTTATCTGTAACAAAGAAAAACATTATTAGATCCCTTATCGAAATCTATCACAAATAATGATGCCAATTCTGTTGACGAAACCAATTATTCGTCTTTTATGACACCCATGGGGAAAAGTATGATTGTTGTTGGCGACTGTACAGCCATAAAACTCATAATGTTAATAACTCATAATAGTAATAGCGAAAGCTTTATTTATTTTCTAATTATATTTATTTTCTAATGTCGTGATGGCCCAGTGGGATCGAATCCGGGCAAGTACCAATGTGAATTTTTCAATTAATGTACTTTCTAAAGTTTATCTTGGACATCACTGGATCGCACTTGGATCATGTAGTTAATATAAGTGTGGAATCGCCAATCCGCCTAAAGCAAGCGAGGTGATCAATGCCTTCTCTGTATGAGAAGACGCCTTTGCCCTGCAGTGGGACAGTAATAGGCTGGTATAATAATTATACGAGTAACTACCCCGCGATTTCACCCATGTTAGGTTACGCCTTCGGTTACTGCTCCGGCGGTTGTTCGGTGGTGCGTCTTCTCGATAAGCAGGCAACACAAAATTATTTCAAATCAGTTTCAAATCAGATCAATAGTTCTTGATTATCGTGTTCACACAAACAATTTTTTTTTAAAATAAAAATAGGTATATTTCAATTTTAGAATGGTTTTTTAATTGCTTTTGTTAGTGTATCTTTAGGTAGTATTGCTAGTTTTACATATTTACATATTATTAATCCTTATTTTACTATGACTTATTTTGATTCAAAAGTGCCTTTTAATATTGTACTGACATAATTTGATTTTTTAGTACTGTGCTAGTCTAGAATATAATTTTTCAGTATTTTGTACTAAGTCGTCGCGCATGAAAGTCATAGGCATACTACGAGTAAATGTAGTAGGCACTTCCAAATCGCTTAAGAAGAAGAGACATACTGATGATCATGTATTATAACCCCGCAAAAGTAATGTCAAAGAGTCTGCGAGTCCTTTTACGAGCTGGGTATTACGTACCTACTCACTTATGTAAATTGCATACGTAAGAGAGGTAAGTCACACCAAATAAAACTGAGTTGAAAAAATAATAAATGATGCTCGTTCAACTCGTTGCGCCCTATTTATACAAAAGAATAGTTTCCATATTTTTTCAACTGCTGCGGCGAGGGTAACACATCTGCAAACAAAAAGATTTGCAGACACCGACAAATGATGAGCATAAAATTGCGAGAGCTGTGGAATCCATTTTGTATAGTTATACTAGCTTCTGCACGCGACTTCGTCCTCGTCAAAGTTGATTTCTTAATATACAAACTTTGGACCCCCGTTTCATCCCCTTAGGGGGTGAATTATGGGAAATCCTTTCTTATTGGACGTCTACAAACTATAAAGTACCTCCCTGTCTTTCTTCTTTATACGTCCAGCGGTTTTAGATATTTTGTGATGAGTGAGTGAGTGAGTGACCTTTCGATTTTATGTATTTAGAGATAACATAACATCACGCCTGTAATTCCCAAAGGGTTAGGCAGAGGTGTACCCATTAGTACACCCACATTTCGCCAGCTATATTTAAGTCCCATGTATTTAGAGATATTATTATTAATAACCAACATACCTATATCAAAATACTTTGAAGGGTTTATAGAAGGTGAAGTTGCCTATGATAATAACATAAAAATTCGGTAATGATTGAATAATGTATTAGGGGCTTTCCTTTTACAGGACCGATTGATAAAAAAGAAAAGAAAAAAAACCTATACCTACCTCAAATTCGAAACCGGCAGTACTTAATCTGTTTTTATTTTTGCTTTTTTTTTTCTATATTGAGGTCGACTTCCAGTCTAACCGGAGCAGCTGAATACCAGTATTTATCTTGGGGTGACTGCCTATCTGACCTTCACAACCCTATAACTGGGTGATACGATACCCCTTGGTAAGACTAGACAAGACCGAATCCGACAGTACTATTCTGTATAAATCTCTATTGGTGAAGTGACCTTGAGGTGAGCTTTCAATTCATCGACAAGCGGACTATAAACTTACTTCCCCTGAATTCATCTCAGTACAACAGTAGTTACAGAATAGATCAGCAGGATCCTATTCTGGGTAATTATTATCATATTACGGGTGTAAAACGACACTCAACGGAGCTAAAAGTTACATCTTCTTCCTATCAGTGTGATTTTTTTTTTTGTTTGGTCCATAAATCTTCTAGTTACGGAAATTTTAAAGGTAAGTACTACGTTTTTTACGAAAATAAGTTTAAATTTTAATCTTGAAATACACCCATATACTGTTGGAGAAACCTATCAGTATAATGTTTTACAATTGTTATATTGCACACTGCCACAAACAGTGATTTTTGAGACCAAAAAAATAACAGTCGTTTCCCAGCTATATAATACATATTTGGCCAAAGTTACTCAGTTGTAGTGTCTTTTTACACTCCGTATGGAAAACGCCAAGTCCTCTAAATACTTAAAAAACTTTGTAGTCAAATAGCGTAACCACTTCAACGAGATGCACGCGGTCAAAGACCTTCGGTTCTTTCAACCTGGACTCGGTTCACGAACTCCCTTCGAGTATTTCAAGTGTACATTTTATATAAACCTGCTAACATTCCATTACCTGTGCTCATTGCTTTTATTATGACCTTCGCTGTGCTCACATTTTATTGACTCGCTCTTGTTTGCACGTTAATTACCTTTGAAGTAATTATGAGGTACATTTCGTCGGTATTCGTCGTCGTCATTTTCCGGTTTTAACGACCTTGGAAAGTCGCAAAGAGCTTCGGTTACAAAGGTATATTGTGGTAACCTATAGGAATTTATTCACTTAAATAACAGGTATACATTTAGGCATAAATTGTTTTATTAATACTCAAAAAAGTGATTAACTAAATGTTGGTACATACTTGAGTATAATATTTTCTTGTAGCAGAATTTCAGGCAACTAAGGCCCATAAATCACATTACCGAGAGTAATAACTATTAACTAATACATAATTTACATAATAATAATGTTATGTGATGGTTTTGCGAATTTGTGTAACTTTTCATAGAGCTAAGACATAGTCAAAGTTCCAACTTTATTATGTTTTTTTTTTCACGAAAACAAGTTTTAGATGCTATAACTAAACACACAATGTTTTACGTGCGTGCGTGATTTTGCAAAAGAAGTATAAAAAAATCGTTCCTTAGTTTGATAAGCAGTTATGATGTGTTGTTACACTCCGTATTTACCTTAAAAACAGCTATGGAAATAATAACCACTAAACAATGACGTAAAGTAGTATACGGAAAAGCTTACTATCTCCTATTACAAACATAAAAACTATGTCAACATAAGTAAAGCGAAATCAGATCCATTTGCAGAAAGTCCGACTTCATCGCTTCAAGCGCAGAGACACTTCAGCGAGGAACGCAGTAGTGCCTTTTAATGCATTTTCTGCTAAGAATGAAATCCTACACCACTTTTGCTTTGTTAAGTAACTGGAACTAGGGATCTAGGGATGATTAAATATTTGATTTTAAATAAAAATACAACGAATTTTTGTATTGCAAGCAGGTATTGCTTGGATTTCATTTTTAGTTTTGCTTAAAGCGCTGTTTACCTACTTTAATGTAACCTACCTATGAATCTATACGTTATATTTTACATCATAAACTTATCACTTACATAACTACTCACTGCCTGCATATAAATAAAATACAAGACTAAAATTGGTACCCAGAAGGAAAACCCTTATTATTTTGAACAAAACAAAATAATACAAACCACCGCCCACTCATGAGCCCAAAAAATAAACGTTGACCATACAAGTCTTATTGCCTGCGCAATATGGCGCATAATGCGACGTCACATCAATGACATCGCACCAATCAATACCGTAGCAAAGCATTCAATAGGCCTATTAAATGGATAACCATTACCTTTGTGATGTGGCTTTCAACCACTTCTGTGGTGGCTCACTCCGGCTAATTAGTTACCAATTCGGCTGAATGCACCATTCTATCTCAAACTACATGGAACAACGTTTAGTATACGGGTCCGCAAACCTAGATATGAACAATGGAATGTAAATGATTTAAAACTGGTGTAGGATGCGATGTATCGTTATTTTATGCATTGTTGGAACCCTAATTTGCTGGTTGTTATTATTTACTGTTCCGTAGTGAAACAAGAAACTCTAATTCTAAAATTGACATTAATTTGTTGTGTGTAGGTATTTACATGATACCATGACATGAGTTTTGTGATGGCGTTCTTCTCTCATGCATGAGGTTGTAGTTTCGAAGTACAAGTACCAATATGACTTTTTCAATTCATATGTACACACAGCAAAACAGATAGGTATATGCAGGGTCGTCAGATATAGTTGAAGTTTTCTTAGAAACCGATGGATGTTTTCGAATGTAATTTAATTTAAAACGTAGATAATAAATAGTTCTTTATTTAGGTTAAGTTTCAGTCAAAGACATCCATCGGTTTTTTAGAAAACTTCAACTATATCTGATGACCCTGCATACCTATCTGTTTTGCTGACTGTACTTCCTAAAGTTTATCTTGAACATCACTGACATCGGTGAAGGATAACATCGTGAGGAAATCTGGACTTGTAATTAGGAATCGTCAATCCGCCTTGTTCAATGCTCATGCCTTCTCTGTATGAGAAGAGGTCTTTGTCCTGCAGTGTGACAGTAATAGGCTGGTATTTTTTTTTAAATCAATTTCATCGGTGTAGCTATAGACTGTAAATGAAAATACACCAAAGTCAGTAAAGCTATCGTATTTATATCAAGTAGAAAATCTGTAGGCACTTTTGTATTGTTGAAAAGTCTGCTAGCAAGTCAGAACAGGTAGGTAGTAAATAGGGGTTAACATAAAATGAATATAAATAAAGTTCCCAAAAAACCTGGTATGTGGGTGGCACAGACAAAGAATGATAACATCCTCCATTTTTGTGTGCCGTGTCACGGCGCGGGGAAAACAAAAACTTTTTATCTCATGCTCGACTCTTTGAAGATACCATAGTCGAAACAAATATGGCCTGTTTGAAGTAGAAAGCGAATCTGATGGTACACGTACCGCATTTACATTGTTTTATGTGAAAAATGGCCGATCAAATGGCAGTATTTGGTTTACTGGTTTACGTGACCCTGGTTTGTTTGAGTTTGTTTAATATTTTTGTTTGTTATGTTCCGCCCGAGAGGACCGTTTTTTTTTGTTAAGATGGTAACATTGATTCTGTATATTTTAATGGACACTTGCCAATTACATTACTGGCAAAATAAGACTGTACTATACAACTCAGCCCTTCTTTTTTAGAAAATATAGGCGTAATGGTTATTGATTTTTGAAACGAAGTAGTTGGAGTAAATTGCTTGAAATGGTCACGTAAGGAAAAGGCGTTATGCCACCTCCAGGTGACCTCTACCCTCTTTCTTTTTTATTTTTTTTTAATACGCCGATTTATATTAATCTTTTTATTTACATACCTAACTGAACTTTATATTATTTTATCTGAAGCTGTAATAATCCAAAATTAATCCTGAAAATAAAATATTGTAATTTATGTTCCTGTGTCGGTTTGCGATTGGTTCGTTTTGATTGTACCCGTTTGTAGCCGCGCGACTACTAAGTCCTGGGTTCGATTCCCAAGTCAGGCAAAATTTTTGGATTTTTCCAATAAGAATTTCTAAGTAACTTTCTAAGTAAGTTGGTGATCTGACAGCCTTGGAAGTCACGTAAAGCCATCGGTCCTGCGCCTGATCTCTTATACCCGGTCGTGTCTGATCGCCGTTCCGTCGGATTATAAGGCAAATGAAAAAGGGAGAGCACTAGTGAGTGTTTGCACACACACATGTGTACCTATACATATTACACGATAATTGATTAACTGTAATTGGTTTATCCGTAACAAATAATTTAATAAATAAGTAAATCTTCTGCGTATTTGGCCAGTATCCATTGGGACTGGCCTTCGTGACCGAAATGATTGCCGTTAATGGAAGTTGCACGCAAAAAAATCTTGCATAAAATAATTTATACGACAAACTTGCTGCGCGAACCAATTTGTGTATACAAAAACATGGCCATACATCACCGTCAAACCGAATGATTTTTATTCAATACCCGGAACGACAAACAACAAAAAATCTTGCGGGAAAATATAGGCAATCCCTAGAGATGAATTTACATAATAAAGAATGGTTTTACGAAGGTTTTGGGATACAAATATCTGCGCATAATCGAGCACTTTGTTGAGGAATTGAATTCTACCTCCATGTAGTAGGTATGCACGTAGGTTTTAGCTTTAGGAAACTTAAATATACTCATGTTATGATAATTATGCTCTTAGTATATCGCTTTTTTTTGGAACAAAGTTCTTAAAGGCAGCTTGCAGTAGAAGTTAACTGGCAGAAATCGTCACGTAAGGAAAAAGCGTCCAGGCGACCTTCTCTCTCTTTCAGCAGCAAGAATTGTGCGCGGCCAACTGTATAACCTCTATTTTAAACACGTGGATCTCTTATTTAAACTTATTTTATCGTATTTTTATTTTATTTTAATTCATAATGATTTGTCTCGTGTCATTACAACAACATCAACAACTACATAATATTTTTCTTTAAAATCAATAATTAAGTTCCACCCAGTTGCAGAAACGGTCTTTATTTTTTAAGTACAAAACAAAATCAGTCATAGTTCTTACCCTGGACGTGTGTCACTGCTGATGTCATGCAATTAAATAAAGCTATTACTAAGGCCATTAAAATGATGTAGGTCGTAAAGTGTTACAACTAAGTACCACACTTGGGACGGAGCCCATACTAACTTGAACATTCTCCATAATAACTTAACTGAATGTCAAATCAATTCTATGCATCATGCAGCATGCTGTCAAATGATGTAATTTTGACCGTTTTTCAACATCATCTAATGTCAGATTTAAAGAGTCTTTAGTTAAAAGAACGTTGAATGTACTTTCACCTGTTTTGTGCAACGTCTTTAAATTTTATTAAAGCTACTAGCTTTTTCTCGCGTCTTCGTCCGCGTAAATGTCGGACCCCCGTTTCCTCTCCTTAGCGGTCTTCTACGGACTATAAACTACCTCCCTACCTCATCTATATACGTCAGTTCGATATTTCGTGATGATTGCGTGACCTATCTCTTTTAGATTTAAAGA
This sequence comes from Hoplodrina blanda, assembly GCA_949316365.1. NCBI lineage: Eukaryota > Metazoa > Arthropoda > Insecta > Lepidoptera > Noctuidae > Hoplodrina > Hoplodrina blanda. The sequence continues at coordinate 7,060,073 of OX438589.1, read as the reverse complement.
AAACATTCTGCAACAAGGTGTAACGTTGTTCCAACTATGTCCTCAAACAGCATATTTCAATCAAAATTTCCCGTGTCCAACAAAGCTTTATGTGAACGCTGTCCGATATAAGCTTGAAAGTGAAATAGAGTGTGTCACCGCGTGTTTCCGCACGACGTGTGCGGGTCATCACTCATCTGAGGGGAATAGGTTACTATCGTACTTACAGGTGGCAAGGTGAGTTCTAAATCTAAATATCTAAATATCTAAATGCAAGGCAAGGTGAGTTATGATAGTCACTCAAGTTATGCCCAGCGCGCAGGGTAAACGTAACGTAGGTATATTCGATCGATTTTTAGGCTGGGCGCACACGTCCGGTTTCCGGATCGGTTTTCGAATCCGGAGGCGTGTATGTACATACACACACATGCATAAATTACACACACATGTAAAAAAAAAATGAATGTATGTGTAATTTATGCATGTGTGTGTATGTACATACACGCCTCCTGATTCGGAAACCTGAATCTGAAACCGGACGTCTGCGGCCTGCTTTAAATTGAAAATACTCTTTTTACACAACATCACGCCTGTAATCCCCAAAGGGTTAGGCAGAGGTGTACTAATTAGTACACCCACATTTTGCCAGTTATGTTAAAGTCCCATATAATAGGGGGCGAGCCTATTGCCATCAATTGGGCACAGATCTAGACTCCGAGGCTGTCACTGAGAAATTCCTGATGGAAAAACCCCAATAACACTGCCAGTATACTATGAAGGACATAGGCTTCGTTACATCTTGGGATTCAAACTTGCTCCGTAGTTCCGTAGGTACCTAATGTCATCATAATTGGTTCAGTAGTTTAGTAGAGAAAGCGTAATAGACAGAAAGACAGACAGAGGAACTTTCGCATTTATAATATGAGTATTAACTTATTAACTTTTTTGATTAAATTCAATAACAATGAATTTTGTTGTAACATATTGATAGTTAGCGAAGGTATGATAAACTTATATTTGCAAAAGTTGCTGTCACAGAATGATCGAAGTACGAAGTTCCTCGCAGTCGAATATATGTGTATGTAGGTGCCGTGAAAGTTGTTTGATTACCTGTTGAGTACATGTTCAACACTAGACTGTTAGGACTTGAAAATGGAACAAGTTGGGATTTGAGAGAGGTTGGATGTAGGTACATTATATAGTTACATACATAATCTCAAGCCTGTAATCTCCGAAGGGTTAGGCAGAGGTGTATTCATTAGCACACTCACATTTCGCCAGTTATATGTAAGTCCCATGAATAGGGGGCGAGCCTATTGCCATCAGCCGGGCACAAATCCAGACTCCGGCTGCTACTAAGAAATTCGTGATGTTAAAACCCACTTTGCGCGACCTGGGAACTTTGCGGACCTCTTGCTCAGCCGTCGCGCTTTGCAACCACTTCACCAACAAGGTATATAGTCAAGTCAGGTATATAGTTTCACAGAAAATCGAAATAAAATGACCATAGTGTATTTTGGAAATGTCGTCCAGTAAATATTTTGTTTAGAGCCATTTGGTAGGTTATAATAAATTAGGATAAACTCTGACAACGATATTATAGTATCACCAAAGTGCACACGTGTGCGCACAAACAGCAGCGGGACTGCAATCCGACACAACCAAGGATAAATCAGGCGCAGGATGACAGCTTTACCTACGTGTTTTCCAAGGCATGGGAGTGTCACATCACCATCTTCTGAAACTCCGGGCTGCTAAAAAATTCCGAATAGAAAAACCTAATACCAATTTTTACCCGACCTGGGAATCGAACCTAGCACCCCACGATAAACAGTCGCGCTTGCCACGAGACAAACGGGGCACCTACGCGGGCACCTACATAATAGAACGCAGAATCTAATAGTTACCTGTGCAAGCTGTACCTAATAGCCGCCTTATAGAAACAGTTGCTTTCATAGGTTGTACTAGTTAAATCCAATACAATAGCGTATTGCATTTACCATTTACAATAGGGTATTAAGTTCAGATATTGCAATATAGTTTACATAGTGACAGGTCTTCCTTTGTCTATGCATGCTTTGTGGTTTCCTAAATTGGTAATTTGTTTTTGTTATTGTAAGTAATCAATACGGTATTTTTGCTTAGTTTAGATTTTAATTTAACATTTATTTTACCATCACTTAAATCAGGACCAATATTCTCAATGCAAAATATAAATAATGTTTTTTTTTTGTGAAATTTAAAGGTTTATATGGCCAATTATCATCCTCAAAGTTCCAAATTAAAATCTTTAAAATTTCAAATCACTATTCTCATAAGTACTCGATCAGAAAAATAACGGCCAAATAATAGCAGTGTTGTTGTGTTCTATTGTTTATATGACTGCATTTTGGTGACATATTTATCGTGAAAGAACGGAGTTCCTTTTATGCTTAACGACAGCATTGTAACGTTATTTTTAAAATGTTATATTGAATGGAGTAAAAGAACAACGGTTCTTAGTGTGCTCTGTTGGTAGTAGCACCGTTCCAATGAGATAAGATTGCAAGTAACAGGGTGGTAATAATAGAAAAAGAACCTGTATAAAAATCGATTTACAGTCTCAACCAACAAACGTTTACGGAGAAAAAAGTAATCCACCCATCAACCAATAAATAAAGCTTCAATAACAATATTTATCAAAATAAAAGACACAAAATATCTAGGGCATACACGCACGGAGTTGGTTATATAACGTGTGCACGATGCGCACTGACCTGTCGAGCGATTTCACGCTGTTACAAGTTTAAAACAACGTTGGTCCGACTTGTACGCAGCCTACGAGTACACACACGACACATCAAAGGGAAGCGTCGAGACACAGGACCCAGTGAATGGGCGAGTCTTCGATTCTGAATGGCATTTGAATTTGAATCTTGGCCCTTGGATTTCGGTCTTCGAGCTAAGGGCTCTTTCAATTTAAGTGTTTAGTGCCGGACTGCTGCCAGAGTGGAGCGAATACAGTGTTTTTTTTTTTTTTATATCGTTACTGCTCAAAAACGACGGCTGGACGACAAACGTCAAAGTGGTTTTATACCGGCGAGGCCAGGAGTGCATTGGATGGGTGAGAATCAAAATTAGTAAAAGTAATAAATACTCTATTCATGCAGCAATATAGTTCAATGTTGTACAACCAAATATTAAATTAACGTGTCGCTTGTCTTTGGTGTGAAAGGTTTAGATGCGCGTAGATGTAAGGTAAGAAGTGAAATTTTTGTTCGCACAATATTAAACAATAAAGGTAGCAGAATAGATTATTTATTGCTTTGCAAAATGGATACACAAGTCTGGCGAAAGCCGGCGCGGTACATCTTTCGGTGTGGAGGAGTCCGCGTGATTTCAATTCTCGCCCATCCAATCCATGCCTCGTCTGACCACCTTCACACGTCAACTTTAAGGAATCAGGCAACTGTCCGCGTGCAGTACAACGTCCGCTTAGCATCGTACATGTCCGGCAAGCTTAATTTGAAAGAGCCCTTAGGTCTTTGGGTCTTGACGTCTTTGTTATGTATTCAGCCCAAAGACTGAACATCCATTAAGATTAAATAGACTGAATGATACATACATTACCCTACACGAAGGTCTATAGATAGACGGTACTTTGAATCTCGTCCTTTAAACCTAGACCAGTGTTTTGACTTCTTTGTGTGTTACATTCGACGTACAGAGAATTCTAAGGTGGTGCTATACCCAGGTAGCTAGCCGCTCCACGTCTTGTTAATGATACTTAAGATGTATTCTGTAGGTTAAAAATATTACTTGTACACGTTATTTTTTACACTAAGTAAAGTCAGTGTTTTTTAGCCGACTCTAAGAAAAAATACAGAAACAAACTACGAGTTCACATTCTCTTTTCAAGTCACAGTTTCTTGTAATGGTCAGACCATAGAACCATAGAAAATGTATTAGACGTTAGCAGTAAGCTATGTGACAGTGACCATGTCAAGCCGTTGGTTCTGGATGTCATTCGTAGAGATTTGACAGTCGTTAGTCGAGCGAGGCCGCGTGCTAGTTAACTATAAAAATACGTATTTTTAAAAAAGAAAAGCTTTTTCATCTAACGTACTGTATGTCACGTTTCGATCTACATCAGATGTCGTCCGACAATATAGGGAGTACAATATGACGTCCGCATCGGTCCTAAGTACACTCTCGTCTATGGAAATTTGCCATCCCTTGTTATTAGCCACCCACGTGGCTATTCTGGACGTTTCCACTCAAAATGATAATTATATACGTTATATTATTGAATTGAGGGTTTAATGTGTTTATATTAACAAAATGGGCGTTTAATTACAGCTAAGGCTTGCGCATTTGTTAAAGGTAAGGGCTGATTTCATTGAATGTAAGCTTGTACGTCATGATAACTTAGTGTCCTACGTCAACTAAGTGACTACGCTACCATTGCGTGTTATTCGAGCGGATAGTGAATGTGAATCCGACCGCATCCTTTGCGTCCAACAATCGGGTACAAAGAGCAGCTTGAAATAAGCTTCAATGCAAAGAAATAAAGAAAAAAAAATGTTGAATCGCTAAATATTAATTTCAGAAAAAAATTAGTCGTTATTAACCTTTAAACAATTAAAATAGGAATTTAATGAAGTGCATAATATTATACTCTTCACCGGTGAATAAAAAATCTTATTAAATTACTTTCTCTTCATAATAATAGTCATTAGTTTCGTTGTAATTAAAGTTCGATGTTAAAATGACGTAAAATCCAATTTGTGAATTTAATTTAACCCTGTACTATAATTAAAATTTCTTGAAATGGGAGAATTTAACATTTTATTATTCGTTTCACTGGAAATTATTTCATTGAGGTAGGTAGGTATTTTGTAATTAATTTTGAAAACCCTTCATTTTGTAAAGCAATTTTAATTAGATTGGTGTTATTAAAATCTATACTAGTAGTATTATAAAGAGGTGAAGTTTATTTATGTTCTTGTTGATAATAGATTATCTCTGACAGTGCTGGTATGATTACAAAAAAATATTATCCTAATAAAAGTAATATAAAATAATAATGACATACTTTTTTATGATATACCTACTTGATTTCCACCACCATACGGACTAAGTCACGGACAGCAGCTAGGTTATCAATAAATAGTTCTCGTATAATCCTGCTATTAATTTACAGGTAACTTAGCAGTAGCAAGCAAGTCGCTTAACTTGTAAATTACTTCGATTAAGTTCAATCATTGACTAAGTGACGCCCTGTCATGTGTCGCTCATTTAATTTGCATGACACGGTAACTATAGGACACTGTATTGCTGCATAGTAAGGCAATAAGTAATATCATCGTGGAAAACCGCTGGATACGGATGCGCTGGACCCGTCGTTGTGGCTATCTTTTGGGACGATCTATGTCCAGCAGTGGACTTCTTTCGGCTGATATGATGATGATGATGATGCATTATTTATTTATTTATTTATTCAAACTTTATGCACATGTAAAAAAAAATACATTGTACAAAGGCGGACTTAATGCCTTGGGCATTTTCTACCAGTCTACCTTAGGGTGATGCAGAGACAAAACATAGTAGGTGCACAGGTACAGAATATTTCCAAGAATAAAATATAATAATAAATACATAAGTATACAAAGTAGAGAGAGGTAAAAATACATAAATGGAGAAGTACAACAAATTAATTGTGGGACGAGTCTGCCAACTTCTTATGTAAGTGTTTGCGAGCCTTTACCTTGAATGTGAACCGACTAGTGGCCGTCCTGATATTCTGAGGAAAACCGCATTCCAAAGGAAAACCGCCTGGACAGGAAAGGAAGATTTAAGAAAACCAGAGCAGCGAGAAGGACATCGCAGAAGATCATGTACTTCAATTACCCATTTTCCATTACAAAATGAACCTCTCAGGTCCACTCAATCCTTTAATAATAACAGAGAAGGAACGTGGAAGCATCGATCAATCAACAACGGGCCTGTAATTTACTACCTTTACCACAGTGTAACTAAAGTTAACTATTCAGTGCGTCCATTTGTCGCAAAAAGACCGATGACCAACTGGTTATAGTTACACTGTGGTACTGTCGACAAACCAGTCAGGCTTCCACCCTGTGGCCTACGCCTATAATTTTCAAAGCAACTGTTGATTACTCCCGAGCTACGTATATACAGACCCACAGCCACAGCGACCCAGTTTACATTGTTCAAACGGCCTTACCTTGGTCCTAGATGTTTTCTTGTAAGACGTAAAAAAGTTTTTGTTCGTTTCAGGGTGTAAACTAAAAACGGGTTCCTTTTCAGACGATAGCAGGTACTAAAAGACGAAATGGAATTTTTATTATTTGTCATTATTGATATTGGAGTCTTAAAGCTGATATTGGAATGTAGCTTGACTAAATTTTAATTAACGATGTTATTTTTATTTTCAGTTCAGATTGTTTTCTCTATTATAACACATAAATTCGGTTTTTCCATCAGGAATTTCTTAGTAGCAGCCTTGGAGTCTGGGTTTGTATCCGGTTGATGGCAATAGACTCGTCTTCTGTTACATAGGACTTAAACATAACTGGCGAAGTGTGGGTACACCTCTGCCTAACCCTCGGGTATTCCAGGTGTGATGTTATATCACTGTAGTAAATATTTCATCCTCCTAGATATAGTTAACATTTAATATTTGACTATTTCGCTCGAGGCAAAATAATCAAGAATAACCAAACCGGAATATTGTGGAAAACCTTATTAGCCGCTTATTTATGATCACTGAACTGACTAAGGTGTCTATAAATGTGGAAACTATTGGAGACTGAGGTACGCCACAGACAATATTATAATATTCTTACAAAAGAAGCGGCGAAACCAATTTCAGACTTCATTCGTAAAGATCTTGAATCAAAGCTCTAAAACATTGTTAAACGTCCAAATATATTTCTTAAAGCCTTTGAAAATCGAAAATTCCAAACATTTCATTCTCAATGAAATGTTCTCTGAATCGGATTCCCACGAAAATCTGTTTCAAATAATGAATTATATTTACTACTGTGAATTCATTGCTGAATTTAAACGGAAATATGCGTTAATTAGAAAATTCACTTCAACCATTCGGTATTTAATAGTTGGCGTTATTTTTTTTTAACACACTTTTGTTAGCTTCACCTGTAACTAATTACGGAAAAACTTGGAAGTCGAATTAAATCAACTTCTTATTGTCGTATTGATTTTAAACTTTGCAAATGTATGTAATAACTATGACAATACAATAATATGGTATTATTGACACCACAGTTCAATTAATATTAACACATAACATAACATCACGCCTGTAATCCCCGAAAGGTTAGGCAGAGGTGTACCCATTAGTACACCCGCATTTCGCCAGTTATGTTTAAGTCCCATGTAATAGGGGGCGAGCCTATTGCCATCAACCGGGCACAAATCCAGACTCCGAGGCTGCTGCTGGGAAATTCTTGATGGAAAAACCCAATACTTAACACTTTGCCCGACCTAGGAATCGAACCCAAGACCTCATGCTCAGCAGTCGCGCTTTGCGACCACTAGACCAACGAGGCAGTCAATTAAGATTAATTCATAATTATATGTCATTCAAATTCCCTTGAAAGAGTTTAAGACATGGTCACACTACATTATGGCCGCATACAATGTTCGCTTCACGTGTACCTCTATAAACTGTGCATTGTTACACACTTGCCACGGTAAATACTTGTTACATTTGACGCAGTCTTTAGTTTGCAAACACAACACTTTGAAACTACTAAATTATTTATAGTTAAAATGAGTTATGCAATGAATTAACGAGTTTAAACTTAAATCCGTAAAGCTTTCTTGTTTAACATTACAATTTTGTTTTCATTGTAAAGTAAGCGAATTTGATATTTATTTTTGTTATCTTTTAAGCATAATTTAGGGGCCTGAACTCAGCCGAAGTAAACATTGCTTAATTATTTATGGAATTAAAATTATAGGCGTCTAATTGATGGTGTATATAATTAAAATACATGTATTTTTGGAAATACTAAACACAACTTATAGTGCAATTTTTCGATGGTGATTGAGTAAGTGTTGGTCGGAACTTCTGAAGGAAAACGAGAATCGAGTTGCATAGCGCCCTCGCCACTACTTGGGCTACTGTCCTTGAAATAAGATTCATGTCTCGTTTCGTGTTTGAATCTCGAAGCTTTGCAGCTTGCATGTTACTGGGAAGAAGTTGTAAGACGGGGATAAGTCACCAAGTCGCGCTACAATCCTATTGGCCGTAGTCTTGTACAAACTGGCTTAACCAGCGAGCGCGTGTGGAACAAACTCATATTCTGTTGGCTGGTAAACTCTTTAGCTCAGGGATTTGAGAGTAGCCAGCAGTGGGTTTTTAAGGCAAAGTTTTATTCTGCCCTGCCATGTTGGCTGAGCTTGTCCTGGGTTCGATTTCCATATCAGTGTTATTGGGTTTTTGGAATTTGTTAGTGACAGGTCGAAGTTTTACAATTGGTGATATGCCACTCTCGTGCTTTGGAAAGCACGTAAAGTGCGTCTGATCTCTCCCCGGTTGTGTCGGATTGCCACCATCAGGCTATTAGAGTAAGGGTAAAGGGAGTACACCTGTGTTGGCGGACTGCTTGTGCAATTTTAAATCTTCTGCGAACTTGGTTTGTACTTTAAGCTTGGGTCGCCGTGACTAAAATTCGATCCAGAGAATGTTATTAATATTATTCTAATATAATAAAAGGAATAAAATATATGCTTGCAAGTTTGAATGTTTGTTAATCCTTCACAATAGCACAAGTGGACTTGGATTAACATAATTTCTATAGAATACTTTTCCCATGTATATGTAGTTCCCATGTGTAGGTAGTTTTCCTAGGATGCAAGTAAAACCGCAGGCAACAGCTAGTTGTTCATAATAAAGCAACTCATGCAGTAATCCTTTTACCGTAATGGAAGAGATAAGTGAAAATTTCATTTGCAGTATCACATTACAGAGAGTTGCATTATTGAATTCAGAGAATTGTAATATTTTAAGTGCAAATTCAATAAAATAAACCAACCAAAATTAATTAGTTAATCCTTAAAGCCGATAATTATTGTATGTAATAAAGTCAATGCTTAATACATTGCTTTTAATTGGATACTCGAAAATTATTTCGTACTACTTTAAAATTATACGATTATTAACGAGTTTTGTAATTTAATAAAGCTTAACGCCCTCTGTCAGTTTCAGTTAATGATAGAACGTAAACAAACTCCGTTGTTAACTGACAGTTACCTATTTATTTAAGTGGTGGAGCTAAGCAAAATTCCATGGAATTTCTGCAGAAAACAAAATCAATTAAGCACTGTCAAAACTTCTGGAAGAGGCAGTTTGGCTTAATTCAACGTTAAGCTTTTCGATCAAAATATACCTACTATAACATCATTTACAACCATAAGTCCATATCTCCTGGTTTATAATACAAATAAGAGTGTAGGTACTTCATGTACCTAAATATTTTGTTAGAACGATATCTTTACGTCACAGTTTAAAATAAAGTCGCTTCCCGCCGTATGCTCGCTTAGATCTTTTAAACTACGCAAAGGATTTTAATGCGGTTGTCATCAATTTAAATAAAAAAGAAGTTTATACGGTATAGACAGTATTTACATAGGTACATTACACCCGTGCTAAGCCGGGTGGGTCGCTAGTATAATAATAGAAGAGTGTAATTCGTGTAAACATGTTGTAAGCACGATAATATAATATAAATACACATATATAAGTATATTTTCTTCTTTCCTTCGAGCAAATATTTAAAAGAAATCTCCCCTCTTATAATCCTACAAAGACTGGAAGTCCAAACACAAGCCCGGTACACACTGAGGGTACGGCACAATCCCAATTGAAGAGTATTCACCTGTGAAACGTGGCCAAAGCAAGGAGTTACAGATAGTACATATAGGGTCGAGTTGCATAAATTGGACCGGCTCGTAATTTGTACCACCTCAAAATCTACCAAACTGTAATGTTTAGTTTTAAATTGGCAACACTAAAAAGCAGTATTACCAACATGACGGAACCGCTGCTATTTTGGACTCGATAACACAACAGAGTAAATAATAGTAAACAAAAATATTTTTTGCGGCGTTCTAGTATAATTTTATGGGTGTTTACCTAAGGATTTCTTGTGGCAACGTTAAATACACTGCAATTATTATATATGTTTTTGGAAAGTAGGTATATTAGTGACCTTTTTTGAGACTATAGTTTTATGTTTAGCATTTCGAGGTTATAATGCTTGCTCATATTAAAATAAAACTTAGTGTTGCCTAATTTGTACCAGGTGTGGTACCCCTAAAATGTACCGCAATACAATGTACAATACATACAAGTACCTATATTAAAATTGCAAGGCTGATTTTAGTTCATAAGTCAAAATGAAAGCTTTATTTAGACTGATTAAGATAAAAGTAGAATAAAAGAAACTTTAACTTGTTAACAAGTCTAATAATATTATGTTCTTGTTGTTCATTCATATTTTATTGAATATTAATTATGTACTTAAGTACTCCACTTAAGTACATAATTAATATTCAAACCTATTTGAATAATATTGTTCATAAAGATATTTGTACTTTAAGTAATTACAAGCACTTGATCTCATTTAGAATATGAAGTACAATTTAGGATACCTATGGTACAATTAAGGAAACCGGTTTCCTAAATTGTACTTTTTCAGACTTTTTTAAAAACTTTAATTTTCATATTTATTTTTGAACTTCCTCATTTTCTTTCAATAAAAAATGATCGCTAATAGAACAACCTTTTTATTTCTAGTAATATAATCCCTTAAAGTTAAATAGTTTTTCTGAACGCTTGTGAAGTTTGTTAACTGGTACAATATAGGCAACTTGTCTATACACATAGGTAAATACGTGCCTGTATTGGAACGCCAGTCTTTGAGAGTTCCCGTCAAAGAAACTGACCGATATTCATTGAACGTAGGTGTGCAGTCGTTTTAATACCTACATGAATATTTTTGAAGCTGTATTTTGTGCTAAGTTCCGATAAGAGTTTGTACATTTTTATTAGCCCATACTGTCCCACTGCTGGGTAAATGCCTCAATCCATTCTTTCCATCGGTCCCGACTTGGAGCTACGTCTTTCCAATTCGTCTAAATCGTCCCGCCATCTCCTTCATGGTCTACCGCGATCCCATCCCGCTATTTCGGAACATTCGTTTGTCATGCGGCAGACATGTCCTGGCCAGTTAAGCTGGGCAGCGCTTTGAGACACGTCGAAATTTTCTTTTCTCTTGTAAAATGCTCTTGTAAATGACGTTCAAAAGTGCCTTTTAATGGTCTAATTGAAATAAATGATTTGACTTTGACTTTGGCTTTCAACGATCTGTAGGTTTATATACCTATATGTATCAACATTTGTATAAAAGAGAAAATACAAATGAAAAACAAACATGCCATCAATATTTGTATACCAAATGCCATTACGTACATCACACACCGCAGAATCGAAACAAATACCTCGATATGCAATAAAAATATTTGTTTCGTGCAGATAGATATTGAATTTCAATATGGCCTCGACGAACGCCATACTGTAATTCACGGTACAGTTGCAGTTTCAAATTGAAACCACTTCCAAACTCAACAGTAGTGTTATTTGTTATTCTCTCTCGGTGAATATAGGTGAGGTGAGCTTGAGTTGCTTTTTTTTTTGTGCGCGGTGGAAATCTTCATGGACTTCCTCCGTCGTAGGGGTGACGGTGGGGCATGCCGGTTTCTTACCGGTTAAAACCACCGCAGTGTCCCACTTCTACTCATAGCTGGGAGCGCAGGATTCGCATAAGCATTCACCGCTCCCGAGCTTGAGGTGCTGGCGCAGGGGCTTAGTGATTGGCTGCTTCGGTGTCTGTCGCTTTGTTCCTTCCGCACAGAACAAATAATTATATGGCCTACAGATAGTTGTTCCGGGCCTGGCTGTTTCTGTTTGTGTATGTTACTTATATGTCTGCACCCACGGTACAGGAAAAATTCCCAGCGTGGGCCAAAGTTTTTATAAAGACAAAACAAAGAGAGCTGTCCATCTCTGACATCCACATGCCAGCGATGGACCGCTCACTTCACCCGCTCACTTTACTTTCACTTGCTCACTTCGCTATTATAGGTATATCCACATATGGTAGCTAACCTCAACTTAATTCATCAAGGACGATATCATTTCTCTTTTCTTTCACAAAACTATTACTAAAAGACCATCAACAAAGGTTCTTTAATAATTTATCTAGAGCCTTTAAAGTACAAACACTTGATCGCAACGACTGCTTGCTACTTCCATTATTGAGAACAAACATCAGCCCGACTTGTTGATACTGATTCGATCCCGGAGCGCTCAGTGTTACTTGTTGATATCACGGAGTTATTTATATAGCTCATTGCAGTAGAATGTTATGACCTGGGATCGTAGACCTCGAGTTTTATGGATGGGTATAAAGTTACGGGTGTGTTGTTGATCAAATTATTTTCGAATACAATCTAGTTTTATTTATTGTGAAATCTTGTAAAATACACACACATACACATAACATCACGCCTGTATTCCCTGAAGGGTTAGGCAGAGGTGTACCTATTAGTACACCCACATTTCGCTAGTTATGTTTTAGTCCCATGTAATAGGGGGCGAGACTTTTGCCATCAACCGGGCACAAATCCGGACTCCGAGGCTGCTATTGAGAAATTTCTAATGGAAAGACCCAATAACACTTTGCCCGACCTGGGAATCGAACCCAAGACCTCATGCTCAGCAGTCGCGCTTTGCAACCACTAGACCAGGCAGTACAATATAAATGTAGTTATAGATTTAAAAAAAAATCTACGAAAATATATCTGGAGCTCAATATACTTATATATCTCTGCGTATTTAAATAAATCGTCTACGAAACTTTAATAGCAGATCTCTCGTAGGTTACATCACCGCGTAACCGCTACGCGAGTGCTACGTCGTAGCATCTGTGAAAGCCTCTCGGCGAGATGACAATCTCCGATAGCGGAGGAATAAAAATGTCAATTCAATACGGGACTGACATTTACGAATGGATCACGTGACAGTTCGAAAGGTTATGTCAATCTTGAACATTTTATTGACGTTTCCACGTTTCTGTTTATGATTATTTATCCTATTTGCAAAGATAATCCTTTGTTCATTCAATCGGTTAAAACTGAGGTGGAATTCGAAGTTTTAGGAAATACTTATACATTTTTTTGCTGATTTTTTTTTCATGATTTCAAGGTTGGTCCCATAGTAAAAGTTGTTCATAAAGATGAGTACAATGACCCCTTTTCAGGTTTCGGGTATATTTTCAATGACCCTGTATATTATGTAAGTCATAACTAGTTCTCGATTAATTTTGACATGTTTTATTTATTATTTTCGTGATAAATATTTACGTGAAATAAAATAGAAACCTTAGCGTGACAAGTCAAATGGGTTTTACCGAAAGAAAAAAACATTTTATTTTGGAGGCAAGGTCGTCTAGCAATTTCAGAAATAAGGCTTGTATCAATTTATTTAACACTCGAAAACATTATTACTGTATTAAACGTATTTTAAGAGAAGTCTTTTTATTACTGACTAACTTCTGCTCGCGGCTTCGTCCACGTGGTTTTTTTTAACCGCTGTCCCGTACAAACTTTACCCCCCTTTTTCACACACTAAGAGGTAGAATTTCGGAAAATCATTTCTTATCGGATACCTACGTCATACAATGAACACACCCTCCAAGTTTCAGGTCTCTACGATCAGCGGTTTAGGCTGTGCGTTGGTCTGTCAGTGAGTCAGTGAGTCATTCAGGACAAAGCATTTTATATGTATATAGGTAGAAGATATAGACCGCCATTAATTTATTCTAAAACAAGAAAGCGTCCCTACTATTTCATAAAGTTTTGTTAAACATAATATTTTTATTAACAGCATGTACTGTTTAGCAAGTTCGAACATTCTATATTTAAAACAATGAAATTCTAATTAAGTGGAATCAAATCATAAAACTCGTATATCCACATAGCGTGCAACGGTTCAATTTGTATGTAAATTCCTGATACCACCCCCGTATTGTTACTATAGCAACAGCGTGAAGGTAATAAAAATCAGTTTCCGCAGTTAACGAGCGTGTTAAGGCTCTTAACATAACACTTAATCCGGCTTTTAGGCTTTCAACAGGCGTCCCTCACGAGGCAACGATTTCATTAACATATCTTGACACGTTACTTCACTTGCGTGCCGGACGCCTGAACGTGATGATTGTGAATCACGCTATGTAGCTCAATTTTGCTTTTGTTTTCTTCGTTTTTGACACTTTTATTCGCGATTTTCAATATCACGCTTTGCTTCGCGCTTATCATCACGCCTGTAATCCCCGAAGGGTTAGGCAGGGGTGTACCTAGCTGTATTTTCCCTACAAATAGTACCAGCCTTATCCTGTCCCACTGCAGGGCAAAGGTTCTTCTCGTACAGAGAAGACATGAGCATTGATCACCACGCTTGCTCAAGGTGGATTGGCGATACCAGACTTATATTACAAGTATTAATTTTTACACAACATCACGCCTCGCCACGCCTAATCCCCGAAGAGTTAGGCAAAGGTGTACCCATTAGTACACCCTCATTTCGCCAGTTATGTTTTAGTCCGTTATCGAGAAATTCCTGATGAAAAAACCCAATAACACTTTGTCCGACCTGGGAATCGAACCCAAGACCTAATGCTCAGCGGTCGCGCTTTATGGCCACTGGACCAACGAGGCAGTTTTTATTATAAGTTTGGAATTTTGAGCCTCGTTTTGAGATACCAAAATAACGTACTTACTAGGCATTGAAAAAGTCATATTACTTCGTTCAAGGTATTGGGTTTTGAACCAACTACGTGATGGCTTAGTTATTGCGTCACAACGAAACACTTAATTGAAAAAAAACACAAAAAATAAAAATAAAATGTTTTACTGTTATTATTTCTACATGAAAACAGAACATCATTAAGTGAGGCGCGACGGCGTAAGGGACCTTGTTCTAATTAATATTTTACTGTTTTTTTGACGCCAACCGTATTTTATTTTCCGGGAATTGTTTGCGAATAACGGGATATAATTATTATCTGCGCTATGTACGCTGTTCTACAAAATAAATGAAGTGACAGATGGATGTTTGTCACTCAATTACGCCAAAACGGCTGAACGGATCTGGATAACATTTGACACAGAGATAAATTGTAGTCTGGAATAGCACAAAATCTAGTATTTATAGCAGAAAAATCTACGGTTCCCGTAGGATATTATATCAACTTTGATGATGACAGAGCTGCGGGCGAAACTAGTAGGATAATATTTTCGAGTCTGAAATGAAAATGAGTCTAACTGTATTGGTTTTAAAGTCAATATTCTATTACCCTTCCATATAAAAAGTAGTGATAACTGAAGAGCAAATCCGCCTCGAATAAAAAAAGAAAAATAAAACTGCAACTGCAAAATGATATAAAAATATATTTCGTTGAATTCTACGTAAAATATTCTCAAAGTTCCGAGTTCTGTGGAATCAGAATATTATAAGTCGAGTTTTTCACGAGTTCTAGAACAAGCTTAGTTGAAGCTTTCACTGTATTGAAAGTTACAGCAATATTGGGTACCTACTTAGTCATGTATTTTGAGGTGGAAGTCCAATCAAATATTTTTATTAAAAGAAAAGTGTTACTTGATGTTTTTTTTTAATAACATTATTTTATTAGCATTAACATTATTCTTGTAAAGTGGTTGCTTATAAAATAAAAAGAATATATTAACACAGTTTTTATTTTTGCAATAAAGTGCATAATTGCAGGATGATGTTTCAGAGCGCTCTCAGTATGTGAGACTGTCATATTATGTGATTTAAACCTCCCCTGCGGTGGTTCAACGTGGGTCTGGGGACTACGCCATTACCGTTGATCAGTTTTTTCCTACGTAGTATGATAATACTACCTATACATCGGGGACTCACCCGCATTAAATTACGACTTTGGTTACTGCCCCGCACCCTTGTATCGTAGCGTGATGTTATATAGCCTATAACCTAACCCAATAAATGGGTTATAAACCGCAAATGGGTTTTTTAAATCGTACCAGTAGTTCCTGAGATTAGCGTGTTCAAACGAACAAATAAAATCATAAGCTTTATATTTATAAGTATATAAAATAATAATATAAGTACTTATAATAATATTGTAGACTATCATGAGTTTTTTTAGAAGCTTGCCCCATTGTGTATTATCTGAAAAAGTACCACAATAACAAAATGTACACAATAAGCTAAAATGAAGTGAAAAACAGAAATAAACATTCAAAAGTTTATTTTTTCTGCTGTTGCTAAAATTACAAAAAAAATATTATAAATTCTGTATCCTTATTTTATCGATTAACCACACTTAACGTCCGTAACGTATTAATCGACTATAGCCCAGGGCTATCAAAGCTGACCTCGACGCAATTATGGATAAACGGATATTTTATACTGAAAAAGCAATCACGACGAAAATAAAGGTTATAAAGAAGGCGCTATTTACATAATTAAGTCACAAGACAATCGGATACTCGTTAACATGCAACTTTCCATAATGTAGGTGGCGAGTCGAATGAATTGTGTGAAAATGGAGATGGAAAAGTTTGTGGAAACGGCGGATTAATCCATTCTTGAATTATAAATGAAGGCTTGTAGGTCCCATTGAACTAAATATTTTGTTTGCTGGTATTCAAATCAAATCTTATTACTATATATAACGTTAAAGTTTGGATGGATGTTACTCCTACATTATCATCACTTTCACTTCAGCGTCATTAGCTAGAGATTATGATTATTCTAAGTCATCAACATTTACAATAGACAAAGGAAAACAGGAGAAAGGGAGTCCCAGCACAGTGGGACAATAAAGGTTAAAACTATAATAAAAACAAGCTACTATAATTTAAAAATATAAAAACACGACTGCAAAAATTGCACTTGTTTGTACTTTGTTTACTCGTCAGTCTTTTTTTACGACGTTTTTTATTTACAGTGTGTGTTTTTTATTTTTTAAATTTACTTGTCTAATTCTAGACGATAAACATAGAAACGACCAGATTCATTAAAAAAATAAATTGAGGCTGGTATTAATTTACGTTTTAATTAAAGTGACCACATCGGTTTATTTTTTTTATTTTTAACTAGCCTATGTTACTCGGAACGATGCAATATTGGAGGATTGTAACGATACCCCATACATCTAAATCTGTTCAGGCGTTTAAAAGTTATGGTGGAATAAAGAAACTCACATACATTAACCCTGAACACATAACACTCCTTTTTTTGGGGCAGTCGTGTAATAATTAAATTGCGCATGTTAGATTTATTAGGATTAGTTATGTAATGTTGATGTTCGATGTCCGATTGTACCCGAAAATTCAACATGAATGATGTAACATAAATAATGTAATATTTTAAAAGAGTGTTCATGGAGTTTCTTACTTCTTCTCCATAGAAACGTACTCTTTGGATCGAGCAACTAGCTTCGACTCTCTAACTGTCAAATCCTCAAATCCTTGTCAATTCAAAAGTGCTTGTAAATAGTTTATTTATAAAATAAATGGATTGATTTGATTCGTTATCTCAAATACAAGTACAAAAGAAGTAAGAACATTAGAACAGCGTACACGCCCGCAATAAAATTACGTTTATGTTATATTTATGTACACGGTATAAAATACTGCGTAAGTGATAGTATAACAAAGTAACGTTGTCGGGAAAGCGGTGCGTAATAGGTATCTGACTCGAAACTATTTTTGGAACTCCTCCGACATTACTTTGAAAGGCAAACAAAGCCGCAACGTCAAAACTCTTAAGAGTAAGTATTTCTGCCTTCGAGATACATCAAATTTTCAGAGAGGAAGCTCTCTCGGAAATAAAATCAATTCGAATACTCCGAAATCACATTCGGAAATGGTACGGGAATACGATCTGTGTCACATTCATTAAGGAATATTCTGCGTTTGATATTTTTCAGGGTTTTGAAATTCCTTTTTGTGGATTCATTATGGAGCATTAATGTTCGTTAAGGTGATATAAAAAAAAGAAGTTTCAATTTGAAAATATTTTTGAATGATATCGTCACGTCATCTAGACCTTGTTTCCAATACTGGTAATGATACCGGTTATTATTGTTATAATGTTTAAAAATGTAATTTACATGGATTTGAAAATGAATAAACATAAGTAATAGTATCAGACTAGCGACTTAACCCGGCTTCGCGCCTTATAAACCTTCCTCTTGAATCACTCTTGATGAGAACCGCATTAAAATCCGTTGGCAATTTAAAAGATCTAAGCATACAGATGGCGGAAAGCGACTTCAATCGTAAAAATATACATTAAAACAAAAAATAAAATAATTTTATATTGATACAATTTTAAAATTTTCATTGATATGATTGATTTATCTTTGATACTTTACTTTATTGTAGGTATAAAAACGATGTTCATTCAAATAAATAATGACAGGGAAACGCAGTTTATTTTTCATAGATGCATGTTTTCGAAATGATGAAACAGTCTCAATAACGTTCGTTTGATGTATTATTCATCGAATATTATTCATTTCGTTGAATGCTTTTCTTTCATAATGAAAATACAAACAGTATGCTACACGTTCCATTTTATTTATTGATTACTTCCACATTCATTTTTGTAATGAAAGAATAATGACATTTCCGGTAGTTCTAGTAAAAAAATAGTTCAAAAAGTTTTGAGAGATGAGATAGTGGTTGGGTATTATAAAGAAGAGTGCTCATTCATATTGGAGATAAGGTTTGAAAAAAAAAAACAAATTGTTGGGTCTTCAAGGACAAAATGATTAAAAAACCTAAAGTCCTAACATCACGCCTTTAATCTCCGAAGGGTTACGCAGCGGTGTCCCCACATTTCGCCAGATATTATTGCCACCAACCGGGCACAAATCCAAATTTCGAAGCTGCTACTGTAAAATTCATGATGGAAAAACCCAATAACACTTTGCCTGACCTGGAAATCTAACCTAAGATCTCATGCTTAGCAGCCCTATGCGACAACTAGACCAACGACTCAGGCAGTCAGTTTAAGTATCTTTCTAAATTTGAATAACGCCATTTTAGGTTGAGACAAACTTCGGGGTCACGTAAACCAAAAATGTTGCCAACAAATTACAAAATGCAAGCACGGTCCTAAATAATTTGCTCACGGCATTTCTGAACTCGACCCTTGTCATAGAAATATTAAAATTTACAAAATTATACCGAGGTCACACAGAGAATGTTTAAAGAAGGTGTAGTAAGACCACCAGTATGTACCCTGCCTAATATAGCCTCTCGTAAAAAGATTAGAATCATAATTATTAAGGCATGTACTCACTGTATATAAGAATTAATTTATGTGGCTTTGTTTAGCTGTTTCGATGTATAACAATGAATAAAATAAAGATGTAAATGTACTTGTAAGTTATGAGTGTAATTACTGCCTTATGATGATGCCTACGTAAAATATCAAGTTACTTTGGTTGTTAACGTGAGAGACGCAAATTAAGTAAGAAAGAGGATACCTTGTGTTTCACCACACAATACAAGCTGTATTGTGTGGTGTTACATAGACGAAGTTTATACAAAACTGGTTATATACCCCGCGGTTTCAATCACGTCAGTTATATCTTTGGTTACTGCTTCACTCCCGTCAGTCATAGCATGATGTTATAGCCTATAGATACTATTTCTCATGGCTATAAAAAAAAAATCTGACTGGTAGTTCCAGAGTAAAGCATTTAAACAAATAAAAATACTTTTCAGATAATAAATGGTTATTTTGATGAGGCAGAAAGAGACCGAATTCCTCGTTGGGCGATGCAGTAGTCTCATTGGATTTTTCCATTAGGATTTTTTCAGTAGCCACCCAGAGATAAAAATTCGTGTGACACACGCGTGCCGCAGAAATAACATAAAGCCGTTGGTACTGCGCTTGATCTCTCCCCGGTCTTATTGGGGTGCGTCTCATCAGACTATGACAGCGATGGAAAAAGAATTGCACCTGTGTTTGCGCACTCAATTGTGCACTATAATATACACATCAAAAGTGTCTAGGGATCAACATCCCTAACATTGATTAGGGATGTTGATCCCTAGACACTTTTGATGTGTGTATTTCCTTTGTGTTTCTTAAAATAGTAAAACAAACTTTACTTTAGAAAAAAACATACACTTTAAATATCTTTTAAACTAAGTAAACGATTCTTCTTAAAATTAGTCCAAATTACAATTTATTTTCCTCAAAATGAGAAGTGTGTTTTGTTATTCTTTCTTTTTTGAGTGCTGTCATTCTTTGACTTCCCAGAGTCGATTAATAATAAAATTATTTTTTAATACCCAAAGCCAAAAAAAAACCTAAAGTTAGGTAAATCGTCTCGTTGTATGAACGGTCTAGTGGTTTCATAATATGTAGGTAGATACAGTACACAGTCTAGCTCAGAGCCACTTAGTGGGTCACCGCAAGCTTGGCCCGGATGGGTTTTAAATAGCGTACCACATTTTGTATGTACCCGTTTGATGTGTAAAGTTAAAATAAACACGTGTTTGGACTTCTTTATTGAGGATGGAACTATGCACAACGTAAGATGAGTAGCAAAAGGTGAAGACATCAAGGGGGCCATTCTAGTAACTTTAAAGAACGTTCGCGTTAATATCTCTCTAATAATCTCTGTCTTAATCTTAATTCGTAAATATTTCTATTTTACCATTTTTTATTTATTTATTTATTTAAGGAACACAAAACAGAATACAGACCACACATGACATGAGCAACACAGCATTGATTCAGCACAGCTTTTGATTGCTGCTGAGATGAAACTGCGACTAGATTTTGAACGTTTTTAATTACTAGAATTTTCCTCTAAGATGCCTCGTTGGTCTAGTGGTCGCAAAGCGCGACTGTTTAGCGTGAAATCTCGGGTGCAATTCCGAGGTCGGGCAAAGTGTTTTTGGGTTTTTCCATTAGGAATTTCTCGGTAGCAGCTTCGGAGTCTGGATTTGTGCCCGGATGATGGCAATAGGCTCGCCCCTTATTACATGCGACTTAAATATATAGGTAAATGTGGGGGTACTCATGGGTACACCTCTGCCTAACCCTTTTGAGGATTTCAGGCGTGATGTCTAAGTTCCTTCAAGATCAGCTGGATTATTGTACCTTGAGGTGAACTGCCAATCATATGGGATGATAGTAAGCATAAGTTGAAGTACAACAGGCTTTTTGTGAGAACGAACGTGGCATAATTGACTTACGAACAACACGCGGTGGCGGCACGTGTATTGGATCATTTGGTTCCATAAAAGACGGTTGAGCTAAATGGTCCTGATCCACGCGTCATGTTCGTGAACGAGAGCTGTCAGTTGAGATTGGATGTCTTATATCTTTTTAGGGTTCCGTAGTAAATAGTTCTGTCAAAAAACCCTTATAGTTTCGTCATGTCCGTCTGTCTGTCCGAGGTTTTGCTAACAGACCGTTACCTAGTACTAGAAAGCTGTAAGTTTGTAGAAGTATGTACCTACCTATATCAATTATTTGTTTTTTATTTTTTTTGATATTAGGTACTCTTCACCTACTTTGTTTCCACTTAAAGAAGCAACAAGAATAATGTAACCAGGATTTTGTAAAGACTTAATTTAAAGGAGTGTCCGTGGAGTTTACTCCTTGTTCTTCTCTATAGATACCTATTTTTTAGAACGAGCTACTAGCTTTAGGTTTCTGATTAGCTGTTCGACTCCTCGACAATTTAAAAGTGCCTGTAAATGGTTTAATGCCATCATATTTCTGACCTCATTTTAACAAACCTAAACTTTTAGAAACGAAAGATTAAAATGAAAAATACTTTTCTTTAACATGTTTTATTTCAAAATCTTAGAAGTAAGTCAACAATTTAATGACCTTTCCGACACGA
Organism: Hoplodrina blanda; assembly: GCA_949316365.1. Classification (NCBI taxonomy): domain Eukaryota; kingdom Metazoa; phylum Arthropoda; class Insecta; order Lepidoptera; family Noctuidae; genus Hoplodrina; species Hoplodrina blanda. Next base: position 7,038,078 of record OX438589.1, on the reverse strand, counting down.
CGTTGGACTGCAGTATGTGGTGCACCACGATTTATCGCCACCGACTTTGTGCACAATCTTTTTCAGGTTAAGCTCGGAGCCAACGTTTTTTGCAAGATGCAGCTGCGGCCACAGCGACGGGTTTAAAACAAAGTAAGAAATAGCGAAACTCTAAATTTTTTTTGAAAACTTTGTGCAAGCTCAAATTTTACCCATCTTAGATATTTCAATAAATAATGATATACATCGGCCATCAGCCACGGAAATACTTGACGTTTTACTCATGGTGACAAGGGTAGCTACTTTACTTTGATAGAAACTTTCTTCTTTTATACATCTTTGTGCTTGTTGTAGCTGAGGTACAAGAAAACTACGGTTAGTAATAATAATAATACCAGCATATTATTGTTCCACTATCCAAAGGCTTCTTCTCATCACACGAGCATTAATCACCACGCTTGCTCAAGGCGGATTGGCGATTTCAGACTTTTAGTAATTATCAGTCCAGGTATCCTCACGATGTTTTCCGTCACCGATGACAGCGATGTCCAAGATAAACGTAGAACGTAATTGAGAAATAGAAAAAGTCATATTGATGCCTGTGTCCGGTTGCGAACCCACAACCTTGTGCATGAAAGTCGCCTTAACCAGTAGGCCATCACGTCATCATCCCTTAAAACTAGGTTTACTTTGAGTTTTTTTTTGTTATTTGACGTGTAAACCAGGCATTTATTACATTTTATGATGAATAGAAGATACAGGCCGTTAAGGAAAAATCAAATCTTAAAAAAAGAAAAGGAACATTCTTAAAAAAAAATTAAGCTTTGTGAAAGGTTATTCTTATAAATTAAGAAATATTTTATCCTTATTCAACCGAGAGAAGGAATAACGAACGAGTTTGCTAAACCTTCTAACCTTTTTTTGAGTAAATTGCCCTAATTGTAATCTTAACTAATATTATAAAAAGTAAAATTGTTTGTTTGTTTGTATTTGAAAGTAGAGATCTGAACAAACATTCTTTCAATAATAGAAAGCTATACATAATTGGCGAGTGCTGTATGATATTTTTTACTGTATTTTTAATATACACAATCACTATATTTGTAGAAAAATAAAGTACATAATTTGTTGCTTTACATTCTGACTAAATGGTTTATAACAAACCAACATAATACTGCAAAAATATTTAGGTATTATTAGTTCTTAACAACTTAACTGTCCAATGAGTCACATATGACTCACGGAGAACTTTTGGAATAAGTTCAAGAGTCACAGGTGACTCTTTTCTTTATACAACTTTGACACATAATTTTGTTATGAGTGTAGAGTAATATTATAATTATAATTACGTGAAATTAAAAAAATAATTAAAATTAATTAAAAATTGTATTTTTAAAGGGACAGTTAAGTTGTTAAAAATGTATATTTTATGCATGCGAAGTTAGATAGATAAGGTTTTATATCATGTATTAACTAGTTAATACATACATAATATACCTAGGTATAATACAATACAGGTACAATACATTACAGGCATAATACATCACAGGACAGAGAATATGCAGAAAGACTGAATGGAGACCATTAGCGCGCAATGAGCCAAAATAATAATAATAAATTTACGTCACATTAATTAAAAACAAAGGAACCCTAATCCATTGACAGATTGCACATGGCCTTTGGAATCCCAATCTATTGTCAATCGACGTGGGCGTATCAATCAATCTGTATGTTGGTTACAAGCCTGCGGCACCCTGTCCGGTCCTTTATCAATCCGTTCATTGTTTTCTTGCCGCTTTGACAATATCGTGTACCATCGGCTTTATGGTTTTCCTCACTACCCCTTTGCGAGAAATTCTATTCGGAAATTCGGCAGAGTATATTGGGAGATGGATTAAATTGATTGATTTCATGTGAGGATCAAATTAATTAGGGACCTGTTATGTTAATTATTTCTTTGTTGTTTTGCTCATTTTAAGTTATTCTGTATATTTCTGACCTAATTAAAACGTAAACCTGGAAGAAATAATTATAACTCCTTTTTCATTACAAAATTAGACAATTATAATTATCGTTACAATGCTATCAATAATAATCATGATAAAAGAGAATCTATCCACTCCTAAAACCAATCTTTAATTTGCAGGTACAAACTTGAAGTATTTAACAAATACTCGTAGAACTAAATTCTCGGCATTTGTGGTACCGGGAATCTAGTTCTACGAGCTTTGACAACATTGATTTTCTTAATTGAATTTTCAGATGTTTTATTAAAATGTCAGTTTGGATTTTCGGTAGCAAATCGAACCGAATCGAACCATATTAAGGCATCAAAAAATCTTGTGGTTAATCATATGCAGACTAATTTGTTTCAGCATTACATAACAGATGATGCATTTGTGTGTTGATCGTGCCTACCGCGATGCGTCTGACAAAACTACCGTCAGACCGCGTCCAATCTAAATAAAGGCTTGTCACCAGAAAATAAGTAAACCAATAAACAGGTAAATGCAATAAACGGTAAAAAAACTTAAACTCTTCTATGATTACTCACATAATTAGGTGTTACTATTTCAATTAATCACAAAAAAACGATCATAGTTTTAACTGGTCTTTCAAAGATTTGTATTTTTACCCAACTACGCTAGAAGGACAGTTATGTTTTTCGAGTGTCTCTTTGTATTTCAAAAAGAAGTAAGGAAACCACCAGCTGAAATACGTATAGCTACATGGAAATAGGATGTAGGTACGTACAATATTCTACTAATCACTCAAACCTTTAGCTTTTCGCCGTGTTTGTCTAGTTTTTCAAAGCACTCGCTTTCATCAAGCTATTCTGGTTTGTTTGTGTATTTGCGAATGGATGAACCGTCGATCTTATCAATGTTGAAAACATTTTCACTGCAATCAACTCTATTTCAAAACATATACCTAGCTACTTTTCTATTCCGAGCTCTCGTATTGAACTAAGCGAATGTTCGCGATGAGTACCTATCGATTTTGATTTTTATAACAAACTAGCTGTGCCCGCGGCATCGCTCATGCGGATCTAAGTGCAACCTAAGGAAGTTCCTTTGACTTATTCCTAAATCACTCCATTAAAAAGGAAAAATAAAACTGTCGAGCAATTAATTTTTATTGTATGGACGAATGCAATTTTCCAAAGATAGTCTTTTGTAGAAATCGTGACAATTACGATGACAACAAAAAAAAGTCTGTCAAAATCTCAAGTGATGATTTCTGTCTATTGATTTTTATTTACATAAATTATTTTTTTCTTTCTACAGGTTGAGTTTTAATTTGCTGATTATTTTTTTTGCTTTATGGTATGCCGCCATATACCTATATATTTTGATCATGTTGTATGTTGTGAGAACAGCTGAATTTATTTTTCATATTTCAGTGTTGGTCTCATAGTACAAGTAGTTCGTTTTCATGACTACTTTTAAGTCAGCTTGTAAACCTAATGTAAATGTAAATACCTAAAAGTTCAGCCTTAGATTTTGACTTGGTTGAGCTTGATTTTTTTTAAGATACCGCTTTGAGCTTAGCTCGGCAGTTAGAAACCTTCAGATCACTGTCTTACAGCATTGTTTTTAGTAATTACCTACCTTTGAGTATGACAAACAAAAGACGACAATGCTAAATGCTTATCACAATACGTACCTACCTATTCTGTTTCCTGTCACTCTTACTCTCTTTCTTTCTTACCCTCCAGAGTCAGCTAAATATTTTATTTTTATGAAAGGATTTCTTTGTATTTCAAGAAAGCTTTGGATAATTGTAAAAATGGTATTTATAGTTCTGCGAGAAGTATTCAATAGGTAATGGCTTGTTCAGTACCTACAGTGAGTTTTGTATTTGATAGATTTTAGTACCTACTTTCCGAATGTCATATTAATCTTTGGCATTGTTCTTTTTTATCAACCTCTATCGAAACTATTACTGACTGGTTTCGCAATCTGGACTCGATTCAATATTAATAAGTATAAGTACCACAATTTATCAATTAGATACTTTGAAGGTTGCATACCCCAGCAACCTGGCTGAAACAATTTTAATCCAATACAATCGAATTCCATTAGGCATTCGAATTAAAAAAAATAAACGATTCGGTTTTCAAATTTTGCAATTGTTTGGCCGCGCTCGTGATGTGAGCACACAAAGTCAATATTAATTCAATACAACTATAAAAAAAGTAATCCTGTTTATAGGTAAACGTAGTTGGAGCCTTATATGCTAACAGATGTAAGAACCGGTGCCTCGGTCACATAGTGAAGTGTACTTTCCAACTAAAAACAAAAGAAAAACGATAATGGATTATTATTGCTTTTCTTGATTCTGATGATGTTGAGCATGGTGTCCTGTGTTTGATTGCCAAAGTCGGGCAAAAAGTGATATTGGGTTTTCCATTATAAATTGCTCAGTATCAGCCCGGGGCTTAAAAGTTGGTGGTGTACAAAAAAATACAAAAATACAAAATAGTTTATTGTGTCATTTAGAAAATACATTACATGTTAACATGTTTGGAGCCCCCATTTAAGCAAACAATGCCAGTATAAGAAGGCTCCGCTCTTTCAACCACCTCAGTGCCCCGAAAAGCAAGTAAAGTAGGTCCTGCGCCATATCTGTCCCTGGTTGTGTTGGATTGCCGTCCTATCGTACTACGAAAGTGAGGCAAGACGGAGAGTGCACCTGTGTTTGTGCACACACTAACTTGTGCACTATAATATCTCTTTTGTACTTGTCTAGTCTTCTTTGAGATTAGCCGCCGAGACCGAAATCGGTCTGGAGAATATATATTGCTATTCTTTAATTCAGTACACAAAGCCGTTTGAACATCCTGTGTGGGAAACATCTTAAGATCTTTTCAATTCATTTTGTAATCTTGCCTCCTAAAGGGAAGTATAAAAAGTTTGCGTTTCGAATGAATTATGTGGAAGTCGGAAAGATATAACATTAATGAAAATTATTTATAAGAACTCGCTTTGTGGGCAAATTTTACTGAAAATCTGAAATTCACAGAAACATACTTACACAGTATTTAGAAACTTATTATATCTATACACTGTACTACTGATTTCAGATGTATTACATGACATTTTCCTTCATTGATGTCAGTGATATCCAAGATAAGCAAGTTTTGTAGTGTGTCGCAAAAAATAAGATTTTTTTTTTTAATTACTTATGAATCTTTTGTTTTACTTTGAGGACGATTACATATAACTTACTTATTAAGGTTAGAGTACACGTTCACCCACTAATGAATAGTCTTGTTAAACCTTCGGGGTCAATAAACCGCATTTATTTAAATTAAGCCTGCTCCAGTGAGCTACTATTGTTCTTAAGATTTATGTTGATAAGCAATTACTTCAGCCAGACGCTTTAAAATTAAACCCTTTAGGTTGAAATTAGGGCTTACAGAAAATGTATAAAAATGATTGCAAGTTAATAACAATATTCTGTGCATGTAAAACATTTTATTTACTTAAAGCAGGGGTTTTTTTTACCCGCGTTAAGTTACATTTTCGGTTACTGGTTCGCTTTCCTGTGTCGTATCGTTATGTCATATAGCACGAATCTTCTATATTCAGATTCCAGAGATTAGCGCTCTTAGAAACAAACAAAAAGCTCTAAAGCTCTAAATAGAAACCTAGTTACATGTGTCAAGTAAATATTAAACTAAAATCAGAAAAGAAACAAAATGTAAGAATTAAGCATACATATTATAACAATAAAAAGTGTAACACAATCGATTCATCATAGTCAAAACATAGAAGTTACTTAGTTATCCATAAAGAAACTTTTCACTTAAACGTGCTCAAGTCGAGAAACATTGATATTGAATATATTATCTGAATCATATTCAATAGATAAGTAAAAGTTCTGCTCGCACAGATTAAAAACGAATTTTGCCTACACATGGACTAGGAATGAGGGATGTACTTACTATAAAAAAAAAACCAACCATATTATTATATTACTACTATTATAAATTCTAAAATTTGGATGGATGGATGTTTGATACCTAATCACATTAGAACGGCTGAACAGATCTGGATGAAATTTGGCACAGAGATAGATTATAGCCTGGTCAAAGTCAAAGTCAAAACATTTATTTTAATTAGACCATTTACAGGCATTTTTGAATTGTCAAGGAATACCATATAGGCTTTTAATCCGGAAAATGTCCGATTCCTGTGGGATAATATTATAGCAACTTTGACGCGGACGAAGTCGCGGGCAGAATCTAGTTCTTACTAATATTATAAATACAAAAGTAACTCTGTCTGTCTGTTACTCTTTCACGACTAAACCACTGAACCGATTTTGATGATTACGGGGTAAGTTAAAACCCTAAGGCGCGTCGCTCACTGGTAAGACGAGGCGACATCGCGTCCGCGGCGGCGGTGCGGCGTCGCAGCACGGTCGAGGATAGGTCTCTGCGTAGAGTCGAGGCGCAGGCGGCAATGCATTTTGAATGACAAAATGACAAAATGGCGGTGGAATCCTGGCTTGGGCACACTTGAGCGCCCCTCCTGCGCCTGCACCACACCTCCGCCCCGCCTGCACCTCGCCTCCGCCCCGCCTTCTTCTCGCCCTCGCCGCAACTCTTTTATGTGAGCGCACTACCATTCATTTGTAAAGAAAACCTTGTTGCGGCGTGCCTCTTATGCGCCCGCGCCTCAACTGCACCTCGACTGTTAATCGTGTGAGCGACGCGCCTAAGGGAGGACGCGCCTAAACAAGCTACATCTTATTCCGCGAGTTTGTCTACGGCCGCGATAACCGACATTTATGCGGACGAGTCGTATAAGTAAAGATTTTTATTCATAATTGATTCTATATAAATGCGACTAAACAAGCTTACTCGACACAAAACAGCAAAACATTACGTAAGTAAGTAAGTAAACCAAAGCTTTTAAATAGCCATTTTAATATTTACCAGCTCACCAGCATAGTTCTGATCAAGCTAAATTAAAATGTCCAATTAACAAGCTCTGGGAAGAATAAAAAATGATATGAAAATAAGCTAGCTACGTAATAATTAAAACCATAACTAATTATATTCCGTTCCGCCGCGTTCGTTGTTTGCATGAAAACTTTTATCAAGTAAGTAGCTGTTAAGTGTTTATGTCATTACGTGATTAATTTACTTGAATGTGCAGTCTTTTGAATATGATGTTGTTTGTCGATAAAATCACATTAGCTGTTTGCGTATGTGAGTTTATATGTTTGTAACACATTAACGATATAGGGGAAATTCCTAGAGTGGGGCAACGTTTTTAAAAAAAAATGAAAGAAAGTAACTCTGTTCACAGACTGAACTAAACATAATTTCCACTTCCAAAGTGAAAATGGAAAGTGTAAATTATATTTTTTCTTACTCCTCCGCTTTTCCGATTAATTTCGTTGAAGGATTTAACACAGTTGAATCGTTTCTCCAGGTCTTGTCGAGGTTCACAGCTTCGGCGCTTTTCTGATAGTCGCCAATTTTTGTCCTGGCTTTCAGGAGTTGCAGTGGTTTAGGAACAGTGTGGCAGTTTATCGCAAAAAAAGACCAATCTAAGTTTTACAAAACAACAACAAAACAAAAACAATACCCAACATCCGTCGATATCTATCTATTCTATTTCTGATCTGCACGTGTCTCTACGAAAATGAACACGAGTATCTTTATGCTAAAAACTACTCTAATTGTTCCTAAAAGTGTGTGAAACTGGTGGGTATCAACCACGTATAAAAGTTCGCAATAAACTGTTCTCTAAAATTATCGTAGCTAAATTCAATTTCCTTTGACCAATAATGAAAGGTGACCTAGATACACGTATCTCCAGAACATAAATACCTTTTGCATACCTGTGAAACTATGTTCTTGACCTAAAACAGGAACTGCATTAGATGCCGATAACACGTTTAGCCCGGTTGTACCTTGACCTAGTACTCTTGTCCCAGTTACACGGGAAACCGGGAAATATCTATTTGCTGGTTCTATTTATAACCTAGTAAAGTAATAATCTGTTATGATAATAATTATTAATAAAGGGTAATAAATATAACTAGCTTTTTAATAACGTTATGGTTAAAATGAAAGTGCGTATTATTTGTAAAAAAGAATGTGGGTCAAATTTACTATTCTCGATATCTTAATATTTTTAAGTTTTTCATAACATACCTACTTAGGCGATGGCTGTCAACCACTTTTCTCTCTTATGCCCTTAGAAATAAGGTTGAAAAGTGATCAGTTCAGTTGCCAATATACGCCAAAGTACCTACCCGTAAAAGATTATTATTTTCCTAAAAGCAATCTTGTTATTCAGAGTTAATATCTTATCAAATCTATACTGAATGTTGTCCTTTTGATGTTCACTTTCTTTATCGTCTTGTTGCGTCTAAACTGTCTCTTCCACCACAGCCACAGGATATTTATTAATGTCATGAACATGCTTGAAAATGTCGGAAACCTTTAAACTTTCCAGAGTTTATGCACGAGTAATTTTAATATAGTTTATGCCGCAATGGAAAAATATAGCTTGCTTACATAAAATCCGGTAATTGACTAGTCGCTTGCACCGAAATGAAGTTACGTCTCTATAATAAGTTTAGCTGCAAAATATCTGACCGTGGAAAATAATGTTTTGCACGAGGTGCAAATATTCTGTAAGCAATTTATTGCTAAAAGTTTTACGAGAGCGCATGTTTATTATTTTATCCTATATTTTTATGGTTATTCGTATTTACACATATCAGTGTGGTTATCCATATCAGTTATTGTAAAGTAAATAAATCTGTTATTAAATTTTGATTTTAAAAGCTATAAATAAGATCAAAATTTAATATAATTATTATATACAACTTAACAATTAAAGTAACCAATACATATTTTCATTGAATAAAAATTGAATTTCGTCATCTGCCTAAACTTTTCCCAACTATATTCGGGCCGTATTCCAGTTTAACCAAATGCTGCTGAATACCGGTATTTTACATGGAGCGATTGCCTATCTGACCTGTACAAACCAAATACAGGGTAACACGATACGCTTTGATATGACTGGTTGTCAAAACTTCGGGTTTTGGACTACCCATAACGACTGTCAAAGATCTATAAAAGACTAATAATACCTGACAAATATTGAAATTTTACAAAAGATTTGTGAAAATATAGTTCTATTGTAGTATTTAGTTATGTAGTTACTATTTATGTGATGGTTTGACAGTAGGTACATAATTCATGCCTAATTGTGATTTAGGTATGACGCCATTGTGTCTTACACCAATTAATTAATAGGTAATATGATTAGGGGCAGAGGCGTCTTATTGGTTATAGCCAATTACTGAATTTCAAATGATAATCCATCTAATTACCTACATCCATTTTACCTAACTTGCTCTGTTCAAGCAAATCAAAGTAAAAGCATTTCCTTCAATTAAATTATTTACATTACAGACACTTAAAATGACAAGGAGCCGGTAGTCAGAAAGTAAAACTAGTTGTTTGTGCCAAAACGTCGTTCTCTATGGAGAAGAACGAGCAAGAAACTTGAGAAGATTTTAGAAGTACCATCTGCTACCTACATAAAAAAAAACCTTATTTTTAATAGGACTTAGACTTTTTATTTACTGTGCATTTTACAAAAGGTGAAAGTACCTACTCATGAATACAAAGAACTTTTGCTTTTTTGATCAACAATAAATATATGAAAGAAATCAGTTGTTACCTTTAAAAATGGATTAGGACAGTCTGTATAGGTAAGTAACATCATCAATTTCAACGTTAATTATTTACTTTTTTATTTTATAAATAGTAAGCAAAAGAAAATAAAAAGATAAACATAAGAATGTTGAACGCTGCTGATCCACGCCCTAACTAAGAATTAATGTCCAAGAACCGAGAAACATTAACAGATCTTGACTCAAGTGTTATTGATATAATGTTAGTCGGTACACTGCCCACAAATTCGGACAAATGTCTTGATATTTGTCCGAATTTGTGGTCAGTGGTCCGAATTAATAAGTAGGTGACCTATGACAAATTCAGGCTGTTTTTATTGTTGTGCGAAAAATACTGGTAGAAGGAGGAAGAAATATTGATCACCATGTAAGAATTCGTAAATATAAGTGTTTATTAAGATTTATGAGTCTCTTTGTCTGAAGGTACATAATAATTGTGCACGACTAATAGTAATATGTAATACGTCACGTGACGTGGGCGAAGCCGAGGGCATTGCTAGTAAATTCACTGAAAAAGTAGACTTTCTACGCTTGTATTTAAGGTTCCAAATAAATGGTTGTGCCCATCGATCACTCTTTTCTGCAACAGACGCGGTTACCTATTTCTTGAAATTTGCTGAAATTACAACTAACCCTACACCCCAAATAAATAACATCGAAACAAAATAGCCTTTGAATATTTTACTTAAAATTCAAGTTCGCAGCGCAATCTCAAAAGCAGATCTAAAAATATTGTATTGAAACAAAGAAACCACATTTATCTGAGGACACGTGAGCATCTAGGGTTAGGTAGATTCAACGTAAGTAATCCCATACCACTTTTGTATTCAGAAAAATATACCTTACGAAATATGGGGATGATAAGAGAACGAGGCTGGAGGTCCCCTAGTGAACAATAAAACATTTTGCGATAAATGACACAGTTTGTGTACCTTGACATTTACTGTACCACCAAGGCAGGTAATGTATTTAATACTTTGTTAAATTAATGTTGAATAATATGTAACGTATTTCGAATATAATAATCGGGTGAATAACCTCATTTGGTGCAAATCGATTATTTGTGTGCTAGCAGGGAATGAGTTTGCCAGAGTTATGAATTTCGTTCGAAAGAATTACTGCGGCCCTGGGACTCAAAAGGCATTAGGAGGAACACGGATGGGTTTTAGTCAGTAAGAGTCTGACACTTTTTTCCGCTCCGCCCAGAGCCGAAGAAATCAATTGGCGATTTCTCATCCTTAAAAAAAAGTAGTGAATATATCAACATAAACCCAAAAAGATTCGCGAATTTCCAAACAAGAAAACAAGTTGTGTTTTGTAAAACACTGTATTCACCATCAAAGACGTGGGTAGTGTGTATCCATCACATTCTGTCACCAGGCATTGGGTGATCGATCTTTTAAAAAGTTACTTTTATGTCAGTCAGCGTCACTGTGCTGGGTTGTGACGTGATAATGGATGCTCTCACAAACGTGGAAATGTGAGAAAATATTTAGTTTGACGTCCATCATTTCACATACACGTGTGGAAAAAATTATTCATTATTACATGTTACAACATACCTGTGCCCTGACCTTCGCTATCGTGGTCTAATATTATGAATAATATATAACGGTTTTGACAATTATATTACTCGTATGTTGTTCCCATTATTGCGATTTTTTTTTTGTTCTGGATTATACTTGGGAACTTTTAGGTTACGGACACATTGAAGTTCCAACTTTATTGTTATGTTTAAAAAAAAGAGAAATGTTTTAAGCAAACTTTAAAAACCTCTATTAGATGGCCCCTGTACTGTTTGCACACACACTGAAATTACAATTTTACAAATTACATAATATTGCGCTCTACCACAAAGAGTGATTTAGAACAACAAAAAAAGTATTTTTTTCTCAGCAAAATAAAATTGTTCTAAAGTTACTTAGTTTGATGGGCAGTATGCGTTAATAACGGCTATGTGTTGTGTTTAATACTGTATACTTTAAGAAACACTAGGGTGTGTGGGGTCGTAAGACCTTCCTGCCCACACGATAAAGAAGAAGACTTAAAAAAAACCAGATATTCAGTATTTTAAATTTAAAATTAATTATTATTATTGTCTTTGTAATAAGTAAGAAAATATTTATTTGTTACTGCATAGTTTGAGTTATATGTACTACTACCATATAATATCCTGTACAATTAAGAGCCTACGTCATATGAACATATTCACAAAGTTTTTCAGACTATTAGCAGGCAAAGCTTTCCAGCGTTTTCCATAAATGGTTTAGTAAATTGAGAGCACCGCAAAGTTGCGTCGACTTTTGAATATTTATTAACATTATTGGAGCAGTTCCGCAGAATTAAATTTCATCGTCACAGTTTTATAACAATGGTAGTGAATGGAGCAACAAGTTACTAGATTTATGTAATTTTATACGAGGTGGAAGGGACATTGTTACGAGTCCATGATAAAAGGCTTAACATTATTTTCTCGTCAGTTATTAAAAAGCACAAGTTAAAAGTTAGCGACACGTACTACGAGGGCTGGTTCGAGGTGGCGGGCAAAGAATTCCTGGATGAATTTGGGGGAGGCCTTTGCCCAGTAGTGGGACAGCGTAGTCTAGGCAAAAACTTTACTACGATGTCTGTTCCACACGTTATAACCAGCTGAGTTAAGAATTACCACCATACGTTACCATGACCATGCTTTTTAAGCATCTGATCATCATCATCCGACAGCTAACGAAGCCGAAAGTTACACAATTTGGTTCTGGATGATATCTCCTTCTGGCGTATAAAAATGAAAATATTGAGTCATTTAACTTTACTTTTAAATCCCCCACGACTGTTAGATGCACACGTAAGCAAAATGTTCTGCGTGCGTTTCATAGCATGCTACAAGTAACACTGATTTTTCGTTTTCCAGCAAAAGAAATTGCTATTTTTACTTAGTTTAATGGACAGTATGCTAATTAACAGCAATGTAATACCTTGTTACAACCTTTATTTTCATTCTTATTAAAATAACTGTTTATAATTATTTTGCTACTTAAACTTTTTAGCTACAAAGAGTCATGTATGTTCTTACAAAATAAAACATTTATAATATATTAAGGCAACAATACATGTCCCTAAGCAATACACAACCATTAAAAATTACCTACCCACTTCGTATCTTACATGGTCTCGAGATAAAAGCATCAAAGGCGTCACGTCTTTTACCTCGAGTCGTTTTGTTTGCAGTACGTGAAAATATTTTTCTTCATCGCTAGAAAACCTTAAATAATAATATGTATAAAGGAACATGGTACACTCTTGAGGGTTCTTGACATACGAATGTGATTGTGGTCTCAAAAATGAGTGTAAATGGGTGCCTTTGATATTGAAAACTGTAGAAATATTTATGTTTTTTTGAGTATGGTTTTAAGTCGTGTCGTAGTAATCTAGTAGTAGTTTCATGCATAAGGCTGCGATTTGAAAACCGAACCAGAACCAATGTGACATGATGATTTAGATTTTCTTGATCAATTATATTTTGTATGCCATTAAGGCAAAACATGACAATGACTTTATTGAACTTTTTATGTAACATCTTGCATCTATGTATTTACTCATATTTTAGCAAAATAAATATCTTGTATCTTGTACCTTGTGTCTTGTACCTGGTTGATCTAGTGGCCTCAAAGTGCGACTGCTGAGAATGAGGTCTTGGGTTTGAATCCCAGGTCAGGCAGTGTTATTGAATTTTTCTATCAGGAATTTCTCTGTAGTAGCACAGATAATATAATACTACGTGTAGTAGCCTCGGAGTCTGGATTTATGCCCAGTTGATGGCTATAGGCTCGCCACTATTAAATAGGACTACATAACTGGCGAAATGTGGGTGTAATGATGGGTACACCTCTGCCTTTCCCTTTGGAGATTACAGGCGTGTTGTTTTGTAATTTTGTTATATTACATTAATAGTTAACGTTTATGTAATGTGTCTTTCTAAACCGCGTATAAAGTTTTCCGCTTACGCAGTTAGATAATACCTTAAACATAAGTAAACCTAAAGTAGGTATATCTTGCTTTTGTTCCAGTGTTGATCTTAGAACTTTGAATTTGTTTCTCATTAGCAAATTGCGTGGGTATCCGAGAGACGAGCGCTTAGACGTTATCAATTATGGAATTTAGACCTTGAATATAATTATAATTATCTGCTTCTTTTATCTGTTGTTTTGTTGTTTACCATCTTTGTTTTTCTTTTATAGGTCTTCCTGTAAACCAGACGTATGCGTGGGCTAACATGAAGTATATTTAGCAGGAAAAAAAAACAAATGACGGAGGATCGCACAGATTTACATGATTAGAAAGAAGATGTTTTTATTAGTACCTACAGTTTTAAATAGTATATATACTTACATTATAAAAACAAAAACTGTTTTTTATTTTAACTAGCTTTTGTTCGCGACTTCGTCCGCGTAAATAACGTGGACGTAGGCGAAGTCGCGGAATAAAAAGTAGCCTATTTCCTTTAAATAAATAAATAAATAAATATCTTGGGACAACTCACACACGGCCATCTGATCCCAAGCTAAGCAGAGCTTGTTATGGTAACCTGACAACTGATATACATACTTATATAATTTATAAATACATACATATCATTACATAGTATAAAACAAAGTCGCTTTTTCTGTCTGTCTGTCCCTATATATGCTTAGATCTTTAAAACTACGCAACGGATTTTGATGCGGTTTTTTTAATAGATAGAGTGATTCAAGAGGAAGGTTTATATGTTTAATAAATTAATATATAATTAATATATGTTTGATAAATTACACCCAGACACAGAACCAACAATTATGCTCATCACACAAAGTTTGTCCTGGGTGGGGATCGAACCCACTCCCCCCCCTACCCCTTTCTTGGGATTCAAAGTAACCTCGTACCAAATTACATTGAAATCGGTTCATTGGTTTAGTAAAAGTCGTGATGGCCCAATGGTTAAGGCGCCCGCCTCTCATGCATGAGGTGGTGGGTTCAAATCCGGGCAAGTACCACTGTGAGTTTTTCAATTCATATGTACTTTCTAAAGTTTATCTTGGACATCACTGGCATCGGTGAAGGAAAACATCGTGAGGAAACCTGGGACTTACTGTTCCACCCAAACCATGTCAGAGGCCCTTGAGGCGGTTTAAAAACTCTGACACTAGGGTGTGTGGGGTCGTAAGACCTTACTGCCCACACGATAAAGAAGAAGAAGAAGATTGGTTTAGTTGTGAAAGTTTAACAGACAGAGTTACTTTGGCATTTATAATATTAGTATAACCTAAGTAAACACAATGGAAGGGACATCGTGTCACAAAAAATACCGCTTTTTTTTAAACTAGTAGTAAGTCTTTGCGTC
Source organism: Hoplodrina blanda (assembly GCA_949316365.1). Lineage (NCBI taxonomy): Eukaryota > Metazoa > Arthropoda > Insecta > Lepidoptera > Noctuidae > Hoplodrina > Hoplodrina blanda. The sequence goes on along the minus strand of OX438589.1, from coordinate 7,022,990 downwards.
CTTCTATTCTTGGTCTTTTTTCCTTCTTAATGTCTCTCATGTCTCCTACGCATTTTTTTTTTTTTTTACTGCCTCGTTGGTCTAGTGGTTAGTGACCCTGACTGCAAAGCCGGAGGTAGTGGGTTCGATTCCCACCCAGGACAAACTTTGTGTGATGAGCATAATTGTTGGTTCTGTGTCTGGGTGTAATTTATCTATAATATGTATGTATTTATAAATTATATAAGTATGTATATCAGTTGTCTGGTTACCATAACACAAGCTCTGCTTAGCTTGGGATCAGATGGCCGTATGTGAGTTGTCCCAAGATATTTATTTTTATTTTATTTTATTTGTCTTTAACATAATACGTCATCTCTCACATTTTCAGATTTAGGTCTTTTACACAATCTTAAAATGGCATTTTCTGTTCCGTTCCTGCATCAATATCAATTTATTAAATTTAAGTATACACTTCTATTTTTTTAGGAGACTTGTACGGTCAGAAACAAATGCCGATTAATATTTCAGACTTTTAAATCCTATTGTAATAATTATTTTGTTTGGTAACAGAAAATATAAGTCATTATTAATCGACTTTTGTCGCTGACTGTACCTACTGTTTAAAATTATGCGCAAGTAAGGGCTCAATTGAGTCTCGACGTGGCGCATCTCATCGCGAGTGTTCATGTCATGAATAAAATATTTCACCTTCAGGTAATTTCCTATTTGAAGAGTATCATGAAATTAAGCTTACGGTAACATTTTTGATAGGTGGGCTAAGAGAATTGATGTTAAATCTTTTTTTAAATTCCTAAATTCTGGGCCAAATCATTCAATAAGCCAAAATGTTCAATTTTACAAGACAAAATTTTAAAAAAAAGTATCATTGCTATTGGACAAAATGTTAGCGCGATTTTTTATTGTATAAAGTGTGAAGGTACTTATAAAGTGCTTACAGTTGAACGTTTTCAAAAGATTGAACGTTACTCTCTCGCTTCAGAGAGCTTTTGTATACCATGAAGTGGAAATCGGATACTTGAAATGAAATGTTGAGTTCTTTCACGTAACGTGGCTACGTGCTACGGCGTAGACACGAACGTAGCCCGCTACGGTCTGCTACGAACTTTTTGTGTTTGTAGGGACTCATTATGATTTTGAATTCGAAAGGAGATTGGAATTCAAGAACGGAATAAGGGAATCTGCTGATGCTATTTTGTTTAAGAAATCATGCATATAATAATCAAAGTAACCGTAAGATTATTTTATATTATACAATAAAAAAGTTTATAAAATCGAATACAATAAATATACTCCAACTATGACTTAAATTGAAAGAAGAATGTTTGTAGTGAACAATATGGACATAGCAATGCCCATGTCATAGAAAGGGACACCAGATAAACTGTCACGACTGAAAAGAATGCCGTCCAGTAAATCACGGTACACTTGAGGCCCAATAAATAATCTCCGGTCGGTATCTCATACATTCCTATCACATTCGCGTCGATTTGTAGGCCTTTCTTATTTCGGACAGAATTGATGGGCTCGTTTGAATATCAGAGAAAGTTCGACGTACAATATGCGAGGGAATTTATGTCTGTGGTTTTCACGGTGGATTGTTTATTTGGTCGTGAGTGTAAAATTATTTTATGAGATTGTTTGACTTTTTGTCTGGTTCTATTAAAGAGTCTTTGTTTTTATATTTTTGTATTTCTTAAGTCTTCTTCTTTATCGTGTGGGCAGTGAGGTCTTACGACCCCATTCACACCAGTGTCATAGTTTCTAAACCGCCTCAAGGGCCTCTGACATGGATTGAGTGGGACAGTAATAGGCTGGTATAAGTCCAGGTTTCCTCACTATGTTTTTCTTTCACTGATGTCAGTGATATCCAAGATAAACCTTAGAAAGTACATTATAAATTGAAAAAAATCACAATGGTATTTCTTAAGTAAATATAGTTAAAGTCAAGTGTTTTCCATCAGGAATTTCTCAGTGGCAGCCTCGGCGTCTGGATTTGAGCCCGGTTGATGGCAATAGGCTTGCCCCCTATTACATGGGACTTAAACATAACTGGCGAAATGTGGGTGTACTAATGGGTACTGCACCTCTATCTACCCCTTTCTTTTATTACAGGCTTGATGTTATGTATGCCAACACCGAAAACACGTCCAAAACTATAAAAAGATTCCAAGTTAGTACAAATATGTGTTATAATTTTGTTAATAAAAAATTATCAACATTTAATATTAAACGATTCAAAGGTTTTTTTTTAAGTTGTCTTCACCGGCCACCCGGTCAATCAGCCAGCTTATGAAATAATTTTAATTAAAGACGTGTCACCAAGTCTTGTTTATAGCTTTTTGGTTAACGATTTTTCGCAGTCGGGTTACAATATTACCTTTAAAAAAACGCAAGAAAATTTTGGAACTCATCAATAACATTAGAAGTAGATCGAGTAATGATCTAATACCAATATATGTACGAAAACGATTTTAAGGTTTTTTTTTAACAAGACAATCCGTCAATATTTTTGCAATATCCTAATATTTCCATACATTGTTCGGAAACTTGTACTTAATGGATTTAAGAATGGACTCTTGTAATAATGAATCCAGTGAAAGAAGAAAATTAATTAATCACAATTCTATGCTGCTAATTACTTTCATTGTATTAGTTTTATTATGTACTAGCGACCCGCCCCGGCTTTTCACGGGTGCATGTATTATACATATAAACCTTCCTCTTGAATCACTCTATCTATTAAAAAAAACCGCATCAAAATCCGTTGCGTAGTTTTAAAGATCTAAGCATATATAGGGACAGACAGACAGACAGACAGGGAAAGCGACTTTGTTTTATACTATGTAGTGATTAGGTACCATAAGGGTATTGAAAGCAAGATTTATTTATGAGAAGGTTTACTCTTGTGATCAGTCGTTTCTCATTAATTTATGAGAAAGAGCGGAATGTTCCAAGTTTATAATGTATTTGCGTGTTTAGCCAGAACTTTTTAAGCTAGAGGTTAACTAGAGGTCTAAGTTGGAACGAGTGCACCTAGAAGAGAGACTGATTGTCTAGGTAAATAGGTATCAGAGTTCTAGAGAAGTAATAAAATCTTTGAAAGTTGGCAAGCGGTATGGCATTGAGATTGCAAAAAAATGGTCAAGTGCGACTCGGTTTCGCATTCATTTTCATTTTTTATTTATTTTTACAAGTATTATTTGATGGTATAGCGGCAATAGAAACACATATTTTGTGAAAATATCAACACTCTAGCTATTACGGTTCATGTGATACGGCCCGCTGACACACAGTGGGACGTACGGGCGGAAGGACACGGGACCCTATTACTGAACCCCGCTTCAGTAATAGGGTCCCGTTAGCACCCTTCACGTACGGAACCCTAAAAACATGGCCCAGAACACTCAGGGATTCCTTCCTATTAGCAAAAGAATTTTCAAAATCAGTAGTATCGGAGATTGTAAGAAATGGAACGCACCCATTTGTGTTGTTTTTCTGTCACCTTCCGCGGTGTCACTTCTTGCGCGCTGCTCTCTATAATATCACGGTGCACTGTTTCAGTTTAATTCTTATAATAAATAATAAGTTACAATTCGAACCAAAGTCTTCTTTATTTCTGCTAAACCCAACAGAGATTAGAGTGTTCAAACAAAAAAAAGAACAAACAAATTCTTCAGGTTTATAATACCTATTAGTATAGGTGAAGGAACCCAACACAAAAACACAGAAGACCACTTTTAAGTACCAACCGAAGTGACAAACTTCGAATAATGTAAAAGTCGGTAATGTCTAAAAAGTTTAGTGTAAATAGCGGTTATTATAAGAATTCTTTGTCACCTGTGATATCCCTCGTGGAAATCCCAAACTCTTAGGTCTCGTTTACTGAGACGCGGGGCGTCGCGCGTCGTGTTGGGCGATACGGTCCGCACAAAATTCAAACATGGCGTTGTACGAGAGCGTATATAGAAAGGTGATTTTATTCACGTTTGCTTGAAATGCAGGCGGAGCTCGTGGATGGAATCGCTACGTCGCATGTGACGTTAATCGCGGCGGCGCGGCGCACGCAGCTTTGTGACCAGCTATTCCTGTTTACAGTAAAACGTAGCGATACCCGCAGCGGGGCCCGCGGCGAAGTAAACATACGACGACATCTGCCACCGCGTGTCTTTTTTTTTTTAGAATGTATACCTACTTGTTATTGTTATAAAAAAAAAGTTGTTTATTGGTATCAGAAAAATCATTCACAATATTATTATTTCAAAATTAAAGGTACACTAATCGCAGGAGTTGGTAATACTAGTTCCTAAACTAAGCTATCGCTTGTATTTTGGAACACATGCGTTCAGCCCTGGATAATGTTGCAATAGGCTTTTGTAAACAACATTTTTTATATATGTGTGTTTCCTTCACGTGAAAAAAAACAGTTTTTCTTTCTTTCTTTAAACGGAAAAAACGTCCAACGCGCCTCGAGATGCCACGCCGCACGCGACGCGCAATTCTCCGCGTCTATGAAAACGAGGCCTTATACAAAGGCCAGCCAGGATTACCGTGAGAAGGGATGGTTTCTCAAGGTAATTCTCGGCTGCCGCTCAAGCGGGTATTGATGAGATTATTCTATCATAACAAGGTTTGAATAGAAAATTGTTATACGAAAATTCTTTAAGTGAATAATTCAGTAGTTTTAAAATAATTGTCTCGGTTTTTGTTAATTAATAATTAACGGTTTCTAAGTAAAGAAGACGTCGAAGTAAAATTTGCACTTATTTCAGCACTTAGTTGTCACTTTGAATTTATTTTTAAGACTTGCTTTTTAACAGCTTTGATTAATAATAAAATAACTTTTACATTCAGTTATTTGAATAAAGAAGACATAAATATTACTATATTCTATTTATTTATTAGTCTGACTAACTGACCGTCTACTTAAAGATTCAAAAGTTAATGGTCTAATTGAAATAAAGCTTTGACTTTGATAATATACTTAAGTGTGCATACACAAGTCATGATCAGCAGTAGGCAATTACAGAATAATCGCTCATTATACAGTACCGCACCGACACGGTTACTCGAATCACGAATCACCTAGAAAATCCAACCGCCGCCCGTGAGCTGGCATTTAAAAAAATATTTTAATGCTAAAATTTAACAATCATCCTGTTTATTTTGGCGTTTTTCATTTAGCGTATCAAGCCGCTTTTGTAGTAGTACCTACTATTACTACTTGGGAGGTACTTTGATCTCATAGTCAAGGACTAATCCTTTGCATTATTAAGTAAACCGTCTAAAAGTTTGACCTACTTACCAATTCACGTTCTTCTCATTACGATCGAACATCTGAAACAAAAGTAAAACAGAATTTATACGTGTTCTTAAGTAGCTTAACGTATTTAAAACTGTTATTTTTTCCTATTTACGGTACTGGTAAAGACGAGGAGGAAAAACGGAATAACATCTCTATTTTATCCAAAATTTATGACGAAAATCCCGTAATTAAACTTCGCAGCACGACAGAAGAGGGTTTTACCATAATTTTATGAAAAACTCAATCAAGCGGGAAAAGTTATAGAGAAGCCAAAGCACCAGCAACCAATGTCCGCTCAGACCCATGTCAAAACCATTGTTAGTTCGCTTTTAAGGGAAATTCAATATCACACAAATCTCCATTGATCTTTTAGCCGTCAAATCTTTTTGTTGCTAGCTTGCTTATACTCTGTATATTCGAGTGACACACAACAATGGCAATATTTAGGTCCCTTCTTTGGTAACCTTTGTCCTCTATTTTGGCGCGACCTTTGTAATTGATTAATGAATTGTTAATTAGGTGCTCCAGATTTGTTGATACCAAAAAGAGGAACTAGCTGCCAACATTTCTAAGTAGTGCACGTTTTTTTTTAAACGTGATGAGAAATCAAGAAGCGAAGAAAATATAGATTTGATGTCAGAGTTGGCGCAGTGGCTGACTGATTGGCTAATGCGCTGCGTGTTGCGGGTTCGAGTCCCGCGCGTGGTAAATACACATGAGAGCAATAAAATCGCACACCTTGACTTTTTTTTGTTAAGGCAGTTTTTTCATGAATCTGAATAAATATTTATTTTATTAACCAAATTACAAGGAGTGTGCGATTTTATTGCTCTCAAGTATATTTGTATGTCCTACATAAAGTTGTCCCGGGTCTAGCTGTTTGTGCATGTGACATTCAGATAAGTCAGCTAAGAGAAATAGGACAACGTTTTGATATTTAGAAGAAAAAATAACTGTAATGAAAGAACAATATACTTAAACTACTATGCTCGCCATCAGTCCAGACAGCAAATATTTTCGATATTTCGTCGTAAAAATACTTGTCATAGCTTATTACTCTATCAATATTTCATAGAGAGATCATGAACCGAATAAAACCTCGTACAAGTCTAAAACCTTTTTAAGTAATAACTGTCTGGCCACTAAGAAATAATAATATATTTTTATTACAAGAGAAACCTAATGGCCTCCATGTCTCACTGAAAGTAATCCAATAAAACAACAAAACATCACGCCTGTATTCTGCAAAAGGGATGGTAGAAGTATAAAGTGTAACCTATCCATTCTTCCCTGATAATGTTGTAAGTTCAGTGAAAAGAGAGAATGAAAATTGGTTATATGGAAGTATGAGAGCGTTATGCCATCAATTGGGCACACACAAATCCTGACTCTGTGCTTATACTGAAAAATCCCAAATGAGAATTCGGAATTACACTTGACCCGACCTGGTAAAAACCTAGGACCCATGCTCAGCAAACCAACGAAGAGTTGAAGCGTTAATGTACTGACTTGATCCAAAGTAGAAAAATATCTAGTACCTACTGTGTATGCCAACATCAGTTCGGGTTAGTTTCTAACCAACTCCGTTGAAATTGGTAGGTCAAGCGGTAATCAAAACTTAAACTAATTCGTTATCGTTAAAATACTCACCAGGGTGGAGTTCGACAACCTTACTGTGCGGCATTTTGAATTTAATGATCCTAATAATTAATTTCAAAATTGATTGTTGAATTTAATGATTAGGAGAGTTGTTTTTTATTACTTTTCTATGTACAATATGTGGTCCAGTCGTAGTCAGTAGCAGAAGGAACTGTGGGGTTTTAGTCGGTAAAAGTTCAACATAACTTTCTGTTAATCCCAGATAGAGGGCACTCGTGAGGAATTCTCCACGATAACAAGGTGTAATGTGGTTTCTTTTGACAAAATCGGTTATAATAAAACTTCTACTAAATTTGATATACCTACCTCATATCTAGGCCACTGTCACTGAGTACGTACTTTGACTATCCTGTCACTGTCGCATACATACTTAAATCACGCCTTTTTCCTATTGGGGTAGACAGAAACCACGTTATAAAACACAGAACGCCACCTGCTACGATCCTTACGTACTCCTTTACTATCGCACAACTGTCAAATTACAAGTGCAAGATAGAGACGGAAATATCTAGCCAAAGTACGTGTTAAGTAACGTTATTAATCTCGACCCCTATCTTACTTGCTTCTATTTATAATCGCGAAAGTTTTGTGAGGATTAATGGAAGAATGGATAGAGGTTTGTTACTTCTTCACGCTTTGGTTTTATAACGGAATTATTTACCTTAACACATAGAATAGTTTTTTATGTGTTCCCGTATAATGATTTAGAATATTAGTTTACTTTAATTCTTAAGTCCAAGTGACTTTATAATAACAATAATCAACCTAAATAAATAAATGGAAATAATTAACCTAAAAACATTTACATGACCAGAGGGCTGGCCTTTTTTGGGGCAAAGAATCAGCATTGCCATACAACGTGGCAATGCTGCCAGCCTTTTGGGCACTGGCCCCATTGACAGCAACGAGGACGATTTTTTTTATTCTTATGATTTACCTCCATTCTGCTTTATTTTTTATAAATTGTACATAGATTACTATTTTTATTCATAAGTTTTGTGATAAAGTCCAAGTCAAGGGCAAAAGCTATTGTTTATTATTTTTTATAAGTTAGATGTCAATCTAAATGTAGAACCTAATCGAGATTTTCTGTTCGGTCGTTCCGTAAAAATAACACCTTTTTTACCGCCAGAGTGTTTCGCATCACATACTTATTTATAGGCTTAAAAGGTGTTACCTTTGCGTTTATTTTTTACAGCATCAAGATACACCGTAGCGGTTTTATAAATAAAAATAACGTACCTATCAAACTTCCATTTATAAAGGGTGGACATCGTAACAAAAAAAAAACGGGTTGCACTCCGGGAGTGCCGGCAGAAGTGAAAACTTGATTATTAACGTTTACGTTTACGTTTACGTTTAACATACACGAACATTCGCGCAAGCGCCCTGCGCTGTCTAAACGAAACAGTAGGCCCAGGCATACATTTTCGCCGCGCCGTAGATAGCTGTCTACTCTCCATCCGTCTTACGCTTTTTCGATCAGGTCACGTGTCCTGACGCGCACGTGTCCTGACGCGAGTTTAAGATTTTATACCCATTACAGAAAAAGTGCTCAACGCCGCTAAAGAAGTTTTCACTTCAAAAATATCAGACATTCAGAACATGATTTTAAACCACACCAGCGATTAAATTTTTTGTCGGTAATTCAGTTGTTTTTATTTTTACAAGCTTTTATTTAGCTTGCACTGTTCGTATGTACTCGTAAGTATGTATATAAATAAGTTGTCCTTTTAAAATTTGCAAACCATTTTTCGACCATTTGTTGGTATCCGATTGAGCTGAAATTTTGCATACACCTTTAGTTCTGGTGACAATAAAATGATCAATACTCAGTATTGTAATAATTTCAATATGGGCGCCGTTCCAAGATGGCGGATAACATATTTTATCTCAATCCCCTTGATATGGGTATCAAATGAAAGGGCTTAAAGAGTAGAAAACGATAAAGTTAGTAGCATCACACTAAAAAAGCTTGTTTTAAAAAGTTTTTTTACCATTAATTTATTATACGTATACCTAATACCTATGTGCTTGCTCTTGAGTCTACTCTAGGTCAGAGGTGACAGAGACAAAGTCTTCGTTGGAGTAAACTTACCCAGAAGAAGCCTGTTCATACTAACTTTGAAGAGATTAGGGTAGAATGCGTTCGGAAATACAAACGTAGGTAGAGAGTTCCACTCCTTTGCTGTGCGAATAATTAGAATAATCATAAAGTGCTTTTTACAAAAGTGTACGGTCAAAATGTGTGGAACTGCTATTTTTTTATTATAATCATGTACTGATTTAATGTTAAATGTTTTCGTTACGATGTTTCTTTTCCCCCCCATTTTATTTGTATCAATCAACCTATTGTAGAAATCTGTATAGATTCATTTTTCAAAAGGCAAATTTTTCTATCGTCAGATAACTCTTAACAGAGGGATACATATGGCGGCTAAAGTGAATTTACTATAATAACTAGTGAGGTAGGAATCTCCCACTAGACCTAGCTTTGAGAAGCTCCCTCCCCTCAAAGGCTTTACTGTAGGAATAATTACCTAAATCCTTTTAGTATCGTAAATTGTAATAACAACCGAGACATAAGCTAAGTAACTTAGATACTAGGTATCTAAGTTTTATGTAACAAGCAAAGAGTACAACAATAAATCTTACACATCAATTTGAAAACACAACCCACAACTCAATAACCACAAACCCGACACAGGTAAACACGAAACAATTTCAGCCTCTACATACCAAGCACGCTTCCCACCTGATCACGTTTATTAAGATATCACTATCGCCGGGCCCTGCGGCGCCTTCGCCAAAATTCCGATAGTAATTCCATTATTGTTACCATCAATTTTAGATAAATGGAACGCTATGGGTATTTACCACAAAATTTGTAAGGTTTTACCTCAAGTCTTACCGACCGGTAAGAACGCATAACTGTACGTAGGCATGGTAGGTATTTCACCCAAGTTTAATAGGCCCCTTTGTTGAGGCGATTACAAACCCAATGTTAATTGTAATTACTAGTTGGTTGCTAATTGTTGTCAAGACTAGAATATTTGAGGTGGAAAGTGTATTGTGTATCACTGTCAAAAGACTGTAGATTTCATTTCTAGAGAGGCTGCGATATAATATAGCGTAGAGAATGAATATTACATTACAATTTAATGCTGTTATTCTAAAACAATGCTATATTGAAATTTGATTTTAAACTGTCAGATTTAATATTAATCTCATAGTTTGAAATTGAAAATCACGACAGCCTATCGTTTTAGATTTCGGGCTAAGTGACTGAAAAGGTGCCTTTCACCCGACTTAATAATACGACATCGTCCACAAACATTTCTTCAATATCAAAGCCGGGAATACGTACAGGAGCAAATTAAAATCTGCATTAAGAAACTCTTGTTCTAAATTATAAGGAAATTTAATTAAGAGCTAATCCTAAAGGTGTACAGCTTTTGGGTGAAACCATGACCAAATTAAAAAGACCCAAGGGATTCGTTCGACGCCATCTTTGTTCAACAAAATTGGAGGGCCGAGATAAGGTTATGGTTTTTGTTAAGGTGGTTACCGCATCCAGTTTTGTGATTTATTGTTCATACCGTAAGACCGTGGCCACCTGAGCTGACAACTTTTATTGACCATTACACGGAAAACAACTCAATTTACGCTTTATAAAATATATGAAAGCGTTTCTGTTTTATAGAGTGTGAAATTTTTGCCGTTTATGATGAAACGTTATTCCCTAAACGTTTCACAACAACATTTCAATAATACCTTAGTCTGTAATTATCACACTGGTGGACTGCCAACAGCTTTTTGTACATTGTCTTACATTACATTTATTTATGAGCAAACTAAAATGATTTTGCTATTAAAGAAAAAAAATAACTTTTTAAATTATTTAACAATGATTTTTTAACCTGTTTCTGAGTGGCCAGAACAAAATGTTAAACTAATTAACTTTTAAATCACAAAATTAACTAATGCGCAACATGAAACTTTACCAGCCAGTCAATAATCGCACTTCAGTGAAAAAAGGTAACAGGAGCGCGTCCTTTGATCTACGCCCCGCAAGAAGAAACTTTAATAAATGATTAAACTTTATGCCTCAGTATTTATGATTACTTTGAAATACTTAACGTAATTTTCGTCAAAGAAAATAACAAGTTGGTACACCAAACTCTTTGCGTGTCGTTGAGCTTACTAATGCGGTTTTGAAATGGTTTTTTAGATGTCAAGGTTTGTATTTTGGTACTTCAGTACCTACTACTGACAGTGGCTGCCCGTGTTGGTGTGAACTCGTCAGTAGAAATATTACTGTAGTAATGGGCTAAATAATTGCGCTGTGGCATGGCGGTTACTGAAAACAAAACACCAACTGCTTCGTTGGTCGAGTGGTCGCAAAACGCGACTGCTGAGCACGAGATCTTGGGTACCTAGCCGTCTCGGAATCTGAATTTGTGCCCAGTTGATGACATTGGGGTCGCCCCCTATTACATGGGACTTAAACATAACTGGCGAAATGTGGGTGTACTGCTGCCTCTGATTAACCCTTCGGGGATTACAGGCGTGATGTTATTAAAACACCAACTCCACAAACTGGGCCACTCATGTACAATTAGAATTATGAACAAAAGTGTTTATACAGTTACAACTACTTGTTTAAGAGGGCACGTAGTTCAAACAAACCTTCGCAGATAATATTTGTGTTGGCGCCACTAATTCTCGTCTTCGTTACGGCTTGGTCGCGTCGCAGTTTCACAAACAGTTTGAAGTTTCACGTAGTAAACACAAATAGAGACATGTTCGTCTTTTGTTTGTGTAGTATCAGCTATAAATATGAGCACTTCATCAGGACTTGTGGTTAGATAAAGGATGTGTAGTGGTCAGAGTTTTTAAGGCTATAATTATTAGCACCTAAGTAGATATTAGGTACTTGTTTTACCAGTCATCGCTTACACTTTCTTTGCAACTGCGTTCGAGAGTCTCAAAAAACATATTCCGATGTAAAAGTACATAGGTATTTCACCTACCACTTACCATGTTATCTCTTCACCACCTTTGGTCGACTGTTAGAGACTGCCTAAGGCATTAAGTCCGCCTTTGTATTTTTGATGCATATAAAGCTTAAATAAATAAATATTTCCACATATAATAAAAATGATATTTAAGTACGAAAGTTTGATCCATCAAGTAGGTATTCATAATCATTACGAATCATAGTTTTAACTCACAACATGTATCTATTCGAAGGTACAATGTTTTATTTGCACAATATCTTGCGTTATTGTGATTTTTCACACCAAAAATAAAAGTTGTTTTCCAGCAATCATGTCTGCTCAATATGTGCAGTATATTATGTAGTTAACGGCTATTTAATGTGTCATAATTATTATACCCAATACACATAAACTCACGCAGTGAGGGTTGGCAGAAACTCCAAAACTTCACTAAGCCGTTACCGTACTACTGAAGGTCGTTGTACTATTAATCTAATCGTGTCATAAAGCCACAATTCATTATTCAGAATGATTCAACATTTTCGGCCAGCCCTAGTAAAAGATATTAACTGCTTGATAAGAGTTCGTTTTACAAATGTAAGTGACCCTCTATTTAGACTGTTTAGTGCGTGCCTACCTTTGAAATGTATTCAGGAACAGTTCTGGGTAATCTCTAATTGTGATAACTATGTCATCTGAAAGGTAATTTGAAATTAGAATGCCGTTTTCCTTTTATTTATTAAGTACTGGTTCTGCCTGCGACTTCGTCCGCGTAAATGTCGGATCCCCGTTTCATCCCCTTAGGGGGTAAATTTAGAAACATCTTTTGTTATCGGATGTTTACTAACTATAAACAACCTCACTGCCTTTCATCTTTATACCTAAGTCAAGTGGTTCTCCATATTTCGTGATGAGTGAGTGAGTAACCTAACGCTTTTATATATTTTTTAGATACTATAGTACGGCCGACGTATCTTGGCGGTCTGAAGATAGCTGTTTGGCTGCGCAATGGATCTTATAGAAACGAAATTGTTTACTGCGCAGCAATCGGCTAACTTCAGGGCTGCTAAGATAAGTCGGCCATATTGTAATTAGGTTTGTATCTCTCCCTATAACCCTAAAACCTCCCTAAAACTATTGTTGCACTGACATACAGAAATTACAGTTCTAAAACATTCGAGCATTCGATTATGACGTCAAGATAAACGTTCCAACATAGCATTATATCTATAACAGTACTACAGTTGCGCAGTACAGAATCCCTGCTGATATGCTCTTAAAGGGATTTGCGGGTAACATAACCCGAGCGGCTGCGTCGTTCACCTAAACGGCAAAGTGGATTGTAACGGTCATTCTATACGTAATCTGTGCTGAGTGGATTTCTTGATACCGCCTTATTATTGACGGTTATTAATACTTCCGATTCGTAAAATAATGGGATGCCGTAAAATAACATGATGTTCAAAAGTGCTAATGGCCTAACTGAAATAAATGATTTAACTTTAACTTAATATAATGTGTTCTATATTATATACTTACAAAGGAGCAACTTATCTATAGGTGATTTTAAAGGTACTCCATGTCAGCCAAGTTTGTAATGGAACTGTCGAGCAAATGGCCTGTTTCTGTAAAATTGTTCGTATATATTCTAAAATATTATAATGAATTCGCAAAATCTCGATATGTTGTATAACAAGGTACCTATTTCAATAAATAAATCCAAGAATAAAATTGAAAAGACAGAGCTTCAATTTGTTTACTAAAATTCTTAGGAATTTAACTTGAAAAACCTCATGTTTAAATATTTATAATAAAATTATAGAAGTAATTTAAATTTCCATCAAATCGAGTAAGAACAAAATCTTCGATGCATATTTTACAAGAAACCTTTATTCTCCGAACAACGTAGTTCCGAAGTTTAGTGTCACTTGGCCATGTTAAACGAAAGACACTAAACTCGATATACATAGTCGACGGTATCATGACCGTGATCCCAGAGGAAATGGCATAGAGGTGCACTTTACTCGAATGACAGACTTACGAGCGTATATCGCCGACGATCGATTCCAATGGTGTCGTAGGGAAACGTTCGTTTTCTTGAGGTTTAGAGGTCACAAGTTAAGTACCTATCGACAAAAGTATTTAGAGTCAGAAAAATAACGCTGGTTTAGCTGGTTTCCCTCTTTAAGTTGGATTTGGTAACTGACACAACCTGACACCCAGTGCTCCCTTAAGCTACGCTGACGAGTAGATTTGCATGTGAGTTTCTATACTGACCGTTTTGACACCAGATCAATTTAAAATTCGATAATGCATCAATCGCCACAAAGGTCTATAATGTACTAAGTATTAAGTCCTTCAATTGATTACAGTACAGGATAATGCTAGTTTGAAGCAACTGTTTCAAAACAGAACGAAATTAGGTCAAAACCTTAATTAACGTCAATGTTTTCCGTCTCCAAAAACTTGGTGAAAATTGGAAGTTCAAATAATACATTTCAGTCATTAGCATTGTTCTCGAATAGCGGAACACCTATATCGAAACTGTATGCTACACTTAGTAAGTAATGATAAATAGACCAAGACTAAAATTAATAATTCTCAATAAAGAAAAGTGCTTTAGATAATAAATTGATTGTCAAAACGATGGTTATTAATGATACTTTGTTTGAGTCAATGATGAAGTTTGTGTGGCAGTTTGCTTGTGTCTTTTTCTGTACAACCAACCTGCCTAGTCTTTTCCCGGCTATGTTGGGAACGGCTTCCAGTCTAACCGGATGCAGCTGAATACCAGTATTTTACATGGAGCAACTGCCTATCTGACTTCCACAACCCAGTAACTGGGTAATACGATAACCCTTGGTAAGATTAGTTGTCAGACTTTCGGGTCTTTTGACGACCTATAACGACTGACGAAGATTCACGTATGACAGTCGGGGCCAACGGTTTTATAGCGTGCTTTCCGAGGCACGGTGGAGTCTTGCTGTGTAAAGATCCATCCCCGGACCAACCCCGGCTAGCGTAGCTTAACCTGATAGATCGACCCGTGCGATTGTTATTTCTTAGCCACGAGCTTCTCCTCTCTCTCCCTCTTTTTCTGTAAACCGTGCTATATAAAATCAAGTTACGTTTTAAGTTGGGGTAATGACTTAGATAAACAAATAAATCAAGTGGCGCTTGGATGAAATCACGACTTGGGAGATAAAATACAGTTGAATTAAAAACTTTTTCGTTTTGGGGTTCTGTACCTAAATTGTTCAAATGGAGCTATATTGCCCTCGCACATGCGTCCGTCGGTCTGTCTGTCCCTTTGACACTCTGTACCTTTTAAATGGTATAAGATACTTGAAATTATCACAGAGCGTGGATTACTATGGCCACTATGTATAAGAATAAATAAAGTTAACAATTAAAGGGTGTCTTTGCGGCGTTTTTTGCTTTATATCTAAATCTTGTACGGTGATATGGAACACTTCATGTGTGAGACTGGCTCTCAGTTGGCTTGTTTTTTAAACGCTTTGGCCTGGTGTAGAATAAAAGGCCTGAGTCTTTGCAGGGAGAACCGTATATGTTAATGAAATTGACTAGTTATCATAATTAAGTGCACCCACATAATACGCTTACTGAAACATTAATATTTGTTCATAACTCCCTAACATTGTAGCTCTCTATCAGCACAATTTCCACGATAGTACTATTCAGCCATTCTCAACAAACTGTTCGACAATCAGATAACGCAATCTATACAAAATTTCCACTCGAGCGCTTCCCGTTAACCGTACGCTAGGGTGTAGGCTACATTATATTGTGTCATCGCTAATTTTAAACACATGTGCGTTAATTTTCCGGACCATTGAATATGGCGCGTTAATCCCATTTACGATCATGAATAAACTGGATCGTATGTAAAGTGAATGATTGAGTATCGGTTAGGATACGAGCGTCTTATTGTTTATTGAAATGTCTTGGGTTGGGGTGAGTAGGTATGTTTTGGTATAGTTTATGTCTATTTTTGATATATTTGTGTATTTGGTAGAAAGGCTGTATGTATGTAGGTACGGATTTCGGAAATGAATTGGTCACTTTAATTTTTTTATTTGTCATTTTAGTAATGACAGCATAGAAATATATAAATGCAAAATTGGGTATTGTTACAATTCTGAAATAAGTAGGTAAGTAGTATGTTGATAATTCTCTTCTAATACTAATATTATAATAGAGAAGTACCTACCTAATGTTTCTTCGTATAATTTTGTTTGTGAGAGGTAACCTCTGGAAGAATGTTTCGATTATAAAAATTCTTCCACCGATAGAAAGCAATACATTATTGCCGAGTGTCATATGATATGGTTTATGGTATAACTTCCACGCAGCAGAAGCTAATACCTAATATTGTGGTATACAAGTAATTAAGTGCTTCAAATTACATGAAAGAACATTATGATGTTCAAAGTATGTATACCAATAAATAACGAGCACGAAACACCAAAAGAAAGAAGCAAAGAATCACCACTCCCAAGAAGAATATTCAAAGATGATTGGAAGGCAACAATGGAGTCTGCCGTTTGTATAAATTAACAATACGCCACACAACGTAAGGTACGGTAAGAAGAAATCGATATAAGCTCTTTCTGAAAACAGTAATATGATTTCCTTTTGCTTGGTAAAAATAAGCTTTATGGAAGGGCCGATATTTTTTCGTCTTTTCGCCCGTCATGGTGACTTGGCTATACTTGTATGACGTTTACGTTTTTAGAGAAATATTTTTATGCTTACGTTTTGATGAGAATATTGGTGATGGAGGCGTTTCGGGCTGTTATGTTTGGCTTATTGAAATTGTGGTAAAATGGGGTTCGTATGGATGTTTAGGGTGACGGGAAATGTCTTATTTATCGCTATTAAGGCCAGGTCACATCGGGGTGGACAACTTGGAGGCGTCCATACAGACACTACTCCAGGGTCTAAAGGTAGCATTCCGATGTTGGCGACCGCATGACCGACCGACCGACTGTTCCATATGATACTAAGCAGTGAGTCGCGCGACCTGGTCGCGGTCGTCGGTCGCGGTCGGCAACATTGGAATGCTACCTTAACCGCGCCTTGATCGCGACCGCACCTGCAAGTTGTTGGCTCAGGTGTGATAGGATTTTATGATTGGAATTCTTCATTCATAATTATAGGTAATTATATTTATGTAACGCGAAGGAAAGCGACCTTATCATTGCTTGCGAAATAACAAATAAACATTGAGTAAATGAACTGATATGTTTCAAATTTTTTTTCACTAGCTTTTGATCGCGTCACAGTTGAATATATTAGCCCACGGAAATCGAACATTTTTCCAGGATGAAATCTCTGTGCCAAAAATCCAGATCCGTTCCGGCGACATTGAGTAACAAACATCCATCCATTCAAACTTTTGCATAAGAGAGAAAGGGCTAGTATAAAAAAAAATTCAGCGGCCATATAATTCTATTAAATTCGTCTTATTTTTACAGCTGATCTTTAACATTAATCATTCACAATCGAGTAAAACTCTTGTATAACATCTTCGAGGCCAAAGCCAAAAGTGTTGAATGGCCTTTCAAGGCCTGAGACAAAGGCAATTTTTCATCTTTTTTTTTATTTCTCGTATATTTGTAGGCTTACCGTGATCACGACAACCATTTTTCAAGGGAAAGTGGTAAACGGGGTAATGTATTTATGTCACAGATGTGTTGGAGACGTTTTGGAACCATGGGGGTTATGAAACAAAACTCAGCAGGATGTGGTTTGTTTTCTATTGAAGTATTATTTTTATAGTTTATCAGTAGGTATTATAATATAAGCTAGACAAATCGCAAATTCGAAAGCGCTTTACGCGATAACCCGCGAATTATTCTTTTTTGCGATTTTTGCAATTTGGAACTTCATATTGCAAATGAATATATTGATATTGAACTGAATCGTGTTGTAGGTAACTATACAATAAATAAAATAAAGTATAATATTTAATACTAAACAAAATCGTTGTGTCTGTTTGTAAGGTTACTTTTATTTTAGAAAAATAATTTGTTGTCCGCGTAAAAAAAACCGTCTTTCACGCGGACGAAGTCGCGGGCATAGCAAGCTATATATACACCAAGTACCACATGTAATTAAAATTTCACCCTGAATGCTTGTCTTGTTGCTAGAAACCGATGCGGTGTACAAGTGCCGACAGCTGCTATAATATCAGCTAAAATATAATAATAGTGTCAGTATTATATACAGCTAGCTTTTGCCGGTGGCTTCGCTTGCTTTAAATTCGGGTAACTGTGTTTACTCTTACGTTTTTGCAATTTTTTCCATACAAACTTTGGACACCCGTTTCATCCCCATAGGAGGTGAATTAAAAAATATCGTTTCTGAAAGGACGTCTACTAACTATAAACTACCTCCCTGCCAAATTTCATCTATAAAAGTCAAGCGGTTTTAGACGTTTGTTCCGTGGTGAGTGAGTGACCTTTCACTTTTATATAGGTATATAATAATTAGAAGAGGAAGACTACAAGATATCATATTCCACCAAAGCGACTATAATTAAGTAATTAATTATGTCGTGCCGAAACAAGGCGCCTCTAATATCTATTACACGTTAAGGTGACGGATAAAGGCTGTCTAATGATGTTCCTAAGCTCAGCTTAATCACGTCATATCATGACACTGATCACTGGCGGTTCGCCTTGTATGAAATTAATTTTCTCCTAAGACTTAGGTAACATACTAAAAGGATTCACAATAACATCGTAATCACAGTCATAGAAAGAGCCTAATTAGGCACAAGGTTACGTAATCATTACTTTTCTTAGTTAAAACTTTGTATTTTTTTTTGTTTACGACTTGTTGACTTCTGTTTAATTTATTATAACTAATTATATTTGACATTTATGTAAATAATTATTTGTTGTATTGGTAATGATTGAATGATTTATAGGTATGTTGTAAGTATATTGTTATTTTGTAAGACATTTATGTTAATTGTTTGGTGAATAAATGAAATGACAACACTATTTGCTGACTCAGTCATTATAGGTTCTCACATGTGCAGGTGACAGGGCATGCGGCGTAAGATAATAGCAAGGGTCATGGTCTGCGGAGAGATGCCGCATAGGCAATTAGGCACTGAAGATTAGTGCCATCTGCGAAACCTCACCTTTGGATATTCTCTTTGCTGCGAACGACCTGGGTACTGAGTCCATTTCAGTCCAAATTCCCGATTTAAAATATTCAAGACACAAACATACCTTATTGCCATTTTTTTTCTTAATAAACATAGAAAACTAATTACCATTTTATAAAAATTAAAGAAACACAAAACGAACGATAGTCGCTTTAATTAATAGCATGAAGCGTTAATTCTTCTTTTGCTAAAACAATAAAAATGACAAATGATGTAACAGTTGAAACTCATGCTTGAAAATGTTCATTTGCGTAATTGTGTTATTTTAATAACATGTAGATTTTGTAACTCGCATTTCAAAGTTATTATACAAGTCAAACACTAAAAGCTTTTATACATACAAGTTGGTACATACATGCTACATAACAGCACAAACCAAAGATGCGCGAACATCGAAAATCGCTACAACAATTCAAAATTTTAACAAGAGCATAACGAGATTTTCAACTTAATTTTCATATGTGAACATTCCCTGCAATATATCGGGTTATGAAAATTTCGTTCGAGCAGTAAATCGATCCATACAAGTTGAGGCACGTTCTATACCACTCCAACTTTACGAGAGCAAACTTTATTGAAAAGAACCGATTTTAGCAAGTTACTTAACTTGAATAACGATAACAAATATTTTGCTTGAGTATTGTTGTAAGCAAGTATCGATTTATTTGAAGTCATGCTACATTTGTATGGGTTAAAGAGAACTTTGAATTTGTTCTCGATTTGGTGGAATAATTAAGTTATCTTTTAGAAAATAAGTAAATACGTTTTAGTAAGTACTTTTCAATCCTGTTTATTAATTTAGTAAATAATTGTAATGATTTTCAATATTTAACGCTAGTTAATTTTAAATCTATCTTAAGTTTTGGACGTACGGACGACTGCGCGGGTGAACATTGCGGCAATGCGGTTGTAATAGTAGCGATTTTACAACAAAAAAGTATAATCCGATGTACGGGCGGCTGTGCATTGAATGGTTATTGCTGAATAATAATGTAACTATTTATGATATTATGAAATACATACACAAGATCACGCCTGTAATCCCGGAAGGGTTAGGCAGAGGTGTACCCATTAGTGCATCTACATTTCGCCAGTCCTATGTAATAGAGGGCGAGCCTATTGCCATCAACCGGGCACATATCTAGACTCCGAGGCTGCTACTGAGAAATTCCAGATGGAAAAACCCAATTACGATTTGACCGACTTGGGAATAAGGACAAGACCTCATGATCAGCAGACCAACGAGGCACTCTATAAATCAGAGATATGTTGAAATAGTTTGGCGTACTTAATGTTATTATTAAGAGACAGTGGAAACTTAGTATAAATTAGGTAGGTCTTTTAAAAAAAAACGGCAAATACATTTCAATATACAAAAACATTTCACTTTGCATTAGATTTAAGACCGGTGAGCACAGAGATAAAAAATCTAGAAAAGTTGAACATAAATATACCGCGCAAGAATTCTGATATTTGATTTCAGGCAAATCCCGGCGCGTTTGTAAATCTTTTTATTTGACACGTCGCTGGGTGTCGTTCCACTGTGCACACATTGCCTTATTTGCGCTTGGGACAGGTGTTTGACACTTACGATCACTGGTAGCACAATGCAAAATTTTGTTAGGGACTGTTTGATTTTCATTTTAGAAGTAGAACAGACTGCTTTTTTTATAATAAAATATTTGGAAAATAATTTTCAACCAACTTCACAAAGGAGGAGGTTCTCAATTTTTTTTTTGTATATATGTTACCCGATTACTCCGCCAATTATGAATTGATTTGGATGATTCTTTTTTTTGTTTGAAAAATATACTTCCGAATAGGAAAAGAAAAAAAAAACACTCCCATAGAAATATTGTCATGATCTGATGATGAACTTCGGAGATATGGAACGGAACTTCTCATAGGATCACAGAAAAGCTTTTTTACAAAAAAAAAGTGTGTTTTGTGTCTACCTAATTATCTAATCGTCGTGACGCCCCAGTGGTCCCATGAACTAGGTTGTGGGTTCGTAACCAGGCATGTACAAGTCAAGCACGGGCAGTCAGTACCCTGAATTACCTGACCCAACTTCTCTATATGTTCTTTCTAAAAAGTGGTCAAGTAATGCTGGGCACTGACCGTACCAATTTGACTTTTTTTCTTTCATAAGTACCTACTTTTTAAATGTATCTTTGACATCATTGTTATCGGTGAAGGAAAACATCTTGACGAAACCTGGACGTGTAATTATTATAATTATTATAAGCCTGATATCACCTTAAGCAAGCTTGGTGATCAATGCTGCCTTATCTGTTTGAGAAGAGACTTTTGCCCTGCAGTGGGACAATAATAGGCTGGTATAAGATTTCGACCTCAAAACTGTTTGTTTTTTTTTTAAAGAACTGTATTATTATTAGCAACTACAAGCGTAGAGTAACCAAAGTAATTTCGTCCCCTTCGCTATGCTAACAAGATACATACATACATACATAAATTCACGCCTTTTTCCCATGGGGGTAGGCAGAAACCACAGAACGCCACCTGCTACGATCCTTACATACTCCTTTCGCCTCATCTACGTTCATACATCTCGTCATACAAGCACGCCGGTTACGAGTACTCCGCACCTGACCTTTCTGAAGAACCTCACCAATAAGGTCAGTGTAGGTCTTCCTAGGGCGACCCCTCCCTGCGTTACCACTCACCTCTGCCATATAAATACCTTTTGTTAATCGTCTTTCACTCATCCTCTCAACATGACCGAACCATCTAAAAAGATACCTAGGAGTTTCGTAAATTAAAACGTCGTTCGGCAAAGTGTACTAATTAAGTGCATACTGTATAAACTAATATTTGAGAGCACAAAATAAGTTGTTTAATATTCTTGTTCAGTGTACAATATTAATTGCATTTTATTAAAATGTTTTGAGGTGCAGCAACCAAACCTAATATATTACCTAATTAATTAAAGAAGTGTATTTATTCATTTTAAAAATCTTCGTATCTAAAAAAACATGTTCAGTACACTGAAATTCATCAAACCCGCAATATTGAACCTGAGTTATTTAGTTTTCAAATATTTGTAATAAAATAATGAACTCGAAGTCTTGTTTGTATTTTAATTTTGAACTCTCTTTACATCTAGCTAGAGATCAAATATTTAACTAAAATAAAACTACATTAAACTTATTTACAAACGTTATTTTATAGGTAATTAATTAGCGCCGAACTCACCCTCTTGAGCATGTAATCCGAGCCGACCTTACAAAGTCGTTTGTAATTAAAATTCTCAAAGATTAAAGCCATATTAAATCTGCAATGTCAAAATTATATTCAGTGACGACGGCGTCTCGAAAGAAAAAAAAAAAGATTTTTAAATAATAAGTAAGTACCCAGACCTTTTTGCCCAAAGTGGCGCGTCGCCGTCCCACTGGGAATTCTTTTTACAAGTTGAAGATGACCTGTTTTGTTATATTTGAAACCAGACGAGCTATTAATGGCGTCGTTCACTGGTAATACTATCGTCGATATTGATTTGGGGTCCGGTCAAAGGGCGCTCAATATTAAATGAGTATAATATAATTTTGCGCCACATTTTTGGGACATTCATATAATTTTA
The DNA here is from genome assembly GCA_949316365.1 of Hoplodrina blanda. Taxonomy (NCBI): domain Eukaryota; kingdom Metazoa; phylum Arthropoda; class Insecta; order Lepidoptera; family Noctuidae; genus Hoplodrina; species Hoplodrina blanda. The sequence continues at coordinate 7,000,224 of OX438589.1, read as the reverse complement.
TTATTAGTAATATTATTTTGCTACTTAGGAGAAAAATTCGAAGAATAAAAATGGTGCATACAGTTGAAAGTTTAATCGATAATTACGGATAATTACGGATAATTAGTTTAATAAAAAAAAGAATTATCTAATCATTATTATTTGTCATCCCAAGGCATAATATTTCAAACTAAAGTGATTAATTAGCATAAACAGAATAGCAAAACTTTACTAACTTGAGTAATAAATCAAAAGATAACATGTTGTCTTAGATGTTCATGTGTGTGTCTTTGTAATCTTGCGGCACGTGGATGTCGGTTGACGCCGTTAAGGAAATTGATGGAATGCACTCAGAAAATCATTTCTCGTTCAGTTTGTGGCATTTTCCGGAGATACAATTTTACGATACATGTTCGAGAAATAGGAGATTACCAATAAAAATCTTTACATGAATTGCTATTTCGTCATTTCTATTCCAATAAATACTTTTATTAAAATAATTTAATAGATTTGACAACCTTCTTTTGAAAATTGACGTTACTCTTTTGGCCATAAATGAACAAATAAAAGAAATCGAATTCAAAATTCGTATTTTAAAAAACGAATTACATTAAAACCCGTTTCGGGGCCAATGTCACTGATCTGTTAAGAACCACAATGTTAGTCGAAAACGAATGAATGAATTTATACAAAGGGCATCCAGAATTAATACAACTTTCTGGAATACTTTCCTCGCTCCAGAGATGGGATAATACAAGCATTGTCAACTTCTAAAGCATCCCAACAATGAGTCTGTGGGTCGGATGCTATTTTAATTAATACTAAACAGTGTATAGGTGTCGCCAACGTTTACGGTCTCATTTCGTTTTACAAAGTACGAATCACGATGAGGTTTAAGGTCATACAAGCACGCCGATTATGAGTACTGTGCACCTGACCTTTCTGAAGAACCATTACGCTTATTGTTAATATATATTTTTTTATTTATCAATCGACATCAATATTATTTATAGGTAATATTGCGAATGATACAAAATTGGTCCGTGAGTGGAAAGTTCACAAAGCGTATTGAACGTTACCTGTCAGACATCAATATACGCGACAGTTTTTCCTTTTACAGATGATTCGTTCATTTCGGGTCAGTGAAGCACTTTTTATGGTTTATGTTTATAGGTAAAGTTGTAGCACTTTGTTTTCAGTTTATGAGATGACTCACGTGGTACCTATTACAATAAAGTCAAAGCATTTATTTCGGTATTATCATTTATATGAAACTATTTACTCGGACCAAAACGTAAGATCTCTTTGAAGAAGAACGAGCAAGAAACTCCACGGACACACTCTTTTCAATCAAGTAAATGAAGTAAATCATTTGGGTTTATCAACGACAATCAACTCCGGGGTGATATTGAGAGAAAACTCAAGAACCTTGCTTCTATCTATATGATCTTCTGCTTTTATCTATAATATGTATGTATTTATAAATTATATAAGTATGTATCAGTTGTCTGGTTACCATAACACAAGCTCTGCTTAGCTTGGAATCAGATGGCCGTGTGTGAGTTGTCCCAAGATATTTATTTATTTATAAAGAGGTTATATCCGATTACACAATATTCTAACCTAAGCTTTAAATCCCAAAAACAAACGACTATGCATAATAATTTCAAATAAACTTCCAAAAACTGTCATCCCACTGTCCCAAAAACTTTTAAACCTCATCGTGATTCGTACTTTGTAAAACGAAATGAGACCGTAAACGTTGGCGACACCTATACACTGTTTAGTATTAATTAAAATAGCATCCGACCCACAGACTCATTGTTGGGATGCTTTAGAAGTTGACAATGCTTGTATTATCCCATCTCTGGAGCGAGGAAAGTATTCCAGAAAGTTGTATTAATTCTGGATGCCCTTTGTATAAATTCATTCATTCGTTTTCGACTAACATTGTGGTTCTTAACAGATCAGTGACATTGGCCCCGAAACGGGTTTTAATGTAATTCGTTTTTTAAAATACGAATTTTGAATTCGATTTCTTTTATTTGTTCATTTATGGCCAAAAGAGTAACGTCAATTTTCAAAAGAAGGTTGTCAAATCTATTAAATTATTTTAATAAAAGTATTTATTGGAATAGAAATGACGAAATAGCAATTCATGTAAAGATTTTTATTGGTAATCTCCTATTTCTCGAACATGTATCGTAAAATTGTATCTCCGGAAAATGCCACAAACTGAACGAGAAATGATTTTCTGAGTGCATTCCATCAATTTCCTTAACGGCGTCAACCGACATCCACGTGCCGCAAGATTACAAAGACACACACATGAACATCTAAGACAACATGTTATCTTTTGATTTATTACTCAAGTTAGTAAAGTTTTGCTATTCTGTTTATGCTAATTAATCACTTTAGTTTGAAATATTATGCCTTGGGATGACAAATAATAATGATTAGATAATTCTTTTTTTTATTAAACTAATTATCCGTAATTATCCGTAATTATCGATTAAACTTTCAACTGTATGCACCATTTTTATTCTTCGAATTTTTCTCCTAAGTAGCAAAATAATATTACTAATAATAAAATTATATGAATGTCCCAAAAATGTGGCGCAAAATTATATTATACTCATTTAATATTGAGCGCCCTTTGACCGGACCCCAAATCAATATCGACGATAGTATTACCAGTGAACGACGCCATTAATAGCTCGTCTGGTTTCAAATATAACAAAACAGGTCATCTTCAACTTGTAAAAAGAATTCCCAGTGGGACGGCGACGCGCCACTTTGGGCAAAAAGGTCTGGGTACTTACTTATTATTTAAAAATCTTTTTTTTTTTCTTTCGAGACGCCGTCGTCACTGAATATAATTTTGACATTGCAGATTTAATATGGCTTTAATCTTTGAGAATTTTAATTACAAACGACTTTGTAAGGTCGGCTCGGATTACATGCTCAAGAGGGTGAGTTCGGCGCTAATTAATTACCTATAAAATAACGTTTGTAAATAAGTTTAATGTAGTTTTATTTTAGTTAAATATTTGATCTCTAGCTAGATGTAAAGAGAGTTCAAAATTAAAATACAAACAAGACTTCGAGTTCATTACCGCGGTTCATGACTGGGGATGAGCAAGTGACCCAGGATTTAATTGATGCTATAGGGTTATATAGCTCTATTTTAGAGGAGATTGATAGTGCTCTTTTGATTAAGTTCGTATTAACTACTCGCCTTACCCAGGGGGCTAAGATTAGGTTGTCTTCTAGTTACTCAACAGTAGACAGTCTGCTGGTTGATATGAGGAAGCATTTATTAACGGTACAATCAGACGTAGCTGTGCAGGATAAGCTTTCGCGCGCAAGGCAAAATAATAAATCGGTCTCGGAATTCGGTGCGGAAATTGAGAAGTTAATGGTTAATTTGACTATTTCTCAAGCCGGGGAAAGTTCGGAAGCCTATAAGGTTTTACAGCCTTTGAATGAAAAATATGCGATTCGGAAGTTTGCTGACGGTCTTCGTAATCAACGTCTTGGTACGATCATTGCGGCGAGGAGTTTAACTTGCCTTAAGGATGCTATAAGGGTAGCAGAAGACGAGGATTGTGCTTCGTCAGCGCAAGTCATGGCGTGCCAGCGTTGGCCCACGAGGGGTGGTTTTTCTACGAGCAATCGTGGAAATAATTATAGGCGGCACGTTGTTGGGAATGGACACACGCAACAAAGATCAGCTGTTGAGCGTACGTACAACAGAAACGTCAGTGTACGGCGTGGCGGTGGAATGCGCGGTCGCAGCAATAATGCTTACCGAGGACGCCAGACTCAGCAAGGTCGGCGCCGCGTAGCATGTTATGAACATGCACGGGTTGATGCTGACTCAGGCTCAGTGTCAATGCCACGGAGTAGTGAAGGCGAGCAGTTGAACGAGGTTCAGTTTTTTCGAGTCTAAGCATATTTTGTCTTACGATAGTATTAACTGGGTTAATTTATTAGTAAATAGTATAGGGACGGAATGGTTGGTAGATACAGGCGCGTCAATATCAGCTGTAAAGAGAAATTTCTTGAGGAATAACGCTTTGTGTTGTAAAATAATCAAGGAAGAGTTAGTGATTAATGGTGTAGGAGGTAGTTTGAGAGCTATAGGTTATGTATATTTGAAGTTGGAATATGGACGGTGTTCGTTTATGCATAAGTTTTATATATTTGATGATTTGCCATGTAAGTCGGTTGGTATATTAGGCCAGGATTTTTTGCAAAAGTATAGTGGTATTATAGATTTTTCGATAAACAGGTTATCTCTTAAGGATTGTGGAGGACAGATCGTTTCCATGCCGCTTAATTCCTATGATTACTTGTTGACTATTCCTCCACGTTGTGAAGTGGTTAGGTATTTCCCTGTTAACAGAGCAGAAGATTGTGTAGTGTTTAGGAAAGAATTGCGTGAAGGAGTTTTCTTAAGCTAGTGTGTTGGCTAGGCCTAAAAATGGGTTGATACCTGTTAGGATTTTAAACACAAACTCTGAGGAAGTTGTGTGTGGTATGTCTGGTATAGAAGTTTGTCCATTAAATGATTTCGATTGTTGTAATTTTGTGGAGTCGAAGGTGGACGTTGAGCGTGTTAAGAAAATACTTTCTTTGCTTAAATTGGACTATTTGGGTGCCCAGGAGCGATTGTCAGTTGAACAAATCTGTGCAAAATATTCAGATATATTTCATATTCCGGGAGATAAATTAGCTGTCACAAATGTGTATGAGCAGTCAATACGATTGAAAGAGAATGTTACTCCAGTTTACAGGAAACAGTATAGGATACCTTATGTGCAGAAAAAGGAGGTTGATAGGCAAGTTCAGGAGATGTTGGACAGTAATATTATTGAGGAGGCGGTTAGTGAGTGGTCTAGTCCTGTCTTAGTTGTACCCAAGTAAGTATGTAAGGAGAGTAGCAGGTGGCGTTCTGTGGTTTCTGCCTACCTCTATGGGAAAAAGGCGTGAGTTTCTTTATGTATAAGCGTAATGATCTGAGGAGGCTTTCGTTGAGCGGTTGGATCAAGGTCTTGAATCAGAAAGCGGTACTTCTGGACACGGTGCGTATTGTTAGGAGATTCCTTTCTCAGGAGCCCTGACCTTGCTTAGCGTAGAACCTTGTTCTCAATACCGGCGGGCTACTATTTTGAAATGTTTTTAATTTTTGAATAATATTAACAAGTTTGTTTTGTGTTGTTATTACATTTGCTTCACTATTTTATTGGGATGTACCTGTCATAATACTTGTAAGTGAGGATAAATAAATAAATAAAATGTTATTTGTATGTATGAAAAATAAATGAATTAAAATAAAAGCCTATAAAAAATAAGTACAATTTTGAGTGAACGGAGCCGCAGATCCAGGTAGTATTAAACTCTCGTTTATCTAATGACGTATTCTCCAAAAAACCGTTCAATTCAATCAGAAAAAACTCTGTATTCGTAGGAAAGACTCAATCTTGTTGACGGGTATTTTTCCGGGTCCCATCCCAAATTGATATTTAATCACGTTTCAGAGATCACTGGTTTTGTGAAAGCGACCACGGCTTACTAATCAGACAGAGATATTTTTTGTTCACGTTGACTTGCATTGTGTCTCTCAGTCAAAATTGAGACCATTGGGAAGAATTTTTAAATAAATTAAATGGAGATTTTCCTTCTCTTTGTTGTCATCCATGTTTTCTTGGAAGAGTTGCATAGTCTGTGATAACCCAGTCTATGATATTGTTCCCTTTATTTTACCTCGATCGAACTTTTGTCGCTAAGCGCAACTGCTGAGAATAAGGTTTTAGGTTCGATTCCCAAATCGGGCATAGTGTTATTGGGTTTTTCCATTAGGAATTCAGGCAGCCTTGGAGTCTAGATTTGTGCCCGGTTGTTGGCAATCGACTCGCCCCATATTATATGGGACTTAGATGGGACTCTATTATGTGGGTTTAGTAATGTGTACACCTCTGCCTAACCCTTCGGAGATTACAGGCGTGATGTTAAGTATAAATATATGTATTTATAACACCAATATTTACTAGGCTAAAACCACAAACAATATCATTAAACACTTCGAAATCAGCGTAGTAGACCGTAAACTGAAATATCTGAACATTCTCAAATGTCAGCATAATTATACTTTTATTAATTAACTATACCCACATAATAATGCGTGTATAAAGTAACCTTATACAGGTACATAATTAAACCTGATCATTGGAGCCTTCAATAGTAGCGAACTGTGCACAAACTTAATGGGTAATTACGTTTCAGTGACCTGTTGGGTGCTATAGACACAAAGCGTTAATGAACTACCCAATAATGAACTGAATAACGGTCCCAATATTTGCTACGGTAACTAGAAATTATTGAAGCCAATATTCTTCAACGCATTCATTTCGCAAATCTTATCTTCTCTCACTTATGACGAAATATCGGAAACTGCTTGACGTATAAAGATGAAATTTGGCATGGAGGTAGGTTATAGACCTAATAGACGTCGATTAAAGGATTTTCCAAAATTCACCCCCGAAGGGGATGAAACGGGGGTCCAAAGTTTGAATGGAGAAACAAGATTAGATCGCCAAAACCGACATTTACGCGAACGGAGTTGAAGCTGGTTTTCTCTAAGCTGGGATTTCTGATTACCGTTCTGTGGAATGCCTCAAGTGGTTTCAGTAGTTCTTGAAAATGGCATTAGTTAAGTAAGTACCTATTAACTTGTTCTTTACACAAACACATAAAAATAATCTTGAGATCTTATCCCAACCAGATGGATACCCTACTTACCTTTAAAAGTAGGATTATATTCACAAAGATTTTGCATATAACTCACTGAATAAATCCATAAACTCACACTAGGATGCTTTCAACAAAGCCAAAGTAAGTACTGCGAACATATTGAAGGTAGGTTTATAGGTACCTCCAATATTTTCAAAGTAACCAGCATACCAGTTACGTCACACACTATCACAAACGAAAGGATTTTGAAAGAAATTCATAATCCATTGCTTCACGAATGAGAAAAATTCGTCTGTTCGACAATGTAGAAAACGCAATGAATGTTGTTGAATTGACAAAATTAAAGGCATTGCCATTGTAAGTGCGTTACGTAATTAAGCAGCAGGTTCTATCTAAATTCATAGCACAGTCTTGCTCGTCATCAAAGTTTGAACCATCAAAAGGAATTTCTGGCGTAATCGTCTTTCGCTTACTGATTGCTGACAAGATTCGAGAGGAATTCGTAAATATGGAGTATTCACTTGAGTGTTTTGGTAATCAATTGACTAGATGATTTTGTGGAGGCATATTTTGAAGGATGTTTGGTTAAAAAGCGTCTTGAATTTTATGTTGTATTTCAATACGAAGATGAAGTGAAAAGTATTTGGATTGACGTTACCCCCTTTTTGTTATACCTTTCTACAAAAATCGGATGTGAATAGTCATAGCCGTTAACATTGAGCAACGTTTTTTAAGTAACGACTTTTATTTTTTATGTTAAAGTGTTACGCACTCAAAACGTTGTGCTTACGGGTGCATTTAACAGTACAGGAATTGTAGACACATTTAAATTTAGTTAAAATATTTAGAAGTCTTGTTCATAAAAAACATAGTTGGAACTTTGACCTTTATTATTTCCGTAACGAGAGGGATCCCAGAAACGGTCCTTTATAAAAAAAAATATCACAACGATAGGAAGATCATGTAACTTTCGGTCTGTCTTATTATACCCTTTAAATACCTAGTTTTGTTATAAAATTATATCTACATAATTCATTGACAAGAACATTATAAAGTGCGACATGGTCTTGAAAAGTTCTTTAAAATGTCCCTAAATATAAATATATAATAAATGATTTGACTGAACATTTGTACCCTCTAATGTCTGATTTTTATTTATTTTTCATAAAGCGATAAAAGTTCGCACATAAGATGTTATTACACCATTGTCATGAGATGACGTTGCAAAACCTTGACCCGAAAAATTATTCGCTGTATATTTTCAGTGGCCCAGCTAAAGCCCAAGGATATCACGTCCTATTTAAAACACAGACATTACATAACCAATTAGCGGTTTAATGTGGATTTAATATTTATGTTACTCAATTTTGTAAGAAAGTACTACAAAGCTTAGACTAATATTGTAGTCAACTTTTTTAAAGAAAGAAATGTAGATTATTGCCGCAAAAAAAACGCGTGTGATTAAGTATTTCTTTTTTTGTAAACTTTTAATTTCTGTTTAGTTTTAATATAAATCAACGGTGCCCAGAAGTAAAGGCGTCCGCCTGTCCATAAATTTTGACCATGTAGGTGTGTTGAGCTTTTGTATGAACCAGTAAATGTTTTCTTAGTAACTGATGAAAACATTCTGTGGGATTTTCCATAAGCGTGGATGCTATTTAAGAAGCCTATAAGTCGAGGACCTCTTTATAAATGATAGTGCTCTAAAACCTCTTCAATATGTTTTCTCTATTACATATTTTTCCACATAATACATACCTATGTTTATCACTATTTACTCAAATAAGGAAAAGTAAAAACCAGAACAATTTATTCTATACTTATTATTCATTGTTGTTGAGAGAGTAATTTAAAAAATATATCTGTATGTGTCGCCCTGAAGTCATCAAACATAGGCAACTTTTCTCATTTATACTTATTGAGAGCACGCCAAGTAATAATAAACCTACTGCCAATTACATTAGCGTCTGTATTAGGTTGTGGCGAGATGTTTTATTTTCGTGGAGACATTTTTTTGCGACATCTTGGTAGTCTTTTATAGTTTTGTTCAAGATACGTTAATGTTGTCCTAGTATTATGTTTGTCATTAATTACGTTTTAATAAACACGAAAAAATCAAGATATAGCTGCTATGAAAGTATATTTTGTGTCTTATAGGTATAAAACGTTATCTGTTAAAAATCTGTTTCATGTTTTGTAATTCGTGTTTATATACAGTTGGCAATGTGTAAATATTGTTTAAATCGATACGAGGTACTGCAGGCCTAGCATATACATATCTCAAAAAAATATTATAAATAATAATAATAAATATCTTGGGACATTTTTTTGTTTGATTTTTAACTGTGGCCAATCTAGTATGACCACTACCTGAATTTTTTTTCGGGGAATTCTGAATTTTGAATTGTTTTAGTAAAAAGTCGGGATTCATTCTCATTAAAAAGGGACAGTGTCGTTGGTCTTGCGCGGGACACTCAATTCAAAGTTAAAAAATGGGGACGTCTGGCAAGCCTGGTTTGTACCCATAACCATATTTCATAACCTTGAATATTACTTCCGTGAAGTTTCTCCGACATAATTATACCCATTAAAGCCATATTCACATACTTTACAAAGCATCAAATGATGAGGTGTTCTAATCGTAACTGAAACTTATCAAGTTTACTCATTCGCGGCACCAACTTACTTTACTATAAATTAATAAAGTTTAAATTGTGAACTCATGTTTACTCTATTATATGCATTTATGTATACTACTCCTACTACTCCTTTACTATGTGTACATAGATCAACTGTAAAATCAAAACAGACAGGATACATGACATTCATTACTCGTGACAATGCCTAATTATCTAGTTATGTCGAACTAGTTGATAAACATCATGCATAATGCATGGGTATATTGAATACTAATATCTGCTAAAATCTGTCGTAGGTAATTCTTAACAGAGTGCAACTACATAGTACAGCTGTTTAGTAATAAACATTAATTTATTAGTTAATATTTGCGTCTAGTATTTTCACTGCAAAGCTTTAAGTTTTTTGCGGGGAAATTGTTAGCTGCCTCGTTGATCTAGTGGTCAAAAGGGCGGCTGCTGATCATGAGGTCTTGAGTTCGATTCCCAGGTCGGGCAAAGTTTTATTGGGTTTTTCCATCAGGAATTTCTCAGTAACAGCCTCGGAGTCTGGATTTGTGCCCGGTTGATGGCAATAGACTCGCCCCCTATTACATGGGACTTGAACATAACCGGCGAAATGTGGGTGTACTAATGGGTATACCTCTGCCTAACCCTTCGGGGATTACAGGCGTGATGTTCAATTTGTAGCTCCGTCAGTAAATGAAAACCTTTGCCCAGAAGTGGGAGAAGTCAGAGTGTCGGTGACAATCAGTTGCGCTCAGTCCAGGAAAAAAAAAAAAAACCTATTAAGTCTCCGCTCATTATAGGCATAGCTTCTTGTAACTTCACGCCATAAACCACTCCTATGGAGTTGTAAAATTTCGGTCATATTACTTCACTAATGGTAGTGGCAGTTTACGTTCGTAGCCCAGTTACGCCTATAATCACTCCAAATAAGGTGGAAAGATTTACCGCGAACCGTAAAAACCGTGTACTTAATAGCGAATCGATCCCCCGGGTCTGTCAAACGTGACCGGAGTGAATGACTGGTTTTAGGGGTCCGTATAAACTACAGACGAACGCCACGATGAATTTAAAGGACTTTTGGCGTTTATACATAGTATAGCAACTTATACCTACCTGCCTACATCACTGGCCATGTAAATCGTCTAGAGATTAAAAAAAAAATACAAATCGGAAAACCCGACTGCGTATAAAATTAACTTTATTAACCGGCTTCCTAATAATGAGTCCCGACTGTTAAAGTCTAGACTACAGTACTTAGTCTGTAGTTATTATGATTTGGTAGTTTTTATATAGGGTATGTAGTACATTGCTTTCACGTGCCATGTCGTGTATGATTTTGTATACAAATATTGTAAACATTGATTTTAAAAGAGTACGTATGGAGTTTCTTGCCCATTCTTCTCCATACAAAACTACCTTTTGGAAGGGGCAACTAGATTCAATTCCTTTTTTCCTTTTGTATATGACGTTCAAAAGTGCCTTATAATGGCCTAATTGAAATAAATGATTTGACTTTGTAGTACCTACTTACTTTTTTTTTGGTTTTTAATTAAAGTTCACTTTTTGAAGTCAAGTTTTTTGAATTTTTAATTTTTTTTTACACTTTTTAGGTAAAAATTCGCAATTTTGATTTTTCGTATCATTGATCAGATTCGATTGAGCCATTGAGTAGTTACGAGTAGACATAGGAACGGACATACGTAGAGGTCAAATACATAACCTCCTTTTGCTTCGCCACAGTCGGGTAAAAAACGATGATAATAGCGAGCTATCTCCTACTTAAATATTTAACTTAGGTTGCAGGCGTAATGGTTATTTCTGTTGTGTTTGTCTCAGTTTGAAACTATCTAAATCCATCCGTAGGAGGCGGCTACCAGAATAAAATATTCAATGTGGAATGGCTATATCCAATATTGTAACGAAGTAAATATAGTATACACGTACACATACATAATGGTCACGGCAGTTTTAGAATTAAGCAGTCAATATGTGTGCGTGTATAATGTCGATTTTGTTCATATAAAGTCTTAATTTTTTTTACTACTCTAAATGCGGAAGTTAGGATGGATGGATGTTTGTTACTCAATCACGCCAGAATGGCTAAACAGATCTGGATGAAATTTAGCACAGAAACAGATTATAGTCTGAAAAAGCAAATAGGCTTTTTATCCCAAAAAAAATAAGGGTCGTAGCAGGTGGCGTTCTGTGGTTTCTGCCTACCCCCATGGGAAAAAGGAGTGAGTTTATGTATGTATGTAAAAATGTAAGCTATATTCCCGTGATATTGTTTGTATGAGCTTTACTTGGCTTCAACCGCGTCAAAATTTGACGCCGACGAAGTTGCGGGTAGTAGTTAGTTAATTACATAACTTTAACTAATGTAATTAGCCTATAACCGTTTTATGTACGATAAATAAATAAATGTAAGAAAATGGATAGACAGCTGATATGAAATAAAGTGTTATGTTTATTAGAAACAGACAAAAAAAAGGCATGGGTAGTGAACCCTTAACACGAGAGACAATCGAGCTTTTTTTCTATTTTTTGTGCTGAGGATTTGATTTATTCTGGTGGTGTTACAGAAGTTGGGCTTACACAAAAACGTTCTGTTTCTGTTCGATGACGACTAACTTTGTGAAAAGGCGTTAAATCTGATCGAGATTTAGTACATTATTGTGTAACATTATTGTGTATCAGATATTTGTTAGATTATTTAACAATCAAGATTATAGTTTTATTTCTGTAGCTCTTTTCGCGTTTTTGCTGACTGGGCATTGAGACGCCTGTACCCAGTAGAAAACCGCGAAATTCTTTTAAAAACTTTGTTGAAAAAAAGTTCCAGCGTCATCAAAGTAGATAAATACTGAGTTATTACTAATAGCTTACATAATGCAGTGTCTTATTAATAAACATAACTTTCGTGAAATACGTCAAAAATAAACCTTAGATTTGTGCCAAAAATTTTCAAACAATAACACAACGCGTTGGCGTATAAAAGCGCAAAACAAACAAAATAACAACACAAATCGTCTGAATTTTAATATTAAACTGAGCGGACAAACCTGCTTCAGGAATTGCATTCAGTTCCGCATCCTTAATTTATTCAACGATTCTTTGCGCTCTGTTGCATAAAAACGACGTCACCGCTTCGTACCCGGCGATAGGTAAAAAACCCGACAGACACTTTACACGACAAATATTTTCGCGTTTAACGTACAATGTTTACTCTATTCAGAGACGTTTTTTGTTAAATGTAAATACACTGTATTTTCGCTCGTTTTTATTCAGTAACAAAAAATGGTTGTACATAAAATAACAAACGTTTTTTTTTTATTATGTTTCGTATCAAACATAATCACTGAGGCAAAATGGACACCGATTTTTGTGAAAGTGAATAAATACGTGTCGACCAAATATTGTCCTAGCTATTATGTCCAGTCTGTTAGGCTTATCGTTTATTCTATGATCATGATAATAGTGTTTATCGACAGAAGTGTCACTTCGCTTTTTAGGCAAGATTTTGAAACAATAATACCTGCGATGGAGTCTTTAAAGTACCCTACCCTAGGATTATTTGCTGTATTGTGGGTGCATTTTATAAACACATAATCTCACATACACAAACAACCAGACACGGAACAATTCCCTAATAGGTCATGCAAATATTTATTCCGCGCGGGATCCAAACCTGAGCATACAGCACACACAGCAGCCAATCACTGCACCGTGTCATCAAAGCTGGCATTGTGTTTAATATAATTATTATGTGTTAAACAGTTCTTTAAATATTAAAAGAACTTGATAATTAAGCCCCGAATACACTAGGGAACATTTTGTCCCGCAACATGACGCGCAACACTCAATCTACGTGACGCTGCAACGTTGCACATTGTCCCGCAACATGCCCCGCAACATTGTACGTGACGCGGGGCATGTTGCTTGCTCCCGCCTCGAGAGCGAGCGCACGACGACATTTCTATAAACACTGACTAGTGTAGCCAGCAAAATGTTCCATGACAATTGTCGCGGGACACTTCACGTAGTTGTTGAGGGACATGTTCCGCAACATGTTTCTTCATTTGCCCCCTAATGTATCCCAGGCTTTACTGTCACTTTATTAAATAAACAATTTCAGAGATATAAACTTGTGTCTATTTATTTTATGCGTTCATCTCTCCGGACGTAATTAGTGGTCTCAAAGGGATCTCAACAAACTTTTTCTAAACACGTACAGTTTATATTTTTATTTTATTTATTACTGACTCGCTGGTCTAGCGGTCGTAGAGTGCGACTGCTGAGCATGAGGCCTTGGGTTCGATTGCAAGGTCAGGTAAAGTATTATTGTATTTTTCCATCGGTAATTTCTCAGTAGCAGCCTCTGAGTCTGGATGTGTGCCCGGTTGATGGCAATAGGCTCGCCTATTACATGGGACTTAAACATAACTGGCGAAATGTGGGTGTACTAATGGGTGAACCTTTGCCTAACCCTTAGTGGATTTCAGGCGTCATGTGTGTTTATTTATTACAAATGTATACCTAATTAAACATTAAAACACGATAATGTTTTCAAGAACTCTGTAGGTATCTAAATAGGCAAAAGGAATACGTAAATTCGTTATAAGCTTAAATTGAAAATCCGATTCGAAATCAAGGTTTCCCAATTAATGGTCTTAATTGCTTGTTGGATTTCGATTGTAGGTACGTAACATTGGATTGTTTCTGGATATTGGTTATGTTTACGAAAAGATGGATGAAATTTTATCTACATTCTTAGGAATTTTTTGACAAAATTAATGTTAGACTTGACAGTAAACAAGCATTGATATGAATGTCAAACATATTTACTTATGGCATACACTCATGGGTAGTTGGTTAAAGCGTTAGTTTACCTGAACACCTTTTTAGTTGCATGTACGATAAAAATGAATAGAGCATCATCAATATTTTCCTTCAGTAGTGTCAAAATTCCCTATAATATTTTCAGGACAAAAATAGTTACGGAAAAACCAGTCTAATTTTAAAAGCCTTTTAGATCTATTATCGTGACGCAAACAGCATTAAAGCATGCCTATACTTACTCTTACCTATGTACCTTCACTGAGTATAACATGTTCCCAGCTCAAGGCAGGCACACAATTTCTGCGGCGAACGTTACCAATTCCCTACATGAGTATAGAGGCATACTGCCCGGAACACACGTTAATGGAACACTCTTAATAGAATGCTTTGTGTACCAGTCTGAACAAGAGTGATCAATTAATATCAACTTTGTGCACGTGCCCTTATGGTTCAGTTCGCATTTAGTTGTTATTATTACAAAGGGGTTTGCGTAAAAGTGGCGTCATTTTGAAGTTGGATGGCCACTAATGAAATTTAGATATTTTGAAAGATCAGAATAATGCGATCAAAAGCTAATATGGACACATTTCTCTAAACCATATCGGAACGGAGATATTTGGTTTTGATAGCTCATTAAACACGAAGAAGTTATTATACCTATATATTCTTATAAACCCTTTTAAGGTTCTGAGGTTTTTTTTAGTAACTACCTACTTACCGCAACCTAAAGATAAACTACTATAACATGGCGCGCCCCTCCACAAATTCAAAACGTTTGAAAGTATATTTGTGAAAGTATCAACGTGTGCGTACAAACAAACTCACAATGTGTGCGTACTGAGACGGCTCTCGAAACAAAAACAAATCAGCGATTTGTAGCTCGACTAGCGGCGTCATTAATTACTCATTATTATTAGTATGGCGTTGCACTGACATACTCTATGAAAATGACACGTGCGTTGTCTTGTGCGGTCTTGCTAGTTATGATTAGTTGACCAACAAATCTGCCTGCTACTAAAGACTACAACTACATAGAAACTCTTTCATATGGATATGGCTACACACATTGAAATAGTAATATGGAGGGGCGCGTCATGCTATAGTAGTTTTTTTTTTGTAACTATAAGTGTTAATGTGTTATTTCGAATTAAAAAACAAAAAGTCTCTAAAACACTATTATCTCGAAACCACCTTTTTGCACTTAATGACTTCTTGCTCTACAACGAGGTAATGTGTCTTTATTATTTCCCAAGACCCAAAAGTAACGTAACATTGACACATGGTCGTGAAACAGTAAAGTCAATCTCTAAAAACAACCTTCAAAAACATATCTAAGATTTCTGTACGCAGGACAGTAATTGAAGTTTTTATATTGACGACATTTTTAAAATCTTCAAATGCAAATATCTCAACTTCGATATAACTTAGGATAAAAATAATTGAACATATATATGTGTACTTAACACAGCACATCAAAGTAACATAATAATTATTAGTGGCCACTGAAAAAAACCATGACGCCGCTAGTCCATACTAAGTTAATCAATGCCTTTTTAAAACCAAATGTTTTTTTCAAGACAAAAGTTCTTTGAAACTAGCTCTGCTCGCGATGAATCTCATCTTGTTTCTCTATACAAATTTTTGACCCCCGTTTCATCTCCCTAGGAGGTGAATTTTTGGAAAATACTTTCTTATTCCTGTAGTTTTAAACTTCTATGATTATCAACGTCGTAGTATGACCGATAAATTTTACTATGCACGTCGTAAACGCACTGTTCTCAATGGGTAGATGTCAAAATCAGTACATATAATTCGTACTTGTTTTCGCCACACGCACATATACGTAGGTATGTTGGTACCACCGTCATGGTAAATTGAAAGGTCACTTCAAATTATACAATGGTTCAGTTTTGTGTGCAGAGTATTGTAGCTTCTAAATCGGCATTCAGTTTTGTTCGCTGTCGAGATTCTGAAGTGCTTTTGAAATTGCTACGCCCCACTCTAATGCTACTTGTGTTGGATTACAGCCTTTACTAATTTAGAAAATATTGCCGCATGAAACGTTTGAAATAAAAAAACGTTCTTTATAATTGGACAAAAAATGAATGCTACGGTTTTTGGCGTAGCCGCTTTAAGCTACGCTAGGCTACGCCGTAGCACTCAACAACATCATTTTAAAATGTATAATAAAGTCTTGAAGTAGAGAAATAAGGAAACAACCGAACAACAATTCAATAACCGTTCCAGCACAGCGTAATTGGAACGTAGTATCGCAGCAAATCCGCAACATCTAGCGCTTGGTGCAAATAAAATACCAAATAACTGTCTCAATAACCGAGACGAAGAAGCAACAGATTGCTAAGGCAGGGTAGACTGTATTAAATCGATATAACCGTACGATAATCGGGCTATAAAGACCCGTACCGAAGGACCAGCGGAGAAGGACATTCTCCGCCCAGTTTTACGACTTATCGTTTATCTTATCATGATGCAGGACAATACGTAAAATATCCTTCGTAAAATTCAGTTCAATGAGTATCAAGAAATATATTTTATGTGAGTATTTTCTTGAAGAATTTCAATTTGGAGGGTGTTGGTAATAATAAATAATAATAACAGTCTATTAGTATCCCACTGCAGGGCTTGACAGAAGATATGTGTAGATATATATTGAGTAGATGTTAGATTGATCAATTGGCTTGTTATGCGAGAACTATTTTGTATTTTGAAAATCTGATCCAATTTTAATATCATGCAAATATTGCAGTTGTATAACATTCGAATCACCATTATTTTTAACTCACGAAAAACACAAATCTAAAAAAATTGGAATCTAAATAAAATATAAACTGTTAAAGAATTTTTAGTGATTAAAAAATGGCTAGGTAAATAGGAATAAAAATGCAATTAAAGCTACATTTATAATCCATTACCAGTAAACTTTTACGGTGTAGGTGTTTAAAAAAAAAACAATTGAAAAATGGCCGCGCAAATTAACTGAATAAATATTAGGGTCGCACCTTCTGTTCGTATATCGGAACAAATACTCGTTAACACCGTGCCATTGAAATATGAATCATATTTAAAGGCCTTTTGTTCCACTAACAAAGCTTCCGCTGGTCAGTACACCGAATTCATTCATTTCATAATTACACAGCATTGCTTGCGATCTTTAACAGAAATTTCAATTAAACTTTGAATTGGAAACGTATTACAATTTAACATAGGTACGAAACAAACAACAAATTTTAAACAGACTATATTCCCAATGATTTGTGAAAATATTGGTAATCAACAAAATGTGAAACCTATGTAATAGTATACTGTTAATTATCATCCTCTGGTTTCAATTAATCCCGTATGACGAGTTGGCATTGCAATTTAATAATAATGATTTACCTGATATTAAAATATTGAGGTAAACATTCGAATTTTCGCATTTATAATAGCAGTAACATTAACTTACAAAACATTAATTTACTTACTTTGTATTATAAATGCAAATGTTTTATAAATAGTACTGAAACACAGCACCTAATATTTAAACATCGTAATGGTCCGTAATATTCGAACTGCTAGAACAGTCACTCTGTATTAGTTAAAAGCATGATTTTTTTTCAAATAAAAACGAAACCGATGGGGAGGTACAAGTTTACCCTGCTTAGGTTATAGCCGCGGAAAGTGAGCCGCCGAAAATTAGTTGCATTCGGTTCCATCCAATCGTGGAGTGTCGATCGCGCGTTTAACGTTTATGCCGTGACATTCGAAATTCGATAGGTAATTCTACATAGCGATAAATGAACGAAAAATTCAAATTCAACGAGTAACAATTTCAAGCAAAAATAACCAATTATAATCGCGTAACCCTTAATTAGATTTCGCATTCAACTATACAATAAGTAGTAAGGGTAATTTTCCCATTTTAATCCGAGAGCGAAAGTTTAAGTTCTCAACAATAATTACGAAAATTGTTTAATAAGCGAATGACGCGTACCCTTCAAAAGTTACTTAACCTATATTATGAGAACTCTGAAGGGCACATTTGTAATGAATTATTAATGTTTGTTGGCTTTGTTAACACTTTGTTTGCATCTTTACACACCGAGACTACTCCGTGCCTCGGAAAGCACGTTAAGCTGGTTGGTAGGTTGTCATACGTCGATTTTTGACAGTCGTTACAATGTCGTCAGAAACCTGAAAGTCTGACAATCAGTCTTACCAAGAGGTATTGTATTACCCCAGTAACTGGGTTGTGGAGGTCAGATTGGCAACTGCAAAGACTGAAAGACTGGTATTCAGCTGCACTCGGTTAGACAAGAAGCCGATCCAACACAGTTGGGAAAAGGCTAGGCAGATTGATTGATTGGTTTTGTTAACAATATGCGATTTGGATCTACATCGAGCAATCGTATAATGGCTTCAAAATTGTATAGACTGCTTAACTGTAGATGAGAAAATTGTTTATGAAAGTAAAATGAATGTTTGTTCGGACTTTTTAACTTTTTTTCACTATAGGTAGGTAATTAGATCCGTTGTAAATATCTATATTTTTTGCTTTTATCAACATTATATTGTTTATGTTCTTCCTAAGAAATTAAATAACTGTCGAATATTTTACCTGCCGCCATAAATGATAAAATAATAAATATTTGTCAACCCCTTAAAAAAATACGAATACTTATGTAAAGTAGGTAGGTAACTAAATATAAATTCTCCCGCAGCATTATCGTAGAATTACTCTGGAAATGACATAATTGTCGGCCATCATCATCCGTAAAACAATTTCAACGAGAGTTAAAAATAAACCGCTTTATTTATTGTGACATTATTATTTTTTAGTTTCATTACAGTTAGGTAATGTTTCAACAACATAAGTCGGTATTAGACCGTATATTTCTTTATGTTATTTTTATCTGTTGTAAATCACCTTATGTGCTTTTTTATAAAGTTTAAATTGAAATTTAATAACCTACTACTAGCTAGTAGTACCCTTGAGGCGGTTTAGAAACTCTGATACTAGGGTGTGTGAGTTCGTAAGACCTTACTACCCACACGACAAAGAAGAAGAAGTAATGAAACAATTTTAAAATCTTATGGTGGTTTTCCATAATTGACCACTTGAAATGCAGCAGCTATAGATACAGCATGAAGACAAGCTTTCAATTATGATAAAAGCCGATATCAAACAGTCAGCTATTCTGTGTTTACAGGTGTAGTCCAGTTATTGAGCGCCAGGCTATAGTTGAGTTGTACCGAATTTCAAATCCTCAGAATAACCAATAACTTTAAAACTAAATAATAAAGTAGCTTTTATTCAAATTATAAAATGTAAGAGTCCTTGTCAATATCAAGACGCATTTATACTATTATTAAAACATCTCCAACTATTCAGATGTATTTCTATTTCATTGGAAAATACATTATAACAGCACTTATAAATCCACTTTTACTTCAACAAAAAACGTACCTATTACTAAAAGAATTCATAAGAGAATAACATTTACAAGAGGTATTGAGATACTTCAATATATGTATTCGCAATATTTTGAAGTATCTCAATGCTTGCACTCGTTTTTAACAAGAGAATTATTATTCACTTGTTCTCTATAGATTCTCAGTATTTTCATTTCAGTGCGCAAACAAGAGTACTTAAAGAATAAATATGAACCAATACATAATGTCTGCCCATTCCATCGGCGTAAATCAATTCCAATAATGGACTCCCATTTTGATTTATAGCACTTTGTTTTACAATTTCCGAATGATGATTTAGCGAGTGATTGAAAAAATATTTTTACCAATTCATTGTGGTAATCTGAAAAAGTTTATCACTGACAATCATAGTTAAAGAAAAACATAGTGAAAAAACTTGGTCTTATAACTATTAAATGAAAACCTGAGGAAACCTACACTTACGGCAACGCAAACGCAAAGTGATCTATTAATGCGTGTTGCTGTAATAGGAAATGATCCAGGTTAAAATATGTACAATTATTTTACAACTAACATACCTATTACAACCAGTCTTGGAACAACCTAAAAGCCAATACCTATTGCAGTATCAGTGCCGCCAAAAATATCGATATTATTCGCTGCAAATGTATTTTATTTAGTGTGCCAATAAAAAAAATAACATTCAAGTTTTGTTTACCCTTATATCACAAAAAGGTTTCACAAAGAAACTAAAAAGTAGGGCACATAAGAGTTATGAAGTACACATCTACTTTTTATTTGCAAACTCTTTGCTGTCTCCTATTACTTTGCGTACCCAGTACAGGATAAAAAAGACCAATATACAAGCAAGCTCTATCTACACAATTTGCGTAATGGAATGTTCGTTTGGACCTCCTCTGTTTTACATCGCGAAAAGGCTTAACGTTAAAACTAGTAAACGTAAAATGTCACATAAAAATATACAATTTGACCCCATACACCCTTTTAGGGGTTTCGTTTGCGATGTAAGCATTTTTTGCCGCGGGCGTTCGGTCGTTGTGGTATATTTTTGGTAAGAATATAAATAACACTGGCTGTACAAATGTGATGCTACGGTTTGTGTACATTGTACAATGTTTGCAAAGGTCAATTCTATACAAAATTACGTTAAACTGCCAACTGATTGCTATTGCCACCGCGTCTGTTTCTACGAAGCGTTACTCATACGTAGATTCACACATATCCGTGAAGTCGCAGTTCCGGCACAGTTCCGACACAGTGCCGTCACTATGATAATTATCTTTCATAGATCCTCTATGAACGCGTTCACACCTGTCGGTGTCAGTGACGACACAGTGCTATCAGTGTCAGTTTCGCAGCACTATACGGCATTGATATGGAATGCTGCCGGAACTGCGACTTCACTGATATGTGTGAATCAAGCTTTAACCGTTCACTTTTTCTGTAAACAGAATGATGTAAACTAAAACATTCATCTTCTTATTTCATCAAATATCTGACAAAAACTTTTCAGTATGATTACTTTTTTTATGGAACATAGTTGACTGCAAATAACAACAATGAAAATTCAGAAAGTTTGTACGAACATCTAGTACTTTTATTTTGTCTCATCACCATTGCAGAGATACTATTTCACGAAGTTTACTCTTCTTTTACATTTGCAGCTCCGCATCATGATAAACTTCAATCAAGCGTATTATGTAGTACTTTTACCTACTAACTGTAACCCTCGCCTCGTCTGTTCTGCCTCGTTGATCTACTAGTGGTTGCAAAGCGCGACTGCTGAGCATGAAGTCTTGGGTTCGATTACCCGGTTGGGCAAAGTGTTATTGGGTTTTTCCATCAGAAATTTGTCAGTAGCAGCCTCGGTGTCTGGATTTGTGCCCGGTTGATGACAATAGGCTCGCCCCCTATTACATGGGACTTAATCATAACTGGCGAAATGTTGGGGTACTAATAAGTACACCTCTGCATAACCCTTCGAGGATTACAGACGTGATGTATGATGTCTAACTGTACCTAACCCTAATTTTTTTATGCAAGCAAAGGTTATCACTTTACCCTCAAACCGTTGTAATTACAGCGAAACGAGAGAGGTATTTGATCCATCGCTTCGGTTCTGAATTTGCATCGCAACGAGCGCCGGTGATTGGGTTATCGCGACCGCGGCCATACTCGATCACTAATGCTTATTGAATTAAAACCTAAGTCAATATAAACGATGAACTCACTAAACGTCGCTTCTATTGATTTTAGATGTACTTCGTAAAATTTCGTTTGTGGTTTTCGCTTGTTGATTTTTGATGTTTCATGTTTAAATAAAGTGGTTTTGTGGTCTTTTGAAGTACAACCCGCTTAAGTTTGTAGCAAAAATGTTTTTACAGACTATTTTGACTGTAATAAAAAGTCAGCTCCAAGCTACCTTTAATAGTTTGGACTAAAGCCTTGAATGAAGATACAACACGTACCATTACGCCTATAATTCCCGAAGGGATAGGCAGAGGTGTACCCATTAGTACACCCACATTTCGCAAGTTATGTTTAAGTCCCATGTAATAGGGGGTGCGCCCATTGCCATCAACCAAGCACAAATCCAGACTCCGAGGCAGCTACTGAGAAATTCCTAATAGAAACACCCAATGACGCTGCACGACCTGAAAATTGAACCCAAGATCTCATGCTCAAGATACAAATGTGAAGAGAACATTATCACGGACGTATGAAGCATTCCAACATCAAAAAAAAACAACAACATCTAAATAAAAAAGAACCGTACTACAAGTTCCAATACGTATTACCAACCTCATGACGTAATTAAGGTATATACGTATCACGTTCACTGAGGACCATTTTGACATGAATAACTTTGCTTGGTTTTGGTCTCCAAACAATGACAATACAACCGAATTTAATAAGATACTTAAAACAGCACCATAAAATCGTGGTCCTTATTGTATCTTCATCAAGAATATGGTGTTTGTCGTAACAGTATTCACAAACAAATGACGAGCGAACAATGAAACGCGCGTTTTGATTAACAGTAACATTTTCTCCAGTATAACGATAAACAATAGGGTTGAGAGTAAAGTTTGTGCCGTTTTCTCGACCCCAAGGGGCAACTCAATATTCGCGCAAATTAATTCTCATTAATTTCTTAGGAGCTTATACACAGGGGCCTAGTTAACGCCTAGCACCTGGGCCACGATGTCTTTTTAAACGATTCATGATTACTGATTTATAAAGATTTATTTACTTAAAAAAAAAACGATGCCCAACACTGTGATTTTATCCTGTATTGTGTGTGCGTTTACAAATATAAACTCACATGCACAGAAAAACCAGACCCGGAACAATTAACTGTAGACCTTATAAATATTTGTTCCGTGCCAGAATGGAACCCGCAATACGCAGCGCAGCAACCAATCACTCACCAACCGTGTCTTCAAATATAGGTAGAGTAGGTACTTACATGTTTTCATGTAATGTACTATATAGCTACCCGCCCACGCCTTTTTTTACACGTGTATACACGTGTCAAAACATTGAAATATTAACCTTTCGGAAAAAGTTCACTAAATCAATACTTACCGCGTAAAAAACCGTTGTGGGCTTAAAATAAAATTAAGTTGTCGTAATTACAATGTTAAATAAGATTTTTACATCCCATACTGGGGGTTTAGCTGGGCGTGGTTTGTCCAAACTTACAGCTTTTAACACTTGTTGGATGAAGAAGTTTTTCGTTAAATCTTCACCTTTTAATGCACAATAAGTTGAGATCGCCGATTTGTGCAACAGAATAAACATTTTTCCTTTTTTGGACTTACACAGATGGAACAGAACTCTTTTGTGTTTTTATAAATAATGTTGCCCTATACTTGGAAATTCTCCTATATCGTAAGTAGGTAAAATTATTAACTTTACCATACTTCAGTCCATTTTATGAGTGTGACCTTATTTTAAAAAATATCAACAGCATAATTATTTAAAGTATGTCTGGAGATATTTCCTAATACTTGATTTATATATGAGAAAAGAAGGATGGCGAGAGCGGACCCAAAATTAATGGAGCACTGTGCAAGGTCTAATTTATATCAATTATAATATCAAGTTAATAAGTGTTGTACAAAAAAAATACTAAGTTTTTACAAAACAGGAATCAAAAGTTATCAATTATCCCAATTTAATAAAAAATAATCATCGTGCAGTTTCTAAACGAAACTTATAGTTACATTCCTTTCTAGGCTAATGATTAGATAAAAAGTAGTTCGTTTTCGCTTGGTGATTTTCCTTCTTTTATACTTATACATCTTGTTAAAAAGTTGTTAAATATTCTGAAAACCCATAACGATGAAACATACGAACCATGTAAATAGACCGTAAAAAAAATAAGACTCATTATTTTGATACATCATACGTAATGGATTACATGAAACGGAGAAACGGAACGTCAGTATCAAATTGACACTGACGGCATTTTTGTTGACATTTTTGTTTTCAACTAGAGTTGCCCATCTGTCGATAGTTTCTCTATCGATAGATGACCTCGAAAACTAGTAACAATGCTAAACCACTGATACTATCGATATCACAAATTAACTAATTGTACTATTGATTGGAATCGAGAGTATCGATAGGATCGATACTATTACATGATAATACTATCAATAGTATATCGATTTTTTAAAGTAATACTATCGATACTAATGATAGTTTGTATAACTATCAATAGTATTACAACGTCGATAGTTTTTCGATAGCTCACACTATAGATACCATCAATACTATCGACATTATTGTTCCTAAACATATGCTGGACTTCGATAGTATCGATATTATCGGAACTAATACTTTCGATACTATTTTTGTATATCATTATAAAAATACGTAAACTGTATCATACTATCTATAGATAATATGGATACTATCGATAGGCTATCGATAGTTTAGCGATAGTCGACTTTCAATAGGCAACACTATTTTCAACGGTTAGCGTTGTAAAAAACAAATAATACATCGGCGATTTTGTAAATTCTTGACGACTTGGCTTTACCTTTGGACTGATTATGCTGTATACCAACCTAAATTACGGCATTTACTACTGGATGACGATTTGTAAGTGATTTGGACTTTGTCAAACTGTTCAAATGCGGTGCATTATTGTAAATTACACAGAAGACATCGCTTGTCCGAAAAAGTCATCAAATTGTTAAAAGAGTTCAGAGATGGGTGTACCCGCGCGATGTGAGTATATATGTGAACTAATTTGTTGAATTTCTGAGCAAGAAACCCTACAGCAACTAACAACTCGACCATTGTAATGTCTGTGCTGCATGTGGCAATCTATTTTGAGAATAAGGAGTAGTTCAAAATCAGTTTCTTCGTCCTGACATGACTGAAATGGTAATCCGAATAGAAAACATTATAATAATATCTGAATGGATAAGACCCCGTGTTTAATGACGAGCATAAATACTTTTTACATTAATATGTAAAAAGTATTTATGCTTGAAAAAAAAAACCTAAAAAGAAAGTAAAGTGTAATGTCATACCGTAACCATGGAAACTCTATATAACAAAGATGTCAAATTAAGATTAATTATTTTATAACAGCAATAAAAATGGTTTAAGTTTTATCAAGCAGTATTTTTAACTATTTTTATTGACCAAAAGATATGGTCAAACACCCCGACAGGTTGGTTATGAAATTAATAAATATTCTTTTTATCCATATTATTATTTTTACATTGTATTTGTATTTTTGTCAACTTTTTACTTGTTTATTGTTTCAGTTAATCTTTAACAATAAAATATGTGTGCCATGCTATTTGCAGGCAGAGTGGTGGACAGTTCTCACAGAAACTCTGCTCTTGTTGTTGTTATCGCCATTGGACATAAATGTGGACTCTTGCTCACATGGTATGAGCATTTTGTGGTACGTGGATTATCCCAGACACCAAAGCTATGTCGCTGCACCAGCTTCTTAGATAATCTTTTGATTAGGTAAAAAGATTATTTATTATAAAATACTATCTAGGAACGCAAAACAAGATTAAAGGAAGATACAATGTTTGTATGTCTTGAATATTTTACAAGTACATAATTACAAAATAAATAAAAGTTTTTAAATAAATAAATGTTGTTTTATTCAACAATACTCTGGTAAATGTAGATAAAAGTACATCAACAGAACTGTGCTTTTAAAGAATATTCCAGGAGATATAAAGCTGCCTCCTTATCCTGTGATATTATGCACAAATATTAATTACTGGTGAATCTGGCTAAACGGGTATATGACTGATAATTAGCATCGGAATAAAAACAAATAATAATAATATAGTATGTAAAATAAATAATAACCAATAATTGCGAGTCTTAGATTATTTTAGGTTATAATCTTCCACCTTTCATATTTTTTCTCTCCCAACTTTTTCAAACTACTTTCCATTTGATTTTTGGTTAGCCTTAAGTCGTTCTTTAACTGCAAATCAGTTTCAATATTACACACTACTTCTATCACTGGGTTCCATATTACTTGTACTCTCGCCATTCTCCTTTAATATTATTTAAGACATCCTTGAACATGACTAATGTAAGACAAGCTGTCACTTTGAAGGTCGTTGGTGAAAGCGATTTATTTGACGAGGGACCTCAACTTTGGACCAAAGTTGCACATTGAAATTAATTAGGCCATGTATTTTATTATAGAGGAAACGTAAGAAATGTTTTAATTATACCTAGTATAAAAACTAGCTTCTACCTTTACTCCAGAACTAAGCTAAAGTCCCATATTATCTCACAGGACCACAAAAACAGAATAAAAATTATCCGATATGTCGAGCTTTTTTTTTCTTCCTTTTTTATTGTATGAGAAGTCATCAAATCACTTCTTCACCTCTGGGCAGAGCTGAAGGGAGTGTCAGACTGTTACTGGCTAAAACCCATCCGTGTTCCTTCTAATGCCATTGACCGCAGTGACTCTTTCGAACTAATTCCGCAACCCTAGCAGGCACTGGCCCTAGTGGGCCCCGTCTTCTACGCTGGCATCTCTTTAAGGAGTACACAGTAACACACCGCCTCATCGACCAAGGCCTGGTTCTAATCGGACGGCGAGCCACCCAACGCTCGCCGTCCGCAGGCCCGCAATGTGTTAAGCTAAATCAATATCTATGTGTGCCTTTTAGCATATTCCGTTCAGCCGTTTAAGCGTGAAAGAGTAACGAAAATCCATTCATCCTCATAAAGTTTCGCGTTTATAATAATTATGTAAGAAAGATATATAGATAGATATTTTGAATGATTGATAAGAATGCTTTTTGTACCTACTTGTATTGTATTGTCATTTATGTTTTTCATACAAATTATCATTATTTTTAAGTGACCAGTTTTGCGAGATAGAATTTTATTTCTAACATTGTTACATTGAAAAGTTTAGGGAACCATAACTTTTTTGGGGAGCTCTATATTTAGGGTTGAGATTAAAGTGTAAAGCTTTTCGCCCACGATAGAACAATAGAGCTACTTATTTTGGAATAACCTTTTAATATTTTTACTTTGTTTTATATTTAAAAAAAATTGTAGTCAGTGGTACCAGACGTGTGTAACCCACAAAATTTATTTACGTCACCTACACTGAAATAAATTGAGTGGGCGGCCAAGTAAAAGTAATTTTATAAATTGTGACTCGCGTTTTTTGAGTCGCGTAATTTACACTGCATACCTTTTTATGCAAAAGTCCTGTTTGTGCCACTCGATGACGTAAAATGAGTTGTCAATTTCAGTTCAATAAATGACGAGACTCAACGCGACTCATTTCGTTCATTTAGCCTAACACAAGGTGTGAGGTATTAGACCAAATCGGACTTATTTTGCGTCAAGTTTGGGTTAAACTGCAATACGTACGTATCCAAATGCACCATAATGTCAAAGATGCAAAAGTCAAACTAATTTCTTTTAACAAAAAAAGACTCAAAAATCCGCAAAAGTACCTTTATAACATATTCCAAACCATGCGGCACAATTGACAAGGGGAAATTGAGTAAATCAAAATTAAGTGAGTGATCATCCGATGTTGCTTCGTAAATATGATTTATAAAAGCTTTATAGCGTTCGCTGCAGGTATATATGGAGTAAATAGAATAAAGAATGATTGGCTTTACGTCGGCAGCCTGGGATATGCGATGGTAAATGTGTGGAGAGGATTTGTTGGGTGCACCGAGTACCTACTCTTACTGAACGCAAGAAAAATGTTTGTTTTATTTCTTGTTGGCGATGGCAGAAATGAATTTTTCTAATGGAAAATGTTAGTGAAACGTGGCAATACTGCTAGCCTTTTGATTAGTGTCATTAACAACGATAAACCCGAGATTTTATAGCCCTATGAGTCCCTGCTATCCTTTTGAAATTACTTAAAACTATTCTGATTAATTATTATTTCGTAGTTTTATTATTTTTTTACGTAGGTACGATAACGACATAGTGAATAAGTTTCTTACCCCTTTCTCAAATGTATTTGGTACTTAGAAATAAAAAATGCCAGCTTCTTTGTCAGTATAAGTTGTATTTTATCTGCTTATTTATGATAATTACTGGAAAACATAATTCTGAATATTGTATTCGAAGTGAAGATAATTTAACTTTGTGAATAATTTACTTAATATTTCATTTGAAACGGACGTTCTCTGTTGTTGACAGATTTAAATTGTTGTGTCTTTACCACATCCTTTATCGAACGCCTTTTAATGCGAGAATTAAGTTATTTATATTAATACATATTGACAACAATTATATTCTTTACCAGCTTTTATTTAACTTGCAATGTATGTATGTATGTTTGTTCGGGTCAAATCTCGCAAGTGAATTTTTAAGCAGTTGTGCTCAACCGACTGAGCGGAAATTTTGCATGCACATTTAGTTTGGATGACAATGCATGGTGAGTTAAGTGACGTCATTTCAAATCCAATATGGTGGACCAGCAAAGATGGCGGTCTAGTTATTTAGTGCACTCCCATGATATGGGTATCAAATGAAAGGGTTTGCTGAGAAGAATATGAAAACAAGTAACAGTAATAAGTAACAGTATTTTTAAAACTTTTGGCTTGTTTTAAAAATACTGTTTTTCAATCGAAACTTATATTGACATACTATTCATACAATACCTATCGGTGCTCGTCTGAGTTTCGGTCACAGTGACCAATCTCAATGGAAACTAGCCTAATACACAGGAAATATTATTGTGCTCTGTGTGTGCGAAATCACAGGTACACGTTCCCTCTCCTTACGCTCACACTCCAATGGAACGGCAATCCCATACGACCATGGAGAGATCACTGAGTTATTCTACGAACACCTTTCTTCGCGTCAAGGATAAGTCACATAATTATGATGGTATGAGCCAAATAACATGTAATAAGACAACAGTCTCAACATTGTGATTATTTGCTAACTTAGGTAACTACGTAACTTTAATAGATAAAGTTACATTTTAAATCAACAATCTAAATGTATCAATTTAACAGCTTTTTTGAAATACAGAAACCAATCAATCATTCATTGAATAAAAAAAAGACATCTATCTCGCTTACACGTCATGTTAAATCATATTTTACGCCATTATAATCAGGGCAAGGGAGTGTGAAAACATTATGTAGGTCCCAAAACACATTCACGGCACGAATACCGAACCATTGCGGCGTATTTGGAGGTTACATTATGTAGGTAGGTACTTGTAGTTAGGTACAAGCACAGATAATATAATACTACGACAAGTTACATGCTCGTATATTGCGTTGTTCTTATCAAAACGTTCTAAATCAACTTTGGTGTTAATGTCGGATTGTTACGATTATTGTATTGAAAAGTGTTCTTTATAAAGAAAAACTCGGATGCAAAGATCAAAAAAAAACATTGCGTTCTTTTATAAGAAAAAACCACTGCGACACGATCAAAATGTATGTAACGGTTGTTTTTTTTCTAGTTTCGAAGTAGGTTCCATAATAAAAGTTCTTTATATTTATGAGTACTTTTGCAGCCCGAAATAACAGTAGTGAATTAAAAATCGGTCTGTATGTGCTAACCCTTTAGTTAAGATTTTTAGGACGAGTGCCATGCTATATTTTTAGAAACTCATTTTATTATTCCCTTTTTATGTATACTACTAAATCAGACTTTTTCATATCACAATCTTGACTGTGTGTTTAAAGTAAGTATTCCTTGGGACGCATCAATAGTTAGATATATTTCTGGGCCCAATATTTTCGTACCCGCCCACTCCAAATCCAATCTAACAGGGGTCAAGTAGTGGGTATAGTGCCGTGGTGGCAGGTTCACTCTTGCGTAGCCATCTTACCTGCTAAGGGATTGAAAAAAAAACTGGCATTTTGTTGTAAGTGACTAAAAGCTGTGTCAATACGACTTAACTACAAGTACCTTCAAACACAAATTGTAATTTTAGGAAGCTCTATAGCTTCTCTCATTGTTTATTATACCGTAAACAACACCAAAGCATTGTTTAGAATTCTGAATACAAACTTTTTGCAGTACCTCTTGGCATTTAGCCTAAGCAAAGGGTTCTATAATGCAAAAACTTTGTGTAATGTCAAAAGTTATATCGTAAGGCTTCGACAACTCCATTTTTCTGTTTGAAAAAGTTGAAGAAATGTTTCAAAAAGTGTTTTGAATAACCTTTTGTGTCTGTGAAAAGACAATTACAGCTTAAGTACACATGGATTACGTACCTACTTGTACAGGAAAAAAAAAGTTACACAAAATTCAAGAGTAATTTCATCGACTGAAATGTTGAAATATGATACATACTACAATATTATAAATACGAAAGTAACTCTTGTCTGCCTGTCTATCATACTTTCACGACTCAACTAACTAATCCGATTTTGATAAATTTTCGTATGGTGTAAGTTAGAACCCCAAGACACAAGTATAAATTAAAAAAACATACCTACACATATACGTATAGATTTACTATAAAGAAAACCATTCATATAATTATATTTAAAGTTATTCAGCGATAGAAAAATCAACACTCAGTGTAAATACATAAACAGCATTATGCATTTGTCTGTTTGTCTAAATACTTTCTCTTCCACAAAATCTGTAGTCTATTACCTATTTTGCATTCACGAACGGTATATTTGTGTTCTCTAACGCCGGAAATAGGTACGGAAAGTTGTGTTATCAGACCCCCGGCGTTCCCGTGAACGTCTATAGGAAACAATGAGCAATCAGTAGGTACATGTTGTATGGAGATACGGTTCAAAATTCAATGATGTCTGCACAAGCGCCCTTACTGACTTGATGAATACTGATGGAGTGAAATCAGGTTGGATTTAAAGCTGATACCCGAGTCTATCGGTTACAATTACTGTCATGTACCTATGCTCTGTAACTGCAAGGCTTGCGTCAGAGGCACGGGAGGGGCGTTAATGTACCTATAGGTATATAAAGAATTTTTCCATACATACATAAACTCACGCCTTTTTCCCATGGGGGTAGACAGAAACCACAGAATGCCACCTGCTACGATCGTAATATTAGAATTTATTAGAATAGATATTATTCGAATTATTCGTTTTTTTGTTTTTATTATAATTTTTCGATACAAATATTATAAAGCTGAAGGGATGTAGTTTGTTTGTTTGAAGGCGCTATTTTAATCATAAAGGAAACTCAAGTTTGGTTTCGCTACTTGAACTGGCCAAAATGTATGGAATTGGCGAGCATCAAAATTGAGTATTCTTTATGAATCGGCCAAACTAATTTTAACTAAACGTTAAAACCGACCGACCGACCGTTTTGATAAAAAATAAAAATGGTCACGTTAGCTTATAGCCACGGGAGTACAGCAGTAACTAAGATATAGCTAGTAAATTAATTTTATTTAATCCATGAAATTACCGCGAAAAACACAACTTGACTTTAGAAATTAATCCGTTTTATCTGAACACAAACCTAAACGCAAAGCAAAGTATATTTTCATTCAAGAAACATTATCTCAATCCCAATAAATATTACCACATTATGTTACCCAATTATTAATAACCAACTTAAGTGCTTAAGATGTTTGGGATAAGTTAATTTCGCTTCTCCGGTCATAACATTACGTTATAATGTTGGTATCTAGTGAATTTATTTCATTCTGAACAAAAAGAGTCAGGATAAAGTATGTCGGGGTCACTCGGGGTTATATTTATGGTTATAATGTTCTTCCGACCGAATTTCGGTCACGTTGGCTAATCTCAATGGAGACTACATAGGACATAATAATACCTAGACTAGCTTTTGTCCGCGACTTCGTGCGCGTGAATGTCAGTTATTGACAGTCGACGTCGTATAAAAAGTAGCCTATGTCCTTTGTTGAGGTTCAAACTTACCCTGTACCAAATTTCATCGAAATCGTTTCAGTGGTTTGGTCGTAAAAGCGTAACAAACAGACAGAGTTACTTTCGTATTTATAATCTTGGTACGGATAATTATCTGTTTTTTTATTTTATTCTGTAGTTGATAAATTATGATGCATATAACTCTAATGAGTTTTTCTTACTGCTATTATAAATGCGAAAGTGTAGATGGATGGATGTTTGTTACTCAATTACACCAGATCGGCTGAACGGATCTGGATGAAATTTGGCACAGAGATAGTTTATATAGTTTAGAATCGCACACAGGGTAAAAATGTAAGGTTCCAATGGGATAATATATTAATTTTGACGCAAATGAAGTTGCGGGCGTAAGTTTGAGTTTGCATAATTTTGAGAACTATTTATTTATTTAAGCTTTATGCATCAAAAGTACAAAGGCGGACTTAATGCCTTAAGGCATTCTCTAACAGTCGATCAACTATTGTACCTAAGTATGTGTTTTTCAGAACAAACAAAATATGAATTAAAAAAAAACAATAATTTGATTAATTTGATCACCAAGTAAACATACTTTCAAAATCTTTTTTTTACTGGCTATTTATGTATGAGAAAATTGTTTGATGTGGGAATAAAAAAAAAAGTGTTATAGATTTGCGAACATTATGTTAAAGAAAAACTTATGTCAATCTATTAACCAAAAGCCTAGCATAAAAATTCTTCAAGAGCAAAAATAAAAACCTAAACCTATAACAAGGCTTTATACGTTTTTGCACTTCAATTACGAAGAAGTGGACCAAAAAAGTGGCCATTTTGTTAGATAGGTATATACTAATGACCCAAGGGGCTAGTTCTTTTTCAACAGAAACGCGAGAACAGATAATCTTGCTATCGAGCTTCGATAAAATGAAGGTTTAGTCTGACAGTAAATCCAGGCTTAATGTGCGATCATTGCTTCGCGAAATAAGAAGGCTGCCTACAGACTTAATATACGCTGATCAAAAAGCTTTGCACCAGTTCTGAATAGGTACCTAAGTATGGCTTATTGGAATAACGTTTACGTGCGCTTGAGTTGCTTCTCAGCCTCAGCTTACCAGAGATTATTTAAATCACTACATTAGATATTTCCAACACATAATATTTTTTTCTCGAAGATTACATACCTACGTACCGAAGCAAGGTTTGATAATATACGTTTTTTTTTAAGTTTTCACTATTTAGCTCAATCGTTTTATTGACAGCTATAGGTAAGGACAGGGCAGAAAGCAGAACATCTGTATATCTGAAGTAAGATTTCATGTTTTATCCCAATTGGTTCAACTATTATTATTTTAATTTTTTTTTTGGTTTGTTAATTTACATTTGACATTCTATCTTTATTAGTCATTATTTACAGACAGTTAGATGTCATTTATCTTATCATCTGTTAAAATAATTTAATGTTTTATTGTATTATTAATAATTTTAAATTAATTAAGACTGCCTCGTTGGTCTAGTGGTCGCAAAGCGCGACTGCTGAGCATGAGGTCTTGGGTTCGATTCCCAGGTCGGGCAAAGTGTTACTGGGTTTTTCCATCAGGAATTTCTCAGTAACAGCCTCGGAGTCTGAATTTGTGCCCGGTTGATGGCAATAGGCTCGCCCCCTATTACATGGGACTTAAACATAACTGGCGAAATGTGGGTGTATTAATGGGTACACCTCTGCCTAACCCTTCGGGGATTACAGGCGTGATGTTATGTTATGTTATGTAAATTAATTAACTTTATTTCCCAAATGGTTCTACAAAAGTCAAGACATTTATTTACACTTAAACATAAAACCTTAAAGTAAACGTAAAATATTATGTACAATTTATAAAAAAAAAAGGCAGAAAGGAGACCTCATAGGGCATCAAATAATTTTAAATTGAATGTGAATTATTTTTTTCGATTGTAATGTTCTAATAGTACTGCTTTATTTAACATTTTATTTCATGAAAATTCTACACAACGTATATTGTTCCGAAATAAATGACTTGATGCAATAGTTAAGATTATTAACGTATTAGCGTCGAGCGCGGCCGATATTAGATAAGTCTCACTCCGCAAATAATATTGATACCGTGTTCATCCTATAAACGCTTTAACGAGTAACTTACCTTCTATATTTTCTATTTTAAGAACGAGCTGGGTATTAATATTATTTTTTTATTCATTCGTGGAAGGACCGAGAGAACAAAGCATAAAAGTTAGATACCATTTGTCTTTCTAAGATAAATGTTAAGATATTCTCTCGACATACAGAAAACTTGAATATAGTCAAATAAGTGACACGAAACATGAGTGAGACAATTAAGTATTTTATATGCAAATGAATTTAATTAAATCGTTGACATATGCTACACCCACTATCACGTGCTCATTAGAATATTCATGCCTTGTTTTATGTTTGCTTTTAATTACTTGTGTGACAGAAAATAATTTTAGACAGACTTCTTTGCCATGGGATTAAAAATAATACCTATCCTATATTAATTACCACCAATGGTGGGGTTAAACTGTCAAAATATCAGAAGGCAAAATTTATTAATAAACGTTTAAAATTAAGTCGTACTTTCATCTCAGCAACAATCAATGTCAAAGAATGTAGGTAAAGTAGACGTATTTTTAACAGATTGAATCTGAGTTTGCGATCGTTCCTAAACGATAGTAGAATTACCCCTCAGAATAATTCTTACAAATAGCTAGATAATGAGCTCCACATACCAGTCACCAGCTGCGGTGAGGTATAGCAATGTTAGTACACCGTTGCATACAAAATTAGAGGTAAAAATATAAAATGTACACAACTAACTCTTGTACTATGTCGTCAAATCATCCAATTACGTCGAAAAACTTGCAATTTGACGACCCAGAAATCTAGTAAACTTGACTACTACAATTTGCAGGTAATCCGTTTGCTGGAAATTTAATGAGCCGTCTACTGCAGCAGCCAACGTTTACTTTAAAATCTCTTTTCATTTTAAAATTTTGCTATCCTGATGTAGTTTACATTTTATAAGTATTTTGAAGTGGGAACATTATATACTTTTTTACCGTTTAAATTTTATTTACTTTTGAAATCCTGAAGGTCAATTCTGCTAATTAAAATCGATCCAAATCTAGTCGCAAACTCATCTCAACGACAGTCAATGTAAAAAAATGCAAGTAAATAAGACGCATTTTTGTCAGACTGAGACAAAGATTACATTGCGATCGTTCTTAACAGTTAGTAAAATTGCCATCTGGAATGTTCAATGGATTATAATTAATCCTCTTGATTATTTTATTTTCGTGTGGGCATCGCAGTCCCTTCCTACGTCTTGTTCATATTAATGTTCACCTATTTACTTGCCATTTTTTTATAATTCCCTTTTATAATTATATATTTATAAATAAATGCCCGCCTATTATTGTCTCACTGCAGGGCAAAGACGAAAACTGGCAATTTCAGACTTATAATTTTCCTTTCCGATACCAATGAAAACAATATTTCAATTATTAATTTCCTTAACATATTTTATTGCTTTTTCAAACCTTAAAAAGGCAAAATTAATCGCATTAAAAATCAAAATATCTTCAATAGTATCGACTTGATCCCTACTTACCCTAATAGATATCTATTGAAAGTACACTTCAAAGTTCGTGAAAAGGAGATTTTACGTTTAAGATTCCTAATATTGCTTTGCCATTTTAAAGTTCACTCTACGTAGAATACGGTTGATAAGCGTCGTTTTACCGTCAACAATTTAATTTTCTTGGGAATGTAATCCTATTACGGAATATTAGCGTTTTGGGTATTCGGTATGATGGCTTAAAATATTTGCGGTTTGACGTATATGTGTATTACATTGTTGTTTTGATTGAATTAGAGACCTGTGGGTTAGTTTGTAACGTGTGGTAAACATGGTTTCGATATCACATAATAACCTACTTATGGAAAACTAGCTGCTCTCTGCAATTTCATACGAGTGGTTTTGACACCTGTGTAAATTTTTATTTTTATTTTATTTTTATTTATTTGGGAATTGGGAATGGGAATTTAGTCTAGTTTATGAACAAGGGAATCGGCACCATTAGCGCGTTTAAACAAACAAAAAATCTATTCAGCTTTATTATATTAGTCCACGATTCAAATTAAGAACGAAAAAAATATATATTTGCTCAGCTAAAGATGTTTCTTGTACACATTTCATTAATTTATAAACGTTTATCGTTTTTTCTAAAACTGTCAAACAAGAAAAACATTCCAGCCAGTCTTGAAAACACACTCGCAATTAAAAATAATGCAACATATTTTCACTGACACAAAGATAAAGAACTTTCACATAATATAGGTATAGCAGAACCACTTTCTACTTGAAGTATTCAAAAAGTGAAGAAAACGTTCGTTCAAAGGGTTCGTGTGAAACATCTTCTATTGTACCTTTGAGAGTGAGAACAAAGGTTGTATTTAGAGAACAAGTCTAATTAATATTTAGTTTCACCTCTTTGTGTAAACATTAAAACGGTTTAGTACATTTTAAGTCTTTTGTATTGCAGCATTCCCGTTCTGCAGGATAAATAAATGAGTTTTTAATTTAAGCGGGTAACTAAATTCTATCTTCTTAGTACAAAAATAATAATAATACCAGCCTTTCATTGTCCCACAGCAAGACAAAGGCCTCTTCTTATACAGAGATGGCATGAGCATTAATCACCACGCTTTCTCAAGGCGGATAAGCGATTTCAAACGCAACCATGATAATATTATAAATTTGAAAGTCTGTCTGTTACGATTTCACGACTGAACCAATTTTCATTAAATTTGGTATAGGGTAAGTTGGAACCACAAGTAAGGACATATAGGCAATAATAGGCATTAAGTCCGCCTTTCTACAGTGTATTTTTTACATGTGCATAAAGTGTAAATAAATAAATATAGGCTGTTTTTAATTACAACTTCGACTTCGTCTGCAACGGCCAATTCTACTAATTAAAAGCGTTTAACGTCTAGTCGCAATCTTATCTCCGCGACAATTAATGCCAAAAAAAATATTATGCATTTTTGACAGATTAACCCTAAGATTAGATTGCGGCCGTACCTGGTTATACTACCTAGTTTTTACGTTAGTTAAATTTTGCCACACTGTTTTTCTCACGATAAATACAGCCTTAAAATACTTTTTTTATTTACATCGTTTAGTACGGAAGCTCTTCTTTCGAAAACGATGCATTAGTAGTCTCAAAGAGCTGTAATCACATTACAACACGAGCTCACTCTTAAGAAATTACAATAAGACATAGTATCCCTCTATTTCCCTTGCACTCAGCAAAAAGCTGCGTCACAGAACCTCTCATTTACTTGATGTATATTGAACCTGTGCGCCCTTTGTATTCAAAAGACCGCTGCCCATTTATTTTGGGAAGGAAAAATAAGAAATATTGCGAAAACTCGCATTTCATCTGAGTTACGACCGCATTATTGGATTGACTTCGTATTTAATTACGCGTTAAGTGAATGTAACATAGTGCATTGTCAGCATAACATAACATAACATTACGCCTGTAATCTCGTAAGGGTTAGGAAGTATAGGCAAAGGTGTAGGTACCCCAGTACACCCACATTTCGCCAGTTATGTTTTAGTCTCATGTAATGATAACAGAAAATAAATTTGTACTTAAATCTATTCGCTAAATCAACAAAATTAAAACGTAGTTAAAAATGTAACACGATTGAACGTAGAAATCCTTTTTAATTTATTAAAGTGACAGCTGACTTGAAATTATATGAGCTTACTGGTACAAGATTTAATGATTCCGAAATTAAGTTATTTGACGGTAAACTGACTAACCACTGTCTACGAATTTCTCGAGTATAATTACCTATTTAATGATAAGATGTTTTTTGCGTCGGGACTAAATGTGTTCGATCCGCGAGTGCCACATTTTAAAGAACGTTTGTTCATTCTAATCTCAGTCTTCTTCCGATGAAAAAAGCTCTAATTTTCTAACAGTTTTAACAAGTTTTTGAAATGACATTGTGACTTGATTATGAACGTTTTTTAATAACGGTTATCAATGGGTCTTCTGATTTTACATAAGTAACATATTTTACGTGTCGACTCAAATACAATTCCTACAATTAATACAAATGTTTCGGCAACCCTAACACGGTTTGCTGTCATCACCTACCCAACGCAAAGGAAATTGAATAGCGATCTACTTGAAACTTCCCTGATCTCTGATAGGGCTGCTATAAATTCGTTGGTGTGTTATTGGAATCGCAATTGAATGTAATGTTCCATGTTTGAAATGGGGGTGATGGAATTTGTATTTAATGTGTGTTCTTGGGATGTGTATGCTCATGCACACACGCGGTATACTAAAAGTGTATACGGGTATAATTTCTTGGGGGAGACCTTAGAGGCAAATAATTATGTTTTCTGATGTGATGAGATTTTTTTAATAAATATTTTGCCCCTCACTAGGAATTTTTCCTGCATCGTGGATGCGTTTACAAATATATAAACACACATACGGCCATTATTAATATAATGTCTTACATGTCTTCTCGTCTTGTCTTGTTCTTAAAAGTGTACGGTTCCTGTTACTTAATATATTTACTTTAAACTATTATATTATATTTTTCTATAATAAATTCATTCATAGAATTAACGGAAATAAAATTTTATTGTCACGTTTATGTATTCTTTTAGCAAATCTTATTAGGTCGTGGTGGGTCGATTGAGAACTCAAAGAACTCTACAACTCAACAAACAATCGTAAAATAGTAGGTATTTTGTCTCCATTGTACAAAAAGCTGCGGTTTGGGACTCCCCTAGATTTATTTACGGCTACCAATTTTACCGAATGGACATACTAAAAACTGATCGACTTACGTTTGGCTATAAGCAGGTTATTCTGGGTTTTCAACGCTCTAACAGTCAATTAAAAAAAAATTATATAACGGCACACACCGGCTACCGGTTCCTTAAGTTTCTGTAACTTGTGAACATACATTTTAATAGACTTTTTCACTTATATAAAGTTATTTCATAATACATCATATAACATCACGCCTGTAATCCCCGAAGAGTTAGGCAGAGGTTTCCATTAGCAGACCCACATTTCGCCAGTTATATTTGTGTCCTATGCAATAGGAGGCGAGCATATTGCCATCAACCGGGCACACATCTGGACTCCGAGGCTGCTACTAAGAAATTCCTGATGGAAAAACCCAATTACACTTTGCCACTTTGGGATTCGAATCCAAGACCTCATGCTGAGCAGTCGCGCTTTGCGATCACTGGACCAACGTGGCAGTCATTTTACAATCATTTTTGATTTGTCATCATTAAAAGCATATCACTCAAATGCTGTTATTTTAACAGTAAGTTTTCAGTAAGTTTTTACCTAATAGGTAACTATCATTAATTGACCAATATTTGTTCATTAGAGTTTAGTTTTGTAAAAAAGATCAATTTACTAAACGCTTACCTAGAAAAGCGTATAATCGCGTGAGATTCCGTGCTAACAGCCCCACAGAGAATATCGCTATTTACTCAAACGGTTTCGCTATTTTATCTCTAATGAGTCACACTTTATCCGTTCTAATTGATTGGTTTATTGCTTTTCTTTTTTACTAGCCCGCCTCACTGTTTCCTACCACTGCAACTCGAATCATGAAATCCAGAACCGACAGTGGTGACTATACCAGAAAAGCTCCGAGGCAATGAAGTTCGTCGAGTCCCGAAGAAGTGATTCTACTGCCTCGGAAACGAAATAAATCAGAATAAACAACGGAAGAGTAAGAAGAAGAAGAAGATATTAGTCATTTTATTAATATTTATAAGTTTTGTTGTTTAGATTAATTGTTATAATGTCCAGTGTTGATTATAAATCTTTCTATAATTTTTCAAAGCCTGAAGTGTTGTTTATTGATTACATTGAATACTTAACACACGTGGTTCCATAAAATACATTTATAATTTTAAATAAAAAGCATTATTTACAAAGAATTGTAATCATTTTCTTACAATACAGAGAGAATTTAACTAAAATTTCGTCTGTATAAAGTTAGAGATAAGTAAAAACTGAATTTGGTTATGTCAATCACAGAAGTTTTAACATTCGTTTTATTTTATCAAAACTAAAGTAAATTGAATTTTCTTTTATTTCTTTACGACTGTAACTCAGCTAAATACTACACACATCAAAAGTGTCTAGGGATCAACATCCCTAATCAATGTTAGGGATGTTGATCCCTAGACACTTTTGATGTGTATACTTAGTTTACAACCAGGCGATTGCAAAATTAAATTGTATTCGTCCTAATTTCATTGTGCAAAAGGTACTAGTACTACAATACTAGTGGTCGCCCACTGGTCGAAATTCGAGCATAATTTATTTACAGAATGACAAAGATAGACATAATGAAATATATAATATTTATAACATGTGTTTGTGAAATGCATGGTAAAGTGTGTGATGTTTTAATTTAATCATTTAATTGATTTCTAGTGTAAACTAGATAAACTATTAGCTTTCTGCACTAAGGAGTGTCATTATAAACTTTAATTATGCCTTTCACACTCCTCCGTCCGCGTAATTGTCGTAAAAAAGTTTTTGATTCACGTATCAAACATAAACAACTGTTGAAACATTAATACCAAAAGAAGGCAAAATAAAAGTCCAAGTACAAATATCTGTAATGTATTGAAACGATGTTTCATTTCACAGCCAATAAGGTGAAGTGATGGCTGTAAAATGAAACATCATTAGGAAAATCCACGCAAACATGTAATAAGCCTTTGTAATACACTACCCAATGCGATGTTCAGAACGTTATTTCCTTTTGCCCATATTTTCTACATTTCATTACGACTACTGGAAAGAGTGCCTTTTATTCAATGCCTTTTCTCACAATTTACTTGTTCGTGTATAAATAATCTAATTTTGAAGTCTCTTCACAATTCGTTTAGATCTTGTATTGTGATTGAATTGGTAATTGGAATGGAGACCGCAAAATTACAATAATAAAATTTACGAAAAGCTGGCCCTGTTCTTTTTTTAAAGAATACTCTTTTCAAAAGATGTCTTCGTTTGTTGGATATTATGTCAGAAACGCCTGATGAATCCATCAAACTAAATTGTCATAGAAAACCGCATTTCAAACCAAGGTCGAAAAAGTAGATGTTAACCCTAAAAACTTTACTTAATAATGAAGATTCGATAAATAGGGTTAACTGGTAAAATTTAATAGAAAATTATTAAACATCTCGTTTCAGATAAACTGAATTAAAAAACTTAAGATGAAAATCTCTTCGCTATGTCAAGATGGCTGACATTTTATAATGCAAAGATTTTCTAATATCCTGTCCTGACCGTCCCAGGTAAGTTTATAAATTAATAGTCCTTTATAGTTTATTTAAAGTTAACGACAGAATACCTATTACAAACATTTTTCATCATGCATCTTGAACGGGAATTTTAATATGGGAAACTATTTTTATAGTGTTAGAAGATTAAAGAGAATGATATTATAAAGTTTTTATATATAAAAGTTAAGTCGAGGTTTAAGACATGTGCGCTAAGCATCTAATATATAGATTTATAGAGAGAACACAGGTTATTAAAATATTGAACTTTTTCATGCTTTTTTAATGCTTAGGGATGAAGGTTTGATACTGGGTAAGTATCAATGATAGTACCAGTGACTTTTGCAATTATTATGTGCTTTCTACGTTTATCTTGGGCATCACTGACATCAAAACCTGGACATACAATAGATATAACTCTGAATTTGCTAATCTGCCTTTAGGAAGCGTGGTGATAAATGGTCATGCCTTCTCTGCATAAGAGACCTTCCTCCTCCATTGGGACAATAATAGGCTAGCATCATTATTATTATATTTTAAAAATAAGACTCGGCAAGATACCATGGTTATTATTATTCATTAAGCTTGATAACTTAAAAAATATGTCCCAAAAGAATAATTAATGTTTTATGACGTTCTAAAATGTAATAAAAAAAGCTACTAAACATCTTAGACAAAGGAAGTCCAATTAGGAAGTTGTTGTTTGATTCTTTTGGAGCCTTTACAATTAAGATCCCATTAGGTTTCATTGTCTGGAGGTTTAGTGTTATCTTAACCTGCTAGAACCTGTAATTAGGAGAGTGTTCAGAGTTTTAGCAATTAAATACCTTTTCTTCATACCTTTTTGCAAATAAAAAGGTTAGAAGTATGTATTTAATAGTTTTATATAACAAAAACACTTCCAAAATTTTATTATCCTATTTTGTGTCCCACTGCTGGGCAATGGCCTCTTCTTTTTTTCTAGCATACCTCCCTCCATCTAGTAAGAAAAGCCCCCTTAATCTTTTCTATTCCAACATTAAACATGAAAGTAAAACCTAGGGGCAATTCTCCAAACTTTTAGGAATGATCGCAATCTAATCTCAGTCTCAATCTTTCAAAGATGCGTCTAATTTAATCTACATTTTTTTAACATTGATTGTCACTGAGATGAAATTGCGACTAGATTTAAAACGTTTTTAATTAGTAGAATTGGCTTTCAGGTATACACGTTTTAAAATTGCGTTCACTACATGGAAGCTGGGAGAACCACACTAGGTATTG
Organism: Hoplodrina blanda; assembly: GCA_949316365.1. Classification (NCBI taxonomy): domain Eukaryota; kingdom Metazoa; phylum Arthropoda; class Insecta; order Lepidoptera; family Noctuidae; genus Hoplodrina; species Hoplodrina blanda. Next base: position 6,957,540 of record OX438589.1, on the reverse strand, counting down.
ATGACCTAGTTACTAGTTAAATTAACCTACTTCATTCACCTACTTCTACTATGCAAGGTTGAAAAAAAAAACATATGACATCGATCGGGCATAATATCATAAAACATCCACGACTCAACAAAGGCGAAGAACTTCTGAAAAAAAGTAAAGTTAAATTCATTCATGACACACAAACTAAAAGTCATTGAATTTTCATCAAAATTGTTTCAATTTTCAAAAATGTCAGCCAGTTTTTAAGGTATTTTTTGCGCCCTCGTCTGTCCTTTTTCGGTACCGTTGAATATGCCTCGGGCGAAACATGTCCACGACAACAAAAGTTTTCATCCAGTGACCGCTGTCTACTTCGGGAATATTTTTTCTGAGCAAGTTCGGTTGTGCGTCACTAATGTTTTTACTCGACTATGGATCGTTATGATTTTAGCAGTCATGTACGTTCATCTATGTGCGTATATCTCCTACACTGGTCATCGTTTATTGAAGACTGAAGTGTCGTTAGAAGCCACTGGTTATAGGCTACATGACGTCACAGAAAACGTCACAAAGAATATTAATTTTTAGAATATGCTTGAGGTCTAAGCTGTGCTATATGATTAAGCCATTAAACAACAATCATCGCCAATCACCATATACATGTTCTATCGTCCACGTATTCGTCACACAAAAGTTTCAGAAATACTCAATATCTTTATTGCTTGTCCCTTTTTATTCTTACGTTAACGATTTAGCTTCTAAATGAAAATATAATTAAATTTCAACGAGTCAAAATGCATGGTCCGTTTAATATTATGACCGTCTCACTAATATAACAATTAAACAAACTGTCACGCCATTGTAACAGGCAGTAACAAAGTGAACCACCACTAAAATAGACCCTCCAATTTGGCGAGAAGCTTAATAAGTACCTGGCAACACGAAAAAGCACTTAAAACATTAAATATGGAGGCACACCGTGGCTCCGTCCGTTCATATGATCTGCGACGCGGTAACACCACGAAATATTAATGCTGACCGGACACCTACTCTCCGGTCATTGCATTGTATCGAAGCGAAAATCCGGTGCCGAAAACTCGGAATACAGAATAAACCAAAAGGCGTAGGTATATGATACAGGGTGTAAAAAGACAAATCACATATCCGTTAACTATGCATACTGCACATCAAACTAAATAACTTTTAGCAAAAAATATTGCTGGGAAACAACTTTTTTTCTGGTATGAAAAATCACTATTGCATTTTATGATACCATGCATTGTAACTTACGCAAATTATTGTACACATAACATAATCTCACGCCTTTTTACCATGAGGGTAGGCAGAAACCACAGAACGCCACCTGCTACGATCCTTACATACTCCTTTCGCCTCAAATTATTGTACTTATAGGTGTATTCAGCATTATAGGTGTATACAGGGGTTATGGGAGTACTTAAAGTTTAGTTGGAACGTTTAAAACTTGCTACCATAAAAAAAAACGTAGTGAAAAGTTTGACCTTCAATATCTCCAGAAACAGTGGACTTATGATATAGTAGAAAAAAAATGGTCGTAATAATAATGGGTAGAATATGTAGTTATTGGAAATGTGATTGGTCTTTCTACACCTGATATGTCGCGCACTGTTACCAAAAATTAAACAATAAATCCCTACCTGTCTCTCTCTTCTCCGTTATATGGCTAGTATATTCCCCGAAGCAAAAATATTCTCAATATTTGGCAATTTTTGTGGAATAAAGATTTTTTCATTTTGACACTGTTCGAAATGGATGCAGTTCAACAGTAAATAATCAACAGTCGATTGTCAAATCTAATACGAGTACCAGGGGGCCTACCGCCATCTCTTAAAACAATATTATTTTAATATTACTTTGTAATTTCTGTTGTTGCATTTTCAACTCTCGGCGCTGAGCCGTGCGTTTAAAATCCAACAGTGCTGAAGGCAAAGTAATATTAAAATAATATTGTTTTAAGATTCTGTATTCTGAGGTCGATAGTTACAGTTTCAATAGCCCCAGGACCGCATAGCCAGAAATCAGGTTCGTTCGATATTAGTTTCAAACTGTTATTACTTCTACGAGCAAATAATGACGTAGGCCATATTTGGAGGGATGTCATATTAATTGGAAATTTTGTTTGTTGACTGTCGGCTAATGTTCACAGCCGCAGGATATGAAATGTGATATATCCACGTTTGTTTTTTACCTTCGGGAAGTTGAAAATATTTCAGTTGAATGCTGTTTTCAAAATAAATATTTGTAACGGAAAACGAACTGTGAATTACGGAATTAAGCAAGCGTGGTGATCACATGCTCATGCCTTCTCTGTATGAAATTCTTTTCATACAGGTCTAATAGTAATATTTATAATTTGATTTGTACTGCTCCGTAATGAACCATACATTGACAGCTACTTAGTGGTTTTATTTTTATTTTTCATGTCTTTTTTGCAGTAGGTTTACTAATTTGATATTAAAGTACGTATGGTCAGCAATATAAGTCGATTAACATGATTACTTTTTTTATTTCATTTAAATAGATAGAGACAAAATACACAATGCACTGCTTCTCAGAATTTCAGGCAATAGCTAAGAGTTTATTCTATCTTAATTTTATATCCATTTTGTATTTCCTTTTATATTGTGCTCAATAATTACGATTTAAGCATCTTAAATGTTACTCGACTTTTGTTGCTGACTGTCCATGATACGACACTGTACGTAATATCATTGAATGTTCTTAAGGTAATGACAAAATAACCTTGACATTATGTCGTAATATGTCTTCCTACATGTGCCCTATAAACGTCAATTTTTGAGCAGTAGGAACAGTCAACAAAAGAGATAGGTATGCAGGGTCGTCAGATACAGTTAGAGTTTTCTTATGCTGGCCATACACGATCCTTCCTATCGTCCAATCGGCATGACGCTATCGGATTGGCATGAGTCCTGCCAATCCACTCCCACACACGGTCAGTTCTAACTGATCCAATCGGTAGCGTCATGCCGATTGGACGATAGGAAGGATCGTGTATGGCCGGCATTAGAAACCGATGGATGTCTTCGATTGAAACTTAATTAATGAATTATTTATTATCTACTTTTTAAATTAAATTTGAAAACATCCATTGGTTTCCAAGAAAACTTCAACTATATCTGACGACCCTGCATACCTATCTCTTTTGTTGACTGTACCTATGATTCGTAGTCCCTTGTGCACGTGCCCCTTTCATCCAAAATTCGTCGTCAATGTCACTTTTTCCTCGGTCCTCGTTTACCTACACTTCGGCATTATTTTTCTTTTTGACCCACTCCGCAACAAATTATCATATTTTTCGTTGAAGATCAACCTGCGTTGGTGAACTTATATTATTCATACTTACTTGGTGTTTTGATAACGCACCTCATTATCTGGGAACAACATAAAAATTGAATTATTTTTTGAAGAAATATAAATACTTACTTGAACTTTTTTATACGAGTATCATAACTATATCTAACTAGCTCTTGCCCGCGACTTCGTCCGCGTAAATGTCGGACCCCCGTTCATCCCCTTAGAGGGTAAATTTTAAAAATTCTTTTCTTAGCGGATGCCTACGTCATAACATCTACCTGCATGCCAAATTTCAGCCCGATCCGTCCAGTGGTTTGGGCTGTGCGTTGATAGATCACTATGTCAGTCAGTCAGTCAGTCACCTTTGAGTTATATATATTTAGATAAATAATCGTAAATGAAAGCGTCCGCGGTGTACAGGGAGTGTTAAAGGGACGTTCATTATCAGTTACATAACGTTTTTCGAAGGAAAAAGGGTAGGCTTTAGACCCATAAGGAAATGACTAAAAAGTGATTTAAATGTATCATCTAACTGTGTAAATCTTACTATTATTTGAAATGCGAAAGCTTGGATGGATGTTTTTTATTCAATCACTCCAAAACGGCTTAACAGATCTGAATGTCGGGAAAAGTGTTATTGGATTTTTCCATAAGGAATTTCTCAGTAGCAGCAATCGGCCCGCCTCCTATTACAAATAGGACTTAAAAATATAACTTGCGAAATGTCGGTATGCATCACGCCAAAACGGCTAACGAATCTGGATGTCGGGCAAAGTTTTATTGGGTTTTTCCATCAGGAATTTTTCAGCAGCCTCAGAGTCTGGATTTGTGCCCGGTTGATGGCAATAGGCTCGCCCCCTATTAAGAAAAGGGAAATGTCGATATGCTAATGCACGGGATTATAGGCGTGATGTTATGATATGAAAAGTGATGAATTGTATAAAAGTTGTAAGTACATCTATCAAATAAGTTATATTATTATATAACACATAAAAGTCTGGTTTGAACCTTCTACCCAGATTACCATTAATATACATACATACTCATATCTCAATGCAGATTACAACGAAAAGCACTCACTTCATAATACATTTCGAATTTCAAGCCATTGTTTTTTCATTTTCTATTTTTATTACGCTTTCTGTTTTGAAATCTATATTTGGTTTTGCGCCAGCAAAAATATTATTCAGAAACATGAATGCCATCCAATGTTCGAATGCAATTTCGCTGTACAAGCTATGAAAAGAAATAGGTAAATACGTTAACTAAATACTGCGTGGGATTTTGTAATTACTTGTTACATTTGATCTCGCTTCAGGGATTCGGGATTTCAATTTTTTTTAAATATCACTACATAGTATAAAACAAAGTCACTTTTTCTGTCTGTCTGTCCCTATATATGCTTAGATCTTTAAAACTACGCAACGGATTTTGATGCCGTTTTTTTTAATAGATAGAGTGATTCAAGAGGAAGGTTTATATGTATAATACATGCACCCGTGCGAAGCCGGGGCGGGTCGCTAGTTATTTTTATAATCCATATCTGTCTATGTGTGTATTTGAATGTCGTGATGGTCTAGTGGTTTAAGCATCCACCTCTCATACATGAGGTTGCGGTTTCGAAACTGGGCAAGTAGTAATGTGACGTTTTCCATTTATACGTATTTCTAAATATTATCTTGGGCATCACTGACATCAGTTAATGAAGACATTCTGAGGAAACTTAAACACATAATAAATATAATTTTGAAATTGCCAAACCACCATGAGCAACCATGGTGATCAATGCTCATGCCTTTTCTGTATGAGACGAAGGCTTTGCTTTGGCGAGATGTATGAACGTAGATGAGGCGAAAGGAGTATGTAAGGATCGTAGCAGGCGGCGTTCTGTGGTTTCTGCCTACCCCCATGGGAAAAAGGCGTGAGTTTATGTATGTATGTATGTAGATTTAAACCTGTATTCCAAAATGCTATGATTTCATTACTTAAAAATAACTCAGTATGAAATCTGTCAGTTTTAAATTGAAATTCATAGCATCGTTCTAGAATACTCGGTCCTGAAATGTAAGCTTTCGGCATTTAAAATTATTGTCGTTTATTTTGAGTTAATAATAAATTGAGCTGAAGTTTATTGGAGGCAGAATGATAATGATTATATATTTTGGTTGGCCATCAATTTAAATGTCAAAGATTATTACTGATAGATGCTAGGTAAACAAAATGTGGTAAATTAAACTTAATAGATTGACTTTCAAAGAATACTGTAATCAATCAAGCTTTATTATATTTTTAATAACAAGGTTTTATGTTAAACTCACTACGATTGATCGAAAAATGAATTAAAAGTTTTATGAAAAAGTAGCTGACCCGATAGATATTGACCTGTCTAAATTCTTAAGTTTAATCAAAAATCGTAAGTAATATTTTTTATTATTATCGATTTTGATTTTTTTTTGGCAGCTATTCCAATTTTCCCTTTACGAAATTAGCCGAATTGGTCCAGCCGTTCTCGAGTTTTGTGCTTAGCAACACTTTTAGCCGTTATTTTTATTTATATTTCTTTATATTGTAAAATAAAAAATATATAAATTCACTACCTACGCCACGGATTTTAATGCGGTTTTCATCAATAGTCAGAGTGATGCAAGAGGAAGGTTTATGTATCAACATTACACCCGTGCAAAGCTGGGGCGAATCGCTAGTATATTATAAAAGATAGATATCATAATCCATAAGTATCACAAGCGTAAACGAAAAAATAATATTTCAATAATACATTCGATTAAGTCTTATAAATCTCTAATACCATGAACGCATACATGAAAGCACTCCCTTATTTCCTTAACCAGGAAAAAATAATATAATAAAAATAGGAAAGATTACTGAGGTAGAATACACAGAAATACATCCGTAGAAAGGAAATCAAAGCGACAGTGTGTGCCACGAACACTGACGTCAGATACAACAAGCATTGAATGCAAAATATCAGGTATCACAATAAAACCCATCAGCTAAATTCGAAAATTGAATTCATGGAAGTGTGGTCATGTACTACTAGTAATACGTTAAGTTACGTCTTTGAATACTGCTCCCCTCCCGTCGGTCGAAGCGTAATGTTGTCTGTAATCCTCTTTGATAAACACGCTATTTATCGCAATTTTTTTTTTCAAATCGGTTCAGTAGTTCCTAAGGTTAGTTCAAATGAAACAAACAAACTCTTCAGCTTTATAATGTTAGTTTAGTATAGATGGCAACACGTGTATGGAAATCAAAACATTTATTTCAGTTCCTAACTCATAACTTCTACAATATACTGTACGTAAGGGTCTCCTTATGAGTATATGAAATACCCATACTAGGACGCGTTATATTATTGCTAAGTTTATTTCATCTAAATATTCAAAAAACTAATATCTGTTTTATATACATTTCGCACGATCATCTTCACAATATAAAAACGTTTTCCAACTCAAATAATTATGAATAGCAAAAGGAAAAAAGCAGACTTTTATTTTCGAATTTGTTGACCTGAGAAAATATTTGCCGAAGTAGAAAAGTTAAGAAATAATGACACCAATGATTAAAAAATCTCGCTGCGAATAAGAGAAAAATATTGTTAAGAATTTTGTGTCGGATTATAAAAGACGGTGAGATAAAGTAAAATGGATAGGATCATGGACGAATTTAATATTAAACAGCGATGGCTTTTAGCGTTTATTCACGTATCTTTTTGTTATATAAAGCTAGACGTTTAAATTCAAGTCGCAATCTCGTCTCAGTGTCAAGAAGCCTAATTCTCGTACCTAAAAAATTGCTATTGGTCGTAATCAACGTAAATATCGAGAACGTACTTTGCGTAAATGCGTATACGTCGATATCGTAGGTACTTTTGAAGATTAATTCGACTAATTTAAAACGTTTAAAATCTAGTCGCAATCTCTTTTAAGCAAGCGTCAATCAATGTCAAAAATGATGGCAGATATTTTTGACAAATTGAGACTGAGATTAGAATGCGATCGTTTTTAAACTTACGGGAATTGCCCTTGATGTCCTAACCATGTTTGGTTAACTTGGTAAGGTTACGTAATCTCAATCTTTGATCTGTTGCCAGAATCCTAATCCAGTCCAAGCGGAAACATGATATTTTTACGAAACCAATTTCCATAATTAAATTACCTTGACATTTGCTCTTTCATTTCTTTCACAAATTAATATGAAAATTATATTAATATCAATCTACCTACCGTTTCACCCTAATGGACGTAATAAAAAAATGTTGGCCATTTGTCCACGGATCCACCATGACAGCGCCATTATATTAGCTAAACATAACGCAGCTTATGTTGTATAAAATTTTAGTGCTGGGCCTTGCTTGACGTGGAAAATCGATATTTTGGGTTTGGTTCATTAATTATGTTCATGCAAACTGTAACGAGATGCAATGCATTGTAGCCGAAAAAAATAGACACTCGACTCTTATTACATCGTGACCTTAAAGCTTCGAGCCTATACCAATACTATATCACCTTGATCTTGACCTACTATACCACCTTGACGTTTACAATCGTGAAAGTGGGGCTTTTTATTTATAATTAAACTAATAATAAAGAGGTAACATTGTTCGTTGGTTTGTAATACGAAAACTCAAGAAATAGGTACTTCTATTACAAAAAATCTTTCACTGATAGAAAGCTACACTATCACCGAGTACCTACCACAGGATATCGGGGGGCACGGCAGTGCCCCCGCCAAAGTCGAGCGCGAAGCAAACACTGCCGTACCATCCTTTACTGGAACCATTTCGCCGCATTTTCAGGCCTCTATTTCAGAACCTCTGGATAAGACCAGACCGTAGAAATTTTCGTCATCCAGTATTATAGCTTACTGGTTGGACGTCGCGAGGCGACATCCGGCCACCGTAGGCGCGGGCTTGCGGACGGCGAGTAATGGGTAGCTCGCCGTCCGATCAAGGACCATGCCCGGGTCGACGGCGCGTTCTGTTCGCGCGCGCCTCAAAGAGCTGTCAGCACAGGGACGGGGCCCCCCAACGGGGCCAAACGCCTGCCGGGGTTGCGGGACGTCTTAACAGGATACCGTGGCCCCGGAACGTAAAGGGCAACAGAAGGAACAGGGTGGTTTTTTAGTCAGTAAAAGTCTGACAGTCCCTTCCGCCCCGCCCAGGACGAAAGGACTCATTTGATGATTTTTACCACCTCAAAAAAAAAAAAAAAAACAAGCAGCTCCATCGAGACTTGGCTAGTTTTTTACAGAATGTTTTTGGTGGGTATGTTTTACTGCAACACAGACGACATCGCTGGCAGGAACTAGTGTTGAATATTGGTTGTACAAAAACTCTTCGACTTTAATATTCTCACGTATTGCATTTAAAGTCTCACCATAATCGACATTTTATTTTAAAGGTTATCGATAAAATTACCATCGAAAGTATTATCGCCCATCCCTATCACCTTTGTAACTGTTGGGCCAAAACTACATTTTATTATAACGCGGCAATTTAGAACACAAAGCAGGATCACGATTCTATGTGTGCTTAGTCGCTTAGCGATCCCATCATTGTTATTTCGGTCACGGATTTGTCGTACGTCCCTAACGCCATTCTCCTAATGGCAACGGAATGTATGATTGAATCTTTGCCGGTCATTGAGTTTGTATCATTGGCTCCGCTGTAGTTATGTGAGCCTGGTACTTTTATGTTATTACTGCGATGTTTATCTAATACAAATAAATGAAATCCAAGTTTCTTTCTGTAAAAGAACAGCCTTTTACTTTATGTTTCCACGGTACTAATTCTAAAAACACATTTTTTAGAATATTTGTCTGTCTGTCTGTTTGGGTAGGCTAATGGCAAAAACGTCTAGGACTTTCACTTTTTAGAAAAATAATTACGAGACTACGCAAAATAAATTAAAACCCCGCAGGTTATCGATATTCAAGCGAATGAAGCCGGGGGTTTAAGCTAGTGTAAAATAAATGTGCGCAATTATTTTGTGGAGCTTAGTTATGTCAAAACGAGCCCTTCCCAAAGCCTTTGTATGATGAATGGCAACGCACACTATAATGTTATATCCCCTACGATATGGTACAGAACTCTTTGTGTGCGTTCCAACACACACTTGATCGGTTTTCATTCTCCTTCGAGTCACAAAGTTTTCATTAATAGTTGAAACCTTTAGTTTTTCACCGAAAACATATTAAAGCAATGGTCTGGGACAATAGTCATGAGAAAAAATGTATTACAAGCTTGTTCATTTTCTAAGGTAAATAACAGAAGCCAATTGAGAAAATAGAAAGGTAATAACGTCTAACTCCCGAAAGACTGGCTAGATGAGCTTTGCTTTCTGCATTGTTCGTAAAACAAAATAAGGTATAGGTCCAATTTCTTATTTCTAGGGTTCCGTACCTCAAAAGGGATAACAACACAAACATTACATGACGCCTGTATGTAATCCCCGAAGGGTTAGGCAAAGGCGTACCTATTAGTACACCCACATTTCGCTAGTTATGTTTAGGTCCCATGTAATAGAGCGAGCCTATTGCCAACAACCAGGCACAAATCCAGACTGACTGACAGAACGAGCAGTAAACTCCACGGACACTCCTTTAAATTAAGCCTTTACAAAATCCTGGTTACATTATTCTTGTTGCTTCTATAAGTGGAAACCAAGTAGGTGAAGAGTAATATCAAATAGTTAAAAAATAAAAAAAAGAGTAAGCCATCCAATTCCAACTGACAGCTCCTGTTCACGAACATGACGCGTGGATCAGGAACATTTATTTTAACCGTCTTTTATGGAACCAAAATGATCCAATACACGTACCGCTGCCGCGTGTTGTTCGTAAGTCAATTATGCCACGTTCGTTCTCACAAAAAGCCTGTTGTACTTCAACTTATGCTTACTGTCATCCCATATGATTGGTAGCTCACCTCAAGGTACAATAAACCGGCTGATCTTGAAGGAACATAGACATCACGCCTGTAATCCCCAAAGGGTTAGGTAGAGGTGTACCCATTTGTGTACACCCACAATTTGCCAGTTTTATTTAAGTCCCATGTAATAGGGGGCGAACCTATTCCCATCAACCATAAATCCCTTCCATAAATCCAGACTCCGAGGCTGCTACTGAGAAATTCGTGATGGAAAAATCCAACAACACTTTGCCCGATTTGGGAATCGAACCCAAGACCTCATGCACAGCAGTCGCGCTTTGCAAGATCCCTTTTTAGACTTTCAGATTGGTCATAAAAAAAACATCAAAATCGGTTCAGTAGTTTGGTTTTTTAAATCAAAATAACTGAAAAAGAATATGCCATCCATGTATAAGAAATTGCGTATTTTACTTTTTTGTGACTTTGTAATGTTTAATAGTACTATCTTATTAATTTACGTACCATTTCTTAATGGATTTGGATGATAGTACTAAAAAGCGGAAAATATAAAAAGTTTTTTACAAAAAAGACAACCGACTTCCAAAAGTAATAGTAGATTATTAACCAAGGGGATAAAGCAGTGTCTTCTGTCACGGGTGACGATTTAAATCGCGAGCGTAACGAAGGACTCGAGGTTTACTCCCGAGCGTAGCGAGGGTGTTAAAAACTTAAATCACGAGCGAAGCGAGGGATTTAAGGCGAGTCCTGAGTGTAGCGAGGGATTTAAGTTCACCCAAGACTAAGCAGCTTTATCACCGAGGAAAATACTCTACTTTTCGTACCACTTGCGAAAAAATTAACACAATAATAATATGAGATATGCATTTTAGAACATTAAGTTATTTATAAAAATAAATTAAAATAAACTTAACGTTTATGTATGAAGAAAACAAAAACGCGGCAAATTCCTAGACTAATATTTTTTTGTCGGAAAAGCAAACGCATCAAGCTCATATACGGCCTCGTCGGTTTTCGTAATTTTATTTAATAATCATAAGTTCTGCACAATAAATGCGTATTCCTTTTTCAAAAAGATGTATAATGCTTTATATACGAACTCAATGGTGTAAACACAGATGTAGTGCAGTATCGGTAAGTGCCTATTCCAAAGAACAATGTCAGGTGTCCATAGTAACTTAGGCTCAATAAAAAATTTTCATGGACAGTAAAAATTCTCACGTTATTTTGTGTAGTTTCATGTCAGAAGCTTATCTGTGTTTTCCACTTTTACATTGAACTTCTCAAAAAGAAATTATTCAGACATTGTAAATTGGAGGTTATTTATTTCTACGGAGTAAATTAAACAAAAAATATACAGTAATTAAACTTTTATTCGTTTTCATTCATTAAATCATTATCAACACACCTATAAATGATTTTTTTTTTGCATAGTCTTCACAGGACATGTCCCACAACGCCCTCCTTGTCTCAATCTCGGTTATCAATCTTTCCGTGTCGGAAGACATCGCGATGATCACAAATCACGCTGTAGTTCCACAATACGTGCGGCCGCCGCGGCTAGTGCGCGCACACTGGTGACTTAACTACAATGCAATTGATCTCAGTGGCCGCAGCGACCAGCGACTGAACACGGGCCGCAAATGCGTCGCTTCGATCTCGCTGGCCGCTGCGGCCAGGTGCGCGCGCTCTGTGGCGATTTCATAAGTTAAGGTATGTATCTCGTTGGCCGCCGCGACCTGGCCGCTGCGGCCTAGCCGCTAGTGCGCTATTGCTCTTATAAGAATCGTACTTTACCACAGAAGGTGAAGTCCATTGCTGTAACAATGAACGGATATCATCAGATTCAACTAAATGCCGTTTCATCCGAAACACATTTATACCACAATTAATACAACGTAGTTGATGGGACATTGTCACAAAATGTGTGATATTTGAGAAAAAAACAACCGTACTCATATAAAAACACTAGCAACAACACAAACAAGATGTTTGACATTGACTAACAGTCAGACAGACACGTCAGACAGACAGAACCTAACAGGGTTGCCATTACATTACGATTAAGTTATCGAGCACAGGTCATGAAAATCGATTTCTTGAGTTTTTATATTCTATAAAAATACTAAATATATTTAAAATAAACACGATGAACGTATGATTTAGGTAAAAAATAATATTAAGAGACAATTGTGAGGTGGTAAATAAAAAATAAAGAGTAAATCAGTTTAATTATTTAGAATAATCGATTAGTGGCAGAACAAGTTAACCTCAACCTTTTTATTTATAAAAAAAAAACCTGGAACAGGATGGACCAAATGATTTACGATTATTTTTATGATTTATTTTTGGAAAAGTTCTAGAAAATAAACAAATGTTTTTTAAGAAGTTAGAATTTTATATTTAAATTGTTGTAGGTAAAAACTTTGTGTCCGTGTGAACTTAGTTTTAAAAGTTGTGTAAGCCGAAACCTGACATTGTTCTTTAAATCACATTCTCTCCCTAGAGGATAAATGAAATTCAGTACAATTTTCTTTCCCTGTTTTTGACAGATTAATAATGACTATTGTTATGTTCGTTTTTTGTGGCATAGAATGTCACTTTTTTGAGCAAGTGGTACGAAAAGGTATTTTTTTAGTTTTTATTTCAGACATTCAACTTAATAATTTATTGCTTGATCGAATACATATTTTTTTTGTACACCATACCTAAGTGGAAAATAAATATATCTTTATCACTCTTTGTCTGTCTTTAACAATGGGATTTTGTTTATTTTTCTTTGTTGTATCTAATACTTATTCTATTGAAACTCTGTTAGTACAGAGTGTGACCTGTTAAGCCAGGTTAAAGTCAAAATGTTACTAGTAATGTGTGGTTGTATATGGCAACTACAACAAAGAATAATAAAAAACCTCTTTGTGACAAACGTACTAAAAATGATATTATTAGGGTATGTATTTTTGTATTACGCCACAAAATTCTGTGGAATCTTATTTGATGCCAAAAACAGTCAATTTAAGTCGATACTTTGTTTCTGAACAATGATTTCAACTGCAGTGCCGTATCGTCGTATTGGTGGGTACATAGTACATGGGCCTATAGATGCAACGACCACGGATATATATGGGATAATGCAAAGTTTGAATCTATCAAACTTATCTACCTTTTTTTTAAACGTTGCTACACTAGTAATTTTCCTGTTTATGTGATGCGTTTGCAAAGATATAAACTCACATTCAAAAATTATCAGATTCGGAACAACTAACTGCAGGTTATACTTTTTTTAAATATATTTATTTATAAAACACACACAAATATTAATTGGTTCTGTGCGGGAATTCAACCCGCGAAACGCTGCGCAGCAATCGCTCAGCTACTGACCAACCGTGCCGTCAATTCCAAAGTAATAAATTAAAACAGAAATCAAACTTAGACATGGAAATAGACTCAACCTGCCAACTTCACGATTAAAAATGCACTCCTCTAGTGCGTTTGTCACGTCAATAAAAATCTACAATAAATTACCTGAATACATAAAAAACACAGAAATAAACAATATATTTATAAATAAACTAAAACGATTTCTCTTAGATAAAACTTACTACACAATTGACGAATACTTCAAAGATAAATTCCTCCTAGAGAAACGAAGATAATTAGAATAACCAAGTAGTACCTAATACATCTATTTACCTTTTCTACCGTGCAATATCTTTAATTACTTACTATTTAGTTAATAATAAATTACAGCTAATATAAAAATAAATATATAAAATAATTACCTAATATATAATTTAGAAAATATCTATTAATAATAAATAAATAAATATATAAATAAATAAATAAACAAATATATAAATAAATAAATATAGAAAAATTAATAATAAACAAAATTAATATAAATCTACTCATAAATAATATCTACTTAAATATCTAAATATAAGATTTACTTCCTTAATTTCAATATTATTATGTTTCTAACAAAAAGCGCTTCATCTTCCTCTAAAAAACTAACTTGCTGTGCCCGACAGGGTCCATAATTGTTTCTCATTAATTTACCTACCAGCCTTGTATACATTATGGAATGCAATAAAGTATTGAGTATTGAGTATTAAATATCATGCGTACAAAACTAATAAGTGTTTTCAACCAATTCTAACTAACGGGCTATTTGTTATCGTAATCGTCCTCCTATTAACAAACTGCGGTATTTTATCACCATTTCACAAACAAACAGTAAAGTGAAACAGACAAATGACGAACATAACGAGAATTAGAAATTGAAATCTGTTTCTGTAATAGTTATGTTGACTTATTAGGTAATTTAAGTACCTAATGGCTGTTTTGGACCAATTATATTAAGGCAGTGATTCCCAAAGTGGTCCAGGGGAGGCTCGAAGAGTGTATATGGGGGCGTAAAAAAAATGGGGGTTCACAAGTTGTAAGTGAGGTCCACGAAAATTTATCTTAAAAATTACAAACCAAATTTTAGGTAAAGTTAGTGGCCTATATTACTTGTCTCGTTTTCCACGATACTAAGGATTGACAGCTGCTCACCAGCTCTCATAAGCTTACTTCACTTGAATTCACTGAAAAGATTTTTACAGGACTGACTGGCTGATTGTTAATAGGAAGAAGGAGAAGGAAAGAGAGGTCAGATAATGCAGGTCTCTGACTGTTTCTACAACATTTTTACAGGTTTACAGTAACTATTTTTTTAGTAATCTACCAAGGATTACCGTGTTACCCACTAACTGGGTTGTGGAGGTTAGATAGGCAGTCGCTCCATGTAAAATACTGGTATTCAACTACATCCAGTTAGATTGGAAGCCGGTCCTGTTAAAATTGGTAAAACGCTAGGCAAACAGTAACTATTTTAAATAATCTTTTTTCTTTCTTTTTTTCCGTTCTTCTTTTTTTCTTATTTTAGATAAAAAATAAACAATACTCCAACCCAATGCCCGTTAACAGATATTTTTTTCGACATAACACCTACAAACTTATATTTATTCAAGAGGGTAATTCTGTTTATTTTTCTCGAGCGTAACGACGTTGCTAATTGAAACTCTTTCCCGAAAAACGAATTGAAATTCTCCATTGGTCCCAAAATGTAAACATAAGACAAAATCTAATATTCGATGGGAGTTTCTTGTCGTCAAACAAAATTCAATTCAGGTTATCCTTAAAAGATAATCTTCACTCAATTATCATAAAGAAACAGATTATGGTAATGAAAATCGGATATGATTATTAAATAATATTTTTATTTGTAAACAACGTTATTTTGACAAACAATCTAACTTTAAATTATTCTGTAAGAAGGTTGTTATAATGAGGCTAAGGTACAGGTAAGGCCAGTTGAATCAAAATTCCGGCCTATGGTCCCGAAATAGGATCATTTACATTAATTTCTTGCGGGTGTACCAGTGTCGAGAGATTTTGTAAAGGTTTGGCCTCGGACTGAGGGTAAGAGAAAATGTGGCTTTGCCGTTTCTTAAAAAATAATAACCTTGAAGCAGCCATTTTTATCAGTTTCTGCCCGCGACTTCGTCAGTGTGAAAGTCAATTAACCATAAAACATAGCATTTGACACTCAGCAATAATGTAACTTTCCATCAGGAAAATATTAATTGTAGTAAAATTAGTAATTCCAGACATTTCCTCATACAACAAAAAAAAAAAGCAAATTGAAGGAAAAAACTAAAACCTTCCTCTTTATAATATTAAATACCTACTAGCTGACCCAACGAACTTCGTACAGCCATTTTTTTTAATTTGTTTTCTTTCATAAGAACCTTCTCCTTACAATAACAAACACAACAAAAAAAGAATTAGTTAAATTGGTCCAGCCGTACGACAAGAGTGATGCTGTGACCAAGGGAAATAGGGATTGATTATTGTATACATAGATAAGCATAGAGTATAGATGTGGTTGTGGATAACGCTTTTTCCTTACGTGACAATTTCTGCCAATTAACTCCTGCTGTAAGCCGCGTAAAGGAACTTCGTTGAAAAAAAAATAAGTGTGTTAAAATACTAACTTTCATAGATCATACATGCTAAACAATTCTACATTAAGCAAAATGTTATTCTACTTCGGTATAAAGTGCGATTTCAATGAAAAGCGTTGGGCTAAATGAATTATTATTAATGAAGGGAAAATAGCCCAGAGGCTCGGGTGGGCAGCGGATTTGAATCCGACCCTTGAAGCTTGACCTTATTGTTAGAGCACCTACTCTTAGCACTGTTTGCAAGAAGATTTTTATACGGAATGAAATAGAAATCATACAAAAATTTGAAATGGAAGGTTACCCAAAGGATATGAATGAGACCCTACTGTTCTCTTTCATCTGTCCGTTATTTTAAATAGTAATTCTGTAATTGGTACTCTTTAACTCACAGAGTTTTTTAATACTATGGCCGCTATAATAGCCAAAAATAGTTAAAAATTAAAGGATATCCTCATACAAGACATTTTTTTGTGTTTTAATTTGCTTGATCGGTTTTTATTGTCTTGTATTTTTTTGTAACCTCTTTATGCAAATCAGATTCGCGCTTGGCCGGTTTTTCATTTGAATATGCCATTTCATTGCCTCGTTGGTCTAGTGGTTGCAAAGCGCGACTGCTAAGGGTCAGGTCTTGGGTTCGATTCCTAGGTCGGGCAAAGTGTTAGTGGGTTTTTCCATCAGGAATTTCGCAATAGGCTCGCCCCCTATTACATGGAACTCAAACATAACTGGCAAAATGTGGGTGTACTAATAAGTACACCTCTGCCTAACCCTTCGGGGTTTACAGGCGTGATGATATGTTACATTATGTCTTTTCAGAAAAATCTTAGCTTTGATAAACGTCTAATGTAAACATCAAAAGTCACTTACAGCGAGAATTTCTCCCGTTTCAATTAGGTTTGTATACACTTTTGCTGCTTCTCGATTCCCAGGAATTCGTAGATTCCATTTGTGTTCATTCCAAACATTCGATGTTTACAGAAGTGTCCAATAATGACTTCGTTACTTACAGTTCTTATTATTGTTTTGTACAACGGAATTGTAGGTATAATGAAAATATACGCTACTAGCTACTGCCTGCGATTTCGTCTGCGTAAACTTTAGAATTAACATAACTAACTAAATTATTCCACGGGAACAGAAAAACGAGATAAAAATTATCTATTAATCTAGATTAATATCTATGTTTATGTAGGGGAGCGGGGGGCTTGTTGTAACAATTTTTAGTTTTTTCGATGGGGATCTCAAAAAATTGAGTGTTTTCATGATAAAGCAGTTTTAAATGAAAGGGCATCTATTCAGGTATCGATTAGAATGATAACTGGGCTTAAATTAAAATAAGAAATATGTATAAAATGACTTTTTGTGAAAGAAGTAGCATGTTACAACTTACCCCGTAGTTGGGGCTAGTTGTAACAGGCGTGGGGCAAATAGTAACAAAATAATAAAACAACATATTTATATGGTTTTCAGACTTTTTTGTGAATGAATATGAGAAATATTACTTATAACGTATTTATTACAAACTAATAAGGTTAACATTGTTTCATTATTAACATTTAGAGATCTTTCTTGTCATACAGTATCGATTTAGTCTTATAAACAAAGTTATAACATTTCTATCAACAGTCAAAATCATTTTTTTGGTTATTAATCTTGCTTTTTTTTATTTTACCTAAATCATCATTAACCCTAAACTTTTGCTAGTTAAAAATCATCCTTAATCAGTTTTGAAACTTAATTATCACAATCAACGTGACAAACTAGTCTAACTTGATATTAAATGCAAATTCAGTCTTCATCAGAATCACAGTTCTCACAAACGAGCATACACAGCAGATACAGGAGCATCTTTTGCACATTTAACTGGTGACCACAATTTGCAAACCCCAGGCTTCTCCGTCATCCGCTGTTTTCTTTTCCACTAATTAAACAAAACCACTCACTCTCTCCGTTTCTGAATCTGATCCGTCGTTGAAAACCTTTTTGTGCACTTTATCAATGTTTTCTTTTTTGGTTCATTCTCTATTGCAAAATGCTCATATAAAAACACGAAGGGGCAAGTTGTAACTAGTTACAACGTGCCCCGAAATTTCGTTACAACTAGCCCCATGCCAAATTATTGAACATTTTTAATTATTAAAAAAAAAGTTTATATTATTGTCAAATAAAAGTAATTATATATGATAGCCTAATATATTGACTATACAAATCAAACGATACAGATTTTATTAAGACATTGCAGTTATTTAGAATCAAACTTTAAGAGTTTAATTTTTTTACGTTACTTGGCAAAAATCATGGGTCTGCTCATAACTACTCTCTGCGCTCGTCTGAGCCACCCTGGCTGTGCTTATGTCGTAGGCCTCGTTATAAGGAGTAGATTAAGTGTCAATTTAAAACAAAATATTCGAAACCTGCTAAGTAATTAAGCTGATACCCCTGTTACAACTAGCCCCACGCTCCCCTATATATTATGTTTGCCAAATTTCATCTTTCGTTCACCCATTTAAGCGTGAAAGAGTAACAAACACCCATCCATCCGTCCTCCCAAACTTTTACATTTATTATTAATTTTTAGTTAAGCTTGGCATGTAACTGTTTTCTGTCCTTAACAAATATAATAAAAGTAAAAATGAAGTAGCATAGGATTTAGGTACTAAAAGGCATTCTTCATAGTTAATAAATTTTAAAAAGGATTTTTTGTTATTTCTTCGTAGAAACATCATTACCCTAATTGAGATTAAGAAAACCCTAAAAAAACTATTTAATAAAATGTTTTGGTAAATTATTTTTTCTCAGAAATGTTGACTTGAAAGTTGTTCTTCGATAAAATTATCGAAAACTACAAAATTCTTTGAAGAAATTAAAGGCGTCTTGTTTGATCTATCGATTACTGTTTACTTTTTACCTGATATTTTATGGCTGACAGCACTTTAACAAAATACTTTTTACTCAAATAATAATTTGAAAATGGAAAACGTGGTTTTAACGTCGTATCTGTAACTGATGGGAATCCAATGAAAATTCAGTTGATAGTAATTAACTCTATTGCATTACTGATAACATTTTTCGCCAAATACATTTTTTCTATATTTCAAAGTCATAGGTATCGAAGATTAAGTTGCTATAGTGTTTGTTGTTTGTTGATTTTTAACCCACTTCAATAAAAGGAGGATGTTCTATGTTCGTCTGTATGTATTTTCACTAATATCTTCTCAATCGGTCGAGTAGGTGGCAATACAAAACAACAAACAAAACTAAAGCCATCGACTTCCAAAACTAAAGTTATTTTTCACTTTGTAGTTTTTAAAGGCGGTTGTTTTTTTTTAAAAATCATTTCCCCCCTTTTCACTTCAACTAAATGTCACAGTATGTAACCTTCTTTCCACAGATTATATACCAAAGTCTCTATGCCACTGGCTTCAACAATGTATAAAGGCTAATGGTCGGTCCACGCCTGCATCATGCATGTTAATACAAGCTGAAATTGCTTCACTTGAACAGTTCACAATACACATCAGAATTCTCTAGGAATACATTTCTCAATGTCTCGCATGGGATTTACGGTACATGCATTTCAGAAGCCATTTCAGATGAAGGCTGGAATTTAAACCTTATATCAATGACATTAAAGTCATATAATTTGCAACAACTTGATGCTTGAACCTACACTATTTCTGTCTATACGTGTTCGCGTCTTGAGTTCCTAGTTAGATACTAATTATATTAATTGGTTTCTCCTATATCAGGAATATCAATAGCTCTTCATCAATACTGTAGGATAGGTAAATAATTTAATTAAATTCATATAATCATTAATTAAGTACTCTACTTGCAATTAGGAATGGATATTGAGTTATCTAGGACATTACAGATAGGTAACGTCATAAATAGTATGTTGCTGTAATTACAATCATTACTTATACAACCTGAATTTTAATCCGTTGCAAATCTTTCAGGGGGTGAATTGTTCATTTTCATGAGTACATTCACCCCCTGAAAGATTTGCAACGAATTAAAATTCACGGTGTATATTGTTATTTTTTCTAATAGAACATCATCTGCCTAGCCTTTTCCCAACTATGTTGGGGTCGGCTTCTAGTCCAACCGGACGCAGCTGAGTACCAGTATTTTACATGGAGCGACTGCCTATCGCGCCTATCTGTCTAATAGATATCTAGTAATAATTAAGATTAATAATCTTTGGACTTTTGTTTTATTTATTAAAAACTACCTTCTGACTGCGACTTCGTTCGCGTAAATGTCGGTTATCGCACACGCAGATGAAGTCGCCCAAAAAAATAGCCTATATCCTTACTTGGAGTTCAAACTCACCCTGTACCAAATTTCGTGAAAATCAATTCAGTGGTTTAGTTGTAAAAGCGTAATAGACAGACAGACAGAGTCATTTTCGCATTTATGATATTTGTATGGATGGATAATATAACTAAAAAGTATTCTTAATGTCGGTTAGAGCTACACACAATATCTTCTAGCTTTTGCCCGCGACTTCGTCCGCGCAAATGTCGGTTATCGCGGACGCAGACGAAGTCGAAGTCTAATAAAAAGAAGCCTATGTCTTTCCCCGGGTCTTAAACTATCTCCATGCCAAATTTCATCAAAATCGGTTCAGTGGTTTAGGCGTGAAAGCGAGACAGACAGACAGACAGAGTTACTTTCGCATTTATAATATTAGTAAGGATTATTTATAAAGGCGTCACAAAACAATACAACCAGTAAGAAAAGTCGCAGCATTAAAAAGATTGGAAACTCGTAGTATACTTACTCATATTTTTAAGTAAGTACTTGTAGTACGTCAGAGAAACTCACAAAGATGGATAGGTAGGTCTACTGTTGTAAATCACACTTTACATTCAAACTTGAGGCCGGGATTAATTTGCCCTTATGAGTGCTATATAACAGTGTTGTACTCAAACATACAAGAATACACTTTAAAGGATTACTCAAGTTTTTAAGTAATTAATGTCTGTTTACTTTGATTAATTGTTACAATTTATTTTAATTTATTGTGTTTTAATTTATTGCTTTAGTTTTATATTAAAGTTTCCGTTTTGTTGCCCACAGGGGGACGCTGAGTAGTATTTATGACAGAAAAAGGTCTTGCATGAAGGTAATGTCAGGCAGGATTTATGCACGATGCATAAATTCTTCTTGCTCGGTTTTCCAATAATTATTTCTGATCCATTGAGAAATACGGGTCGTTTCTGCAAGAAGAACGATAGAGAACTAAAATAATATTTCAGTATGGTCTACTTTATCGTTTTTATTTATTTAAATGCAAGAAAAGGTTTAAAGACGAATTTAATACCTTTTTTCTACCAGTCAACCAAAGGTGGTGAAGAGATAACATGACAGGTGCGAATTATCGTGCCAGAGTAAAGAACAAAATTAGATAGGTATTTAACAAATAATGTCAAAAACAAAATGATATATATACCTACATAATTATATCAAATCATTTATTTTTCTTGTAAATAAATAAATAACTTTCAAAAGTAGGCACTTTTGAAAGTTATTTACAAAAGAAAAAAAACTTATAATATAGAATCTAGTTCATACAGATATACATAATGTATAGATTGCCATTGGTATTTGCCACTATCCTCTCACATGAGAAGAAGTTCAGACCTTCCTTATAAATTATTACCACTAAAAGGTTGTCACACAGATTATATATTGTTCTTATAACACAGAGAAGCTCGAGGGCGGCACCACGACGCAATCCATTATCACCTTTTATCACACCTACAAAAAAAGCCCAGAAACCAAACCGCAATTTCCTTGAAATTCATAAGCTATCATTATTTTTAACAAAGCGTGGTACCAGGGTTGCATGGCATTACGGTGTCATTTGCGTACGTTGATTAAGCCGTGGGGACTTACGCTGTCGCTCATTGTTACTGCGTCTTCCACTATCATATTTCAGAGGGAGCATTATTTATTCCTGACATACTGTGACGTGCGTAACGTATACTTTCATGTGGTGGGTGATGTATTGAGCTTACTTAGAAGGTAAATAGATGTTACACATCGTCTTAGTTTGTACCCAGTGATTTAATCCTGTCATTTTGTGATAGCCTTGATAATCTTCCTTTCTTTCTTAAAAAACTGTTGCCCTGTAATAGGAAATTCTCCTTTGTCTTGGGTGGGATTATAAAACATAAACATACATACACAAATAGTCGAACCCGCATAAACTATTTGTAGGCCAACCTTAAATAAAATAGAATAGTCTTTATTGTACACAAAACAAATTGCAAAAAACGAATATTCAAAATAAATGAAGTACGAATAAAAGCACTCTCATGTAGACACAGTTTTCTAGCAGAATACGAATAAAGCGTGTCCCACACTGGCGCGGCCTGCGGTGGCGGCCAACCGCGGGCCGCGGCCCCGCCCCCTGCGACAACACACTGCCGCGGTGGCGGTGGCGGCCTGATGCGTCATTATTAAATTAGTAGGGGAGCCCAAAATGCTAAATGTGGATTTACTCCAGCGTCGTGGGGACCTTTTAGATTGTGAAGATCATAAGTACAGATTTTCAAAAATGAAAAAAAAAATCACGAGTAAAAAATACTCGAGCGTGTCAGATATTAATAGTGTATGCGCCCCACGTGTTTCTGATAACAGAGAATATTAATCTGCCGGTTTGCATGGTGGGGGTGGCCGCACGAAGGGGTTGAAAATGGAAGAAAAAATATTATGACATTGAAATACTCAAACGCGTCAGATTAATATACAGACAGTTCAACTTGATATCCTTTGTCGTGCTGATCCTTAATCTGACAATTATGTGCAGGGACTTCTTCAATATAAGGTTTGAAAAATAAAATCCGCTGCCCTAGACGCGCGGCCCTTTATACAGGGCTTATACAGGGTGGAATTTTGTAATGCCACCTGGAGGGAAAGTACTCTTAATACTGCAGATAGAAAATTTTACTCAAAGGAAACATTCCTTTATTTTTGAATAGAAAGCAAACTGCATTCAAAGATTTTCGAAAATTCTCTTCTCCTACACCCGAGAATCGAACTGGCTAAAATCTGAAAAAAATATTTACAAAAATTTAGATTTCCTGGTTTTCCTTTCATTTAATTTATCATGTTTGTTAGAGAGATTTCATCCTTATAATTGACCCTAACGATCGATGCAATAAAAGTACAGGGTATATTTTTTTCAGATTTAAGCCGGTTCGATTCCCGGGTGTGGGAGAAGAGAATTTTCGAAAATCTTTGAATGCAGTTTGCTTTCTATTCAAAAATAAAGGAATGTTTCCTTTGAGTAAAATTTTCTATCTGCAGTATTAAGAGTACTTTCCCTCCAGGTGGCATTATAAAATTCCACCCTGTATATGGTGGAGGTACTTAACAGGGTGCAAGGTATCCCCCCTTATATTAATCTGCCACGTTCGAGTAAATCCAAAAATCCCTTCCTGGGCTCCCCTACTATATAGTTTGACCGAAACTGCTGTACGGCGCCTTAGGTATGTGCGCGGCGAGACGCGGGGGAGTACCGGCCGCTCCGTGCCGTCAGTCTGCCGCCGACGCTCACGGCGGTAGCTAGCATTTGTTTGTACCGGACCGTCTATGACAGACGCACATGAGATAAATATACAAAGATGGGTCGTGCGTTATCTCGTGATGTCAAGACCGTCATTTTTAAAATGGTCGGATATTTTAAGAAAAGTAGACCAAAAGCTTTGAACAGAATAGTGATGCGAATATTGCCAAAATCGTAGCGGAGGCAATTTTCAATTCAAATGAAAAAAACTTTCTAAAGTTTATCTTGGATGTTACTGACATCGGTGAAGGAAAACATCGTGAAGAAACCTGGAATTCTAATTAATATAAGTCTGGAATCGCATCTGGCTTTACATAAAATATTGTAAACCGATATCGTAAGATCAGTCCGACAATATTGATCTCATGTGAATTCCTGGTCTTTTTTCCTGGGACCCCACCTCCCCGCGCTTTCCTAAGGGGCGGTACAACACTTTCGGTCAAACTATAATTAAACATTATTTTGATGTGAGATTCCTATATTATCTATTATTGGCATCTCATAATATTACTTTTATGAACAGAAAGTGCGAAATTATTATTTAAATTTACTATTTCTGTTACAATATTCGTATTTGGCGTCATTTTTCAACGTGGTACACGCGGCCTGTTGCAAAAATTTGCAACTGACCGCGTGGTGCCGCGTGACAGAAGCACAGAGTATATTCTACTCATGTGGCAGAAGGGGCGTGGCATGGGTAATGTGACCATACGTCCCGTTTTGAACGGGACTGTCCCTTTATTCGTGACTTCGTCCGGGTGTTCCCGAACGATGCTTTGGGACGCAGAATTTTTTCGTTTTTTTTCAATAAACATAAAAACTACGCATCCTTTAACAGTTCTCTGTAATTTTCCTAAAGATAAAATATTTTTTAAAGTGCATAAAAACATTACAAAACCTCAACGAAATAGCCTTATATTTTTTATCGTTTAGTTAATTATTCAATATCTACTTAATTTTCTTAAAGAAATGATCTCAACAGATTTATTTTATTACTGCGACTTTACTGACGTCGTACTTTTGAAAATGTCCCGTTTTAAGTCAAAATAAAATGGTCACATTAGCATGGGGGCGGGGCTTGCGCCGCGGTCAGCCGCTCGCGGGCCGCGTCTTGGCCGCGCGTGTCTGAAGGCTCACCTACATTTCTAACGAATGCAACTGACCGCCACCGCGGCCGCCACCGCAGGCCGCGCCAGTGTGGGACACGCTTAATAAAAATCGAAACGAACGCAAAAGTATATAAGCTAAAAGCTTCTCATTTTACATTCGATCATAAAAAAGAAAACATTCGATGAAATGAATGAACTAACTCTTTTCTATGTAGTCTTTTTAGTTCCATGGTCTATGTTCGTTCACATACAATATCGACATTAGTAGCTTACTAATGAACCTCTATAAAGATACTCTACTGAAAAACTTGAACGCGATAGGTAGGTACTAATTAACGAATACATTTCGCCTTCGGCTACGTGTCCCATTTCTATTAGTGTCCTTTTCCTTAACGAGTATTGCGATAGAAATACTCGTAAAATGTATAAAACGAACTCGGCTGTTTCGCCTTTATATAAATTGGCCATTTTTCTGAAAAGCTTACAAGTACTTGTATACATTGTATGTATTACCTTGGCAATTCAAAAGTGCCTGTAAATGGTCTAATTGAAATAAATGTTTTGATTTTGGCTTTGACTTTGATTTGTTACACCATTGATAATACTTATAAACACTTGGGAAAATATTATTACATCGTTTTGAAATTCAACTAATTAATCTAAAATTAGAAGACAAAAGTGTATACAGAGTCTTTTTAAATTAATTAGTGAAACTATAGAAATAATAACACTGTGTGGACTGTAATTCAAAACTAGTAATTAAACTGTTATCAACAGAGAGCCGCGGAACCAATCTTACTACTATTATAAATGCGAGGATGGATGTTTGTTAGTCATCACGCCAGAACGGCTGAACGGATCTAGATAAAATTTAGGCACAGAGATAGATTATAGTCTGTAACAGCACACAGGCTTATCCCGAAAAAATGTACGATTCCCGGAAGATAATATAGCAAATTTGACGCCAACAAATTATTATAATTATAGTATTTCATAAAACGCGTTTCGTGCGCAATGTGTATTTAGCTTGAATAGTTATTATTCTTTACGTTTAGAATGAAATCAAAATGCTATAGGATAGTCGTATATCGAACTCGAAAATCTACTCGAATCGAATATTATTGTCAGTGTGTGCGTGTTAGAGCCTCGAGGCTCTGCACTGTTGACTGTTTGTTCCTACGTTTGTGCTAGCACCTTACATTAATACATTTCAATTTCTTAGATTGCTTTGTTAGATAGTCGATATAATGTCTATTAGTTTGTTTCCCTAGAGTTAGCTCGATAAACTAGTATAGGGAGATAGTAGGTAGATACTATTATGTGGTAGAACGATTATGATATGATTGTGGTTTTAAAGAAAGTTTAGACTTTTAGTGGTATGAGAAACGGGTGTGTAACGGTAACGGTATAATAACAAAAAATCTAACGTTCACTTGACCTAATTTCAGTTAATTTTATTTAATACTAGCTGACCCGCCGCGACTTCGTTCGCGTGGTATCCTACACTAACAATACTCCTACCCTAACCCTGCCTTACCCTACCCCCTACCCTACCCCTACCCTACACCTACCCTACCCCTACCCTACCCTACCCTAACCCTATCCTACCCCTAACCTACCCCTACCCTACCCCTAACCTACCCCTACCGTACCCCTACCCTACCACTACCCTACCCTACCCTACCCCTACCCTACCCTACCCCTACCCTACCCCTACCCTACCCCTACCCTACCCCTACCCTACCCCTACCCTACCCCTACCCTACCCCTACCCTACCCCTACCCTACCCCTACCCTACCCTACCCCTACCCTACCCCTACCCTACCCCTACCCTACCCTACCCCTACCCTACCCCTACCCTACCCTACCCTACCCCTACCCCTACCCTATCCTTGAGACCGGCTTCACGACTTCATATTAAAAGGGCTGTTTTTAGGGACTTCGTTCGCGTGGTATCCTGCCCCTACCCTACCCCAACCCTACTACCCCTACTCCTACCCCATATTTTCTCACCTTCAAACCTTCCCTAGACCTCCACGAACATTTCAAAACTAAAATCAGCTAAATCGGCCCAGCCGTTCTCGAGTTTTAGCGAGTTTACACCGAAAAACCCAAATATCTTACGGATCCCTATTTTTTCTAAAATAAAATATAGCCTATGTCACTCGCAGATAATGTAGCTTTCTAATGGTGAAAGAATTTTTAAAATCGGTCCAGAAGTTTTTGAGTTTATCCATTACAAACAAAAAAACAAACAAAAATACAAAGTTTTCCTCTTTATAATATTAGTATAGATAACGATCAGTTGAGATAATGAATTGTTGACACAATTTCATTTAATCTAATTTCTTATGATATAATAAACATTTCCTATAATGCACATTTGACATAATATTCATGTAGTATATTATTCATTTACTATAATATTCATAATCTCTAAGTAACTTTTAATATAATTTAGAAAATCTGATACGATTTTAAACGCCCGCTAGTATGGTGCTAGCAAAAATGCATCGCATAAGCATTAATTGCTACAAAAGTTTGCTTTTATGCATGAGGTGGGTAGACTATACACGAATTTATTATTTTTCTTACTGTCATACAGTTACAGCGAAATTATTCAATGTGTGGCTATTGCAATCTCGATATTTGTTTTATATTTTAAAATGACTACTATTAATTTTAGTACCTACATTCAAAAGTTCTAAAGGTGGACTAAAACTTGCTGTAAATGGATACATTTATAACAAAAACGGGGAAGTGAAGATTAAAGTTATACCCTATACACCTACCACCCTCAACTATTGTAACCAGTAGAAATTGGATGCAATTCTAACTTTAGGGCACCCTGACTCGGACAGGTTAGGTTAGAAGTAGTGTTGCCTAACTATCGATTGTTGATGTATCGATAGTTGACCTCGAAAAATAGTCACAATATCGATAGCCCTATCGATACTATTGAAATTTTACAATACTATCGATAGTATCGATAGTATCTATCCAAGAAATTGAGCAATACTATTGATAAAGAGCAATACTATCGATAGTATCGATACTATTGGGTATAGATACTATCGATAGAATCGATACTATCACTATTATGGCGTATTTTACTGCAATCACTGTCGATACTATCGATAGTATCGATACTATCGATAGTTTTACTACATCGATATTTTACCAAAATTCAATAGTATCGTGTTGGATTCAAACCTATTAGCGACTTATACAGAAGTTAATCATCGAATTTACTAATTTATAATATTAAGTATCTTTGTCAGTGACTGTTTTTTTAATGGGTAAGTAATTATCCTTACAACATTGTAAATTTTTACTTAAAATACAATTATTTCAATTAAGATGAAAGCGTCGATGAAGGGTCGTCGTCGATTTTTTACGTTTTTTGCGTATTAGGTACAACGCTGTTTTAAGTTGTAAGTTCATAAAGTAATAATTGCCGACTTTATTGAAGATATATTTACTTAATAATAATCATAATCCATAATCCATGTCAAAATCAATTTTCTGAGTGATATTACTCCAAAGTATGATTAAAATCGAAAATATTACTATTTAGGTAACTATTACTTTTAAAGCTATAATAAAAACTATGGTTATAACTTAAAAAGTATATCATTAATTAATCGCGAACTTTTTTTTTATCAAAATTCCGGTGCAATACTATTGAACTTTGGTAAAATATCGATGTAGTAAAACTATCGATAGTATCGATACTATCGATAGTATCGACAGTGATAGCAGTAAAATATGCCATAATAGTGATAGTATCGATTCTATCGATAGTATCTATACCCAATAGTATCGATACTATCGATAGTATTGCTCTTTATCAATAGTATTGCTCAATTTCTTGGATAGATACTATCGATACTATCGATAGTATTGTAAAAATTCAATAGTATCGATAGGGCTATCGATATTGTGACTATTTTTCGAGGTCACGATAGTATCGACAACCTATCGATAGGCAATCGATAGTTAGGCAACACTAGTTAGAAGGGGATGCCGGGGTCGTGGAAGCGAGCGAAGCGAGCGAATAGACCCCGCCATCCCCTTCGTGGTTATTTTTTATAAACCATCCAGAAGTAGGAGCACCGCGAAGCGGGGCTCCGTCGACCACGCCCACCCTCGACCATGCATAGAATGTTTTAAGGTTTAGTTAGGTGCCATTTGAGTTGGGTTAGAACTGTGACCATTAAACATGAAAATTAGGTCAAAAGAACATTAGGCCAAATGAATGTTATATAAAAAGAATATTATACATATTAAAAATTATATAAAATGAACGTTTTATTAAATGTTTTATATTAAATGAAAATTATATCATATGAAACATTAGGTCATATGAAATTAGGTTATATGATTTTATAGCATATGAAAATTATATCATGTGAACGTTATTTCAAGTGAAATTAGAGCATTTGTTATTATATCATACATTACACACCCATTATTATAACTAATGAGTCGAATAGAACAATAGGTACCATAAAACTGTTAACAGCCACAAAATTATTATAAAACCTTTACATGTCTGTTAGTTGTATAATTAAAATACAACTTTTTGCTAGTTGGCAAGTTATCTACCCTAAGTCCACATTACCTAAAGTCAAATCATAGTTTAAGTATATTTCCTTCCTAAATCAATAGTCGGTATTACCACTTAATTCAATTAAGCTGCAGTCGCTAAGTTTCTGATGAAATTTTAAGTTATTTATCAAGCTACATAGAGCGTTACCTGTCAAAGTAGAAACTTCCATTCCAACTAACTTGAACTTGAGTTTGTCGAACGCTCTAAGTGAATGTTGGGGTGTGTCATGTGTGTGTGTATTTGATCGTGTACAAATATGTGGGGTGTGTTTATGTGTGTGGTTTTAAGCAGCCTGCCTATTTTAGTAGAGAAGGGCGGAACGATGTAAAGCTAGACAATAAAGCCAATTTCACACTGCCGCGGAACAGTATGATGGATGGAAGCGTAGTTTCAGACGAATTCGTAAATTCGATTCTTCGGAATCCGAGAGAATTCATTGGAAGATGAGCGATCAGTTTTACGCGATTGTACGTTAAACAATCTACATAAAGTTCATTATGCAATGTGTACCTACAAAATTTATTTTTATCGGAATCTGCGGCAGTGTAGATAATTTGAACTTAACCAAAATATTCTATACTAATTTAAAAAACCTGAAGATTATTTTTGTATGTTTGTTTCATCATCTGCCTAGCCTTTTCCCAATTATGTTGGGGTCGGCTTCCAGTCTAACCGGATGCAGCTGAATACCAGTATTTTACATGGAGCGACTGCCTATCTGACCTCCACAACCCAGTAACTGGGTAATACGATACCCCTTGGTAAGACTGGTTGTCAGATTTTCGGGCTTCTGACGACCCGTAACGACTGTCAAAGATCCATGTATGACAGCCGGGAACAACGGCTTAACGTGCTTTCCGGGGCACGGCATTTTTGTATGTTTGTTTAAACGCGCTGATCTCAGATTATTAAAGTCGGATTGGAAAAAATCTTTATGTATTATGATAACCAGATTCATGAGGAATAGTATATGCTATACAACATAACGCTACAAAAAAAAACAATGCTTGCAAAGTCGCGGGCAGAAGCTAGTAGTTCCATTAAATCCTCGATTTTACTTTGCTCTCGTTTACTCTGAACTTGCTGCTAAAGCAGAGCAGGAGGTTTTGTTTAATATATTTCAACCGCAGAGTAACTGCAGAACCGTGTCCATTATTTTCTCCGTTTCTGACTACTGTCGATTACACCGCACCCTCGCTCCACTCCGGTCCAATTGGCAGGCACCCTTACTATACTGCCACTCCACAAATATGACACCTGAGTAATCTAATTGACCGAATTTATCTTCAGATAAATTAATTTAATTGAAATTAATACACGTCATTGTTCTGTCAACGGCGTAGTTAATTTACTGTAATCTCGTATTTGAATCGGCAGTAAACTTTGCATAAATGTACGCGCTGAGTCTGTTAAGTTACATTTTAAATAGTACCTTACAGACCGATGCATCATGGGGTCCTGGGTTCAATCCCCAGGTTAGGTAAAAGTGTTATTGGGTTTTTCCATTAGGGATTTCTCAGTAGTAGTTCGGAATTTGGAAGTTGGTTGTGTGATAGGTAGGTAGGTGATAGGATAGGTCCAAGAATGGTGATGTTGTTATAGAAATAACTAAGTATCTTCTGCCTGCGACTTCGATCACATAAGTAGTTTTTTTTTCAACGTTGGTTTACAGCGCATCTGACCTGTCTAAAGAACCTCACCAATAAGGTCAATCTAGGTATTTCTATGTCGTCCCCTCCCTGCGCTGCCACTCAAATCTGCCATAATTATAAATTCCTTTTGTTACTTACCTTTCAGTCATCCTCTCAACATGACCGAACCATCTCTAGCATCCATATGCTAAATCTAAATAAACTAAATCCTTGATAAAAAATTATGTTACAATGTTCCTTGTACCGTCTATATTTAGAGAACAATGTTAAGTATACTCTACTTCTTTTTATAATAGAAAATCAACGATTCATAGAAAAGAAGAAAAAGTAAGTATATCATTAACTACGGTATTTTCTAATGATTTGGTTCTATTGTGGGATGCTAGCAACATACCAACTTAAGTACCTCCCTACCTAAAATAATAATGGCTTCCTAGAAAACCTCGTCCGCTACCCATTCACTAAACAAGGAACACTTAGACCCGTAGCGCACTAGCGGCCTGGCCGCAGCGGCTAGCGACTCGCACATGCGTCGTTCGATCTCGCTGGCCGCTGCGGCTTGGTGTGGCCGCTGGCCGCGTGCGGCCAGGTGCGTGCGCTCTGTGGCGATTTCATACTAAGGTATGTATCTCGATGGCCGCCGCGGCCTGGCCGCTGCGGCCAGGGCCGCTAGTGCGCTATTGCTCTTATAAGTCCTGTAAGCTCAGTATAAATCTTATATTCCCGGTTGTATTACAAAACCGAATATATTATTATGTAGGTACCTATCGACCTAATTTCAAATGATTTGCGAAATGGATTTCATGCTAAGGCGAATTAGGTACGAGCATGGATCACCAACACTTGTTATAGGCGAATCGGCGGTTCCAGACTTATCTATCTATAGGACATTGCTTTGTCCTGAATAACTGTCTGACTGACGGATCAACGCACAGCCTAAACCGCTGAAACTTGGAGGGTGTGTTTTTTGTATGACGTAGCCATCCGTTACGAAAGTTGGAAAATCTTCCAAAATTCACCTCCTAAGGGGAAAAACAGGGATCCAAAGTTTGTAAACCAACTATGACGCGAGCGACGTCGCGGGCAGAAGCTAGTAGGTATATAAAACCACGCGTAAGAAGTATAATAAGGGCGAGTTGTTACATGGAAAAATAAAATTCTACTCTTTTCTTTTCTATTTTTCACAAACAACACAAAGATTATTTCAACAAGAATTGCGACTCTCAATTTTATTATTCTCGTATACTTTTAAAGCGCGACTTGACCCGGATAACAGTGGCGATATTAATATCGACAACGGAGTTAGGAAATAGTGTGTGGACCATCAAACGAAGTGCCACCGAAGAGGTTTGGCCATATTTTTATTACATGAAAGCACGCACATCCTTGACCGTTTTCATACATTTAGTATTCATTTAAGTTGTTCATAAATTATGATGCTACTGAGTTGGATTAAACGTGATGAAAAAAATTACCTTGATTTTTTGTTTTTGTTGAATAGAATTGAATTTTGTTAGTCCAAAAACAACACTATTTAACGAGGAGTTCTACCATCTTTCAAAGCTTTCTTCCCATTCAAATCTTTAAACAAAGATGTATTCATTACCCAGGATCAAGAGTTCTCCTACTAATAACTAACTAAATTCACTTCCACATAGGTATACACAACACAAACCGATTTGGCGCAGTTCAAACGTAATAGCGTGTTCTTGACATGTGGCTAATTGAAATCTGTTATATACAATACATTAGTTAAGATACAAGAGTATTATATGAGTATAATGATGGGTTAAGCGGATTCTAAACTTAATCTTGAAGCAGTCACATTCTAATGATCTCAGAAAATGTATGTAGGTATATGACGTTATTGACGTTATCATTGATTAAACTTTATGCACATGTAAAAAAAAATACATTGTACAAAAGCGGACATTTTCTATCAGTCTACCATATGGTGATGTAGAGATAAAAAAAATCTAAGAATAAAATATATTAATACATACAAATATATTATTCATAACAAAGTAGAGAGAGATAAAAATACATAGATGGAGAAATACATTCAATTAATTATGTGTTGGTATAGCAGCAAAAGAAATACACACTCTGTGAAAATTTCAACTCTCTAGCTATTACGGTTCTTAAGATACAACCCGCTAACAGGCGGATGAATGGATGAACGGACGGACAGCGGAGACTTAGTAATAGGGTCCCTTTAGCACTCGGGTCATCATTGCTAGCCTTTTCTCAACTATGTTGGGGTCGGCTTCCAGTCTAACCAGATGCAGCTGAGTACCAGTATTTTACATGGAGCGACTCCTATCTGACCTCCACAACCCAGTAACTGGGTAATACGATACCCCTAGGTAAGACTGGTTTGTCAGACTTTCAAGCTTCTGACGACTCGTAACGACTGTCAAAGATCCACGTATGACAGCCGGGACCAACAGCTTAACGTGCTTTCCGAGGCACGGAATGATGTCAGTAATGTCTAAGATAAACTTTAGAAAGTACATATGAATTGAAAAAGTCACATTGGTACTTGCCCGAATTCGAACCCACAACCTCATGCATGAGAGGCGGGCGCCTTCGAAACCCTAAAAATATTAGAGTTTTTTTTTACGTTAGAACCACACCCCTTACTATCACCTTAATAGCATCACGTAGGCAGGACAGTGATTGGAAATCTCGCCATCTACTTCCCACACACGTTCGGTGGCTCATAAGTGAGTAGGTGGTATGTGGGTGTGGGTGTCCGACCACGCAGCATCCACTGTCGGAAATCGAAGTTATTTTGCAAAATGCATTTCAGTATAATCCCATAGAAAAATATTCAACGAATTTATTTCACTTCTGAAAATGTATTCTAGAACTACGAAATCTGGATTAAATATTCAATTACAATTTTCAGGAACTCGCTTGTTTTCGTTTTCGATGAATTTTATTGATATTTTACTTTTACTATTTGTAGATCTATTTCATTACCTGCCTTCATGAAATTAATGTATCAATTTGTACTAGATGGATTGACGACCAAAAGGCAGCTGGGTCAGAACGAAGAAGGGATATGCCAAAAGCAGAGAATGGAGCATTCACGTTGTGGCTTTACTTTATAGAGGCATCTATTCAGTGAGAACTGAAGGCCAGTTCTACTATATAAAAATGTTTAAAAGGTAGTCGCAATGTCAAAAATGAATGTAAACTAGACGGATTTTTGACAAATTGAAACAAAGATTTGATTACGATCGTTTCTATAAGTAAGTTAGGAGAATTGCCACTCTACAATAGACTGTATTGATGAATTAATTTATTTCGTAGAATAAAAAAAACATTTTTATTTTAAAATTAATAATGAAAAGGATTAAATAAACATAAACATTTCGTAATAACTTTGCGAACGCACTGAGCAAAAGCAACGACAATTTGATCGATTTTTAAATTGAAAATATACCCAGTTCGACTTATTTAAATAAATTAAAGTATTAGATTTATTCATTTATTGGACGATACTGTCGTATAAAATTAAACCAATATACAATAATTGTATTTCCAATTTCAAAAATCATCCGATTCGGATACTTTTCCTTCAAAGCACTCGTGCTAGTCCTACATCAAAAAATAAACCCACGATTTTAACAGCCCGAAAAATGACGTCACCATTCATTATGAAGTCCATACATTCCAACTGCTAACGAATTCTTCCATCAACGTATACTAATGACATGTAAATGAAGGAAAGTCGCGTGTAACTACCAGGCCTATTACTATGAAAATAATTATAGAACATCTAAATTGCTAACAGACGTTGTTCGAGTTATGTTTTTATGGCGTTTTTTGGGTGTTGAAATAATACCTAGTGATGTTTTAACAAGGTTGACTTGAAGATGGTTGTATTCACCCTGGTTTTGAAGACATTCATCCGTAAACCCAATAATATTCTGTAAACATTTTTCAAATCTCAATGTTATATTTATCTCGTAGTTATTCATATAAAAAAAACCATATTTTTTTTCGTGATTATATTTTACCATATCTGAGAAATACCTTCTTATTGCTAAAGCAGCTTAATTTATAAGAAACTAGCTTCTGCCCGCGACTTTGTCCACGTCAAAGTTGATCTCTCCATACAAATTTTGAACCCGAACTCCATACAAATTTTGAATTTTGGAAAATCCTTTTTTTTCTTAGTGAACATCTACTAACTATAAACTACCTCCCTGCCTTTTATCTTTATACGTCACTAGCGACCCGCCCCGGCTTCGCACGGGTGCATGTATTATACATATAAACCTTCCTCTTGAATCAGTCTATCTATTAAAAAAAACCGCATCAAAATCCGTTGCGTAGTTTTAAAGATCTAAGCATATATAGGGACAGACAGACAGAAAAAGCGACTTTGTTTTATACTATGTAGTGAAGCGGTATTCGATATTTTGTGACGAGTGAGTGACTGAGTGACCTTTCGCTTATATATTTAGATAAGATAAACCAAAGCTGCAAAGCCCACCTTCAGTTCTCTTGTCTTTTGAAACTTTTAAAGACAAACCAAGAGCGTAAAATTAGTGATTTTCTCCAAAGAAAAGTCCTTTTAAATATTAAACAAATACCTAAGTACTTCTTTCCGTAACTTGGCTTCTTAGCATCG
Organism: Hoplodrina blanda; assembly: GCA_949316365.1. Lineage (NCBI taxonomy): Eukaryota > Metazoa > Arthropoda > Insecta > Lepidoptera > Noctuidae > Hoplodrina > Hoplodrina blanda. Next base: position 6,921,700 of record OX438589.1, on the reverse strand, counting down.
ACAGAATATCGAAATTTTCTTGCAAGCCCGTAACAGCTTAAATTTTTAATCGCATTATTGATTGACTCGGTAACTTCGTTGAGGTTTTCTTGCAAAAAGCTTTTTTAATTAGAACGTAAGTAGCGTATAAAGAGTCTTAAAATAAGTTGAGGGTACATAGATCGGCTTGTTGTAAATTTGAACAACCTAATTATAATTTCAAGTAGGTATGTAAAAAAAACCTTTAGATATAACTTGTAAGGCAATAAGCAAAATAGATAAAATTTTGAAATCAGTCGAAATTCCACAAAGCAGTCTTGCTTTTAGGTAGGTACAGGTTTTAGAACATTTTGGATCTTATTGATATAATTATGTGAAAACAATAAATGTGAATATAAAATCAAAATAAAAAAAAATAAAACAGAATATAAGCCATGGCAGATAAAAGATGACCAATTCCGACTGACAGCGCCCGTTCACGCACATGACGCGTGGCAGGCTGTACCCTGCAGGAAACTCTGTTTTCCAGTGCTAATTTTATTCACTACACTAAGAGCCTATGCACAACGCGTTTTTTAAACGCGCCGTCATCATTCCACATATTATTAGATTGTTTGCGCTAAGCTTCGTCCAGCTAATTCGCGTGCGTATCGCGTTTGTATCGATACAAATCACGTAAAACAACGCGGTGTGCATAGGCTCTAGATACTCAGCTAAACACCATATTTATAATCAACCTCATGGCTCATAATATTAATGTTCGGATGGGCGTGCCGTCAAAATGGCGAACATCCGAACGACCTTTTTTCATGCATGCCTTATTATAACGGGTAACAATAGAAGGGTAGGTGTACATACGTGAATCCACGCTGAAGTAAGTTACCTAAATGATAATCCCTTAATTGTAGATTTTCACCTCGTCTTTTGTTATAATTTGACATTGTGGTCTTTTGTCACTTGGTATAACAATAATTTGTTCTTATCATTATAATTTGGTCATTTAGGATACTTTATTTTTACCTAATATAATAAAGCGGAACGGAAAAGTTAAGTTTTTTGTTTGTTTGTTTGTGTGTTTGTTTAAACGCATTTATCTTTGGAACTACCAATCGAATTGGAAAAATTATTTTTTGTATATGATAGCCAGATTCATGAGGATTAGTGTAGGCTATAAAGCATCACGCTATAACCCAAGGGAGCAAAGCAGTAACCAAACACGTAACTTAACATGGGTGAAAAAAAAAACAAACACAAAATCATTAAATGCAAACCAGATCCAACAAATATTTATAGACGCTGAAAATATTTTTTCTATGTAAACCAAACCTTTGAACCTTTATCGCGTTGCGTACACAGTAAGTAGATAGGTACCAGGTACCTCCATTCGTTCAAGAAGTACTTTATTGTAAGTACTATTTAGTTAATTACTCCGACGCAAAACAGGAAGACACACTTTGCTTTAGGGTAAAATATACCCTTGCAGGCATGAGCTTTTTATCTCATAATGAGGAATTTATAAAAGACACGAATATAAATTTATATGTTCTCAGAAACATGGAATATTTCTTCTTCATTACGGATCATTGTCGGAAAAAGACAATCAGTTGATGTATTACGTTGCTTTCGTATTATAATTACGTAAACAATACATCACTGTGTTATCTCAGGCAACGATTCTCTTACCAACAGCTTTTCCGGTAAGGAATAGAATAATATACACAGAAAATTATATTCTGCGGTATAATTGAACTGGGGTCCTACCATGAACTCTTATCGCGATCCAAAAACGCATAAATTGATGCGTTATATTGACGTATTTGAAGAACAATTCAGTTTTTGGATCGCGATAAGAGTTCATGGTAGGGCTGCTGGGGAAAATAATATTATAGTTAGCTCTATGTAATGGGTTCAGAGACCAAAATAATCTGTGATCTTATATCTTCGAGTAAAATAATATTATTTTTAAGCAGTGCAAATATGGCTGACTTTATTTGAAAGCCAAGTTCATCAGAATGATATAGGTGGTGACCTCCAATACCTCTTTTAACGTGCACGACTTGTTACATTGTACTGACATACAATTCAACATGAATAACCCTAAAGAAATCTATACCTTACCTAAATAAATATTTTATTGATTTTAAAAGAGTGTTTAGGTATGGAGTTTCTTGCTTATTCTTCTCCATAGAAACCTATTATTTGGAACGATTTTTTTTGTATGACCTATAGATAGTTGTTCCGAGTCTGGCTGTTTGTATGTGTTTATACGAGTATATTTGTAAACACACCCTTTGATGATTTGATTTATGAAAAGGAGATTCGTATTTTTTTTGGTTTCTAAATGGTCTTTGGCAATGATATTCTAATAAACAGATATGTTATACCCTTACAAAGCAACAGAAAAAAGTGTTCCGCGCCGAGAGGCAGCACACATACACACTTTTCATTCATTTTACATTTCACTACAAAAGGAAAAGGAGTAAAAAGGATAGCTTGATAAAATCAATAAGAAAAAAAGTGACAGCTAGATGTTGTCAATTGCGCGTGAATGTAAACAGACATTATTCGAGCCACCAATGTGACCAATCACCGCACGTTGGCATCATAGACTAACAAATTAACTAGGCAGAAGGTACAAACCGTGTGTACAGAATTTGTAGCCGGGATTTGTGCCTATGCAACGAATAAACTCTCTCTTGCTGTTGTCACATAGTAAAGTATTATAAACGATTCATTAATTCTTTGTTTACGATGTCGGCGACGAAGACCCCATGCACGTACGTACTATAACGCAAGTACAGTTAGTGATATTTTGTAAGGACTTTATAGTTAAGTTTAATTTTTGAAAGGATTCTATAATTTGTTTTTTTGAAAGGATTTTAAAGTTGTTTTCTTATGTTTTATTGTACTTATTAGGTAGGCAGAAACTTTAATTTACTGATAAGGATATTAGGAAAACTTGTCTGGTTAGAAAACATAACGTAAGGGAATTTGTGCAAAATTGGTGTATTATGTCTTATTGGAACGATGTTAGCGTAATCCAATTAGAAAAGTCTAGTAGGATAGTAATTTGAAAGGTTTTTGACGAAAAATTGTATGATAAGGAATAATTACGTAACTTGAAAATGAGGTTTTTTGTTTATGGAGGAATATTAAATATTTCTATCATATTTTGGTAAGATCACATAGAAACAAGGTTTACAAAAGGAATTGTAAAAATCTCGTAAGTATTGTAAAAGTTATAGTCGATTGTTCAAAGTGAAAATGTTAAAAGAACAATTTTTACACTTCAATGTTCTAGGGTTTTTGTCAGACTGTATTTTATCATTATGTAATTGATTTTAAGTATTAAGTATTAAATTATAATGAAAAGTTATTAAAAGGGAAACTAGAACTCTGGAGTAAAGATGACTTTACTGCCTAATATTCGCATCTGTACTTTTATTCTATGTCCGGAGTGCACGCATCCTTGTCGTTCTCACGACAAAAAATGTATTTTCCATCTCTTTCTTTTTTCTAACCTCAAAATATCAGAATATTAGGAAAATAATTGAAACATATTAATAAATCGAAGTATATTGCGTACTTACGTGTGGTATGAGATCCCTTGTGTTTTATTAACTTTGGTATCGTAATTGGTACACTTTCTAAACACACACGATGGCATTTTGGATGGTAATTACGTAGCAGCGCGCAACGTATCACTCGTAGTAGTGCCAGACACAGACTAAAGGCAATGCGTCCTATTTAGGACGGTTTCTGGTCTTCACGTTTTGCGCGCTTATAACATATCTGTTTACTAAAATATCATTGGTCTTTGGCCAACCAGTCTCATTGCAGATTTGTTGCTATCTCAGAGACAAACATAGAAATTTTGTTCGAGTTCTAAAACCCAAAATATTATTGAGAAATACCGATGTTCTTCGTTCAAACGTTAACGATTCGTAACTGGGCAATTGTTATTGATCTCAATAAAAAAAAAATATATTTTGAGGCCAAATAATAATAGCCAAAGGCAGCAAAGGCCTCTTCTCATACAGAGAAGGCACGAGCATTGATCACCATGCTTGCTCAAAGCGGATTGGCAATTTCAGAGTTACATTCATTATGAGTCCAAGTTTCCTAACAATGTTTTCCTTCATCGATGTCACATTGCTACTTGCCCGTGCCCACTTGCGAACCCACAACCTCGTTCATGAGAGGCGGGCGCTTTTACCACTGGTCCAACAGGTTCGCAAACATATAAAATAAAATTATAAATCACTTATTTTTACATAGTATCATATGCGATCCCGGCGCGATCATAATAAAATTCCATGGCGAATGCCATCGTCCTGTTATGAGCCAAGCGGGGGTAATTAAATTCTGTCTGAATTCGTTAAACGTGAATGTACAATGTACATACGGAATGTTCTAAATTGTTGTGTGTTTATTGTAAACTAGCTGTCGCACGCGGAATCGCTCGCAAAAATATAAATAAATAAATTTAAAAATCGAAAGATATGTGGCGCTATCTATCATCATTAGAACGTTATTTTGATTTATCTTGGGAACAGTACTTTTTATCGAGATGGCAGGTACCTACTCTATGGCCATTTCTGTACACCTGAGAACGTATATGCACGTATATTTCAGGATTATTGGTTCAGTGGTTTAGGCGTGGAAAGGTGACAAACAAACAAACAAACTTACTTTTGCATTTATAATATTATATATTTATATAGTTAGGATTATTTCTCGTGAACTCGTATCTGTATGCACAGATCGTTGGGTCCTTTATTAGCAGTTCGACGGTTGAATACGTGAATGTGATTGAGCATCTTCAAGAATTAGGCTGAGGAAGAACCGTTCTATATTACGTTTACTTAGGAATGTTAAGTAACAAGTTCTGCCCGCGACTTTGTCTGCGAAAACTTCAGAATTAAGCAAGTGTCCTAAATTATCCCACGAGTACACCAAAACGAATATTAAAAGTGAATTTATAATTTTAATATTGAATATCAGACGTTCAGCCGTAAAGTTGTAACAAAAACATACATTCTTGCATTAATTTATTCATCCATCCATCCATCCAACCATTCTCTCAAAGTTTTGCGTTTATAATAGTAGGACTACCTACTATAGTCAATAGTCTATAGTATTTTTTCGATATTTCCGAAAATTCCTATCCTACTAAGGATAGGAATTTTCGGAAATATCGAAAAAATAGTAACAAAATAAAAAATACCTAATAGTTATTTTATGTTGTCTCATAAACTATTAAAACCAAATATTACAAATCTTAATATACTTAGGTCCTAAAACGCAATAGACTGGTCATCAATCTTATACCGTATTGTGTTAATTGTAACTGTAAGTGCTACAGTAATAGAAATAATAATCTTATTTATGCGAAAATTTGTATGGATGGATGTTTTTTATTAAATCACGCCAGAACGTATCTGGATAAAATTTAGCACGGAGATATAGCTTAGGCTATTTTATATCCCAGAAAAGATTTCCACGCGAATGGAGTTGCAGGCAGCAGCTAGTAAATTATAAAAGAAAAGTGACGAAAGTTTAAAAAGAAATATTAACCTTTCGAGTTTCGCATGATGCGGTTACGCAACAGTACACGCATAGATAAACGCGCGATCGACACTCGATGGGTTAATTCATCGCCATTTTCTTTCGCTAATAAATACACAAGTATTTTACATTTAAAATGTCAGTAGTAATTTGCTACGTCAGTAACAAGTAAGCTTCGAATCCCCAGTTTGCGGTTTAGAGATACACGTATGACCAAACTAAGGGCCCCAGCGGACGGGCCGACAAGTCACAATTTATGTAGATAATATTAGGGTACAGCTGAATAATCTCACACAAAATGAACGATTATATTCCCCAGACAATAAAGGATTAGAGTAATTTAAATTGTTTGTTGTAAACGATTCAACAAATGTAGTAATAGAAACCCTTGTAGGCTTATTTGATGAGACATCATTGTGTCCTGTAAGACCTTGCTGAAGGGTGTTCTGATTTTTGAAGTGAAAACTTCTTTAGCTGCGTCGAACGATTTTTTGATAGGGGAAAAACTGGGGTTGGCGTCACTTACATGCCAATATGGCCGCATTTCCGACATGCTAACGTGACTTTTAGTTCTGTTGGCGGTTTCCATGACTGCCTATTTTTATTTTTTGTTTTAATTTAGAGACTACCAACCAATACTCGCGGCTTCGCTCCGAGCGACCGAAGTGTAATGAAAATAAGGTATACGTACCTACACTTTGTTATTTTATTGAGAGATGAGTCGTAAGGAAAACTGCGAATAGTACCTACCTACACACTGTCCTAAATAAAGTTTGTATTGAGTACACGTTACTAACGAACGATGTCCGTATCTCTAGTGATTTTCCTCATATTTTCTTGTTCGACGTCATGTTATTATTGCAACGTTTTATCGGAAATCAGAAAATTGTTTTTTAAATTTATTTATTGCACAATGTACTCACAGTTACAGGCTTTCCTTACAAGTAATAAGTACATGACCCTGTTCAAAATAACTTAAAACTAGAATAATATCAATTAGAACATTAATTATCATTACATTCTGTTATTTTACATTATAATTATTTAATTAGGAAAGACTTCATCAGCAAATAATATAATTATTAATCTTAGGTGTGAGTGATATTGGGTTGGCTGGTTTAGGCAAAAAATAAGATGAGTTCATTTTTGCTAATAATGTCTTGCTTTATTATCCAAAAATAACAGTTCAATATGGATCCAAAATTGATTTATCTAAAGAATATATTTAAAATTCACTTGTGGTAAATATTTAAAAACGATTCCAAATACTTGAAGAAATGTTGACTTAAGTTACTAGGTTGGTTGGCATTGACAGGACTAAACCCAATTAGTGAACACACAGTAACACTGTGCTGATTAACTATTTACAATGAATCAATACGACCATTACACACAATATTGTGTAGGTTTTATACACATAATTATAGGTCATAACATATGTACACAAACCAATTTGATACAAATGCACCATTGAATCAGTAATGATACAACTTTTCTGAATGAGGAAAATACATATACTCCTGAATTGAGATTGATTGCAATAAATATACCTACCTACTGACTTTGTTTTAATATGTCTGAATAAATATTGAATGGTCATGAAAGTGTACCAATATAAAAATATCGAGCTGAATACCTTCTCACCATTATAATAGTGGCCATTTTGATAAAATTCAGATGCAAAATAAACTTTGTCAAACAACAAAAAAAGACTAACGTATTAATATCCAACTGTAGGTAAGCATTGATCACCAAACTTGCTCAAAGCGGATTCTCATTTAAAACTTATAGATATTAATAATAAGTTCAGGTTTCCTTACGATGTTTTCCTTCACCGATATCAATGATGTCTAAGATAACCTTTTAAAAATTATACTTTAAAGGCATGCATTAGCGGCGAGCACCTTGAGAAATTGGACCATTACGATATCAAAGTATGGTACGGGTTATGGGCAGACTCTCTTCGATGCGACAGTGTTTTCATATCTATCAAATTGTTAAATGTCTCACGTACTATGCAATCACCTCTGATGCCAATTGGGCTATCTCATTCCTCTAACGTAGGTATAGTAATATACGAGTATTTACTCTGAATATTAAGAAAAAGATCCTATTTATTTACAGGTGTGTTTGAACAGGATCGATGTTGGCAATTTGGACTTAAGTGCCGAGAGAGCAAGGGCGCATTACGTCTGTATACAGCTATGAACATAATATGTATGTGTATGTGGCTTTGGTAGACCTAAAGATAGAAAGAGAATTTTTAATTGAAATTGGATAGTAAGTAATGTTGGTAATAATTGAAATTGGATTGGATTGGACTGCCTTGTTGGTCTGCGGTCGTAAAGCGCGACTGCTGAGTACGTGAAGATGTTTAAAAGATTTTAGCAATAATAAGTGAAACATTTGAGCTATTGCGTTGCTAAATTAATGTTGTTTCTAAATGTGAGCATTAACTTTAATGAAAATTGCTACACTAAGTTCGATGGATACATTAAAACCTATTGAATTATACCAACTCAAGTATTTCATCACTTATAACGTGTTAATTCGATTAAATATTAAGTGGAAACTTCAATATCAAATAGTTTCGAGTTAAGTATTTCTCAAATAACTTGCATTGTTTCCAAGACTTTGACATGGAGCATCATAAACTTAGCTTAAACTTGAACAAGTCTCCTTCACGCTGCATCTATCCTACCTATATCTAAAATGTTTTGTCAAACTTAGACAAGCTGTCTACGCCGCAGACATCTTTGCAGTGGTTTTTGGTAACTTAACATGAACTTATATTGTTAAGTTTGCACGTCCCAAACTAATCCTGGACTATTAAAAGTTTTGCTGACGTTTTACAAAGGTTGGACGTTTTGTGGGCGTGAGATAACATGAGAGTAGGTAGGTACTTAGGTAGGTATTGGTTTTTCGTAAAAAGCACTAATGGATGTAAAAAGACACCAAAGAAGCCGAAAGTTACATGGTCTTTCCATCATTACGGCCATTTTTCTGTTCTGAACCATAGCAGAGAAGTTTTCGATTAAAGAAATATTGAAAGTCAAAGTTCCAACTTTTTTTTATGAAAACAAGTTTTAAATGTCGAAAAAAAAAACACATGTACATGAGCCTTATACAATACGCACTAGGAAAGATGAGACAAGCGTCAGTAGTGGAGCTTGCGCAGGAATGGATGTACGAAATAGTTATCCATAATTTGTGTATCTATTCAAGGATATTTCGATGACATTTAGATTAAAATTGTTTACAATAATATTTATTACGAAATAATAAAGTTTGTGGTGTGTGTCAAGTCTCATCTTTTGTGGCGCTTATTATACAATGCACTAAGTTGCACTTGTAAGCACATGTTTTGCGTCCGTAACATTGTTATTACGCTGGCATAATTTTTATACTTAGCTAGTAATTTTTCACTCCAAAAATAGAAGTCGAAGTTTGATGTGCAGTAGATGTTTAATTAAATATCTTTGTACAATTCCTATACCTAATCGATATTTATTTATTTCTGTAGCAACATTTCAGTCATCGTGATTTTACAAAATAATTTCTCCCAAAACTACAAGCATTTCAACGGCATAGCAAACGGATCTAGTTTACCTATGACTACTTTCCAGAAACGCGTTGAAGCCTTCAGGCATATTATATTTGCTTAGAGCGTTTGCGCACTGCGTTTGATCTGAATCCGAGAAATGTCGGTTTGAATTCAGGTCTCCCTCCGATCGAGTGCAATTTATAAAATAGAATGTCCATGATTCAAGTAATCCCAGTAAATAGTAGGTACTAACCAGTAGTGCTAAAATATAACCTGAAATTAGGTACTAGTTTCAATATTATAATTTTTCTTTTCTCTTGTAAATGACATTCAAAAGTGCCTTATAACGTTCTAATTGAAATTACTTGACTTTGACTTAGCTTAGAATTTGGATTGTCAGCCCTAAACTAGACAGTTAGTCTTGGGGCTCATGAAGCGATAGCCAGAGTAGGTAGGTAGGCTAGGGAGGTGATTTCAGGTGACGTGGTGTAGTATGTATGGTGTTAAGAGTGTTGGCCTTCAGTTTATCGAAAGTAAACATTACCTCGAAAAGTTGCAAAAAACAAACTGTCAATCGAAAAATTCTATAAAAACCGTAAAACTTCAATTAATAAAATTCACAACGTACGATTAATCATCGCGGATACTGCTGAGATAGCGTTACTCGAGGGCTGCAATCAAGCTTGGAAGTGGGCGTGATAGTGAACTTCCTACATTTCACAAGAAAATAAAAGAAGTCTGCAGTGTGCAGAATGCTTTTTAAGAAACTTAAGCTGTTTTTCATCGAACAGATGTTATTTACTGCCGGAACGCTGGGAATTTTAGTTGATTTGTAGATAGAATTTTTTAAATATCCATTGAATGGTGCTAACATTACGACTCTCACTTATTTTTTTGTAGTAGGTAGGTCTTGCCAAAATATGGTTTTCCTAGAAGGGGTTTTTACAAGGGATGGTTAGGTTTTTAAAGACTGCTTACCATCAGACAAGCAGCATGTTCACCACCGTCGTGGTATAAAAAAACCCGGCTGTATCACCGTACAAAAATTAACACTTCATTAAAAAACATTAATTTCTTGTATTAGAACCCCTTTAAATTTTAACTTTATTTTATTTTTGTTACAGTTATTTATGTTGTTATAGCGATAATAGAAATACACACTGCGAAAATTTCAACTCTCGGTCTATTACTTACGGTTCATGAAATACAGCCCGTTGACAAACAGGCGGACGGAGGGACAGCGGAGGCTCCCCCCGGAGGTCCCGTTAGCACCCTTTGGGTACCTACGGAACCCTAAAGAGCAAACCTTAGAATACTTATAAGTAATTTAAGGTTTAATTAAGCTTCCCTACATGCTGTGTACAGTACCCGGCGATAAATATTGCACATCGACCTTTATCGTATTTCGTATTTTATACAAAGAATAAAAAGAATTATCAAAACAAAAGAAGCAAATCATAATTGTTTTAACAGCTCCTAATAGATACCGGACTGTTTGTATTTCGTGCGACAGAGATAACGCTCTACGAAGCCGAAATTAGCCGATTGTCTCTTTCCAAAGGTCGATGTGCAATATTTATCGCCGGGTACTGTACAACATATCGATCATCTTTTATCTTTTTAAACTGACATCTTTGGTTTCGTTGATTACCGAGTGTTCTACATTCTCAACAACGTTAACGTTTGCATCTGAACGTAATCCAAAAATAATTTGGAAGGTATTTGCTATTTTTATATTTCACCAAGCGAACATTCTTTGTCATAGCATTCTTCTGATCGCAAAAAAGAATATTTACGTAATTTTGAAAGGTTGATATACGCACGTCTTACATTTTTTACCTTTGTCGTTTGTATTTAATTTATAAATATCTTCGAACGTTATTTTCGTCATTTATTTCTAATAATAACTGAAGCTGAATTGAACCTTAGATATATGTATATTACGGTTGATTTATAAATAGATACTATAGGTATATATGGATTTTTTGTACCTATTGTAAGCTTATAATGAAACTCACGCGTTCCGCGTCCTTCTTCGCTAGCATTACTGCTTCGTAGAAGGAGATGACTGCTTCCCATTCCAAAATTTGCTTAGACTTTTAATAAGTCTATGTTTACAGGGTTTTGCTCATACTTTCTTCCAAAAACATAACATTCATTTGGTTATAACACGAAAGTCAGAATCTGATTTCAGTTGCTCTGATTACAACCTGATCGGTCTTGATACTAGATAAATCGAAGCTACAATGTGAGGTACAAAAACAGTATTAAAACTGACAGTGATACGGTGAACGGTGATATTAAAACAGTAGCTATTGAACTTGCGTTTCAATGGTTTGGGATCGAAAAATAAGTGAATTTTGATACCACTTCATAATATTTTGGAAAGAGGTAATCTAAATATACCATAATATATACACAAAAGCGAAAGTTCACTCACTCATCACGAAATATCGAAAATTTCGCGGGGAGGTAGTTAATAGTTAGTAGACGTCTGCCAAGTAACGATTTTTCATATAAATTACCCATTTCCCAAAGAGTAGGTATGAAACGGGAGTCCGAAGTTTGTATGGAGAAATCAACTTTGACGCGGACGAAGTCGCGGGCAGAAGCTAGTAATGAAATATAAATAGACCAGTCAATTGTCCTACTGTGGGGCAAAGGTCTTTTCTCATACAGAGAAGGTACGAGCATTGATCACCACGCTTGCTTAGGTCGGATTGGCGATTTCGGACTTAAACGTTCCAGGTTTCCTCACGACATTTTTTTTCCTTTTCCGGTATCAGTGATATCCAAGATAAACTTTAAAAGTACAATTCAATAGAAAAAGTAACATTTGTACTTCCCCGGTATGGAACCTACAACCTCATACATAGGAGGCTTTAACTACTGGGCTATCACGACATCAATCGATCAATCATCAATCAAATTAATATAAAATACTTAATAATTTATATTTCTCAAATAAGATTTTCTAAAATCTTTTATTAATTAAATAGTTTCGACTACATAATTAACAATTTGATTCAAAGCAAACTCTAATTTAAATTCTGCAAGCCTCATTAAAAGCCTTCTTCAGCAATAACTATACCTACATGGTCTTTGAAAGTAAATACACGTCTTTTGAACGTACATTTTCTTGTCAAACAAGGATGTATTTAACAAGTAAAATACGGCATCAAAAGCATCGATGCATAAAGATGTAGATATAACTATATGAAGCTGACATCAAAGCGGCGCATTTATTTACTTCTATCGGAAGTTACAGAGTAAATAAACTTCATGTAACGGAAAATAAACTTGTTCAATGTTGTTTTAAACAAATACGGATGTATTTTGTAATTATTTGTTGCGGCTATGTTTGTCTACGAGTATTTATTTATTTATCATTAGCGATCCGTCCCGGTTTCGCACGGGTGCAATGGAGATACTAACTATACGTATAAACCTACCTCTTTAATCACTTTCGCTATTGATGAAAACTGCAAAAAATCGGTTGCGTAGTAAGCGTACAGACGGTGCGAAGTGACTCCATTTTATACTTTGTAGGGATTTGGAAAACCAACTACAGCAGGAGATATTAATGACTAAGTAACGACTAATGTCAATAAGGAAAGAAGGAGTATAGTTTTTTAAACATGGATACTTCCACGTTTTTCTACTTAGTTGAACTATAATAAACTAACTTTGGCCCCCGACTTAGTCCACGCAGATATCATAAAACATAGCCAATGACACTCGGCAATAATGTAGGTTTCTATCAGTGAAATATTTATTGTAATCGGACCAGAACATCCAGAGAACCTCCTGTAACAATATAAAAAATATTAGGTAGAGAAAAACCTCGTAGAAAAACTCAAAAAAGTCAATCCATTCAAAATGTTTTATAAAAAACCAACAATAATATTATAGTCTCATTTACTTGCTAACATGCTAACTCTTTAGTACAATCATAATTATACCTGCCTAGTATATGTAAGTAAATATTTAGGCATTTTTCCAACGACGGCCGTGAAAACTACCTACCTACCGTTTTATAGGTACGTAATTCCTACCTAATCATATCACTTACAAACGTAGGTTTATTATGAACAGTCCATAATTTATTTATAACTGAAAATCGTACCCAACTCACTGAAATTACATGCAAAATAATTTTCTTGGAAAAGTGACACGCAAAATTGAATATGTGAATACGAGAGTTGTATTTTTTCTTTTACTGCAAAGGTTAAGTGGTTGCCTACGCTTTCATCTTTATAGAGTTACGTATATTGGAAATCAATTCTGAATTTACAAGAACAATCTTATACCTATCAGTGGTTAATTGAGACTTAAAATTGCTGATATACCTGAAGGACAATTTCCATATTTTCCTATTCTAATTAAAAACTATATGACTGGTTTACTTATATATCTACATTGCAACCGTGCTATGTCAGGGCAGATCGCTGGTTGAAAATAAAGCAATCCTTTGTGTGTAAATAAATCAGACACATCCTTAGCGATGTATGTTAGCTTAGCACAAGTGGAATCGCATGCTAATAGGTACATGGTGGTCTAAGTCATAATTATTGTTTTTAATTAGAATAGGAAAATAAGTATGGAAATTGTCAATCTGATCTCAGCGATAATCAATGTCCAGAACTAGTCAAAAATGTAGATAATAGAGGCATTTTTGATAGATTTAGAATAAGATTATTGGAAATAATTGTTTTGGAAAATTCACCAGAGAAATCGAAAAATACAGTTTTTTTGTATGAAAGTCTAACCTGTGCGAAGATGGAGCAAGTCGTTAGTTGTTTTATGCATTCGATTTTTTTTACGGCTCGTTTTGTTAATACATAATTCGAATCCGATTAGTTGCTTGTTAAGGTCCTAATAATTATTGTATTTTAATACATAGTTGAGGTACGTACAGGTAGCTTCAGTACCTACGTAAAGAATGAAAATGTTGATGAAAATGAACAAAAATGTAAAGAAATACAGCAGACAGGATTTCCAAGTGGGTCTTTTGACTATTAGACTAAAAGTACATAACTAGGAGCCAGAGCCGGGATCTTTTTTTCTTTTATTTCTTTTTTTATTGTGAATACAGACAGAACAACGAAGTAATTCTCTTTTGCTGTTTACACAAAGAGAATTTGATAAAGAAGTGGTAGAGTGAGCTTGTTTGGTCTAAACCCACCTTTATGGCAGGATTTTTGTATAAATGCGAAAGCTTGGATGTATGGATGTTTGTTGTTCAAACACATCAGAATGGCTGAACGGATCTGGATGAAATTTGGCACAGAAATAGATCATAGTCTGGAATAGCACATTTTTACTTTTGGTTCCCGTGGGGGTAATCTATCAACTTTGACGCGGACGAAGTCGCGGGCAGTAGCTAGTGATAGATAAGTTAGAATATCCTTAGGATTTCTTTTCGTTTAGAAGCCAATTCACGCAGTTTACTCAATATCATTTAAATTGCTGCTAAGTCCTGAAATCCCGACTCTCCGAAACAATACCTACAATTTCACGTTAAGACGATAATGCCGCAACATTCAATAGTTGCACACAATCCGATTATGTTCTCGTGTATAGCGGAATGTTAAACGTATGATTCAGTTAGCATTGTGTAAGTGCATGGGACAAAGACACACGCTGTCTCTGAGTGTGTAGGTGAGCCAGGCGCTATTCCACAAATAGGTGCACTTACCTGTTGAATGCCAACCTATTACGTTTTCTTAGAAGACGAAAACTTACCACATTATGATCTGATGAAAAGTAGAATGAATAATTCTAATGATGTCCCGTAGAAAATGAAATGAGATATTTTTTATATCTACCAAGCGTAATTTATGCGCCCGGTCTCCAAAAATGGCGACATAAAAGTTATTTATTGCTCTTATAATCGTAGTTATTTTACCCTTTACAAAAAAAATATTATGGTGATTTATGAAAATTAATCACTTACCAGAGGTCAGCAACGCTCCACAGTATAACGAACGATATTTAAATTTTACAGCGACGTATATATTTATTTTATTCAGAATTCTCTAATATAATAAGTAAGTAGTCAACAGGTAACACAGATGCGAGTATCAACAACAGTTTTTAAATATCTTAAAAGTTACAACAAGTTACAACGCGCTCAGGATCATGGTACTGAAAGAGCCGTCCGTAACATTAATAACACTGACAGGAAGACGAAACCAAGCGTATGTAGGAGTGAAGAGAAGGCAGAGAGGAAGCGAAGAGTAGGCATCACAGGTCGAGATCAGTTCAGAAGTACAACAGAACTAACCGAAAAGAAATAAAAATCAAAGAAAACCGGACACGATAACGTACTGTTAACACGCGCGACGTGACTCGAGTTCGGCTGAGGTGTGAAAAGTCTGTAAGATTCAACAAGTGGTTTGCGAGCGCCGGCGACGCGGACCGGCTCGGAGGTCCTCGCGGCGGGAAAGCTCGCCCGCCAGTGCCTCAAGCTGCGCCGCCCGCCTGCCTCCGGCGCGCGCCTGTGTGAGTGCGGGACCTCGCGCTACACCCTTCATTGTTAACACTGCATCTGTGTGCGACTCACCCCCGTGTGCACGCGGACTGCGCGCGCCTGTCCGCGTGTCTGCATCTGAGTGAGTGTATGACGCGCCTACGGGTCTGGCGCACAGGTGAGCCCGGGCCGACCTCCAGCCAGCTCGTCCCTGTCCTATCTATACCGCTTTTACAATGAAATGGCTCGGTGAACACAAACTACCTGCGTGCTACATTAGCGGACGCATAGCTCCCATAAGTCGCCCGCTTTATTCACTCAGCTTTTTGTAACGAGCTCGTAATACAACGCAAAATTACTGCTGCGATTGTTGTTTGGTACATGAAAAGGTTGAATTCCTCGCACTTGTGGAGTGCTCGAGCGAAACTTTCGCGTGCCTTACCGAGCTTCGGTACATATTTATTTAGTACGCCTCTCTTGCTTGAATTTCATGAATAGTTCACATTGCATTGTAGTGAATAATTTTATATTAATTTGAATTGTTTCATTAAACAAGCGCCGAGTTAATTACATTGTTACGTGCTTGTCAGCCGGTGAAAAGGTTTCTGTTGCACAGTGTAATTTAAATCTTTTAAAATATTCTGTTAGCATTTAGTTGGAAAATTGTTTCTACACGGCTCTGCATTAAATTTATTTTACGCTGAATTCAGATAAAGCATAGTTGTACCTGTCTGTCCTATTATATTAGCATCTAAAACTAACTGTGTTTTGATGTAGATTTACCAAGTTACCGTAATTTCATGTCAGTTATACATTACATGCTACGCGCGTAGCAAGACTACAAAGCTACGCCACTATACGACACTAATTCGTAGCAGATGCTTGTAATCAGCTTTCCTTGCTACGGCGTAGTAGCGTTCAAGATATATGATACAACACCTACATAACAGTAAGATTTTATTGCTTTCACACATATTTTTATTGGCTTTCTTTAATAGTTATCTATTACTTTTCACTGTGGAATAGTCAATTTATTATCAAATAAACTTACTCACATAAACCAACCGTAATAGAAAATCAATCAAATAAATGCCAGTTGTAATTTAATCCAATATCTTGCTAGACTTACTTCTAAATTAGATTGATAAAGACGTTCTGAGAATCAAACACTAAGAATTTGAAATATGTATAGTCAAACTTCTGTGAGAGTGTATCTGTGTATTTATCTACAAACAATTTGAGCATATTTTATTGAACGTTCAAATAATTATTTTCCGAGATATAAATAGGTAGGTACTTTTTTGCTTGACAAATAAGCCTATATTTACGTAGGCAAATAAATAATTGTACTTTCTCTCGTAAAAATGAATATTGTTTCGCCTACGCATTCAGTAACGTCAAGAATAGGCGTAGGTACTACGCTGTTGTACACGCCTACAGTTTAACGACTGGTTTGAAATTTCAGGTAAGGAGAGCTTGTTGTCATTAATTGTTAAAGTCAAAATACTACTAAGAGTTTCTGAACAAGATACGCATTTTTTTTAACCTTGGTAGCAACTTGCAACGACATTGCGATAACGCTGTCAAGTGGTATCCTTTTACCTTGGAAGTGACCTACACTGTCATTGACATCGCTGTCGAAGTGGTAATGTATTGTTCTTGGAAGTGACCTGTTTTGTCGCTGACAACGCTGTCATAATGGTAACGTTTTAACCTTGGAAGTGACCTACGCTGTCACTGACATCGCTTTTTTACCTTGAAAGTGACCTACGCTGTGACTGACATCGCTGTCAAAGTGGCAATGTTTTAACTTTGGAAGTGACCTACGCTGTAACGTTTTAGTTTCAAAGGCGACCTGCGCTGTCACTAACAACGCTGTCAAAGTGGTATCGTTTTAATCTTAAAAGTTTAAAAGTGACCTGAGTTATCGCGGGTAACGCTGTCAAAGTGGTAATATTTTAACCACGGAAGCCACCTTCACTGTCACTGACAGCCTTGTCAAAATGGTAACGTTATGGTCGTATTTAGCCCATCGAGTACCATCGACCACAAGAAAAACACGCTAACGAGCACTAAAGAAGATGGATATATCTCTATATTATTATTATAATAAAATCGTAGCGAAGTCAAAACTGTACATTTCATCTTTTTGAAAAAGAGTTATTGCTATGAGGTCAGGGAGTGATTCTAATGCCGAAAATATATATTTTTTAAATTTTTGTCGGTTTGTCTTTTTGTCTGTATGTTTGTTAGAGCATCACGCGAATACTGCCCTATAGATTCTGTTGAAATTTTGTATGAATATTCCACATTGGCCAAATTAGTCTATAGGCTATAAATTATCACGCTATTTGCTTTGAGGGGTGAGCAATGTTGCATTATGCTCAAATTCTTCTAAGGGAATGAAACGGGGGTCCAAAGTTTGTATGGAGAAACAAAATTTGACGCGGACGAAGCCACGGGCAGAAGCTAGTTAGTTAATAAATCAAATAATGTAGGTATTACATATCTATGATTACCTACATAAAGTACCTAACCTACTTACGAAATCGTGTGAATAACTTAATCATTTATCATCTATGCCAGAAGGTATACAAAAGACGACCTTTCAAAATCCTCAAGGAAAACATCGTAAAGAAACCTACGTGTTTCAGAGTCACAAAGGATACATGTGACATACACGGGCTCGTGTGGTAAATTACGACCCACTCCTCACAGAGAGGAGGCTCGTGACTCAGTCGGAAAAGGGTAATTGGCCTATAATTATCCTGTTCTGGGTACACTATACTAAGGTACATAACATCACGCCTGTAATCCCCGAAGGGTTAGGCAGAGGTGTACCCATTAGTATTCTACATTTCGCCAGTTATGTTTTAGGTACCTACCATGTAACGGGCGAGCCTATTGCCATGAAACGGGCACAAATCCAGACTCCGAGGCTGCTACTGAAAAATTTCGGATGGAAAAACCCTATAACACTGCCCGACCTGGAAATCTAATCGAAGACCCTTCTGGGATTACAGGTGTGATATTATGTTTACAGATTGCGCACTGTAATGCTCGGTTCTTTTCCCTCACCAATCTTATGATCGACTATGTAACGTTACATTACAGGCGAATGCTCCATAAAGACATTATTGGTGCAATATCCCGTTCGTTCCAATAAAATATTCTCGAAGATATAAAATTGAAGAGTTTCCACTTCAGGGTCGATCCAATTTCAAAATTCTGAGAAAGTTTCATATATTTGTTGAAAGTTTTGTATCTACCTTGGTAGGACCCTGAATCCTGCCTAGTTTGTAAGTGCTAAGTCGCTCTGGGAAAAATTGGAAACTACAAAGTTTTAGTTTGTCAGATTTTAGACAAACCCCGACAATGACTAATGTTCATCATACTTTCTACTCTTCTACTTTTATTATGTACGCAAAAGTTTATTTGGATGGAAGGATGGATGTTTAATAATGAACACGCTGAACAGAATTTGCTGAAATTTGGCACACGATATAGATATTGATAGTGTCATGATGGCCCAGTATCAAGGGGGTATCAAGTACCCAGAGACCAAGGGGTATCGTATTAGTCGCTCCATATAAAATATCTACTGGTATTCAGCTGCAGTCCGGTTAGACTGGAAGTCAACCCCAACATAGTTGGGAAAAGGCTAGGCAGATGATGATAGAAATTGATTAAGCTTATAACACACATAAGAAAACAATTTTATCCAGTTTTTGTGTTCCCGTGGGAATTTGGCTTTGGCAGACGCTAGTCTGTCTGCATATTTAATGCCAAAAGCCTGACGTGAATGGCAAGATCCTAATTTCTTCAAAAGAATTTTGGATATTTAGCACCTGTCACACATAAAAGATGGGAATACTAAGTTTTTATTGATATCCCGAGAAGTTTTGATTTATCGGAAAAAGTTCGGATTGAAAGGTAATAGTATAAAAGTATTAGTAGAAGCGGACCCTGTAGTTTATTATATTACTTTCTGTGCGTCCGGGAAAGCGGACTTGACTAGTGTTACGTAGGTAATTGACAAGTGTGCGGCCGACCCTAATTTCACGACCCAATTGTGAAGCCAAGTTACCGAAGATGTTTATTCAATTTTTGGAGATATCGGATCTTAATCACACCTGTAATAATAATACTCCCGACTGAATTTTGCGGCTGTCCATCTCAATGGATATAAAGTACGAAGGAGTGGAGAGGAGGATATTGTGTACTAGTGTCATAGTGTGTGCGTCGATACCTACAGGTGCACTGCTTCTTCCATCACTGTCATATTCTTTTAGGAAGGCAAAAAAAGGCGACACGACTGGTAAGAGATTAGGAGAAGGACCAACGGCCACCGGGTTCTAAACTCTGAGCTGCTACTGAGAAATTTCTAATGGATAAACCCAAAAACAGTTTGTATGACCTGGGAATTAAACCCACGCACGGCAACAATCACACGATCCTCATCAAATCGAACAATTAGAAGGAGTAGGCAAAGCTCTACTCCTACACTTATTATCTGCACGCCTACATTTTTCACTATCGCACCCACTTTTCCGTAAATAGTTTTTCAACGGAGGCGAATTCATTCTTATTCTGAGTTCGCTATTTGGCTTTACTGTTAGAATACCTACTTTATGTGTATATTAGTATGAACCTACTTTCCCAGAAGACCCCTATAATAATATGTTCTACGATATTTTGTGGTTTAGGAACTAGACTTTTTTTTTAGATAATTACCTTTTTTTTTTTTTTTGACATCAGATTTTTTTGTTTTTCTCTTTATATGTAACGGATTTTGTAAAAATGTTTTTAATAGGTAAGAACCTACCAATAACAATAAATAATGATTTTACTGAAATAAAATGAACTGAAGTGGCGTTTGAAGTCAATACTATTGACTTGAAGTTTTGGATGGTATCGCGAACGAAAGAGGGTTTAATCTTCAACCTGTAGACTCGCGACAGAATTTTATCAGATCTGAGTTTTGTCTGGAAGCTGTGGTACTCAAACAAACTTATTTTATTTATTTTTCACTATATAAGCACGCTTCACCGCCACCTGTTAGAGCATTTATGAACCAGTGCCAATTGGCCCTTGCATAGTTTTATATAAAAGTAACAGATGGCGCTGTGAACTCTCTAGATATTTTTTTAAAGTTTTCGTTTAAGTTTCAGTAAATAGTATATTAAATAAGGCACACAATGCTATTATAAAATACGTGTAGGTACCTACCATTTTTTTTTCTAAATAAGCAACTCCAACCGGAAACACATTATAAAACATTTCTTTACATCCTCAATTACATAGATCTGCACTGCTGTGAAACTTCCATCTTTTTCGTGGAAGTACATGTTTGCGTTAGAGAGAAAGAGACAAACAATCCACTTATGCTATTTATTATCTGTTCTGTCGCATGTTGAACGTAAAATAATGTAGTGAATGAAAGCGTCAAAAATCAATCTGTCTGTCATTCGTCGACGGCGGACGGCGAATCGGCCGCATTAGCGGACTCGAATTACGAGTTATTTTACAATTTATTGTAAACTGAACTTTACAATAATGCATTATCGACTGTGAGACGCTCGTGCGAAGTGTTCGTAAAAAATAACTGAACGAAAAGTGATCGACAATAAGATGCCTTTTGTAAACATCAAGAAGCAATATCTAGCAATCGGGATGTTGATTTTCGTTTTATTGTTTTTATTCAATACCAGGCCCGTTTTTCAATGTCAATTTAATCCAGAAGTAAGTTCATATCTGCCAGTGATTTACGGGATTACTCCGACGTACGTGAGACTTGCACAAAAGGCGGATCTTACAAGGTATGAATTGTTTATCGTGATTCTTCTGCCCTTGATTTATGGTTTATAGTTTTAAATCTTACCTCATTTGTTTGGCTAAAGTATTTGGCAATATGTAGTCTCGGTAAACCGGCAATTATTTTAATTGGTCAATTGATGGGCTTGCACAATGATTAATACCTTGAGAATGTGCAGTAGAGACGTACTTGTTTGTCCTATGGTAATAAAGGCGACCCTCTGACCATAAGTAGTACGTAAGTACATACTAATGAGATTTATTTGTGGAGTTCAAAGAAATCTGTGCTATATTACTCATGTAGCTACTCATTTTTTAATTCTGGAAATATTGTCTGCTGAATTAGGAATTAGAAGTGAGTAAGTACAAAAAAGTAGATGCATTATTTGACACTGCCTTTTATGAATTCAAGCAAAATAATCCTGTATTAGATCATTAATCATTGAAACTTCTTAAAAGCATATTGAATACTGATTTTAATAACAAACAAAAAATATTTTGATCTGAGGATTGCCTTCAGTTTAATGTACTTAATATTAAAATTATTAAAAAAGTAATAGGTAGGTACCTAATTTTAATGTTTAGTTTAAAAATTATTTATGAAATAAGGAATTTTATAAATAAATAAATAAAAATAAGGGCTGAAGGAAACCAACTGAGTCTATTCAAACCTTTTTTTGGACTGGCTGGTTAAATATTTTATCAATATAAAAAAAAATACTTAGGTATAGTCGAAAAAGCTATTTTACTACTGTTGAACAATTTTGTGACTATGCTATAGGTACTCAATTCTCTTACATTACTCTCTTAAGTATAGAGGCCTGCCTCCATTTTGGAACAAGCAACTAGCTTCAACATTCTCACTGACTCCATGACAGTTCAAAAGTGACTGTAAATGGTCTAATTGAAAAAAAAAAATTTGACTATGACATAGGCGTTGTCTAAAAAGTTATAATGCATGCAATGAAAATTAGTATTGATAGTGTAGTAGAAATATGAATATTTTACCTTTATAACATACCTAGCTACCAATGCCCTTATTTGACTGTACCTCCTAACTTAAATTCAAGGTAAACTTAAGTAGGTACTAACCACTTTTTCCTTATTTTACAATAAGGCACATTTTTAGCTAACCCGGCAAACTTTGTATCACCTCAGAATCAATAAAGGTGTTTCTTCATTTCGTGAATTTTAAAATATTTTAATATAAATTATTCTGCTATTTGCGGAAACAAATCTAACAAATCATAGAACACTAAAATCAGTCCAGCTATTCTTGAGTTATAAATAGTGTAAATAAACCGACTTTGTTTTATGTATTATTTAAGTTTAAATAAATATTTTGCCTTTGTAACATATCTACCTTGTTTCGACTGTACTTAGTAAATGAAATTCAAGGTAAAACTTAAGTAATGATCTACTTAACTTTTAGTAAAGCACATTATTTTGTACTTATTCTGGTAATGGACTCTGTTGAATTATAAAAATAAAAATACAAGTGGTAGTATTTTTATTATTGCGCCTGATTTATACAAATTGTTAACTTATCTACTGAATTTTCAACAGTCACTTGTCATGGGTTTAATGCTGGCATGTTGGTTGTTGATTTTCGTTCCAGAATACCGACTGGTACCCAGAGTCATGTACCTAGTCTACTAACTTTCCTCATATTTTTTTTATAAAAATTTCTCATGGGTTCAAAAAATATTAGAGAACATTGTTAAACCAACTTCTTTTTTTCAGGTTATCACAAACTCTGATGCATGTGAAGAACTTCCACTGGGTTGTGATCGAGGACTCCGTTGAAAAGACAAAGTTGGTCGCAAACTTGCTCAAAGAGTCTAATTTAAAATACACACATCTTAACATCAAAACACATAAAACTAAAACATCAACGGTATGTATGAAACATTTTTGTTCAATAAGTATAATATGTAATAATTATATTCTTTTTTTTTTAACAATATTATGATGCGATTCAGAATTGTATGCTGAAGTAACTTGTAAAATATGTATTTCTTTTACTGCATTGCGCTTTGTGCTTTCAGTACATTGTATTTTCTAATGCTATAGAACATTTATCTCATGACGTGTATGACCTTTGTAGTTGGCAACCATACTATATTATTGAATAATATACAGACCTACTATAGTCTTGCTTGTACTGTATTTTGGGTCATATACTGATGAAGAAATATACATAGTACCCAAAACTACTAGGTATTTTTCTGTTAGATCAATCTAAATTTTTATTGCACAAAAATAGTAGTAGTTTTTACAAAAATCAATAGTAACTTTGTCTACCTCTTACTATTTCCATTAAATACTATTTTTTTAACTGTATCTTAAACTGTAGCTTATTCTTAAAAATACTATCACCCATAGAAAAGTTGACAACCCTAATTATAGTGCCCAGGAGATGATTGGCTGTGTCTCATCAGCCAATTAATTTTTAAACGAACACTAGGGGTGCCTCGTGCCCTAGGTACAGAGCAGCTTGGTTATTCAACTGCATCATTATGTACTAACAGCGCTGTTTTGCTATTAAAGTGACCAAAGGCGCAGACTAAAAAGGCTTGTAGTATATTTTTGATTTTATTTTTCTCACCTTTTCATAAACCTTTCAGATGTTGGATATCAATATATGTCTGTTTAGAACAAGCGTATTCAACTCGTCTTGGTATTGTGTATGTCCGCCAAATTTTTAAGGGATCTCATATTTACGTGTGTAAATAAACTTGCATTTTATTTAGTTGTTCATCAGATATTAGGTTGCTATGATAAATTTAATTATGCCTAGTTACGAACCTACCTACGATCAGCCGCAGGTCAAATAGGTAGTTAAGGTCATCGCTCATTATAACAGCACGGCAAATAATTTTTCGTTAAAATAATAATAATTTGCGCGGCGCGCTGGTAGCTAACGGTTGGATTTTTTGGTCGGGATAGTGCTGTCACAGGTGCTGTGTTATAAAAGCGATGACTACCTATAAATAACACTTGAACTACGAAAAGCGTCCTTACTGCTTTGCAATTGAGCCGTTTTCAAAGTGAAATTAATCCCATGAACATGCGGTTAACAGTTTTTTTTAAATAGGTAGGTATACAGTTCCTCTAAATTCAAATTATAAAAGCATTGCTGGTAATATTTAGGTACCTACCTACTGAAACTATTAATTTGATTCCATTCCTAAAATTACTCCTTTTTTGGGCAGTCGTATTAACTTATTTATCCTTTTGCAGGCTATACCTTTAATGATAATAAAAGGGCTCGTCGGTACATTAGTAAGTGATTACAACGACAAGCGCATCCATGTTATATCTATATGTTTATGTTATATGTACGGGTGTGGTTTTGTGTATCCTTGTGGAATTCAGTTATTATGATTACTTTCATGTCATGAGTTCACCTTCATGAAATAATAATTATAATTTCTACGAAAAAAATTAAGTGTTGTTTTCTATACAAGGTGTACATAATTGTATAACAAATCAAACGAACCCTGTGAATGGAGTTCGATGTTAATAATTATGTGAGAGTGTTGGTCGAAGACGTCCTCCATTTTTTTTTACTTAGTAATACAGTTGCCGGCTTTAGTGCCAAGCCATGCCAAGTTACGTGCCGGCAACTCTAAGTGTGACTGAATCGCCAATTAACCACGTACTGAGAAGTTTAGTTGGCTTGGATTTTTCCGAAAAATATGTATTTTTTTATGTATCTGTTTCCCCGATCACTCTTCCGAATGCGCTACTAGATGTCGTATAATTTGGAGACAGTTACTATAAATCGTTGCCTGGAACTTATGGTGTTCGTAAAAAATTAACGGTTCATGTCGGTGGGAGCTAGCACATCTTAAAAATTCATCATCTTTAGGCTTCTCTGCCTCCGAAGCAAAAAAATGGACCCTTTGTAAGATCACTTTTCATCTTTTTTATGGATAATATGTAGGTACTGTATATACTGATTATATAACTACATAGTTGTACTTTCACCGCTGAGTAGGTACCTAAAAGTACTGTAATTACATAGCAATCTAATAAAACATAATATTGAAAGCATTATAGGTACAATTTGTAATTTGAAATCATGGTCTCATCACTAAATAATTTGCAAGTTGATCTTATTGATCTGTTTGCGATTAACAACTGGTGTCTGATGTACCAAAGTTAGTTTGTGTGTGTTCCTAGGTTATATGAAAATTACGCTATTTTTTGTAAGGTAGTAAAAATTATTATTACTATTGTAATTTCAAATTCTGTAGACTCTATACTAAGCGCGAGAACGCAGTGCGTTCCCAACGATAATTTTATCGCAGAAATGCGTTGTATAAAGGTCATTGCTCATTATTACAACACAGTAAATTATTTGCCATTCAAGTTATGGCTTTGTTTTCTTTTTAATATTTTTATAAAGACAAGTTGAAAAAGGGTGACAGTTTGCGGGCGGCGCGCTGGCAGTTAAAACGGTTGGATATTTCGAGGCGACCATTAACTTATACACACAGGAATGCGCTCAAAGGCGATAAAAAATTGCAGTGAACAAGTATTACAGTTACCGGCACTTCGCCAGAATTTGGCGTTTGCGCACGTAAAAATGCACTATGTACATGCACAAACTTCTTCCACTACGACGAAACCTGGCTAAAGCCTTTAGGCGATGCGAGAAGTATCGTCTGAATTGCCGTACATTGCGGGACCGCGCGGCTGTCATGTCATGAGTGACCGATCATCGACGTAAATGTATCACAACTTGCACGATATTTTTCGCATCGTCTAAATAACGTGCCGGCAAGTGTACCTACATTACAATAAAAAAAAAAAAACTAAATAAAACGTTCGGAATAAAAACGCAATGCTCGCTCGCGCTTACTGTTTAGTATTCTTGTTCTTGTATGAACTGTTCTGTTTATAATAATTTAGTTATTTTACTTATAGTTTTCAGAAGGTGTGTCTAGTTATAAGAATCGGATCTGAAGTGTTAATATACAGGGTGTAAAAATCACATCACTTTTCCATTAACTAAGCATACTGCTCATCTACTAAGTAACATGAAGCAGAAATGTTTGTTGGGGAACGACTTTTATTTTTGGTGTAAAAAACCCACTGTATAAAGTACATAATTGTGTTTATGGGTGCATGTAAACTGTCACCAGCACTATTCCTTTCCTGAAAGAAATAGTGCTGGTGTTTTTTGTCATAACATTTAAAACTAAACCTGTTTTCGTTCAAAAAATAAAAATTATATTTAAATAAAATATTTTGACCTTCAGTATTACCATAACCAGAATTTTCCCAGGTATAGTGTAGAACAAAAAACCAGTCCCCCTTTATTTATAATTAAAAAAGGGATGTTTGTTTCTAATTGTTTGACAAATAACCGAATAGAACTTTGTAGAATTGACGATTAACACAAATATGTGGGAATTGTTTATTGACTGTACAATTTTGTAATGGTCTTGTGTATGTATTTCAGGCGAGTGGTGTCGAACAAAGGAATCTGGCTTTGGATTGGCTTAAAGGCCACTTACAGAAGGCCGAAAACAAAAGCGGCGTTGTCTATTTTATGGACGATGACAACACATATTCACTCAAAGTATTTGATGAGGTAAGTCTATTATAAAGATAATACTTATGTGTGATTATTTTCGGTTACACAACCAAATAGGCTATTTATATACCTGAAATTTATTAAGGTAAATACCTAAGTAGGTGTAACTGGTTTCAAACGAGAAGTTTGTTTGTCAAGCTTATTAATTCTGTGTGTTTGCTGATCGGTAAGATTCTTAGTAGCTCCACGCTGAATTTTAATTGTACTTATGTGCCACTAACACCGACGTCATTCCGTGCCTCGAAAAGCACGTTAAGCCGTTGTTCCCGGCTGTTATACGTGGATCTTTGACAGTCGTTACGGGTCGTCAGAAGCCCGAAAGTCTGACAACCAGTCTTACCTACCAAGGGGTATCGTATTACTCAATTTCTGGGATGTGTAGGTCAGACAGGCAGTCGCTCCATGTAAAATACTGGTATTCAGCTGCATCCGGTTAGACTGGAAGCCGATCCCACCATAGTTGAGAAAAGGTTAGGCAGATGATGACATGTGGCACTGAGGGTTTCCTAGCTTGCACACATAGAAACAATGTGCACGTGCATCATACTCACACAATGAAAACGGACCCGCTTTTGTGAGATAGAATAACTTTTAAACCATGGACCTTGTCTGAAAAAATGTTAATTAGGTACTATTATTAAATACGGCAGCAACAGCACAACTCAATTTTGCAGGCAGCAAAATTAAGGTTAAGCCCTTACTTATAAACGTGGCACAAAGTTAAGTCACGCTTTACCGTAAAAAAAATTGTTAGTAAGAAAAAAAAAATTCACCAATCTCGAGTGTAGGTTTGACAGCTTCTGTGATACTGTTTTGATTGAAAATCATGTTATCAATGACAGACGCTATCATCTTATCACCTTCATAACAAGCATGTGACTGAATAAAAAACTTCCACGCGCGACTTCGCGTCACAGTTAACACGGGAACTATACATTTTTCCGTGATAAAACATAGCCTATAGACTAATCTGTGTGCCAAATTTTACCCAGATCCTTTCAGCCGTTCCGGCGTGATTAGTAAACAAACAACCATTCAAATTTTCGCATTTATAAATGTACTAGCTTTTGCCCGCGACTTCGTCCGCGCAAATGTCGGTTATCGCGGACGCACACGAAGTCGAAGTCTAATAAAAAGCCTATGTCTTTCCACGGGTCTTAAACTATCTCCATGCCAAATTTCATCAAAATCGGTTCAGTGGTTTAGGCATGAAAGCGAGACAGACAGACAGAGTTACTTTCGCATTTATAATATTAGTAAGGATTTAACAGCGATTGTAGATGCTTATGAAGATTTCGCTACCGAAGATTATGTTGGATGTAAGTAAGTACATATGTTGGGTTTCCCGTGCCTCAGAAACCATGTAAAGC
Source organism: Hoplodrina blanda (assembly GCA_949316365.1). NCBI lineage: Eukaryota > Metazoa > Arthropoda > Insecta > Lepidoptera > Noctuidae > Hoplodrina > Hoplodrina blanda. Next base: position 6,893,345 of record OX438589.1, on the reverse strand, counting down.
ATTTGTTCTCGGCTGTCATTCATAGATCTTTAACAATCGTTACGGGTAGTCAGAAGCCTGAAAATGTGTCACATTCAGTGTTAACAAGGGGTATCGTGTTACCCAATAACTGGGTTGTTAAGATCAGATGGACCATGTTAAACACTGGTATTCTGCTGCATTCGGTTGAATTGGAATTTGACCGTAACATAGTTAGGAAAAGGCTAGGCAGATGATGGCTATGTTGAATGGAATTCGTTAAGGGACCAGGCTATAGGAGTGTTTTTTCCCTCAATTGACTGTCAAAATGAACGCCGTATTACAGTCGATTCGATTGGTTACTGTAATACGATTTGTTAAAAAAAATGTTGATCGCCTCTTTCTCATATTTTCCTTATTTAAATACCTACTACTTTACGGTAAACTATACGATTATTTACGTGAATATTCACAATTATCCTCACCGATCCTAGGTGATATTACTTGACTGTTTGACAGAAACATTAATTTTGAAAGGTTAAACTTAAAGTTTGCAGAAGTGCAGTAAAACTTTACCTCGGGCAAGATACGAATTAAAAGAAAAGTCTCGCGTATTAGTTATTAAGCTGGTTTTAAACCGGCAAGGAAGGCGTGGATTGGTTAGATCGGGTTATCATTTGGTCGGACCGACAGTTTTACCGTTGACCGACTGTTGGGTGTTGTTGTTCGTTCACACTAGAAGCTGCCGATTCGACCTAATGTGAACGCCACCGTCGTTTTACCACAGCCAACTCACAACTGCTTTGTGACAACCCCGGGGTCTTTACAAAGCAGATGTGAGTTTGTCGGTCCGGCCTAATGTGAATCTGGCCTTAAGCGAGAATTAAAATCACGCTGACCCTTCACACCGAAAGATGTACCGCGCCGTCCAGCGCTGGCACGCGCCGGCTCGCGCGAGATTTGTTTATCCATTTTGCGAAGTAATAAATACTCTATCGTTCCAGCAATATAGTTCAATATCGTATAAACAAATATTTTAATTTTCTTCTCGCACATCCACGCGCGTCCAGATGTCTCATGTTTAAGATTGGCGAGACGTGACTTGAAATAATATTTGTTCGTACAATATTGAACTATACAGGGTAATTGAAAATATACCCGAAACCTTAAAAGGGGTCATTTTACTCATCATTATGAACAACTTTTACTATGGGACCAAACTTGAAATCATGAAAAAATAATCAGCTGTTTCATACATTACGATCGTGTTGTGTAGCATTTTAGTAGGGAACAGCTGATTTGTTTTTTCTTGATTTCAGGGTTGGTCCCATAGTAAAAGTTGTTCATAATGATGAGTACAATGACCCCTTTTAAGGTTTCGGGTATATTTTCAATTAAGTACCCTGTATTGCTGCATGAATAAATAATTATTTAGGTTTTACTTATACGAATTTCGAGTCTCGCCCATTCAATCCATTCCTCGCCTCGCCGATGTGAAAACACTTATTCGTTATTCATCGGTTTTAAATTAATATTTTACTTTGACGCATTCTGAGATAGGTATTTCATGTCTGCGAGGTTATTATCCATGCGCAGTGGCATTCATTGACACACACACCTATGTCAAGTGATATGAGTACTTCATTGTTATTTATAAACAATTATGTGGTAATTGAAACCGGAAAATGGTAACCCTATCTTCCTGCGTACACTAGGTATTTGATAATTCATCATCGTTGTTGATAATAACTGAGGAATTGCGGTTTCGGCTTGTTGTTGATAAATATGGAATTGGCCGTCTAAAACTTTAGAACAGCTGAAATAGGTATGAAATGAATCTACAACTGTCTTTAGGGTTCCGTTACCCCTAGGGCGCCAAACGACCCTTATTATAGTTTCTTGTGCGTTGGAAATAGATTTGAAAATCGTAATTCATATCATTGAAGCCCCTTAAAACGCCAAGGTCCACGTTTTAGGCATATAATAATAAATGTGGGACAGTAATAGGCTGGTATTATTATACCAGCCTAGTACTTCTGTCCCACTGCAGGGCAAAGGCCTCTTATCATACAGAGAAGGCATGAGCATTGATCACCACGCTTGCTCAAGCAAGACGGATTGGCGATTCCAGACATAGGAATGTACAAAGGCTTTGGCTATTCTAGGCATATACTGCTTAAATATGGGCGTCGAAAACTAGTACCTAGGCCTAATAGTAGACCCAAAGTAGATAATAAGTGACTAGAAGATTTTAACTGTAAGTATAAGTACCCTTTCTAAAGTTTTCTCAATCCACAATCTCAATTTTACTTGCCCCGATAATATTGTTTGAACAATAAGTCATACAAGTCAATATATCTAAAATTAGCCAACCTATAGCCATTTAGCGGCTAGGGTCATCGACTCGTATCTTATCATTTCCTCGCAACCCGACCAAGTATCTGGAGTTCCGACCGCGTGCCCGTTCGTTACCTAACCCAATATACAAATAGATAAAACTTGATTACTTAAGACATTGGAGTAGAAATTGATGGCGTACTAAATGTATGAACTGTTCTAGGGCTGTCATGTGTGTGTAAAGTAAATTAAATAACGTGCGCATTTTTTAAAGTGAATATCGAAATCCATACGAATGCTAAATATAAATTATTCGAAAGTAACTCTGTCTGTCTCTTTCACTTTCACGACTAAACTACTGAACCGATTGTTTATGGAAAATCGAAGCTTTGATATGGGTTAAGTTTGAACCTCTAGAAAGGGCATAATGATGATGAGGATTTGTGCCCGGTTCATGCCCCCTATTACATGGGAGTTAAACATAACCGGCGGAATGTGCTTGTACTAATGGGTACTCTGCCTAACCCTTCGGGGATTACAGGCGTGATGTTATGTAGTAAAACAGCCCATAACCATATTGATAAGAAGTTCATTGACATAATCTTGCGATAACAAGTCGTCTAATCACATCTGTTTATGTATTATTGTTTACTTGATTTGTATTCACGCAAACGCAGTCGCGATTATGCTCGTAAATGACGGTTATCACGGGGTTCCATTAGTTTTGCGCAGTAGAACCCTAATTATCTGCCAGTAAAAGTCCCGTTAAAATCTGTCCAGCCTCTTCTGAGGTTTGCCGGAACAAACAGACAGACAAAACATTCGAAAAATTGTGTTGGTATAAGTACCATAAACATTCATAATTATTAAAAAGCTTTACGGAGCTTTACAGACAATTTTATTTATTTGGATAGATTTACATACCTACACGTAATTTATAACATCACAATAGTAAAATCAAAGCGATGCTATAAAAAAAACTACACAAAGGTATGAAATATAACAACAAAAAAATAAGTAAAGAAAAAAATATTAATAAACAACTTAGTATACTTAATACAATTTCTCTAAGAAAAAATTTTTTTTTTACATGGCTTGCCTACTTATTTTTTTTTTATAAATATTCGACTCTGTTTTTGTATGGTTCTGAACTAGTTCCAACGAACAAATTTTATCAGTATCGCCCTCTATTACACTCCGGTTTTGGTCAGTTTTGTTATAATTATGTAAGTACTACGTTTCGATAACATTTTATCTTAATACAATTATTTTGTAACATATGTAACTGATTAGAAGGAGTTTGACGGCATATAATCAATCATTAGCGTTAGTTTCAATTAACTGGCAACCGTTGTGTTCAGGAAATAAGGTTGTTTTCTTTATTTTTGATGTAAAATATCTATTCCTAGTTGAAAGACACATCACATGGTAACCGTTAACTACGCATACTGCCCATCAAACTAAGTATAGTTCGGCCAACGTATCTTGGCGGTCTGAAGATGGCTGTTTGGCTGCGCAATGGATTTTATAGAAACGAAATTATTTACTGCGCAGCAATCGGCTAACTTCAGGGCCGCCAAGATGAGCAAAGAGCACTGTATATGATAGTGCGCAATTCGGGTGCATGTAACACAGTAATGGTCGTGGCAGTATTTAAAGTTTAGTTGCAACATTTGAAACTGGTTTTCGTAAAAAAACGTGTCGAACAGTTGGAACTTTGACTTTCAGTATCTCCATAACCTAGCGGTTCCCAGTTATGGTCCGAAATAAAAATATGATCGCAATGCTGGGAAGAACATTTTACTTTCGACTATGTTAAGAATTCGGAAAAATGTCGAAGATCCACATACGACAGCCGGGGCCAGTGCTTTCTGAGGCACGGAGGAGTCTCGGTGTGTATAGATGGTCACCCATCAACGGACCAACCCCGGCAAACGTAGCTTAACCTGATGAATCGACCTGTGCTGTTATTATACTTAGCTAGGTACGAGCTCCTCTCTCTAAGGTGCTACCAAATTAAATAGCGATAATAATTTACGTTTCTTATCCGCAAATTTTCACTCTTTAAGTAGGTATAGGCAACCCTACATGGAAAGCTGTTCCATTTCGTTTGGCCTGATTTCAGTTTGAATAATGTCTGGTACCAATTGGTTTTAGCGTTCCGTTCCAAACTTAATGTCTATGGTGCGACTTAATCTTTGTCTGTCGCAGCTGCTTGTTTCAGTAAGTAGGTATTAAAGCTATAGACTTATTTGGAATTTTTATAAACTAGTTTCTGTCCGCGATTTCGTCTGTGTTGACTTTAGAATTAAGCCAAAGTCCTAAATTAACCCATGTGACTACAAAACCGGGATAAAAAATATTTTATGTAGCTAGATCAATATGTTTGTCTCAGCTAAATCCATACCGCCGTTCAAGTAAAAGAGTAACAAATATACATCCGTCTATCCTCAGTTCTTCACATACAGTTGTGTTTGTAATAGTAGTAGGTAGGGTAATACCTAATAGGGTAATACTTACTAGGGTAATATCAACTTTCACCTCAATTTTTTTTTAAATTATTTTATTTACTCAACTCAAAACAATTAATTGTAGTGCACGTTAAAAATATAGTTTTATAAAATAGGTACTTGCAATTTTCTATAACTAAAAAATTGCAAGTGAAAAATTGACAAATGATTGACATTTTTATTGAAGCAGAACTGGGGTTGATATAGGTAAGAGTGGAGTAACTAGGTCAAGTGGGGCCGTGTGAAAGCTTTTGATTTGCACGTAACAAAATATATTTTGTATCTTCCTTTATGCCACAAAAGTTTTACCCTTATCTCAGAAGTTTACAAAGCGAAATATGTAGTCTTATTGAAATTGATGGAGGTTTGTGTAAATACTAGCATTACCCGCGACTTCGTCCGCGTAAATATCGCGGAATAAATAATAATCTGTCCTTTTTTGGGGTTCAAACTTACCCCGTACCAAATTTTATCAAAACCTCTTCGGTGGTTTAGTAGTGAAAGCGTAACGGACAAACTGACAGACAGATAGAGTAAGTTGGATTAAGCTAAAACAAAAAGAAGTCTCTAATTCGCAGTTTTCTCAAAAAAAATATTAAACATTTCCTTTTTACAAAATTTGACTTTGTAATTGCAAAAAAAAATCCTTTAAAGTATCTACGGAGCCCTCGACGCGGGAGTCGTACTCGCACTTCGCCGCTTTTTTTATTATTTCTTGTCAACATCTCTTTGTTCAGTGCGAGTAATAAACTGCGGGTGATTAACAGCCAATGTTTTCGATGTGGTAATAACAATAAAACTGTTATATGGCAACATAAACTCATTGTAACGGAAAGGCCATTAAGGAAGCTGTAATGTAATAATGGAATAATTCTCTTTATTGATGTTGCGACGATAAGAGTACTGTAAATGGATTTTTTCAAGAACATATTGTTTTAGCTTTAGAGCTTCTCACACTAGCGTTTGTCCAGCGTAGGCGTTCGATGAACGTAATGCGCCTCGAGTCTGGACAAAGGCTAGTGTGAAGGGGCCCTTAGACTCTAATATAGTAACTTCACGTTTAGACCAGTGCCGAAGCCGTCAAAAATAATCAAAAACGAAAATAAATTAAAGTAGAATGAAACCTAGGTATTGGAAAAGGAAGGGAATACTATTAAAATGAAAGGAAAAATAAATTACGGGCGATCTGAGGTTGGGAAGGGGTAGGGGGGGGGGGGGGTTAAGCGTAAAAATCGGTAAATCTCGATTTCCGGCAAAACTACAAGTCCTATCGAAAAAAGTTAAATGGCAAAGTTGTAGATAATAAAAAGATCTACAACTTTTGTATCCACACTTTTTCTCCATAACCTCAAAATTCATGTAAAAAATACAAAAAACCACATTTTTGAATTTTTATTTATATCTTTTACATTTTTTTTTTTTTTTCATGGTATTTGGTGAAAACTTACCTCTTTATGTCCCAAACACACTGGAATTTTGAAGATTTAGAATATTAATTTTTTCACCCTATTTTGACTCGATATCGAAAAAAGCACCCTTTTTCAATCGAAAATTCTCACGTCAAAATATCTGATTTTTCAAAAAAGTCGGTGGGCTTTTTGTTCGTTGATATCTCTATTTTACGATGGTGTAAAAAAAAATATACATAACTATAGAAAATTTTTTCAGAAAATGCAAACGAAAAATACTAAAATTCGAATTTTTTTAAAATCTTTATGTACAATTTTGAGGTATTCATTAAAATTTTTACTTTAATTACTCGAAAAACGTTAGGTAAGAAAAATGTTAGATTAATAAACAAAAAAATTACATACCAATTAAACATAAATATCGCAAAAAATATACATACAATGCAAACGAAAAATACATTTTAGTATTTTTCGTTTGCATTTTCTAAAATTCCAGTGTGTTTGGGACATAAAGAGGTAAGTTTTCACCAAATATCATGAAAAAAAAAACTTTTTTGTAAAAGATAAAAATAAAAAATCAAAAATGTGGTTTTTTGGATTTTTTACATGAATTTTGAGGTTATGGAGAAAAAGTGTGGATACAAAAGTTGTAGATCTTTTTATTATCTACAACTTTGCCATTTAACTTTTTTCGATAGGACTTGTAGTTTTGCCGGAAATCGGGATTTACCGATTTTTACCCTTAAACCCCCCCCCCCTACCCCTTCCCAACCTCAGATCGCCCGTAATTTATTTTTCCTTTCATTTTAGTGGTATTCCCTTCCTTTTCCAATAGGTTTCATCCTACTTTAATTTTTTTTTGTTTCTAAAATTATCGGCACTGGTCTAGTTAGTTTGTCTTGAATATAAGCAGAACGTCTTGTGGCTGTTGCTTAATGTTATCTGCAGGGATGTTACGGAGCTCCGTAATCGTAACCGAAACTATTGGATATCCGAAACCGTAACCGAATCTGATATAGTTTTAAATATTTTCGGATTTAATCGTAATCTAAATGAGGTTATAAAGTAACAGATTTTAAGTGTTTAAAATTGAATTAATTAGATAACACTTGAAAATTAACTACATTATTTCCAAAATCAGTTTTACAAAATGTTTACATTGTTAAATAGGCTAGTATTATATGGCAATTAATTGTAGACAGCATCCATTGCCGAAGTGGGTTCAAAACCTGTATTTCATCATTTGGAAATTTCCCTGCAAATTAGGTCAAACTGGCCTTCCCAATACAAGTAAGGCAAGTAGGTAACTACAGGATAATAAAATGAGCATAAAAAACCAAAAACTAAAAATTTTATAATATTATTGAGTTGTACAGTCAACAAAAGAGATAGGTATGCAGGGTCGTCAGATATAATAGTTGAAGTTTTCTTACTCCGATTTTCTTACTCTTCTTAAACCGATGTATCCGATCTATCTCTTTTGTTGACTGTACATAATATGGAGCTCTCACCACTTAGAGCCAAATTCTTGAAATGGAAACGTTTACGAAGATGAATAACTACAAACACTTTCCCTGCAGTAGGTACGTATACGTAGGTACCGAGCGAAAGCTCGAGAGTTTAAAATTAATTGCTCATATCCATGTGCTAGTATTTGAAAAAGAGTGTAATTAAGATGTCTTAACAACTTGCCAGTTGAGCATCGGCTTTATTTATTTACTAGCTTCTGCCCGCGACTTCGTACGCGGATCCTGTTGCTTATGCCAGCGACAACGGGGTCTACAAAATCGAAGATCTGAAACGTCTGATGTAGAATTCTAAGGCCTGGGGACGGGAAAACAACGGGATGAGCCAGATTTCATCGAAAATCAGTCCTAAACTGTTACCGCCTTCACCGCGTGGAGGTACTCCCAGCTTATGTTATTTTATATTTATACAGTGAAACTGAGCTTTTTTTTCTATATTAGGTGTTCCAGATCTTCAATTTTTAAACGTCAACAGAGAGTGGTCATCAGTCTGAACAACTTTTGCTAAGACGTCATTCCTGTATATATTATAGTGTAACTGGGCTCTTGGAGTTCCACAACAGGTGTTCCAGATCTACAATCTTTATACGTCAACAAAGAGTGCTCATCAGGCTGAACAACTCTTGCTAAGACGTCATTCCTATATATGTTATAGTGTAGCTGGGCTCTTGGAGTTCCACATCAGCTGTTCCAGATCTTCAAATTTTATACGACATCAGAGAGTGCTCATCAGGCTGAACAACTTTTGCTAAGACGTCCTTCCTATATATGTTATAGTGTAGCTGGGCTCTAGGAGTTCCACATCAGGTGTTCCAGAACTTCAAATTTATTCTCTTAGCAGAAAATGCTCATCACGTGAAACAATTTTTGCTATGGTACCATTTTTGTATCTCTTATAGTTTAGCTGGTCTGTTGCGGTTCTGCATCAGGTGTTCAAGTTTCCAAGATAAATTATAGCCTATATGTTGCCCGGACTTAATACCAATACAACAAAAAAAATATCATTCAAATCCGTCAAGTAGTTCCGAAGATTAGCGTGCACAAACACACAGACAAACAGACAAACAGACAAAAAAAAAATTAATTACAATTTCGGGTTCGGCATCGATATAATAACAACCCCTGCTACTTTTTTTTTATATATTTCCATTGTACAGACACCACTTTTCTACAATTTTATTATATGTATAGATTTAAACTTTATGCAACAAAAGTACAAAGGCGGACTTAATGCCTTTATGCTTTATTCGATACTATTAGCTTCTGCCTGCGACTTCGTCTGCGAAGACTTCAGAATTTATTCAAAGTCCTTAATCATCCCATGGTAACACAAAAACAGAATAAATGTTAGATATTTTTTTTTTGTTAGGAATTAGCTTAAATTACACACACCAAGATATTGGTGTGTGTAATTAGCTAATTCCAATCAGCCGTTTAAGCGTGAAAGAGTAACAATCGTACATCCGTCCACCCATTTATGCTCATAAACGTTCACGGTTATAATGAAAGTAGGAAAAATGTTGATAGTAGCAGATATTACTAGGGAAGCTGAGGGAATCAACCAGAGATTACAAGAAGTTCTTATTAGCTTCTGCCCTCCACCATTACCGCGTTATATATCTAAGTTTAACAAAAGTTTTTAAGTTTAGCAAAAATAACTAATAAAAAACTGAAACCCAGCTACTATAACAACGTCCATCAAAAAGCTATAAACAAGACTTTGTGCTGGTAACTTGGAACAGTCAGCAAAACAGATAGGTACCAATGCAGGGTCGTCAGATATAAATTAAGTTTTCTTAGAAACTGATGGATGTCTTCGATTGAAACTTAACTTAATTAATGAACCGTTTATTATCTACTATTTAAATTAAATTTCATTTGAAAACATTCATCGGTTTCTCAGAAAACTTCAATTATATCTGACAATCCTGCATACCTATCTCTTTTGCTGACTGTACATGGTATACACATTTTTAAGCCGCTGTCACCCGTTATTAATTATTTGGGAGGCCGGAGAAAGAGGCTTTAAAAAAAAATCTACACAGTTTTAATTTTTACTATTTTTAAAGTTTTCTGAGTCTTATATCCGGCCTATAAACAGCGGAACACTATGATGCTTGAAGAACGTTGAAGCTTAGAAATTATCGACTTTAAATATCGTTTTAGTTTACGATAACGAACCCACAAAAATGTTTTCTTGCTACAATATCACTCAGGTATTAGGATCCTAATTTTTCTTATTTTTTTTCCAGATGCGGAAAATAAGAAGAGTAGGCGTCTGGCCAGTTGGAATAGTAGGAGGTATGCGGGTAGAAATGCCCCTGGTGACTGACGGGAAGGTGAGCGGTTACAACGCGTGGTGGAAGCCTTTCAGACCGTTCCCCATCGATATGGCAGGATTCGCCATCAACGCCACACTGTTTCTTGAACACCCGGAGGCTAAGTTCTCGAGAAAAGTGCAGTCCGGGTTTCAGGTAATTGATCATTATTATATTTATTAGCTTCTGCCCGCGACTTCGTCCAAAATTGATATATTATTATTCTACGGGAACCGTACGTGTTTTCGGGATAAAAACTAGCTTATGTGCTATTTCAGGTGGTTTATCTGTCTCTGTGCTTTTCATCTAGATCCGTTTAGCCGTTATGGTGTAATTGAGTAAAAAACATACATCCGAACGTTCGCGTCTATACTTCTATACTAATATTATAAAGAGGTAACATTTGTTTGTAAGTTTGTATGTAGGGGGTAATCTCCGGAAGTAATGAACCGATTTTGAAAATTGTTTTACAAATTGAAAGCTACGTTATCACTGAGTGCTATAGGCTATATTTTATTATCAAAAAATTAGGGATCCGTAGGAAAAATCACGCGAACGAAGTCGCGGGGAGAGTGCTAGTTTATCATATAGTAGTTAAGATACCAAGTACAACTATAATTCAAGTACGAAAACCATCTTTAATGCTACGACATAATGCCGCTGTCAGTGTCAGATTGTCAGCATTGTATTGACGTTCTTTTAATTATGCTGGCGAACAAAGGGAAATATGTATAGGCAGCTAACTTGCTACTAGTTGGGATCAAGGTGTATGTTCTTATGACTAGTAAATAACTATTTTTGGAGTGAATTCAGCCGTTACTGTAGCATGCAATGTAACACGTAAAACATTGTGCTTAAGTATGTCATTATTATTATGCAACGGCACGTGAGACGTATTTAAAGTTAAAACATTTACTGATTTAATAAAAAAAGAAAAGTTGGAACTTTTACTGTCAATATAGCCATAATTAGAGCTAGAAATATAGATATACTATTTTTTTTTTGTAGTGGTCCGGACCAATCCGACAAAATAATATGACTTGGTTTTGTTAAAGATTTTTTATCCATAATCTTACTTTAGAAAGTTTAGAACTCATTATTTTTGTCCATATCTAACTTGTTTGTTGGCTGTAATAGCGACTTAACCCGGGTAGCACTTAAAAACCTTTTAAAAACCATTATTACAATAATGATAAAAACCATAATTATCTAATCTTCAAGCTTTACCAGAAACTACATGACATTTATGCAATGGTTTGCCGTCATTCTCATGGAAGTTAAATAGGTAACTAATGTCTTCATAGCAGAGCTACAAGTAGGGTTGTCAAAAATAGTATTTTTAACATAATCACCCTTAAAATAATGAAGATAGCGAAAAGGTGAAAAAAATAAAAATAGAACATTAGGTAAAAAGTGAACAAAGTTAACGTATTATTTACTTGATATACTTACCAGAATAATGTCCAGAAATAGTTATTGACATTTCGTTTTACGCTTATACATATACATTTTGAAACAAATGTTATTGCTTTAATTTTGATGCCTTTAAAATATTATTATATTAGTTTAGCATACTATATATATATATATATACTTTTTTATAAATATAGTAGTCGGACCTTTAATATATTTGGATACTATATTATGAAGTAGGGTTGACAACCCTAGCTGCAAGCCATGTTATTAGAAGGATATGGATAAGTAGATAGTAGTGGAAAACGTCACAAAGAAATTGCATAAACTATTGTTACAATCTAGTATTGTCTTAAGAAATGTCACGAGCGGAACTCGGCCTCTTCGTGATATTAATATTTCAATGTACGGAGTGCAAATAGACACCCATATCATGGGGATGCATTTTAAATAGCCTGTCCGCCATCTTGGACGTCCGCCATATTGGATTTAAGTCACGTGATTATTTTTTCGTATTCCTGACAGCAAACCCTTTCATTTGATACCCATATCATGGGGGTGCATTTCAAATAGCCTGTCCGCCATATTGAATTTAAGTCACGTGACTATTTTTTTCGTATTCCTGACAGCAAACCCTTTCATTTGATACCCATATCATGGGGATGCATTTTAAATAGCCTGTCCGCCATATTGGACGTCCGCCATATTGGATTTAAGTCACGTGACTATTTTTTTCGTATTCCTGACAGCAAACCCTTTCATTTGATACCCATATCATGGGGGTGGATTTCAAACAGCCAGTCCGCCATCTTGGGGAGGCCGCCATATTGGATTTGTAATGACGTTTCTTAGCTAGTCATGTATTGTCATCAGAACTCAGAGCGTGTGCAAAATTTCATCCCAATCGAAGACCGGAAAGTGGGTCAAATTAAGATTCCAAGATTTTCTTACATAGTTACTTACATAATAAGTCACGTGACTATTTTTTTCGTATTTCTGACAGCAAACCCTTTCATTTGATACCCATATCATGGGGGTGGATTTCAAACAGCCAGTTCGCCATCTTGGGGAGGCCGCCATATTGGATTTGTAATGACGTTTCTTAGCTAGTCATGTATTGTCATCAGAACTCAGAGCGTGTGCAAAATTTCATCCCAATCAAAGACCGGGAAGTGGGTCAAATTAAGATTCCAAGATTTTCTTACATAGTTACTTACAAGTGAAGCTAATATAAAGCGTGTAAAAAGGAAACTTTAATTTAAATTACGAAACACTTTGTGTTATCCTTATCAGTTTCAATTAATTAGTTTTTTACAATATTATATTAAGGTATTATATTTTTTTCTTATCAACTTTTTTTGTGGTATTTGAATTAAAACGGGGTAACCCGATATCCGTTTTCCGGTATTTAATTATGCGGCCGTAGCCAAATCTTGTTATTGGTATTACCCAAGGCTCTCTACTAATGAAGTGCGTACGAATGTAACGTAATTATCCCTAATTGAACACCAGTCAGAAAGTCTTGATACTTTTATACTTATACACTATGTAACAAAAACCCTGTCAGATCAGTGTTGCCGTTGATCAGTTTTTATGTTTTATTTTAATTTAATTACTTCATCTTTCTTCTTTTTTTTTTCACTGGGGATAAATAATAATCTCAAATCCATTAAATGGTTACGTATATGTGTACGCAGTACGCTGCCGAATAATACCCTTAAGGATCGGACAGGGTTTTTGTTACATGCTGTAAATGTCCAAACGATAATTCGGTTATAAAGGTGCCGCTAAAGACTCAATATTTTAAATTTTTGGTACATTATTCAGTAAGAGAACATTTGGTACCCATGACGTCAAACTGCGAGCACCATTTATGAGACGGCAGTACAAATTAAATAAATAAATATTTTTTTTTTAATTTAGAAACTTACCAGCTTCTGCCCGCGACTTCGTCCTCGTCAAAGTTATGATATATTATGGTATGGAAACCGTACATTTTCCGGAATAAAAAGTATCCTGTGCTATTCCAGACTATAATCTCTGTGTCTGTACTAAATTTTATTCCGGTGCATTCAAACCAAACAAACTTTAGCATTTATAAAATTAGTAAGGATGGCGTCATAGTGCAATCCTGGCAAGAAAAGTTTTCCTCCTAAAGGAATATTGAATCTAAATGGTTTAGATTTTAGAATGCTATGCAACAAATATTCTAACGCTTATTCAGTTAAGGTTCATGTTTCCGATAGCTTCAGGTAATGGAATGCCGGATATTGAACTAACTCGATGGACAATATGCATTGTTAGTCTAGAAATATTGTCGGTGTGTACCTACATACCTACTTTTGTAGTTGATAGTTATCTAGTAACACTAGGGTTGCCAAGTTTTTTTTTTATGTAATAATGAGGACTAAGTTACAAAACGGACTACATTTTTATTATAATTTTTGAAAAGGTATTTTTGTGCCTTTTGCGGCACTTAACATTTTGTGGAGATACCAACATATTAACAGTAAACAGTAATTTTTGGGTTATGATAATGAATGAGTACTTATGCATGAGGGGTATTATTATAGTAAATATTGTGTAAAGCGTACATTAAATATTACAAATTATAAAGAAAACTTACATGAAATGGTCTATTCTAAATACTCTATTTACTTAATACTCTTTTAATTTCTTTTTCTCTTCTCTCTTTTTAATAACAGGCAACCCTAAGTAACACACACACCCACACTACTAAATTGGTCGCTTCTAGGTACAGTAGATTTCCAGATTGTTTGAATCGATTACATTATTATGTGTAGGTAATCGTCCGTCGCTCGGATGTCAAGGCGCAATCACTCGGGCACGTGATTGTATAAATTAACCAGAATTCGAGCACTAGAAACTTTGATCACAAAAGCAGTTGTCACGGATTCGAGTGTCTGAAATTAGATGAACTTTCTTGAAGCCTGACGAATTTGGCCTTAGTCGACAGTACTTGACATCGTCCATTGTTCATTGCCACTTGGTAAGACTATGAGTCTGAATTGGGTAGTCTACACAATTAACCAAGAATTACAAGACACTTTTTCTCAAACACACTTTTTTTTTAGTCCGGAGAACCTGATTTAATTTCAATTAACTGTGTAATTAGATTTTCAGTTGCTTTAAAATTAAGAAAATAGTCAATTTAATTGACAAATAAGTGACATCACAGTTTGCTAATGTCATACAAAATCAATGGGGGCTTCGCGTTTTGACTACGTATAGAAAAGTATATTAATTGTTTGGTAGATCCACTACCCTATTCCAAAGCTTCTGCCTTTGTTGTCTTAACGCAAACAAAGCAGCAATAAACCTGTTCAGTTTTCATTCATTAATTGCTTTTGAACTCAAAGACATTAGAAATAGAGTTAAAAGTTGTCTGCATATAACTCCGCGCGGCATTTATTATCTTGCATGCAATTTTCAACAGTATTTCTGTTGTATTTTAGTTCATTATCAATTAATGAAACCTGCTGGATAGTTACTTAGCTATAAGTGTCGATAATGTAGCTTTCACTGAGTTCCAACCTTTGGCAGGCCCTTATCAGTCGCATCCTGTAGCATTGGTACATAGAAACCCGATGACCGAGGGTACAACAAATTGATAATATAAATAGAAAAAGTGGTTTATCTAACATAGCACGCATTAGATTCTAAAAAAAGATACAATAATTTGTTTACTGCATTGTATTTCAATGAAATATCTCATTAAAAAAACCCGTTTTATTCCTTGTCAACATTTACCATTAAATTGAACGTTTGTAATCAATAATATTGTTTCAACACACAGATGTAGTTTCAAAATAATCAATCTTAACTTTACTTGATTAGCATATTTCAGCACATTTTTGACAAAATATAAATATTCCGAAAATTTGTATTATTTATTCGATGGATTTGGATTTATGGATTATTATGTAGATTGTTTTTGTGAAACTTCAAGCTTCCTGATGATAATAATAAAATGATGATAGGCAGGCAGGCCCTGTATAGGCAGAATGAGAGGCTGGCCTCTCATTCTTCCTATGCAGGGCAAAAACCTCGGATCTTCTAGTACAGAGAAGGCACGAGCATTGACCATCACGGTTGCTCAAGGCAGTTGGCAATTACAGACTAATTTATATTATAAAGTCCAAGATTCCTCACGATTAATAATAATATCCTGACTAATTATACCCATATTTCATTTACAGGAGAGCGAAATATTAAAATACTTTACAACTAAAGAAGAACTGGAGCCGTTGGCAGACAACTGTACGAAGGTGTTCGTCTGGCATACACGTACTCAGAAACCAGCAATACTCAACCCTAAGAAGCTCAAGCGTCCCATCATCCCCGACGATCACATCGAAGTGTGAGTCGATAACAGTATTACATTGGTGGCTTCATGTACATACGGGGAGTCGCATCCCAAAACAGAACAAAAACCCGTCATACATTGAAGGGTTCAAACGTTCTCTTTATAAAGTTGATCTTTTACAATCTATCTTTAAGTATTCGAATACTCAATTGGTGTATACTCAGATCAAAATTGTATCGTCTAGATAGTCTACTTTTTGTAGATCTTTTCCCCTTTTACTTTATAATTTGTTTGCGTGTTGTAATGGAAGCGAATTTATACAATATTCTGAATTTTTAGCTCCGTAATGCCACAAAATTCTTTATATTAATTAATGTAGTTACAAAATTATTATTTGTGCAATTAATAAGAGATTATTAATTATACCATTTATTATTCACTTGGTATACTATCAAGAACAATTATTTGAAAGGCAATATTAATTAGTAAAATGTGAAGTAATATATTTTAATTTAGAATGATCAAAGAATCGAGTACGTAAAACATAGCCCTGACTTATAATATAGCATAAAATATACAAAAAGCGTCATATAATAAATAAATAAAATAGGTTTTATATGTAAATGATGCGTAAAATGACGACATTTTCGAAAAAAATATTTTGTTTTTTTTTTAAGTAAATCATGTTAACAATAACATAGTACTTACATCAATATTTATTTAACTACCTACAGTGATGCAATGAAAATATATCCTGACTGTCACAAAAATAAGGCGGCAAAAGGCTTCTTATCGCTAAAAGAAACAAGAAAGCATACGATAGAAATCGTCGACTATTTATTAGGTTTACTGCGGTGGTTAACCAGTATATTAAAACATTTTTATGGGCCCACTATCAAGAAGCGACCTTTTTTTGCTAATACTGAAGACACAATTTTGTATTACAGTTATGCCATTATGTTGGAATTGATATTAAAATTTGATGATATATGATAACCTATACCAATTGACGAAATGCGAAATAATAACGCATATTACCTCGAAACATTATTTCAAGGTAATCCATTATTTCAGTCAAGCGCTTTGAAGGTCAGAACTTAAACGCCTGGCTGAAACAATGACCAACGGAAAATGACTGGCAACAATGAATGTTTTTAACAATATCCCGTATAAAAATAATGTAAGTGAAAACGGTACCTACGGTGCCTGATATATGAACAATGAACAGAGCATTTAACAGGGACGTAGCTATCGCCGTATCAAAGATACGGGCCCCACCAGCTACTGGGGCCCCTAAGCCGTGTAAGCAAAAATTCGTATAATATCTACTATCTCACTTAAACTCTTAGGGTGTTACCACACCAATCAATCGATAGTCGATCGACATCGGTCGACGTTGATCGATTGGTGTGGTAGCTTTAATTGATCGACGGATACCGGTCAACTAACCAATCGATCGATTGCCGGTCAATGGTAGAATGGATCGATTGGTCTAGTAAAAACTATCGATCGACGTCCACCAATCCATTCTACCATCGATCGATGGCATCTATCGGCTATCGATCGATTGGTGTGGTAGAAACTAACGATCGACGTCGACTAATCCATTCTACCATCGATCGATGGCATCGATCGACGATCGCTCGATTGGTGTGGTAACACCCTTGGCCGTATACTAAACTTCCCGAAAAAAAAAAAAAACATTATTAATGTTTCTTTTGTGGAAAATCTTGACCCTCCTTTTGGGCTTCGCCACAGTTCCCCCAACAAACTTTGGGGCCCGTCATGGGTAAGCTACGCCACTGGTATTTGATGGATTAGTAGTAAAGATACTGGTTAAGACTAATCTGACGCATCCTATGCAACTTCATTGACACCAAAACTTTTCCCTATTTCCGTTCTTAGTCAAGTCTTTTTTGATTTATTACAATAAATACATAACATTACATTTACTTGCAGCGTTTAGTGGTAAATTATAGCAACATCAAAATAAACCAGTTTTAAAAAGAGTTGAAGGTTAAATCTAGTGACTGGTTGTGCGATCAATCACTGTATAATTTTAATAAAAAAGTAAATATGTTATTTGAATTCTAATACATTAAAATGTATGAGCGGTATAATGATTATATTTTGAGCTCGAAAGAGGCTTTCAAGGTTTCCAAAAAAATATATTTTATATGATTTTGTCACAATCTGTCATAATAATTAGTCACAAGTGTATGTAATTCGTGTTATTGATTTCCAAATTGATCCACTGCGTTCAGTATTATTACTATTTCTTTTTTATACTGTGGACTCTTTTATAAAATAAATTCTGTATCGCGTAGAAAATGCTAGATTGTATAATTTAACATTTTGTACGTATTAGTAATTTAACGTAATAGCATAATTATATTTTACGAAAATAACATCCTCTAGTGTAATGCTAGTCTTATATTTTATATAATGTTTTGCAATCGTAGATTTCTTATTACAAAAATACAAACCTGTAATTAATTACTAAAAACATGTTTATTGTATCATAGTCGTCATAATACTATCTTTAGATTTTAATAAATTATTTTATAGACATTAGTTGGGAAACATGTAGCAACTATTTTAGACGTTTAATATGTTCTTTAATATAAACGCCATCATGCACTGTTGCCATCTAGATTTAGTCTGCGAAATCTTTCGTTTGAGGCATTCTTGTGGGGCGTATTATGTTAGTCTACGAATAACTTTAACGTTAATTCGCTTTAAATAAACATAACTTAAATCGAATAACGTAATAGATAAGTATTTGTGTACTTTCATAATGATCAGAGATCGGAATATCTAGAATATAATATTTACCTAAAGTTCGACGAAGTAAGTAACAGAGTTGATAATACCTTCTCTAAAATCCCCGAATTATAAACATGACGATTAAATCCCGGGATTTAAGATATTGCAAAATTATTTAATGCGCTTTTAATACTTTTGAATTAAATTATTATAATAAAGAATCTTATAAGAGTTCCGTATTAAAACTGTTAAATTAAAGATTATAGGAGTCCGTTAGTTCAATGTACCTATATAATATCCATGTAAATAAAGCCAACTTAATTCTAATTTACCCATTAAAAACAAAACATTTAAAAATTGGAATATGATTCTTCAAATCAATAATTTGTAACTACATACATACATATACTAAAAGTTCAGTTCGTGTTTTTATAATCCCGGGTTTTAATAGTCATGTTTATGATTTCGGGATTTTAGAGGAGGTATTATCAACTCTATGTTACTTTCTTCCTGGAACTTTAGTAAATATACTCTACCTATCCCGATGTCTGATAATGACCTATAATACTTACCTGACGGTAAACATGAGTATTATAGTTTTGTTTGTCCATTTTGAACGTAACTGACTTGAAATGGACAAGCAAAAAATATACTCTACTGTTTGCGCTCATTTATTATTAAAATTAATTAAGTGCTATACTAAATGATTATCTGAGATTTAAAACGCTTCTTCCGTTTGGATTATTGACTGTACCTTTTTAACTACTTAATTATATGGTGTTCATTCATAATAGGACAATAAGCATTTGTGTCACAACCTTCTTTATAGTTTATTTTTCTCGTTTAATTTTTTTCGTTCCATAGCAAAAACTGGCTTGAACACAGCACAATACTGTGTTTGTTATAAATCATAAATGAAAATATCTGTACTACAAATATACTTAAAACCAGTGTGCTTTAATATTAAGGAGCTATGAAAACCTACCCGCATTTTTGAGTTACTGCCAAAAAACGGAAAAGATATTAACAATGCGCTCTGGGTAAGTATAGTTAAGTAGAAACGAACCCGACACGAACGAACCGTTTTAACATTTAAGTCCCTTGAGCCTAAATTTGCACTTACATGGGCAAGTAGACTGCGCAACTCTAGACAATAGGATATAATGACACCACCAAACAATTGTCGTACTTTTTATGACCTGAGAAAAACGTGACTCTTCCATAAATTTTGTATGGAAAGACAACTGTGACGTCACTTTTGTGCCGGCTCGACTAACTATTAACTGATTTGTAAGCAATTAAAAATAAAATTTTACAGTTAATTGAAAACTAATCAGGTTCTCAGTGCTAAAATGAAGTGTTTCTTTAGAGAAGTTATGTCATTGAATTATTGGTTAATGGTGTCATCCACCCAATTGTAAGAAGTCGTGACGTCTACGGTGGAAACTCCACGGTAGCCGCGAAATTCAATTTTTCTTACGTTTTTTGCAATTTGCAATTCAGTATTAGGTTTAAGGTTGATTAAAGTATAATTCGCGGGCGTAAAAAGTATGTATTTTCAGAATTATAACCATTAAAATCAGTATAATAACTCCATAAATCGGTATAATCCTAAAATGTCATGATTTCATGAAATAGTCATTCTTTCGGGTTACCTGGAGTTTTATTGCTGACTTAAATGATTATAATTCTGAAAATACATACTCATTACGCCCGCGAATCATACTTTAATCAACATTAAACCTAATACTGACTTGCAAATTGCAAAAAAACGTAAGAAAATTTGAGTTTCGCGGGCTACCGTGGAGCTTCCACCTAAACACCGAAGAATTAATAGCAATAAAAATGCCATGATTGTGTAGAAATTGCTTAGAATTGCGAGTTTTAATTGCCCATAAAGGTGCACCATAAGGAATTAGTCCACAAGCCTAATTAGTCAGTAGCTTTAACACTTAAGAACTAGCGTACCGAACAAAGTTTCTTCCCCACAAAGTTCTTATTGCACTTTCCAAGTAATTTCTTACTTGACAACTCGTTATAATCCTTTGTTTTTATACTAGTTGTTAGTCTTAGCTGTAATACTAAGCATAATAAATTAGTTTGTTACGAAATGCTCAAACTTTCGAATCGGTCTAATACTTGATTCTATAATAGCGTAGACATCGTTTTTGTACTTATGTATTGTTATTTTACTGAAAATATTGTCAGTAAACGATAATTTTATCAACTTGACATGTGTCAACTTCCACTGATAATATGTAACGGCGAGTACGAACTTCTATTTTGTACCTTAAGTGAAGAATGATACAGGTCAATATTTAAAGCGGTAAACAGTATATTTATAGTAATATTATCAAGTCTTTTATGTGATTTTAATGCTTAAATTAGTCTTACAATCGATGTTTCTATATCATTAAACGGAAAACAATTTTTGAATTCCGTTGCGGCATAAAATAATTTATTTTTTAAATGCATTCTTTTTTCAAAAAAACAAGGAGGTCTTGACAGTTGTCACTCTTCATGAAGGCTACAGAATTTGCATATAAAAATGCATCAAAATCACTATTGATTTGTATGTTAATATTTCTTTAAATAACTTAAACATAGTTTTTAAAAACATGTAGGGTGTTAACTACATGTTTTCGCAGTGACATACACATGTACAAATCCGAACAGGGGTCATCAGTCATAATTCTAATGACCCCTTTTCGGGTTTGAATAACCAAAACTATTGTAGTGCAATTGGGTAGCTGACACCTCCAATCAATTTACATACTCTTTATAAGCTGTTCGTACGTTTCCCCCCTAGATTTTGTATGGCAATAGTATACTGTGACGTCACTTATTCGCAAACCCAATTGACTAACTATTTATTGATTTGAGAGAAATTAAATTTAATTGAAAATTAATCTGGGTTTTAGCTCTAAAGCCGGATTTACATTACGAAACAAGTGTCAGTGTGAAACTTCTTTCGTTTAAAATATAGTGTCGTGAAATTATCAGTATCGCGGAGATAATGGCCCTGTCAAAATCAAAGCTGTAGAGGACCACACGTCCACTCTGCCAAGGTGCTGTCGCGACAATAGTTTCGCGTCGCATTTACATGATGAAATTAGTTGCATGACATTAGTTTTACAAAAAATATGCGCATAGCACGAAACTACTCTAGTGTCACAAAAGTAATACATGCATTGTAGAACTAAACGTTTACACGTGAAATTACTGGTCAAATTAGTGTTATAAAACTAATTTCAAGGCACTAATTTCGTAATGTAAATCTGGCTTAAAATAAACAGATATTTACAGAATTTGTGTCTTGTAATTAATAATTGATGGTGTCTACTACTTAATTATGGGGTTTGTGCTCGCAGTAGGTATCTGAACTACTACTACTACTACTTAAAGACTTCTGTAACGCTTCCTTAGAAATAAGGGATCTATTGGTTGAATTATAATTCAGTTAAGATACATATAAATATTTTATGTTATTGTTTAAATTAATTTATGCATATCGAATCTCAATTGTAAACAAATATTATCTTCCTATAATTTATTATTTGAAGGAAAATGAATAAACTGTAACTTTTAAAGTAACTACTTTCATTTATTTGACCGAATGTAATACAATACCACAAGGCCTAAAATTCCTTGATAAATTATTGTCGAACAATTAAATTATTATTGTATTTAAATACGTAATTTTGAACAATATCATTTTATTGAATGACCGTATGTAGCGATGGCAATACCTAATTTAAAATATTAAATTGTATTCTTAAAACGAAAAATGTAGTGTTTAAGTGCGAACGAGTAGGAAACTCTTTATGTGATGATTTTTTAGATTTCTATTTCTATAATTTTGTAAATAGGTAACTTCTTATTAAATTTTACTGTATGAGAATAAAAAAACGCAAATGATGATCCGTGTAAGTATAATTGTTTTATTTTTCTATTATGAAGGTTGCATGCTAGGGCAACCTGGCTGAAATGTTATTATTCGAAACACATAGACGAATTCAAATAAGGTTTCGAATTTCGAAAAAAAGCGGTTAGATTTTTGTAAATGAGCATTTGTTCGGTCACCGCTCGTCATGTGAGCGGCAACCTCAAATCGCAAAGTAATCGCGCCTTTCAGTAAAATGTAGTTAGAGTCCTATACACCGATAAAAGCTAGAAGCAGTTCCTCTACCACAGCCACACACAGAAGTACTTATATAAATCCTTTATTAAAATTATGACAGTGCTAACTTTTGCCCGCGGCTTTTATTAATTTAATTAATTAATAAACAACTAATTTTAAAGATAAATCAGAAAATTATTTATAGAGAGATGAGAAATATAAACTCATGAGTAGGACAAACAAATTGTGTATCTAGATATTGACTTGGCTCGCGGGGCTGTTGACATGGGTACAGCAGTCCCGCCGATAGTCGACCAATAGCACTGGGTCATCACTAGGTATAGTGTGGCCATTAGTGCTGTGCACTCCCTGAGGTATGCGCGCGGCGAGACGGGGGGGAGAATCAGCTGCTGCGCTCTGTCAGTCTGCCGCCGACGCTCACGGCGGTAGCTAGCATTTGTTTGTATCGGACTGTCTATGTCAGACGCACATGAGATAAATATTCAAAGATGGGTCGTGCGTTATCTCGTGAGGTCAAGACCGTCATTTTTAAAATGGTCGAATATTTTAAGAAAAGAAAAGTAGACAAAAAGTTTTGAATAGAATAGTGATGCGAATATTGCCAAAATCGGAGCGGAGGCAATTTTCAATTCAAATGTACTTTCTAAAGTTTATCTTGGATCTCTGACATCGGTGAAGGAAAACATCGTGAGGAAACCTCGAATTGTAATTAATATAAGTCTGGAATCGCCAATATTAAAGCTTTACATAAAATATTGTAAACCGATATCGTAAGATCAGTCCGACAATATCGATCTCATGTGAACTCATGCACTTTTTTCTTCGCCTCCCACCTCGCCGCGCATACCTCAGGGAGTGCACAGCACTAATGGTCACACTATAGGTATATTAAGTTTATCTTGGACATCACTGACATCGCTGAAGGGAAACGTCGTGAGGAAACCTGGACTTAGATATACTAGCCATTACTGTCCAACTCGAACCATGTCAGAGGCCCTTGAGGCGATTCTGACATCAGGGTGTGTCGTAAGACCTTACTGCCCACACGATAAAGAAGATCACTATATTCTACTACAACTCTTTTACCTATCCATCAATATTATAATATCTATCTCATCCTACCTATACGTAGGTATCTAGGTACTTTACCGACATATTTTTCCGAAGGATTTACCTTCGTAACCAAGTTAGCTAGGTAAATCAAAACTTCTGAAATTCAATTTACCCAATAATCAAAGGAGGTTTGTGATGCAAAATGTTTTCGACGTGCCACTGACTTGCAAAACTTTTTGAGTGACAAGTTTTTTCTTCTCTAGCAGGTACTTAGGTTAAGGCGGAGTCGGCTGTACAATCGAGGGGTGAATTTGAATGAATCTGGAAGAATATTACCTACCTACAAGTCTGTGGGCTTGTTTGCTTTTTACAAGCTTTTATTTATTATTTAGCTTGCACTGTTTGTATGTATGTATGTAAGTTGTCCTTTCTGCAAACCATTTTTCGACCATTTCTTGGTAACCGATTGAGCTGAAATTTTTCATAGGTACCTACACCTGTTAGTTCTGCTGACAATACAATGTCCAATAGGTAGGTAGGTACTCAAAATTGTAATAATTTTAAATTAAAGATTGTTTTTAAAAATAATTTTATTTGGTTAGAATGGACCTAAGTTTAGGTTGGTAGAAACCTTTCAGAT
Organism: Hoplodrina blanda; assembly: GCA_949316365.1. Classification (NCBI taxonomy): domain Eukaryota; kingdom Metazoa; phylum Arthropoda; class Insecta; order Lepidoptera; family Noctuidae; genus Hoplodrina; species Hoplodrina blanda. The sequence continues at coordinate 6,868,947 of OX438589.1, read as the reverse complement.
CGAATAAAAATTATTCTGAATCCTTCTTTAGTAAAAAATTCTGCCGTTGATTCACTCATGAATTTAATCGTTCTGTCGGCGGATCTTTCGTAGTGAAAAAGTTCTGGATCGACCCACGACGGGTAAAAAGCCTACACAACGAACCTAAAACAAAACAAAAAAGGTTGTTCTAACGAAAATAATCTAAGTAAGTATGTGAAGATTGAAAAAAATAAGAGGTTTTGGATAAAAAGATAGGTAAGCAACCTACCCATCTGAAATTTCCAACGCGCGTTATTTAAAAATAAGATAGAATTGTCGCTTGATTCAAATACCTACCCACTTCAACATTTGCATAAGTACCTACCTAAATTCCATGACACTACATAAGCAATGTAAACTAAGCCGTAGGTAGGTCCAATAACGTAACGCCTGTCAATTAAACGGCGAAGTCTGTCGCAATCTAGCCGAGTGGTTTGCCATGTTAGCTCGGCTACCCCTGAGTGTCCGTAGTGTCCGTCCACTGCCTCTCAATGGGTCGATTAGTTCACACTAGCCACTAAAACAGAACAGCTTGAATATAGTGTAAGTACCTACAACCGCAAACACTTCCTACTAGTCTATACATTTTTATAAGTAGGTACGTAGATACATGCATGCATATCTACAAATAAATAAAATTGCAATGTCTGTTTGTAATGTCAAAATAACAGTGTGCGTGTGGTACGAGTGATCTTTTTTAAAAGTTCATTTGATCCGGTTTAAAAAAAGATAAGTAATTGTGTATAACTGTTGAAACATGATGGTAAAGTGAAAAAACTGTTAAACTTGAAGTAAAAAAGTTATGGTGAAAAAACTAGATCACTCAATCTGCCCGTTTGAAGAAAATGTCATAACACGTATCTCAGAACATACCACCTTCGTGGTTTTAAATTTCATCTCAAAAAACTGTAGATAACATATCAAAGCTAGTAATAATTACTCGTTTCATTGGAATGTCGCGTCACAAAGTTATAACGCTTAATGTGGATCACTCAATCCACACATGTGGCGGTCTGAGTGATCTTTGATTGACCGCCTTAGACTAAATAAGTACGTAATATTTCTTTTGAATATTATACATAAGCTTGAAGATAAATTGTTGAAACATAAATCGTGACTAAATACCTATTAGTTCAAGAGCTAATGAAAGTTGAAAATTTGATAAACTGCAGACCTGAGTGATCTTATATTTACGAAATCCAAACTCGTAGCCAAACGGAGCTTACATTCAAAACTGCTCATTAAACTGTTAAAACTTTTGATACATCATCTGCTTGTCTACGTATTATACTTTAAGAGTTATCGCATATTTTACATTCTCAAGGAAAAAATTTGTAGGGTGTCCAAACGTTTGCGGCAATTACGGCGACCCGTCATAAACTAGTAGCTGGAGAGACGGCCATGGCGTGAGGGCGCGACGGTCGGTGCTGCAGATAACCTCTCGCTTCCGGTCGTGTTACAATCCATGGTCGAGGCATAGTCATGGGACAACGTCGTCGTCTCTTTGCAAGAAAGTGACATAGAATTTGGCGCGGGATCCGTTCCCAGAAGGAACAGATAAGTATTTGTATTGCCTACAAATAGTTGTTCCGGGTCTGGCTGTATACCAAAACTATCGCGTTCAAAATAGCACTCAAATAGTATAAGATCCTGCTTAACAGGGTTTTTTTCGTGGAACCCTAATACATCGACTTTCCCTCATCTAGTTGCCTAATATTTTAAATAATACTTGTAAGGACAGTTAGAAATAAGATTCATGTGATTTCTTTCTAGTTAGAAAATTCTAAATAAGGGAATTCGTTCAAAATTTGTTCCGGGTCTGGCTGTATACCAAAACTATCGCGTTCAAAATAGCACTCAAATAGTATAAGATCCTGCTTAACAGGGTTTTTTTCGTGGAACCCTAATACATCGACTTTCCCTCATCTAGTTGCCTAATATTTTAAATAATACTTGTAAGGACAGTTAGAAATAAGATTCATGTGATTTCTTTCTAGTTAGAAAATTCTAAATAAGGGAATTCGTTCAAAATGTATAATGTTATGTGTCTTATTAGAATTACTTTATATAATCCATTGCAATTCCAACTAGATTAAGTTAGAATAATGCGAATTAGAAAGGTTTTTTGAAGAAAATTATGTAAGAATTTAATGTATGCCAATAATTACGTAACTTGAAAATGGAAAACTTTATTTAGTAAGGAATGGTAAATATTTAGATTATATCCGATAGAGACTGACTAAAAAATAAGATTACAACAAGAATTTTGAAAATCGTGCAGAAATTGTAAAAGTTACAGCGGATCAAAGGTAGTAAAAATATCGAAAGTGCGATTTTCACGAGTCCTTGTTCAGATATTTTTTTGTGTGACATATTACTGTTCTTTAATTCATTTTAATTAATAGATAATGTTGTCCCCTTTCTGGAAAGGTATAATTTGTGTGAAAGGTAAATTAAATAAAAATGGGAAAGAGTTCGGAAAGGAAGAGCCAAACTCTGATGTCAAGAACCGAATCATCGGGTTGTTTTATTTGCGGCTAGTACCTCCGTGGAAGTGGATCGTTCGGATTACAATTACGCATACACTAGGGGTGCGTGGGACGTGCATCACCAGCACCGCAAAAGGGGTGCTTGTCAGACGTGGGGAGGCCGTCCCCGGACTACGGTTGGTCGTGGACCAAGCCCCGTAAACCGCCACAGCTATCGTGGGTGCGTTTACATAGTTCACGTGTCATATCTATGTCACTTCCTTGCAAAAAGACGACGACGACGTTGTCTCATGACTATGCCTCGACCATGGATTGTAACACGACCAGAAGCGAGAGGTTATCTGCAGCACCGACCGTCGCGACAAGGTCTCGGAGCTGCGCTGCCCAAGCTAGGCACTCCTCCTAAATGCTGTCGATGCTATCCAAAATGGTGGCAACCGAAGCGTCGGCTCCCGGACTATGCGGTACGAGTACTTTCCGTCATCCATGTCCGTCACACCATGGCCGTCTCTAGTAGTCTCTCCAGCTACTAGTTTATGATGGGTCGCCGTAATTGCCGCAAACGTTTGGACACCCTACAATTTTTTTCCTTGAGAATGTAAAATATGCGATAACTCTTAAAGTATAATACGTAGATAAGCAGATGATGTATCAAAAGTTTTAACAGTTTAATGAGCAGTTTTGAATGTAAGCTCCGTTTGGCTACGAGTTTGGATTTCGTAAATATAAGATCACTCAGGTCTGCAGTTTATCAAATTTTCAACTTTCATTAGCTCTTGCACTAATAGGTATTTAGTCACGATTTATGTTTCAACAATTTATCTTCAAGCTTATGTATAATATTCAAAAGAAATATTACGTACTTATTTAGTCTAAGGCGGTCAATCAAAGATCACTCAGACCGCCACATGTGTGGATTGAGTGATCCACATTAAGCGTTATAACTTTGTGACGCGACATTCCAATGAAACGAGTAATTATTACTAGCTTTGATATGTTATCTACAGTTTTTTGAGATGAAATTTAAAACCACGAAGGTGGTATGTTCTGAGATACGTGTTATGACATTTTCTTCAAACGGGCAGATTGAGTGATCTAGTTTTTTCACCATAACTTTTTTACTTCAGGTTTAACAGTTTTTTCACTTTACCATCATGTTTCAACAGTTATACACAATTACTTATCTTTTTTTAAACCAGATCAAATGAACTTTTAAAAAAGATCACTCGTACCACACGCACACAAAATAACAACTTTATCCTAATACATAGGTAGCCTACCTAATAATATGAATGTTTACACTGTTGGTAAAAAGCGGCCAAATATTATATTATATTATATTATTTAGTTAAAATAACTTCATTTTAGTGATACTTATTTGTAGATATGTATCTAATTTATAGTAGGTCTGTTGCTTGACCCACCTAACTGGCTAGTGAGTCAGTTAGGTGTGTCAAGCAACAGCTATAACCGACTGTACCTATGTAATTATATTTTACAATGCTTTGCTTTGCTTTGCTTTGTAATCTTCTCATTTGATTTGTAATCCTTAGGATAGGCATGAGCGCCGGCAGCAGGGTTGCTGCCGGTGCTCATGCCTTTTTTTTTTTTTTTTGAGGTGGTAAAAATCTTCAATTAATGAGTCCTTCCGTCCTGGGCGGGGCGGAAGGGACTGTCAGACTTTTACTGACTAAAAAACCACCCTGTTCCTTCTGTTGCCCTTTACGTTCCGGGGCCACGGTATCCTGTTAAGACGTCCCGCAACCCCGGCAGGCGTTTGGCCCCGTTGGGGGGCCCCGTCCCTGTGCTGACAGCTCTTTGAGGCGCGCGCGAACAGAACGCGCCGTCGACCCGGGCATGGTCCTTGATCGGACGGCGAGCTACCCATTATTCGCCGTCCGCAAGCCCGCGCCTACGGTGGCCGGATGTCGCCTCGCGACGTCCGACGCCCTGGGCGTCTCCCGCGGCGGCTGGGGCGTGAGGTGGAGGGTGTTGTTCTCTCCCTCACGCGGCCCGCCTCCTCCTTCGCTAGCATTACTGCTTCGCAGAAGGAGGTGACTGCATCCCATTCCCTCTCGCCCCGGAGCATGGCCTGAACCAGGCCCGGGCGCGAGAGGTCGCCGCCGCCTATCGCCTCCGTGGTGCTCATGCCTTTAGGTGCCTATTAGTATTTAGAGAGACTGTCTTTTATACCTAGCAGTCTCCGCAAAAAGCCCAATATTAACGAACAAACTCTTCACTTTGGTACCTACCATCATAAAAAGCACAATAAAATTGTTTGAACACAATGCTCCTATTCGTCAAAAACTCCCAGTATCCGCTAAATTACTCTGTGAACACGCTATGTTCTCGTAAAACCACGTGTTTTGCTCGTTTTGCTACTCAAAATGATGCTACCATTGAAAATTGCGAAAGTTTACGAGAAGCTGCGCGAATTTTTCAAAGAAAATATGGGCGAGCTCTCGAAACTTGGCCAATAACGCCAGAAGTGCAGAACTGGAACTAGTAGCACTCACTTAACTGTGATCAATCTATGTGGACTGTATCGTGAAATGTTATACTATCGATATTGTAGATGTAGGTACGTAGGCTACATATAGAAATCATGAGGTAAGTAGGATGGTATATGGTAGAACCTAAAGGCCTTAGAAATTTTGAAGTTTGGAAATCTGTTTAAACATGGTTAAAATAGCCAGAGTCTCTACACTGCCTACCTAACTATATTTTTATCAATCATAAAGAAAAAAAGAGAAAAAAGGCAAGCAGATTCACATTAAATTAGGTGCCTAGGTATAAAGTACCTCTAAGGTATGCCTGGGTAGTCATAGGTATAGAAAGACCTATTTAGGTATCAGTACCTTACTAACTCTTCCAAGTGATTAGGTACCTTATTACCAGTAGGTAATACGGTAATACCTTGAAAAGAGTTCCTGGAAAAACTTGGAGGAGGTCTTGGCCCAACGCCCAGCAGTAGGACAACGTAGGTACCTAGGCTAGTGAAATAAAACATATTCGGAGGGTAAGTAAGTATTAGGAGGGTACAAAGCGAAGGTACCTATACATTTTAAGTTTTAGATTAAAACCAGACTCGTAGGATGTTCCAGCCCGAGGATGAGCAACGAAAACTAATTGGCTATCACAAATTACACAAGGCTAGCGGTCAATTTGCCTAGAAATTACTGGCAATTGAGGTAACCTAAGGCTTTTAATTACTACAGAATGTATTAACTTACTCACTTGGGGCCGAATAAAGAGTGAGGGGCCAAACTGTAGTTCAGATAATGTGGTAGACAATTAAGTATACAATGCATAGCAAAAATAGTTCCTACGTAGGTAGTTTGTTTAATTTAATATTTGAAAGTCAAAGTCAAAGCATTCATTAAAATTTAACCATTTAGGTAGGTACAGTGAACTTTTAAATAGGTAGTCAAGGAGTTAGTTAGTTGAAAAGTTGAAGGCAGTTGCTTGTTCTAAAACGTAGGTAGACATAGAGAAGAACGAGCAAGAAACTCCACGGATACTCTTTTCCATAAAGATGTTACAAAATCCTTATTACATAGGGTATTCTTCTTGCTTCTACTTACTAAACACTTAGGTACGTATACCTACCTGCCTAGCCCTTGATTATCTCAAGAATCCTTAACTGATTTGAATTAATAATTTTCTTCAATTATTCTACAGACCTCAGCAAGGTTCTGAATTCTAATCGAACGGAATTTGGAAAATTATCCCGCGCCATTTATTTATTCATTGGAATTAAGTAGGTAGGAATCTACTTCTTTACTTAGCCAGCTTTCAAAATAATGGAAGACACTGTTGGCGCAGTGGTTGAGCGATTGGCTGCTGAGTTGCGTGTCTCGGATTCGATAAACGCACATAACAAATTTTTGTATGGCCTACAAGTGAGTTTTTGTTTTAAACGCACCGACAATACAGAAGAAAAGCTCAGGGTAGCTCAGAGCTTTTTTTAAAACATTGCTCATGTTTTAAAAAAACGCATCGGTGGTATACCTTATTAAGCGTAAAGAAAAACAGTTTCTAAAGTAAGGATTTATAACGGTGAATTCACGTTTTTGACTTTTTGTTGTCAATATATTCAACCAATTATTGGATACATACATAACATCACACCTGCTATCCCCGAAGACTTGACCCGAGAATCGAACCCAAGACCTCACGCTCAGCATTCGCGCTTTGCGACCACTAGACCAGCGAGGCAGTCCAATTATTTAAAGTCATAAGATAGATATTTTCACTTTGCCATCTTCAGCATTACAATCAAAACCTTATTCCTAGATAACTTCTAAATTAATCATCCTCTAAATACTCCAAAATCTTTCAAACGCCACAATAGAGGCTTCAAAGTAACCGCTAAATTACTCTTCTAATGAGCACAGCGCTTTAATCTCAAGACATGTAAGGAATTTCAAATAGAAACTTCTAAACATTTTTCAGTTAATTTCCAACGGCGTACCAGGGTACAAGGTTATAGTAGGAGCATTGATCTACAAGTAAGGAGGTGGAAATTAGCTTGGATGAAGTTCCTCAGGCATATACCTTACAGTGTGCAGTGGAGTAAATGAACCTATGGGAGACAGTATTACAGCTTTTTGTTATCATAATCTCTTTGCTGAGTGCTGCAATTTTGTACCTACGCTAGCTTGTATAGGCAGGCCACGCGCAGTTTTTATAGTTTATGATTAAGCCGAAGTTCTAAATAATTCCACGGAAACATAAAAACGGGATAAAAATTTACCTATTCATATCAGTCTTTTGCCGTCTATGTCTTTCAACCGATTCCGTTCAGTTGTTTAATCGTGAAAGAGTAACAAACCAACATCCATTCATCCATCCATGCATCCATTCTCACAAACGAGTTTAGTGCACCCATTAGTACACCCACATTTTGCCAGTTATGTTTAGGTCCCATGTAATAGGGGGCGAGTCTACATTGCCATCAACTGGGCACAAATCCAGACTCCGATCTTTTTATAATACAAACCCAACTTTAATATCCTGTAGTGACCTCAATTAAAAACACGAGGTAGGTACCTGACTCAGATAAAATCTCCTATTCGTGACCAAAACCATCAAATCCCGTCCTTACACGACCTTACAGACTATCACCACAGTGTCACATAAGTTTAGCAAACATTTGGTGTGAGCCTGATTTCCATTACGGTAGGGTGAGCGTCATTTATCTTAAATAAGGGACGTTGATTGTCACTGGAGCACGTTGTGACGTCATGGCGTCGCCGTCGCTCACTGCAGGTAGGATTAACAAAGAAAAATTGTGTTGTACGAGAAAATGTCGAGTTTGTTTTTGTATAATTTAATTGAGAGATTTTTCCCTTTGTTGCGATTAGGTATTTAATTTATGAAATGTTTTGCTCCAATTGGTAGGTTAACCCATAATGTTGAATTGGGTACCTGGTTGACACCATGAACAAATAATTGTAAGACATGACTTCTCTGAAGAAACACTTCATTTAGCCCTAAAAACCTAATAAATTCTCAATTAACTGTAAAATTATATTTTAATTGCTTTTAAATGATTAAATAGTTAGTCAATTGAGTCGGCACAAAAGTGACGTCACCGTTGTTTTTTGCATACAGAATCTACGGAAGAATCGGGTTTTGACAGGTCATAAAAAGTACGTCAATTGATTGCACCAATTTTCACCACCAATCAATTGACGTACTTTCATCTTCTAACAATTTGAATAAAGTAGAACATTAACATAAAAAATGTTTTAATTCATTATTGTTGTTTAGATACACAATTCTGTAGGCTTTGCTCAGGGGGGCAATTCTACTTGATTGTCGCTGAGAAGAGATTGCGACTACATTTCGAACGATTTTAATTAGTAGTCTTAGCTTTCAAGTTTAGCCAGCTTAGGGACTTACCTAATTAAAGTTCAATGCAGAAAACATTTTTGTAGATCGGAAATCCTTCTTTTATGGGCCTACCTACATTTTGGAACGAGTAACTAGCTTCAACTTCATGACTAACTGACCGACTCCTTAACAATCCAAAAGTGCCCGAAATTGAAATAAATTACTTGTCTTGTATTACAAAACTGCATCAGGTCCCTCAAACATGCAACCAAAATCCCATTACCCAAAATGACATAACAAACTCGCACGAAATGACATCTTGAACAAAAGTTGCAACGTGTGGCGTTTACATGAGATTCTACATCTCCTAGAATTTCCACTGAAGCGGAGACAAATTATGGAACTAAATTCCGGTCTCCGGAGTTAAAATATTGCTTTTCTGCATACGTCCTGAAATATGGGCGTCATCTGCAATGTTGCTTGATATAAATTGCTACAGGAGAAGTATTCTAGAATCCTCACCTGTAATTAGGGAAATGTCTCGTCTAGATGCAGATTAATTGTCTTTGTGAACGTTTTAATCTCATTTGCGTTTCTGTTGCGACAAGCTAGGAAATTGTTTTTTAACGAGGCTTTTCTTGCTCGGAAGCTTTTAGAGTACGTAGGTATCGTTTTTTTGTTGGAATTTAAAGGCAAATAATTTGAATCTTATTAGCTCAAAAATATACCTCGCCATCATGACGTAATGATTCTTTAAAAGTATTGTCCAACAAATCAGGCATAACGAACACACGTGTTTTACAGTTTTAAATACTAATAAACTCCTACTTATTCCATTTATAAAAAATTACGAGACTGCAAACATTAGTCGCTATAATTATGTATATGTATACAACGTGTAACGTTAAATGCGCAGAACCTCAGACACCCCAACTGATTTTTAATTAAATTGACCTATTTCAGAGAAAAAAAAATCATTAAAACAAAAGTAAAGGTTTTTTAATAGGTATGCTGATTTAGTTTTACTGACAATTCTGATCGTTTCTTGCGTCGGCGACGACGCTCTATCGAGGGAGAAGTCGTCACCGGGCCGCTGCGCGCCGGATGGCTTGACCTACTAATAAATAGACACGGCAACGTTTTTAATGAAGATTTTTTGAAAAATGTGACCTAAGTATATTAAAAAGTGGTTCGATTGATTCTGCTCGTTATTCTGATCAAACTATTTTCAGGTTTTGCGCATTTAACGTTACACGTTGTATGTGTACCTAATAATAATTGTTAGATAACATACTAGTAATTCTAGCAATAGGGGTTAGCTGGCTTATCCACGTCATATTGAGACGATCATTTATTTCAAATGTTAGGTTGAAGAAGATTCCATTTCTGCAATCTTAAACCTAATAGTTCAGATTTTTCCATAGGCAAGTCTAAGTCTCTAACAAGGTCGTCGTGCTGAGTTATTCCGGTCTGATCCCCTGATCTGATCCCTTTGGAGCAGACAGCAATTAAAACATGATAATAATTCAGCAGGGGATCAGATCAGGGGGGATCCGAACGGAATAACTCGTCGTGCTCAGCTTGACCGATCAAATGTGGTGATTAAGATGTATTGCCACTTGGAAGTCATCAGAACTTGAAGTAGTACTTGAGAGTTCCACGTGACTTGGTGGCTTAGGTAATAGAAGATCTTCTGAATGTGGTATTGGTTTTGTTACGGAAGACAACTATGCGTAATTTACTGTGTGCTTGGATTTTTTAGAAAAGCCTTAGACATCCGTAAGACAATTTAAAATAACAGTCACTCACATGATCCTTAGGTTCTCGACAAATCATAGGTTGATTAAGTAAATAGCTTCTTATGTCGGTTTCCCATTGAATTACCAGTTCGTCAAATTCTTATGGCATGAGTAAATAACACATTATGTGGCACCAAATATTTGTCTTGATTGCGAATTCATGTCTAAACCAAAGTATGCCCGATAACACTTCGTATTCAAAGGCGTTATACGTTTCATTTTTACACTTTGGCGAACATAAATCGTAAACAAAACAAAATAAATCCGGAGAATGAACACAAAAGCGAGACATCTTGAAAGAACTAAATGTATACTACAAAATGTCATTCTGATCGTTTCTAAGAAAAATTTCAAGCTACCCTCCTAAATTGATCAATAAAATGATTAATAAAAATAAAATAGAAATTCCTTTTCTATGAGTGACTACAATAAATTATTATTTTTCTGGTATTACGTGTATGATTATCTACGAAATACGTTATGAATTTTTCCCGGGTTTTGAGAGTTGCCAAGTGTTAGGTAATAATATAAGTCTGAAGTCGCCAATCCGCTTGAGCAAGAGTGGTAATCAATGCTCGTTCTCGTTTCTCTGTATGAAAAGAGGCCTTTGGCCTACAGTGGGTCAATAATAGGCTGGTATTATTATTATTACCTAATAGGTAGGTAGGTACCTAATTATAGACTTACCGTCGTCATAATAGTTCCCGGAAGCTGAAAAACTAATTACCAAACTCTTGTTGGTTTGTTCAAACTAATTCTATTTTAATTCCAGCTATTGACCCATAAAACAATGGCGCGGTGGTCGTTTCGATTAATTTCCCAATCGGAAAATTTCAGTGGCACTCTGGCTACCAATTAGCATATAAATTAATTCGCTATTATAATACCTTCCTGTGTCGTTGTCCATCGGGGCCTCATAGATAAGGGAATTTCATAGTTCGCTGAAGCGTGGCGGTTTTTATCGTAATTATTTTGAGACCGTATGGACATTTTATGGGTTGTAATTTAACTGACATGTAGGTAAGTAGGTAGATACCTAAACCGATGTATTTTTGTCATACTTTACACGAGGTAATAAAGGTAAAAATAAAACGAAAATGGTAATTTTATAATTTTTTACCAACTTTCGTGTTACTTCCCAACTAGCTAAAATGTTGTATAGTATAGTATATAGTATCTATTTGAATTATAGAATTAACAGACATGTAAAGGTTTTATAATAGTTTTATAGCAGTTCAACAGTTTTATAGTAGTGTTCAATTCGACGCATTAGTTATAATATTATTTATTTTGCTATTTGGGTTGTTGATTCGATAAAGGTACACATTAAAGATGTGGGATGTATTAGGCTTTACTGTCAAGAGATAATAAATCTCTATATTATGTATGATCCACATTAGGCCCTGAATAAGATAGTAGGTAAAACTTACTTTCTTATTCATGTCCAATGTATGGTTCAAATTGTGCCTCGGAAAGCACGTTAAGCTGTTGGTCCCGGCTGTCATACGTGGACCTTTGACAGTCGTTACGAGTCGTCAGAAGCTTGAAAGTCTGACAACCAGTCTTACCTAGGGTTATCGTATAACCCAGTTACTGGGTTGTGGAGGTCAGATAGGCAGTCGCTTCATGTAAAATACTGGTACTCAGCTGCATCCGGTTAGAATGGAAGCTGACCCCAACATAGTTGTGAAAAGGCTAGGCAGATGATGATGTATGGTTCAAATTACTACTACTTTTTGGTTATTTTGTTATATACATATATTTATTACAATTTATTTTGTTATATAAATAATAATTTATTGCAGTCACGTATAGAAAGGAAAGTAAACTTTTTATAATTCCTTTTTTAAGTCAATTTCCTAAATTAGGTGTAATAGGGTAGCTCTAAATTTTTCTTAGAAACGATCTGAATGATATTTTGTAGTGTCAAGTGTCAGTATACATTTAGTTCTTTCACCATGTCACGCTTTTGTGTTAATTCTCCGAATTTATTTTGTTTTATTTACGATTTATATTCGCCAAAGTGTAAAAATAAAACGTATAACGCCTTTGAATACGAAGTTTTATCGTGCATAGTTTGGTTTAGACATTTATACCCAAGACAAATATTATTGGATGAATAAGTTTTGTTACTTATGTCACAAGAATTTGACGAACTGGTTCATCAATGAGAAACCAACAAAAAAGCTATTTGGTCAACCTATGATTTGGGAGAACCTAAGGATCATGTGAGTGACTGTTATTTTAAATTGTCCTAAGGATGTCTAAAGTTTTACAAAGAAATCTAAACAAGCAGTAAATTACGCAGAGGTGTCTTCCTTAACAAAACCAATAGGTACCACATTCAGAAGATCTTCCATTACCTAAGCCACCAAGTCACGTTGAACTCTCAAGTACTACTTCAAGTTCTAACGACTTCCAAGTGGCAAGTAGATACATCTTAATCACCACATTTTTGATCAGTCAAGTTGAACTTAGAGACTTAGATTTGCCTAAGGAAAAATCTGATCTAGGAAATGGTCAATTTATGTCCCAATTTTCATCTAAATCTGTTCAACGATTTACGCGTGGTTGAGTAAAAAACATCAAAACTTCACAAACTTTTATTTTGTACCTCTAACTAGGTACTTGCCATATTTTAGAGTTCCCTTTAGTTAAATTGTTAAATAAACATAAAAGTTATTCAAAACACAACAAACCTGATTTTAATTGAAACGGTCGCTAGGTAGAAATCACTGGATTGTACTGTAATGTATACGTACAGGTGATTTAATGAAATTCCTATCAACGAGCAAACAACTATGTACTTTAAATGGATCGGAACACGATACCTTTGATTCAATTAAATTAAATTAATTATTCCAGTACCTAATGTTTATCTTAACTGCTATTGTATATGAATAATTTGATGGCACAGTTGGCGCAATGGCTAAGCGTTTGACTGCTTCACTGTGCTTCGCGAGTACGATTCCCGCACGGAACAAATATTTGTATGGCCTACAGATAGTTGTTCCGGGTCTGGCTGTTTGTGTATATGAGTTTATATGTTTGTAAACGCACCCACGATACAGGAGATATTTCTAACGTGGGGTAACTTTTTTTTTAAGCGAATGAAAGGATAGGATCGTTAATTAAAATTAATTAAGTTATGTTTTTGTTGCCTTTTAGCACGTACCTCTTTAAGGTGGTCTGGTGGTAAGGTCTTTTTGGTGTTTTTGCATGGAGTTAAATTTTATTTGAATCTTGAATTTGTAATACAATAAAAAAGAACATATTTTTAGCAAAAAACGTATAATTTATAGATGCAGTTTAAAGTAACCAGGTACTTGTAGGAGGCATTTTTTTGGGGGTCCGGTGAATGCTTATACGAATCCCGTACCCCGGCCATAGACAGTTTGCTTGTGCTTTTGTATTATATATATACAATACATTCCAAAACATATCTCTGAAACTCATTTATTATTGACGTGACAATGTCTTATAATTCGATGGAGCCCGCTGCACGCACAAAAAAACATGACTCATGCGGCGTTAACTCGCTTGCGGCGTTACCTCTTTTGAAAAATGAAACCATTCCATCAGTATTTTTTTCTTCTGACGTTGTCACGTTCAACTATCGTCAACATAGAGCAACACGGGTACCTGACGGAAGGGGAGACGCCATAGCGTATTTTTTCAATACAGAAAAGTCTGTCATTTTTTGCGGGGGGAAATACACACACAAACACACTTTGCAATGCCCCACACAAAAACAATCGTCTGTCGCTACGAAACTCACACATAGAAATAATAACAATACACTAACAATTTCGTACACACATAGATACATTTTGTGTCATAACAGTGTAACGACATGATGCAACTACATTGACAAACATTGCTGTAACAGCTGTCGATACGCATTATCGATAAATTAAAGAACTCTGTTAGGGAAATCAGGTTTTTTACTTTATTTATGTTATTTATTACTTTTTCAACAGTTGTCAATTAAAAAATAATTAAAAGCATGTAGGTATAATTTAAAAATAATTAAAAGCATGAAGGTATAATTTAAAGTCAAAGTCAAAACATTTATTTCAATGGATTTATCTATTACTGGTTTTTAGATTTATCACTTATGTGGGTTTGCTTTTGTCATTAAGTAAGTAATTCTTGTATCAGCATAATTTTCCATTAACATACTACATAACTACAACTTAGTCTTTAGTTTTTGCAAATGCAAATGTGACACATCGACTGATGGTAAGTAAATATTTTTATCGATAACAAACAAACAATTTACAAAATAACAACACTATCGCACTTGGTGACAGTGACTTAACAGTGGACCATTTGGTCATATGTTTCGACAGAGGGGAACGCCTGCCTATGGCGTCTCCCCTTCCGTCAGGTACCCGTGTTGCTCTATGATCGTCAATAAACCGACTTTACAGACAACCGATTTTTTTGAACTTACCCAAAATCAACGTGAAAATACTTACATCTAAAAATCTATTAAACTTAAATATGTACACCCCTTATTCGTTTTCAAAAACCCCGTACAAACCCCGTATTCAAAAACTTTGAAAGAACAGAACCCCTTCATTAATATTTATTCAATTTAAAATCGGTACCTATCAATTACCTAAAATAGATCTTCGAATGAATAGTACTGTTATTGGTGGGACAAGCGCCATGATTAGGGGTGGCACGCAATCCGGCGCGATGGCATGTGACGCGCATACTAAATGCAACACTGGCGGACCACTCGTCTGTATAAATTATAAACGTGCAAATTGTGGGTAGCATCCCTAATATTGGTTTAGTCTATTATAGTCGATACTGTTAATTGGGTTATGAGAAGTTTTGAATTATAATTTTCGTGGATTTGATAGACATTGGTGCCGATTCCCTTGTTCACAAACTAGACTAAATTTAGAGAATTGACATATTCTCTTACTAACAAACAGCGAAAGAAAAGGACGGTGACATTTAAGAACTAAGTTAGAGATGTCAAATTAGTTTTGCCTTGAACTTTTCCGTATTTTTAATCTTTATGTTTTAAGATGTCAACTATAATTGTATGGGATATGTCAGATTGACTAAATTTGACAGCTCTTATTTACATTAGTCTCTTTCTTGTTTTATTGGACAGAAAAAGATAGAAATAGTCTAATTTTAGTTTAGTTTGTGAACAAGGGAATCGGCACCATTGGCATTGTTTATGTTTGTCATCATCACTTCCAGTCAAACCAGTTTCTTAAGGTTTAATTAGATCCAGTCGCGTAGCTTACCCTATATCCAAATAACCTTATTACGGAGAAGCCCGGAGAAGAACGCAGGTAAAGGTTTCACAAACGAACCAATTCAATTCAAATCATTTGATGAATTATCATCCCTTTAAAAAATGTTTGTATTATTTATTTCAGGCTGTCCAACGACCTATTCACTAATACATTTACAGTAGTAAGTTTAAAGTTTTTAAATTACCGTGAACTTATCACTTATTAAAATCCTTATCATTGAAGTAGTACGAGAATGAGTGCTTTCAAATATAATAGTGTTATAAAATAGGTATTTCGGTATTAAAACGTTACTTTTCAAAGACTAATGGAATTGGTATTTGCTCTTAATTTCTATAATTAAACGGCGCTTTGTAGCGAACTTCCAATAGGTATTTATACCCTGTCTGTTTCTCGTAGCTGGAGCAAAGTAATTGCACTTTAGTGGAAACAACTGGATAACGAGATAAACGATGGAAAAGCTATTTCTGATTGAAGATTGAATCACTATTTACTGTATTATTATTTTTAACGTAGAATTTTACAATGAAATTCTTTAATCTTTTTTGGACTGAATAATTTTACTACTTTTCAATTGATTGAAATTATTTTTTAAGTTACTGTAGAGACTTGTTGGTTTAACCATATTCAATCTCATTTAAATAGTTTATTCTCCATTAAATGTTATGACATATCAATCTAAAATCATACTAATATTCTACAGCTGACGAGTTGATTTGTTTTTTTTTTAACGTGTTAATGACTCTAATTCTTTCACTTTAGCGAAACAGCAGCCGCTTAGTGCCTGGCTACTTATATTTTGTCATTCAAATATTGTGGATCCGTGACAAACGAGCAGTCAAAATCACGGGCTATATGTATAAAACGCTAGGAATAAAATGAAGTTGAATATGGTTTAACCAGTCAGACCCTTTAACTACTATTTACTTAATATTCAAATAGCTCTTATTAAACAATACTTAGTTCCTACATAACCCACAGTATTAATATATTTCCACGTCTACTCCAACATCCGTATCGTACTAGATATAAATGACAATATCACTATTCCACAATTTCATATTGCCTGCGTTCCCGGTACCGACGCGAGCGGAATCTTGTTATCCAGTGTGCGCGACTACCTATTTGTAACCGTATGTAATCCTATCTGGTACCTGCATAGGTACCTACTGGGAAATTCTAGCTAGCAACAATCTACTTCGCGTTATACATTTTTCATGAACAAGATGAACAATCCTTTTAGCTGATACAAGACCCCGAATATAATATACTTTACGCAATTTACACGTTTATTGCAATTTGCAATTTTCAAGTGGGATTGATTTGTACTTTTATGCAGACTCTGTAACTACGTGACCTAAATAAAAATGATATAATCTATAATAAAATATACCTAATATAATGATCTATGATAAATAATATACACGGTTACTTTTAGGTCGTTCTTAAACCGAAAGCCATAAACTCGATCATCAAACTCGAAACGATTGGGACCATTTTTTTAACCGACTTCAAAAAAAGGAGGAGGTTATCAATTCGCCTGTATTTTTTTTTTATGTTTGTTAGCTCCAAACTTGCGACTGGGTGAACCGATTTTCATGAATTTTTTTTTATTTGAAAGCTGGTGCTTCTCATGTGGTCCCATTGTCACCATTTCAATATCTGATGATGAACTTCGGAGATATGGAATGGAACAAGTGAAATTGCTTTGTTTATACGTGTAGTCGATGACTGACTGAAGGAAAAGGGGGGGGTACGTCAACCCCCCTCCTACCAGTTTCCAAAATTAAATATATCGTGTGAGGTATTGTTTGAAAGGGCTTATTGTAAGGATTTCAAACATTAATACACAAGCACTAAAAAGTGAAAAATAAAAAGCTATTTTACAAAAAAAAGATAACCGCCTTCAAAAACTACAAAATAAAAATAACTTTAGTTTTGGAAGTCGGTGGCAATACTTACCTACATAACAAAAAACAAAACCAAAGCCGCCGACTTCCAAAACTAAAGTTATTTTTATTTTGTAGTTTATGAAGGCGGTTATATATCTTTTTTTGTGAAAAAGCTTTTTATTTTCAAAAATAACAATAAAAAAACAGCTGTTCAGTACATTTATGTACCGAACAGCTGTTTTTTTTTACTTTACTATCACACCAGAACGGCTGAACGGATCACGTGGAAATTTGGCACAGAGATAAATTTATAGTCTGGAATAGAACATAGGCTAGTTTTTATCCCGGAAAAAAGTACGGTTCCCGTGGGAAGACTTTGAAGAATAACACGCGACGCCACGCCATGTCAGTGAAGCGTACTTATTAGCCACATTTCATCTCGTGAAACTACTCTTGGGTTTTTGGGTAATAAGCACGCGTGGAATAGTGTAGCATGTTATGAGCCTGTTTCCGCCTTTAACATTTTTCGTTGGTTTAAAGTCAGCAAACTAGCACATAGCCTTTACAGCCCAGTACCTATGTACACACAGCAAAACAGATAGGTGTGCAGGGTCGTCAGATATGAGTGAAGTTTTCTTAGAAACCGATGGATGTTTTCGAATGTAAATTAATTTAGAACATAGGTAATAAATAGTTCTTTATTTAGATTAAATTTCACTCAAAGACATCCTCACTCAAAACTTCACCTATATCTGACGATCCTGCATATCTATCTGTTTTGCTGACTGTACATGCTAAGGTCGCAAATCCTGCACTAATGCTAAATTTTATCGAACAGTGATCTTTTAATTCAATCTCCGGTCAGAACGTCAGGGGCCCGTCAAGATAGTTCACGAGTTAATCCATCAGGATGCCGTCTGATGGGAGCGGTTTGTCTACCTCGGTCTAAGTTTATCTAACAGGTGGATGAAAAATATTGATTTTATTGGAACTCGCGGAGCTTAAAAGGTTGCTAGAAATTGTAGGAACCTACTTCGTATTGCTCTTTTGCTTCATTTTTAGACGATTGGTATTATGGTGCATACAAAGATAATCTTTTACGCTTTTTGTATGGCCTTTCTGACTGACCCTAACTATCTATTTAAACTTCATACAATTAAAAGTACAAAGGCGGACTTAATGCTTTAGGCATTCTCTACCAGTCAGCCAACGGTAGTGAAATGATAACATGGCAGGTGCAAATTATTCTAGGTACGAGAGAAACCAACTAATACAGAGATAAAAAAAATACAAATGTAAATAAATTGAAATGTAAAATCAGCAAAAGAGAAAGGTATGCAGGGTCGTCAGATATAATTGAAGTTTCCTCAGAAACCCTTCTTGGGGTTCAAACTTACCCCGCACTAAATTTCATCAAACTCGGGTCAGTGCTTTAGTCGTAAACGCATAACAAACAAACAGAGTTACTTTCGGTTTTATAATATTAGTAAGAATAGTTAATTGCTACTTTTTTTACTTCTTAGAAATCTGTTTCTCATTAAAACATGTTGCATATACGTATGTCCTTATTTTGCTTACATCAAAGTGAATATACGTCAGTCTCAAGAGGAATTTAGGATATACGAGTACTTATACAAAAAAGATATATACGTACACAAGTCTCGAACTAAATGCTGGATACATGAAATATTCAACTGTGAAAAGGGTACGATGTCTAGGGAGCTGTAATTTAAATAAATATTATTTCACCACATATTTTATGTATAAGCACCGCAACGAGGACTGCGTTTAATGTTGTCTGTTTTATATAAACGAGTTTGTGTATAATTTTTATACTTATAAAATACTAGCTGCTGCATGTGACTTCGTCCGCGTAAATGTCGGTTTTCGCGGATGCAAAGTAGCGGGTTAAAAAGTAGCCTATGTCTTTTGTTGGGTTTCAAACTTATCCTGTACCAAATTTCATCAAAATCGGTGCAGTAGTTTAGTCGTGTCGCGTAACAGACAGACAGAATGACTACCGTATTTACAAAATTATAGTATGGATAAAGCTGAAGCAAGTTTGTGTATTGAAGGCGCTAATTGAAAGAAAAAAAATTGAGGATAGGAATTGCCCATTTATCAAGAATCATTACCACAGGAGCGGAGAAGTAATTAAAGATCTACCTAATACTTAATGCGGGTAAAACTGCGTGGTATAACTAGTTTTTTATATTGCTGAGAAAACAAGTACCTATATTTCATACGTCCTATGATGGTGCGGGTGACACATGTCATCAATTCATCTATGGATGTCAGAATCGCATAATTATGTCAGTGAGTAATTTAGGTACTAGTTATTTACTTAATAATAATAATAATAATAATAATAATTTATTTATTAAACCAAAATTCACTTCATTTTATTTACAGTTATTTACTTAGTTATTACTGATTCCGTATTTTACGACTATGATAATTATTAGTATGCAGTTCAAATATTCAATCATGATTGTAAGTCCCCGTAACGTTCAAGAGTTAAAAGCAGCAGTTTGACAAATGTCACCGGCACCATCCTAGAGCGTGCGGAATATAAAGGTTTTTCAAGTATAAAGGTCCAAACTCCAAATACAACCTGCTTGCAAAAAAAACGCATATGCAAACGTACCGTAGAAACAGCAGAGGTTATATTTATGGTCGCAGGCTGCCTGCCCAGCTCACGTATCAGGCATTAGTTCGGCAGTTCCCAACGCTAGCTCACTAATGGCCCAAACGTACGTGCTCGATCACATTCTACACTATTCTGTTACATATACCTACTTACGTTTTAGAGCAAGAAAAATTGGGACAGTTATGAGGTGTAGGAATTTTGATTAAGAAATGGCTCTAAAGTATTAGAAATTCAATTTTCTAGTCATTATTATAAGCTTTTATTTAGCTTGCACTGTTCGTATGTAAGTAAGTATGTATGTAAGTAGTCCTTTCAAAATTTGCAAACCATTTTTCGACCATTTGTTGTTATCCGATTGAGCTGAAATTTTGCATTATACCTTTAGTTCTGGTGACAATACAATGTCCAATACTCAGTATTGTGGAATTTTAATTTAAAGCTTGTTTTTTTTAAATTATTTTTTTAATTAGTTTATTTATTAATTGAATTAGGGCTAATTTTTCAATCGTCAGATAACTCTTAACGGAGGGATAAATATGGCGGTTTGACAGCTTTTGTATAGAAAATATGTCAAACTGTCATATTTATTCTTTGGATAAAAGTTATCTGACTATTGAAAAATCAGCCCCTAATTGATTAAGTGAATCAGTTCTATGATTTTTTTTTGCATTTCATGTTTGCAGGGATCATGATTTTAACAATATTTATAACTTTTTTCTCTTGACGGATTGTGACGACGTAGTATTCAATACTTATTTTATTAAAGTACACCAGCGGTTCTCAAACTTTTTTAGCAACGGAACCGAAATCGAAATATTTGATGGAGCCCTAAAGTAGATTCAGATTTTTTATAGCGGAGTTGAAGTAGCATGTCAGGATTGTCAGGTGTTTCCATTATGACCTGTATTTTCGCGGAGCCCCCAGAGAGGCTTTGTGGAGCCCTAGGGTTCCGCGGAGCACACTTTGAGTATGGCTAATTATATTATGGCTATGGCTATGGCGAATTTTGACGGGACTTTTACTGGCAGATAACTCATGTTATACTTTTATTTTAAAATAAAAAAAACGACGGTCCCTCGCAAAAAAAAATCACTGTAACATTCACGCGAGCAAAGTCACGGGCATAAGTTTGTGTCTAATATATCTGGTAGATACCTTCATCCTTGATTGGCTACTTGCATAAATCACGTCATCTCCAATCACAAAGGAGTACACATAGCATTCAATTCGACAGTCTCATGCTTCGTTACAGTGAGCAGCATACGAGAGATTTCATTAACACAGCCTGGCACACCCCTTCGCCTTTGTCTCTGTATTGAGAGAATATTGACTATGTAGGTTTCTGTGGTCAAGTAGTGTATGGTGTGAATGGACATGGAATTTGATGTAGACATCTATAAAAATGGAAAGGTAGTTTGGGCGTTTCACTGACAAAACAATAAAAAAGCCATACAATATTTTACACAACTTACAAAAAAATAAGTTTATAATCGCAAAAAGAAATTATTATGTGATGTATACTTTACGGTTTTCGGGTATTATAGCTTTAATTGTGCTACATGGCATTGCTTATTGCCAAATTCCATAATAAATTCTAGGTCAACGGGAAGTCCCTTAGGTTTTTCATTCCATAGCGAGCGTCAAAATATGCGCCATAAACGACCTTATCTTTAGATTGCGTTGACTTAGTTGACTTAGTTGAAGTTTGATTTTTTCACTGCTCGATGGGGTAGCGGGCCTGTGTGTTTGATTTTTATTTTAGCTTGATACCTCCACGCGGTTCTGAAAAAAGGGTATTAACGGACGAACAGACAGACAGACGGCAACAAAGTGATTCTATAAGGGTTCCGCTTTGCCGACTGAGGTACGAAATCTTAAAAACGTAGAAAAACGTTGCAACTAAGATTTTCAATATCTACGTAACAAGAAGGTTCCCAAGCATGTTTCGAACAAAAAAATCATGGTAATGATAAGAAAAACATGTAATTTGAAGACTTCTGTCGGCATCTATAAAAAAACTTCAATCATATCTGACGAAGCTGGGCTCGTATTTCTTTTGTTCACCGTACCTACCTTAACAAGTTGTAAGTACCTGCTAAAGATTTGAGACGTTTATGAAATCTCGAGTTCCTCCGTATTTTGCTTTTGTTCACATCCAACTAACGAACTTCGGATTTTACTTGAAACTTTGAAATCCAGCTTTAACTTTAAATACCTACAATCGATCATTTCAGAGAAACTTCGAATTTTAAAACATTACTTATTGTGTTTATGGACTTTTAAGTTGTTTGTTTTAGTTTGGCTTAAAAAAGTTTCGTGTTTTTTCCATAAATCTATATTAGTATTAATCTAATCTACACATCCACTTTGCGCTCAAAGTTTCTCAGCTAAAGTTGAATAATAATATGCCAGTAATTTGAGGGTATATGAAAGAACAGCATATCTACGCCAAGTATTACAACGAGAAGTTCGGATTGCAGTAGCTGTGACTAAAATCAGCTATATGGCATCATCATAATCTGCATCGACATACAGTGCAGAATACATCTGTTACCCAGGCACCCTCCAAGAGATCGCCGCTAGTCCAATCTGTAAATATAAATAATACAAAAAGAGAAATACCCCAATTTATTAGTTTATGAGAGCAAATCCAATATCTACCTTATGTTCAGATGTCTTTAGAAAAAGTACATAACAGTCGAACTGTTGGTTACGTAGATAGGTACGTTCAATAATTTCTTTTTGAAAATAGCTTATCGCCAACAGCCTAATCGTGTAAGACTCGATTCAAAATCGAGTTCACGCAAACTTTTTCATACAAAATCACAAACTATTCAAAATTAAAACAAACAAACTGAATTAAACCAAGCCCGAAGGGACCCATAACATTTAAAGACCATTCGTAAAAGACACAGATTTGAAAACTCCAATCGTGCAGAAAGTCATTGTCCGTTCAACATTGGTTCATTAAATAGCACGGACACTAGCGAACGGGCACCGGAATTGAAAATTTATCAATGAACTCCACCATTCGTCTGGCCGCCTGGTAGCTATTAGTCCCAGACTCCAGGTACTAACCTAATTTATTTTACGGAAATACTTAGTTTTACACAAACTGGGAATTGGGTAATCTGTTTGAATTTGAGCTTAAAAGCGTTTCTGTACATAAGTATTTAAAATGGATGTTTGCTTTTTGGTCCGTAATACCAAAGGTTTATTCATCGAAGCTACATGCTTAGATTAAATTAGCGCCAAGCTCAACCATTAGAGAAGAGATCGAGTTGTACCCCCTCCCCCTGATGTTGTCAAATAGACTTAAATCACCAATCCACTTTGAGCTAGCGTGGTGATCAATGCTCGTGTTTGTATAAGAATACGCCTTTGTCCTGCAGTGGGACATTAATAGGATGTTATTATTATTAAATGACAATAAGACCAAACTTTCAAGTTTGTAATTTGGGGGGCGGGAGGGAGGTAGGTGAGATAGATTATAGGTTGGAACACTTGGAACTGTAACTTAATATGAAGACGAAAGGTTGATAGCAACACAAACTGCCAGGTACATTGTCGTAAAGCAGTAGTCAGTAAACTAAAGAACACGACAGCTTAATTCCAGGTTTTAGCACACGACAATGATGTCAAAAATACGAGATTTTATAAGTAAATCGGGAGTTTTCGGAAGTGGGACGCGGGGATACGATCGCGTCCGGATATTGCAAGTCACGTGACGCGGATATTGGCTGAGAAGGCATATTTTATCATTATTAAGGAAGATAATACATTGTCATTCTCTTTATAAGAAAGATTTAAAAGTTCATTCACTTTAAAACTGAAGATTATAGTCATTGCCTAGCTTCTACAAGGTGGAGTTATAAAAGTTATCAAATTCAATTAGGTACGACACGGTCCATAACTACTTAGTAAATATTTTTGATTAACAGTATTTCAGAATATACACCTCTTTCAAATAACAGAATCGACCGGTTGCTTAAGCGGTAGGTGACTAAATCACTGTGTGCGTGCAGGTTCATCAACCCGACTGCACAAACCCAGCCGCAAGATAGCTAGTTCAAAATAAAAAATCAACAAGGAAAAAAAACAGCCTATTTATTTTATTATTCATTCGTGTTAAAAATCACTAGCATAGTTACATACCTCCTTGTATTTTACGAGAATGCAAAACTGCACCTTGTATTCAACACTGCAAGTCACGAGATCACGTAGGTACATTTAAAACGTTCCTAAAACAGCAAACAATGAACTCAATAGTACCTACATACCGAGAGTTATATAAGTACAAAATGAAGAAAGAAAGTCAACATTGGAGGACCACAAAGTTTCAATGTCGGTTCAGTTGATCCCTGCACTAGCTGACTTGCGGCCAGCGACCGCTGACAACGTGTGTACGATACGCCGCAAGTTAAAAGCTACTAGAAGTGATACGAAAACGTTTTGTACTTTTAGTTACGTTTAGTGTATTGATCTCTGCACTGGTTGACTTGAGAGAGTAGGTACTCTCTGAAAAAATCTGGTCGAGTGCAAGTCAGACTCGCACACGTAGGGTTCCGTACCATCCTAGAAGGTATAACAGTATTGTCATTATAGCATCGAGCCAAAAACGCAAAAAGACAGGTCTTGTATGGGGTATTGTTATTATTTCCTCGTATAGCGGCAATAGAAATTCACATTCTGTGGAAATTTCAACTTACTAGCTATTACGGCTCATGAGCCCGCGGACGGACAGACGGACGGACAACGGAGGCTTTGTATTAGGGTTTCGTTAGTACACTTCGAATACCGAACCTTAATAAGTGTGAACGGTAGGCTGTAAGATTTGGTTGTACAAGAACTTTAGGTTGACAGCAATTATAAAAACTCACCTAAACTGGGTCGGCCGGGACAAAATTTTCTTATTGGCTTGTCTTTTTTAAGTTTTGAAAGGCCATTTTACGGCCGCTGTACTTCTGGAACCAGTATATAAAAGATCTTACAACATAATAAAGAGATTAAGATACTATGGAACTTCCATACAACTTTAGATCTGTGTTCTTTAGTTTAATTTGGCTCCTCGCACATGTAAGCATGTTTAGAATGTTTCGGTTACTGGCTCTGTTTGACACAGCTACGTCTGATGAACGTCCATATATAACTAGCACTCCTAATTACATTTGCAATTAATTATGAAATTCAGTTTTGAATATTGTAATTTTATATTGTACTAGCTTTTGCGAGTGAATTCGTTTACGTGAATGTCGGTTTTTACGGGATTTCATCTTTTTAGGGTTCCGTACCTCAAAAGGTAAAAACGGAACCCTTATAGGATCACTTTGTTGTCCGTCTGTCTGTCTGTCTGTCTGTCTGTCAAGACCTTTTTTCTCAGGAACGCGTGGAGGTATCAAGCTGAAATTCATATCAAATACTCAAGTCTATGGTCTCTTGGAGCTGTGAAAAAATCAAACTTCTAAGTCAACGCGATCAAAAGATACTCCCGTTTATGCCGCAAATTTTCGACACTCGCAAGGGAATCAAAACCTACAGGGTACTTCCCGTGAACTCAGAATCTTGAAATTTGGTATGAAGCAACGTCTTATAGCAGAGATATAGGAAAAATTGCGAAAAGTATAAATTTTTAGTTACATCATATAATAAAAATATTTTTAATAATTTTAAACTTACTACCCCTTTCCTCATGAACGCGTAGTGGTATTATATTGAAATTCATATCAAATACTCAAATCTATAATACCTTTAAGCTGTAACAAAATCAAACTTCTATGTCAACGCAATCAAAAGAAACAGGAATTAAAACCGCATATTTTGAAACTCGCCACTACTCGCAAGGGAATCAAAACCTACAGGGTACTTCCCGTGAACTCAGAATCTTGAAATTTGGTACGAAGCAACGTCTTATAACACAGATAAAGGAAAAATTGCGAAAAGCATAAATTTTTAGTTACATCATATAATAAAAATATTTTTAATAATTTTAAACTTATTACCCCTTTACTCATGAACGCGTAGTGGTATTATATTGAAATTCTTAACAAATACTCAAGTCTATAATATCTTTAAGCTGTAACAAAATCAAACTTCTACGTCAACGCAATCAAAAGATACAGCAATTAAAGCCGCATATTTTGAAACTCGCAACTACTCGCAAGGGAATCAAAACCTAAAGGATACTTCCAGACGACCTGGAATCTTGAAATTTGGCATGAAGCAACGTTATAAAGTACACATATAGGAAAAATTCCGAAAATCTTAAATTTTTAGTTACATCACATAGTATATTTTTTTTAATAATCATAAACTTACTATTTCGTACCTTAGCCAATCTAAACCGAGATTGATCCAAATTGTGCCTATTTCTAGTATTAAAATTATGTCTATCACTTCTCTTCTTAAAGAGATGAAGATTTTTCCGAACATACATAATGTTTTCATATATGTATTGACAAGGTACCGTCAGCTTTCCACATTGTTATGTTATGGATTTCATTTAGCAATAAAAATACCATAACTTTTACTTATATACCTACAGGTTTGTACGGAACCCTCGGTGCGCGAGTCTGACTCGCACTTGGCCGGTTTTTTTTTATGGTTTGGGCGGAATTCTATTTGTCAAAAAAATAGAAATAGCCTTAGATACTTCTTATAACATCAGTTATCTGCCAGTGAAAGTCCCATCAAAATTGGTTCAGCCTAATTGTACAGGATCAACACAATGTCAAACATCCATATTTATTTACTAGCTTCTGCACGACGTGGCTTCGCCAGCGTAAAAAGTAACCTTCAGTAAAGTAAGTTCAATAGTTAATAATAGTTAGCAATAGTTCAACTTACTTTACGGAAAGTTACTTGGGATAACCCAAGGGAACACGTTACCGGGGTAAAAAGTATCCTATGTGTTAATCCAAGAAATGGTCTATCTATGTATATTATGTGATATGATTTTCATCCAAATCTGTTCAACGGTTTACGCGTTATTAAGTAATAAACATTTACACATCTTCATAAACTTTCACATTAATAATATTAGTAGGATTAAGGTGTGCCAACAGATTCTGTATAAATTAGATCTTAATTAGTATCTATCAGATTATCGGTATTCGGTAATAGTCAATAAGTTTACCGCACCTAATAAATTAATTCTATATTTATAAAACTCGCCCCTAGATGAAAGGGACTAGTGTAAATAAATCAGTCATTTTTAATTAAATTGTTAAGGTAGGTATAATTTATGCGTAGAAAGGGAAGGGTAATTAGTGGCCGCTGTCCTCAAGAGTGATTTACGAAGAAAAATGTCAAGAGAAAAGTGTAAACAAAGAGGATTGTTCTAATTACCCACCTCGGCGTAGTTTTTACAATAAAGGAGACTGAAGTAAGGAGAGCAGAGACATTAAAGTTGATTAGGAATACTTAAATTAAAAGGAATGACGTGTCTCGTTAGTTCACAAGTTTGTTAGCTAGTGCTGGTTTTATCCAAATTCCAATTGAATATAAAAGCTACTTCTTACTTGATCAGGAGGCCAATTCTACTAAGTAATTGACGTTCTTCTGCTTATCGTGTGGGCAGTAAGGTCTACGACCCCACACACCCTAGTGTCAGAGTTTCTAAACCGCCTCAATGGCCTCTGACATGGTTTGAGTGGAACAGTAGGTAATTAATGTTCAAATTTAGGTTTAGTCCCATCTCGGCACCCATGAATTTATTTGGAATCATGCCCTGTTATAAACCTTTTTTGATTCGAGTAAAAATGAAACCAGCGCTTGCTCAGGTCGAATATGAATGTTCACACAATGCGCTGCGCAAGCCTGGCAATGTCTGAATCGGCCTATAGAATTTGTTCTTCGTCTCAATAGCAGGAGGAGACCCTGTTTTTATATAGCGCTTGTGTGGACGAAGAAGTGTATATTTTTTCGGGAAAGTTAAGTTGGGCTTCATTCATACTTGCCTGGTAGGTAGGTATATATAAGTAATATACGTAGCGAACTGTAATAGCCAGTTAAATACAGCTCAGTGTTGCTCTAAAAAAAAAAACAGTAAACAAAAAAAACCACTAAACTTTATACTATTGCTAATACCTGCAACAGACATAGTTAATTTACGAGGAGTTTCGTTTTACCGGAAAATAGTACCTTTAAAGGCTATTATTGACACCTGCGGGCCATTCAGTTAGGAAGCCTATAAATCGGACAAATAGCCGCTTATTCGTGGGAACTGACAGATGCATCTACTAACTGTATTGCTTGCGGTTACTTTTACAGATTTTTGCAGGAGTATGTGAGGGTAACGAAAATTAGTTGCTTCGGTGAAGTTCTTGGGAGGATGGTGATAAATCGTAAGTAGTATTTCTGATTAAGAAAATGCATTAAGCTTAAATTTTATGAAAAATTAGCACTCTCCCCGCGACTATGTTCTCGTGATATTTCTTACGGATCCCTAATTTTTTTGGTAATAAAATATAGCTTTTAGTACTCAGTGATAACGTAGCTTTCAATTTGCGAAAGAGTTTTCAAAATCGGTTAAGTAGATCCAGAGATTACCCTCTACAACCTCACAAACTCTACCTCTTTATTATAATAATAATATCGTATAGAACCTAACCTATACACTAAATCTTACTAAAAGATCTAATTATCTTGCTTTTAAGTGATTTTGCGTGCGCAGAGGAGATTTTACAAACAAACATGAAAAAAATCTTACCTGATATGCGCTGGCATTATTGTCAAAAACGTAGGTCGTAATCCTGTGCTCGTCGAGTGGAAATTAGAGCCATATCTTCCAGGTCACGACACGACCATTATTTTTTAATGACCATCACAATAATTTATGAAGCCATAAAGTATGATGCAGAATGGAAAATTGAAAATAATTAATTGTTTTCAAGATTTATTAAGATTTTAAGTAGGTTTTACTTTAAACTAAAAAAACTACTAGATTCCATGAAGACATCCATAAATTTATTCTAGTGGTGATATATCGTAAAATATCAGAATTTTTCAATAACACGCTCGTCTGCTTTGCAGTTCAAA
This sequence comes from Hoplodrina blanda, assembly GCA_949316365.1. NCBI lineage: Eukaryota > Metazoa > Arthropoda > Insecta > Lepidoptera > Noctuidae > Hoplodrina > Hoplodrina blanda. The sequence goes on along the minus strand of OX438589.1, from coordinate 6,839,940 downwards.
CGTTTAATATCAGCGGTGCAGGTGACGGTGGTTGGCCCAAGTTATGAGATAAAGAACAACATTATACAGGACGTAAAAAGACACACCACAAACCAACTACGCCTACTACCCATCAAAATCTGTTTAGCCTTTTCCCAACTATGTTGGTACAGTCAGCAACAAAAGTCGATTAACATTTATGATTTTTAAATCCTAATTATTAGGTACAATATTAAAAGTAAAACGCAATTAATATAAAATTAAAATAAAATAAACCCTTAGCTATTGCCTGAAATTCTAAAAGCCAGGACATTATGTGTTTAGTGTCTGTTTAAATGATATAAAAAAGTAACATTGTTAATCGACTTTTGTTGCTGACTGTACTTCCAGTCTAACTGGATGCAGGTAAATACCGGTATTTTACATGGAGGCACTGCCTATTTGACCTACACAACCCAGTAACTCGGTAATACAATACTCCTTGGTAAGACTGGTTGTCGGACTTTGGGGGCTTTTGTCGACCCGTAACGACTGTAAAAGATCCACATATGACAGCCGGGACGAACGGCCTAATGCTTTCCGCGGCACGGAGGGGTCTCGGTATGTAAAGAAGGTCACCCATCCACGGACCAGCCCCGGCATTCGTAGCTTAACCTGATGGATCGACCCGTGCGGCTGTTTTTTACTTAGCCACGAGCTCTTCGTACGCCTACTTTTCATCAAATTAAGTAAAATATGAGACTTAGCACAAATTATTGCTAGGAAACGACTCTTGGAAAACGTAATGCACGCAAAACATGCACGTGTGCTTACTGGTGCAACCAGTAGAATAGGGGTGGAGGAATATTCAAAGTTATGTACAAAAGTTATTTTAGTAAAAAAAATCGTTGAGAGTTGACATCTAAAAACAAAATTTCGTACAAAATGAGCAAACACATTACAGGCACGTCGTATCTGACTCCTAATAAGAATACAAAACCTCTATTAGCTCCTAACTTAAAACATTGTATTACCAATTCCCTTCTTCTAAAGTATTAATTTTCAATAACAGGTGCGCCGTGTAGCCTTTGGAATCCAATTCATTAAGTATTCAGAATGAGTTAGATCGTGGCAGGGATTGCTTCATGTATCAATCCGATTACCGATTATTAAAGTTAATTAAAATTAGAAAATTAATCGGAAGACGGGCGTCGTTAGCGAGGGAGGCCAAAGGAACGTTGGCGTGATGATTTAGAGCCATTTATGAGAGAATGGCCATTTTTAAGGTAACGTTACCTTAAATGAGGTATAGGGATGAGTGGGTATATAGGTTATATAGGTTATACAGGTTGATACAAAAAAATCGAAGCAAAGATTTGAAGGAAAGAAAATAATTAGTAAGACTGCTTTTTGGACTAGTAGTCGCAAAGCGCGACTGCTGAGCATGAGGTTTTGGGTTCAATTCCTAGGTCTGGCAAAGTGTTAATGGGTTTTTCCATCAGGAATTTCTCAGTAGCAGCTTTGGAGTCTGGATTTGTGCCCGGTTGATGACAATATCGCATATTACATGTGACTTAAATATGACTGGCGAAATATAGGTGTACTAATGGGTGCACTTCTGCCTAACCCTTCGGGGATTACAGGCGTGATGTTGTGTAAAAATAATTAGTTTATTTTTTACTTGGTTAAATAATCATTTATTTTCGCAGTTAGGATAATTATCTACCAAAACTTTTAAAAAAGTAAACAGAATCTTTAATTTTGTTCTGTTATAATTACAAAAAATAATAATGAAGGTACCTATTCACATTATGGTAGAATGTGAAGTTTAAATACGGCAGGATTAGTGCAGAGTCACGCCTAAGTACGGTACAAGTCTTGCCTTGCTTTTAACATAATTTTATGGGAAGAAAATGTACACGGAAAATGAAACACAACATAATTTTATATAAACTTTAATGAGAAATAAAAATACATTGTTTTGTAGCAAAAATACTGTGAGCGTGGTTTATAGATTGTGGTGTGATTAGGTTTTTTAAAAAAAAACTTTGTAGCCTTTATTTTTCGAAGCATTGTGTTACAGCTAAATTCGACCGAATTTAAGTTTTCCATTGAAACAGACATTTCCAATTACCAATTTTCCAATTAGACATTCGAAAATATTTTCAACTAACTTTTTAGACCTTATGTGCATCCTGCTTATGTGTACATAAGAAGGATACATAGGTCTAAAAAGTTCAATGAAACTTCGAAATCGGTTCATACATTTCGAAAAATATTTTTTTTATTTTTTTTTTATTTTTTTGTATTTATTATAAAAGTAACAGGTAACAGTTTGCTACAATCTGTCAAGAAACTGACTCATTCTTTGGTATAAAGTCGTAACGATTTTTACCTATATCTATAAATATTATAAGGGTTTTTAATTTATGTAATATATTATTCTATCTTATAAAATCTTTTAGTTGGATGCGTGTAACGATTTTATTGCATACAACACCTTTCAATAACAGCACAAGACACAAATATAATTTCTAATAATATTATATTATACAATAAATACTCTAGTTAAATAAAATCAATCTGTAATCAACCAGATAACACTTTCTTTTGTTTGTAACTATTTCTTTAAGAACCATCAAGTCGTTAGATAATTGGGAAAAATAATTATAAGGATAGTATTACTTTTCGTCAGTTTCGCGAACGTAAAAATCTGGCAAATTGTCAACCGCGAGTATGCTACTGGGATTGGTCATTGATTATAATTAGCCAACCAATCACAACAGCTTACGAGTGCTGACGATTTGTCACATAAATTTTACGTTCGGGAAACCGGCGCACAGTGGGGCAGGATTATTAAAATGTGTCGTTAATTCAGAATAATGATTTGGAGTAGATATTTCGATAGTGACATGATAGGGTTGGTGAAATAAAAAAGAAAATTGTTTGTTTAAGCTTATATATATATATATTATATGTACAAACAAAATCATATTTTAAAGTGTTGCAAGTTAAATATTATTACTACCCTAGGCAACAACAAAGATATAGGTTATAACAAAACTAATTACTATCAGCGCTATAGTCACTATCATCGTTACAGTCAAAACCGTCACATTTTGTTATTTTTTTCAATTTCCTTCTGAAGTGAATATATCTGGTCTTGAAGTTTATAATGTCCAGTGTTCTTCATTATCATAAGCAACTCTCGTCTTGTGATCTTATCACAAACAAGGTATTGGAGTTTGTACCTGTGTAAAAAAGTAACAATAGAATTTAATAAAAAAAAGGAGGTATTCTTAAAATAGCGACTTAACTCACTACTAATATTAAGTATTTATTTCAAATCGGGCAAACATGTGCAAAAAAATAAGACATAATCTTAAACTCTAATAGCTACTGGTACTGAAAAAAATTAAACGTAAGCCCGATTAGTTGCGGAACATAACTAATTATCTAATTGATTTATTAGTTTTTAATTCTGACTTCCTTTTTTTTGTGCAATCTTTGACTCACAATTTTACCCATCAAAACAAATATTAAAATATAAATATAGTGTGAAATAATAAGATGTATACCTGAACTTGACGCTTCCATAATAGCTTCTGGGGTTTTTATCACAAGCATTTAAAAAATCTAAGTACACTTCGTTATTGCGCAAACGCACGAATTCACTTGTATGGTCCACGAGTTTTCAGCTTGGACTGAGGGGCGTGGTAGGGAGCGCGGGTTGAGTGGATCACGTCCGTTTACCTGCGCTATTGTTCCACAGGTACTAGACTATGCCACAGCATACACAGAGACATGGTAAAACAAAAACAAATATTTTTATTTAATGTATCGATTTAAGTAATCTTGCCCCAGTGTGCGGCGGTTCTACTTTTATTTTTATTTATAAAATATAAAATCACGTCTGATAATAGAATAAATTTAAAAAAAATTAAAGCAGATCAAATAACGTAAACCACTCAAGTAATTTATAAGTACGGAAAACATAAATAAAAAAATGGATTCGGAAATCTGACAATTATTATTATTCAAAATATTTTTAATGCTTTGAACAGAAAGAAAATAGTATTTGACAGTACTTAATCAAGTAATATACACAGAATCGTTAGATAACGTAAGTATTCCATTATTACCTATACATAATGGATGTAAAAAGACACACAACGAAGTCGAAAGTTACATGACTGTTCTTCGCATCATTGCGATACCTATTGTTTTTTTTGTTATGAACCATATCTAGAAAACCTGTTTACAGAGATATTAAAAGTTATTTTGGTTATTAAAAAAAAACGGTCTTGAATGTTATAACTAAACATAAAACACCTCCAAAACCCATGTTGCATGCACCTATAAGCGCAAGTTTTGCAAGTTTTACATTGCATGCTACCATAAATTAATATTTAGTTTGTGGCAAACGGCTGTGTTATGTGTCTTTTTACATTTCATATTTCTTAACATAACTATACTCTTAAGCATCGACCACATAATAAAATATCAATACAAACATAAAGCAACTTTACACATTACTGTCTTACAGATTCACAATATCACTTCACTTACCGTAAATACACGAAAACCGTACGATTACTTGTCGTCTATTGATGCGATTACACGGTTATTAAAAGCGATTCCAGAAGTATTAAAGCGATGAACAACAAAAACGGTGATACTAAATACTTTTTATCTAAAGAAAAGCATGAATCAAGATAAAAGCTTTTCATGCAATTCGTACGTCCCATTATCGGTTGAAGAAAAGACCCAACAATGTCAACTTTGCCGACAAAAATCGCACGGTTCACGTCGTCTTAAACGTTTTAAAATTCCTTACACTAAACAGAGGAATGTTTCCCGGTAATAATGCCCGTGGTCTTATTGTATTCGTACTCTTTGTGCCCATTGTTAGGCCTCTTCAAAGTATCGTCTGTGCCAGATTCTCCGTTGTCTTTCAACAGACCTTTCTTGTCACTGAAAATCAATAGGACTTTGAGACCTTAACAAAAAAGACCTCGGATCGAGGTTAAGGTGACGTGCCAGTTCAAGACAAATTATTCCCGATTTTTCATTTATCTTTTTTCCAAATTGGATCTTGCTTGATTGAATTCGGGATGGCTTAGTAAATTTTGATTTGACTTGTCGTTTATTACTTTCCTTTAATAATAATTGGTAGGGAAATTTCTGGAGTTAGAATTTTTGTGATTTAACCGTTTTTAATAGGCAGCTCAAGATGTGATGTAATTTGAAGTTTTAATAAAAATTAGATTGCTAGGAAAATTAATTTATGTACTGCGATGATTATGTTATTAGCTTAATTAAGTGATGATCTTTAATATTTGGTTATGAGGTACTTGTTGAGAATACTAAATTTAATATTATTGCAAATACTTCTACATTGAACTGTTTATCAGTAGTTAGGCATTTTGTTGTCTTACCGTGTGTTTAAAGGATTCGGTTTCTTCTTCTTGCTTTTTTTGGCACAACAGCTGGCTATGATGCCCTGTTTCTTCCAGCAGTACAGTAGCAGGTCCAGAAGTACAAGACACGCAATTACTACGACTATTGATATTCCTATGAGCGCTCCTCCTGATAAAAGTGAAGCGGGCGCGTTTGGGACTTCACCTGCAAATTATAGAAATGGTTCTGTTAAAAGAAAATGGTTCTATCGACCCTGCTATTTAAGGTAGCAGCCCAGAGTTTGATAGCTGTTGGTGTGTTACCCCCGTGCCTCGGGAGGCACGGGGGTAACACACGGTATCCTGTTAAGGCGTCCCGCAACCCCGGGAGGTTGCGGGACGCCTTAACAGGATACCGTGGCCCCGGAACGTAAAGGACAACAGAAGGAACAGGGTGGTTTTTTAGTCAGTAAAAGTCTGACAGTCCCTTCCGCCCCACCCAGGAAGGACTCATTTGATGATTTTTACCACCTTAAAAAAAAAACCCCCGTGCCTCGGAAAGCAAGTAAAGCCAGTCCTGTGTCTGATCTCACTCTGGTTGTGTAGGATTGCCATCCCATCGAACTGAGAAAGTGAGGAAAGAGGGAGTGCACCTGTGTTTGCACACACACTTGTGCACTAAAATATCTCCTGCGTACTTAGCTAGTCTCCAATAAAATTGGCCACCGTGGCCAAAATCTAAAATTGGCCACCGTGGCCAAAATCGGTCTGGGGAATTATTATTTTTATTTTATGTTGATGCAGTATGAATTCATGTTCCATATTTTTATATCTATCAGTCGTGATCTCAGAATTCCCAGCCCTTTTATATTAAAAAAAAATCTTACATTTCAATCTTCTCCTAAGCTCAAGAGAAAAGTAAATTGGAACGTTCACCGTCTCGCACTAATTAAATTAATATTTCCTACAGGATGCCGACGTTTCTACTTAGTTCTGGAAATAGTAGACGCGTTAATGAATCTACATTGCGATTTATGTATACGGAAACCATAGATATCTAGTAAACCGGTAGAACTGAACGTAGATAAACATGAAAGCTGGTTCGGTTCCAGACTTAAAACTTAGAAAAGTCTACCCACTTAGGTATATAATACCTATAGCGTGATATAGACCCATGCAAAAGAATTCCTTGCTTAGTTATAGTGAGAGATTTACGTTTGTAAGCAAACAACAGTTAGTGACAAACAAATCAATACTAATCTATATCTATACTAATATTATAAAGAGGTAAAATTTGTTTGTAAGTTTGTAAGTTTGTATGTTTGTAAGTTTGTATGTAGGGGGTAATCTCCGGATCTACTGAACCGATTTTGAAAATTCTTTCGGAAATTGGAAGCTACGTTATCACTGAGTACTATAGGCTATATTTTATTTTAGAAAAAATAGGGGTTCGTAAGATATTTGGGTTTTTCAGACCCAAGGTGTAAAAAATCATACAAAAAAGTTCCTTATTTGGCGTACGCCGCCTAAACTATAAAAGATAGAACCATAAAATGTTCTAATTAATTAAAGACTTTAAAAATATCTACAAAAAACGCGACACACTATATCTATCTATTTCGAGTTAAAAACAAAAACCATTTTTTTATTTAAAAATCTTAATTTTTTTTAGAACTTCATTTACGCATTTATTTTACACATGTCATTACTCCTTATCAAAATAAACTATTTTGTCAAAAAGTACTGTTTATGTAGATAATATTCAGTCTTCTTTTATTCTTTAAAATTGGACGTTTGGTTTGAAAGTTATGGCGAATTCAATCTCTTCTCTATAAATATAAAAATCAATTGCTGTTTGTTAGTCTCGCTAAAACTCGAGAACGGCTGGGCCGATTTAGCTGATTTTGGTTTTGAAATGTTCGTGGAGGTCTAGGGAAGGTTTAAACGATGTGAAAATATGGGGTAGGGGTAGGGTTGGGGTAAGGGTAGGGGCAGGATACCACGCGAACGAAATCCCTAAAAACAGCCCTTTTAATATGAAGTCGGGAAGTCGGTCTCAAGGGTAGGGGTAGGGTAGGGTAGAGGTAGGGTACGGTAGGGTAGGGGCAGGTATTGGTAGGGTCGGGTAGGGGTAGGTATTGGTAGGATAGGGTGGGGGTAGTGTAGGGTTTGGGTAGGGTATCGGTAGTGTAGAGGTGGGGGGATACCACGCGAACGAAGTCCCTAAAAACAGCCCTTTTAATATGAAGTCGGGAAGTCGGTCTCAAGGCCCTACCCTTGAGACCGACTTCCCGACTTCATATTAAAAGGGCTGTTTTTAGGGACTTCGCAGGGTTAGGGTAGGGGTAGGGTAGGGGGTAGGGTAAAGCAGGGTTAGGGTAGGGGTATTGGTAGTGTAGGATACCACGCGAACGAAGTCGCGGCGGGTCAGCTAGTTTATAATAAAGACTTATTAACTAGTCTGGACTAATATAGAATGTGGTCAACTCGATAATTGCTCATCGGGAAGTTTATTTCCAGTATTAGATTCACTATTTTGCTCACTATTATAATCTGATTCTATAAGTATACTAACATAAGAAAGCTGAATTTTTTTGTTTGTTTGTTTATTTAAACGCCGCTAATCTCTGGATCTACCAGTCGGATTGGAAATTCATGAGGACTAGTATAAGCTGTATAACATCACGCTGTGACTCAAGGGAGCGGAGCAGTAAACAAAGACGTAATTTAATGCCAGTGACAAAAACCACGCGGACGAAGTCGAAAGGCAAATACTAGCAAATAAGTAAATGAATATCAACCCGAATATTGCTACACATTTGTAAGGCCAAATAGTAAAGTAATATCCTACCTATAGTGATAGACATATTAGCGGGCGTAGAATTTCCTTCAACGTTGTGCGCGATCACTTCCAGGTAATAAGTGGTGTTTTGCTGCAGCTCAGGCACTTTCAGCTCGGTGGCTTCCAGTTGTTGTTCCTTGCATAATGACTCGTCTACTTCCTCGTCCAGGTCCATCTGCAGGTAATAATAAGTAATATATTCTGTTAGTGCTGCTGAGCAAGCGGTCTTGGGTTCGAAACCCAGATTGAGCAAAGTGTTATTCGGTTTTTTCATTAGGAATTTCTCAGTAGTAGCCTCGGAGTCTAAATTTGTGCCCGGTTGATGGCAAAAGGCTCGCCCCCCATTACATGGGAGGAGAAATGTGGGTGTACTATGGGTACACCTCTGTCTAATCCATACAGGCATGATATTGTTATGTTTATATTCTGTTAGTGTTAGTGGAGACCATGTCTGGGCAAACATAGTGCAGGACGGCCTGCTGCACGGTGGACTGACAATTTAAAGAAGATGGCGGGCAGCGGATGGATGCGGGCATTCCTCCATCGTGGGGGTTACGGAAGGGGCATGCCGGACTCTTACCGGCTAAAACCACTGCAGTGTTCTAGCACCTCTGCCTATGGCCGAGAGTGCGGGATTCACATAAATATTTATGCGGGGAACTGCGCTTTCTGAGGGAGGCTTACGTTTAGCAGTAGACGGCTATAAGCTGATATGATGATATTCTGTTAATTTCTATGGTTCATTTAGCTGTTTTACCTAAACGAGCAAACCCACAATTTTCCAATAGTTAAATTAATTATGTCCAATTAATTCAATACCCATGCCATCAATAATGTAACACATTTGGCATATTTAATTTGTTCAACAGTCCAGTAATAACAGTTCAGCGTACATACAAATGTAAAGCTTAGAATATATTTGAAATTAATTAATGTGTTGAGTATTCTAAATTATTATAATTAGGTATATCGGAAAGTAGGAAACATTTTGAATATGTTGGCTTGTTTTAGCAGAACTAACTAAAGCTTAAATATATTAACTTCAAAATACCTATCATGCTTTTTGTTATCTTCATCTACTTCCTATTAGGTACTATAATAACACTTTCACCGCCGGGCCAAAACTGTTGAAGGTCAAACCTCCACTAGCGTAGGTCACGGGTGACCTACGCGGCGGTTAACGTGATAAAGACGAAAGTTTATGAGCGTAGGTGAAATAAGTTTGTTGCTCTTTCATGCTGTAACGGCCGAACAGAATAAGCTAGAATTTGATATTGTAATACATTATCCCTATGAGCTATTTTATCCTATATTTGTGTTCCCATGGGTTAATACGGATATCTATGGGTTAATATATACATTATGACGCGGACGGAAGTAAGCGTCAGCTCACACCGAGACGCGACGCGACGCGACGCTGCGTGCACACTTTAAAAGAGCGACTCAAAATATATCTTTATTTTCTACACGAAAAGATACACATTTCATTGTGAGAATTTATAATACGTTACACCACGCAGCTCTACGTCGCGATGCGTCGCTCTACGCCGCGAGGCATCACGAGGCGTAGAGCGACGCATCGCGACGCAGCGGCGAATCGCGTACGAAAAGGTGTACGCGCGACGTGCAAGAGCGGCGACGTTGCGATGCGTCTCGCGGCGGCACGCGGCGCAGCGCGAAGTCACTGGCCTCTTCAAGTATCGTCACGTTGCGTCGCGTCGCGTCGCGTCTCGGTGTGAACTGACCCTTAGTATTCTTTTGTTTTTTTAAATAGCATTACAAAAATCGTGTCTTCTCCAAATAAAATTGACATATCTAATATTATATCATCAACCAAAACAACTTTACTTTATATTATTTTAGACTGTAAATCATCCAATTATTCGGCCATTCGAAAACTGTCTAACAAATCTTAACCGTAGCGGCAATTATGAAAAAAGATAATATCTTTTCAGTATTCAAATATCGCGTTTCACGGAAACAAAAGATTTCAAATCATTAGGACAAGCTTTGATAAAGTCACTTTAAATATGATTCGCTTCTTTGTTATTTTATAGGTAATAGTGACAGCTGTACCTATTGTCTACCATAGGCATTTGAATAATTTAAACGGAACCTGTGAGTGATGGAAGAGATAACACTGATAAGAGATATTTGAGAGACATGAAGATCAAGCTCAATTTTGACCGTAATTTTTTGGTAGCTCGAGTAACGATATTACATCAAATACATTTCGACATACGTAGGTGCAACTAAAGACAAAAGCGGTTGAATATTTTTTAACCTTAAAACTAAAGGTGTAAGGATGAAAACTTTTATCGCCATTGTTCGCGACTGTACATACCTACAACACATAACACGATGCAAACTTTTCATTGCAACACAAAACGATTCGCTCGCTCTGCAAGTTCCAGCTAGTATGACGTCACGAATACATACCGGGCAGTATCGTAAAACGTAGTAGTCTATCGGCTCGCCGTTGTTCTCCGGAGCTTTCCACTTCAGCACCTTGGTCGCAGATAACTCGAGCGCGTTCACTTGCCATATCGGCGGTTCTGGGGCTGACCTACAAAGATAATAAACTGTAGTATAAGCAAAATTGGGCCTTAAAATCTATAGAGTGTGACCGACTTTTAAAGAAATAGAATTTTTGTTTTTACATTCGCTGTACTCGCTTTTCTGACGTAACAATAAGTTTAATATTAGCTTTCCATGACTTTTTAGACCGTAGTCTTTGTCATTAAGACATGTTTCACTCAAACATTTTTTCTATTTAAAAGTCTGTTGGACTTTGTCATCTTTGCGTCGGTTTCCCGAATAAAATCAAGACAAAATTATCTAATATGACAAATTGTCAAGCGCGCTTAAATTGTTATGATTGGTGGCCGTTAATTTTCAATTCAACCAATCACAGCAGTTTTCGCCAGGTTGACATTTTTGTCATATTAATATTTCGTTCGAGAAACCGTTTATGACCGCATTCTTTCGCGACTTATTTGGTATCATTGCATATTATTAAGCCTCGTATTCATGGTAAACATTTGTTTAGCAACATGGTTGCATAAACATGTTGCCAAGTTGCTGTCAACATATTGTGGGCAACGCTTGTGTTGCGGAGTTGATCACGCCATGTTGCAGAGTTGACGCCGGCGAGCGAAAACATCAGTTTATCAACAAATGTTGACATGTGTGGACAACCCATAATGATTTAAACAAAGTTTCCAGCAGCATTCTCGCCGTTCATCAACAACGTTGATCAACTGTTGTTAAACAAATGTTTACCATGAATACGAGGCTTTATGTAGCAAGTTCACTTAATGATTTGTACTAACGAAACGACAAAGAAACGATCCTCTCAATGTCCAAATGTCTAATCAATATTTTTTAGATGGCAATAAATTAAATCAAGTTTAATAATCACGCAGTAAAAAACTGCTACGTCATCTTAATTAAATCGAAACGTATTACTCGATAATGACTGTGACGGGTATTTTATGGAGTGTAAAAATAATACTGCTGGAAGGTTAAATTGTATGCGGAAGTACAACAATAGCTTGAGTAACGTATGTAGTTTAGAGAACACTGTATCTTTATACATATTAAGAAGGTATTTTATGTATAGTTATTGATACGGTATATAATATAACTCTTTCAACTATATCAAAAATATAAAACATGTTTCTCATTTTTTTCATCCTTTTATTTAAATATCGTGTCTATAATTATTATAATTGATCATGTTGTAGTTTTAAAATTCTTATAACTTTGAATAAAATAAAAAGTAAAGGACGTCAGTATTAGAACACCGTAATCCATAGGTACTAATTTTATAAACGATTACTACTAAACCACTGAACCGATTTTGATGAAATTGGTACGTGATAAGTTTGAACCACAAGAAAGGACAAAGGCTACTTTTTATTCAGCGACTTCGTCTGCATCCGTTATAACCGACATTTACGCGGATGAGGTCGCAGGCAAAAGCTAGTAAAATAGATATAATTACGGAATGAAAGTGCAAAAAATTTACTTTTCCATAGTTTCAAATCCGATCGTTTCACTCCATTCTCCAGTGCAAACCCTATTGATAGCAGCGAACTTAATATAGTACGTAGTGTTAGGCTTCAGTTTCTCCAGCTTGCAAGGGATCCCAGTAGCCCAAGTCCTGTTCGGGTGAATGTTTGTAATCTCATAGTTGTCAGCTTCGTCATACTCGGCGACGAAACCGATGACTTCTGGTCCGTCGTAATCTATTGGAGGCTGGATGTAGAATGTTGCTGATGTTGCTGTTTCGTCAGTTGTTGTTGCCTAGAACAGAATACATAGTCTTGGTTTTCCTGCTTAAGTGACAGTCGAAGAAATGGATAAGACGTTAAGAGACAAAGGTTGTTCTAAAATTTAACAATAAGGACTTGACAGTTGGTTAAAAAGCGTGAATTATATCTCAATATAACACGAAATAAAAGGTCAGTATTTTTTTTCTATTGGTTAGTTTGGATCTACCAACAGGTATCTAAAGCTCAAAAACTATTAAACCGATATTAACGATTAACATAGGCTATACAGCCTATGATAATGAAACAATTCAAACTATTAGGGATCCGTAAGAAAACTTACGAGGACGAAGTCAAGGGCAAAATCTCATCAAATTAAAATAAAGTAATTCGTCAAACTAACACACTTTAAAATAATAATCGTCTAAATCGAGGTATTTAAACTTAAATAAACAATTAATATGACAACGAACATTTTTGAAACATCATTACGAAGTTACACAACAAAAGATGAAAATACTGAGTTCTTTGCTCAATTTCAAAGAAGAAAGATTTAACCACAATAACTGAATCTATTTGTAATTCAAATTAACTTTGTGTTTGTTTAGTTAGAGTTTAAAAAGGCTTAGCACAGAAGCCATTTAATGTATGCAGCATTTGAAATTCTTAAGTTGTATGAGTATGGAAAAGGTCATGGGTATCGTTTGCTGATTGTTTAGCGTCTAAAATTATACAGTTATGTTGAGTGAGATAGATACTTGACCGACTTTTAATCATAGTTTTTGTTTTTACGTTAAAACCTGGCTAGCACATGGTTATTAAGACCGTTTTTTTAATGTTGTGTCTGACAGATGTTGCTTGTGTTTCTTCGTATGAAACAATGACTCATTGGAATATTATCTAGATACCTACTACCTATAGAAAGACAGTAGAAGTTTAAATCATGGGAAAACTAAGGCTTAAGTTTGTTTATTTGTGAATCTTCATGTACGACAGAAAGGAAATTACAAGTTACAGAAACGTTCACACATGCACTATGGATTCAGTGAATGATCTTAGATCACCCAAAGTTAACATACCTAATCGATGATTTTTAAAATAATAACTTCTGTTTCAAAAGTGCCTACTTATACGATCAAAATATATGGAACAGCTGATATTTTGATATTTGAGCAAATAAAACTGTGGTTTAAAAATAATTATTTGTTCTTTTGATGAGAAAACACTGGTATGAAAGAGTAAATATTGCCTCTTATGACGTATAAACGATGCTTAAAGTAAAGACACGCTTAAGTAAACATTTTAAAATTTAGGGTAAACACACATGATGTTCACTATTACTCAATTCTAAACAAATCAAAAAGTATAGTAACGCAACGCACGAAAGTATTTAAATAAAATTAGGTTTAACAATATTGCGCTTCGTAGATCTTTGACAGTCGTTACGGGTAGTCAGAAGCCCGAAAGTCTGACAACCAGTCGTACCGAGGGGTTTTGTGTTACCCAGTAACTGGGTTGTGGTGGTCAGACAAACAGTCACTCCATGTAAAATATTGGAAGCCGATCCCAAAGCTAAGCAGATTATGATAAATATTGTACTTACATTGTAAACTACAGATGGTGGAAATCCTTTTCTAATATGATAGATTTTAACTGCGTCGCCATATTGATTACGTGCTCTACATTCGTGTCTACCGAATGGAGCAAACTGTTTTGAAAACGGGAACGAATGTTCTAATGAAGTTTCATAATCAAGAACTATATTGTCATATTCTTGTTTCTCTATAGTTGAATAATTGCCTGTGATATAGCTGAAAAGAGAAAAGGCATTAGGTTTATATGAATATTGAAAAGTTTTATTCGATTTTAAAAAGAAACCACTTAGTTTATTTCAAATTATGCACAAACTAAAACCTGCCATAAATAGTTTATCCAATTTTAAAAATATAAAAGCGAAATAATTCATTACGAAATATCGAAAACCGCTTGACATAAGATGTTTGGTAGGGAGGTAGTAGACGTCCGCTAAGTACGGATTTTCCAAAATTTACCCCCTAAAGGGATGAAATGGGGGTCCGGCCAAAGCTAGTGAAACATATAATTTACAAGCATGTATGAAGCATATTTTAGTCCATACCTCCAAGTAAAATTCGCTGGTGGGTTGCTGTCTTGCGCACAGCTGATGTTGACAGTTTCTCCGTTCCATCCCCAAAGAGGTTCATATGTTTTGTCAAAATATGGCTGATGCAGTACTGATAAGTACATTAACTTCGTCTCCGTGGCCACTGGTAATATTGAAAGCATAATATTAATACACAATAGAATTTTGTTATATTTAAGATTTGATTCTACCTTTAACTATTAGCAGATACTGATGCTGATTATCACAATAGCTTCTTGTTAACAACATTTAAGGAATGAAAATGCAAATACTGTTTTAAAAAATCCTACGTTTTCATATTTAATTAAAAACAATATTTTGTTAATTATATGCTAATGATAATACAGAGGTTTATAATATTCTTCTTCTTCTTTATCGTGTGGGCAGTAAGGTCTTACGACCCCATACACCCTAGTGTCAGAGTTTCTAAACCGCCTCAAGGGCCTCTGACATGGTTTTATAATATTAACTAAACATACAATTTGTGATTTATTTATATTACAAGATTAAATGTTGATGATGTTCCTGTACTCAGGAAGAGCACTTTCTAAGTTGTTTTCAAAGGTCTCTGAAAATGTTTATTCAAGGATTGACTTGTTCCAACACTTACCGTCATTGGTTGCGTTGCAAATGTATATTCCTTCACGAGATCTGTTTACTTTGATCGTCTCGAAATTTGATATCTCTATATCATATTCCGTTTCCCTAAAATAAGCATTTATTACATATAATCAATATATGTGGTAATACTGTACCTAATCAACGATTTTGAATCAAGTTAATAAATTCTTTATAATTTTTAATAATTGTATTTATTTTTTACAAACCTTTCTTCCTCTAAAGTCTTGCCTTCATAAGTTATTGTAATAGCTGGCGCGGGCAAACCAGTTGCATTACAAACTATTGGTAGCAGTGTACCTTCCACTACTGACCTATTGTTAAACCCTATTATCTCTGGCGGTATTAGTACCTGAGGATAATAATTAGGCGTTATTTGTTTAATAATAATAGGAACTGAAACATTTTAAGAGACTGTGACTGTGTGTTGTAATTGTAAAAACATGGACTGGTCTTTTTCAAAGTAAAATAAGACAGGAAAAAAAACAAATAGATGATTCTAGTTGCCCATTCCTAAAGGTAATTTCGTATGAAGAGAAATGAGTAAGAAACTCCAAACTTTAAAAAAATTATGCTTTACTAAGAATTTTGACTGTGAGGTTATTCTAAATATATGAACAGTAGAATGACAGTAACTGTCATTAACAGTCATCAACTGTTATGGTCTAGTTTGTCTCATTCGCCCCACCCACCGTAGTATAATTATTTTAATTTAGAACACGATTTTATTTTTTAACTTTCTCATAATTAACTTTTAAGAAAATCTAATACAATGGAGCCTATTAGGCTGGACGCAAACGTTCGGTTTCCGGATCAGGTTTCCGAATCAGGATGCGTGTATGTACATACACACACATACATAAATTACACATACATGTAAAAAAAATTAATGTATGTGTAATTTATGCATGTGTGTGTATGTACGGTCGGCAACTTTAATGCATATACACGAGATGGTCGACTTTCGTCTGAACGAGCGGGTCAGTCAGTGCGTGTGCGAGTGATGTGTCAACATTCTACAGATAACACACACTAATGAACTGTCGTCGCACTAAGCGAAATAGCATGATATTTCTGTTGCATTAAAATACGCGTCATAGTCACTGGCGCTGTTTTACCAATTCATTCCTAAAACTCGCATGAAACTACTATTTGTGCCGGTAGCTAGGTTTGGGCTTAGCGACGTGTACGGGTTCACAAACAATGAGGTCTGAGTTCAAATCTTGATTACTGTGTGTGGCTGTTTTTTGTTTTTGAAACAATAATAATATTACTTACGTAAAAACTTGTTAGTTTTATGTTTATTTCTAATTCATGCTTATAATTGTTTATTATAAGAAGCAAATATTAGTTATTGTATTATTATATTATACTAATGTGATTTTTAATTTATCTTTTCGGTATTTGTAGGTGGAAATGAAAAAAAATCGTGCTAAATGATAACAAAAATGTTTATTCGATTTATAACTTGCGAGAATTGTGACGTTACATTCCTACTTAGATAAAAGAAATTCACTTGTAACCGTTCATAAGATTTTTTGTGTTTACCCACGTCATATTATAAAAATATAACAAGAAAAGAATATTCTAATAACACAAATATGATTGTTTTAATAACCACTTATAGGTATCGATATTTAGCAGACTTTATTGAAAACTAATATATTACTTAATATTTTCTTTATATAGATTTAGACTTAATGAATATGTTTTTTTTATATGTAACGTCACAATAAATGTATTGAGGTAATAGCTTAAGTGTTCATTTTCTTGACGAAAAGATGATTGAAACTAAACCTCAATTTAAGATCATTGAATAATGACGGACATAATAATATTAATACTAAATATTTAGTTACACTGTCTAATTAATAATAACAAAACATCTAGGTTTTTAATATAGCAATCTTCCAGTCAAAATCTTAATAATCCCGTGAGAAACGTAGTGGTTCTTGTTTATGCCTTTTTGTGAAGAAGGGCTTTTTAGCTGGTCTTCTGTGATGCAAGCCTTCAGCGTGGAGGGCCCGGCGAACAGTTTGCAATGAAGTGTCGAATAGTTCGGCAAAGTGCCTCGTTGGTGTGATACCATTCGATTCATATTCGCCCACCATATTATGTCTTCGCTGCGCCTCGCTAATAAGCGACGGCCTTCCACTTTGCTGTAGACTAACTAGGTTAACCTCTTCCTCGTATCTCCTGATCCAGAGACTAACAGTATTCCTCTAAAACAAAAAAGTTATATTAGGCAGGTATAACAAAATACTAAAGTGACTTAATTTTTATATAATATAAGTAGTAATATTTATTTAATAAAATAATATTCATTTAATAAAACAATATGATAAGTATTAAGTCTACATTTATAATAAATACAATAATAAACAGAATTTATTTATCTTTACAGCCTTAAGATGGATTTCAAAAATAATAAAAAGATCTAATTTATAATTATGTCACCAAATAATATTAGGTTCAAGTTACAATTATAATAACACAATAATATGATACTCACATTCAGTCCGGTTTCATTAGATATTTGCGTTCTATTATAAGACCACTTTTATGCAACGCAATAATAGTCGCCTTCGTCTCAATGTTATTATTTGCTTGCATTTTTTTTTTGTGAATTATTACCGCTATCTAATAAACCACACGTCACTAACCAACAACTACAACCAAACGACAACGTTTATTCTAATCGAGTATTCATAAAACTCATTACATTACTTACTTATTTCTGTCTACCTCACAGAAATCTAAATTATTTGTTTAATTTTCTATGATCTACCTTTTTAACTTTACGAAATGTGTGAACAAAGCGAACAAGATAAAGAATATTATGCTTCTGTCTCATTTCTTCCAATCAAGTAAAAACTTACAAAAAGTTATAGTCTGGATGAGTTTCGAACTCACGACTCCTTGATTCACGCACCTATCTGCAGGCGCTTAGCCGATAGGCCAACTTGACTTATTTTATGCTGTTGAAATTATGAACTACAATCATTTGTCGACGGCAATGATGATACATGTGACTGTTCTCGAAAATAGAAGGTCGTAAGTCAAACTTATCTTTAAACGAATGTTTTTTGAGAATGCCTATCGACTTTTGATGCCCATAGTACATACACGCCTCCTGATTCGGAAACCTGATCCGGAAACCGAACGTTTGCGTCCAGCCTTAAGTTTTTTTTTTCTAATAAGTCAAAGGGCTTTACCACAATATTGATTTGTTGCTTAGCGACCCCAACGAAGTTGCGTGCAATGCATTCGTATGTCCCAGCGTCATCAGGTGTTAAGTTTTTAAAATGAATAGTGTCGTTGTTTACGTGCGTCCAGCTCACAGTCTTATTTTCACCAGGGCTCTAAAAAAACAAATAACAATTTTTTAAATATTATTTTGACCGTTATTTAGGCCAGTATGCATCCTTATTGGGATGAAAAAGAAGAATAAAAGATTTTTGTTTCTATTTTTGAAATTGTAAAGGAATTATCCCTATAGCTATATTTTTTTTCCTTTTACCAACACAATATTTAGTTGACTTAAAGCCGGGTAAATTTAATTTTACCTATTTCAGTATATTGCCCGCAGACCGCACCATAATAAAATATTGCAAAGATATTAAAGCCTAGTTGTATCAAGAGGGCTTCCGACCTCAAGATCATTTTATCAGACCTCGAAATTTCTTTACGACTTCTAAAACGTAAAATATAAAATTTTATAGAGAGAGACCTTGGATTTATTTCCCACAAACCTTTTCTAAAGAAATCTCGAGACTTTACAGCAGCACCTCAATTACCATCAGTCACTTTTGCTCCTGCTATTAACCTCTCCGTAAGTCGAGTAGGTACTTGCAAAGTACTAAACAAACTTGTTTTTATGGTCCGTTCGAGTTATGTCGCTACAATGAGTCCTTAGCGACTCTAAGGTAAGTGTGCTGTCAGATTTAATAAAGGTTTACTACTGGCACGTCTGTGAACCTTTTGAGAAACTTTAAAAAGGTTAGTACTACAGAGGAAAGTTAGTACTTTGTTTCTAGTACTAACCTTTATAATCTCTCTAAATGTAGTGCTAAAATTCTGACATTTGTTTAAGACAATCCAAACATGGAACTCCCTCGTATCGTTGTATCGATTAGTCGCATAACACGTTTTATAGTCACGGTTCGAGTCACGGCCTCTCCTATGACGGTTGCTGCTGCTTGTGCCAATTAGGATGTCAAATGAGAAGCCGTTTTTGATAATGCAAGACGCATGCCACCTTTCACTTCTAGGCAAGTAGGCTCTTTATGGAACCTTTGGCGTTAATTACTCGGACCCTTTAAAGGTCTATGGACCACAGGTTAAGAAACCCTGATTTAGATTATTAAACAGAACTTTAATAATACAAAATATAGGATAAATTCTTTAGTAAAGATTGCGGTCTTTTCTGAATAAATTAACCTTTTTTTTAAATATTTGGTGTGCCAAGTCCTGCCAACATTATAAAATAATAACCTATTGCTTCATCTTAATCGATTTTGAAACGTCTTCTGCCTTCTTGTATTTACGCCATTAATTCAAAAATAGTTGTTATTCTTACCGGTTCCGGTATTTTCTTCCATTCCAATTTAGGACTAGGCAAACCTTCAGCAGCGCACTGTATCATCATGGCTTCTCCTGAAGCCAACACTGATTCTGGAGTAGCTGATAAGTGTTTGATTATTGGCGGTGTCATTACCTGTATGAAAACATTAAAAGTGCAGTCAACAGTGATGACATAATAGACGTCTCTTGTAGGTGTTTATAAGATAAATTAGTTTCACTAAATCCATCCACTGTTGGCCCTTGAGGCGGTTTAGAAACTCTGACACTAGGGTGTGTGGGGTCGTAAGAACTTACTGCCCACACGATCAAGAAGACTAAATCCATGTAGCTTCAAATCTTAAAATATTATTGTATTGATTCATTGGCATTTGTTATTACTTATCATTCGATTCGATCTCTATTATGTTGTGATCTTCGTTGTCTTATTGGTAATCTTATTATTTTATTTTAAACTTATGTTTTTAAATATTCAAACGTAATATAAATTGACACTGAATAACATTAATTGAATTAAAAAAAAATAATTAAAAAGTTACTATGCTTTCTAGAAATCTTTATATCCATAAATTGTTATCGTTAATCTCACCTTAGCTTCTATATCCGTTTCAATTTCTTCGCCAGTTGATAATACTGACGCTGAGCACTTGTAAGTCCCTTCATCTTCGTTATTTACGTTCTTTACAATCAGCCCTTCAGGCATGAACTGATATTTTATTGTATCGTTGGATATCTGCAATCAATTTTTTTTTCCACACATTAAAACAAAAGCAATCAGGGTTGCATTCATTCATTGCATACTACCTTTTTGGATTTTTTTCAATTTTTATCTCAGTCTCAATTCGTCTCAAATGCATTTAATTATTTTGACATTATAGTTAAGATGAAATTGCGACTAGTTTTTAATTAGTATAATTAGTCTGGTGGACTACTGTCCGATTGTTGTTATCTAGATTTTGCATATTGCTTAGTACTTATGTCGCGGAGTTTTTTATACTAAGAAGGAATTTACCTCATTCTGTCCATCTTTTCCTCTGTACCATCTGATGAAAGGCGGTGTTGCTCCCTTGGCTTGACAGGTGAGCAAAGAATTGTTGCTGTGTACTAAATACTGGTTCATCTCGGTACCATAGAAGTATAACGGATCTGTTGACGTGTGTCATTATTTATGTAAATGTACAGAAAAGGTGTTAGTAAGGTCAAATAAAAATTTCAAATAGTCATTTTCGCGGTTTTCGATCACTGATTTTGGAAGAATTTTTGCATTTCTGTATTTAATAGGTATACGGGCAGAGTTTAATACACTGGCCATTTTTGAAGGGGTGGGAATCTTAATAAATATGAACATCTTTTATTTTAAAAAGTAAGCTTAGTAAAAAATCAGCGGTTCCACACACTTTGACCATGTTGTAATGCATTTTTGGAACAGCAATTCTTTTTTCATATTTCAGGTTTATTTCAATAGTAAAAGTTGTTCACTCCCTGAAAACTGACCAGTACATCAAAAGTCAACCAGTGTAATCAACACGAGAAAGACTACGCGACGTTCTGAATAGAAAATTTGCTTAGTTTATAATCATCATTTAAATTAAAAATAAAATAAGTACCAAATCTTATAAAAAAGGAGGGGTTCTGATAAATAATGAAATATCTTACCAAATACATCTAAATTATGAACTTGCGAGTGTTGTGTCGTCCCGAACGTCGTGACGCATCTGTATGTTCCTGATAGCGTCTTGCTTGCACTCGGTATATGCAGAAATATGCAGTCGGTCTGCTCCTCGATGAATACATTTGAATCTGTACCTGGTCTTGTTGAAACAATATTCTTATTTAGGACTTGACAGCGAAAAGAAAAATAAATCATCTAAATGACCACAATAATTGTATTAAACTAGATTTGTTTTGAAGTTTGCGGACTTTCCAATTGAGTAGATTTAATTTGACTTGATTTTGCCATGTCACTGTTAATACTCCTCATTTTGCCAATGACGCCATTAAGGCTATACGCTATTTAATGAGACTTAGATGAATAAATCGAATTAATCGAAAAGTGTCAAATGTTTGAAGATAACCATGAAGTATTTTCTCTTTTAAAATCTTAAGTATCTGGAAATTTTGGTGGCGCGATTGGCCCAGAAGGAAATGGCGGGATGAGCTGGACTTCTACCTTAAGGATTGGGCTCGTGCCGCAAAATACGGAGGCAGTTTCACTTATGAGGCTCATAATAAACAATAAATAAATAAAATCTAAGTCAGGTCATTTTGTACAAGCATCGCGTTAGTTAAAAACAATTGTAGTAAATTGTATTACGTTTTGTGTGCTTTTATTTATCTGATAATTCGATTTTTATTAATTTAATCCGGTGATATTAATGTTATTTAATTGATTTTACTTTTATTACGTTTGGTTTAAATGTTTGAAATAAATATTTTATTTTTTCATAAGTTTGGTGAAGTATCAAACATATCACATACCCCACAATGACGTTGTTGAAAGGATCTAGCCATTTCAGGTGCTTCAGCGTATAACCTTCTTCAGTACAGCAGCACTCCTCGTAGAACGTACTTCCTGTAGTTATACTCCTGTTGTTTACTGAATTTTCTTGGAAACAGGCTGAACAATCTGTAACAACACATAAAATAACAATCATTATCAATTTATTAGTTTGTTGTTGCGGGACGTCTTAACAGGATACCGTGGCCCCGGAACGTGAAGGGAAACAGAAGGAACAGGGTGGTTTTTTAGTCAGTAAAAGTCTGACAGTCCCTTCCGCCCCACCCAGGGCGGAAGGACTCATTTGATGATTTTTACCACCTTAAAAAAGAAAGAAGCTGTTGTTTCTTGTGATGTTACGTTTTTTGGATTCTGCTCCACTCCTGCGGGTCGTAGCGTGATGTCATATAGCCTATACTATTCCTAATGAATCTGGCTATCATGTACACAAAAAAAAACCAATCGTACTAACAGTTCAAGAGATTAGCGCATTTAAAGAAACACACAAATAAAAATATACCTTAGGCTTTTATTATTATTATATTCTCTCTCTCTCTCTCTCTCTCTGTTTATTATATTAAAATATAGATAGTAGTAATAGTATATTTAATACTGCAAATAGATAAAAACTTCCCGGACGAGCAGTTTTATCGACAACAATAAGGACTTTCCAGTTGTTCCCGAAACCTGAAGGTATAATCTGAAGGATTTTTATTATAAAGGATCGGCAGATATTTGAAAATGAAACCAATAAATACCTATACTGTTAAAATAAACTTCTTATGACGTTTATCGTAAATGCATTATTACTTCCAATAATCACTCTTGTTTACAGTAATTGCACATATTAATAGTTAAGTAGTCATCATCTGCCTAGCCTTTTCCCAACTATGCTGGGGTCAGCTTCCAGTCTAATCGTATGCAGCTAAATACCAGTATTTTACATGGAACGACTGCCTATCTGACCTCCACAACCCAGTAATAATAATTAAATTGTATTTCATTAATAATCAAATCAAATAAGCATACCTTCCAATTATAACCACACAATAAACCTTCATATTAAACAGGCCCGTACTTGTACTTGTCGAGGTAGATAGCTCGAGTTTTCTTATGGCGTAGCTTATTTAACTTTGCCAAAAGTCAGTCGTCGGGAAAGATCGCAATCCCGCGCTTTCGACGCGTAACGTAATATTAAACTTTTATATAAGTTCATTTATCGGATCAGTCGAGTTTGTCGTAAGCCGGGATTAGATCGCAGTTAAATATTATCCACAAAAATCATAGAAGTTCTTATAAGTTTTGTAATGTAAAAAGTTTTATGACACAGATGAAAATGTCAATGATACGCGTAGAAATCTTAATTATCTTTCAAAATTACAGCATTATGTTGTTAATAAATAATGGAATTGATTAATATGATGAAGAAGAAGAAAAAGGTAAAAAGTATTTCATCCTACTAATATGCTAAATGAGTATATAAGCTTGTGAAGATGTTTTGATGTTTATTACTCAATCACGCGTAAACCGTTAAACAGATTTGGATGGAACACATAGATAAACCATTTCCAAGATTAGCACATATTATACTTTACAACCCAGTAATGTGTTCCCTTAGGATAAATAGAAGAAAATAGTTCGACTTACTTTACCGAAGTTACCGAAGCTAGTTTGCCTATAGGTTGCCAATTCGGATCATAATTACCACTGTAAGATATTAAAACATAACCAAAAAAAAAATCTGACAAAACAACCAAAACATTACAGTATAGAGAAAAATATTACCTTCCAAGTGTATCATTCACCCCAAGATTTTATTCCCTACATCAAAGGCACCTTAAGCTTCCCGACGTCATTATTTTCGTTGTACGATATTATTAGGTTGAATCCCCGCAGACAACTAATCAGATGAAATTGACGTAGTGGTCGAAAATTGTGACCAACCTGTGTCTCGTAATCAATAGCGAAGGCTTATAAGGGGAGACGCGACGTACTCGTATATTGAAAGAGCCTATTCAATGTTGCTAACGATGTTATTGGAACTGTCATTATAGCTATTCTGATGTATGGTTTCATAGAATAAAAAATACTCCTTACTTATATACGTAGATATTTTGTGTCTTTTTGCGGAATATTTAGACTTGTTTCACGTTCGCCAGTTAAATTACTTTGCCGATTCTTTCATAATAATTCTATTCCATTTCTGAATGTCTCTGAAGGTCAATTCAACTAATTAAAATGTTCAAAATCTAAAAAAAATATCTCAGTGACAATCAAAGTTTAAAAAAATGTAGGTAAATTAAAATAGAAAGGTAAAGGAGGATGCCCAAAAAAAACCCGGAGTCGATTAAAATAATGTATGTACAGGAAGATAGACCATATATAAGAGGTCGCAAATATGCAATTCGTTTCGCATAAAACTATAACCGAACAGGCCAGCAGCATATAACAATAATTATAGCGGAGTGCGTTGATAACAGGTTCATTGTTTTGTTATTATGTTAGTTTCTCACTCATTCATGAAAGAAATGGGGAATACAGATAAGGAATTACAATTTACGACAAAGAAAGAGATAGAAGATGTTTTATCTATGCGCGCCATTGTAATCCAGGTAGCGAAACCTTGACCGACCCTGTCCCCCGCGCAGTCCTTCGTAAGTTTTCGTTGCAAGAATTCAGTACGTCAGTACAGTACGGTTTTTTTTAAATATATATATTATTTATATAATATATATATATATATATATATAGGTATATATATTATATATATCAAGACACATAACTTTCAAAAAACCTAGCTGTGTAGTGTTTTTTAGATATATAATATATGTATATACAGCCTGTAACAAAAACCCTGTCCGATCCTTAAGGGTATTATTCATCGTACTGCGTACACATATACGTAACCATACACACACACGTACATTAACCGCCGCGTAGTTCACCCGTGACCTACGCTAGTGGAGGTTTGACCTTCAACAGTTTTGGCCCGGCGGTGAACCTGTTAATGGATTTGAGATTATTATTTTTCCCCAGTGAAAAAAAAAAAAGAAAGAAGAAGTAATTAAATTAAAATAAAACATAAAAACTGATCAACGGCAACACTGATCTGACAGGGTTTTTGTTACATAGTGTATATATGTATATGTATATATAAATATACTCGTCTTGGCGGGGGCACTACCGTGCCCCCCGATACATATGCAAATAATGTTTCATGTAATCAGTAAACATGTATAATGTACTTTACTCTCAAATCTCTCTCAATATTACGCACAATGCCGCTCTAAATATCATGGATTTTATAAGACTAAAGTCAATTAGTTACGATATTTTTTTAGTACTTGGTGATTGTTTAATCGAAAACAAATATTGAATTTGGGATATAGTATGTTCACTATACCTAGCCACACATAAGTCGTTTTAATCGATTCCGGGTTTTTGGTCCATACATTTTTGGGCATTGTCCTTTGACGCATTTTTGACAGATTGAAACTGAGACTAGATTGTGATCGTACCTAAAAGTTAATAAAATGGCCCCCTGGTCAAAAGCATTTGGAAAATATTTTCATAAAGATATAGGTATGGTTTCCTATAGAGATGGCGAATATAGAACAGCCAAACTAAGATGGTGCAAACGTAAATCTTTGCAGTGATAAATTGAAATCGTCTGTCCAAAGCACATCGCTATTCCATATTCTAGGACTGCTGGAGTTTAATTAATGCTTTGACCTGTAATGGTATCAGAATTCTGTTTTCAAAAGTTTGAAAAAACGAAGCATTTTGTTTTTCAGTCGATATTTCATCACTGACATTACTGGCCACATGAACACATGGGATCTCGTTAAAATCAATAAAAACTATTAATTGCCTTCAACATTAATGACCTACAAACAATGTAAACAAATCCTCGTCCATCTCCTTTTCGTCGCTTTCAACCTATATGATGATCAGACGAGTAAACGTGCTCACAAACGAAACATAAAATTTTATTATCTCGTAGTAAATTGTAATTTTATAAACAAAACCATTTCAAGCGCGACTACTGAACATGAGATCTTGGGTTCGACTCCCAGGTCGGGGAAATTGTTATTGGATTTTTCCATCAGGAATTTCTCAGCGGCAGCCTCGAAGTCTAGAAATGTGCCCGGTTGATGACAATAGGCTCGCCTCCTATTACATGGGACTTAAACATAACAGGCGAAATGTGGGTGCGCTAATGGGTACACTTCTGCCTAACCCTTCGGGGATTACAGGCGTGATGTTATGTAAAACCATTTCAATTTCAAAGGTAAATAAGTCGGTTGTGTAAAATAATTAACGTTAATATCTTTGGCTCTAGAATTTATAGTGCTACTCGAAATGTTGGCTTGACTTACAGTAATAAACAATTTCAATGAGCGGAGAATGTACTAAATACCTAAGCAAAGAGAATGTTTAAAATACCTAGAGTTCTAAAACGCAAGACGGATTCAATTATCAGAGATTCTTTGAGATGTCTACTAAATATTCTCGGATTTAGAGCAGACTGCAAGAATGTCTCAAAGATTTCTGGGAAACAGTTTATGTAATTAAATAGTAAAACCGTTCTATTGAATGTTAATCCTTTCAAAAATGAAGACAAGTAAGAATTTTTACCTTGCACACTCACTCACGGCACTTTAAGAGTGGATGTACATCTGACCGAAGATGCGTCGGACGTATCATCGTTAGTACAATCGATGAACAGAGCATAATCATCGATTATGTGTGTAAGTTTGTACTATGTTTATTATTAGCCCAGGAAAATTAGGGTTTCACCTCGGAATGAGAGATAGCCAGCTATGTATAAACCTTTATTTTGTCACCCTAAAACTTGTCTCAAAACCTACTTACCGTAAACCTACGGTCAGTAAGTTACCAAAAATATCGCGGTTTCAAGGTCAAAGGTCAAAAAATCGATTTTTTACACATTTATTGCAAATATCTTGTTTGCTATGGTTTTTATGCTATTTGTATGATTAAAAATATTGTAGAGGATTAAATTCTCTACAACTTTTGTATAAAATTTTTAAATATTGCACCATTACCGATATAGAGGGTATTATTGATAAATATAAAATTCTAAATAATTTGCATTTTTATTAACTATTACGTTATATTTTTTTCGAGAGATTTGACTGTTTTGACGTTCCGCAACCGATGATGTGCAGCGCATCTTCCGTCAGATATACGTCCACCCTTATACTATTTATTAGATGACATGATAAAGCTATTTTAAAACCAGTACCGTCATGCAATTACATTCCAAGTACCCCATTAGACAGTTAACCAGATTACACTGAAGTCTGAAACACGATACACATGCAAATAGATGCAACAAAATTGCAACAGATCTCAAGATTAAGGACCCTTACATCACTGCTGAAGTCAAAGATGACGGCTTTTATGTCATTTTAACAAAGCACTGTATGAATAACATATTTATGGTAGGTTGGGAAGTAAATGTGTCATGTCTTTCAAGGAATGCAAGGTCGGAATCATTGAGGGCGTTAGAAACATCAATAAGGAGCAAAAGTTAGCCATTTTTATTTAGCGCTTCCTGCCTTTTTGTTATGACGTCATTGATTTTATTTTTGTCGCGTAAAATGTCGGTTAACGAACCAATTAGGCAATTTGTGGTAGGTGGTGAGAATGGAAGCGGGACACTGTTCAAGGTGATCCCTGGATAATAGTTGATTGAAAATATTGAGCGATAATTTTTTTTATTGCGCGGTATTTAGCATCCTCGTCTTTCAGGAGGTTGTCATAAAATAAAAAAAATAATTTAAAAAGAAATTACGACACCTAGTCATTAATTAATAACTACTAATTGTATTTATTAATTGTTAACTAATTGTTGTTGTTTATGTTATGTTTGACACAGAATATTTATAAGTCATTCAAAGAACATAATCGCCCCGTTGAGAATGAGTGTTGAGAATCAGTAGCATATACCTACCTAACATACCTCCTTGAATTTGACTTGGATGCAAAGCAGCACATGGTTTAAATAGTAATAAATAAATTATACATATCTGTATATTATGTGCAGACAAATGAAAAAGTACAGACACTAACTAGATGCTTTTTTTACACAACTAGTGGTATTATTTCACTTTTTTAATTATTAAGTAACTAAGTATTAAACCGGTAAAGGGTGTTTTTACGTTAAAAGCATTGCCATTTTTATTCGTTTTCTACAGATAAATAATTCTCATTTTCCCATTTCACCATTTACACAAGACCACAAACATATTATTTTCAATGGCAGGCCAAAACAAGGGAACATCGAACAAAAATAATGTAAATCCGAAGAAAAGTTTCTTACTCCCCTAAATTATCGGTTCGTTAGTGGAAAAGCATTGGAAACGGGGCAAACCATTACGATTTAATGTTATTTCTCCCAAGTGTAGGAATTAACACATGGAAAACATCGTGGGGGCAAGCCCTATCGTTATTTTTATGGTTCAAATGGAAAAAACCTATAAAATGAGCGTAAGATTTAAATGTGGAGGGTCCGTGTCAATAAGTACCTAGAGGTTTAAAAGACTTGCATTTTCGAGCTATACCAGAAATAAGTGTTGGAGTCATTTATGTTGTTACAATTTTTTTAGAAATCAATTTTAATGTACCTATTGTTGATTGCCTCGTTGGTCTAGTGGTCACAAAGCGCGACTGCTGAGCATGAGGTCTTGGGTTGAATTCCCGGTCGGGCAAAGTTTTCAGTAGCAGCCTCGGAGTCTGGATTTGTGCTCTGTTAATATCAATAGTCTCGCCCCGTATTACATGGGACTTAAACATAATTGGCGAAATGTGGGTGTGCTAATGAGTAGGTACACCTCGTACATACATGGTATTTTGAGCTTTTTTTATCTCTAATTTTGTTGTTTTGCGTTAGGACAATAAGGTGTACCTACCATGTTATCCTATCACCACCTTTTTTGGCTGTTTGAGAATGCCTAAGTTTTTTTGTACTTTTTCTCTGCGTAAAGTTTAAATAAATAAATTATTACAGTCTATAAGTAAGCAATTAGTTAGTAAATAAGAACATCACTTATTCAGCAAATAGTTCAATATTGCTCATAAAATATTCCGTACTAAAATCGTGGCATCAGACTAATCGTTCCATAATTTAGTCGCTTCACTATCGACACTTATCACAAGTTGCCTCGCGCGAAGTATTATTAAAGTGACATAACTGTCGTCGCGCTGCGTTGTCGTTCAATTAAGCCCCATTATATTGCTTGTAGTTTGTATGGCACAGTTGTTTATAAAACATATGTATTGTTGTTTGGTGTATTGTTTGATTAAATGCTGCTTTGTTTTTATGTTTTGTTGACAGATACATAAATGCATATTTAGATTACCGCCTGATTGATTTTGTTATTGAACAGATAAGTACTTATTTGTTTCAATTTTATGCAACAAAAAAGAATAAAAGCGTACCTAATACCTTAGGTTTTCTCTACCAATCAACTAAACGTGGTAAAGAGATTACTTTGCAAGTGAAGGTACCTACGTATTTGTGTTATAAGACGAGACTATTGATTATTTAATTTTCTTATTTTAATATACTTCTTTTTCCATGGATTCAGTATCGCCATCCCCTCCGTGGCCTGCCAGGACCCCGACTCACTGCCTCAGGGCACCAGCTCAGTGCTATTTGAGTCCACAGTTCATCTAGCATACGGCATATATTATGTCCGTGCACATTTACTTTTTATTATTTTACTCCTACACCATTCAAGCCAGTTCTACACAGCCGGAAGGGAGTACAACATAACGATACATGATACAATCAATTAAACGTTAAAACGCACATCTGTCACATTCCATATACATCACAAACGTATAGAAACTAACCAAAATAAAATACACAAAATATTATGTGACCATTTGACATTGAGTGCAGATGTGTGTTAATCACTGTCCATCAAAATAAAACTAAAATAGATTACACGTCACGGTTTAGCCCACAGAACAATGTTGGTGTTCCTAAAGTCCAGACCACACAAGCATTGGTCGCGCGTTTTCGCGAGATGAGTCAGGATAACTTAGCAAATAAGGCGGGAGCAACTCAACGTCAAAGCGTACCGTTACAATGATATAAGTATTTCGAAACGACAGTGTGATACCAGCCTTAATCGAGAGATGAATCAACTAATAATTGGTTAATCCGAACTCGGTCTAGTTTTGAGCTAGATAGTGAATGTTTGAGTTGTTACGCAGTGGGCTTTACTCGATACTCTGTTGTTGTGGCCAATTAAAATGGGATAAATAATTACTAGTGCGATGATGAGATAAACCTATGTATTATCGACGCAGGTACCTAATTATTCGCACAGAGGAGTGTGGCGATATCGTCTAGGCTAGTATTACCTACATCATTATTAAGGTATCTGGATTAATTATTAGGTATAGCATAATAATTTACTGGGAAATTAATCCTCTGTTAACAGACAGTATCAATATTCGGTACAGAGTAATTTTGAGTAGATTCAAAGTATAGTTGCGTTGGTTCGTAATCGTGCAAAGATTTCACAAGTCGTGAAAATAGAACAAAGAGTCTTGATCTCACATTAATCATCGAATATAACAATAGGATATTATAAAGAACATGCTTACATCTATACTAATACAATAAAACTGAACAGATATTTTGTTTCTATTTTTGTGTGTTTGTTTAAACGCACTATTCTCTGGAACGGCCAGTACGATTGGAAAAGCTTTGTATAAGATAGCCCGATTCATGAGGAAGAATATAGCCTTTATGATATCATGCTACGACCTATGGTAGCTGAGCAGTAACCAAAGACGTAATTTAACACAAGTGAAAAAAACGTGCAACAATGACACGCTGATTTGTTTTTGTTTCGAGAGCCGTCTCAGTACGCACACATGCGTTGTGAGTCTTGTAAATAGTTTTACAAATACTTTCAAACATTTTGAATTGTGGAAGGGCGCGTCAAGTTATCGTAGTTTATCTCTAGCTAGTTTTTATTATAAGAACAAACTACACAGCATCGTTACATCTAAAACATTTAACAAATGCATAGTTGATTGGTCTCATTTGTCCGCGCGTCTAACACAGTCATGCAAGTCATCAATCTAAGTAGAGAATGAGGAACAATTTAATTTGTGTGGTGTACACGACCAAGAGAAGTTTAGGTGATGTTATACATATTGAAGCGGGTATGACCGATACACACAAGATGAACTAACATTATGCCTACAAAGTTGATAATCGAAGACTTTGAAAAAAGAGTTTTATATACAGGTATCGAAGGCTCATTGTTTGTTATAATAATACCAGCCTATTATTGTCCCATTGCAGACAAAGGCCTCTTCTTATTTTATTTATTAAGGGATAATAACAGCTACAATATACATGTGACATGTTGAAAAAATAACAAATGGCGTGTTGACACATTGTAGACCTAAGTTAGAAATTAATGACAAATTAGTTTTACCTTGAACTTTCCCGTGTTTTTAATCAATGAGTTCTGACATGTCAACTAAAATTGCATGGAAGTTTCAGATTAACTAAAATTGACAGGTTTAATTTATTTTCGCTTATTTCTTGTTTTATTGGACAGAAAAAAATATAAATAGTTTAATTTTAGTTTAGTTTGTGTACCAGGGAATCGGCACCAATGTCTGTTGTCGGTCGCAAAAAAGTTGGTTGTCTGGTAAAGGCCTAACTTGTATGAATATATTATTTTACTCAACATTATTTTCTATCTACCTATGTCAAAAATTTGACATGGGATACGAATTGGACACCTTGCAGGAATATGAATATGTCTTGTTTCGCCGGAAAAGTGAAAAGAAACTTAAAGCTTTTAGGAGAATTTAAGGCTATGCTTTTGTACAATGACTTGTGTAGTCATTTTCTTTGTAGTAGGTACTCTTGTGAAAGGTGAAAAAAAAATGTAGGTAAGTACTCTTCATTATAAAAAACTAATTGAAATAAAAACAGCAGATCTAAACATTAATGTCCAGTTTAGTACTAGATAAACGTCAGCAGATTTTTTTTGCCATTTTAAATTTGGAATCTTAGTAATACTTGTTCATATTCAGGTTTTTGGTAAACAAAAAAAAAGATTGTATATCTGTTTAGATTGACCACAGACATAGTCGTACGTAGGTATACATAACAGTATGTAGGTATACGTACAGGGTGATACAATCATTCCTATTTCAGCATCTTGCACAAAATACTGAAATAGGAATGATCGTTAAAAGTTAATAGGTCACGGATCATAAGTTTCCTATAAATAGTTGGTCGTCATCTGGTATTAATTAGGGCGGCCATTGTATCGTCGATAATAAACGTTTGACGTAATTTTAAGATTATTATTGAAGCTAGCGGATATCCAAGGTGATTTTGTTAATTAGTAAAATAGAGAAAGAAACGCCAAACATGGTGTTTCAAAATGTAATTATCTCTGAGTCTTCCATTATTAATATTTTAATACAGTGCTACTGGACGTATTCTGGTTGGTTTAATCTATACTAATATTTTAAAGAAGTAAAGTTTGTTTTTATATAAAGCAAACTCTGAAAATATTGACCCATTTACAAAAAATGTTTTACTTATAGAAAGCTACTTTATCATTGAGTGCCGTAGAATATGTTTTTGTGATGTACAATCACACGGACGAAGTCGTGGGCAGAATCTAATTTTTTTATAAATATTTTTCTAGTTCAAGGTAGGTTGGTAGCTTTCAGTAGATTTATTTATTTACTGGGAGTTTTTCTGAAAGCTTTTGACGATTAGAGTAGCGAGAAGCGGCCTGTCTCACGAGACACCGTTCAAATCGATTTTCCTTCATACGAGTAATATGAAATCGCGATACTTTATTGATACTACTACTACTTATGTTGCCTGCATCACCCCCCTCAGCTGGGAAAAGGCCTCCCTACATGACTTATTCTAACCCTTTCGTACCAGGGCTAGTTTGAACTATTGGTGAATCATTTTGTCTAGCATGCGTCAGGGCTCCTTATACTTAATAGTTATTTGAGCCGGTAGTTCATTAGGCAAACGTGGCCAGCTCAGGCCCAGTTAAATTTGGTGGCATTTATTTAACCACAATTTGTTCATCATCTGCCTAGCCTTTTCCCAACTATGTTGGGGCCGGCTTCGAGCCTCACCGGATGCAGCTGAATACCAGTATTTTACATGGAGCGACCGCCTATCTGACCTCTACAACTCAGTAACTGGGTAATGATACCCCTTAACCATAATTTGTTATAAACGAAAATGGATGACAATCTGACACTTACTTATTTGATCATACAATTTACATTCACTGTAAAATTACAGTCATAAATTATATTTGTATTTACTCTACATTAATGACTGTGGATTAAAATAGCAGCCTAGATTAAAGCGAACAAGAATATAAACCGTTTTATATTATTTTATGCTACAGAATATTTGCTGCCTATGTAAATACTAATCTAACTTGTAATTATGAATGATAAATTACCTCTGGGTGCGACGAACTACGCAGTAGGTACGCAACGGTTTTGGGTCCCGCGTTTAATATTTTTGATGAATTTTGGCATCAAACGTTATTTGAACTTCGTATTTATTTTATTTTATTTTTATTAGGTTTAATACCTGACAAGTACATTTTCGTTGTTGATTTTACAGTACCTACCTATTTTCATTCATCAAAATACGCTATGAAAGAAGGCGAAAATGTGCTGCACCGACCATGTGGGACGAGTGCAGAAAGATAGTGATGCTCGATCACGCTTTCACATTGCGATTAAAATAATAGTAGTTCTAGTCTATTATTGTCCCACTTCAGAACAAATATCTTTTCTCGTACAGTGAAGGCACGAGCATTATCACCACGCTTGCTCAAGGCGGATTGGCGATTTCAGACTTATATCAACTATCAGTCCAGGTTTTATCACGATGTTTTCCTTCATCAATGTCAGTGAAGTAGAAAGTAGGTAGGTACATACTAATTAAAAAAGTCATATTGATACTTGCCTGGATTTAAACAACCTCATGTACAAGAGGCGGCAGTCTTGGGTTTGTATCAGTGTAAAATAAAAGCTAATATCTCTACACCGACCGCAATCTCTTAACCAAAACTGTGTAATGAAAATATAAATTTATATTAAACCAAAACCCAAAACATTCCTTATTTAATAAAAACAAGGTCACTCTTTCCGACTTGTCTTATATCAGTCAAGAACAGACATCGTTATTATCCAATTGAATACATTTAGTGAACCGTATTAGTCTTGCAGCTTAATAAGGGCAAATCAGGAGTAAGTGTTTGAGTTCCGACCTTTTACTTCGTTAAAGTGAAACTCTAATAAAAGAAGATTTATTGACCTAATAACAAGCACAGTTTGCAACAAGTTGCTCTAAAATAAAGGTCAAATATATATGGATACTTTTTTGTTATTGGTTTATTTTTCATCGAAATAGTTTTCTTTTTCAATTGTTAGAATAAAAAAAAACATTTTCGGCCAAAAACTTATTCAATAACATGTCTAAATAAAAGTGTACGCTTGGATTTTGTATTTAATCAACATTCCAGTTTGTTTATGCCTAGTTTTAGCAAACATAGACGAAATCAAATATTTGTGAATAAATACCATTTTATTTTACAACTAGCTTCTGCCTGCGACTTCGTCCGCGTGGTTTTTTTTACCCACGTTAAGTTGCGTAAGTACTGCTCCGCTCCTGTAGGTCAAAGCGTGATGGTATATAGCCTATACTATTCCTCAAAAATTTGGCAATCATATACAAAGAACTTTTCCAATTCGACTGGTAGTTCCAGAGGATAGCGCATTTAAACAAACAAACAAACAGAAAAACTTTTAAGCTTTATTATTTTATATATTAGTTTATTTGATTAGTTATTTATTAGTTATAGATTAGTTTATTGATTAACGGCCTCGTTTTATGAATAGAAGTATTTTATTGACCTGCTGACTTTAAGTTTACGCATAGTTCTTATAATAAATCCAGTAAT
Source organism: Hoplodrina blanda (assembly GCA_949316365.1). NCBI lineage: Eukaryota > Metazoa > Arthropoda > Insecta > Lepidoptera > Noctuidae > Hoplodrina > Hoplodrina blanda. Next base: position 6,804,582 of record OX438589.1, on the reverse strand, counting down.
CCGTTATTCAGTAGCTCATCAATCTTTGAGAGATTCTCTCTGACGATCACTGACGAAATAGTTATTTGTGTTTGAAATTCTAACAGTCTCCTCTAAGAACCTCAGTAAAGCTGTAGGAGGGAATAATATTTAAAAACATTCCTTACAATAATAATGATAGAATCCATTATCGAGTCAAATATGCTTAGTGCTTACCAGCGAGAACAAGTGAAGAAACTTATTGTTTCAGCTAAAATATCACTTAATGAGGAGAGAATAAAGTACCTATTCATTCACATAAAATCTTGTTCCTACAAGATAATAATATAGTCCCGTGAACATGCATATGTTTACATAAGATTTTTGTAAGTAAGTAAGTAGGTATCCAAACCATTTGCAACCAAGGCTACATTAAAATGGCAAATCATTGAACAACAACAAAATTCTTCAATTCAAAACCCGAAACACGCGTCCCATTTAGCAGCACCATGACACAAATAATGGGGCTCATAATTTCAGGAATTGATAACGTCACGTTTGCTTAACGAGCTCAACTAGTCGGTGACCGAACGAACGCATCAAATTGACGCTGATGCACGCTCCTAATGTTACGCTTTTAAATATTTTGTTACCGTAACTAACACTTGTGGAATATGTTAGTAAATTATTGCATTTTGTATGTTTATACATGGTTTGTGGCGTTTTTGTCTTTAATAGGGTTCACTAGCAAACCGAAACCGTGGAAACTTCCGATATTTCCTGTGGATTTTCCAAACATTTTCAGTCATATAAACTTTTTCCAGGAAATTACGAACAAAACAAAAAAAACAGCCAAATCGGTTCAACCGTTCTCGAATTTTGCGCTTAGCAACAAATTAGATGAATAAAGATGTTTAATGAGTATAAATCATGTGGCTAAAAGTGGTATACAGCATACTTATTGCGACATTAAATTATAGAATATAAAACTTCTAAACAGAATCTAAAAGGTTCCTTGTTGAAAGTACAGATCTAATATTAAATAGCGGAAGTCAAATGATTCGATTGGCTGTTGTTATTACCATCAAGTAATCACAGTTGTAGCTAATGTAAGATTATTCAGACTATGCAGAGGCCTTGCAAAAACCGGTTGAATTTTAGTACTTTTCCATAGGTTTCTAGTTTACTGGATATGAAGAGATTGCATTACTAATGAAGGACCAGAGAAAATCCAATGGCAATCAATACGATTTTGTAACCTTCTTTGTGCTAAACAACTATTTTCTATTTTTTTGTTTGTTTCTTTTTTTTCTTGATAAGTACGCGTGTACAGAGTTAAAACTTTAGAAGGAATACACAATATTTATTCAAAGTCAAATTCAAAGCATTTATTTGAAGTATACAATTTACAGGTAGTTTTGAATTGTCAAGGAGTAGGTCAGTTAGTCAGAAAGCTTCTAAAATTGAAATTATGTTTAAAAAAAAAATGAGATGGTAACATTACTCGCACTTATGTTGCTATTCCATTATTTGATTTCACTATCTCACTACTACAGGTGTAAGAGAAAAATATAAACTTTATTACAGACTTTTACCTTGAAGAAAGTAGGTAAGTTTGTCACTGAGAAATGGTTTACCGTTGGAAGTAGTGGCACTACTTTGTGCAGCTACTAATAAAACTAAAACTAGGTACCTACAATGTTGACTACACACTTAAGGGTTTGACCTAGTTAAGAATAATATCTGCTACTGAAACTACGCTGTCGTCACAGTATTATGTTAGTTAGACGTGTGTGGAAGTGAATTAAGTTGTTTATGGGAGACGTACCACCGGTATTTCGAACGAAAAATTAATCTGACAAATTGAAGTCGTCCAATCCGTCCCATCATCTCCTTCGTGGTCTACCGCGGCCCCGTCTCCCTATAGTGTTGGTAACTTGGTATTGTATCTCCCGATTTTTCGAACGAAAAATTATTGTGACAAATTGTCAAACGCTCACAAACTGCTTTCATTGGTTGTTAATAATTTGTCACATAAATTTTTCATTCGAGAAACTAGGGGATAGAATACCAATACTACATAGGCAGGTGAATATCGGAAAATTGGTCGAAGTACATCCTTATAATATGTAAAGCAATAGGAAAAACTGCAAGCCTTCACAATGCTGAAATCTCCTAGACCCTTATCTAAACTTTCAGCTTCCAGCTATCTCAAAATACAGGACCAGATTTTCGTTAGGCATCGAACAAAATCTTGCTCTAATTTCAAAATGTTAAAAATGGCGCCTCAAATATATGGATGCTTTTCGTCTAGATGACCTAAAACTGATCGTAATAATAACATTATTGATTAAACATTACCGTGTTTATCTTAGATTCCGAATCGGATTGAGTTTCAAACATTTAAACGTTCGACTTTGACGCGAGATTTATTCTATGTTCTAGTCACATAAACATTAACAGAACATGTTTAAAGATCTAAATAAATAGCTATTGCTATGTAAAAAGATTTGGTCGTGTCATAGGATGTAACATGTAATATCACATCTGGAATATTGTGATCAAAGGAGGAGAGCCTATAGATGCCAACCTTCATTTTTATTAGTACACCTGTGCCGATAATCAAGTTTCTTTTCCACAGAGATGAACGGAAGATTAATAATATTATCATAGTGGTTTTTGCGTCTACGTCTTCGTCCGCCTGGAAGTATAATCAATTGAAGTCAAATCCGTTCTGAGGCAAGGTTCCCTTTTAGCTTTATATTGCGAGTAGTTTAACATAGGATATGATTTTTGTTATAGTTACTTGATTTCCATGCGAGCAGAAGCCTAATAAGTTATTAATTTATTATGGTAAATACGTGTACGGGTTTCCCTAATGGGAAAAAGGCGTGAGTTTATGTATTTATGTAAGTGAAATATAACCTACAGTAAAATATTTTTTTAGAGCTACGAGCATTTCGGTTAACTAGGTTTCATCAAAACCGTAATGCTATAAAATATTACTTTAGCCCACAACTTTGTTTGCGTATAAGTCAAAGATCCCCTTAATTCGACCCTAATGTCAAAAACGTTCTTAACTGAGGTCTCCTACCTATAAAATACCTACCTGCCTTCAGCTACATAGGTCAAGCAGTTTTCGAGATTTCGAGTTTAATCATAGAGAGATTGAATAACTAGGTATAGAACAAAAGACACAGAACAAACCCATATTCTTTGCCAAGTTTCAATAAATATCTTTTACAATTTATTCCAATTTCCCTGATTCTGGTTATTTCAGTAATATCAAAAATATATTTTATTTCGCTTCGACACACAACGGAAAGCGCTCGAAATGGTTTTTCGCTTGATGGACAGTATGAAAATTGAGTTGCACAAACTTCATAATACTGAACACTGGCACATGCACGCTTTGACAGCCCTATTTTCAGTTTGCCTTCGACTTGGTTATTACAGCTGTGCCTTATATGATACCAAATAAATACTGGTAGAAAAAACCTCCATTTGATGACCTTGGTGTAATTGGAGGTCATTTTGGTACAACTGGTTGAAGTAGGCAACTTAGTTAGGTAAGTTATTTAGGTACTTTGTTTATTTATAGAAAAGGGAAAAAAAACAGCAAAGTGTGAGTCAGACTCGCATACGAAGGGTTCCATACCATTGTATAATATTCAACAGATTTTTTAAAAATTAGTTTAGTAATAAAAAACCTTGTAAAGCCGACCTATCTATTTTAATTTTTTAGGTTTATTTTATTTTTATTCGACACTGAGATAGTCTTGTGACAGACAAGCGGAGTTTTGGTAATAGAGCTATGTTGCCCCCCCCCCCCCCCTGGAGTACAGAACCTTAAGTAACCCATCTCAACATTAAAATGATTGGAATAATCTTTATCTGCGGAATGATTCCACTTTAAAAACCTTAAATAAGTAAATACGTAAACGAAAAACCAAATATCTCAATTAAGTTATTTAAAACGGAGAATCATTTCAAGACCAATATCCGATTATAAATATAATCATTCGTCTTCTTATAATATGCTGTGAAAGTCCTTGCAATCAATCATAGTAAAGTTACTTGACACTCAAAGTGTCGGCCAAGATCATTGTCTATTGATACAATAATTGACCTGCAACACTTGTATTGGGAGGTACTTCTGCGAAATTGCTTTGGCCTTGTGGTTATTTGCACGCAAACTTACCGACTAGACGTTATTATAGTGTATTTTATGTGCTATAAACATTTAATGTTACATATATGTACCTATGTAGGTACGTAGCTATGTGTAACGTGCGTAAAAGACACTTATGAGCGTTTACGCCGAACGGCATTTCATTTAAACTTTCAAGTTCTAATTTCTCGACATGAATTAAACGATTTTAATTAATATTCCTTTGCATAAGCAGGATATATAGGTCTTAAAAAATTATCAAAGAAAATTTAAAAAAAAATTGTATTACAGCTAAATTCGAGTGAATTTAAGCTTTCCATATATAAACAGAGATTTCCAATTATCTTATTTAAAATAAGACATTTCGGAAATGTTCTTTAAAAACCTTTTAGATCTATGTATCTTGCTTATGCGTAGGAAGTTTTATTAAAAGCGATTCATTCAATTAGAAAAATAAAATATAATCTTAACATCATGGCTGTGACTGTTTGTTAAGGCTTAAGGTTTTTGTCAGAAAAGTAGCTTGTTGGCTAGACGGATGTTCAAATATCCCAAAGGATTAACAACTTTCCACGCCGGTAGAACCACGGTCATAGTTAGTATCTGTCCGCAAATGTATAGGTAGGTATGTATGTAATGAAGGATTGATTCGTATTAACTTGATGGGCTTCCCATTACTTTAAAGCTATAGGTTTATACATTTAGCTTGTTATCGTGCTTGTGGTGAGAGTATGGCGGAAAAAATACCAACGCTATGGTATACATTGCATTGGTAACTACTATTGGTACTGTCTATCCTGAAGTGGGTAATAGGTACCTTATAATAGTACCTATCATGGAATCTTTTACGCTTCTAACTTTTACATACAGTTAATTCAAATTATGGATCCGCGTTAATGAAAAAAAAAAGTTTAACAAACACCATGTCCGTGATTAAAGTTTAAAAAAAGTATTCCGAAAGTTTTATAAAATTGTTAAAACTACAATTTTATTACAGTTTGTAATTAATTATGCACTTTCTTTTAGTCACCAACATTATTAATATGCTAAGCAGGTACCTACCCAGGTTTTTACATAATCTAGTAAACATCACAGAACATAAGTAATATTATGTTCTGTGGTAAAGATATGCTCATATTGCATTACCAGTATGATTGCAAAGCAATAACAATTATGTATGTAAGGACTTGCTTCTTTAAATAGATTTTGCATGCTAACCGCATAGGTCAGCCAGAATGCAAAAAATGTCGCAATCGAATGGAGTATTTATATTAAGACTTCAAATCGTAAGACAATTTTATGCACTTTAAACAGAAATACTAAACAAAATAACAAAAAAAAATGTTCTGAACTCACCATTTGAAAATAATATGAGGAAAACAGCATAAAAAACAAAATTCTTCTTCATTGTGAAAAATGTTTTCCTTTATCGAAACAAAACACAAACAATACAGCTAATAAAAGTTCAAGACTGACACATTCTATATTCGCGCCTTTTTTATTCAAATGCGTTCGAAAAAAAGCAGTTGCGTTCCAAATCAAATGATTGTTTATGGCTCGTGCAGATGCGGGCAAGGCTTGACACGACTGACGTTTGTGCCTCTTTTACTGACACTGTGCGCTCGGAAATGGGACGTAATATTGAAGTATAAACATCACGCTTATTTTTAGAGCATTTGAACTGCTGGAATGTCACTCTTTATGGTGTACTAGTACTCACCCGAAGATGTTTAAACGGTTAAATTAAAACCTTACGTAACTTTTTAACAAGTGGATTGTCGGGTTGTTTGCTTCCTTTACAAAAGGCGGATCAAGGCGTTGTTTTTTGTTGTTATCAGTTTAATCGTTTTTCTCCTGTAAATGGGATGATATTTCATATTTTTTTATTCAAGTTGCGGTACAATCGCCCTTTTGAAAGGCTTAAGGGGTTCTTATTGCGTACGAAAATGAACAAGCTGTGTGCTTCCCCACTTAAATAAATTGTTCCTTGTTACTGAAAAGAACAGCATTAGGATGGCGTATAATGGTTTCTGGAAACTTAAAGGGTAGCAGGAAAGTAGCAACGTTGCTTAATCATGTTTGAAATGCGTTCTAATGGATTAATCGCGCTTAAAGCCCCCGAATTGCTGACAAGAAAAGTAATCCAAACAATAGAACCCCTCTTTAGAAGCTACTTAAAAATAAAATTATGTCTGAGAAAAAAAAGCTTGTAAGTACATATTTTTTTATGAAAACTTTAACACAAAGGAAAATCTTTCTTATTACATGCTACACTGATTATGAGCTCATACGAGTTATTCAATCCTCAAGCGAAAAGGAATTTAATCAGCCATCCAATTCTCTTACAAATTGATCATTCTGTAAGTATACTACATAAAAGGGATGTTTCCATACCTTTACCCAAAATTGTTGAGACAGTTTCTGAATTTGGTCCCTTTCGAGTGTTTGTCTCGCAATTTGCCTAATTGTCTTCCTACAAAAACAATCATATTAACCTGAGGCAAACACTGACAGTACCATTCTGAGAAGGGGAACACCGATTATTTCGGAACTCATTGTCCAAACCTTTCTGGGATGCTGTTTTCCTGTTAGAAGGCCATTTTGGTCACCTTTCCCCTAATTGTAGACAAGCGCCTAAAGCGACGACCAAACATTTTCATAAGATCTTTTGTTACAATTGTATTACATGTTTGTGTTAGGGCGTTTACAGATGGTAGAGATTTTTACCTTGTTCTACTTTCCACCTTCGTAGATAATAATAAGTCTTATTTTTGTTTGAGAAGACCCATTTGACTGATTGCCTGTTACGTGAAGGGAATTCTATACAATATCGATATTTGAAACAAAGTTGAAAAGTCTTGTGTAAATAAATCCTTTTCCCCCTTTTAATCTTTAGCCAAAAACTAATATTATTTTAACTTTGTTGCTTAGCTTAGCCTGCTTTTCTTTTTGAGTCGATGACTTTAGATAATCCTTTTTTTTACTTTTTCATTGTCCAATAAGTGGCCACGTTTATCGCGGCATCACTAACGTTGTTAATGTTCTCTAAAGTGCAGGTGTACAGACACTTTGGGCACTGTAGTAATAGTCTGATTAGGTTACATTATGTGGAAAATTGGTACATCTATTTCACAGACGAACTTTTAACAAGGAATTGGTTTTTGCTGATGACTTAACAAAATATATCCTTTAATAATATATGTAGATAGGTATATAACTAACCACAAAGCTGTCATTTATTACTCTTCGAACATCGAAGCCGGAATCACATGGCATTTTATACTATTTCTTCTCACTGAGTCATTCATTCAATTTTGTTCTTTGTTATTTCATAGTTCGTTTAGAAGAATGATGTCGCAAACTCGCTATAAAATAATTAGTTCGTTTAAGATCGTACGCACAATTAATTAAATGTTTTTTCATCTCAAGGCTCGTCTTTGTGATAGATCAAAATTTTATGAGACACTAGCTTATGTTTCACGATTTCGGTCGCGTAAATGTCAGTTATGACGGGGTTTTATTTTTAAAGAAGAATTGAGGTATCCATTATTCTTTTTCTAAAATAAATGTCGCGTAACTTACTCCTTATAACATCAGCTTTCTGCCAGTGACAGTTCCGTCAAAATCGATCCAGCCGTTTAGGAGATTATCCGAAACAAACGGATAGACATAAAAAAAATGATTTTTTTGGTGATAGTTCAGTGTAAACATTTATATGCAATTAGTAAAAAGTTGTTACTTTTATATTATAAACAGAAACTTCAATTGTATTTATTTGTATAGAATATGAAAATGATTACTTAGTTATAGATAGTTGCGCAAGATATTATGAGGGTCAATATATTACTTACAATCTATTATATTTTATATGTAAGTAATTATATTTTTTTATTCATATGCGTTTATTGTAATAGAGCGTCTCTATATTTGGCCTTCACAACCCAATTGCGGGGAAAATCCCATATGGGAGTTCCTTCATTAGAGTTATGGGTTTATGAATACTTCAAGCAATGGTCGAACAACAATTATACCATGGTATCATTGTTCGACGGTATCTTTCTGAAAAATAACGGCCTCTTAAGAATTTACGTATTGATATAATTCCTTGCAAAATGCATTTAAAAAGTTAACCCGTTCTTCTCCATACGAAACTACCTTTTGGAATGGGCAACTAGATTCAATATTATAATTTTTCTTTTCTCTTGTAAATGACATTCAAAAGTAGGCTATAATGGTCTAATTGAAATAAATGATTTAACTTTGATTTTGGAAATGAATTTTATTATGTAATAATGAGAATATTTGCCTCGTTGGTCTAGTGGTCGCAAAGCGCGACTGCTGAGCATGAGGTCTTGGGTTCGATTCCCAGGTCGGGCCAAGTGTTATTGGGTTTTTCCGTCAGGAATTTCTCAGTAGCAGCCACGAAGTCTGGATTTGTATCCGGTTAATGGCAATAGGCTCGCCCCCTTTTACATGGGACTTAAATATAACTGGCGTGATGTGGGTGTACTAATGGGTACACCTCTGCCTAACCCTTCGGGGATTACAGGCGTGATGTTATGTTATGAGAATATTTCAAAGTCGATACACAAGGCCTTTACTTTATGTATCGACTTAGAACAAGATCCATGTGAACAAGATCTAACAAAACCTTTATCTCCCGATTGTACGATAAAATCTCTTGCGCGAACTCTGGCCTTTCATACGCTTCTCATAAGCACCTAGATTTCACGTAAAATATTTAGTAAAAAGATTTGAGCTGATAACAAGTTTAGCCGCTACTTACTTCGTCTTTGTAATTCGTAATTTCGTCTTCGTATTTTTTTTACGAATGTAGACCTTTATACCTACATACTCGTAAGTAAGTAAAATACCAAGTAGTACCTACTTAAGTATTTATTATTATATTTTATTCTCGGAAATTTTCTGTCGTATCTGTGTACCTACTATGTTTTGTCTCTGCATCACCCTAAGGTATACTGGTAGAAAATGCCTAAGGCATTAAAAGTCCGCCTTTTTATATGTGAATCAAGATTAAATAAATAAATAAGTATCTACGTATTTTGTTTAACCTGAGTTTTGTTTTAATAGCTGCTTAATACTTTCTAAGTTTATCTTAGACATCGCTGACATCAGTGAAGGAAAACATCAAGAGGAAACTCGGACTTATCGTAATATGTTTAAGTCTGAAATTGCTAACCGGCCTTGCACAACCGTGGTGATCAATGCTCGTGCAATCACTATGTGAGAAGAGTCCTTTGTCCTTTAATTATAGGGTAAGAATAAAATAAGAATAAGAATTGTTTATTTGCATAACATTCATTACAGTTTAGGTGAAGCCCTGACTCCAGAGCTAGATATATAATATCTGTATTTCAGGAGTCAGTTTCTTCCTCCCAAATACATGGTGCTTATATATTAGTATGCAATAATTATTAAAAACAACTAAACCTTTACAACATGAAGAATTAACAAAATTAATTTATACCTATTTGTTGGGGTGTACTTGTAGGGTGTACTTATTAAACTAAAAATCCAGTTTAAAGTTTTATTTCATCAACTATTTTTATAGAAAGCAAATGTTTTCAACATAATAATAGTTTTATTGCTTGTATTTCAACATGGAACACCACGTGTATCCTAACGCCAGCTTATAAAGCAATCCACTTAAGTTCAACTCCTTGATTAAATTTTAAATCGTCTACCAGAACTAATATTCTATGGTTGACATCTGCTCGTAGTTGCGAGAGTCTGGTACGAATGTCAGAAGCCATCACGTTTGTCTGATACCCCTAACTTTATTACGGGAAAACTTTCTGTTACGACATCCGTAGGTACGTATTATTGCAGGGTTTATATCCGTGGATTTCAGATGTTTTGTTATTAATCTCTTGTAGTAGGTAGTAGGTACACACAGCAAAACAGATAGGTATGCAGGGTCGTCAGATATAGTTGAAGTTTTCTTAGAAACCGATAGATGTTTTCGAATGTAATTTAATTTAAAACGTAGATAATAAATAGTTCTTTATTTAGGTTAAGTTTCAGTCAAATACATCCATCGGTTTCTTAGAAAACTTCAACTATATCTGTTGACCCTGCATACCCATCTGTTTTGCTGACTGTACCTACATAAGCTCATGGATAAGCGCCTGCGCAAAAAATGCCGATATTGAACGGGTTAGTGAGAGGACGCACAACATGACACGAGAATCTAAATATTTAAACTCACGCACTCACTCACTTACCACGAAATATCGAAACCGCTTGACGAACCGGTTCATAGTTAGTAGACGTCCGCTAAGAAAGGCTTTTCCAAAATTTAACCCCTAAGGGGATGAACGGGGGTCCAAAGTTTATATGGAGAAATCAACATTCACGCGGACGAAGTCGCGGGTTGAAGCTAGTATTACATATTACTATTTTGGTTTTGATTTGATATTTAACTGTAAGAATTATTGAATAATTTCTCTGAATTTAATCATTTGATTCTAAACTTTCGTCAAGGTTTGGAATTTTGACAATCAACCCGCAAAATTAATTTGGATGTCTGACATTTAGGTGCTCGTGCCTGAACGTCAGACAAATTAGTTTTGTGTTATTTCTAGGTACAAAAACTCCTTTTGAAAGAAACAACACACAAGTAGCTTTTCATTCCATTAAAAGTTCACCTTGGAATCTTGAAATCTATATCTGTACCTACAAATAAATAAAATTTAAGAATCTGTTTGTAACGTCAAAATAACAGCTTTTTACTACCTAAATGTTTATGAATGTTAACAACGTACTTATAATAAACAACCAATATTTTAAATTTGTATCTGTGTGTTTGTTCCGGCTAATTTTCAAAATGGCTGAACCAATTTTGACGGGACTTTGACTGTCGAATAGCTGATGTTGTAACATAAAGTAACATAGGTTACTTTTATTATAGAAAAGAAAAAACCAGTTAATATGAATCCAATTTCACGTTACAATATTTGATTGGAAGTGTTTAATAGAAACTTTAGGAGACATTTCAAGTATTACAACATTTCCAATTGATGAACAAGATTTCAGCTGTCAAAATCCTTATCTCAATCGTCAATGAAAGTAGAAGGGCAAACCGAATTTACCAGTTCTATGTCAAACTACTTCATCATTGTGACCTTAATAAGGAAAGTCGAATTTCGACGAGATTCTACTTTAGGCGTTATTCCCACTAGAAGTTTTAAATTGAATTACTCAGGCACCTACACAGGACTGTAAGAACTCGGTTCCTTCACCGAAAATTGCTCGAAACTTCTTAGTTGCCTTTCCAGTGCTGCGTAGCTGAAGGTAATACTTGAGAGTATTTATCAAAAGTCCCATAAAGTCGGGTTGCACCTTTAGTAGCTATAAATAGTTCAGGTTTGCAATTTCCTCTTTCTTAACTCGGTGTTGGAGCTGCTGGTGCAAGAAATTGTGTTATGCAGGTTGTTGGCGCCACAACGCCTTGCTCACTTCTGTCTGGCGGCCATCTTTTGTTTCTTTAACTAAGTTTTGTAACACTGTAGTGAACTTTATCCGATTGTATGAATTTGTTTTGAAGAATTCAACAGGGGTAAATACTGATATGCTGGGAATTTCTATTTTTTGTCTGCCCTGCCTCGTTGGTCTAGTGGTCGCAAACCGCGACTGCTGACACATAGGTACAGACACACACTGCTCTTGGGTTCGATTCCCAAGTCGGGCAAAGTGTTATTGGGTTATTCTATCAGAAATTTCTCAGTAGCAGCCTTTTTTTTTTTACTGACTAAAAATACCACCCTGTTCCGTCTGTTGCCCTTTACGTTCCGGGGCCACGGTATCCTGTTAAGACGTCCCGCAACCCCGGCAGGTATTTGGCCCCTAGTAGCAGCCTTGGAGTCTGGATTTGTGCCCGGTTGATGGCAATAGGCTCGCCCGCTATTAGTGTACTAATGTGTACACCTCTGCCTTACCCTTTGGGGATTACAGGCGTGATGTAATGTTATGTTAGGTATTATTACCAGATTTAGTTGCAACTCAAGAACATAAACTAGAAACACAAGATATAGGTAACCTGAAAATATTATTCCTAACTAAAGCCAAAGGCAAAACCCAAACAAATAACAACAAAATGAAAACAAACTAGCATCGGTAAGGTACCTACTATAACTGATAAAATAAATTCACTGAAGAAATTTAATACATATTCTATTTCCCGATAAAAATACGATTTGGATACGAATTCTGCTGCAGGCTCTGTAAGAAATGGCAAGGTAATATTTGAGAAAATATTTTTAACATATTCGGTTTGCTAAGATCGTAAAATGCGAATAAGAATAATAGAAGAATAAACATTTAGAGTAGAAAAATATTTCAAATACACAATATTTAGTTTACACTGTGATTTTTAACTCTGATTTTACTCATGAATATGAACTTGAACATGAATATGAGCTTTTATTATGGGACATAGTATAAAAATATAAAAACAAAAAATCTGCTGCTCCATACAATCTGATCGTATTGGTCACTACATCATTACATAACTAAACGCAACTATGATGATCAGACATGTAGGAGCAACAAGAATAATGTAACCAGGATTTTGTAAAAACCTAATTGAAAAGAGTGCCTTGGAGTATCTTGCTCGTTCTATTTCATAGAGAAATCTGGATTTGTGCCCAATTAATGGCAATAGGCTCGCCCCATATAACATGGGACTTAAATATAACTGGCAAAAAGTGGGTGTACTAATGGATACACCTCTGCCTAACCTTTCGGAGATTACAGGGATGATGTTATCTTTTAAAAATAAATTATCTTTTATCTTTATGTGGGAAGTCGCTAGACGCGAACGGCGCAGAACGTCGTTTGGAAAACCTTGGTCTCCCGACCTTTACCCACCAGTGGGCGTCTCCTGGTTCGTATGATGATGAACATTGTGATATCAATAAATTATCATCTTTATAATAATCGAGTTGACAGTACGATTACCCACTATTCTGGTTAGAGAGAGAAGTTACATTTAACTAACAATTTAATTTATGTAATTTCAAGAATTGGCATAAATATTTCGCAGAGCATAATGACTAGAAACTAGAGTATTTACGAACTAAACCCTTTGTCAGGCTAAGGGCCTATTTCACCACCTTTGATTAAACGCTATTCACGAGATACTTTAAAAAACGGAACAGAATTTGTATGAAATAATCTGCCAAATAATTTAATCAGAACTTATTCGAAGATTGTGAAGTCTTTTTTCCAGTTGACGGCGATACGGATGAATTTTTTGATGCCATTTAGTATTAGTTTCTTTTTTTTCTGATTGTTTTTTTTATAAATTATTAGGTAAATATTGTACATATTTTAAAGCATTGTATTTTAAATAAAAAATTGACACAAAATTCCATATAGGCAGAAATATAGTTAAGAGTAAAAATTCCCAAAATTGACGCACAATATATCGTACCTATAATAAAGTTTTTTCCTCAAAAAGCCGTCATTGTTTGCACTCTCGAACAATGAACAAGATTGATTGATACATCAGTGAAAAAATAAGCAGAAATGAGTGGTTTCCCTACGGTCTGTGGACCAAATTGTTACATAAAATAGCTTTTAAATTAAAAGCCGACGGATGCCCTTAGGGGCTTGGTAGCCTGACGGTGTCCCGTGGGCCTGTCATGATGTTTGATTTATTGATTTCGAATTTGGAAAACAGGAATATTGACCTATATGTTTTTGGAGTGGATGTGAGTGGGATAGCAATACTATATTGTAGTTGATTTTTGGTTTCTGCGTCAAAGAATAGACATATTAAAGTTAGTGCCTACACGAAAGGTACTGCGGTATAATATTTAACACTTCATACAAAAAAAAAGTTGTATGGGGACCTATACTTCCTCTGGCTGACTGTCTGTCTGACTCTTTCACGACTAAACCACTGAACAGATTTTAATGAAATTTGGTATCGGGTAAGTTTGAACCTCAAGAAAGTACATAGGCTATTTTTTATTCCACGACTTTTACAGTTTCCTCGATAACTGACATTTACACAGCAAAAGCTAAAGTAATATTTCCCACCGCGATCATATTACTGGTGCCTACTTCGGAAGTAGCTAATAAATATTTTTATTGTTTACGGTATCCGAATGTTGGTCAAGAACGGTCATTGGCATGACAATCAAGTTTATAATGAGTGACAAATTGTAGGGAATTGTCGCCGTGACAAGATAACAGTTTTATACGATTATTAAATAATCATTTAGTACTTACGGCTGGTATATTGTCGGCTGAAGTTGTTTGTATAATGCTAAAGGCACCTTTAGATTAAAACCAGTAAAGGTATACGAATTGTTACCTTATTGTTACCCTATTTATCATTCAAAATGCCATAAATAAAACACACAATACATAATAATCCCATAAATTCAGTATTAAATACATATTTAATCTCCCAAAAGGGCAATTGTACCTACTTACAATTTATTCGAAGTTATTATTTGCGTTAAACAAACCGCCATGTTCAAATATTGGTGCATCTCCCTAGGGGAGACGCGCCACAGATGGTCCACTTATATTACCACCTTAACGCGGGGAAGTTTAGGAGTAACGTAAATCGGTAATCAATATCTCTGCTATGGCTACGTACTAGAGTATAGGTACCTAGTTCTCTATAGCTAAATACAATACTGTTGGTTCTCGAATTGGCTCAGTTTGGACCTACATTTTTTGTTTGAATTACAGAAGGCGAAGTCTGAATGTAGAAAAGTTTGCGTAAATACCTTGTGTTAAATACTAGTATAGTTTTAAATTTGATTTCTCCAAGTACTTGTCGTTTATAGTCCCACTGCTGGGCAAAGGTTTCCCTAATAGCCTTTCGCTCATCCCCATGCGTTGCTTTCTCTAGCAAATAAGTACCCTATAGTGGGCTTTTACCAAAGGCTAAGTGCAAAAAGGGGCCGTAAATAGTAATATCAAGAAAAGATTAAAATATTTTGAGTTTTACATCGTTTTCCTTAGAATGTAACACCGCTTGTGTTAAATCAACTAGAATGAATATTTAAAAAACCCATAAGACCAAAGATCTATTCTTTCATATTTCTGAAAGTCGATGTTGCATCCCCTTGCAGAACTCACTCCTGATAATATCTACGCTGTAAAGTGTCATAACTCATCTCAGTATGGTTCAGTCGACGACTTGTGCCAACGATTTCATATCAGAATATTGCTCTTTTAGAGAAGTACTAAATATGATTATTTTATTTTCACAAAAGAGCTCCATATTTTTTAAAATAATTATGCATCTTCATATTGCTTATCTTAACAAAACGGAGAAAGGATCACAAGTATTCTATACTAGTTATAATAAAGAGGTAAAATGTGTTTGTTTTTTTATTATTTTTTATTTGTAAAAGTAATCTCTGGAAATAAAGTTAAGATACCATAAAGCGATGGTATGACATTCGGCAATAGTGTAACTTTTTATCAATGGAAGAATTTACTAGTACGTCCAAAAAGAAACAAACAAAGCCTACCTGTTTAGAATAATAGTGAAACATACAGCAATAATAGAAACCTATTTCTAAGGGTTTGTTCCAAGATATATTTATTTTTTATTTATTTATTTTGCATACCATAATGTGTTCATACATGTTACAAAGGGCTTAAAGCTAAAAGTGCAGTTATGGACCCTGTTAGGGCACAGCAACATTGTAATAAATTAAGTAAAAACAAAAATTTTAAAATAAAAAAGAAAAAAAAAAATACAGAAAAAAAATAACTTACTTTGCAGGCTGTAATGCTATTGGATGTATTAGGGTTCCAAGGAAATAACAAGCACATTATACCTAATGTTGAATGGTAACCGCTGTCTATAAACTACTTGAATACCAGAGGGCATAGGCTTTCAGATGCGATCTTGGCTTCATCTGGTTAAAGTCCTTGATTGAAGACTACCATCGGTACATCGAATACACATATCAAAATTTTAAATTGAAATGCAATTAAAACTTCCCAATACCAATTTAATTAATCCACAGTCTCCCAAAATTCCATTAAATTCCAAATATCTATATAGATTAGATGCACTAAGCCATGTCGGCTCCCAAATTCATTTCATCACTCATTCCAAGCGTGTGCACAAATCACTGACGAAGTTACTTGCACAGCTGCGTCGAACATGGCGATATCCATTTCACTACAAGCTGTTTGCTCATATATAAAGCTACGAAACTTTACTTTTCGTCCACACCGAATGTTTACGAACGTTTCCGAACGTTTTGCAAAGTATCAGTTTAAATATTATCGCGATATTTCGGAACAGTCGGGTTTAATAACAGTCAAGGTGGTTGATGACTGTGTCAGAAAATTTCAGTTCCATTTTAAATTGGACGCTATTTCGATATAAAAGGTTTCATATTTATTTGAAAGGAAAATGTGCAGATCGAGAAAGCGTCTTATATTTCTTCCTAAAATCTTATTTTATTTGCCTGCTCGCATTAGGAATAAAACCAATCAAAAAATCCTAAGGTCTCAAAAATACACCTTATAAATAAAAATGTGACCAGCCGACCGGTGTATTCCATAAAAGAAGACCCTTGATATCTAAAGTGAGATAAACAGGCAACTCACTTTAAACTCACTTCTATAAAATCGACCAAGGGAGGTTTTTACAGAATACCACTACCTATTTACTTTTATGTATCTGGCTTACCTAAATGCTTTGCCGGTTCCGTGGAAGCACTAACCTCATCTGCCAAATGGTCTAATCACGGCAAAGTATCTGCAGTTTATCCTAGCGTCCTGTTTATTAGGATCATTTTCGAATTCGCCTCTTCCAAATTCGCACCCACAAAACGTTAGTAAATGTATACTAATAAAATAAAGTTTAACAGATTTTTTATTTGATTCTTTAAACGTGCTAATTTGTAGAACTCCCAGTCGGAATGAATCAAAGTCAAAGTCAAAGTCAAAACATTTATTTCAATTAGACCATTTACAGGCACTTTTGAATAGTCAAGGAGTCTGTCAGTTAGTCCGAAAGTTGAAGCTAGTTGCTCGTTCCAAAACGGAGGTAGGCCTCTATGGAGAAGAACGAGCAAGAAACTCCACGGCACTTTTTTAAATTAGGTTTTTACAAAATCCTGGTTACATTATTTTTGTTGATTCTACATGTGAAAACAATGAAGATGAATATAATATAACAATTATAAAAAAAAAAAATAAGAATAAAGATGTAAGCCAAGGCAGTTGAAGCCAGGCAATGAATAAAATATTTTGTATTTAATAGAGACATTTAATGAGGAATAGTATAGGCTATATCATATCACGCTACGACTTAGAGGAGCAGAGCAGAAACTAAAGACGTAAAACAACGTTAGTGAAAAAAAACCACAGGGACGAAGTCACGGGCAGTAGCTAGTCTAGAATAATGATGAATACAAAATTGAGGTAAGTACTAAAACGTGCCATTTACGTCAACACAATAATAATTATGGTAATCTGGAATTGAAATGATCATAATTTTAGCCCATTGCTTGTCATAACATACGGTTTAAAGCAAATATCGAATTATTGATTGCAGCATTATGTTGTTTTATATCACCTTTCGCAATGTTAATCCAAATGCCCCATTATTTGATACACATAGCGTCCATGAAAATATTTGGGTGGCCTCATTTATAAGGTGACCCCGCGAAGCAATTTAAATTAACCAATTGTATGCAGTGTGGTCTGGTGATCTGAATTATGTTAGGAGATTCAAATGAAGACCTACATTCACAAACATTTGACGAGGATATTATTGCGAAATCCTCTCATTTGAGAAATTCAGGAAAGCGAAAGTTTTCCAAACGTGTTTCTCAGAAAAATCTATGACGTATCTAAAAACTTCACACGCACGGTCAAATGTGACGAAAAGATTTTTAAAAAATTCAAGAAAGAAGAAAATCCCTTTAAATAACACTAGCTCTCTAATTCCCTCCCGCTTAATTAATCAAAACTCAATTTGTCTAAAACAAAAGCTGGATTTTAGTCTAGAATACTGCAAAAACCACTTTTCTTCAATTATTTCCTAGAAATAAAAGTAAAACGACACTGATAAATGAGGTTTTTTGTGTCTTCAAACTAATTAATTAGAGGTGGCGCAGTCGGATTGGGTAGCTCTAAAACTTTGAGTTTGGTTACCTCTACGTAAGTTAGGTACCTACGTGAGTTTCTAAAAGAAGTTTTACCTTTGTAACGTCAAGACGCCATCTTGGTTTTAGACTTTGTCGATTGATTTATTTAGGTATTATTAGCAAGACGTTGGTATTAATGATTCTGCGCGCGATTCGTCCGCGTAAAAGTCAAGTGTACCATAAGATATTATGTTTAATAACACTTAGTAACAGTGTTGCTTTCAATCAATGAAATAGTATCAAAGAAATCCACCTACAAACAAGCAATGAATTTCTCTTTTTCTAATATTTGTATAAATAAAAAGGACTATATCATTTTTCTTTTACATGACACGATACCATGTTGTATCGAAAACGATTATTATGACCCTGCAATAACCATGTCTCATAAAATGAAAATTGAACCAAAACATCGCACGCTTATTACCTATATTGTTATCTGGAGCAATTTATAAAAGTCAAGCAAGGAAATTAGATTACTTCAAAGCATTTCTGCCTTATCCTGTACGTTTTCTCTAAATAATATTTTCTACAAATTTCTTTGTTCGCAATCGAGATGAAAATCCCTTCCCGGTAAGGAATACTTCAAACAATAGAAACATCTTGAACGTACTTGTAATAATTGGTATATTGCTGTTATAATAAATTTAATATTTATCTTGAATGTAATATATTGTGTATGCTTTTCGTTAAAACAGTACTGTAGAGATTGCACAGGCGCTTGAAAGACTTTTTTATTAGAATATTATATTTTTTCTTGTTTTCCTGTAAGATGTTTTTCTTAAATATTAAAAATATTTAGCCAAATGTATATTTAATATATTTTTAGCCATAGGTATAGCCAAGTTCTGATTCGATTACTTTATTTACTTACTTGTTTAACCATTTATGTACATGGCAACAGATAAAAAGGATGCATATAAAAATAGGTTCAAAGATAATGTTTATAATGTCAATAAGTTTACCTGCGTTAGGCGATTGTATAAAAAGAGATCTAGACAAAGTGTAAAAAAGACATTAAAAAAACCGGCCAAGTGCGAGTCAGACTCGCGCACCGAGGGTTCCGTACACAAACTCCTCCGAAATGGCTGAACCAATTTGCATGAAATTTTGTGTGCATATCGGGTAGGTCTGAGAATCGGCCAAAATCTATTTTTTTATTTTTTTTTGTTAATCGCATAACAACGTTTGCTGGGTCAGCAAGTCTAATATATAAAATTCTCGTGTTGCGGTGTTTGTTTCCAAACTCCTCCGAAACGGCTGAACCGATTTGCATGAAATTTTGTGTGCATATCGGGTAGGTCTGAGAATCGGCCAACATCTGTTTTTTTTTTTTAATCGCTGAACAACGTTTGCTGGGTCAGCTAGTAAGTTTATGATTATTAAAAAAAATATACTATGTGATGTAACTAAAAATTTAAGATTTTCGGAATTTTTCCTATATGTGTACTTTATAACGTTGCTTCATGCCAAATTTCAAGATTCCAGGTCGTCTGGAAGTATCCTTTAGGTTTTGATTCCCTTGCGAGTAGTTGCGAGTTTCAAAATATGCGGCTTTAATTGCTGTATCTTTTGATTGCGTTGACGTAGAAGTTTGATTTTGTTACAGCTTAAAGATATTATAGACTTGAGTATTTGTTAAGAATTTCAATATAATACCACTACGCGTTCATGAGTAAAGGGGTAATAAGTTTAAAATTATTAAAAATATTTTTATTATATGATGTAACTAAAAATTTATGCTTTTCGCAATTTTCCCTTTATCTGTGTTATAAGACGTTGCTTCGTACCAAATTTCAAGATTCTGAGTTCACGGGAAGTACCCTGTAGGTTTTGATTCCCTTGCGAGTAGTGGCGAGTTTCAAAATATGCGGTTTTAATTCCTGTTTCTTTTGATTGCGTTGACATAGAAGTTTGATTTTGTTACAGCTTAAAGGTATTATAGATTTGAGTATTTGATATGAATTTCAATATAATACCACTACGCGTTCATGAGGAAAGGGGTAGTAAGTTTAAAATTATTAAAAATATTTTTATTATATGATGTAACTAAAAATTTATACTTTTCGCAATTTTTCCTATATCTCTGCTATAAGACGTTGCTTCATACCAAATTTCAAGATTCTGAGTTCACGGGAAGTACCCTGTAGGTTTTGATTCCCTTGCGAGTGTCGAAAATTTGCGGCATAAACAGGAGTATCTTTTGATCGCGTTGACTTAGAAGTTTGATTTTTTCACAGCTCCAAGAGACCATAGACTTGAGTATTTGATATGAATTTCAGCTTGATACCTCCACGCGTTCCTGAGAAAAAAGGTCTTGACAGACAGACAGACAGACAGACAGACAGACGGACAACAAAGTGATCCTATAAGGGTTCCGTTTTTACCTTTTGAGGTACGGAACCCTAAAAAATACGAAAATATTTAGTTAGAGTACCTATGCAAATATAAACTAAGTAAACAAAATAGATAATGCGTGCCGTGTCTTCAACTGTGAGTAGATTTCTTACTCTACCACTTCGCTGCGGAGGGAGAATTAATTTTACACATTTTAATTTTATTTTTTCGTACCTAATTTCTTTTTAAAAATATGTAAAAAAATATGTTATAAAAGAAGAATACAGTCTCAAACCTCCCTTTTACTTTACGTTTAAAATTGCAAATCATTTTACATAATTAATCTGACTTGGTCATAGTTCTACTTTTTCCGCCAACAAAAGACATACATAATCTTCCAATTTCTATAGAACATTAGGTACTTACATTAGTAGGTACATTAGTATATACAACTATTAATCTTTTGTGTACAAATTGAATATGAATGGCCCTCACTGTATCTAATGTGGAATTAATTGTACCCACATTTGTATTACTTGTAAGTGCTTGTGTGGAGGAAATACATTATAATAGTGATTTGTTTGTTAATAACTTGGATGCAAGATTGTCTATTGATTGTGAATGTTGGATGTCTCATAATTATTATACGTCTATGTTGTAGTCTTATGCCAAAATAAAATGCTTTAGTAATTTATTTTTATTGAACGATTTAAGTTCTTCATTTAACCATTTGTCGTTATTGTGTAAATATAAAACGCAATGCATTTAAATTACTTACATATAAAAATTACTTATATTAAAAAATGGTTGCAAAGCGCGACTGCTGAGCGTGAGGTCTGCATTTGTGCCCGGTTGATGGCAATAGGCTCGCCACTATTACACATGGGACTTAAAACGTAACTGGCAAAATGTGTGTGTACTAATGGGTACACCTCTGCCTGCCTAACCCTTTTGGAATATAGGCTCACGCCTATGTATGTATGTAGTTTATTTAATTCAATATACGAAGTCCTAAAATATACTGTGTTTCAAGTGCCTTACCAGATCAAATAATGTCTCAATATCAAACTAAAAACTTTAACCCTTCTCCACTGCAAGCGACTACCTACCTATAGTCGTGTAACATTTCTGATAGGTTTCTTCCATACTTAATATTCCTCACAAGCGTACGTGTTGACTGAGCGACGGGTTACTACAAGTAAGTTGCAGTACCTGACTCATATGCGTCGCTTTACCACGTAGAGCTAATTTGTATGGGGTAACGCGCCGTCGCGTACTGAAATTACGTATCGGTAGGAGCTACGAGCTACGATACGTTTGTATATTATATTGCAAGCAAAAAAGCGCTCACCACGTGCAGCTTTGGAAGTAAGTTTTAGTAGAATTTAATTTTGGTATTGGGAGACTAGGTTTTTGTACAGAAATTAATCTACAGACGTGTTTAGAGTTGAGTTATATAGCTGGCCGCGCACAATGCTTGCTGCTAGAATCTCGATACTCGCATAATAAACAGAAAAAGACAGAGATACGGGGAAAGAGTGGGAAGGTCGCCTGTAGGAGGCAAAACGAGATTTACTTACGTGACGATTTCTTCCATTTAACTCCTACCGTAAGCTGCATTAAGGAACTTCGTTCCAAAACTTAATCTCAACAAAAGAGTACTGTATTGAGTTGCTATTAAATTCCCTTTTACAACCTTCATTACTCGCCTTAAATTGTCTATCTACGTTGGTAGGTACACTAACGAATAATAATATGATCAAACAAAACGTCACGGTAACCGATTCCTAACCAATACTGTCACCAATGATTAATGTACAACAACCGCTCAAACCGACTAATATAAACAAGCTTCCCTTAGCGACTATCTGCCATTATCATGCCGACTCATCGGAAGTGGACGATAAATCTTAACCGGTACAATTTATCTTATAAACTTACGTTAACAGGGATTAAGATTTCGATTTATTGATGTTTAAGAGAAGCTGTTGTTGTTCGAGTAATTATGGTTTTGATAAAACTTTAAAGATTTTGTGAGTGTGTACGCGAAAATAGCCTTACTGTAAAGGCTCGTGAGTTCAATATATTTGTTAAACACACTTTAGCATTAGAGACTTTAAGAGGAAACGCGGGTGGTCTTTTCGCCATACAAAAACGTTCTCGCCTGTTTTTTTTCTAATTTATGACTTTAAAGCAACGATTTTTTAGAGTAAAGTCAACGTCAACGCCGCTGTGATCAGAGGCCTAGTGTACAGATTCGAAGACCTTTAATGAAAAAAGAAAAACATAAGGGCACAATATATATCCTTCTTAGTTAGTTTATGACATATCTTTTACATTGGTTCAATATTGCAGAAAAAAATAGGCGAGAGCCAAACCCCAAATTTTTTAATTTTTACTTAGGCTATTCAGTTGGATCTGCATTGTCCTTTTCGTACGCCGAACGCTAGAAGGTGACAGCGATAGTTTCTTTTAATAACACATTTTAAAAAATCTCTCCTATTGTGTTTCCTCTTAACACAAGCAGTAAATTATGTCGTTTAGTGGATGAAAGAGCACGAAACAATATATACTCATCATCATCATATCAGCCGAATGACGTCCACTGTTGGTCATAGGCCTCCCCTAAAGACCACTGCAATGACCATCCAGCGGTTTCTTGCGACCTTCACCAGGTCGTCAGCTTAGTCCACCTCGTGGGGGACCTTCCCACACTGCGCCTTCGGGTATAGTAGTTCTTCTATCTATACATATAGGTAGATTGTACATTTTCTTACCTAGTGGACGTGCGATATTCTTGAACAGATGATGGCCCACTTGCTGCTGTGCCCAAGTTGTCCCTACACCAGCAATTTGTAGGCCATTAAAAACGCCACTGATGCCGCGACAAACGTGACCACCTACTGGAGCCTAGACTACTTAATCTAAAAAAAGGAAAAAGGCATTTAAGTACTTAAACTATTAATTTGAAAACAAAAAGACGAAGTAGTTATTCTTATTGCGTATTGCAACCATCGATCCTCAGCCAATATCCTAGTAGGTACTATTACTAGAAATCTTCAAAACACAAGTTCCAGTAATGTTTAAATAATGATATCGATAACAGCAAAGTGATCGGAAGTGACCACAGGCCAGGAAGTAAAGGGCAGTGACCTGATGAGGGTTGTGGGAAGCCATTGTGTACTGTGACCCAAAGTTCTGAGAAGGTTTAATTTTATCCGTCGACCACTTTCTGCCAATTACAGTGCACTGTAGTGTCAAGATGTAATACTTTATTGTTTGCAAACAATGGGTGATTTTTTCCATCTTTTTCATAGTAACCAATCAACTCGGATATAGGTAGAGGCCACACAAATGTAAAATCAAAAGGGAAAATTCTGGCAAGCAAAATGGAGTCCGCGTTCCATTTTTGAATTGCTTTTTTTTTTAAACTAGTATTGAGAGATTTCAGGGACGCTACGTGTCTGTTGGCTTCCATCGATGCGATGTTATTTTTCCATTATTTCGCTATTTTTGTTTTGTAGACTTTGTTTGTTTAAGATTTGTGGTCTTAAGTCAGTGATCACTCCTAATGCCTTCTCTGGATGACCAGAGGCCTTCGCTCTGAGATGCAGCGGGACAATAATAGGTTAGTATTTTTATACTTTTATCAACAAAACCGGTGTTCTAATAATACCCACATAATTGTCTATTTAATAAAACCCACGTTCACTGTAGAAAATATGAAGGTTTTCGGTAAGAAACCTTACGTTAACTTTCAATAAAACACACACACACATAACACATTATTCTTATATGTAAAGGCTTATTTATATCAATACCATAAAAATCTGACAAAAAAAAAACAACCCACACTTCTTACCACGTTTACGAAATATAAATTATAATAGAAACCAATTTCTAAAAAGTATTACCTCGTATTACAGTACATAGAAAATAAGATAGAATATAAACGACATATTTAAAAAGGTTTACTTATGTAGGACATAGTTGCCATTGCGGGAGTGCCCTGGATGAGGCTGGCGCAAGACCGTGGAGCTTGGCACAAAAAAAGAGAGGCCTATACCCAGCAGTGGGTGAAGACGGGCTGTGGATGATGATGATGATGATGTAGGACTTAAGGCCTATACACACGATATCTATCTAAATATATAAAAGCGAAAGGTCACTCACTTATCACGAAATATCGAAAACCGCCTGACTTATAAAGATGAAATTTGGCAAGGAGGTACTTTTATAGTCAGTAAACATGCGCTAAGAATGGATTTCCTTAAATTCACCCCCTAAGTGTATGAAATGGGGGTCCAAAGTTTGTATGGGGAAACTTAGGAGAAACGTAGGAGTAGGTACCTAAACTAAGTTAGCGAAATTTAACGCGAGCGAAGCCGCAGGTAAAAGCTAGTTTTTTACAAGTACCATTCGATGCATGGGCGACTTGCGTGTCATGCGCTTTAATAGCTCCGCCTTATTCAATTAAAAAAGCAGCAACAAGTTTTTGTTGCGTCATACGCGCGGTGAACGGTCGTCATGGCAAGCCTCTCATGTATAAATCAGGATGTATAACAGCCTTATGTAACATCTTTATACACATTATGGTAGGTATGCAATAAAAGAATAATTATGAATGAATGTTACCTATGAGTATGTAAGGATCGTAGCAGGTGGCGTTCTGTGGTTTCTGCCTACCCCCATGGGAAAAAGGCGTGAGTTTATGTTATGTTTATGTATGTACCTATGAGGTTGTGAGTTCGATTCGGGCAAATACCAATGTGACTTTTTTATTATGCACATTCTAACTAAAGCTTATCTTGGACATCACTGACATCGGTGAAGAAAAATATCGTAAGGATACCTGGACTTATAATTTATATAAGTCTGGAATCGCCAATCCACCTTGAGCAAGCGTGGTGATCATTGCTCAAGCCTTCTCTGTACGAGAAGAGGCCTTTGCCTTTTTTTTGAGGTGCTAAAAATCATCAAATGAGTCCTTCCGCCCTGTGTGGGGCGGAAGGGACTGTCAGACTTTTACTGACTAAAAAACCACCCTGTTCCTTCTGTTGCCCTTTACGTTCCGGGGCCACGGTATCCTGTTAAGACGTCCCGCAACCCCGGCAGGCCTTTGCCCTGCAGTGGGAAAATATTAGGCTGGTATTATTATATACGCGCGGAGACGGCGCAGATAAAAAACCGTCCTTTGCATAAACCCTTAGAACTTTCTTCTGATAAGCATGTACATACGTACTTACTTGATATCACTCAATCGGCATAAGTAGATTAAAAATGTGTTCTTTGAACCGAGGATCAAAACGGTAGAGCTTATGGTTTTAGGTAGGTAAGCTTATTTTTGGTTTTCAATATTTACTTTATGATCTGACTTTGGACGCCCCAGTTATGTTTTCTTTTGCTTTGATCACGTTGGTTTTATTGTAGTTTAACAATCGACTACCTATAAAAGCAGTCTTTACGTTTGTGTTCTTCATTACTAAATGTCGTTTCTGTCCTTGGACGCTTTGATGGAATCTTTGACAAGCTGTTTTCATACTACTCTATCTTCAGTTTTTTTTGGGCAATAGTGAGTCCTGTTATTTACTTGATCTGATTAGACCACCGGTACGTCCTCGTGGTCATGTCGCACAAAAATGATTATTAACAGATACATACATACCTACTACATCATCTTTTCGTAATGGCAGGCACATGTATCGTTCTCTTTTTAAAATCTGGCTCTTTGACGAGCTATAATACTTGCTCGTAATTTGTTTCATTGATATTTCGTGGTTGTCATAGCAACGTTTGAAGATGAAAACACATCGTTTTTTCCTGGTACTTACAGTACAGGGAAAAGTAACGATGTGAAATATAACTTTGATTTAAAAAAAAACTTGCAGCGCTACCTGGCACTAATGAATATAAACTTTTCATGAAGAATTTGTGTTTTTGAACCATCATAGCCCTTGTTGCACTATAAACATAGAATCAATGTTAAAATTGTCAAAAATACTAACTGTGCCTACATTTCAGATAAGCTAAAAAATGAGAACTATACGATTTCCTTTGACGTTTATTGTCGTTGTCAGTGAAGTGATATGTGCCGAAACAATGAAACAGAGGCTCTACGGTACTACGTATTCCAGTGAGAGAATCGAAAAGTGTGCGGGTGCTCAATTTCACAACACCCACAGGACAATAACCGGACATTATTTAATATCACGTTACTATAAAGATTATTATTTACAATACAAATGATTGACGATCACTAATTGCAAATTGTTTGCGTCATCGTGACGTCATGAACGCATCGCCCGGCTGATTGCGATCGGATTGCGTTGCGACATCAAATTACTTATTGAACACATCGTTTTCCATATTCGTTAAAGTTTAACAAGCAATTCTTATCGATTGCTAAGTTTCATGTGATTATGGTAATGGGAAACTCGGTAATTCAATGGACGATTCGCTTCGGTTAGTCAATATCATTTCTTGTTTCAGTTGACTTTCTGTTCTTTGTTGAAATCGGACGAATTGAGTGGTAAATGTTTAACTTTATTCGTTTGTTTTGTGAAACGTTGAAGTTGGTATCTTTATACAGTGAATCTAAAAAAAAAACAGTTGAAAGTTGTTTACCGTTCCTATCAAAAGCTTTTACGGTTGTCATGAAGATGACAGCATTGTTACTTCTGAGCGCTGACAGTTGTCATTATGGCCGTCTAGTACCATTTTCTTAGAAAACCCAAGCTTATGTGATATTTCTACGTCCAATATTTATAACAGAAACTAGAAAAATACAAGTAAATATTCTACAATCCTTCATAAAAATAACTGGAGGACATTTTGTTTCGAAGCCCCGGTTTCCATCAGCTTTTTCCTGAATTAAATCTCATGACACATCGTGACCCGAAATCTGCACAAGCAACAAAGGACAGGCCAGGTAATGCTCTGCCCGGACTAATAGACCCTTTTGTTGACACATTAGGGTGGCCACACGTCCCAAAAGGATCATCAAGATTAGTAACAATTTCGAGAGTGGCCTTTTGTTATTTTATAATTTGTAATTTAATAATCTTACCCCAAACTTTAATTGAGATCTTAAGTTTTGAACAAATGTTTTGTTTTTGATTACTTTGTGTTGAACGAGTTTGTTTTAAAGAAATGTGTTTTGTGCTTACCTGTTATTGTTGTATGAACGAAACTTTTGTTGGAGCTTTTATGCTTATAATTACGCACTATGGTATGGAAAAATAAGTAGAAACATAAAGTTTTATATAAAGAATAACATTTGTTATAAATAATATTTTGAGAGAATTTACTGATTTACAGTTTTGTAAAGCTTAACAATCGAAAAAGAAAAGAAAGGATTTTCTGTGCTACAATAAACTTAAAGTAACTTTTCCTAAATATCACAGCTTTTAGAGCATTTGTCAATGACGTCATTAGTCACATCGCCACATATAAACAAAACACACACGATACAGGGTTTTATAGATTTATGACGTAGATTGTCACGACTATTTCGTAATAGCGAAATAATCGCTTCGGGCTATTATTGCTCTCTCTGATTGCCTTTGCAAACTGCGTTTTTTATAATGTCTTGTGTTTTGAAATTGATTTTCCGCTGCCTTTGCAGAAATGTAAAGCGAATTGTGTTATTGACTTTAGGTATGGTTTTATTTATATTGGTTTTGAAGTATTTCATTGGATCTAAAATGTCGTTTAGTTACGGTTATTATGGATATAAGTATTCATACTCAGTGTGATTTTTATTTAAGTAGTAGATTATGATCACTAAGAGTTTTCTACCGAAATGAACCAAATCACAATGTCTCTATACTCAAATTATTTATATCAAACTAATTCAATACGCCAATTGTATTCCACTACAAGAAAAAGTATGCGCGTAATAAAATAATTACAATTACTTTAAAAAAAATAGAGAAATTATAATTTGGTTCATTTTGGCAGAATAAACCCTTATTCATGATGTAGGTACATCAGTCTCGAAGACAGACAACTGGATTACTAATGGCTCCCCTTCAGAAGTAAACTACAGTAAACTACTGAACAACAGCTACACTACCGCCATTGAAAAATGGAACTATCAGTGTTGTCTTCTATTTCCAAATAATCTGGTCACACAACAGGTATTTTAAATGGATTAATTGATTGCGAACTAAATACATACCGAAAATGCTTATACAGTTTGCCTATAACATTATTTATAAAAAAAATACGAATGAAACATTTGATCCTCCGCCACTGATTTAAGTAGATGTATACCATATCATACCATACTTAGGTTTAGAAATAAAAGCAGTAACCACATACCTTCTGTGTTAGAATTTCAATTGATCGATTAATTTTTAATATGTTCAAATACACAAACAAATAATTTGTTAACTATTTTTAAACTAGGCCGGCAAAGTTTTTACCAAAATGGGCTAGGCTGCACCGCACACAGCCCGCTCAGTCGGAAAAACTGGTTGATTTAGCTACAGGCGCCCGCAGCGAAAACAGTTTTTATGATTTAAAATTTAAATTTTCCTGACAGATAGAACGACATATTTCACTGACAAACTTTTAAATTGTAGTTTAAAAGAAAATTTTAGTTTCTTTCGTAGTTAAAGTCTATCTCTCCCATAGACGTCGTCCAACAGTATAAAAGAATAAGAAAATCCTTTAGAATAGTGCCTTTTGTAATAATTTGCAATAATAATTGATTAATAATAATTGTAATAATAAGGATTGTTCAAGTTGTATTAATTTTGTTTTAAGCCAATATTATCTAAGTATAATTGTTGTTTTTTAAATTAAGGAAAAACTAAAAACCAAAAAAATATAATAAAAACTACAAATACTTATATAATAAAAAAGATATCTGCATAAGTGGAAAGGTTTTTTTTTTCACCAGTTACAATTCTAAGGCAACAATACGAATGCGAAAGGAGGTTATCAAGTTTTCCTATTTTCCCAGGCTCTAGACGTCATTGAGTGGAGAACAAATATGACATGTAGGATGGAACAAAAGCCATTGTTCAAATTAAAATGATTATCGATCACTTTTTCTGTTTCTTACTACAAATGTAAGATTTTTAAATCTGTTTTGTTTATAAACTTATTCTTAGAGGTAGTTTCGTAAAGTCTTTAAGATTTTCCTCCTTCTTTGCCATTTATTATTGTTTTAGTTCTTAAACAGTACCTACTTAGCTCTTTCTTTTAGTAAGGAACTTGTTCTGTAAGTAGTGCTGTGCCTTCCTCTGTAAAGAAAATTAAGAAAATCTCAAGATGTTATCTGCGCGATGTTTCCGGTAGACATGCTGGAATTTAGATTGAAAACTTAAAGCACGTTAGCAGCGATTTGTGTGCAAAGTACTAGGAGGTCAGCACACCCGTGGAGATTATAAATGCGGGGTGCAGGGTTGCTAGGCAACGAGAGAGGCGTCGGCGACGCGACGGCGCGACGTCGAGGCGCGACGCGCGGCGCATCCGACACCTCTACATTGTCCATTCATGCTCCCCAGTAAATGATTTTTCATGCTTTCACGGATTTTTTCGATCGCTTGAATAGTGTACTTTATTTTGAAAGCTACTTTATATTGAAGCGGAAATATTCATAGAGAAAAAAAAATGTGTTACAGTCCTTTTTAGGCTTTCATACCTCAGTCGGCAAAAATGGAATCCTTATGGAATCATTTTGTTGTCTGCCTGTCGGTCCGTCTATCAAGACCCAATCTCAGGAACTGGCATTTGGCCGGTTTTTTATGATAGCCTATCTTCTATCCACGACTTTGTCCGCGTGTAAATCAATTGTATCATGAATCCTATCATCTAAAACCTAGCAATAAAGTAGTTTGTACCAACATTGAAAAAAGTTTGCATGTAGACTAGTACCTACTTCCAGAGATTACATCAAACAAAAAACAAACAAATTTGCCCTTTTTAGTATAGGAATCGCGACTTGGCAACACAGACATTCTTCTATTAAGAGTCAGCATTACCTACCTAAAACTTTTCCTACATTATCAGTACATTTTACTTCGAATTGAACTGTCACTGAAAAGGTTAATCCTGACGGTAGATTAAGGACCAGCAACACAAACATGCGACCCTTATGCCTACCCTCATTACCTGCTAACTACTTCGATAGATCTCTCGTGCAAATAGACTCATGGAAGTTGACGGAGGTATGTCCAATTGTGTACGGGTTTTTAAATGTTAGGTGGCCGGGCCAGTATATTATAGTTTTGGGCCAGTACATTACAGTGGTGCTTGGTAAGTAGCGGCCGTCAGCAACAAAAGTGTAACTTTTGTTTTTCATAATCATTGAAAAACTAGCTGACCCAGCGAACTTCGTACCGCCATTTTTTTTTAATTTCATTCATAAGAACCTTCTCCTTACAATAACAAACACAACAAAAAAAGAATTAGTGAAGTTGGTCCAGCCGCTCACGCGTGATGCCGTGACCATATTTGAAAAAAATAAAAAAAACAAGTAATGGGTAAAGACAGTAAGATAGGTACAGTAGCGGTCATAAGTGGAGTAGCAATCTACAAAGCAAATCGATTGACACTTTGGGTAAACTTACGACCTTTCGACGTCGGGTGCGAATTTTGAGGTGTACTTAGGTAATATTGTGTTATTACGTTGAAAAGTGCCTTATATAATAGCCTAATTAAATAAATGATTTGACTTTGACTTTAACTTTGAATACATCACTTATACACACAGACGTAGGTATAGCCTGTACCCCGTGTTCACAGCAATTTAAATCTTAGCATGCTACTGCACAAGCTTATGACCGCTACTGTACATACTGTCACGGCTATAAAGATCAAACATCTAAAAAACGTAAATAATATTCTACTGACCGAATTTCGGTTACGGTGGCACGCCAAATACGCAGAAGATATTATTGTGCACAAGTGTGTGCGCAATACAAGTGCACTCCCACTTTCTTTTCTCTCATAGCCCGATGGGACGGCAATGCAACACGACCGAGGAGAGATCAGCTGACCGAGGCACGAGCGTGTCACACCATCAACTTCCATCTGGGCTGCTACTGTAAAATTCCTAATGGAAACCTAATAACAATTTGCCCAACCTGGGAATTGAACCCAAGACCCTAAATAACCAAAGGGGCAGTCAAAAGCAAATATTTGCAAACTGTCCCATGAGACTGTTACAATCACCCGAAGACTCAATACGAAACAATGACTTGCAAACTTCACCCCTTGCATATATCTTACACTTCAAATACATGTTACCCTACATCCATACTAATATTATAAATACGAAAGTACCTCTGTCTGTCTGTTTGTCTGTTACGCTTTCACGATTAAACCACTGAACTGATTTTGATGAAATTTGGCACGAGGTTAGTTTGAACCCCAAGAAAGGATATAGGCTAGTTTTATTTCCTCGACTTCGCCTGTGTCCACGATAACCAATACTTACGCGGACGAAGTCGCAGGCAAAAGCTAGTACACGATATAAACGATTTACCCATCAAAAATGCAAATTTGTGGCATTTCAATAGACTGAAGTTTTTAAATTCAAATAATATTCACCCTACTTGTAACTTAATACGTTAATGCTTTTAAAATTAATCAGGCCATTGATAGCTTTGCTATTTTTGGTTTTGGTCGCTTTGCTCTTAAACGGATGATCCAGCCAGGCTGACGTTATTTTAATTTTAGCATACCATAACATCACGCCTGTAATCCCCAAAGGGTTAGGCAGAGGTGTACCCATTTATAGTACACCCACATATCGCTAGTCATGTTTAAGTCCCATGGAATAGGGGGCGAGCCTACTGCTATCAATTGAGCACAAATCCAGACTCCGAGGCCTGCTACTGAGAAATTCCCAAAGGAAAAATGGTATTGTTGTGACGGAAAAACTCACAGCTGTACTGAAAAAGTGGAAACTACTTCAAGCATACAAATATAGAATTTAAAGGGTAGTATAAAGATTTCAATTTTGTACGGTTCTTCAAGAAATAAAATTTTCCATCACAAAACCATTTGAAAACCCTAGTTTCCCAAAATATTCACCATTAGGGATAAATCTGAATCAAGCACAAAGACAAATGCTTAAAGGTTTTTAATTAAGCTGAGTAAGCACTTAAGATGTCGAAAGCGCCGCCATTGAAAGCCAAAAATAAAATTTCGGTGATTAATGAGAAGAGTTTTATATTGGTTCAGGATATAATGAAGGGTTAAAACAAATATTAAAAGTAATTATTTTGTGTTTTAATGAGTCTACACACGCGTTGTAGTTACAGACTATTTGTGTGCCTTAAAAAATAAGTACAAAATAGCGTTTTTCCAAATGTCAAAATAATAATAATATATAATAATAATATATCTTTATTTCTCCCACAAAAACAAGACTTTATACGATATTAAATAGCTAACATGATAAAAAAATCAAAGTCAAATCATCGTTCGTACGTTTGAACGTCATATACTATGGAGAAAAATTGGATCTAGTTTTCTGAATGATAGTTGTGAATGGAGAAGAATGGGCAAGTATACTCACTTTATTTTAAGGTTTACAATAATTTATTTAGATCCATTTATATAATCATTATTATAATATGAATGTGAAGACGATGTACTCAAACAAAAATAATTATACGGTACTACAATAGGTACAGAGTACAAAACACAATATTACGAGTAGGTACCTAATACTTACTTTACTTATAAAATATTGGAATAATGATTTAGATGGACGTGTCAGAAATTAAACTTAACATTTCCATATTTAATTTTCCGGGAATCCAGAATAAAATCAACAGTAATGATGGAACATGAATCTCACTTAAATATAAGTAGGTACTTTAATGAAACTTTCGTTCCAGTGAATCTTCTTTACAAAGCGGCGTCTTATCCTGGTCTAGTTTCGTCTGAAAGTAGATTTTCGTGAACCTCTCCTAGTCTATAAACAGTAAAGTTAGTAGACAAGGAGTAACTAAGAAATGGATGAATTATAAGAAGGCAAAATATCAGTTTTGTTCTTGAATAAAAAAAACAACGTACCGGTAATAAATCCACCTACTTATTTTTTTTGAATAACAGAATTTAGTGAATACCAACCCATTCATAATAGTATAAGTAACAGCACAAGTTTAGTGTGGTAAACTATTACGAACATGGTTATTTCGGCATTATGTAAAGGTAGAATTAGCAATGGTACTTTACGAATTAATATTATAACAATTCATTAGAAGGATAAAAACTTATTTTTAATAATGCCTGAGAAATTTCCGGACATTTTGACAGAATTGTTATAGTGTATTTAAGTCTCCATGTTCTCACTACTCCGTGGCAACATCCAAGAGACACGGGAAGTGGTCTCGGTAACGGGGTGTTAAGCACAGTGATTACGCCACCCAGTTTGCATACAGTGCTGTTACCAACTCAAGTTAGCACTACCAAAAGTTTCCTTCGAAATTGCACTTGCATGTTCCTTACCGATATAAGTACTTACTTTGAAACTGAAAGTTTATTTAAGAACGGTAAATTAGTTTTAAGTTTTTCATGTGGATCATGGATGCTTTTTTTTTTTTTTTTTTGAGGTGGTAAAAATCATCAAATGAGTCCTTCCGTCCTGGGTGGGGCGGAAGGGACTGTCAGACTTTTACTGACTAAAAAACCACCCTGTTCCTTCTGTTGCCCTTTACGTTCCGGGGCCACGGTATCCTGTTAAGACGTCCCGCAACCCCGGCAGGCGTTTGGCCCCTATTGGGGCCCCGTCCCTGTGCTGACAGCTCTTTGAGGCGCGCGCGAACAGAACGCGCCGTCGACCCGGGCATGGTCCTTGATCGGACGGCGAGCTACCCATTACTCGCCGTCCGCAAGCCCGCGCCTACGGTGGCCGGATGTCGCCTCGCGACGTCCGACGCCCTGGGCGTCTCCCGCGGCGGCTGGGGCGTGAGGTGGAGGGTGTTGTTCTCTCCCTCACGCGGCCCGCCTCCTCCTTCGCTAGCATTACTGCTTCGCAGAAGGAGGTGACTGCATCCCATTCCCTCTCGCCCCGGAGCATGGCCTGAACCAGGTCCGGACGCGAGAGGTCGCCGCCGCCTATCGCCTCCGTGAGGACACGGCGGTGCTCTGCCCAAGCGGGGCAGACCTGCACCGTATGCTCCACCGTGTCCTCCGGGCGGTCCACACAGTGGTGACACCCGGGCGTTTCCTCCCGTGCAATCCGACACAGGAACCTCCCGAAACAACCGTGTCCGGTGAGGACCTGCGTCAGCCGGAAGGTGAGGACGCCGTGGCGCCTCTCTAGCCACTCCTCAAAGAGGGGTCTTACCGCCGCGATTGCAGCGTGCCCGAACCTAGGTTGCGACAGTCGCATCTCCCATTCCGCCATGAGATCGCCCCGGAGCTCGAGCCGCAGTGCCGCGATTTGCTGCGGCAGCGGGTTTTCGCCCCGGCGCTGCGCGTCCACGCGCCACTCGTAGACGCGCTGGAGGACTGTAGCCTCCAGATCCCACGGCGGTAATCCGGCAAGGAGGTTTGCCGCCTCGCCGGAGACCGTGCGGTATCCCCGGATCATCCGGATGGCCATGACCCTCTGGCAGGCGACCAACTTGGCTGGTGGCCGCCGCCTGATGATGGGGGCCCACACAGGGGCCCCGTAGAGGGCCATGGACCGCACGACCCCCGCGTACAACCTCCGGCAGGAGGCGCCTGGTCCCCCGAGGTTGGGCAGGAGCCGCCAAAAAGCAGCCCCAGCCCTTTCCAATCGCGGAGCCAGGCGTCGGAAGTGTTCCTGGAAGCCCCACCGGCTGTCGAGGACGAGACCCAAATACCTCATCGTCGTCCCGACGCCGATGTGGACCCCTCCCACCGTTATTTGGGAGCCCGACGGTGGCGCGTTCCGAAGACCATGAAAGCACATGGCCTCGGACTTGTGCAATGCCACCTCGAGTCCCAATTGCCGGATCCTTTCGACGACTGTCGCAACCCCTCTCGTCGCCAAGTCGGCCGCCGCCTGGTGCGACTCTCCCTGTGCCAGGACAAGCGTGTCGTCAGCGTAGCAGACCACGCTGACGCCATCAGGGAGGTCGGCGCGCAGCACCCAGTCGTATCCGATGTCCCACAGAAGCGGCCCCAAGACCGATCCCTGCGGGACACCGCACGACATTTCTCGCCGGTTCCACTCCGCCTGTTGGCCGGGGTAGATGACGGCCCTATCCGTCAAATAGTCCTCGACTACACGGCGGAGGTAGGTCGGCATCCGGTGATACCGGAGTGCCTCCCTGATGCAGCTCCAGGGCAGGGTGTTGAAGGCATTGGCGATGTCGAGCGACACCGCCAAGACGACCCTGCCCCGGGTCACTACTTCCCCCGTCGTGAGGGCCCTCACGCGCATGATGGCGTCCACCGTGGAGCGCCCCCTGCGGAAGCCGAACTGGCTCTCCGCTAGGTCCGGCCCCGATCTCCCCAGGTGCCCGACGAGGCGGTTGGCAATAACTCTTTCAAAGAGCTTGCCCACCTCGTCGAGCAGCACGATGGGCCGGTATGCGGACGGAGAGTCCGCAGGGCGCCCCGGCTTCCTGATGAGGACCAGTTTCCCCGTCTTCCAACGAAGCGGGAACTGGCCCCTCTCCAAACATGCGCTTAGGAGCCCCCCCAGTCGAGGACCGAGAGCCCCCGAGGCCAGGACCCAGGCTTTGGCAGGCAAGCCGTCGGGTCCCGGGGCGGTATTCTTGGCCTTAAGCCGTTGTACCGCCACTCTCAAATCTACCTCGGCCACCTCCGGAACAATGTAGTCGTCGTCGCCGCTGTGGTCCGCGTCTTCGTCTGGCACCGCCATGGGCGGAGCCATGGACGGGGGCACATGTTCCCCTCGAGAAGGGAACAGGGCGCTCACGACGTCCTCAACGAGCTGGGGCCGGAGACTCTGTGTCAGCGGGGGGCCCCAGGGGCGGAGTTTATCCCGTACCCATTTGTACGGTCGCCCCCACGGGTCCCCGTCCAGAGACTCCAGCATCTCCCTGCGGGATAGATCCCTAGCCCGCAGCATCCCATCTCGGAGGACGGTCTTCGCCGCCCTGTACCCCTCGTACAGCTCCGCCTCTATGGCATCCGCATCCGGAGGTCGGATGCGGCACCGGCGGTGCCTGGCGTACAGGCGTCGCGCATCAACGCACGCCTCGCGCAGCGACGTTATTTCGCGCGACCACCAGTACACCTGACGCCGGGCGCTTCCTGGCTGGGCCCGGGGCATAGCCATGTCGCAGATCGCGGACATGGCCTCCCGGAACCACTCCACCTCGTCGTTGACGTCGGCAGGCCTGTCTGGTGATGACACCCAGGCCTGCACGATCGAGGCTTCCAGGAACAGCTCCCGGTCCAGCTGCTTCAGCGCCCATCGCGGACCACTTGGGGTCTGTCGGACCAGCGCATCTGGGATCTGGGCGGAGACGTCGAACCGGATGTACCGGTGATCCGAGTAGGTCTCCACCCCCTCCTCTACGCGCCAGTCAACGACACGCTGCGACAGAGCGGGGCTGGCGAACGAGATGTCCACCACCGACTCGCCCCGCATCCGCACACACGTGGGGACAGAACCCCGGTTCAGGATGACCAGGCCTGTCTCCAGAGCCCAGTCCTCCACCATCCTGCCCCGCGCGTTGTCCGTGTACCGGGAACCCCAAGCCACATTCTTGGCATTGAAGTCCCCGAGGACCAACACGGGGAGGGGACCGAACCCGGCGACGACGACTCCTATCTCCCTAAGGGAGACGTGGAACTCGGCGAGAGTTCGGCTCGGGGAGAGGTAAACGCCCACCACGGCGATCTCCCCGAACCGTGCTGCCACACAACCCCGTCCTCTTTTGACGCTCTCGAGAGACGGGGTACCGGCGGCGGCCGACGATATTATGGCCACCGAGCCGTCGAGGTCCATCACCCAGTCATCCCTGGGCGGGACAAAGTACGGCTCGGCGACCACCGCGATGTTGATCAACCACTGCGCCATGCTCTGGAGCAAGAGATCCTGAGCGGCGACGCAGTGGTTGATATTCGCCTGGAGGAGGCGCAATGGGGCCGTGATTAGGCCTCCATTATATCCTCCTCCAGGGCCCTCCTCGAGGGCTGAGACGCGCCAGCGGCGGCGACGGTGGCGGCGGTGGCGGTGGCGGCTGCGGCGGCAGCAGCGGCGGCGGCAGCGGAGGGCCTACCTCTGCCCCTGGCCTTGGCAGGTGGGGCGCAGGCCCTGCCCCCTGCCCGGTGATCGGCCGGCTTGCCAGCGGCCGCACATGCAAAGCAGTGCGGCGCGGCGTAGCACGTACCGGCCATGTGACCGGGCTGACCGCAGCGGAAGCATTTGTCGCTGCGGTCCACCTCCGAGGTGCAGACGCATGCCGCGTGGTTGCCCACTTGGCAGCGGAAGCACCTCAGGGGTCTGGGATCGAGCAGTTTGACCTGCGCCGAAACCCAGCCCACCAGGAGCCTTCGACCCTCCGTTATTCTTTTGGCCGCCGATACGGGGCAGCTAACCATGACGGTTCGAAGCCCCGCGAAGTCAGGACGGATGGCGCCGACCTTGACCTGGTCGGCAGCGCACTCTCCAGTCCTGACGACGGCGGCCCTGAGGTCCTCCTCCGTTACGGAGTCGTCCAGGCCCATTATGCGCACGTCGGCGCACTTGGTGGGCCTGGACACTCGGACCTCCTCCGCATCCAGGGACGCCCTGAGCCTTTCGGCCAGAGCGTCAGCGATGGGACCGCTGGTCGCACCGGGAACCTCCAGCATCCGGGCGCCCGTCGCGGTGACCTTCAGCCGTAGGCCCCCGACGACCCCGAGCTCCTGGAGGTTCACCGCCTCCTTCGCCTTTGTGAGCACGTCGCGGTACGACACGCCCTTCTTGACCGCGTCTGGCTGTAGTGAAAAAATGAAA
The DNA here is from genome assembly GCA_949316365.1 of Hoplodrina blanda. Classification (NCBI taxonomy): domain Eukaryota; kingdom Metazoa; phylum Arthropoda; class Insecta; order Lepidoptera; family Noctuidae; genus Hoplodrina; species Hoplodrina blanda. Next base: position 6,766,043 of record OX438589.1, on the reverse strand, counting down.
AAAAAAAATGAAAAAGCATTTATTCGTGGTGAAAGTACAGTATTACATTCAGTTTTACTTCTGCCAAACTGTACAGCAGTTTGTTGGCAGATGTAGCTCCCGTGTACAAAGTTCTGTTGTACTTTATGTAATTACTAGCTGGTACTTTTCCATCAATAACAAAAATAAAATTTAATTTAATTTAATTTAGGCATCTCCATTTATGAGGTCTCGACAAAAGGTGCTAAAAAGAAACTTCCCCATTTTATTTTTAAAAGACATTTTTGTAGTACAGCTACTTTCTAAATCTATTGGTATATCATTAAATATTTTTGGGACCAAGCATTTTCTACACCTTTGTCCATAATAGTTATTACAAGTGGGTACTACAAATCTTCTAATGCATTTATTCCTTTGAGGTCTTATGTGCACCGTCTTGATTTTAAACTCATCCTTGCAATAATTTTCTGTAGCTAATAACAACAAAACTTTTTCATGGACTGGCAACATCTTACATTCTAAGAATAATTCCTCGTAATCACTACTTTTACATCGTTTTTTCGTGTTTTTATCAACTAACAGTTTCATAAATCTAATTTGTAATAATTTTATTTTATCTAAATATGTTTTGAATGTATTACCATAACATGCCAGCCCATATGAAAGTAGCGAGTCCACCAGCGCATAGTAGATCGTGTACAAAGTGGCCCTATCCAGTACAAAACTAAGGTGGTGGAACTTTACAAGCACTAATCTGAGTTTGTTACATAGGTGTGTTATGTGTGTTTTCCACGAGAAGCTGTTATCTATAACTAAACCCAAGTACTTGTATTGCTCCACCACCTCAATATCTGCACACGCACAATTCGTCGCGTCGTCATCGTGTAGGCATTTATAGCTATGCCCCACCACGCGCGGCGCACGATTACAGCTTTTAAAATAAGGAGACCGTATACGCATACACTTAGTTTTATTTATATTTATTATGATCCCATTATCATGAGCCCATTTAATTATATTGGTGAAATCCTCTTGAATATTCCTTTCAATTACGTCTAAATCCTTGTCTGCATACACTAAGCAAGTATCATCAGCATACATATATATGCGACAGTTTTGTACCACATTGCACATGCTGTTGACATGCATGATGTATCCGACGGGACCAAACACGGAACCGGTTGGCACACCACATGTGACGTATCTGGGCTCTCCAACAACGCCGTCAATGACCGTTCGCAGCGCCCGATTTGTGAGGTAGGCACGGAACCACCTGTTAAGTGGTCCCGCGACGCCACATTCCTCCATGGCTTGAAGCAGCTGGTGGTGTTCCAAGGTATCAAATGCTTTTTTGAAATCAATGTAGACCACCACCACCTGCTTCCTTTGATCTAAACAGTCATTAACGTCGTCCGCAAACTGCGCCAAAGCTGTCGCCGTGCTCCGTCCACGTCGGAAACCATGCTGTGCATTTGACAATACATTGTTGCTTTCCAGGAAAACACTAACCTGGTTCATAATGAACTTTTCCACAATTTTATTTATTACAGACAGTATAGCTATTGGTCTATAATTTGAATAATCACTGTGCACACCTTGTTTAAATATAGGTCGTATTAATGCCGTTTTTAATTGATCTGGATATAAACCTTTTTCAACACATAAGTTAATGAATAAAGCTATAACAGGGCTCAGTTTTGATTTCAATGTTTTTATCTCCTTAACTCTAATTTTATCTATACCTTCAGACTTATCACTACTCAGAACATTTATTATTCTATCTACATCCTTTGGGTAAGCTTTTTGAAATCGTAATGACATGTTACTGCTATTGATATAGCTACACCTGTCTAAAAACTTATGACTACATACATGTTTTATATCTAAAATTTCTTTAGTAAATGTTTTAGAGAATTTATTACAAATATTAAATATACTTTCCGTTCTTCCTAGATATTTTAAAATAACAGAGTCTACACTATTTTTCCCTCTTCCTATCCATGAGTTGATTTTTGCCCAAATTTTCCTAATATTTTTGTTACATTTTTTTATTTCCTCTTGACGGTATTTATTTTTCGCTTTATTAATACATTTATTTACCCTATTTCTGTATCTAGTATATTGAATCCGCAAGTTCATATCCTTCGGTTTACTTTTCCAATATCTGAACAGCCTGTCCCTGATGTGATGACTACAGCCGCGGTCTTCGGGGCGCGAAGTCGCGCCGCGACGCTGCGCTCTTTGCGCTGCCGCCTCCTCCTCGCCGATCTGGCCTCCTTGCCAGCTCTCCTCGCCTCGCCAGCCACCCGCCAACCGGCATCGGCTGCACGGGTCTCCGGAGGCGGGGGAGACTGGATCGGCGGGTTCGCCGCCGGAGCTCCCTTCCCCTTCTTCCGCCTGCCCCTCCTTGACGACGACGACGACGACGACGCCGCCGGCTTGACCGGAGCCAAAGCCGGCCCAGCTGGGGCCGACCCCGCCAGAACCGGCCCCGCCGGGACCGGTCCCGCCGGTGCCGGCCGTACCGCGGCCGGCCCCGGAGCCGGTTTCGCCGCTTTAACAGCGGCGGCGGCGGCGTAAGAAGTCGCCGCCAGTGGGGGGCGCAAAACCTTGCTCTCCAACACGGAAAACCTCCGGTTGAAGGCGGCCAGCTCCTGCCGCACCAGTTTGAGGAGAGGGCTCTCCTCTGGCGCGGGCTGGCTTGGCCTCTCGGTGCCCCCCCCGGTGCCCCCCGGTGGCACCTTCCGACGATCGGCTCCTTGGAGCTCGGTCAGGTCCGCCTTCAGCCGGAGGTTCTCCTTTCGGAGAGCCTCCATTTCCGCCTTGAGGCGGCCGACCTCCGTCAGCAGCTCCGACATTGAGCCCGCCGCCTGGGGCCCGCTGTGGGAGGCCGCCGCCGCCGCCAAGATGGAGGCCGTGGCCTCGGCGGTGGCCCTGTTTTTAGACTTTTTAGTCTTTTTCAGGGCCACTACCCGTATGGCCTTCTCCACGGCCTCCTTCAGCTCGTCCGGCCTCGAGGCCAGGCCGACGTCAGGCTCGCCACCAGGTGGTCTGGTGGAGGGCCTCTTGCAGGCAGAGGACACCTCCCCCTCGGAGGACGTCCCCTGTCCTGTCACCGGGCGGGGGCGCTTGAGGAAGGATTTCCTCCTCTCCTCGACCCCCGCCTCCACGCATCCAGAGGTCACGCTCTGGAAGCCCGTGGCGTCCGATGCCGAGTCGGAATCCGACTCAGACAACCCTCTTGAGCAGGCACTAAATGCCCGCTCCTCCGGTGCCGGTGATGAGGGCGTGCTGGAAAACTCCAGCGACCCCCCATCCCGGGCACGTGAGCCCCCCTGGCTCTTTGCGGCTACTGCCGGTAAAGTTTTTTTAGTTTTTATCATGATGAAAATCATTTTTATCAGATCATGGATGCTTAAGTGAAAATTTTATTACGAACACGCTTCAAACCTATCGATACTTTGGAAGTCTGGTACCTGGGGGCCTACCACAACCTCTTAAAACAATATTATTTTAATATTACTTTGCCTTTCGCACTGTTCGATTTTCAACGCACGGATCAGCGCCGAGAGTTGAAAATGCAACAACAAAAATTACAAAGTAATATTAAAATAATATTGTTATAAGAGATGGCGGTAGGCGCCCTGTACTAGTTACTACTACATAGTTACCTAAAATTACATTAGGTATGGTGTCTCACAATTTTAGCAAATATAGGATAATGTGGAATGTTACTTGACGATACAGTTAGCGCAGTGTCTCAGCGATTGGCTGCTATCATGCGCGTCGCGGATTCGACTCCTGCACAGAACAAATATTTGTATGGCCTACAGATAGGTTGTTTCGGGTCTGATTGGTTGTTTGTGTATGTGAGTATATATGTTTGTAAACACACCTACAATACAGGACAAAATAAAAACATAAATGTATTTTCAAAACACACAATTATTATCACTACAGTTGGTCTATGATTTCCTGTTTATCATTATTGTTATTGATATCCCGCAGTTCTTCATTCATTTGCGTTATATTGAAGCCAAGCCTTGATGGACATTAATTTGCTTTGTGCGGATGTAAGTATCGTAATTAATGACAGAATATAGACTTGAACATAATAACGTATCTCTATGTATATGAGCTGCTACCAATTAAGTAAATACCTTTGCTGCAACATTGAAAGATGTCATATTTGTTACTATGAAGCCAGTTTAAAGGCTGGCGTCCTTTAGGGACGGATCGGGGCGGGTCGCATTGGAACGGGCCGCGGTTCTGTGATGCTCGCCGCGCTCCGATCCGTCGCTAATAAACGATATTTCATACAAAACATAGCCAGGCGTATTTTTGCGTTGCGATGCGGCCCGACCCGATCCGCCTAGTGGACGGCGTCCTTTATATAACATAACATTACGCGTGTAATCCCCGAAGAGTTAGACAGAGGGGTACCCATTAGTACACCCACATTTCGCCAGTTATGTTTAAGTCCCATGTAATAGTGGGCGAGCCTATTGACATCAACCGGGCATAAATCCAGACTCCGAGGCTGCTACTGAGAAATTCGTAATGGAAAAAGCCAATAGCACTTATATTTTTGCTGTGAATAATCACTGTTTGCGCGAAAAATAAAGATAGGAAACTTTGACCTTTTTTGATCGCTGGATAAGGGCAGCGCAGGATCGGTCATTGTAGTTATCTTTAGGGGAGGCCTATGTCCAGCAGTAGACGTCGTTCGGTATAGTCCAGAATAAAATATGATGGAAATGTTGAAAATATGCAACTTTCCGACTTTAGAGTCGATATGTATAGTAATTCCTTAACATCATCATCTGCCTAGCCTTTTCCCAACTACGTTGGGGTCGGCTTCCAGTCTAACCGGATGCAGCTGAATATCAGTATTTTACATGGAGCGACTGCCTATCTGACCTCCACAACCCAGTAACTGGGTAATACGATACCCCTTGGTAAGACTGGTTGTCAGACCTTCGGGCTTCTGAAAACCCGTAACGACTGTCAAAGATCCACGTATGACAGCTGGGACCAACGGCTTAACGTGCTTTCCGAGGCACGGAACGATGTCAGTGATGTCTAAGATAAACTTAAAAAGTACATATGAATTGAAAAAGTCACATTGGTACTTGCCCGGATTCGAATCCACAACCTCATGCATGAGAGGCGGGCGCCTCAACCATTGGGCCATCACGACAACGAGTAATTGCTTAAAACTAAATTAAAAAATTAAAATACTCCAGAATGACGTTTATGTTCTTTTCTCAATATCAGTTCTAAGATATTCAGATCCAATGATTTGTAACGCAATTTCAACCTTATTTACCTATACATATGTAAACAAAGAGAAGTGCCAAAACTTGTTCCTATATAATAACATAAATGTACAGACATGCAACAATTGATTACACAGTATTAGTCCTATTAGATTATGTTTGACTTTGGCATGTAATTACAAGCGTTGATTAAACGATTCGCGCTGTCGAACTATGATGAGGCCCAATTATAACTATTATTAACTCCATGTATAGCTTTTGGCAATTAATTTATACTGATACAAATAGACAATAGTACGTATATTATTTGATTAGGTGGTTATATTTTGTGATGTTGATGATAATTAGAGGTTTTTGAGGATTCTGAAACTTACCTCAGACAAACACTTTCCAAATATTTTTTTAAATTGCGTTTGCCAAATATTGCGCTCTCATAGGTAATGTTTCGTTTATGAGTTATGCAACGACAGAGCCTTTCCACTATGAACGTTGCGCAAAACGATTAATTCATGAGTAAATCGACGACAGAATCTTCCACCAAAGGAGAATTCGTCAACAAAGCATATTTAGGCATGGTTTGACACTACTAGTGACTAAATTATAATCTAAAAAGATTATACATACGTTTTGAAAGTTTTACATTTTCTTTAGAACATCACATTACAGACAGGCTTTACGACAGGCAGTATGTCTCACTGCTGGTCATACACGAAAAACACTTAATTCATCACCAACTGACTACACACGGAATCTCAAACCTATGAAGCTGGTAGGTATAGATATGTTTAGTCAGATCAATATCTATTTTGATGTGCCCGGCTAATTCCGTTCAGTCGTTAAAGCGTGAAAGGGTAACAAAATCCATCCATCTATCCTCACAAACTTTATAATGGTTACGTTTATGTACTTAATTGTTCTGTTTTATTTAGGCCCATTTGAGTTTCGAGATGGGGGTACGCCACAATAGTGGCGGTAAAGCGCGGATTGTGCGTTATGCGAATACCGGTCTCCCGACTTATGGTAGCAGGAGGAATCATGGGGTTTTAATCGGTAAGAATCCGACTTAACCCTCCGCTACCCCCAGACGGATGGTCATCCACGATGGATGATTTACCCTTGAATTTTGGAAATTGGATTTACCCTCGAAAAAAAAAGCCCGTTTGGGTTAAAAAAATATGTTAAACATATATGTATACTTACATAATTTAACTGATGATAGCGATTTAGCTTGATATAAGTTTTGTGGGCAAGTGGGTTTTAAGAGATTTGAGTATTGAGTTCACCATCATCAAAATACTTACATATTAAAATATTCTTTTAGCTTCAGGTTAAGCAAGAATTTCCTATCTGATGTACCTACCTACTTACAAAAAAAATGAGGTAGAAACTGTTTATTCACTTGAAAATGACACACATATAAGAATAATTGTTGTTTTCAAAAGCCCAAAACAAGAACAAGCTGGTATTAAACCTAAAAAAAAATGTCCTAGACGGAAATATTCGCCACTACCACGCGGAACAAACGAAGTTAACTGCCATAGAAGCGATAACTCCGTTTTGATTGGAGACAATCCACCGCTAGTCACTCCCAAAAAGTTGGAATCCTACATCGTCAGTACAGCTGTAAAAACACCATTTCCCTGAAAAAAAAAACGGTAAAGCATAAGCTCCTCATACATAATTCCTTATTTATTCTTCAACTTTCTAAAGTACTCTACGCAGGGGTGTTACACATGTACTTACTTACGTTATAACGTGTATAAATTGCAATGGCGGCGGTAACTGCAATGCCCCAGACCATAACAGCTTCTGATGAGGCAATAAACGGCGGCCGACTGAAAAAATAAAAGCATTTCGTGATTGTCCGCTAGGGGGCACAGTCTCACCACCCGCTGATGTATACCCGTCTCTAGCCATTTAATTGCGGATATCCGAACACATTTTCAATTTCCACCACATTTTCTACCTTAAGCCTTTGAAATAAGAGTGTTAGGTTGTGCGGAAATGTGGCCAGTCTCGTTTAAAACTGTTTCGTGTATTTAGGTTTTAACGGTAGTGTGAAGTTGACATGATTTACAGATTAACCCTCGTTTCACTGCCGTCCGATAGCGTCCGGCGCATACTAAATCTATGGTTTGGGTTAATTAATTGAGTTTATTTAAAAGTTTTAGGTAAATGAATGACGGGTTTAGTTTCATTCGACTTATTTAAAATAAATAGATAAATAGAGAAGGTATCGCTTTCATTTATATAAATTCATTTAAGTATTTCTTCAAATATACGCTAACAGTTTACTTACACCAAATCGCTTATATATAAGCTAATTATACAAATTACATTATAGAGTTAATACAAAAACTATGCGCTTTATTATGCAAGGCTTCAATTTGAATAGTTTTTGCAAATATTTCAGACTCTAATCTTAGCCTGTTAAACCACTGTGCTACGTACCTACATATTTCATTCAAACAACCGTTTCTTTAATAACTACAAAATAAATAGTTACAACAGCTGAACAAATGCCAAACTACAACAATTGTATTAAAACATAATAATCCAGCTGAGATGAAACTGGAAGTGTTATTAGAAGAGATGTTCTCGACTGCATAGCGTGTAATCCAAAGTCACAGTCTCACTTAAATTACATCCCAGAGAGATATGAGCTTGCACAAAACCAAGAGTATAAAGTTACACTGGATGTGTGAAAGGATTGTCTGAAAGATTTTGATAAAAAGCTGTTTCAAATAGTACTTATTAAGTTAGACACATAGAACTAAGACTTTAATCTTTTTTTATGAGTATTATAATTGGCCATGCATTTTAAAAATTCAGACTAATAATATTATAATAAAATAATGGTGTATTAAATCTCATTTTATAAAAGTTATGTGAAAAATATGTAAAAATAAAGAATGTGGATAAAACAATGGTGTGTTGTGTAATTTTACATCACTTTTTATATTATTTATGGGACTTTCATTAAGATTAACAATGATATTTAAATCACAAGATTTCTAATAACGTATTCCTTTGAAATTAAGTTTTTTGGCGGCAGGCTGACCAAGGGGTCACATTTGTTTGTTATAATAAAACCTTAGTTTCAAAGAAAAGGATTACTGATCACGGTTAATTGTTTGTAACTTAGATGTTTTTTTTTTAACGATGGGAAATCATCAAAATAATGACTTTTTCCGCTCTGAGCGGAGCGGAAGGGAGTGTCAGGCTCTTACTGACTAAAACCCATCCGTGTTTCAAGGAAGCGGTAACTCTTTTAAACAAAATCCGCAACCCTAGAACTTAGATCAACATCTTGATCAAAATTTTCAACTACAAATACAATTTAGTCAACACGATATTACAATATAAAAAGACACAAATTAATGACGTCGCAGCAAACCAAGGTTACATTAAGTTTCACTTGATATGTAATTTTAAATCCAGCATGGCGGATATGAATATCTTATTTACCATGAAATGAATATATTCAGAGATGGAGCAAGAAATATTAACATTATGTATATATTATAAAGAAAGCCAGCGAAGTGTTTCATTTCCATGCAGATTGAGGAAAAAGAATTGTGTGGGTAAGTTGGTTATTTTCAGATCTGAAGAAATGTTTAAGAAAAATGGCCTGTAAGGAGAAAAGTTGTTGTTTTTGTCATTAATATGAATGTTATGTTATACATCCCTACATCATACATCCCTTTAAAAACGGTGTGATGGCCCAGAGGTTAAGGCGCCTGCCTCTCGAACACCAGCCTGTGCTTTCGAAACCGGGTACGGGCAAGTACAAGTATTACCTTTTTTATTTCATATGTACTTCCTAAGTGTATCTAGGACATCACTGATATTGGTGAAGAAAAACACCGTGAGAAAACCTGGACTTATAAATAATAATAAGTCTAAAATCGCCAATCCGCCTTGAGTAAGCGTGGTGATCAATGCTCGTGCCTTTTCTATATCAGAAGCAGCCTTTTCCCTGCAGTGAGACTATAACTATAATAAAAGTTATAATTTTAATAAAAGGTCTCTTCTTATACACAGAAGACGCGAGCATTGATCACCACGCTTGCTCAAGGCGGATTAACGATTTGAGACTTATGGTAATTGTTATTGAGAGTTTTGCTCTAATGTTAAATTAAAGTCATTTATGTATACAGCTTTCGTCGATGCCTTCTCTGTATAAGAAGAGATATTTGCCCTACAGTGGGCTTATGGATAAAAAATAGGCTGGTATTATAATTCACTCCCTTTAAAATATTAATCTGCTCTAGATAAAACACGTCGTGCAGGTTCAAACACGTTTTTCTAAAATAAACTAAGCTAGGACACATTGCTGCAAACAAGAGTTAACAAACAATAATAAATCAACGTCATAATTAGGGAGAGCGCGTTAGTTTAATTTTAGTTTGTATCTCTAGCTATGAGTTTGCTACTAAATTAGTTAGTACCCGTAATAGTTTTAGTCGCAATCTGCACCTACCAAAAGTTTAATAACACACTGAAAACGATCGAAGCAATACTTATAGCTTTGCTTACGACTTCGTTCGCGTGGCAGTCAAGTAGGTATATTACAAGTATCAGAAATAAATATTTAACAGCTTTCTATCTGTAATTTGACTAGTACTTCTAAATATAACCTCTTACAAACAAACAAACAATTTCACCTCTTTAAATAGATTATTATTGATTTTTATCTTAGATTATTTTATGATTATACGTATAACTTATCTGCTGCCTGACCTGCTGAGAATGGTGGAAAAAGAAACCGATCTGAAAAAAACAACGGAACATTCACAAGCAAATCGCATTATTGGAAAGTTCATTCAAAATGTAAATGTTGTACAAAAAACGTGTTTCAACAGAATTTCAACGAAAAAAAAATGCAGAGGAATAACTTTTTCACAATTCATGTTCCTTTTTATAGAACAATTTAATTTTAAGCCAGCCAAATCCATTGGTATGCGCGCAGCGATTTAACAAATCAACATTCCGAATGAGCATTGTCTATTCAAGTCGTGTCTGTACCAACCCTTTCTCCTCTCAGTTCATTTCTTCCCCGAAGTTGTGATTTTATCCCTCCCAGTGTAAACGCAATAAAAGATCAATGAAATATCCTCCCAGCTGAATATAAAAAAAATGTCGATGCTTTTCTTTTACACTTTTTATGCATACGTGGGACTATTGGTGTATGAATTTATGATACTGTTCGAACGATATGAACCTATATGTACAGTCAGCAACAAAAGTCGATTAACAATGTTACTTTTCTATGTAATTTAAACAGACACTAAACACATAATGTACCTACTGTCTTTCAGAATTTCAGGCAATAACTAAGGGTTTATTATATCATAATTTTTTATTCATTGCGTTTTACTTTTAATATTGTACTTAATAATTAGGATTAAAAAATCATAAATGTTAATCGACTTTTGTTGCTGACTGTACCTACATGTCTATTTGATTTTAGTTTGGTTTATAATAAAAAAACGTTGCCTCACACTAGGATTTTCTCCTGGGTGCGTTTACAAACGTAGCGAGAGTTATGTTTGTAAACGCGTATGTCTCATTAAAAAACAACTACCTACAGGCCAAATAAATACTATGTCGATCTATATATATCTACTTTATAAATAAAAATGAATGGCTAAATGTAAACGCAAAACTCGAGAACAGCTGGACCGACTTGGCTGATTCTTTTTTGGTCTAAAGTTTATAATTAGGTACCTAAACAAAGTTAGTACGAAATATTTTTTTTTAAATCTACGGATAAGTAGGCAATTTGCACACGTGCGGGGCCGAAAAATTATATTTAAAATTATAGTATACAAATATTTATACAATAACAATCGAACACACAATATTCAGCCATTGCGCCAACAGTTTCATCGACTACTAACATTCGTATAATCCATTATGTTGCCAATTTCTTACTAGTCCAATCACATTAAGGTAATGTAAAATGGCTGGCTTCGGCTGCATAAAAAGAACTACCAGGAAGTCACGAACATGAACGTGACTGTATATACTCTAAGGAAAATACTAAAAAGATTTTTCCTATCTACTGCCTCGTTGGTTTAGTGGTCGCAACGCGTGACTGCTGAGCATGAGGTCTTGGGGTCGATTCCTAGGTCGGGCTAAGTGTTATTAGGTTTTTCTATCAGAAATTACTCAGTAGCAGTCGACGTCGAGATTTACATTAGCAGCTCTTTTAAAAATAACCTTATTATATGTATAACTTTCCTGCCAGAGTGCCAGTGAAAGTCTTGTCAAAATTGGTCCAGCTATTTCAGAGATTAGCCGGGACAAACAGACAGACAGATAGACAGACAAACAGACAGACCGACAATTTTTTAATGTTGCTTGTTTGGTATAAGTATTGTGTTTCCGTATTCATAATTATGCATTTAGTAAAAAATGTTATAAAAAGATCCTACAAATACAATTTTGTTTATTTGTATAGATTGTTTGAGATTTTAAATCATGTTTAGGTAGCTGCAGTGCGATGTAACTATTTGTCGACTCTGTTGTTCTTTTTTGAGCTGATAATACCGAAGTACAGCGTATAGTCACGTTCAACAAATATTTATTAGCGCTTAGAATCTGCGGTGTGGTGTTTTGGCAAACTAAATTCAGCATTTCCTATAATATTCATAAATTGAGCCTCTGGGAGAAGTCCAGTCTAACTGAGAACGGCGATGTAACATAACATACCTAAATAAGTTCTATCACCTGTAAGCCTACTAAGAAAGAGCGGCGTCTTCTAACACAGGCATTATCTGTTTAAAAGGAGGCGCCTTTCACCAACAAAATGTTAACAATTATGATTATGAAATAAACATTTATTATTATTATTCTCATTTATTTATTTTATATACATATATAATTACATTTTTAAATATTAATATAAAACAATAAAAACATTTAAAAATATAAAAAATAGTATCCCACCGGCATCGGGAACAGGGTCCAAGCTACCGGTGGTCAGGGCTCCTGAGAAAGGAATCTCCTAACAATACGCGCCGTGTCCAGGAGTAGGTACCGCTTTCTGAATCAATCCCTTGATCCAGCCGCCCAACGAGAGCCTCCTAAGGTGTTGGTCGAGGCTCTTGGCTATTATGCCATTGGCCGTTACGACTATCGGCACAGTGATTGCTGTACTCACATCCCACATGTCGACAACCTCGCGAGCCAAGTCAAGATACTTCATTTGTTTATCTTTCTCAGCCTTCACGAGGTTCTCGTCTTGCGGGACTGTTATATCCACAATCACTGCGCGACGCTCTAATCGATCTATCACCACGATGTCAGGCTTATTGGCAACAATAGTCCTGTCAGTGATGATAGATCGATCCCAATACAATGTGATATTGCCATTTTCAAGAACTGGGTCGGGCACATACCTGTAGTAGGGCACTTCCGATTCCACAAGACTGTATTTAAGAGCAAGCTGCTGGTGGATAATCCTAGCTACTAGGTTATGTCTATGCAAGTAGTCTCCGTTAGCCAGACGAGAACACCCAGATATAATGTGTCGGATTGATTCCCCGGGACGGTGGCATGCCCGACAAATGTCAACCGTACCGTCCTTCACAATATATCTGCGGTAGTTGTTCGTCATCATAACTTCGTCCATAATTGCACAGACAAAACCTTCGGTTTCCCCAAAGAGGTCACCAAAGCGCAGCCAGGATACGGACGCCATAAAGTCTACATCAGGCCCATGTAGGGCCCGGTAGTAGCGCCCGTGAAGCTCCTTGCTCTTCCATACCTCCATGCGGTCATTAGTATCCAATACTACAGGTTTGCGCCAGTTCTCGTTCGCTAAGGAGAGCGGGGTGAGGCCCTTATCCACTAAGACCACATCTCGGTGCATCCCCACGTCGGCTTTAAGAAAATACTCCCTGAGACTGCATATCTCACGGTTGTGCAGGGTCTTAGCATTTAAAAAGCCTCGACCTCCGCACTTCCGCGGGACATACAGTCTCATTACCGATGACCGTGGGTGATGCATCCGATTTGCAGTCAACAATGTGCGGACCCTCCTATCCAGGGCATCAAGTTGCGTCTGAGTCCATTTGAGTATGCCGAAAGAGTACATCAAAACCGATTATTAGGTACTATACCTATTATTATTATTATACTATATTATTTGTTATTATTATTTATTACTAGCAGTCGCCCGCGGCTCCGCCCGCGTGGATGTCGGTTTTCGCGACAAAAAGTCTAAGTTTGATCCCGTAGACGCGGGCTTGCGGACGGCGAGTAATGGGTAGCTCGCCGTCCGATCAAGGACCATGCCCGGGTCGACGGCGCGTTCTGTTCGCGCGCGCCTCAAAGAGCTGTCAGCACAGGGACGGGGCCCCAATAGGGGCCAAACGCCTGCCGGGGTTGCGGGACGTCTTAACAGGATACCGTGGCCCCGGAACGTAAAGGGCAACAGAAGGAACAGGGTGGTTTTTTAGTCAGTAAAAGTCTGACAGTCCCTTCCGCCCCACCCAGGGCGGAAGGAGTCATTTGATGATTTTTACCACCTTAAAAAAAAAAAAAGGCAACAGAAGGAACAGGGTGGTTTTTTAGTCAGTAAACGTCTGACAGTCCCTTCCATCCCACCCAGGGCGGAAAGACTCATTTGATGATTTTTACCACCTCAGAAAAAAAAAATGTGTTCAACTACACAAAAGTAAATTCCTTACTCATAGACCTAAACTCGGGTCCCGCATCCGCACCCCCGCCTACTTCGCCTATCGCCACGGGCCGCGCAGAAATAGTATTATTTTGATTTTGCCATAACTTTCAAACCAAACGTCCAATTTTAATGAATTAAAGACTAAATATTATCTACATAAACAGTACTTTGTAACAAAATAGTTTATTTTGATAAGGAGTAATAACATGTGTAAAATAAACGCGTTTAAAGGAAGTCCTAAAAAAATTCAAGATTTTTAAATAAAAAAATGGTTGTTGTGCTTAACTCGAAATAGATAGGTATAGTGTGTCGCGGACTTTTTTGTAGATATTTTTAAGGTCTTTAATTAATTAGAACATTTTATGGTTCTATCTTTTATAGTTTAGGCGGCGTACGCTAAATAAGGAACTTTTTTGGATGATTTTTTACACCTTGGGTCCGAAAAACGCAAATATCTTACGGACCCCTATTTTTTCTAAAATAAAATATAGCCTATGTCACTCGTAGATAATGTAGCTTTCTAATGGTGAAAGAATTTTTAAAATCGGTCCAGTAGTTTTTGAGTTTATCCATTACAAACAAACAAACAAAAAAACAAACAAAAATACAAAGTTTTCCTCTTTATAATATTATTAGTGTAGATTACTATACCTAGGTAGATTTTTTCGAATAGAAAACAACTTTGGTTTCTAATACCTGCGAATACGCAATATTTTTGACATATTTTTTAAGCTACAAAGAACGGACCGGCACAGTCAGTATTTTAATTCATTTGAGTAGCAATCTAGCCAAAGTGAATCTAAAACGTGTCATCTTTTTGTAAAAGCCGCCAGTCGCTTCTATCGTCCACGTGTGAAAAGGCCAGTGCTTTCAGCCCACTACCGTAAATAGGAATTTTAACCCATTCAATCGCCACAGGCTAAAATTGGACACTCAAAAAACACAAAAGGGCCTCAATCTCCCATTGAAATAACAGAGAACGATGTTCGGTCAGAGGATGAAATGTCGCACGAAGCGTTGTTTCCCGTTTGTTACCGCGCTACCCGATTCCCGATTAATTATGAAGGACGATGGCAGTCACAGGGTTGGTTTAACCCTTGCGGCTAACGTCGGTTGCACTCGCGACAAATGTGTTTTAAAGCATGTTCAGTTTTGATTAATATTGAAACTATTCAATACAATTCAGCTTGATTTTGGCATTTGAATTACCATTATTAATAAATTATTTACCTACGTACTTCGAATGTCAAACAAAATACCTACCCTGAGGTCTTTCAAATAGCGACGTAGATATTATAAAAGGTGATTAGGGATTTATGTACAGTAGCGGTCATAAGTGCAATAGCATGCTAAGGTTTGAATTTCTATGAATACGGGGTACAGGCCATACGTACATCTGTGTGTATAAGTGGTGTATTCAAAGTCAAAGTCAAATAATTTATTTAATAGGCACTTTTGAACGTAATAACATTACGTACATCTCAAAATTCGCACACGACGTTGAAAGGTCGTAAGTTTAACCAAAGTGTCAATCGATTTGCTTTGTAGATTGCTACTCCACTTATGACCGCTACTGTACAGTATACCACTAGAGAATCTGTTAGAAAATAAAATAATACTTGTAGAGGCTTCGAACATCGATGTGTTAAATCAAAATTTTACTAACTTTTAGAAACGCTTGCGGTCTAACTTTTGTATCAATCTGTTAAATATGCCTGTAACTTACATACTTTGCGCCAACCATGTCATCAACCTTACCTCTGGTTTACTACATTATGTTGGCCAATTGTAAATTCAATTAATTAAACCTTAATTGTAAATTCAATTAATTAAAATTCAAACTCCTGAGTACAAAGTAGCGTCCACTAATTGTTCCATAACGTTCCCAGTATTCAGCTAAAATTCTCATTAAGGTTACAAAGAGTGTTTGATTGACAGTGCATTACGATCACAAAGCGCTGCAGCGCTAAAAACAGTAAATTAGCTAGTAATTGCGCCGGAGTGAGTTGGGACTGAAAAGCAACATGAAACATGTCTTACTTACCTATCTTTGGATAAGCAAACATGTTTTGTAAGAGAGAAGTACCCACAAACAACCACAGTTTTGTGTTTTGGTGCAAAGATTATTAATATACGTAAATATTTATAGCTTACAATTTACTGCTTTTATTTACTGCTGGCTTGTTGCCTCGTTTGTCTAGTGATTGCAAAGCGCAACTGCTGATCATTAGGTCTTGGGTTCAATTCCCAGGTTGGGCAAAGTGTTATTGGGTTTTTCCATCAGGAATTTCTCAGTAGCAGCCTCGGAATTTGGATCTGTGCCCGGTTGATGGCAATAAGCTTGCCCCCTATTACATGGGACTTATACATAACTGGCGAAATGTGGGTGTGCTAATGGGTACACCTCTGCCTAACCCTTCGGGGATTACAGGCGTGATGTTATGTTATGTGTACAATTTTACATGAACATTATAAGGCAGTAGATACCCTTAAAAATGTAAATAAATACTCAGAATCGTGAAAGCTATGGTAAGGCTCACCCTTAACTCTGAAGAAAAGTACAATACACAAACCAGGTAGGTAGCTACCATTGCAATTAAATCCCCAGCTTTTGTGTTACCAATTACAAAGAAAGCAATATTCCCATAAATTAATAAACAAATTGTCCGTTCGAGCGTGGAATTACAACGTGGATTTAATTTTTCCATCGGAGTGAGTCGTATGTGAAACTTGTATTTGGAAGCTCCCGTGAGCCCAAATTATATGAGCGTTGCTACAAAATTTCCCCAAATTAACATAAATGCAAATGTTCCACTTTACGTTATTTACTTAACCCATTTTGTTTTGTTTTCTGTTTAGTTTTTTATTATGTCTTGTTTGTTTAGCTTTGCTTTGTGTTTAATCCGTTGGGTGTTTAAAGTCAAAAGGTAATTAAATCGGTCAAGGTGAAAAGTCTTTGTAATATAGTACAATGGTAGCGTCTGTACTGAAGGAAATCTTTTTTTGTGTTTTTTTGGGTTCATGGTAGATCAGTTTTGCCTCCTCGACGATTTTCGTATTTCTTCTTCTTCTCCTTTGCTCTTTCCATCTTTAAGTAGGGTCAGTACTCCAAATTTTGAGGCTCCAGGACAATCTATCCTAGGTTGTCGGGTCGGGCAGTCATTCCTCTAATAGGAGTTTCGTCATGCCACCACGTAGCGGGGGGTCGTCCCTTACCTCTTTTACCTCTAACACTTGTCCAAAAACAAGATTTAAAAAAAAAAAACAATTACATATTTAAGCGGTTCTATATTTAAATTGTTCTGATGTTGACATAAACAGAAGTAGGTAACCTTTTTATTAAATGTTTGTGAACAAGGACCTAATTATGTAAAAACGACGAAAACACAAGCAAATTCTATTTCTGTGTAAATACTAGTCTTGATAAGAAAAAACCAACAGCTTTCCCTATTTCTAACACGTCAGAAATCGTCAAAAAAATATCGAGGGCCTTCATATGAAAACGAAATATTGTTACGAACGTGACTCCTTAGCAGCTTATGAGGAAAATTCAAATAAAAACATGTACACATCTATTGTTATTTGGCCCCAAAGGCCCATTCGACACTCCTAAAGAAAAACGACTCAAGTAATAGACAGATAAAGATTTTTTATATAATTTACTAGCAACTGCCCGTGACTTTGTTCCCGGTGTTATTATTTTTCCTTTTTTTTTGGGCCAATTACCTTTGCTAACATACGCAGAACAACTTAACAGTTTTATCATAATCGGATTATGAATGTACAGAGAAAAAAAATACAAAATTATTTTTTTAATTAGATAGATAGATTTTATTTCATGAGGAGGCTTGCCACTCTAATTTATGTTTCTAGTTTTAATTTCTAACTCGTAATTACGTACGGTTAGAATTATAATGTTCCAATAATACCGACTTAGGTGTTAATTTATTATAAACCTTAACTATAATAAGGAGAAGTTTTAGTTTTCGTTGACAAACCTTTCGTTTCCAATCTCATGTAGGTTCTATATTACCCTTTACTATAAACTTTCACGCTAAATAAAGCCTAGTGTCGATGGCGGGGACCGCTGCGGCTGGCAGATTTCCGCTCCCAACCTACACGATCGTGTGTTGACGGCCTAAGAGAAATATGGCCGACGATACTGTCTTAGGGGTTCCGTAGAACATCGACACATACCCTGAGGGTATGTAACGTACGTTTATCTTAAGCCTACACACCCTTAGGGATTAAGAGCTTCCAATTTAAGTGACAAACATAGAGAATAATTTGAGCAGCTTTTATTTTAGACGTATTTGCGTGTTATAATACTAACTGAAAATTATGAGAAGCTTAAATACAACAGAGGTTTCTTGGTTGTTTTATAATTTTATTGCTGGTAGCTCCAAGCATATTATAATCGGTTCCGTCATTTTCGGTTAAATTTATTAACGAAAATACGTTTTACCAAGTTGTTTTTGAGTATGTTTAAAGTCGAAGTCAAATTATTTATTTCTATTACACCATTAAAAGGCACTTTTGATTGTCATATAAAACAAAACAAAAATTGAATCTAGTTGCCCTATGCAAAAGGTTTTTCTATATGGGGAAGAATGGGCTAGAAACTCCATACTTAGGTACTCTTTAAAAATAAAGAATAAATAAAAATGTTTATAGGATATACAGGATTATACGTGCATACGATGTACCTTGCATAAAAACTATATGTACAAAGTATAGCAAATTATGAATGATGGCTCAATTATATTCAAAGATACTATCTTTAAGATAGTGTTCGCGTATTGGCAAATATTGTTACTATATACATTTAAGTATCCTAAACTTCCGTAGGTATTTAGGTTGTGAGTTCGATATATTCAGGGGTGTATCATATTTGTTTTGTTGATAACTTAAATTGATCAAACAAAAAAGAAACGTGACAAAATATTTTTCATCATTTCCCTTCGAAAGACACGTAACTAAGGGTGACTAAGAAAAACACACCTAAAACAGAGGGAAAATTAAATAAGAGAGACGTCTTCGCGACAATGATTCATAGTTAGGGCTGGCCCTCAAATCTCGATGGCTCACGCAGGGCTGACCCCTCGTAAACACAGATTGGGTGAGATGACCAAATTTACTTAGACGGCACTGCACAAATTTCGCAGTGGACGTAAGTATAGTCACGCACGCTGGTGTTAGCAAAAGCACAGAGAATAAAAAAAATTTTAGAGTACCTAGTTACCTACTCTTTGGTAATCTACCTACCCCTTCTTGTTAGTTGTAAGTATTTGTTTATGCCACCATTGTCAACATTAGATGCTTGTTTTTACGTTACATATTACATCTTTCTGAGTATGTTGATTATTGTAATTGGTGTTGTACTACTTTAACTAACTATGTATAAAAAAAAATTGACTAAGTATGTATTTGGAATTTCGTTGAAATAAAGCTTGGAAAGATTCCAAATATAATCACCATCACAGTGAAATTTTTGTTAACTTTTCCTCAGTTAATTCATACATATAACTATGCCGGTTGCCAAGGTAAAATATAAATTACCCTCATGCATCACCACAGCTTTTAAACGTCAAACTTTTACAAGCCCATGCGGCAACGTTTATGAAAAAGCCGTACTTTCGCTCGGTAATTTAAAAACAATACAAGTTTTACGACATATGCCTTTAGCACGCGACCGTACCATCTTCCCAAGTGAGGGCTTCAGCAAACACAGAGATGAATCATAAAAACGCACAATAGTTTACGAGTGCGACTGTACGACCAATTTTATTACTACGTCGCACCCCCTTGCACTTGTATTTTCTATCTACTTGTACAGTTAGCAAAAGTATTTAGTTATAGGTACACAAAAAAATAATTACAAACTAATAAACCATTGCTGTTTTGACAGAAAAGAGCAATGTCTGAATCAAAAACTTGAATAAGCACATCTTGTACTAAAATTAGTTGCATGTACGGTCAACAAAAAAGACTTATCTTTTTAACTATGTCTTCCAATATAGTTGAAGTTTTCTTAGAAATCGATAGATGTCTTTAATTGAAACTTAATTTAATTAATGAACTGTGCATTATCCACTTTTTAAATTACTATAATCTAACTATATCTCACGACCCATGCATAGCTATTTCTTTTGTTGACTGTATCTACCTATATCTATTTTTCTTTTTTGTTGTCTGTACTAGGTTGAACGTAGTGATAGTAAAAATGTTGCCGTTACTACAATTTACATTCATTGTTTTTCTGTCGCACGTTATATTTTCCACAGGTGAGGATGAAAGTACGTAAATTATTTTTGTATCGGTAAATAATTTATATTGTTTACATTGTTACCATCGCTTGCTGCTGTGACCTACATACATAACTTCCTGCTTCCTCCTGCTGTTATCCTTGTTTTTGATTGAACCGAGGCTCGTCTCAATTTGTGAAGGTGCTTGGTATTATCGACTGCTTATTTGTTTTCAACCATCATCTTTATCGCCCACAACTGAATTTTGTCCACTGTTGGGTATATATATAGGCCTCTCTTTGTATCGGCCAATCTTCACACTCCTGTGTTAGTATCATCTAGGTTCGATCGCTCTCTTTGTTTATGCCAATATTCACACTCCTGTACCAGCATCATCCAGTTTAAATTGATGGCAATGTCATCATCTCATCTCGCCGCCGGACGGCGACACTTCATCCAGTCCTTGGACGCCACCCTGGCTTTTGAGTTTAGCTGATATTATCCCCTGCTTTTACAGTTCTTTTCATGGTAGACATCACGTCTTTCTCACCTTTATCAGCGCAGCTATAATTAAAACCATACCTCAAATAAATTATAGAAAATAAACGTGCATAAAATGCGCATTATAAAGACAAGCATATAAGTTATATGATCGTATTAATAATAAGAATGCTTGGCTTAACGCTGGTCCTGCTCCACAGTCACTTGGGCTTACTAAATAAGGAGATTGTAAAAACTTGATAGAGAAAAGAATGTCTGTGGAGTTTCTTGCTTGTTCTTCTCCACAGAGCCCTACTACTACCTACGTACCGATTCCTTGACAATGCAAAAGAGCCCTTAAGAGATTATATATCAATAAATATTAATGGTGATGGATACGTACCTATCCACTCACCATCAGATATTTAGTTAACTGTGGCAATTAACTACCTGAGCAAAGTACTTCAATTCCAATCTACCGAGCCATTGAATAATATAAACAATGCTGACTAGTCATTATTATCTAATGAGGCTGTTAACTAGATGCTAAAGCGAATTGTGTTTCGATTCTAACATGCAGGTGTTAGTGTTAATAATGGTATGGCAACGGCCTAGCCAACATCGCTTCTAAAAATCCAACCGTGAGCTGCCAGCGCGCCGCCCGTGAGCTGTCAACTTATTGATCTTGTAGATTAAAAAAAATATTTTAATGCACAAGATTTATGGCAAAATTCTCAAACGTAACTCAATTTTAAGTGGCCTTTAAGTCTTATGCTATCTCTGTCACTTTAAAGTGTATTGTAGCGACAGAGATACATTTAAGAACGTCTTAAAGTTAAGAATCGTTTGAGTATTCGGACGTTAAAGCCCCTACTTGAATGACAAATTACTTGTTGTTTCGGAGACGGGCTGTTAATAAGCGATGACCTTAATTCTGTTAGATCGATGTTCACTGCAATGATGTACAAAACACACTTGATGCAGTGCTTGGTCGAATTTAGTAGTTGTTTGTTGCGGTGCGTCTTTCAGGTTTGATTACCTTGTAAACACACCCACGATACAAAGAGATTACTTTAACGACATATATTTTTTAACTAAACTATGAAGGATTTATTGTTGTGTTTTAAATTATTGGGAAATAAAAGTAATTTACTGTTTTATGATGGCCGGTTGTTAAAATCCAAAAACAATCGTTATGAATAGTTATTTACCAATAAGCTTTTAATGGATTGTGTAACGAGCTGGTGTCCACGACATTACGTACGTCCTAGCGCATATTTTACGTAAAAGATGCAAAATATCAAATTAATTTTTAATATTCATGATAAAACTTTGCTTTTCGAGTTCAGTTACATGAAGATTGGGGCTTTAAAAGACTAATAGGTAGGTAGATTATTATCCTACAAATCCATGTTAACATCGACCTTTAAAAATCATGAACAAAACATAATACTTTACAATCCAGCCCAATAAACATCCCACGCAAATTGAGATTTATATCCACAATGAACAAAATATAATTTCAAACACAACGTAATAAGGATTAGGGGTCCATAAATACGTAAAATGTGCCTATTTTACATTGTTCCGGTTGAGTCACACCCTTCGGAAAGTAATCCGCGGTAATGCCACCAAAACGTCGGTGGAAGTAAAGGGTTCCGTATAACTTAATTCCAATAAAACTGAAAACGTGCGACGAATAGGGATCCGAGGCAGTTAAGCGTGGATCTATTCTTTTGAAGACAGGACAGCGTTTTAAATCCTTTGTCTTAGAGAAGGGTTCGGGTACCTATCAGTTTAATCTCGCTAGAACAATGTTATGGGGAATAAAGACTTGAAATTGGAACACCGTTTTTATCTTTGATAGCCTAAGTAAGCTTTAACCTCATATAAATCAGCCAGTAATACAGGCTGAGAATTTTGTCTAATGTACCCGTGGATGATTCTACATAACTTACATTATTGTTTAAACAAGAGGCAATACTGTACATAGCGTATAACATATTCACACAGCGTGCCAACCAAATGACAAACAAAATACAAAAAAAGTGCAACATATTTGGAAGAAAATGCCGAAATATCGCATGATAGGCCCCGACTGAACCCAGTAGGGATGCAGTAATGAAATGCTACGGGGACGTGTACCCTCCCTTACTACGGGAACTGAATACTGATACCATGGCATGCCTTCGCTTGGAGTGCATGCCAGTCGGCTGTCAGCAAAAAGATACGATGGAAATTTATTGTTGATGCATGGGTTCCGTCAAAATGCTTAACTTTAGATACGTTTTACGCGATGTATTAACATGTCGAAAGAACACAAAAAAATCTACGATGATGATATTAGGTTTTAAAACTACATTATCAGGGAGTAACATACCTAGGTATTCGAATCTGTAAGAAAATTAAAGTATATTTCTAATGATAAGTACTAATTTAAAAAATAGTAGTATCTTAGATGTAGGTAATATTTTAAGCTGCTCATGTTGTATTCACTTGTTTAACTCTTGCATTTTAGTTATTTTTTTTTCTATTGAGTCCTAGAAAATCTGTGGATCCAATAGAATCATGGTTAAAATGCTTTTTGTCGTGAATGGTAAACAAAATTCACGTTGGGTTGCTTTGTGATAAAACAGACATGCAAAGTTTTGGTTATTGCCAAAAACTGTAACAAACCTCTTCATGCTGCAGTTTCTGGGCTCGATGCCAGACTTCGTTCTGCTTAATGACGAAGAAACACGATTAGTATGTTCATTTATTACGAAACTTTTCCATTGGCTTAGCATTGGATGCGTTGTCATTAACTCTCTGGGAATGCTAGAAGCTTACCTATTTGGGGTAATGATGCATGCGGCGCAATTAATAAATTGAATAGTATCGCTACTGTAACATTGATAATATCGGCCTATTATTGTCTTATTGCAGGGCATTGGCTCTTTTCATACAGAAAAGGCTTGAGCATTGATCAATGCTTGCTCAAGACGGATTGGCATTACATTACATATACTTAATAAAAATTCGTTTAGAATCGCCATTTATTTATTTAAACTTTTTGCAACAAAAGTACGCGCGCGCGATTAGTGCGTAATGTTTTTTACGCTTGCACTATAATTTACACATACCACGTTATTTTTTCACCACCTTTATTGACTGGTAGAGAATGCCTGAGGCATGAAGTCCGTCTTTGTACCTTATTTTGCATACATTTTAAATAAAACATTTAAAAACTTGAGTTCTTATTTCGAATCGATGATCCTAGATCCAACTTCATATTATTTGAAACACTACACATAGATACATTGTTGATCGAAGCATTACACAGCCATACCTTGACTATCTACTACTTCGAAAACTAAAGCAACACCAACTACGTACGTATGTATGACTTCGGTAGCCTATCACGTACAAGCCCCATTAACTTACCCGGTTTCCTCTGTACCCTAATAACTTTTAGGGACGATAAGGCACTAACAAGCTCTATTTTTTTTTTATTCAATCCTGACCCAGTAAAGTTCTCTCGATAGAATGAGTCTGTAAATTAAAAGGGCCATCCCTATTTAAGGTTTGTGGAACGATACTAGTACTGTTTTATGTTAAGTAAATGTATTTACGCCAGACCGTTTGGTTTTACGTTGTAAGGTACATTAAGTTTAACATCGTATTTGGAAGAAGTAGGTCTTTCAAAATAATTCTTGGAAGACGGGTCCTTTGTCTTATTATGTGAAGGTCAGACAGATTTTAGTCAGAAACTTTTCAGACTATTAGAGAGAGAGTTGGTAGAGAGTTATTCTTGGTAATGAGCATAGCCAGTTTGCTAAAGCCAAAATACATGCTTATATCATTTGTCTCTCTTAAATAAAATATTTTATTATAGAAGTGTAAACATTATTTTATGTGACCAGGAAAGAAACGCATGTGACCAGAAGAGTTATGAATATGAATGTGGATGGATGGAGAGCAAGAGGAAGGCCAAAGAAAAGATGGATGGATTGTGTGAAGAATGATATGAATGAAAGGGGAGTCAGTGATTGCATGACGGTTGACAGGACAGAGTGGAAGAAGAAAACGTGTTGCGCCGACCCCAAGTAACATGGGACAAGGGCAGCAGGATGATGATGAAACATTATTTTATGTAAAAAAAAAAACAAGCTTTCCACAATGATGTGGAAACCAACCAACCAACCGTCTCTTTAATGATAAAGAGACATTTGGTAGAGGGTAATTATTGGAAATGAGTACCTACAACCGGTTAGCAAAAATAAAGAATTATATCATACGCTCAGAAACAAAAATATTTTCCTAAAAATACCAGCGAAAAAGAAAATAATCGCGCCATTAACACAAAACGAGAGGATTGACGGGACCCTAAAGCGCATACATCAAATAAACAAACGAACGAGTTTACTTTTCTGCGTCCTACATACTTGTGGGTAAACGTTTATACTGGTTTTAAAATTAAGGTAACAGTGAAATGTTATTTAAAAACTCTTTGCTTCACGAAATAAAGAATTCAGTGCGAAGCAACGGTCTTGTTTGCTTCAGTTACTGGCTGGAATTTGTCGAGAGTTGAGCGTGTTCCTATTCTCTTTTAGTGCTGGCTGTATGGACGAACAATGCGGAAAAATATAGCATGTGCGATCATTTTTTAAAAAAGGAACAGTAAAAACGTTATTATTTTTTATGAGAGGTTAGAAGTTAAAATATTAATAAACTAAGATACTCAATATGACTTGAAACCTTTCATTTCTGGACAATGATCCCTGGTACAATTTTTAAATCCTCTATGTTTCTAGAAGTCAATCTGCCTAGCCTTTTCCCGACTATGTTGCGGTCGGCTTCAAGTCTAACTGGGTAAACTGAATACCAGTACTTCACATGGAGCGACTGCCTATCGGACCTCCACAACCCAGTAACTGGGTATTACCCTTGGTAAAACTGGTTGTCAGACTTTCTTTATTTTAAAAGAGTACGTATGGAGTTTCTTGCCCATTCTTCTCCATACAAAACTACCTTTTGGAAGGGGCGACTAGATTCAATTCTATTTTTTTTTTCTTGTAATGACGTTCAAAAGTGCCTTAAAATGGTCTAATTGAAATAAATGATTTGACTTTGACTTTGACTTTTCCGGCTTCTGACGACCCGTTACGGCTGTCAAAGATGTCGGTTATAGCTGGTCTCCCATCCACGGATCACGTCAGTAAGCGTAGCTTAACTTGATGGATCGACCCGTACGGCTGTTATTACTTAGCCACGAGCACCTCAAAATATTTATAAGTAAACAATTGAAATACTTTATATCAGTTACATTCCTGTAAGCCGCTCCCCCCAGTCCAGTGTCATTCCATTTCTTTGGTTAACTTACTGTACACGGCATTTATCTTCAGCGAGATACAAAGGGCTGTCATAATAAAATATCCCACTTACGTAGCGGCCACGTGATATGGGTTGACGTTATAATAACATACGTCTTCGTGCTAACCCTACAGCTGGGTTATGAAGGTATTTGTTAAAACTGTCACTATCTTTTTCCTTCCGAGTTCCTTTTTTGCGAAAATTATTATTTATGTAATGTGACCGGCCACACTAGATCGTTCTGGGTGAAACTAGTATATCCTGACACGCTCAGGATAACCCTGTCGCACCAAGAAATAGAGCCTGCGGGAGGCGGTTTCGTTGTCAGTCCGTCGCCCGAACAGAGACAGGCCCGAGAGTAAGGCGCATGTGGTGTTCCCCGCGTGCCTTTTTGAAGTCAGAACGACCGGTGATTGACAGCAGCAAAAAAAAAAAATACCTTTTTTATTATATCAGTAAGACTAGTAGATATCCAAGTGCCTTTTAAATTTAACATAAAAAAAATCTATTCAGTTGTTTTTCTCATCAGCGGATTCCCAAGTTTTTTTAGTTTAAAAGCTTTTGCGTTATATGTTTAACCTCCTTAAACGTTTACTATAGGAGCAAGTAAAAATGTTTATAATACGACTTAGCAGTTCTATCACAGTTTGAAAGTCGTGTCGTGTTGACGTTTAACTTCGGTCATTACGACTTCAATAGCCCCTAATCGCAGTAGTCTCCGTGAAGTCGTATTGAAAGTCTTAAAGTCGTGAAAACTTCGAGGAAACGTGAACAGTTCATAGATAATGTTTTACTGAATTGATCATTATAAGTTTGTTTGCGTTAATTAAGGTTGACACGTCATTCAGGTTTTAATATACATGGTGTAATGGACATCGCGATACAAACTTTTACCTTGGATTCAGTATAATTATGATTCTAACTTCTTAGTGTCAATATTATTCGACGGTTAGAAAAAAATCCAAAGTTTATCCACAGTGTAATTGCCACATTGTCTTGCATTTAGAGGTCTATCTAATATATAAGTGCTTCTGAAGAATATTTTTGATAAGCCAAAAATGTAGGAAAAGACTGTTACAATTCCAAAATTACACAATAACAGTTTTATGTAATAATCACAAAATTCCTTTTACAAAACTCTGCGGTGGTAATGTTAAATTCTGATGAATTGTGAACAAACTCTGTAACTCCAATTAAGCGTATTAGATAAGAGTTGAAATTAATTAGCGAAAACGAATCGGTCATAAATTAAGTAAAAGCGGATGTTTGAATCCCACCAAGTTGGGAATTTCTCGCTTTACACCGCCTGTTATTAAATTTACAATCATTTTGTTGCTTTCTTAATATTTCCGCCGAATGAGATATCGTAAGAATTGTTGGAATGTTTATGGAATAATTCGTTTTATATCTTTGCTGTTTTCGGGCTGTTGTGGAACAATTCTTCACTGTACCTGTTGTTATGACCAAATCTTCTAAACGAAAGACGTTTAAAATCTAGTCGAAATCTCATCTCAGTGAAAAATGTAGGTAATATAGAGGCGTTTTTAAGAATGAGTTTAGAAATCGAATGTTCTAAAAATTATTAGAATTACCCCATAACAAGACAATTGATTAATCATTATGAGACTGAAACTTCTAGCCAACGCTACCCTAACAGTGTGGAAACATTATTCAATAGGTTAAAGACTGACTCATAATACGACCTTTTACTTACTATAGAACCAACCCTGAAATAGGTATGAAAAAATGGGAACATTCGTTTGCACAAACAAACACACAAACAACTCCACCCTAACCTTCTCCGTTCTGTAGTGAATAAAAAAACTAAAATTTGCTGTTCTATACATTTAGATAGTATTGTACTCCATTCTTATACTTAGGAAGCAGCAGATTTTTTTTCCATCAACTGTTCTACTGCACATTCATGAATACTTTCACCCCATGTAAGATTGCTAGTAAATTAAATTACAACCTGTATATAAAATGCAGAGATCTTCTTAAACAAAGACCACACACATCACAAAACATAAAACAAACACTATGTCATTTGATACAGCCATATAATTCACCTCATTAAAAGGCAATAAAGCCGGGTAAAGTCTAGCAATTTTCCAATTAACTATGGAGAGGCAACAGATTAGGCAAATGAGATGAGTCAATGACTCATAGGTCTTCCCGGCGATGACATTGCCCGACAACTGAGTCAGCGATGAGAAATCTCGTGAACGAGAGAATGCTAATAAGGGTTTTATGTAATTTATGTAACATAGAGTTTATTAAAGGGTAGCTGGTAGGTGAGGTCACTTGAATTTTATGCTGTCATTATCCCTGTTGGCGACATTTTATAAATATATCATGTCAGTTAAATTTTTTTAATCACGACCTTTTTAACAGTCCATAAATTATGTTTTATTGATCTAAAGTGTTCTAGAGTAATTTTAATATTATCGTCCAATATGTTCCTTCCTAGCCGACCCCAAAATAGTTGGGAAAAGGCAAGGCAGACAGATATGTATCCTTACCTATTCAAGGATAATATATATTTTTTAAATAACATCATAACATCACACCTGTAATCCCCGAAGGATTATGCAGAGGTGTACCCATTAGTACACCCACATTTCGCCAGTTATATTTAAGTCCCGTGTAATAGGGAGCGAGCCTATTGCCAATTTTTTTAAATGTTATTGAAAATTAACTTTCATAACGAAACTATACTTTTGAAATTAGTCTAGTTAAGTATAATTTAGTCCCTTAGTTCGCTTCTCATCTGCCTAGCCTTTTCCCAACTAAAATGGGGTCGGCTGCAGTCTAACCGGATGCAGCTGAATACCAGTTTTTTACATGGAGCGACTGCCTATCTGACCTTTATAACCCAGTAACTGGGTAATACGATACTTCGCTACTACTATTCCTAAAACTACCTAAGTATAGATTCTACTCAATAAATTATCTAGTATTATACTCAACCAAAAGAAACAACATTCACAACCAGTATCGAAACAATATCTAAAGATTTGTGAGCATTATAGCGGCACAATAAATGCATAAGGAATAGTTATAGTTTTATCGAGACTTTTATAGTGAATATGATTTAGTGGCAAACGACTGAGGGGATGCACGACGTCCGCCATTTTCGATTTTACGGTTCGATTCATGCAACTTCCCGAGTTATTCTGATTTCCGGGTTTAGCGATTTGTTTTACAAGACGCTTTTGTTAAATTTATTGTATGTAATGTAACAGTTTGTGAAATTGTTACTTTTATCTCAGGAATGTCTGAAACATTTTTTACAATACGAACATAATGTATGGACTGCCGTTAGTCTAGTGGTCGCAAAGACGGACTGCTAAGCATGAGGTCTTGGGTTCGATTGTCAGGTCGGGCAAAGTGTTATTGGGTGTTTTCGTCAGAAATTTCTCAGTAGCAGCCTCGGAGTCTGGATTTGTGCCCGGTTGATGGCAATAGGCTCGTCTCCTATTACATGGGACTTAAACATAACTGGGGAAATGTGGGTGTACTAATGGTTACACCTCTGCCTAACCCTTCGGAGATTACAGGGCGTGATATTATGTATGAAAAAAAAATGGGGAGAACATTTGAAACAACATTCATGTCACATTGGGTTACTATCCTATTCTGAAGAACACGGTACTTGTACCACTTTTATTGTAAAATAAAGTCATATCCGAAAATATTCAAACAAACTTGACACATTACTATAAAAGAGCGAACACTCAGCAAATCCGTCCGCAGCATTCTCACCATTTGTGGCAGTGTAGGGTGGCCAAATAGATAGGTACCTACGGATGAATTTAAACGAAGGCTCCACATTATGCATGTTCTACCCGTTTCAACCTAGTTTCTACTAAATCGAGGAGAATTTAGGTGGATATTTCTTACTGCAATCTTGTTTCTAAGGCTGAAGTCACACAGGTAGGTTAGCTTCGCTTAGTGCTTAGGGTTACACTGCTAAAGCTAAACTGCTAAAAAGGCGCGGGGGTAGGACGAGAACGGGGAGAGCTGCGGGCAGTGGGGCGAAATGTGCACTGGATATATTGTGACGTCACAGTGGTGAACGGTGTCAAAAGGCGAGGACTAATTATATTTAGGGTTTATAAGCTATAGGTGACATGCTGTAGTGATCAAATGCGTGGTTCTACTATTTGTGGCCACACTGCAGCGCCGCGCTGCATGACTAATTAGTCGCATAAAGACCCTCAGAGTAAAAAACGCAATTAACGACATATAATTTCTATTTTTTTATTTAATTTTTAAATGTTCCATAGCTTAACTCTATTATAGCATAGATGCCAGTGACAATTTATCGGCAGTAGGTTCTCGTGGAACACGACTACGGATCTGCAAGCAACGACTCTGTGTACAGAATTGTCATAAGATCCCATCTCTGCCCATCCCATGTACATACGTAGAACACTAGTACCTAAGACTTAGCGCCTCGTTCTCCCAACCACAGATGGTTGAAGCTACGCTACTCATCTGTGGCCCAAGCAACGCTCCCACCTGTGTAGCTTCGGCCTTAGTACACCGTGTGGTGGCACACTAAGATATTTTCCCAGAGGTAATGTAAAAGTGCTAAAGAAATATGTGAAATGGCTATTTTCGCCTCAGCTCTTTGCGTACATTTGGTTTACCTATCTAAAATTTAGCAGATTTACATGACGTCTGTAATCCTCGAAGGATTATCAGACGTAGACCCATTAGTATACCCATATTTCGCCAGTTATATTATGTTTAAGTCCTATTGCCATCATGGTTCAAATCCAGACTCCGAGGCTGCTACGGATAAATTCCTGATGGAAAAACCTAATAACACTTTGCCTGACCTGGGTATCGAACCCAAGACCTGCTCATCAGTCGCGCTTTGCGAACACTTGACCAACGA
The DNA here is from genome assembly GCA_949316365.1 of Hoplodrina blanda. Lineage (NCBI taxonomy): Eukaryota > Metazoa > Arthropoda > Insecta > Lepidoptera > Noctuidae > Hoplodrina > Hoplodrina blanda. The sequence continues at coordinate 6,735,110 of OX438589.1, read as the reverse complement.
GGCAGTCTAAAATAAAAATAAAAAAAAAACATTAAAAAGATTCCAAAACAGAAACCTGCAACCATATTTATATGTATAAACCATAAATGGAATTTGTAGGTAGGCAAGCACTCTTTGCAGTTACATATCAAACAGAGAATAAAAACGTATGAAAGAGACGCATAAAGATAAAATTCACAAACAAGTGTGTCTTACCTCAAAAATTCTCTTTGCCATGAATTCTTTATATTCGAAAAGCCAGGTTAGTAAAACGCGATGTAAGCCGCGGCTTTACGGTTCCCTTAGCAGCCATTTTTGGGAGCTAGGGATCAACATAAAATAAAATTGAAGTATAATACAAAATAATACACTGCATTACGACACGAGTGTTGCAGACAGCTTTTGTTGAAATCCTTCATAATAAAAACAGTGTTTTACCAACAAAACTTTAAAATATTATTTTATGGCAACCCAATTTTTAAGTTGAAAGATTTTTCCGACAATATCCTCTGCAATTTTCAAATTGAAATATCGAATTTTGCCGCAATGCAATCGAATTGGAATTCGGGTTCGATTTTTGAATTTATTTTCTGATAAAACTGCTTTTATTTTGTGGAAAATATTATTTAAGGGCTCGTTTCACTACCTTCGAATAACTTCTGATTACTTTTACAATATGACTTGTTAATAGTGTCTTTTCAAATATAGTAAAACGCGCCTTTGGAATAATTTTAAAAATACAGAATTATCCCTTAAACTAAAGAAAAAAAAAACTGGTATAAGATAAGTAGGTACCGTTAACTTTTCCGTCCATTTTCCTTTCAACTGATACATCACAATACGTTCTCATAGCTGCAACAGCAAACAAAATAATCTCGCTCCCTTGCGAGGCGGGAAATAAAAGAAACAACACAGTTTTGTTGTCAATAACATCAGCAGGTGTCCCGAGAGACGGGGTCATTCACCTCTGGACGCAGCTTGGCTGTGCTTAGAACGTTATTAGGAGCTGTGGTTAGGGGTAAACTTATGGGGATGTTCCGAAGTATATGGGGCTGTAAAAGTTGAACGCATGGTTGGATTGCAGGTCAAGTCTGTCTACCTAAACATAAATGTAAACACAAATCGACTAAAATGTTACATTGTCAACCATTAAATGGTTTTTAATACCTTTTTCCGTTTATTCGTTAGTTTTTTTCTTTTTTGGACAACAAAATATTAGATTTTCTGGGGAAGGACTTAGCTTCTACTAAGTCTCTATTAATGAGACGTCGTCAACTTATGTTTTCCTTTCGAGAAACTTTTTCTCATATATATTTTGTTTTTCTTAACGAAAGTATTTTATTTATGTATAAGGGTTTACCAAATTTTTTTTAGATCTTAAGTTTATCATACATTAACAAATTAAAAAAAAACTACAAGAATCGTTAAAACAAAAAAGAAACAGAAAACCTGTGTCTTGTCAGTCAAATGAAACCAAAGAAGTACAAGAACGAGAGGCTCATTTTTCACAAAAAAAGAAATACAAGATCAGCTGCTTTTCCCGAGATAATGAAATTCTGCCCGTTTATTTATAGGTACATCATAAAAACAAAGGCGCAGGCCGGACGTCCCACCGGACCCGGGGCATCAGCACAGGGACCCTACCTGCAGCCGCCCTTAATAAATACTTTATACAGACTCCATGGACACATTTACGTTTTATACCGGTTTTGAAAGCCGTAAAGTGAAAAACAATGTTTTTTCGTCATTTTTGCGGTAACGGATTTTGTTTACCGTGAAGAGAAAAAATTTAATGGATATTCTAAGCTGTATTTACTTTTTATACTGCCACAGAAATTGGGATAATGTTATGTTTTGGTAGGAAGCCAGAATTCAAAAATGAACTTATACATTAGAATAATAATATTAATGACAATAAATAATATACACTATGTAACAAAAACCCTGTCAGATCAGTGTTGCCGTTGATCAGTTTTTATGTTTTATTTTAATTTAATTACTTCTTCTTTCTTCTTTTTTTTTCACTGGGGAAAAATAATAATCTCAAATCCATTAAATGGTTACGTATAACCATATAATATGTAATTTGAACGAATACAAATTATAAAACTAAATAATTATAATTATAAACTTTTCGTTAGTTAACCACGTTGGTCTGGTGGTCGTAAACGATTCTGCTGGTCATGAGGTTTGGGGTACAGTACTGTTCCCAGGTAGGGCAAAATTTTATTGTACTCGGTTGATGGCAATTAATCGACTTAAATATGTATAACTGGCAAAATGTAGATGCGTAGGAAAAAAAAATATCTGCTATGGGTAAATCTCTGTCTACAAAACTAAAAACCAGGGCTAAAAAATGAGGTAATTTAAAGTAAATGTTAGATGACGTAATAAAAAAAAAAAAACAAAATGGAGATGTACTATTTCTCATTATTCATAGAAACGGCTTTTCTTCCAAAAGTAACGAGTAAAAAGTAGTTCATGAAATTTTGTTCACAAAAATGTAAAAACCTAACGACTACACTAACGACAAAACTTTTGTTAGGACAATTAAAAACTTGTTACCTTTTAAAAAGTTTTTTATAACTATACGAAAATAATTATTTTGTGACATTCCATTAGATTACTTGTTTTACTCGTTAAACAGGTTGACTGTTAATTTACTAAAAACCTGAAAAGGGGTCATTGTACTCATAATTATGAACAACTTTTAATATGGAACCAACACTAAAATCATACCAAAAAAAAAATCAGCTGTTACATCAATTTATGATAGTTTTGTAAAGCATTTTTGTTTGGAACACTTAATTTTTTTTCATGATTTCAGGTTCCTTTATAGGTTTTTGGTAAATTAACAATCACACTGTAAAAATAGCTTTTAGTTTTCTTTGAACATTTATTTCTTTGATTCGAATTTCGAAAAATAAAAATTTAATTATAAATAGGTAAGTACCAAATAACTACTTCACAACCTTTTTTTTCTACACCTACTTATAATATTTCTCACCTAGTTTATAGCTACGTATAAATCATAATATATGTAGCAGTATATACTTATGTACCTACTTAACAATAAATATGAGGTAAGTAGTAGGTACTTGTGTTATCATTGCGTATCAATAAAAAGAGAACATAGCTTTCTCACTCCTTATTATTAGTACTAAACGAATAACGAAATAATTAGGTAGGTATATTACGTACAAACAATATTTTGTTCCCAAACTTATTCTATTATACGAGGTCGATATACTTATATACTTATATACTTATTATAAGAGCCTTATATACTTATTTTTCGATGTTAATAGGTATCTTATCATAAAGAGAACACTTCTCGAATAAATTATTATTACCTAACTTATAAGTATCTACGTGAAACAGATCACGTTATTAAAATGTTTGTACTTTTTTATACCTAAGTAATGAATGACTTATTCAATTCATAATAATTATGTACTTTCAAAACATCGTGGGGAAACCTGGGGGCCTATCCCCATCTCTTAAAACAGTACCATTATAATATTACTTTGTAATTCCTATTGTTCGATTTTCAACTCTCGGTACTAAGTCGATCGTTGAAAATCCAACATACATTTAGTAGCAAATACAACAATCTTGACTTATCTAATCTAGATTAGATTTAGCCTAATGAGACCTGAATGAAATCTTTGAGAAAAGACCTATGATTGATGATGATGATGCTTGATTAAGAGGACTGCATGTATAGTACCAATCATAACATTACGCCTGTAATTCCAAAGGTTTAAGCAGAGGAGTACCCATTGGTACACCCACATTACGCCTGTTGTGTTTAATTCCCATGTAATAGGGGGTGAGCCTATTGCTATCGACCGTTCACAAATCCAAAACAAAAGACAAAAAATTAGAGATCATGTGTACACATGAATGCAATAAAGAGATTTGATTTGATTTGATCCAGACTCCAGGCTGCTAGGTACTGAGAAATTCCTGATGGAAAAACCTAATAACACTTTGCCCGACCAGGGAATCGAACCCAACTTCATGCTCAACAGTCGCGTTTTGCGACCACTAGACCAACGAGGCAGTCAAAGCATCGTGTAATTCAACCTTAAAAAACGCAATGACCAGACACAATGCACAAAGTCCCTAGTTCCCTAGTTGAACTAAACTAATAATTTCAATGATAAACACCCATAGAACACGACATGTATTAAACTAATTAACTTTTCATCAAAACATAAAACATAACACACGCTACCGTTACTGACCAAAACCCTGCGCCTACCACATCGTGTATGAATATGATCAAAGTCAATCATTAATTTCGATAATGAATTTGGTAGTTGCACAGCTGAAATCCGTCGGTCCATTGGACGTAGATAATTAATTAATTGACAATACTGAGGGTGGACCTCCCCCAGGTCCACTCCGCTGTTATAAGCAGTGAGGTTTATTTTACGTAAATACGATATTGGATCTCCCTAAATTGGTTACTTGGCGCACGCACACATTTGAAACTGTCTTTTGTTTTGTATTGGCGGAGGTTCTGCGGTTCAGCAAAAAAAAAAATGCAAGGAACCGCAGAATTCAAAAATAGAATGAATAGTGTTTGATGTAGAGGTGGGTAGTGTCAGAAATGTGTGTCAGAAAAAAATGAAATTTGAACTTTGACAGATCGTTCGACATAGTTCAGTTTTCGAACAACCAACGTGTGTCGTGTGATATAAAAGTGCTGGAAATAAATATACAATAATGATCTAAAAATGTATTGGATAATAAATTCACAGTCAAGTAGTCAGTCAGTTAGTCAGTCAAGTCTATAGTGTTATGCTGATTAGCATTAATTTTGTACCGTAAATACCGCTAGTATTCATTTCATGCAGTTCTTAATTAGTAATATTTAGCTATTACGTAATTAATTACTGTATGAATTAAAGCAATGAATATCTCACTATTACTTATCTATACTAATATTATAAAGAGGAAAACTTTGTATTTTTGTTTGTTTTTTTGTTTGTAATGGATAAACTCAAAAACTACTGGACCGATTTTAAAAATTCTTTCACCATTAGAAAGCTACATTATCTGCGAGTGACATAGGCTATATTTTATTTTAGAAAAAATAGGGGTCCGTAAGATATTTGGGTTTTTCGGGCCCAACTCGAGAACGGCTGGGCCGATTTAGCTGATTTTAGTTTTGAAATGTTCGTGGAGGTCTAGGGAAGGTTTGAAGGTGAGAAAATATGGGGTAGGGGTAGGGGTAGTAGGGTTGGGGTAGGGTAGGGGCAGGATACCACGCGAACGAAGTCCCTAAAAACAGCCCTTTTAATATGAAGTCGGGAAGCCGGTCTCAAGGATAGGGTAGAGGTAGGGTAGTGGTAGGGTAGGGGTAGGGGTAGGGGTAGGGGTAGGGGTAGGGTAGGGTAGGGGTAGGGTAGGGTTAGGGTAGGGGTAGGGTAGGGTAGGGTAGGTGTAGGGTAGGGGTAGGGTAGGCGTAGGGTAGGGGTAGGGTAGGGGTAGGGTAGGGTAGGGGTAGGGTAGGGTAGGGGTAGGGTAGGGTTAGGGTAGGGGTAGGGTAGGGGTAGGGTAGGGGTAGGGAAGGGGTAGGGTAGGGGTAGGGTAGGGGTAGGGTAGGGGTATGTTAGGGGTAGGGTAGGGGTAGGGTAGGGGTAGGGTAGGGGTAAGGTAGGGGTAGGGTAGTGGTAGGGTAGGGTAGGGGTAGGGTAGGGTAGGGGTAGGGTAGGTGTAGGGTAGGTGTAGGGTAGGGGTAGGGTAGGGGTAGGGTAGGGTTAGGGTAGGGTAGGTGTAGGGTAGGGGTCGGGTAGGGTAGGGGTAGGGTTAGGGTAGGGGTAGTGTAGGGGTAGGGTAGGGTAAGGCAGGGTTAGGGTAGGAGAATTGGCAGTGTAGGATACCACGCGAACGAAGTCGCGGCGGGTCAGCTAGTTTATAATAAAGTTTTTGTTTGGTTGTCAGGTTCCTAACAAGAAATTCTGCTAAATGATATAGCGACTGAAGACGTCAGAACGAGGAACTAAGATAAAATAAAATATAATTATGTTGAAACCCCAAAAACCCCGCTCTATATCATGTCATCGAAAGGTTCGTGTGTGTGAGTGCATCAGGCGACAATTACAGCAACATGGGGGTAACAGTGGACAAATACAAAAGGGTGATCAGGGGCAGTCAGCACGGGTCACTCCACTATTAGCAATGAAGTTTGTTCTGCGTGACCAACCGACGCACGTGGCGCACTCAAAATATTAGCACCAATTTGAGGGTTTGAATTTATACATAGAAGATCTATGGCCAAGTTCGGGCTCGTAACGGTTGTAAAAGGGTCGCAATTTTGATGAAATCTCTAACAATATGAACTGGTCAACATGCGGCTCAAAGTGATTAATTGCTTTTTTTGTAAATTACATTACATTTTTGTGACCCCTGGTACATTCAGTTCGAACCAAAATGTTCTTTCGTGGAGGAACAATACATACCTAGTTCACTTTATAATGAGTATTATTTTTTTTAATTTTGTTGTAAACACTGGGAGTGATTTTATATTCTTATTATTAATTGGTAGATTATTTTATAATTTTATTACTTGAGATAACATTAGTTATTTATACTTACCCAAATAAGTTACATTTGGCAAAATGTAAAAGATAACTTGCTAAGAAGAGCCTCCGCTGTGTGTTCCCGCATGTTTTTTTGATTGTATCTAAGCTTTAAGAGAAGACTAAAAAAAATTGTTTCAAACAAAAACAAAACTGCAGCTCTACGCCTTCAACTGTTCTCCGTGACGTCACGAGACAGTGCAGTGTTGGGTTTCAAAGAAGTAAACAAACAACACAAGTAGTTACATTCAAAGACTACAGCAGGAGTTCCCAATGTATATATTTTATACTTTGACTCCCTTTCCTAGTAGAATTTTTTTTTTGCGACGCCATTCTAAAGTGGATTTTGTATGTCATTGTTTGTTCGCTATCAGGCATTAAGAGGTATCAGGACACATGCGCGAAAGACATTTGCGCGCAAGACACTTGCGCGAGTCCCTTTGCGCGCCAGGACACTTGCGCGAATGGACGTTTGCGCGCCTAGACCTTTCCGCGAACAGACACTTGCGCGAATGGACATTTCCGCGCCAAGACACTTGCGCGACTACCTTTGCGCGATTGGACACTTGCGCGACTGACAGTTCCGCGATAGACATTTGCGCGCCAACACTTGCGCGATAGATACTTCCGCGAATCCACTGGCGCGAATGCTGATATGCGCGAACTATATTTTTTTTTATTAAAAGCTTTAAATTTGACCCAGTTCCCGGTGTCCGATTGAGCTGAAAATTTACATACTGGTCCAGTTCTCATGACAATGCATGTTTATGATAAGCATGACGTGATACTGCTGCCAGGATTGGCTCCAGACGAGGGAACTCCTCAACGGTTAACATTAGGGACATGAAATTTTACATACTGGTCCAGTCCCCATGACAATGCATGTTTATGATAAGCATGACGTGATGCTGCTGCTAGGATTGGCTCCAGACGAGGGAACTCCTCAACGGTTAACAGTAGGGACATGAAATTTTACATACTGGTCCAGTCCCCATGACTATGCATGTTTATGATAAGCATGACGTGATGCTGCTGCCAGGATTGGCTCCAGACGAGGGAACTCCTCAACGGTTAACAGTAGGGACATGAAATTTTACATACTGGTTCAGTCCCAATGACAATGCATGTTTATGATAAGCATGACGTGATGCTGCTACCAGGTTTGGCTCCAGACGAGGGAACTCCTCAACGGTTAACAGTAGGGACATGAAATTTTAGATTTTACATGGCAGAAGCATCACGTCATGCTTATCATAAACATGCATTGTCATAGGGACTGGACCAGTATGTAAAATTTCATGTCCCTACTGTTAACCGTTGAGGAGTTCCCTGGTCTGGAGCCAATCCTGGCAGCAGCATCACGTCATGCTTATCATAAACATACATTGTCATTGGAATTGGACTAGTATGTAAAATTTCATGTCCCTACTGTTAACCGTTGAGGAGTTCCTTCGTCTGGAGCCAATCCTGGCAGCAGCATCACATCATGCTTATCATAAACATGCATTGTCATGGAGACTGGACCAGTATGTAAAATTTCATGTCCCTACTGTTAACCGTTGAGGAGTTCCCTCGTCTGGAGCCAATCCTGGCAGCAGTATCACGTCATGTTTATCATAAACATGCATTGTCATGAGGACTGGACCAGTATGTAAAATTTCAGCTCAATCGGACACCGGGAACTGGGTCAAATTTAAAGCTTAATAAAAATATAGTTCGCGCATATCAGCATTCGCGCTAGTGGATTCGCGGAAGTATCTATCGCGCAAGTGTTGGAGCGCAAATGTCTATCGCGGAACTGTCAGTCGCGCAAGTGTCCAATCGCGCAAAGGTAGTCGCGCAAGTGTCTTGGCGCGGAAATGTCCATTCGCGCAAGTGTCTGTTCGCGGAAAGGTCTAGGCGCGCAAACGTCCATTCGCGCAAGTGTCTTGGCGCGCAAAGGGACTCGCGCAAGTGTCTTGCGCGGAAATGTCTTTCGCGCAAGTGTACCAGATCCGCATTAAGATTACCTACTTTATTTATTTATTATTTAATAAAAAGAAAACTAAACATTATAATTTAATTAGCAACTATTTATTTAAAAAATTAGCGATTTAATGATTGTAGTAGGTAGCAATCAACGAGGAAGACGTCGCGTTCCGGCGAACTGTACGTGGGTACCTTCGCGCGACGCTCTCAGGTTAGCGACGACTGTTTGGGCACCCCTGGTCTGCAGTTTGGTTACATTTCTCGTCAAACTGCAGTAATGCATACTGCTACAAGCGCTCCTTTTGAAAGCAGACCTAATGAAGGCGATTTAGTGAACTCTGAGTTTCGATTCTAAAGACTTAAACATTTCATTCTAATTAAGTATATGGGTAGACTTTACAAAGTTTGACTATAGCATGCTTAATAAGAGACCTTAGCAAATTGAACAAGCACGTCTTAGGCAATTCTAGGTGTGTTTACTAACTTATAAACTCACTTACACAAACAACCAGACCCGGAACCTGTAGGTCATACAAATATTTGTTCGGGCCGAGAATCGAATCTGAGACACACAGTGTAGCAGTTAATCTTTCATCCCTTGCGCCAACCGTGTCGTCAATAAGTTCTGAAGACGCAGAATTTAAAAACGGATAAAACTTAAATCACTTTCATAAAACCTCATTTAACTCACTCCTCCACCTTTATTAATGCACTTCTCCTCAATACCCACAAAAGCCTGCAGAAATGAATAAAAAACAGCTTTTTACGTTCTGAAATAATTTCCCATTAACTTTCCACGGGTAACCCCACAATCCCCCCCACTCCTTAATATTTATAATAGCACACATCCATTAACTGACCGCTGTACCCATTAAAATATGGTGTTTTGTTTCACAGATACACCACCAAAGCTGTTCATGATTCAGGTAAGTGACACAAAACAAAATATCGGCAAACGAAATGAATACAACAATATCTTGTCCTACCCTAATTTACTAAATAAACGCAATAAAAAGATCATTTAAGATAATCGCAACCAAAAAGAAACGTCATAAATAACGTTAATAAAAACGCCTCATCGCACAGCACTACAGCTATTGTAGAAAAATAAAAAAACTGGTCAAGTGCGAGTCGGACTCGTGCACGAAAGGTTCCGTACTACCATACAATACATTTAACACGACATACAAAAAATTAAGTTTCTAATACTTAGCAAAAAAGTAATTATTTTGTAATGCATTACGATTTTCCTTTACTAACGGCATTGCTTCTTACCAAATTTCATGATTCTAAGTAAACAGGAAGTCCTATATAGGTTTTTATTCCCTAACAAGTGTCAAAATATGCCCCATAAACTACCTTATCTTTAGATTGCGGTGATTTAGAAGTTTAATTTTGCACTGCTTTAAGGGGTAGTTGACCTGAGTATTTGATATTAATTACAACTTGATACCTCCACGCGTTCCTGAAAAAAAGGGTCTTGACAGACAGACATACTACAAAGTAATTCCATAAGGGTTCCGTTTTTGCCGACTGAGTTATACGGAACCCTAAAAAGAATAATGTTTGCTTGAACGCGGCTCTCGTAGATGAGAATTTTCTTCTGAGATGATATCTGTCGGAGTTACAAATCATACCATTGTCTAAGGGAAGCCCCTCTTGGGGTGGGCTTTTTCCACACCATAAAATTAAATATTGCTTTGAAAATTGTATAATGTTATTACGGGGTGCGTAATTTTTATGCCCTACAAGGTAGTTTATTTTTGGAGCACCCATTGTTACGTTTTTAGATATTATTTATTTAGGAAAACAATGTTCTATTTGTTTACCTATAATTATTTTGGAAGTTGTGTGGTTTATATGCCTACGCTTATATTTGTAGTGGGGTTATGGCATCAGGTAATGGACAAGCATATTTTATACTAGCTTTTGCCCGCGACTTCGACCGAGTAAATGACGATTATCGCGAACACAGACGAATTCCAAGACGAATAAAAAGTAGTCTGTGTCCTTTGTTGGGGTTTACCAAATTATTTTATTTTATTGGGCTGTACCAAATTTCATCAAAATCGGTTCAGCAGTTTAGTAGTGAAAGCGTAACTGACATGCACACGGTGACAGAGTTACTTTCGCACTTATTATAATTATATGGATATACCTTTAAAAATAAAAATAAACGTTACAAGAAAACCCATAAGGATTTTCTACATTATTTTCTTTTTGAAATAAACTTTGTCCCACGCTAGGAATTTCTCCTGTATTGTGAGTGTCTTTACAAATATAGGTATAAACTGTTACTTGAACAAACTTAACAATGGCTTGTTTATGTTACTGACCGTCGCCGTCGCCTTGCGCGTAAAACAAGTGCTAAAACTTGTATAAAAACAAAACAAACTCAATTACATAATCAAAACAAAAAAGTTCCAAAAGCACAAATATTTCTTTCCTGCCAAGTTAGCGTCAAACAAAAATGAATTAATTTATATCTCAAAAACTCCTGCACGATTACTAATAGCAATAACGCACACCTCCGCAAGCAGACGTTTTCCATTAGGCGAACAGGGCGAACACTTTATAGGCACTAATAACTTCGTCTTCTAATGCACCATAAGTGCTTACAATGCATTTCAGCGCTGGTCGGGTATTCAAAGTTCTAGCACACCGCATCCCGTGTTACGTTAAAATGGCTGGTTATTTAGCAAGTTTAGTGGTTAATGCACTGTGCACACATGTGTTTGGTTGCTAGTTGAAAAACCCTTCGCATGTGAATAGAGAAGCGCAGTAGTTTAAGAGGGTACTGTAAGGTCCCTATTTTTAAGTGAAATAAAATAAGGCCTAGGTTTTTAGTAGGTGAAAAGACTAACAGAATAATGATTGTCTTATAATAACATAACATCACGCTTGTAATCCCCGAAGGGTTAGGCAGAGGTGTCCCATTATTTCACACACATTGTCACAATGTCTTATAATATGAATTTAAATAAAAATACGTAATATAGACATTAGTAGACACTGGTTAAAATAGACAAGACTTTAGGTAATCAATCTTCATTATTGTATTGAAGAGATGATGTTCATTAAATCCTAGATCTTAAGAATATTTTATTCGGCAACCAAAACCCGTCATCATCAAAAAACCTCTAGATGTGTTCACATTTTTTTCACAGTTCCTTAAAACTGAAACTTCTGAACACAACAAACGGACCTTACACATTGTAAACAGCAGTACAATAAAGCATTTCTCCCTTCTGTGGCTCAGCTGTGCGGCCAAAGCGAGAGTAAATGTGACCATTTGCGTACACCCCTAACACTTGGCCAGTCTTAAGTAATTGATGTTTGGCAACCCTGGTTGCGGTGTGTTTAAGATTGTGCAATGAACTTTGGACTTGTGTTACAATGTGTAAAAAAAAACTGCAATATTTCAGGGTATTTTGTATCGAATTAACTGTCGGTTTTTAAAGGCTTATAAAATATGAAATTGACTGTATGGACTGCAGCTTTAATTGCTTTCCCTTTTCTTAGTTACCTACTAGCTTTTGGCAGCGACTTCGATCGCGTGATTTTCTTATGGATCTCTAATTTTTTTTGTTAGTAAGTTTACTAACATATACTTAGGGTTTTTAGGGATAACGTAGCTTCCTATAACCAAAAGTATTTTCTAAATCAGACCATTCGTTCCGGAGATTAGCTCGTGCAAACAAACTCTTCAGCTTTATAATATTTAAATCTGAAGTAGGAAGGTTATTTTTCTTGAACCCACATAATTTATTCAATAAACTGAGTACTACTTTCAACTAATTTATACACTAGAATTTTCAGTCTAGTTTCTTTGTGAGATTTATGGCTCTCCAAGGAATTACTTTAAGTGGCTTTGAAGCGCTTCAAAGCGGACATGCTTTAGACGCCACGATTTAGAATAAAAAATTCCGCTTAATTAAGCCCTAAACCTGATACTTTGGCGAGGCTAAAATTACTGTTTGAAAACTTCAATAAGTGGGCTGAATACTTTTGAAAATTATGCCAGCCTCGTAACAAAGTTTGAAGGATGTTAGCTAATAAGTTGAAGTCAAAAATACGAGTTCAATAATTTTGTTGTTAAACTTTACCATTCACAAATTGAAGTAGATCAAAAAGTCGAAAATTAGTAACATATTTATATATTAAATAAATAAATGATAAATATAAATAAATGCATGATCAAGGAACACTTAGGTATACCTACTCCAACTTTTTTAATTATCTTAAAAATAACTATAAGTTGCAATAATTCTATTCCCTACTATAAGATTTTAGTACAATCGACATATTCGTACAATTTCAATCATTGATCGGTAGAATAGAATTAGGTAGGTGAACGAACATCCGACTTTGATCAATCAAGCTTATAAAAAGATCAGAAGCTTTTGTACTGTTTTAGAATTCTGAACAATTATTGTACCTACCAACTTTAATCCAATAGAAGTACAAATCCACGTTTGAAATGCAGAGAGCTCTGTCTAACGACTCCTAAGGGTGTTATAATTAAATTATAAACTTTCGTAACCGGGGTTCACGGTAGGGTCAACTTATGCGTTAAGTAAATGTCATATCGTAAAACTTTATTACGTGCCAAATAAAGGGGTTGTAAACTTTTACATTTTGTTTCGTACCTTAGTGGCAAGATTGTTGCGTTGTAAAAATAAATGGCGACGAATCTCATTGTGGATGTTACAATTAAATTCTATTTGGGTTACATCTATTCTGTGGACAATATTTCCTGTTTGGATAGTGTTCGCTAAACTTTACCATCCGTTTGAACGACAGAGGGACAATTCCAACAATATAACGTGGAACACCGATATGTTCCACAAAGTTCAATAAGCAAAAAATACGACCAACTCCCGTGTGTTTTTTGTGATGCCATTGCGGCCATCAAAAGCTCTCGAGCTTCAAGCACTTCTGCGTCATATAATTCAATTTGAGTAAAAATCGTGAAAAGCTGCCCTTTTGCTAAATACCAGAAAAAGTTTCCGTACGTGACCCCATCAAACTACATCCCAAAGGACGCCGTGTGTTCGCTTTTCCTTCTTCATTCCCGTTTTTTCGGGAAAAAGTGTAGCCCATGTTTTATTACTCACTTTAGTTAAAGAGCACGTAGGCTTTATGTGGAAAGGATTCATTACGAAACATGAAATGCTCACAAGAATGCCTTAGATTTACATAATTTATTTACAAGAGCAACGTTTTAGTACGTTTGTATGAACGCTGTCACACTTTGCGTGCCTCCAAGAGTAATTTCTAATGTTACGGAAAAAACTCAAGCAAACGTAAACACTTAATTTATCTTCTTGATGCTCCTGAGGCAGCTGATGAAGCTTCTTTACTAACTTTATAACGGGTAACGTGGGTAATTTCTATATAATGACCTACCTTGTTTGATGGGGGAATAAATCATAGTCCTTTATTTCTTTCAATCTCAAAAGGATAGATCTATTTTCCTGTTCCCATGAGTTCACAAAAATTACATTACATGAATTAATATGCTTATATTTTTTTTTTGTTACTCGAAATATAGGTAATAGAAGACCACTACCGATTTGAAGTAACCTGTTATGTTAGTTGTGTTGAGGATAATAAATAAATCTTTAACATCACCTGACCAGCACCCTGTATCGACTACTGCTGCGTACACTACAATTTTCTTTTCTTTATTCGCTGATCTGCACTAATGGCATCAACCCATCTGTCATGCTATTATGTAAAAATCTCATGCCAACTGTCCCACCTGAAGGTTGTCAGCTCACCTCCAGTTCACTAAGACCGGTTAGTTGTCTTTTTGATCCACTTACAGTTACCGGCACGTAACTTGGCAAGAGATTTTCGTAGTGGGGGAAGTTCGCGCATATAAAAATGTATGAAATTGTGCGTGCGCAAACTTCCCCCACTACAAAAACTCTTGCCAACTTACGTGTCGGTAACTGTACCTTATAGCAATGTTACCCCTTCAGCTAATGATCCCCGCTTTTCAGTCCTTGACCTTATTAATATTGTATGATTCAGCCTTAAGAGCAGACCACATGCAATTATTATTAAAGTGTCCCCGAAAGCAGTAAAAAAGTGTTTATTAGGGTGCAAATACAATTTTTTTTTTATGAAAACCGATTCATTTATTTTATTTTCTGTGCAATTCATCGACTAGGTCGTGACTAGGTAATTTATTTCCGAATCCGACCTCCCAACATAATTTTGTTGCAACTTGTAATTGGCTGTCAGTTATATTTTACTATTTTTTTTTATATGGTTTATTTAGCTGTAAGTCTTCCTCAGATCATAAATAAATAAATAATGAGGTTTGACAAAATACGAATATTGTGACGTAACTTTATACACACGGCCCACACGTAGTACACGTATCGATTTATTCAATTGTCCCCAATATATTCAGCGTGATATTATTATTACCAATAAGGACATGTATTTATAGCGGGTAAACTTGAATATGGAATCGTATTGTGAACGGATTACAGACCATGTCAAAGGCCATTCAGAGGAACATAAAGCGTGTAACGATTAGATACGGATTGGGCTGTTACGATTGTCATACAAACGTACATTTGTATGTGTGACGAAACCGAAGGGCTTGTTCTGAAATCAAAGGATTTCAGATCTGTTGTTAGATGGTATCGCACAGGGGGTTTGGTAATGGCAATTGTTGTCTCTAACCACCAGTGTTTGTGTATATCTCATTGCATTCATAACTGAGCTTACAGTTTAAAAATGACATCTTTGTACAATAAGTAATAGAAGTAGTCAACATGGTTTTATTTTTTTCCTTCATACCTATTATGTACATTTTTTTGACTGCCTCGTTGGTGTAGTGGTCGCAAAGCGCGACTTTCTCAGCATTAGGTCTTTGGTCCGATTCCCAGGTCCAGCAAAGTGTTATTGGGTTTTTCCATCAGGAATTTCTCAGTAGCATCCTCGAGGTTTAGATTTGTGCCCGGTTGATGGCAATAGGCTCGCCCCTATTACATGGGACTTAAAACTGGCAATATGTTGGTGTACTAATGGGTACACTTCTGCCTAACCCTTCGAGGATTACAGGCTGGATGTTATGTTATGTATGTATAATATGTGTTTATGTTTCATAAAAAAATTGCTCACAAATTTTTCAGGCTAAGTGAAACTCAAGGATGTTACTTTTTCAAGAATTTTACTTGAAAAACTGTATCATGATAACTTTTTAGCGCAGAGCGGAAAGCTATCTATAAACTTTAACCTCGATATCGTTTCAGTTTTCTGCAAGCTTCAATCTTTCTTGTAAACTTTTCCTAGAGAAAGTTTTTCTTTAATATTTTGATTTATTGCCTACGACTACAAAATATTTTATATTGCTTCACAATATTAGTCAGATTTGCAATTGTTATTACTTAATTGCTACCCTTACCAACATAATTTAGTCCTACATTCACACGTTTCTGTATTTAATAGCTACTTACAGAAAGTTAAACAAACTTACCGACCAAATAGGCAAACTACCGAACATCTGTCAGCCGCAATATTCGGGCATTAGGTGAGATTTTGTTCATAGAAACTGATCCGGTCAATTGCTTGACCATCTGCGTCCGATTCGTTAGGGCACGAATATGCACGAATATTGCCGAAGTATCGATGTTGATAAGAGCTTGGTCACGGTGATTCGCCTTTGCGTCATGCGGGCCTGGTACAATGAAAATTAATGCCGAGATGTGTAATGTGGGATTTGTGCTGTCGTATGTAATGTATGAATGTAAACTTGTAATAAATCTTCTCAATAATACGTATGAATTTAGAAAATGTAGGGCGCTCATATGAATTATTGTAAGGGTTAGCTAAGTAGGCCGAAACAATTAATTACAATCAGAATAACTTTTAGTTTGAATTTCATCATTGTGAATGTGTATGTTTTGTTATTACAATTTAACTTTGAATCAATGTTGTCGTAATTGTGAATATTTTTGCTCATGAATCGACGAGAATTATTATTGAAAACAAAAGCGAAACTAAATAAGGAGGACACGCCCACGTAGAATTTAATAACAAAAATTGCAAAATTGGATAAAATTTTTGATTTGACACCACCTGTTCCTTGGATCATCCCGTGCAAAGTTCATCCAATTTTGCTAATACACTCAACAGCTCGGGCTTAACCAATATAAATTCTAATCAGGATGCATCATCACGCAACAGGGGTGTGTTGTTTAGGTTTTGGACCCAAATACCGGTGTCAATTAGAGTAACGTCATAATCCGGGGTCCCTCTGTTTGTCCGGTGGGCTCGCCCGGACAAACAACGGCTCGATTAGATTAATATGAGTCCCAACCACGTTGGGTTTACGATAATTTATAGCATTGTTCATCATGCATAATATGTGGGGTTACTTCGGTTACCTTTGATGAAGTAAATTAAAAAAAAATGGCGCTGTTTTATTTTTGGGGTTTATTACAATGGTTTTTGGTAACGGCTTTTTGGATTAATCTTATTACCAACTCTGCTCATGTTCTGCTATTGTAGACGACGAAGATTATTGGCTTGCCGAACACATCACTCAGGAAGAGGGAAACATCTTATGTTTTTCTTAGTTTAACTCTGTTTTACTGACTGTGCCCGCGGCTTCGTTCACGTGGACCGATGTCACTTAATATAACATCACGCCTGTAATCCCCGAAGGGTTAGGCAGAGGTGTAGGTACCCATTAGTACACCCACATTTCGCCAGTTATGTTTTAGGTCCCATGTAATAGGGGGCGAGCCTATTGCCATCAACCGGGCACAAATCCAGACTCCGAGGCTGCTACTGAGAAATTCCTAAAGGAAAAACCCAATAACACTTTGTCCGACCTGGGAATCGAACCCAAGACCTCACGCTCAGCAGTCGCGCTTTGCGACCACTAGACCAACAAGGCAGTCCCGATGTCACTTAGGTCCACGTAAGCGAAGCTTTATGTCATCACAATTGTAAACTTCGTTCCTTATTATTAATCTTCATCATCATCTTCTTGCCCTTGTCTTATGTTACTTGGCGTCGGCGCAACACGCTTTCTTCTTCCGTTCTATCCAGTCAACTCTCTTGCTACGTCCTTCCAACACGGGGGTATCACACCACCAACCTTCAGGCTCCGATCTTCTTAAGAATTCCTAACGGTAAAACCCAATAAAACTGCCTGACTTGTGAATAAAACCCAGAACCCTACCCTCGGCAGTCGCGTTTGAGGCCTCATGACGGGCAGTCCTAGTTATATATTATCTTTTTAAGTATTAAGAAGCCTTAAACGAAAACCCTCATTAAAAAATGTAATAATTTCTTCAATCATAAAATGATATTAACCAACATTTCAAGATATGAGAAAAAATATGTTGAATTTCAACCGAGAGAAATGGGCTTTCAAAGTTTTACTGCTCCAGCCGAGAACCCCCGACGAGGACGATGTTCAACGAGTTTGTAATCAAGTTATAATAAGTAGAAAATTATGTTTTTTTTCTTATTAAGTACTTTAAGATTAGCTGCATACATATTATTATTTGGTTAGGCATATTAACTTTGAATTTTGTTTTCTTAAATATAACGTCGAGAAACGTAGGTTCCAAGTTTTTCTATCCCCATCTATTTCTTTGATCTGAGATCCCCATGTACTTATTTACTCAAACTTAATGCAACGAAAGGTACAAAGTTGGATTTAAAGCATGTCCCTTTTGAAAAGCCGTTTACCCTACATTTGATACATACTAAACATATTATCTATCCTAGTATTTAATCTGCATTGCCCTAAGATTCGCTGCGACAGTTATGTCAACCTCTCATCTTCGTTCCGGCTTCGCTTTGATTTTGTATCCCTTTACCAAGGGCAATAGTCTTCCCAGTTGAAATATCACAACCACTTACCTACTTGATATACCTACTAAGAGTCGAATAATACCAGCCTATTATTATTCCACTGTAGGCCTGTACTCATACAGAGAAGGCACGAGCAATAATCACCAAGCTTGCTCAAGATAGATTAGCAATTTTACACTTAGGTATAACTTTAACTTAGAACTACAGATTTTCTCACGACGTTTTTCCTTCACCGATGTCAGTGACATCCAAGTTAAGTAAAAAAGTACAAATGAATTGAAAAAGTCACATTAGTACTTGCCCAGTAAATACTATACTTAAGACACCTCTCTTACCCAAATATAACGATAGAAAGAGACTTCTAAACTGAAGTTTTGTTCAATATCGTTACCTTGAGAGCCCTCACAACAAAATCAATAATACCTGACCTTACTAAATTCAATCAACGATGACGGCTAAGATAACTTAAGACACTTCAACGCAAATTCAATAAAACACAGTGGAGCCAGGACCAACGGAAGCCACTCCATAAAGCCCATTACCTACGTTTTTATTTCATTCTCTGAGAAAAATGAAAACAGATAGGTAACGTAAAATAAAACGTGCGGGCGTGCGGCAGAGGCAACGATTTGTTATGATTTCAACGGATATCATTTTTATTTTCGGAACCCAAACTTTTACAGGAAAAGAACATTTACGGGGGTGTGTCAACGTTGCTTTCTATTCCGAACTTTGCGTTTGTTTTTGACTTTTCTACTTATTTATAAACGTGGTGTCTAGACGAGAGACTAGACGTCCCCCTATCGTTCCCCATACTGCCAATTATTGAATGCTGCAATAACTCTGCAGCGGGAAAAAAAAGTTTAATCTCCTTTGAGTGATGACGCACCAGTCTATTTTGACGTTAGTATATAGACACATGTATTAGAAAGGGTAGATACTACGGTACTAACAGGATGACGAATGACTGGCAGAGTTATCTTGTGAATGCAAGTTTCATTATGATTGTTTTTTATTTATAAAATGTGGTTTAAAGACACATATTCTTTCAATGTCTTTTTTTTTTTTTTTTTGCATGGAATCCTGTATATTTTTTTAAAACAAAAGTAGCCTTAGTTTCTCCTTAGAACATCAGCTGCCTTCCAATGAAAGTTTCATCAAAATCTGCCAAGCCGTTTAAGGAATTTGCTGGAATAAACAGACAGATAGATAAACATTTAAAGAAATGTTTATTTTGGAATATGCACCTACTGTGTAAATACTCAAATGCATTAAAAAAAAGCTGTAATTTGAAATTACAAGCTTTAATTTTATTTGTAAAGATTAAGTACCTACAATTTATTGTCAACATCAACTTTTTTTTCTGAACATGAATAGAAGGCATGTCTTTTAGTTGTTCTGTGGCTATGATTGCTATTCTTCTGCCAAGCATTGCAGGATAAAGACGACGGCCTACAAAATAAGCAGTTAGCCAGGATACTTATAACTACAATGCAAATAAATCCGAACCAGGTCTCTATTTTTCATTATAATGGTTTATCTTCCTCAGGATATTGTTCTAAAAGTAAAATACACTGTGAAAATGAAACTGCTAAGAGTTCGCTTCGCGACTAAAGGATTTTAATTACCCAGTTTCAAATGACTTTCATTCTGCTGAGATATTATCTACGTCGAAATTCAGCAGCGAAGAATTTTTGGATTGCATGTAGATAAGCAAAGCTTTTTATTCATAGCAACATGTTTTACTCGCTTGTGAGGTCTCGAGAATTCGAAATTAAAAATTCTAAGCTTTCTTTGTGAAGGTGAAGCTGGCGATGGTTTGTATTTTTTTACATATACCTACCTAATATCTATAAGTAGGTACTGTATAGACTCTGGTTGGATGAGTCATATAAGACCTATTTCCTTATTGAGATAAATACTACTTTTGAAATAAGAATAGAAAAAAAATTGACCGTGTCTCGACGGCTGTCAAGCCTTTACAATAAGAACTATATATAGACTATAATATTCAGTGGCGTAGCTAGGGGGGAGGCGTAAGCACATGCGTAGGGTGCGGTCCGCCCCGGGTGCCACCAGCTTGGGGGTGACACCCGTCTGGGAAAAAAAACCACAAACTATCATGTTTTATCTAAATATATATAACTCAAAGGTGACAATATAGTGATCTATCAACGCACAGCCCAAACCACTGGACGGATCGGGCTGAAATTTGGCATGAAGGTAGATGTTATGACGTAGGCATCCGCTAAGAAAGGATTTTTTAAAATTTACCCTCTAAGGGGATGAACGGGGTTCCGACATTTACGCGGACGAAGTCGCGGGCAAAAGGTAGTTTCAACAATAAATCACTTAGGTTTTGTCACTTTAAGCAAGTTATCCAAACTAGATAACTTAATTTATCGACTGTGATAATTACTATGCTAGCAAGTTAGCACTATAATGTTAGCAAGAAATAGAACACGACGCAACGCAAAATATAAAAATTTGATGATGTGATTTTTTTATTCTTGGGTGCCACCACAGTTATCCACCCCGGGTGCTATGCCCACCCATGCTAGCTACGCCACTGATAAAATATTATATAAAGTGAATACACAAACACGACCTCATGCTCAGCAATCGGGTTCGATTCCCATGTCGGGCAGTGTTATTGGGTTTTTCCATTAGGAATTTCTCAGTAGCAGTCTCAGAGTCTGGATTTGTGCCCGGTTGATGGCAATAGGCTCGCATTAATTTCATTTCGCAAACATGATTGGCGAAAAGTGGGTGTACTAATAAGTACACCACTGCCTAACGCTTCGGGGACTACAGTCGTGATGTTATTTTGTGATTATTTATATTGATTACTTCAATAATTATTTTCAACATACTAGTACTTAGTGAGGCTTTAATGTTTGATCATTAGTCTCATTATAGAGAAACTAAGTAGACTCTATGACGATAATAAGGGTGCGTAGTTATAAGAAACGTTTTGCTCATTATAACAAACTGACGTAGATAAATATGATAATAATGAGCGTATAATAATAAACTGTTTACAATAACAATCGTTGTGATTTTTTGGTAACAGACAAGGTATCAATATTAAAATACGAGAATGACCTGTTTGACCTACCCATTAAAAAATGTGACACCAACTTTACCTACCTACCAACTAAATTACTTACTTAAAAAACACAAGAATATTGTATAGTTGTACCAACTTTTTAAGTAGAAATCATGAAATCATGAACTTTTTTTTTATAATTCATTATTTTTTTCTCAAGTTGTTCTAGTCGTGGCGGAAAATATCCTGAGGAAACCTGGAGTTATAAATTAATATAATTCTGAAATCGCTAATCCGCCTTGATGCTGACCAATGCTAGGAGAGGAGGCCTTTGCCCAGCAGTAGTAGGACTATGATCTGATGTTTCTGAAAAGATCTAGATTTTATTTCAGAAGACTAAAATTTTCAAAAAAATCTAAAAACATTTTTCTAAGCTTTGCAACGTTTTATTTTCTGCAGCGTTAAAGACGTTCATTTTCTTACCGTGAATGCGGGATATTTCCACGGTGCAAAGGATATTCTTTTTGTACCTGGCTAAATGTTATAATGACTTTAGCAACGACTGAAATTGCATAGTCATTCTCGGCTGCCCTGCATATATTTTTATTAAATGTTTATTAATTTAAACTTTTTGCAACAAAAAGATACAAAGGCGTACTTAATGCCATTGATATTCTCTCCCAGTTAATCAAAGGAGGTGAAGAGATATCATGGCAGGTGCAATTTATTGTGCGAACTTAAAACATCATTAATTTGGAACTAAAAAGCAAAAAACCTTTTTAAAAAAATTGAAATGTAAACAAACACAAAATACTTACATATGAGTATGTATACATTCATATAGAATATCATTTATCTATACTAATATTATAAAGCTGCAGAGTTTGTTTGTTTGTTTGTTTGTTTGTTTGTTTGTTTGAACGCGCTAAATCTTTGAATCTCTGGAACTACTGGTCCGATTTGAAAAATTCTTTCAGTGTTAGATAGATTAGTTATCGAGGAAGGCTATAGGCTATATACCATCACGCTACGACCTACGGGAGCGGAGCAGTAACCAAAGACGCGGGTGTAACCGCGGCGGACAGCTAGTTTAACTATATAATCGAAATACATCATATAAAAAAAGGATGAATGACATAATATAATAATAATATTTGTACACCAGGAATTCTCTTTTATTGTGGGAATATTTATATTGACCAGGGAGAGATATCTGTAAGCAGTGTACCAGTGCATCATACAAGCGAGCAATATTACCAAAGCCAATAGCTCAGTAACTGCACAAAATATGTTGCCAAAAACTGAGTGGAATCGTCGACGCGCCATCTATTATCATGGATACAATACATAATTCTAGACCTCAAAGCACTGAAATTTTTCGTCGCTTATTTAAAAAATTAAGAGCGGTTCTATCTAGCGGTTTTACGTAAAGCCTTAAAAACCTACAAGATCTCAGTAAATGGTGAACAGATTTTATTCGTGTATAAGTGATTTTCTGTACTGGATGTGGTCTGGAATCATGTTTCTGAATCCATTGTAAAAAATTGCGCGTTGATGTCCCTTCCAAAATAAATACATGAGGAAGTACCAACTGAAGTGTTTAGAAACTTAATTCCCCATATTTTTTTAAAATTCGAAGTTGTTTTTTTCTGTTAACTCGTAAAGCCCTTGCATCAAAGTTGTTTTATCACCCTCGCCAGTCAGAGGGGCAGCCTGGCACATTGATGGATGGCACACCGTTGTTCCTTGTCAATATTGGAGCTAAATTGATAGAGCACGTATGCTGCACTCACACATAATAATTATATTACCTTCACTCTCGGTACAATCTGATTATTTTGTTATGAGACTCTAGTAATTACTGCTGAGTGTAATTAGAATGATTTTAGCGGTTATATGGCAATAGCATTTGCTTGTTTGATGTAGAATGTAATTTATTAATATTATTATGTGTTTAGCGACAATGGAATATAAATAATTAAATACTGGTTGTAAAGGTTTAAGCATCTAGTTGATGTTTATTGAATGATAATATTATGATGCCAAAGATTTAAATCGTGCCCATTTCTCTCGATTATTCGTGTTCTGATTGATGTTCGATATTCGCTATAAAAAACGTACATAGATTTCATAAAAGAAAATAAAAATATCTTTTACGCCCGAATTCCAAGAAGATTCGCAGCCATGAATTCTGAAATAAATTCGACCAGAATCGGTCCTAAATGTTCCTATTTCTCCTGGGGATCTAAAAGGATCAGGTAATCCTTCCTTTCCTTTAACAATAGTACGGTACTTTGTTAGTCTAGTAGTCATAAGCGGGACTGCTGAGCGTGTCTCCTAGATTCGATTCCCTGTCAAGACAGTGTTGTTGAACTTATCCATTAGGAATTTCTCAGAAGGAGCCAAGACAGCAATAGGCTCGCCCCTTATTACATGAGACTTAAACATAACTGGCGAAATGTGGGTGTACTAGTGGGTACACCTGTGCCTTGCCCTTCGGGGATTTCGTTGCGTGATGTTATGTTATGAGCCGGGACTTTTGCCTGGTCGATGACAATAAGTATGTCCCCTACAATATGGCGCTTAAACATATAGAAGTGTCACCTTACCCATTTGAAAACAAGCGCAATGACGTCATGTAATATTTATAGCTCGTTGGATAGGCTAGGACCCGTCCGTACTAGTCTTGGCTAGTCGTCCGTTTACTAAAATCTACGTGTACTAAATCTGTACTAATCTCCAGCAATTAGACGGAGAGCAGCTATTTACTTAATGAGATCTGCTATTTCCTAGAATATATTGTATCTAATTACAAGGACGATTGTTAGAGCTTTATGAGACAAGTTAGCGATTAGCGTAGAGCACTTTACTATCTATTATCCGTGTTTTGGAATCATTTTAATTAGATAAATCCATACTACTACTATTTTATAAAGTGGCCAAGTTCTTTTTTTTTTGTAGGGGGTTAATTTCTGAGAGTAATGATCTGAATGCAAAAATTCTTTCATTGATAGAATTGTACACTATTGACGAGTGTCATAGTGTATGATATACTTGACATCCATGCAAACGAAATCGAGTGCAAAGGCTACTTCATAATAATTTTAATAATTTATGTAATTTTATTAAATTATTCCGATGTATTTATGTTCGGGCACTTTTTTACGGCTTTTTTGTTAAGAATATCATTGTCTCACTCTTGCCAATTTGTTTATGGTGGCAAAGCAATTATTATTGCCGTTTTTGGTGATGTAACAGGTCTTACAGATATATTCCTGGAATATATTCTTCCATGTTTCACTTCCAACAGCCGTCATCTCAGTGCCTATTGACCCCCTTCTTCAAAACATGTCTTTTATTTCTGAATTCGCCGATATTTTAACGTAAGTTAAACTCCTCCCCCCTAAAATCAAATAATGGTAGTTATCTGATACCTACTCAAAAAACTACTTTCGCAAACTAATTTCAAACAGGGGATCACTTACAGAAGTAATAATAAACATATCCTTTTAATACGACCCCTAATTAAAAAGGGGCATCGGGCATTTTTTATTAGGGGTGTATTTTTTCGTAATGACAACTTGTATCGGAAATGAGTCGACCTGTATTACTTTCTATTGTGTTTAGGGCTGTGCCCCGTTAGTAATCCGTATCATCTGCTACTGGGGCAATTATTTGAAAGGAAAGTTAGTCGGAGCGAACATAAGCTGGCCGCGTGGACGGCCCTAATTGTTGCCGACGATAACCAATATGGGCTTAGTGTAGGGTGACTACGAGATAAAATAGAATTATTATTATTGGATTGAATTTTCCGAGGTTTTGGAAACAGGATATTATAATAGAAGAACCGAAATTATTGAGAAATGTGGGATCCTTTTATTTTTGTATATCGTTTTCATGTGGTCATTTTATTATTTTAAAATATATACTATTTTAAAATAATAAAATGACCACATGAATATCAGTTAATGACAACATAAAACAAGTAGAAGATTAATTAATGTCTGTACTTAACGATATAAGAAATAATAAATTCACAATTAATGATTGCCACTTAGTCGTGCTTGATTAACAAGATGTAATTGCATTATCTGAAAAAAAATTATAGGTAGCAGATCCATAGGTACATTATTTTATTTTCGTTTAGCTCAACAAAATGTATAGAACAGCTGTATTTTTTGTATGATTTCAGCGTTTCCTTTGTATAAGTTCATAATATTGATTACAATGACCTGATTTCGGATTTTCAGTCAATGCAATCATTTTATTTTATACTTACCAATTATAAAAATTATAATAGATAACACCAACCAATTATTGTCCCACTACAGGGCAAAGGCGTCTTCCTATACAAAGAAGGCAAGAGCTCTGATCACGACACTTGCTTAAGATTATCAGGATAAAGATTGTGACTATACTTACCACAAGTCCACTTCATTGTCCTCGGCGCTGTCCCGCAAGATAAAGCACGCACGGTCCCCCTACAGTGAATGTCAGTGAAATATAAATTATAACGGAACAGGGTGCGTCATTGTGTCCTTCGCTTCACGCATAGACCGCAGAGATTGACTGCACCCCGTGGATCAACCGTGACGCATTGCTTTTGCGAAATAGTGCTGCTAACTGCGTCACGGCTCATTCAGAGTCGATAGGTAGGTACCATGGCATTCAATAAATTTTGTTCTAGATGACTGCCTTTACATATTTTATAAAATGTTTTAGACAAGTAATTTCTTTGCGTATTCTTTTGTTTTGTTATTGTTTAAACAGTTATATCATGGTTATATTTGCTTTGCCGGAGAATAAACTCTAAATATAGTACCTATACTAACTGTAATTTTTATATATATCTATCAGAAAAGGTCTTTTAACGAAACATTTCTATTTGGAGCTATTCAAAATGTATACCAGTTATATATCTGTTTCCAATCAAATCGACTAGCGTAACTAAGCACATCACTACAGTTAATGCGCTCCTAAGTGTTGTTGCACAACATTTGCTTCATTGTCTGCAAACTGGGCCCCGTCTGTTCACTGAACATCCCCTCACTAAAGATTACATTGTTATTACAATAACGATTAAAAAGCATAACGTTTTGTATCGTTACAGTAACAAGAATAAATCATGTCTCTTTGTCGACAAATTTTTTGGGCGTCCACATTTTAATAGCTCTATTTATAACGCAAATTAATATTAATGAACCGTGAAATAAGATATATTTTCACCTTTAGAACTTCTTTACAAATCCAAATTAGAAATGTCATGAAATTGCATTTTTATTTCTATCATTTCCTTAGAAATAAATACCCCTAACCAAGCTCAGGAAATTATCAAATTAGGATGACCAAAATGATACACGAACACATTTTTGATACATTTATTTTCATATAAAAATGCGCTTTTCGTCCTGTCGATCACCCGGCCACTATAAGCAGACAGACATACCTTACATACGAATAACATTTAAGCTTGTACATGAGGAAGCAAACGACTACGCTGAAATTTTTGTTACTCTTCAATTTGCAATTTTGTTCAATGAAACACGTAATTCAATTGCCCTAAATTGTGTCTATTGAGGCAGACTTCAGTTGCTATTTGATAGATAAATTGAAATCGATTGTCGGATTTACAACAAGACAAGTTTAATGCTTGTTATTATAGTTTCAAGAAGACTCAAGACTTCAGTTAGCAGTTCTGAGTCATACGTCTGCGAGTTTTAGAAACTTCTCGAACTAGTTCTAACGCCATTTTGAAAGTGACGTACACTAACAAATAATCGATATATCAGCAAACAGTTACTTAACATTGACTTCCAAAACATAAACTTACAAGTACTTCATAAATTCTCTTTTTGTCAAAGGCGCTGCATGAAATTTATAAACATAAAAAAGTGAAAGTTTAGGTAGGTACAAGATGTAGATAAATACTATGATAAAAATATCTTAAATATATTAAGCGGTTATAAAAACGTTTTGTCTCCATTTTACCAGACTGCTAAACAGCTCGATGACTTAAAAAACATGGTGGTTACCTATCTTTGATTAAATAGTTATGTAACCACCATTGAGCAGTCTGATTCAAATGAGCTGCCACAATACACATAAAATACAGAAGTATAATAAATTCTTAAATCTAAGAAGAAGTATATTAAAACTATAATCGAGATCAGAAGTATAAAAATATGTGTAGATAAGTACATCAAAAGTTTAAGTGTATCAAAGTGTTAAGTACCTACTAATGTTTACTGCATTGTGATGTTCGCATTCGTGTACCATATTCTATGTATTATTATATAAAACTTCTATTATTTATGTGTATTGTGCTTTATCATACCTAAATCATTACAATAAGTAGGAATATCTAAATAGTCTTAAATCATCTAACAGGTATACATTACCTAACTAACGATTTTGTTTATAAAATTAAACATGACACCTAGGCAGCTTATACCAACATAAGTAAGCGTCTTAATAAGATCGTCTCATATATTTGGAAAAATGAATAATAATTTTCTTTCTGGCTCATCTTTATTAGACCTTTTTTGAGATTGTATCGAAATATGAGACGTTAAACAGTTAAAAAAGAAAATATTTACAGCCTAACTATTATTTACAAAGCTTAACGTTAACTTACAACTAAAGTTTCAGATTTCTTCATTAAAATTAAAGGCAACTCACTTAATTAATTAAAACAAAAACAATTCGGCAAAACATAGTGTCAAGTTTCGTCCTTCCAATCATTCGATTTTTATGTTAATATCATGAAGGTTAAGATGTACAATGATATCATATGATGACTTATAAAAACAGTAAGAAAGTACTTAAAAATATAACAAGGAATAGAAATAGAAAAAAATATAAAAATAATTGTCTTTTAAATTCTCATTCACTTCATATTATACTTGCTGATATTAATGAAAATAAAATTGTGACGTGTATCGTTACGTTACATTACCCTATATACACTAAAATATAATACCCTCATTATAAGAAATATACTAAAAGGCACATTTCGTACCTCTCGAAGCAGCTGTATCTCTGAAGAAATGTAAAGAGTGCACTAAAGTTCTATCGATAAAGACAAAACTATTGCCTTTAACAACAAAACCCTAGAAAATTGTATAAAATATGTTTAGAATGATTATAATATTTAGAATTTTAGACGATATAAAAATATATAATATAGAGAATATGTGATGATAAATAAAGTTGAGATAGTAAAGCTGAATACTTAAGTAAACTTTTGGCAGTTTAAAATACTGGTCGCGCTCACATAATACACAAGCATATCGAATGTAACACCAAGTTTGACGATTAAACATTCACGATCATTTATATCTCCTTTTGACTTAACAAGATCTTATACGGCGGAATTCTTGCCAATGATTGGTCCACCACTGGTGGCATACACTCGGTGTCCGTCGAATTCAACTGAAGAGTTTCTCTTGATGGCATCATCGTTTGTGTCCTTCAGTGGCTCCTTTTCATCCCTATGACATAAACCTTTATTAGATCTTGCTTACACTTTAAATAATAATCAGGCTTTATTTACAGCACGTCAGCTGTTTAGAGTTGCATTTGTTTTCAAGTAGTTTTTGTTGAGAAAAGAATGTTAATAGTGAACGTCCAACCGAGGACAATGGTGGTTGACCACTTTTCAACCATATTACTAAGGATGTAAGTGTGAAAAGTGATTCACCGCATTTGTCCGCGATTGTACATAAAGATAATTGTCTAAGTTCTTCATAAATTGTGATTTTGCAACTTTAAACAATGACCAAACAAAACTACGCGCAATGGATGTTTGATGTGAGGTATAAAGTTACACAGATGTGATGATAGATGATTGAAGGTAAATAAAGCGAACACAACAGTAAGCCAAGGAATTAATGCAGAATATAGTTTGGCAGACACTGCAATCACGAAACACAAGGCACAAACTGATAATAAGAAGAAAGTTGTATGATATAATTATTTGAATGTCTTACACTGGCGTGGTCGGTACATAGCTATACGTGGTTGAAATGGGCAGCATTGGGAAAGACAAATAATACTTGTTAGTGGATTGTGCAAATATTAAAACATCTAAAAGTCAAACTATGAAAACCCGGGACATAAATGCTTGAGGAAGAGTTATACACATAAGGTAATGATAGGATTAAAAAAACAAATAAATTAAAAAAGAAATAAGAACGAAAAACTGTCGTAAGAGATGTTCCAGTATAACAGAACTTTGCGGAAATTTTGGATACAAAAGACGTGGCACCTGCTTCCAATTATAAAATTATACATATCACTGCTGCTATAAAATAAGTTACCTTCAAAAAGCGGCACTGTACACTACTTCACAACTACAACACTTTAACAATCTTCAATCCAAAGCATTACGGTTACTATGATCATCTCCATAGCTATATACATAAGGCAAATCGCGAAGCTTTCCATCTTTGATATGTACAAACTGCTCAGCCCCAGCGAAAAGTCTTATACATACATCATCCCCTTTATTAATAACTTAATTGTCCGTCCAAACCAAATGACCGTTCGGTTCAGGATATGTTCCTCCTCACAAGGGCCGAACCATATCATCCGCACAAACAAAGCATGCAGGCAGTCTCAAGGTTTCGTATGGCTATTGTGTGGTGCCTTACGTAGGGGTCGGCACGAGCTTGACCGGCGGCGGCAGGGGCGCGGGGGAGGGTGGCGCGCGCGGCTTCGTGCTGCAATAAGGGAGCGGGAAGCGCCAACCGTACAGACTAGCGGGCAGAAACATCTCTCATCGACACTAACATTTAACATGGAACACGGGACACAAAGGGATAGGCTTTGACACGATTAAACATAAGGAGAAATATATATAGATAGGTTATTATTATAATCAATGGAAGACTGGAGTGTAACGGTTATGATGTCGATGAAGTGCTTTCGGATGAACTGTTTGTTTTAGAGATTTTTCATAATATAGAAACGAATAATAGTAAACCTAAAATATTAAAACTTTACCTTCCCAGCTTGGCTTCATCGTCGTTATGTTTCTTTCCTCGTTTACCACAAAGAGTCGCAATGACTCCTTGTCGTCTGAAGCACAGTAGAAGGAGATCCACGATGAGAAGACAGATGAAAACACCAGCCAACGCCAGTCCAATTATGGAACCACTTGACAAAAGTTGCGGTGGTGCAAATCCGGAACGTTCAACGCCTGTTACAATAACATTGTTTCGATATATTTCTTGCATCGCATTAAAGAGCAGTAGAAGCACGATACCAGTTGCTATAAAAGGATAAAGCCAAAGTGATTTCCAAATTACGAGGTAAATGTTTCTACTGCTCTTGTTATTGTTAGTTTATGCATCATGTCACAGAAGCTGAAGATGTTAGATGACATGGAAGTGATTGTAATCAATGCAGTTCCAGCTCTTGTGTACTTAGAAGTAAATGTAATTTTAATACAAGTTGTACACAGCAACACAGACATTCATTGCAATCAGCGATTTGGTGACAAACAGGGAGTGCTTTCAGACAAAGAAATCGTGCACCCAATCACCGTTAACTATTCTATCAATAAAGACTCATCAAATGTATTGGAAGAAAGCTCTCCGCTAGAATGAAATGGGGTTTGAATGAAAAATGACGAATGATAGAAACGAAAGATGATGATGCACAAATCGGAGACCTTAAAATTAATGATAACAATATAATAATCATAAGAAAGAAAAGTTGTCAAGATGCAAACATTCCAAATGATTTTCTTTATCGCAAAATAAATGTTCAAACCCCATGACAAGTTTTTTTTTCTATTGAAGCGGTATCGGAATCTAATGTAAACGTATAATAAGAATAATAATTTGGAACAATAATAATGTTTTAAAACAACTAAATATGGGATGGAACTCTATTAACCATCACCTCAGTACACATATAGTCTTAATTAAGGAAAACATAATTGCTGTTTGAAAAACGTTGAATAAAATGCCAAGAGACATTAAAAACGTACTCAAATACTTGTCTTTTACTTGACTTTTTTCAAGCAACAATCTTTTTATAGGTACTTCTAGTAAGACATCCTAAAACCTGGTGAAACCGCCAATACAAGTAGCAAATGGACTTATAGCTTCGGTAACAAGACAACAAATGGTCATGACCATGTTGGCAGTTCCATAGATTACACCATCCATGCTTGGAAAAAATAA
Source organism: Hoplodrina blanda (assembly GCA_949316365.1). Lineage (NCBI taxonomy): Eukaryota > Metazoa > Arthropoda > Insecta > Lepidoptera > Noctuidae > Hoplodrina > Hoplodrina blanda. The sequence continues at coordinate 6,703,479 of OX438589.1, read as the reverse complement.
ACCGGCACGACTAGGGTAAATTTTAAAATCCAAAATATAAATTCTATAAACATTGTCATCTATCATGACTACTAAGATAATTATATAATTAAAATGATAAAGACTGAAAATATATTGGTAAAGGGATCGATATAATGTATAGTCGTCAATGTTTGGACCATGCTATCGGGACAATGTGAATTAATCAGCGCTTGAAGGGTGTACATGAAGGTCATGCAATAGTAATTAGTACATTCCAAAGGAAACTAGCAGCAGGATTATTAACTATTAAAAATATCATATTAAGTAAAATTATATTTACCCAAATTTCAGTCAGGGCGACACAAACACACTTGTGTAACGATCAACATTCAAAAGGGTTAATGGATTTCTTGATAAGCATCTTGACAGCTTTCTTTTGATCTCTTATTACAGTTAATCATTAGTTTCATGGGGTACATTAAGGGATGAGGGTTATTCTAAATTTATGGAATTTGGTGATGGTAGTTACATTTTGAAAATGAATGAAGTTTTATGCTGGCAATTCACTGGCGTATTTGTCCAAATATTCAATTAACTTGAGTCATAGAAAATATACCGTATGAAAGTTACGATAAAGCTGATTTTATAAAACCGAAATAATGCAAATATTTGCACTAATACACCAAATAAAGTGTCAGCAATCGCATTGAAAAAGTACCATAATATACCAATAGTAAGTATTGAAATGTCTATTTACAGTTAATGAACGTAACTTCATTCATTTTATGAACTATACAGAAAACTACAAATGGCAAACTTTGTTTTGAAAACATTTATTATTTTTCACATTGGTCATGTTTTTTTTTTCTCCTAAAACAGATCACAATTCGAACTCCTTGCAATTATAGTAGAACTTTTGGCTAACTACATTATATTTTCAACCCTCAATATTTAACATTCATATTCCCTTCAAACTCCATTTTATCATTAGGATGGACGACTTATTTTTCCACCTTTAATCTATATCAAAAAGACAAAATAGTCATCAAAAATTCGTACACAAATCTTATGAATTCTTATACAACGTTCTATGATAAAATGCAATGGATGCCTTAATTTTTGGCATTTTTTTTTCTTAATTAACACTACTTATATTACGATTTCATACTTTGGCAGTGTTAATTTATTAGCCGTTTAATTACCTACATACGATTATATTTAGCTTTTGAAACAAGAGTAAAATTTAAGTTAATTTAAAACGCCATTCCGAAATTAGATGAAATTATATTGAACTTTTAATTATTTAATAGTAAAGACACACAATTGGAATTACTAAAGTTCAAAAATCATTTGATGATATTTTCAAACACAAACAACATTTACACTTATTTACACAACAAATTGCATTATCACAACAAGTATTTTCCCTAAATAACAACAGTCGTCTTTGGACTTGCTTAATTTAGAAGGTTATTTAGATTTTAACTATTAGTTTATGTTATTATTATTACTTATGTAAAACATTATTAATAACGTCGCTAAAACTTCCATTTTAGTGTGAGCCCATCTGAAATGACTGGGACATCCATTTGGGTTACCTAGAAAATATTTGATAATGATAAAATACGTAGATATAGTTAATAAGGCAAATAAAAATGTTCTACAATACGAAATCAATAAATAAATAATAGGCAGCACAAACTTACCACTTGTAATAAATTAACACCAACAAAATATAAAATCGTCAATACGAAATTTTATAAAACTATAAAAGTACATCGTAACTAACTTCAAATTATAATTGTACTCAAAATCTAAAAGTAATTTTCAAAATAATAAAAATAATATAGAAAACGCATGCCAAAATACAACAGTTTCACACACTCCTCACAATTTGATAATTGCAATATTTTTTAAAGTATTTGTACATTTTTAAAAGTTATTAATGTTAACTTTAATTTGTAAAGGCAAGATTTTACAATAATAATTAAAATGTGAATGATAAATTAGTATCATAAAAAACCATTCAGAAAAATATGAAGAAAAATAAATAACACAAAAAATGGTTAACAAGCGGATGACTTACACTACGTATACTTGTACTTGATAAAAGAAAAGCAAAAAACTTAGAACCACTGGAAACACATGACAGGTAAATAAATTCGTTGTAAAAATAATATTTTACAGGAGCACGACAAAATAAATAAAGGCGCACAAAACACTAGTTTAAGGTCTGAGTTCACAAAACCAAACACAAAACAAAGGTGAACAGGCTGAAGGAAAAGATGGTCGTGGCTTTCGAACTGTATATAGATTCTGAGGCGGTGTAAACGTCGTAGAAGCCGGCCTTTACGAGGACTTCATTATTCTCCTGATTGTACTCACCGAGAGCCGTTTGGACGTAAAGTTGTGCAGGCAGGGAATATCCGAGGACGTTGTGTGCCCGAACGTGCATTCTGTACCGCGTGTCTGGGTGGAGACCACGTACTTCGTAACTGATTGCCTCTAGGGACTTAAGCTCCTCAACGATGCATTGAGATTCAGATGCGATGCGCCATTCTCCACTTACTTTCAATACCTAAATAAATTTGTGAATTTACATTAAAATGCTACTCTGCTACAGATTCTTGGATCATTTTTCTTATTCGGAAACGGAATATTCTTGAAACATTTATCTTAAAAGAATTTTGTACAAAAATAAAAGACGGATAAGTAATAAGTTTATCGGATTCTACGTATATTGAAAAGCGAAATAAATCATCCAAACAAATCTATTGAAAGCGTATGTATTGTGTGTGGAAATGGGAATATTATGTGATGGTAGATACAATATAATAAAAAACTTACGGGGCAGTAGTTGATCTCATACATATCGATGGGCTCGCCATTGTTGGCGGGTACACGCCATCTCAGCTCATATCTGTCTGCGTATTTACCATGAATAAGCGATTCCGAGCTTTCATTTTCCCACCATTTCGGTTGTTCCGGTGGCGATCTAAAAGTTATGAATAGTGATGATAAATGTTGATGTTGTGATTTATTTTTATTCGAAGACAATAAAATTATATTATCATTACGTAATATGAATATAGGAGATTTTATATATTTTTGGAAACCATTTATAACAAATAATTTTAATGCGATAGTAAAGCTAATTACAATTTTGCATTCTCTAAACAATAAACATAAATCTAATAATAACTTGACTTATGAGGCTTACCTACGTAACTAAACGACAGTTACGCAGACATCAAGATAAAACTCAGACTTATAAATCAGAAAAAACAAAAAGAACCTTACCTCCTAGGCATAATGACGGTAATTGGAGCACCCCAACTGCCAGGCCCGACCCGATTGACGGCAGCGAATCGAAAATCATAAGTGAACATCGGTCTCAAATTCTCCACAATGTACGGCGAATTGGCAGACCAAGTCTTGTTTTGGGAGAGATTCCAATCAAAATTGCCGTTTTCCTTGTATTGGGCTGTGTAGGCCAATATTGGTGGTCCCATTTCTTCAGCCGGTCCCACGATATTGAATGATACTGATGTCGCTGTTATTGTTTCTTGGCGGGCCTAAGAAATAAAAGGGATACTTTCTGTATAAGTTATAGAAGAACAAAGATCACGTAAAAGTTTCCATCTCGAAGTTTATTATTGTTAGGGCAATATGGAAACATGTTAAAGTTGTAAACGAAGCTGTAATTTATATTGCGGTTTATATTGAGTAAGTTACATGTAGTAGGCGGTAGAAGAGTTGGAATATATAATTATAGTAATGAATGAATAAAATTTTTGTGACCTTTTCTGTGTAAGATTTCGGACGGAAAAAAAGTTTTCTAATATTGAAAAAGTCTCTAGAACCGAGCCTAGTTTATTCTAGATTTAGGTCACCACTAGTCAATAGAGGTGAGTCTAGATTTAAATCCATTAGCCTGATTCGGAGTTTTCCCTCAAGCCACAGTGCGGCATCGCTGTGGTATTTATTCTGGTCGCTTTTTACCGTCCAAATACACGCAAAGCAATTAAGCTGTAATTACTGTTTCACTTACTTGAACAACAGGTCCCGGTGGGAAAGCTTCCCTGAATTGTATGATGTGTTCGGCTTCACCAAGAGTATTAGTAGCAATACATTTGTAAATGCCGTACAGAGCTCGGTCTGTTGGTGTGACGATGACGTAACTGGATGGGCCAGAGCCGTAGATCTTCACTTGAGGAGTTTCTACTAAGTCAAGGTCGCGGAATCTAATGGAAAATGATACTGTTTTAGTATAACGTGAGTTTTCTAACAAACTGCAATGTTATTACTTGGTAAGAGGATTGATTTTTGTCTACTTGTGACGCTTGAGTATTAAAATTGACGGTACGTAGCCAACTATCTATAGTCCGCCACAGTACATAAACCTACCCTCATACACAGTACATTAAGGTACATTTAAAGGATTTATAGTAAGAAAAGAATAACAGAAAATCGTTTTAGCTACTCTCATTAACAATTTACACTTGATGTTTCAAAATATTTATTGTTACAAAGAAAAAAGTACCTTATTGTTACTAAAGTTACGACATAAATTCGTCTAATAGTGGAGAACCATGTGAAATGGCTGCATTAGAAGACTCGTTTTAACGCACTTACCTCCATTTAATGGTAGCATTTGGGATACTCTCTGCCGTACAACTTAAATTGGCTGGACGACTGTTCCAGCTCCATATAGGGATTGTGGGCATATGTTCAAAGGTTGGCTTGAAATTAACTGTTAAATGTCCATTCTTTCTTGCCTCACCACCTAAAATTTGATTAAGGGATTTAAAGTGGGGATACAAATAGATTAAGGGCTAATGTAATGCTCAGTTAGGATTGAGATAGTTAGAAAAGAAAGAAACTGATGCAAACCACTTTTTTCTCTTTAGAAACCTGTTTATTTATTGACCAAGAAAAAATAAACAAATAATACATAACATAGCAGTGCTAATTTGAAATGTTCCTTTGATGTGAGCTTGAAGTGATTCGTCAATCCCTAGCATAAAAGACTTTTACGAAATAGACCGGCAAGAGAAGTAAAATAAATATAATATAATACCAGCTGCTTGCTTACCAGTGTTCTCAGCAAAACATTCGTATAGACCATCGTCAGTTCTATTCAGTTTAGAGATAGTTATAACTCCAGTAGATTCCATCTGGTCACCGGTTTGCCGGCTACTCGTTTCGATCGTAATCCTGTAAAAAGGAGTTATTTTACAAAGTTTTACATATTATACTATAGGTATAAATTATAAGGCTAAAGAGTTTGTTTGTTTGAATGCTACGCTCAGAAAGTACTGGTAAAAAAATCAATTTGCGTTATGTAGTCCTTTTATCGAGAAAAGTTATTATAGGCATAACATATAACGACGACACACTGACGCGGAGCATGTAGAAAAAACGTAACTTAATGCGGATAAAACCGTGGGGTATAGCTAGTTGATAAAGATATAAAAGCAAATTGTTAGAACTTGAAAAAGCTTTCATTTTCTGGCTAAGTAGCTCGCAAAAAAGGTTTTATTTTATGAATTTCCTCTCAAAAGAAATAAAAAGTTTTTTGTTGAACCGAATAACTTGAATTAGTCCCACTTCCAGTATTGGAAAAATTGTCGTATCTTCTATTATAAACTTCTACCAAGTAATGAACTAACAACGTAATGCTAAAACATAAGTTGGCAACCCTATTGCGGCACCTGTGTCAATTAAGATAGTAAAACACCATTGTTATAGCCAATTGTCTTACCTGCCCTCGTCGTTAAGTCCATTTCGGAAGCGGTCAGGGTTGCTCAATTTGCGGAAACTAATGCGGGGCGCAGGCCGGCCGGTTGCCTTGCACTCTAATCTACCCTCTTGCTTCTCGTCAGCTGTTTTATTAAACAGTTCGAATATTCTAGGCTTCACCAACACTTCCACTTCGATTTCAGTTTCGTTCTGACCGGCTTGGTTGACAGCGCTGCAAATGTATTTACCGTAGTCGCCAGCTTCCACGCGATCGATTTTTAGGAGACCAGTGTTTTCGTTGACGCTGAATCGGGATGTACTTGCCAAATTCTAAAACAGAGGATCTTCATTTAAGTATCTTTTTGAATCGAAGTATCCACAATAATATCCTCACTTTGTATAAATAACACAATTACTTATTTTGTTTTTTACCTCCCGAGTTGAAGCCTTGATCCAAGAGTAAGTAGGCATTGGCTTTCCTCTCGCCTTACAAGAGATTGCAGCACTTTCACCTTCTTTGATTTCAACCCTAGACTCCCTTTCCTCCATTTCTGGTGCAGTGTGAACCTGGACAAATAAACTTTTGTATAGAACTCGTCCGTGTAACATTTTTAGAATAACTATGTCTACGTTTTGATTTGTTTTTGTTCACTTACTTCAAGTTTGATGTTTCTTTCGGCCAGTTCACCAGTTTGGATGACTACAGCACGGCAGGTGTAAGTTCCATCATCACTTTCTTCTACATCTTTTATCATCAGTCCATTTGCGTGAATCACATATCTGTCACCGGTTACAACCTAAAATAATATTTCAACATTAGCTCCAATATCCTTATCAGGGGGCCTACCACAACCTCTTAAAACAATATTACTTTAATATTACTTTGCGTTCCGCTCTGTTGGATTTTCAACGCTCGGATCAGCGCCGATAGTTGAAAATGCAACAACAGAAATTACAAAGTAATATTAAGGCCCCCTGGTCATTTTTTAACATTAAGCATTGAAATGTGTGTTTCGTTACTTACAGGACTACCTTCCTTGAACCAATCAACTGACGGTGCAGGTTCAGCAGTAACTTCGCACATAATTTTAAATTCTTTTCCTTTGGTAGCATATTGGTTCTCATTAGCGTTTGTCCAAGTAATAGCAACTAAAATAAAACAAACATTGTGAGTCTCTCATATAATTAAATACTAAAAAAAATACTTTATTACAAAATTGCTCATTAGCAAACGCTACACTCGAACAACAAAGTACTAATAGGTATATTTATGCGTTTCATTATGAAGAAACGGCTGTAGCTTTACTTAGTTGAACGTTATTTTACAATTTATAACCCAACGTCTGAATTTCTCGCAAGTCTCCAAAAATGATTAAAATCCAAACGAGTTTTATCACCTAATATTTCTCCATACGCAAAAACATCGATAAAATAGTTCAATAATTTTATAAAGTACTTACTGAACGTATCCAGAATAACACTGGCGCTCAGTGGCATGTTAGTGTAAGTGGCGACACAGGTGTAGTTGCCAGCCATGGCCGGAGTGATCGACGATATATACAGCAGTTGCAGCTGCTTCGCCGGCATCGGTTCTGTGTATATCTCAGGTCGGGTACCGGTTCTGTTAAGAATAAGGAACTATTAAGTACGTACAATCGATATGATATTATGTTTTGTCTTTACATTCACATAATCATTTAATGAATGTAACATCTTATCCATTTTTCTCCATTAGAAACTTCGTTTTCGAAGGTGCAAGACTAAATTATTTTTTTTTGTAAATAACGCTCAAAAATATTTTTTTGAATCTATTTGAAATAAATGATAAGTTTTTAAAATAAACGACTTTTACTTTTTCGGAGAATCCAGAACGTACATTTTAGATTAATAAAAAGCATTTTCTTATAAAGCGACACTCTTGGGTAACACTTTATAGTGTGCTCTGATACAATATATTCGGGTCAAAAATCGTCATTTATTGCCTCAATATAATCTTAATTCAAATCATGTTTGTTAGGTACTTACGCCGCTTCATTAATGACGTATCCTTTAGGGTCCTTCCATTGTGGTTGTGTGACGAGCGCTGGATCAGGAGCATCCACTTGGCACGTGAGTACCACTGACTTGCCTACGGCCACCGTCTGCTGCTTTTGCATCGGAAATATCCTCAGGGTCTGTGCTGAACATCCTGCGAAAGAAAAAGGGGATATTAGGAACAAAATACTCATGATCATTAAAAAGTATCAACTATGTTTTGTCCAAATTTTTATTACCCCAAAGCCTAATTTCCTTCACAAAATATTCACGTGCAGCTGTAATTTGCAATGCTAAATACCAAATTAACTTCGTCTAATGCAAAATAAACACACGTAGGCTGTGGTCCCGCCTTGGTGCAGAAGCATAACTCTTTAATTAAGTTTACCGCAATTTATTCGGCGGCACGTGACCATGATGCTTATTAGAGGTCTTTAGATGTCCCTCAGTGACCGCGCCGTTAATTACATGATGTGCATATGGAACGTGCATGTCCCTTAACCCTGAAGTGATAATAACATCTTTGTTAATTAAATTTTCTATAATGCTACTTGGTGTCGTATTTGCCAGTGGTTAAAGACGCTTTTACATTTTTCCACCAGTGCCACGCTCTTTCAAGTACCATTTTAATGCATCACAACTGTGAGGCTATCATGTATCGAGTTACTGATAATATATTCATCTCCAAATTCACGCCCGTCTCATGCATGAGGTAGTGTGCTCAATATCGGTCAAATACCAATGTGGTTTTTTCAATCCATATTATTATGTACTTTCTAAGTTTATTTTGGGCATCACTAACATCAGTGAAGGAAAACATTGTGAAGAAACCTAGACTTTTAATTAATATAAGTCAGAAACCGCCAATCCGCCTTGAGTAAGTGTGTTAATCAATGCTTGTACCTTCTCTGTATGAGAAGAGGCCTTTGCACGACAGTGAGACAATAACAGCTTGGTATTATATTATTTTTATTTCGATAAAGAGACAAAGTCTTCAGTAGAGACTAAAAAAACGTACCCCTATAGATTCAAAATTTTAATGAATTATTTTTAATTTATCTTTATTGACTGTTACAAATAATACATCCTGATACATCTTCAATACATTGCGACGAGTCTTGTCAAATACCAATGTCTGTGTACAAAAACAAAAATTCTAAACACAACTCCATGGCTTTTCAGTGCCATCTGCTTCTTTGTAGCTATAGTTATGTGGTACGTTATCTCCTACGTCGTATATCTGAGGCATCAACTCAAGTGTTGTCAAGTCTATTCATGTGGGCACGTCTCGTTATTGCAGGGATTTCGAGCCGTTGCCTCTCGCTTCCCGCTCAGAATTTATTTTTTAGGGTCAAAAAATGGGTAAGGGAAGCGAAGGTTCATTTGGACGTGCGACATATTGAGTTGTTGTAGAATTGGCTCAGTTTTTGTGTTATTAGGGCGATGTTGTTACTTCTTTTTGCACGATTAAGAGTTTTGGATTGGTTGGTGCAGTGGCTGAACGATTAGCTGCTGAGCTGCGTGTCGCGAGTTCAATTTCTGCACGAAACTTATATTTGTATGGCCTATAGATAGTTGTTCCGGGACTGGTTGTTTGTGTGTGTGAGTTTATATTTTTGTATAGGCACCCATGATACAGGAGAAATCCTAGTGTGAGGCAACGTTTTTATTGAGAAAAATATTAAAGGAATTCATATTATATGGCATATATGTGAGTGGCAACGCAGGGAGGCCAGGAGGTGTGACGAGATGTATAAACGTGGACGAAGCGGAAGGAGTATGTAAGGATCGTAGCAGGTGTTCTGTGGTTTCTGCCTACCCTCATGGGAAAAAGGCGTAAGTTTATGTATAAAAAACATTTTTTTCATTTTTAAATAATTTAGACCCCAAACTTCATAACAGATAAAAACCTAATCAGTTGGAAACAAACAGTTATGTATTCCTAATAAACTCGTAGATAGTAAACCTTCTAGAAACATAAACCCGAAAGCTGATGATGTATCGGTTAGACTACTAATTTCAAAAGTTTCCAACACAACAGATTACATTCCATCATACCCGTATATAACAATATAAAATACACGAACATAGAGCAACACAAGCAAAGTTTTAGAACAAAAACCTTTACGTAAGAGTATAAAATTAGAAATTAATTAAAAGTTTTCCAAATTAAATTTTACGTTGTGTGTTGTAAGCTGGATTTCAATAATATTTATTACCTTTTGAACACTGATATGCCAGACTTCGTGAGGTTAATCAAGATTGGTCTTGTCATAATTATAATTGGCCTAGGTACCTACTAATTCCATTTAAACTTTGGGAGTTTGTGACACTGGTGGAAACCAAATGGATAATTGAAATCTTTATTTAAATTACTGAAAACAATTATATTATTGAATCTTAGGCTAAGCGCGCACCGCGATAAAAATCGTTGCGATTTTTTTAATGCGAAATAAAATCTATAAAAAATTTATTTTCGCAATGCGCGGATTGTAGTGTATTTCTGTGGTTCACAGATTTGCGATATTTTTTCGCAACGATTTTTTATCGTAGTGCGCGCTCGCCCTTACAGCGTTTAGCTTATTAGATAATAGAGTAACGGTATACATAAACACAGTAACAGTTATTTTTACTAAATATATTAATTTTACTAAACTAGCTTCGTCCCGCGTCTTCGTCCGTGTACTTATCGGTAATCGCGGATCAGAAAAAGTCACGGAATAAAAAGTACCCTCTGTCCTTCTTAGTATTCAAACTTACCCTATACCAAATTACATAGAAATCGGCGTAAGTAGTGGTTTAGTCTACAACAGTCAGACAGAGTTACTTTCGCATTACAATATTAGTATGGATTAACAAGAAAGTTAAAAATGTTACATCATCTTACTACAAAAACCCACCTAAATATTTTCACATCGTACCAACATCTGGCTTACGGTAAGCACATCTAGTCCAAATGGCCTCCTGCTATCACATAATATTTTCTGCGACTTGCCTTTACATAAACAAGTCAAATAAATAACACATGTACCAACATCATCACGTCGGAAAAGGCTGATCCGTTCTCTATAAAATCTAAATCATCTATACATGTACCTATGCTTCTATTCGTAGGCGGGAGACGCATAGAATTTTTTATCAAGTTTTTAGGTATGCAGCCCACGAGTCGACCCTTCGTTTTATTCTTGAGTTTGCCAACAACTGCGACGGTTGCATTTTATACGATACAACGTTTTTCTGTTGCATTAGGTTTTCAAGCTGAAGGAATTTATCTTGTACTACCGAATCGTAAATCTTCGGTTTAGTTGTAATGGTTATCGTTACACGTTACCTTAATAGTAACAGTATAATTACTACTAAGTTAGTAACAACTGGTCGTAATTATAGTGTGACGTTATGATTATGTTTATTGTGAGCGGGTTGTAGCTATATGCTACGATACAACGGTTTATACGCTTTATAACGGACACAAAATATTAAGCTATATTTTTTCGATCATCGGATACTGGCTTTTTAAATATCTACCCAACTGTTTACCAAAGCAAATTTTATTGCCCTTATCTCGCAGTTAATTTTCCAACCAAATTCGTTTTTTGCTCATTAATCTTACAATCCCTGACACTGTTTCCCAAAAAATAAAAATAAAAGGGAAAATCTGAGTAAATTCGAACGTTATATTATAACGATATTCTCGCTGAGTTGAGTTTTTATATGAAATCGGTTACGCGACCTCATGTAGATTGGTGAGGGAATTTGTATTGAGTCCCATGTGGATATCTGAAGCATTGCGAGGGATGCTTCTTCATCGTATACCTATTCCCTATTCTTGACTACGTATCTTTTGAAAAAGAAATCTCATTGTTTGGCTGTGTAAACACAGACATTTTCGTAAAAAAAATTAAATGTTAAGATATGAGTCGTGTATATATTATTTTTTATGTTCACTCGCCAGGTACGTCAGACTATACCTTTTTGTTCTAAAATCACTCCTATTACGACCGCATAAGATACCACAGTATTTACCTTAAAGCACTGTCGTCTGTAGAGGTACTATTTGAGTTAAAAAAAAGTTTGTGTGTAAATGTGGGTGTACTAATAGGTACACCTCTGCCTATCCCTTCGGTGATAACAGGCATGATGTTATGTTTTGTAAAAAAAGTTTCCTAGAATCAATACCTAAAAGTGACGCTATCATAATGACTGTTGTAAAATCTGTTTTGTAAACTAACAAGCTACTATAATTAAAAAATTAAAAAACACGACTGCAAAAATTGCACATATTTGTACTTTGTTTACTCGACAGTTTTTTTTTACGACGTTTTTTATTTACAGTGTTATATATTTTTTAAATCTACTTGTCAAATTCTAGACGATAAACAAAGACACGACAAGATTCATTAAAAAAATAAATCGAGGCTGGTATTAATTTACGTTTTAAAGTGACCACACCGGTTTCTTTTTATTTTTTACTAGCCTATGTTACTCGGAACGATGCAAGGATTGTAACGATACCCCATACATCTAAATCGGTTCAGGCGTTCAAAAGTTATGGTGGAATAAAGAAACTCACATACATACATACATACATACATACATACATACATTAACCCTGAACACATAACACTCCTTTTTTTGGGGCAGTCGTGTAAGAAATAATAATATAGCTACAGATTTAACACAAAAAAAATGTTGTAATATAGACATACTGCTAATTAAAACATGCAAAAACAGATAGCAGTCTGTTGCCACATTTTGCTTACTACTGCAGTAAGTATGCAACTTTACCGACTGCCTGTAAAACTTTCACAACGGGAACAGCTGCTACATTTATTTCTCTTTTTCATGAACCCGGAAAAACTAAAAGTACTTAGTATCTATGCATGCAACATGGCTCTGCGGCATTTCATTATGTAGTTTACATAAAAATATCAAAAAAAAAATCTAGCGAAACAAACGTGGAGTGCAAAATGTAAAGTGAAATAGTATATCATTACATTAAAATAACAATGCCACATTATTCTTTGCTCCCCTGTGTCCCATTCCGTGGAAGCAGGCGTACCTGTATCGCATAATGCAAGAACTGCCGCATCAAATACTTATCATGAATTTTACAGTTTATACCTTTGAGGCATCACCGAAATTTCATCAACTAGCAGGGGAGATAGGGGACATTCGACAACGAGGGGCCAAGTGAAATAAGCGAGCTCGGGATTAAAGGGTTTGCGGAAAATTTGTGTGCTTCATAACAACCCTGCGTCCCCAAGCGGTTTTGTATTACCAATTATTTTCATTTAATTCATAACAAGCTGTTTGGATGGATTTGTTTGTGCCGTAAAATTCATTAATAACAAAGAGTTGTGCTTAATTTGTCTTGTGTAAGCTTTATAACGTGAATACTCACCCTATGCATTATATTTTATGAAACTTTAACAGTATAATTATTACTTTTTTTGTAATAAAAAAGCTAGTACTTTAGGTAATTAAGAATTACAACATGCCTAAGTATGTTCATGCAAGCGTATCCAAACATTATCGTTTTCAAATAAAAGTGTGCCCAAATTATTTCCTCCATAAAAAACTCTCAGACCGTAAATTTAAAAGTTGGAAGCATATTTTCACCCATGGCCGTCCCTCAATTTCACCTCTGACTTTTAGAATAATAGGCAAACAGCAATACGGGGCTGTGAAACGAACCGTCACAGTTTCAGGTCTGGCGGAGACGTCCCTCGGTCTCCACTTCCCATTGGTAAATCAGCTTCAAGACCGGGTCGGGTTCACAATTTAGAAACAAAAGACTGTCTACGTAGGTACAGCCAACGTAGGGGTATTGTGATTAATCGCTTAGGCATTATTTCCTAATTAAGCCCACCTTCCCCTTACGATGAATGCGTCGCCCGAGGGAGTGTCTGCGAACTTGAAACAAATACAAATGGGCCGACTTCAGCTGAGAAAATCGGAAAATCTGTTGAATTAGCGCTGAACGCAAATTAGAAGGGTGGAGCTTCTATAACAAATAGCAGCGAGAATACCTGTTTAAATAACTTAGAAATGTAATCCATACTGCAAGTTATCTACGTTCAAAGGGGACCGTTTGTGAATAACACGTTTACAGACAATAATTGAGCGAATATCCTACCAAACCAAACATGGATATAAACACAAAATGATTGCAGGTCTCAAATACCTATAAATTGATCATTCTCACCGCGTACACATAAAATATGTACGCACACCTCGACGAGCAAGCTCACCCCATTTGACATGTGACTCCATTTCTACTGAAAAGCACGTAATTGAGGGAAATGAGATAAATTACTCTTGCGGATTGTTTGAGCTCCGAAAGGGGAGAGGAGCAGCCCGAGGAAGCCCTCGTTTGTGACTCATGTAGCAAAACATCTGATGAAACCTGATGTCGCACGGAAACGACAAAGTTCCGCTACAAATAATATGACACATACCTTTATACCGACAAAGTTATGATAGTAGGCTTTTCCCTAAAGAAAATCGGAAAAAATAAAATCTTTTCGGGTTTTGATTTTTTTATATTATTTTGAAAGGTTACTCCAACACTGCTCTTTTATTGGGCCGTTTATAAGTCGGCATATTTATTCCGTATACTTTCAACAATGCTGACCCAGGTGTTTCAGTTCTTAGGATTACCGTTAACGGTCCTATTACGAGTAAAGAAAAGCATTACAACCGTTACAATAAATTTTCATCGTTAAAGCCTTGCTAAACTCTGCGTACATTCGAATTCCCCCCGAGGCAGGCGTCATTATCAGTTTAGCGTGAGGGCTCTTCCGCCAGAAAAGAATATAAAAAAAGGCCGATCTCAAAAATTCGCCTAACGGCAGGGGCGTAACGAAGTGTAGCCCACTTAAAACAATAGCTAAATACGAGGGTCGGATGCTACCTACACCGCGCTTCCCATACTTAAAACTGTTCGAGTCCACTCAATATGTGCCGAATTTGTAGAATTTTTATGGAGAATTTTTGAACTCCTTTATTGCGTTGAAAATTTATGGTATCCCATGGGCTCTATAAATTTGAGTTGAAAATAAACACAAAGCCATAAATTATCTTTATAAAAGTAAAAAAAAACGATCATTCCTCGAATTCCAGCTTCAAAAACAAATAAAAAAGCTGTAGGTAAAGAAAATTCGAAGCCCAATCAATGTTTATTTGCCAATAGCCTACCCTTTGGAACGAAGAATAGCCAGAAAATTGATCCGATTTTACCCCGGCCGCCCCTCGGCAGAGCATTAATTACTAGTTGGTGCCTGCTAGGCCCCTTGAAGCCTGCTCCTCATTTTATAGCCCGCAAACAAACCGACATCATTTCACCCCGCGTTGTTTATTACCTCTTGTAAAGTTTTCATCTCGTCTTTAATTGACTTCACCGGAAAGTTTTGAATATCTTTCATTTTAGAGGCAAGCGGTTGCAGGTTATAATGAAAATCTTTGAACGGCTAGGTAAATAAGAAAAATCTCTTCGGTTCATTAATAAAACAGAGAGTTATTAAATATTCCTTGAGATTTTTTTGCTTTCATTTTTCTGACTCTCCGGATGCATTTGAGATTCAAAGGAATATTCAATAAAAAATTTGCACGTGAACTACTTTAGTTTGCTCCATTCAAGATTACTGTCCGGTTCGCTGACGTAATTTTGTCGTGACTCCACATAACGATGACCAAGTGGTCTGCCTACGCGCACTATTAGATTCAATTCACGATGCTCGCTATTTGGAACCGGTTCCACTGGTCGCGATGCCGGTGTAAATATGTTTACTCATTTATACCCATTGGCACCTAAGTATTAGGTCGTACACGCTGTTTAAATATAAGTTTAAAACAACAGTGTTAAGCACTTATTTACGTGTTTAACAAAACACACACATGCACTTATTTTGTTAAAACGTGGAAAATGGTGTTTGTTAAATCTTAGCTTTAGTTTTTCTCTGTATTTTGTCCTTATTAAATAAATAAATAAAAAAATATATAGGTAACCGATGGTTACCCATATAATTCGATAGTCAAGATTTGAAATCTATTCAGATTAATATAGATGTCCAAAATACGCAAGAGACATAGTGTTGTGAACACTAGGCCCAGTATACCAATACCAATGATAATTATGTAGACGACAGAAAGAAAACCAACTGACCAGTAAGAGTAAATAAAAAAATGTAGTTCTATTTTTCTGTACCCTATAGGGGTAGAAAATTTTATGAACATTATTACCAAGTCCATCCCTATTTATAAACTGCTAAAGAACTGTTGCAAAGACTAGCTTCTATGAATAAAAGGATTTGCTCCAGATGAGCTTTTTATACAAGACTATGTTGTCCCGTTGTGGTCGGTGGCAGCTTTTTACGCTAAGCTGTCGACGCAAAATTGCTTGAAAATTTCATCTTACCTCAAACAACGACTTAGCTGCGAAATGGTCTTACTATAGAGACTCATTTCTGACTTCACAGTTCTTGAGTACCTATTCATGATTAAACGAAAAAGGAAGATAGGTAGAACTGGGTCAAATAAAGGCAGATTATACAAGAAAGGTAGACTGCGCTTTTATAAATCGTTCCATTGATTAGTATACAATACTTGTAGATTATTAAAAGAGGGGGGGAGGGGGGTTCCTTAAGTTTTGAACTTTTTTATGTTTTTGTTACAGCGGCCATAGTAATACACACTCTGTGAAAGTATCAAGTGTCCACCTATTATGATTTAAACAATACAGCCCTATGACAGACGGACCGAAGATTCCATTTGACACCATTTGTGAAAGGAACCCTAAAAACTAGGCAACGAGGCAAATTTTGAGAGGAATTCAAATACACGACATAAAATATTCTTATCGGCATTATTAACATTTCGGTGTGGCGACGCGCAACGCCTAACATTTCCACAAATAAACATCTTTCAACTGAAATGGTGATTATGTAGTTCTTAGCGATACGTCAGAAAAAAACCTCAGAAACCTGGCTTTGTTAAAATCAAAGTCTACCTTTTCATATAAACAACATTCGACTTTCAAGAAGCTCAATGTATATAAAAGTTTTCAAAGAGAAAATGCCAAGCCAAAAAGAATGCCAATTTCGTTTGAAAACGTAGCTTCACGATTTAATTTTGTTTGTAGATAGTCTTCGTTTACCTTGTGGAGATACTTCATTTGAAATCAAATGCTATTGAGCATGTTACATACTTACTTCATAAGATAAGTAAACTTGTTTATTTAGCAAATTGCACTGAAAGCAGTGTATTTATTTATTTACTTATTAAAAATAACAAAATGTGCAAAGTATAAAGTAATTTTATAGTATAAACTTATTGTTATTGCTTGTTGCTTATTAACTGCCTCGCCTGTCTAGTGGTCGCAAAGCACGACCGCTGAGCGTGAGGTCTTGGGTTCGATTCCCAGGTCGGACAAAGTGTTATTGAGGTTTTCCATCAGGAATTTCTCAGTAGCAGCCTCGGAGTCTGGACTTGTACCCGATTGATGGTAATAGACTCGGTCTCTATTACATGGGACTTAAAGTAAACGTAAGCTTTTGTAGCCTAAATGGCTTGATGGATTTTAGCTTGAAAGGTATCGTTAGATTCGTCTTAATTGTGAGAGTAAAACTGGGCATATCAAAATTAAAATGGCCCTCTTTGGAGCTGAATTATATTTTTCAATCAAAAACAAATCAAGTGAGTTTGCTATTGGTGGGTAAATTTTAATTTACTGAACTTATAATGAACTTTATAAGCCATAATGTAATGTTTTTTACATAAAAAGCTTCAACCATAAAAAAACTCAAAACATGAATAGTTACTATGCAACGAACAGCTTAAAATACCCACAAAGCCGCTTTATACAGCAAAATCCGGCTTTTTACTAGACAGACACTTGCTGTACATTCAAGTTGAACAATGGTATTCTGGAACGTGTTTTAATCTACACCGCAATATCAGAAGCTCACACAAACGGACAAAAAGCCACATTCAATAGAATCGTGGAAACCGACCACGTGTAAATGTTGGAAATGGTTTATATTTTCTAGATTAATATGGGATATTTTATTTGTATAATAGGAAAAAAATCTGGTAATATTAAATTATAAAAAAAATAAACGGTAGTTTTACCAAACGTCTGAGAACTTTTAACATGGAATAAGGTTAACACTTTGTAGGATTACAGCTGTTTTGTATTTACGTTTTGACGGTGACTTTTTACTACTAAAATAAACTTTCTTTTCGGACACGGTCGATAAAATTGCCCACCGACATTTTCTACACTCCTTTGAAAAACCTAATGTTAGAGTTGAACTTTTGTAAAAAAATCTATGAGAATATCTTGTTCTGAATCATGATAAGAGTTTTCGTTCCAATATTCCTGTCTCCTGTAATTCCTAGCTAATATAGGTATATCACAAATTTGCTCGACCTGTAGTATATTTACTTCCTGTGCTCGAATCACAAAATACGTAACTAAAAACCTTTCTACAAAATTCAACTGCACCAAACCCGTAACATACAGTGTTTGATAAATTAAAATTCCTGCCAAATATATAACGAGTATCCCCATGAATAACACCAGCACGTCGCGTCACCGCCGATTTGTATTCCGCACCTCTCGCCCATCCGTCTGGCCAGATTAATTATCCACCACCCTCCCATGTTTGCCAATAAGCCAACCAACCCTGACTTTTCACTATAAATCTTTGACATCACACAATTTGTTCAGCCGTGATACGCCTTACTGATTATAACGAACGACCTTATAATTCGAAGATTCCTAAATCTCAATAAGGCAAGAGTAATTTAAACTTTGATGGAACGCGGTAAATTTTCACGAAATTCATAATTTCCGGTGGAACCATCCCGCTGTGTTTTACCTTTGACTGTTTCTCATAAAATATACTTAGATTGTTAAATGTATGAGTAAATGCGGCGTTTAGTAAGATTCAAACGAAAATCTTTCAGTATGGCAGCTAATGATACATGCAGTAAATTGTACTTAAGATGGAGCAAATTTTATACAAATGCTACGTTTCACATTACTTCACGTTGTTGTTGAGAGAATGAAAGTGAAGTAGAAAAACATGACGCATCTGCGTGCGAAACCAAACATTTACTTTGTACGCTTCCATACACATGAACTAATAAGCCTGCAATTCTCGCAAATCCTTAACCAAACATTACTCAAGTATTACATGAAACTGTTCCGCCCATGGATCTGGTGGTAACGTTATAAGATCACGCATTGTTTGTTGATCGCTCAAAATTAAGAGCGCCGCGAGAGCAATACACATCACTTAAAATATCAGTGGAGGCAAGCAAAGTTACGCTCCGAGCTGTTTACACGCCAGCATAGTGGATTATAAAGACAAATTGGAGCTTTTAACGGATTCAACACGCTATGTTGACGTGTACAAACTGTACCCGAAGCGCGGTACTCTTAGATTTATTATCAGTTTCTATCATAAGACACCGTGTCTCTGGAGATTGTTCCTTCAGAACATCGCGGTTTGTAATTATATTTGGAATCCTGTGCGGCCGTCCGTGAACAGGATTCGTTGCGTAAAGGGAATTCAATTAACAAATTTTGCTGCACGCGTAGACACAAGCCGCTAAGCGTTTTAGACGACAAGTACTTAAATAGCATGAAATTAAGAAAATTGAGTATCATTCTCTTGGTAACGTCTGCTTTGTCTTGCCTTCTGTTTTAACAATTACTCGGGGGTTTTACAACGATCGTTTTAATTAGTACGCAATGCAAAAATAAATTAAAGGATCGGAATGAGTATTTCAATTGTGACTGTGTCATGAAAATTAGGAAACTATATCAAAATTTCTTATCATATTTTTTTGTACGATCGAAACAGGATAAAATGTAAAAAATATCATCCACAAGTTCTCGATATCAAAGAATATAAAAGAAAACAACATAACAAATGAAAGAGACTCTTTTAGTTGAAACCCTACATGTTGAATATACGGGGCTGTCGGAAACTCCGCAGTCAACTCCAACAAAATGGAACCACAGAACCATTTGTATGGAACAACTTTATTAGAAAATTCTCCGTTGCGTTGTGTGACAATCGCACTAACAGAAAATTGGAAATAGTGACGTGCATGACAGAAAAAGTGAAATGTGGAACCACACAGTGCGGTAATTTCAAATATTGAAACGTAAAGGAAAACTATGGAGTTATAAAACTCACAAAAATGATTGTGGAAAAGTGACTCAACAAGTAATAGGTAAAATGTCAATAGATATTGATGAAGACTTCTTGAAGACAAGCAACAATACCAAAACTAAGTAGAATTTGAATTTAGAACGTCATCGTCGTGACGATAATGATATTGATAACGTATTATCTAATCCAAAACGTATCCAAGCAGTGTACAGTTGTCACTTGCTACTATGTATGTGTCACAAACAAATTAGTCATGGATCCCGGTATGTAGCGCCCTCCTCGTGGGTGCCTTCAAATTACTCTACGCATTTATATTGAAAGGATGAGCATCCGCTATTCATACACTAGGTACGAAAACGAAGGGACTGACTATTGTAGCACAATTTGGTGAGGCCAAATACACAATAGTGGATTTCGATACAGTGAGGGTTTTTGATGATGATGTTAACGGTAAATTAGGTATAAATAAATGGGTAATTTATTTATTTATTTGAACTTATTCAACAAAATTAGTACTAAGGCGGGCTTAATGTCGTAAGCATTCTCTGCCTGTCAACCAAAGGTGGTGAAGAAATAACATTGCAGATGTAAATTATTGTACGAAAGTAAAACGATCAAATTAGAGAAAAAAAAAAGATTAATTAATTAAAAAAATATTCAGAACAATTGTTACCTACCTAAATAAATTGAAAATACAAAATAATTAAAATTCTCTATACTTTATATACCTATGTATAATTGACTTTACAATTTAGTCTAAATATCGACCAAGTTTCGATGAACTCACACTTTTTTTCCGATTCGTCGAAGCTAGGAAAACAGTAGCGGCCTTTTCGCGTGACAACACAGTTTGCGCCGCGTTACGTTTATTAAGCTACCACGGATCGCTATCAGACTAGTGGAACACTAAATCCGCGTGAACGCGCACCGCAGTGCCGGTATGTACCGCGGTGTGAAAATTGCCTTTAAGCGTCGAGGGAATCTTGCCTCTGGA
The DNA here is from genome assembly GCA_949316365.1 of Hoplodrina blanda. NCBI lineage: Eukaryota > Metazoa > Arthropoda > Insecta > Lepidoptera > Noctuidae > Hoplodrina > Hoplodrina blanda. The sequence continues at coordinate 6,682,563 of OX438589.1, read as the reverse complement.
AATAGGTATTTTGCTGATGTAATAGAAATAAGAATTTAGTTTCACTTTAAGGGTTATTTCTGGCGGTACAGAAAAGAAAAAGATAGTTTTATTATTTATGAAATAACGTTTACCAACAGCAAATACATCAAGCATTGTCTGTACAGTACAATAGTATATAGTTATAGTACCTAACGAATAGCTTAAAATTAAAAAACTTTTACCAAATAAAAAACTTTTGTCGACAGTCCGTCTGTCCCGTGGTTTTCCAGTTAGGATCAAATTATTTTCCAATTTCAACATGCCAAGGGGCAGTAAGTAAGAAAAGTCATTCGCCCCAGGGTCCAACCCATAGGTGCACTAGCAGGGAAGTGGCGAACCCTTATAATTTTCCAATTATATTTCCCGTCCAATTTTCCGTCATGTCGCCCACGGCTCTCGTCAAATGCAGCCCTACGCAAACCTCCCCTAGCGAGGATCTATTTATAATACGGCAAAAGTCAGGTGAACACCAATTACCAGCTTTTTGTTAGTACGATGTGTTTACATAAGAGGCGCGTATGGCTGGTTTTTCATCGCTATGACGTTTTGAAAGCGTCCGTATGAATGAATATTAATGGAAAGCAAAATATGTGAATAAATGTATTTTTTTATGCGAGTAGCTTTTGTAATAACGGTCAAAGGCGATGCATATTTTTGCGAATAACCAATATCAGCCAAAACGAAAAAGCATGTTACATGCGACGTAATAGGACAATACTATTATGTATTTGTAAGCAATAACTATGAATACTAATAATGTTATTCACAACCATTATGCTAGTAAAAGCCCATCTGTCCAACTTATATAAAAAAAATAATTATGCCACTCCAAAACAAAATCACGAGTATCCATGTTGAACCGTCGAACATCCATGTTGACAGACAGCGTCAACCAACGAGCCGTAAACTGCCAAAACACGGGGATGTGAGAACAGCTAATTTTAGCAGTATCACGGGTTTGCAAACATGGGGCATGGTTGTGCATACATTTCAACGCCGAAGGGATAAATTCGGTTGGAAAGATTATTGAAGCCCGTGTTTGTTTAAGTTAGTGCGTCGACGAATCGCAACTGCAGAGCACTTTCATGGCTGTAGTGTATTGTAGGATATACTCAGATGAGTAAAAAAGAGTATAGATTATTTTTGCGTTTTGAGTAGGATAGTAGATACCGTTTATTTTTAACTAGCGACTTGCCCCGGCAATTGTAGATACATATAAATCATCGTCTTTAATCACTCTATCTATTGATGAAACCACATTAAAATCCGTAGTGTAAAAGTTCTAAGCGTAGACGGCGGGAACCGACTTTGTTTTGTACTATGTAGAGACTAACTTCAGTTATAGTGGTGTTATAAAAAATAGTCTTTATTAATTTTAGTTCTACCAAAACAAAGCAATAGACGTCAAAATTATTCTCATTTTTCGGAGTATTTGAACTGATTTTGGATATTAATTACACTGTTAATTTTTAAGTGTACATTGAACTATTATTGCTGTATAGTATTGTATTATCACATTTGGCATATTGCATTAGTTAGACATAATTAGTTTCGTTTATTAGAGATTGTGGTTTGGGTCGTTATGGCAGCTTGATAAATGATCAAAAGCATTTGAATTTCAGGCAAAGTGGCATCAACGCTGTAATTTTTGCACAAGTTTGGAAAACTTTTTCTAAAACCATGCTAAAACTAATTATTAATATTACCAACATAAAACTTCATGTTGTCACAGAGGAAATTAATTTATAACACGCATGAATAAGATGCAAAGTTAATAAATATGACTGCACTATATTAATTTTCCTCGCTTGAACTTTGTACAAAATTAGTTCTAAAGCTAGTTGTAGCATTTCCTTAGTCGGTGTATCTTTACTTTACCTTTCCGAGCAAACATGAGCTTATTTATGGTTGTGAGCAAAGAAACATTTTTTACTTTCGTATTTGGAATAATGACGTCATAATACAGTGTTGAGGAAATTATGATCGTTTTTACTTTATACGACATTATTTGGATGAAAGACGCTTTTTGCTGGTTGACTAGTCTAATTTTTTGGCTACTATATTAAAGTAAGCGTTCTACTAATAGTTTTATCGAAGCTGTTCCTAACAGTTGGAACCAAAACTTAAGGCACAGAAACAAATCATAAATAGCTACCAATACCTCTGCCAGGGTTGCGGATTTTGTTCGAAAGAATTACTGCGGCCCTGAAACGCAAAAGGCATTAGTAGGAACACGGATGGGTTTTAATCAGTAAGAGTCTGACACTCCCTTCTGCTCCCTCCAGAGCGGGAGAAGTCATTTGATGATTTCCCATTCTTAAAAACAAAAAAAAGTACTAATACCTAAAGAACATAACTTCACTACAACTTTTAATTACCATGGGTGGCCAAATTATTAGGGACAGCGCTCATAGAAATGTATTATCTAGTTGAAACATTATTTTTAAACAAAGTAATAGATTTATACGGGGTTTTTTTTATTTGATGTTATTACTGATATTAATATTATGTTTTGATGTGAAAAAATTGTAGAGCTGGTACCTTTTTTTGAAAAGTGATGTGACTTTCTCATTTAGTTGATTTTTGTTGAAAATTACTCTTATTGTAGCAGTGTAAAAAAAAAATCAGATTGACATTGCAAGTTTATTTCAGCTAACCGTAGTCAGAACGTGAGTAATGTTTCGTATAGTGGTACTATTTTTAATCTTAATACTTGAATTTTAATGTTATTAAAGTTATAACTTGAAAACCTCAAAATTACTTTTTTTCTAGTATGGGCAAGGTTTCAGACACATCTTCAAGAAAAATTAGAGAAATAAAAACATTAATACTGCACTCTACACATGCCCAGAGAGGTATAGCAACAATTGCAAGTGTTTTAAGGTTTGTAGTTATTCTAATAAAAATATAAACTGAGCAGAACAATACTCTGGAGGTAGGCCGTGTGAAAAAATGTAGCAGAAAAACGATCACCACTCTTCGTACAGATCGAAAAATCAGAGATATCTGCCTTGAAAATCGTAAAACGGGTGTTGCCCGTTTGTCTACGATGATGAACGATGAAAGAAAAGGAGTTTTCGAAAGGACAGTACAAGCGCGGTTGGCCGAAGAGAACTTGATAGGTCGTCGGCCAATCAAGACACCACGCCTCACAGAGAACATGAAGAAGAGACGACTTCAATGGGCCAGACAACACCGAAATTTTTCTTTTGCAGGCTGGAGTCGGGTAAGAATATGTCTTTTAATAGAACAGCACGTGGTGTTTGTCACTGTATTACGATTTTGTAATATTTTTTCAGGTATGCTTCCGATAAATCAATATTTCAGATTTTGCTCGACAAAATTTATTTTGTGCGACGACGCCCTGCGGTATAACTTCATACAGACTCTGCATGAACTGCCTTGTGGGGGGGCTAAACACCCAATAAGTACCATGGTGTGGTCTGTGACCTTTTCGAAAGGCATTTAAGGCGCCTATACATCGTTGTGACCGTCGAAGGGAACATGAGGCAGGACCAGTACCAACGACTTCTAGAAATCAAATAACGTATAATTTTTTTTTCCAAAAATAAATAAATAGTTTTGCCTACAGACTTGATGTTTTTATTACCTCAATTAATAAATCCTTTAAATAAAAATATCCGTGGGGCCTAAGACAACCCATTTCCCTGAAAAATTTAAACAAACTAGAAATTATTAAAATCTCGGCGCTGTCCCTAATAATTTGGCCACCCACTGTACAACCTGCAAAATAATCGCTTTACTCCGAGCGCAGCATAACATTAATTTCTATTCGGGTAAATCTCAGCACAAAATTAGCTGCGTTAGTTGTAGAACTCGCACTGTTTCGCACCCCGTGTATCTTGGCGCGTGAAAACCAACCCGTCTGCCGCGGTTGGGCTCAACACCCCGAAAATTCCAATTCCAAATTAGAGTTATCACACTTTGGAAATGAACGGTTCGTGTAGTTGTTTGTTTAACTGCGCGATTGGGGGTTATGTTTTGATTGGGTTTATTTGTACGATTATTACGCGTAACTTACACTTGTTAATTATAGCAAAGCTTGTTGCTATAACATTGATGTACAGTATGTTTGTATTGACTGTTGATCGGAAACGGAATTTCTTTAAACTGAAAAGAATTTCCACCAAAGAAGAAGGCGCCTTGTCTGTCATAAATTTAACCAGTCTTTTAACCAAACTCAAAACAGAAGACGCAACTATATAACACTATACAAATACCATAAAATACCGTTATATTTTTATCAAAACACTTAACACCATAATCAATTGTCGATTTCCGTTATTAGCGCCATCATGAGTGAAAAAAAACACACCTCGCCAACAAATAAAATGACCTATAGCAGAGCTTGAGAATTGATCTCTTTTCAAGTTCCCATACCCCAAGCGACTGATTAAATAGGTACATCACGAACTTCCAGATGGATTGATTAATCAAAATTTGCTCTCAAATCCATCTTATTGCTTTAAGACGGAAGTATAGGAAATGAGCATTAATAGGTATACAATAAAAAAGCAATTAATTCGAGTTAGACAGTGCAAATTGCGATCATCCGCTGACATTCCGTCATCGAATATCCTCGTCTATATGGAATGTTGATGATGCTTAATGCATGCTATTGGAAATCAAATGAGCGATAACCAATTAATTAGAAATGTTATTTTTTCATGTTTATAGGTTAGAATAAGTGGAACACATACGTAGCTAATAAATTAACTAATTAGCTGTTCCATTCCCAGTGTCTTAATCGTGTTATAATTCCTGATCATAATTTTTATTCAAAGTCAAATCATTTATTTAAATTAGATATAACACTAGTACTTTTGAACGTCATTTGAATGTAAGCTTCGTTTGTCTAAAAGTTTGGATTTTGTAATATTGTAAGTAGATCACACAGATCGGCAGTATTAAAAAATTAAACTTTCAGTAGCTCTTGAACTAATAAGATTTCGTTTTGGTTTATATTAGGTACACTAATTCACCTTGAAGCTTATATGTAGACATCTTTTGGATTCAAAATCCAGTCGCCCCTTTCAAAAAGTCATCATATTTAGAATTATATCTAGCTATGCTCTTCTAAATCCGCCTTCTTTTAATAGATCGTTACCTAAGGCTTAGTCAGCCCACCTAGAATTCTAAAATAATTTCAAAGGTATCTAAATAAACACAATTGCGTGATGACAGCACTTAATAACACACTAAATGACAGTCATTTATACTCATCCAGTGAAAGCCTCAATCGAAATTAATGTCCAGTAGGTACCAACTTTTTTGCTGCCGGATTATGTCGTCGTATGACGGTCATTAATAATTATTAACATTGTAATAGGACGGGTAACATTAACTTCTGGTGACGTTACTTTATGCGTTTTTTATCTCAATTAAAGATAAATTAAGATAATTTTTCCCAGAAACCACACTATTTTCATTCGATGCTATCAGGATGGTAGTAATGCAAGAAGCTGTTTCTATAAGAGAACTAAAATACGCACTGTGTTTATCTTTTAACAGCTGTGGGAATAGTTTTGCGCCAGGACTTATCCAAACTTGATGTCTATAAATTATAATATTTTTATGTCTAAATGTTATGCTACCTACACTTTAATGTTTATGTAAATATGCTACAGTGGATGTTGTATATCAAAGTGACAAATCACCGTTCTAAACTCATCTAAACTAATATAAAAGAGTAAAGATTTATATTTTTGTTTGTAACGGATAGATTAAAAAACTTAACCGATTTTAAAAATTCTTTCACCTATGGAAAGCTACATTATTAGCGACTAATATAGGCTATATTTTATATAAAAAAATAGGGTTCCGTAAGAAAATTAACGCATGGAAAAGCTAGTAAAATATAAACAAAACGAGGTTAGGTTGACAACAAGAATGCTCAACGAGCACTAAAACCTACCATAATCGGATATTATATAAATTAACGACACCTCCATAGGCTTTAATTGAAAAGTTGTAGGGCATAATCCCTAACTGTATTAATTTAAAGTATGCCCGTATCACATGTAAATGAGCTGCCAAGTACTAGGGAAGACGCACAATAATAAAATAAGTCTGTCTCGGCGTGTCGAGGATTCCGCCTACAATCCGCTTTCACGGAATTAATATTTTCCCTAGAGGTACAGTGATAAAATGTCTGTTCAAAATGGTAAGATCCAGGAATGAAGATATAACGGTAAAAACTCTTCTTTAAGAAGTTAGATACCTAAATCCTATTTCGTCTTTCCACGTTCCCTAATCCTGGTAGTTAGTTAGTTTTAATTTAATATCCACAATGCTACGTAAAACCCTAATAAGAAGGCCATGACTCAAACATTCATCAGTTCTAGGTGGATGATTTGTATTCGCTATGTAGTCAACGGAGAGGGTAGGGTACTGTTGCCTATCTTCTTGATGCATTACATATAAGCACATTATGTGAACATGGTCATTTAAGACTAGACCCACGGAACGGAATGGTAGCCAAAGATGTAACTTAACGCAGGTGAAAACGCGAGGTATAGCTAGTCTATAATAAATTACTAACGGTTAGTCTCGGCTTCGCACGGATGGACATTTTTTTTGGGATAATGCTATTTTTTTTTTACACCTTGGGTTACATTATTGAAGTTTTAGTAGGGGACCCTATTTTTTCTAGGTTTAAATATAGTCAATGTTACTCAGGGATAATACAGCATTCCAATGGTGAAAGATTTTTTTAAATCGGTGCAGTCGTTTTTAAGCTAATTCGTTACAAACATATAAAAATACAGTTCTCTCCTGTTTATAATATTTCTTTATAATATTAGTGTAGATAATTGACTTACAATATACTTCACGCATCATTCGCTATTCTTTAGAGAAAAAACAGTTTATGAAATTTATTTTCATTACATTATTTGCTCGCAACAATTTCCAAGAAAACGATATCATTTTCTTGGAAATTGTTCTTTTACCGTATGGTAAAAGGACGAACAAGAATAATATGCTAAGAGTTATTTTTGTTGCTTGTCATCCCTTGCAAATTAGGATACCTCTCGGGACGACAAACTGTCACTCACGATCTACACAAACGTCTTGATAAGTAAGTAAGGTACCTCTGTAGACCAACTTTAAAAAAAGTGATCGTTTTTTGTTTTTCTCCATTGTGCTAGCTTTTATTTATATTATTACTAGTTACAAATCCATCTGCATAGATTTGAGAATAAGAGTCCTAAATTATCCCTCAGGAAATAAAAACGAAATGATAATTAGCCTTTGTATTATGCTAGATCAATATCTGTATTATGCCAATTTTCGAATAATTCCGTTAATCCGTTTTAGCGTGAATGAATATGAAAACTTCAGCCATTCAATTGCATTCATTAATCCATCCATTCATCTTCACAAACTGCATTTATAATAATTATGAATCATGATTAACATAATGAACAGTCAAACGGTGATTTTCGTAGGTTAATCACAGATTCTGAATAAAAGAAAATAATTCTTTAACACATTAACCGCCGCGTAGGTCACCGGTGACCTACGCTAGTGGAGGTTTGACCTTCAACAGTTTTGGCCCGGCGGTGAACCTGTTCAATAGGAGGACTATTTAAGGGATTATTTGCTTTGTCTCTTCTTAGAACTATCTCCTTTTATTAAAAATCAAAAATGGCACTATACATTTCCTTGCATTAATACATAGCTTATTCGACTTTTACACAGGTCCAAAAAACAGTATTTAAAATTTAGATAGATCTAGTAGGATGTATTTTTATCATTTTACCAAACCCTAAAGTTCCTGCAAAAGTCAATAGAGTGTAGAGCTTTAACTGAAACTTTAAGTAGAAAGTTACACATTAACAACGTTGTCGGTGCACCTATATTTGAGCTTAAAGTTGTTCTGTCTACTTGGAAAAGCTTAAATACAAGTACTTGATACTTTTTATGTTGTACACTTCAATGTTTCGTTCAAAAAGGAATTAAAGGCTCATTAGCAAGCTACAAACGTTCGTACAAATGAATTCTAATAAAGTTAATCGCAACAGAAATACGCCCCCTTTTTTAATTCGTGTAAATTCGAACAAAAAAGTCGGGTATCCACTTTATTGCTTTTAAAAGTGGGCCGCTATTACTTACAAGTAACGTCCTGTTGTTTTATTTCGTTTTTCCAACTGATAAATTTTCTCTCATCTCTTGGGAAGTATATATTTATTTCTACTTGAATAACACATAAATTTTGTATAACTCTCCGAATAAATCATAGTAAAATACGGGTACAGTAATAAATAAGAACAAAAGAAAACACGCCTTTCCTTGTTATCCGGCAATTTTTACACTTTCTCTGACCTCTCTCTAATCTCGAACGCCTAAAAACATATTTCGTAAAGTCTCTCGTTTCGTGTTCGAAGGGATAATAAACATCGGCGTACTACATCGGTTCATATTATATTAATGATAATCCCGGGTAAATAGAAAAAGCGGGTCGAAGAAAATATATTTTCACGGTCTTTTGTGGATGAAGTGGGCGTTCTATTCGGAAAAAATCGGTTAGCAGTTTCCCTCACAACTTATTATTATGTATTGCAGGATTTAAACGACCGAGGCAGAAACTCAAAGCCAAAATATGTCATTTTAGTAATATTTACTTATAATGTAAGTTTATGCAACGTAACATACATACACATACACACTAGGTACACCTCTGCTTAGGGCCGCTTAGGGCTAGGCCCTAAGCAGAGGTGTACCCATTAGTACACCCACATTTCGCCATTTATGTTTAAGTCCTATGTAATAGGGAGCGAGCCTATTGCCATCTACCGGGCACAAATCCAGGCTCCTGAGGCTGCTATTGAGAAAAAGTGATAAAAAAAACTATCAAAAAATATTAAAAGTCACATTTTTCATGTCACATTATGTTACGCTTCAAACTCTAAAAATCATCACGATTTTGTCATTACAACCTGCCCATGCCCAAGACTGATCCATAAATTAAAACCTATTCTATTTTGGTGTACTTGTACAGCGCATAAACCAAAACAGAGACCACGTTCAGTCTCGTCACGTAGTTCGCCATTATGAGGCGGCGCGACGGTGGCGCCCCCACACGCGTGACGACGCGGAACTTTATGTAGGTACAGACAACAAAAGAGATAAGCCGACGGCTAACAACATCTCTTGAATCCATATTGTGCGTCCGGTGAGTTGCCTGGCAGGACATTGCACTTCAGAGTGTATTTTAGCCTTATGTTAGTGAAATAAGTACCTAGTGTATGCAAAAATGTTTGTTCTCTTTTGCTGACAGTACTTTGTTCCGCACGTCCGCGACACATGTATTGAACCTATTTATGTATGGGTAGACGAGATGATAATTACGTTTTTTTGGACTATGTCGGTATTGAATTTATTTGAAGTACCTTTTTCTTTTTTATGCATTACAGTTAGGTACATAAGCAGAAATAAACGTTGTTGGTAGAACTGAAACGTACAGTAGGTTGCTGTAGCAGAGAAACCTGCCGTAGATACGCAAAAATGTTGTTTTTATTTTTTTAACAACTTTTTTTTTAAAAGCTTTCTGTTTATTAATTTGGTTCCGACTGCATTTATTATACTTTGTCTCTTAACACTAATGTTTAAATTGGAATAGTCTAAAGTCCTCAAAGACTACATACAATCTTCGAAAACCAAGAATGTTATCAAAATAGGTATACCTAATTTATGACTATAATACCACATCAAACTATGATATACCACCTTAATCAAAACCATTACGATTATTGAAGAACAGACACTATCTCTAGCACCAACCACAGGCCACTAACCAGTCAATAACACGCACATTAAGATTGTCCGTCTTCCAATAAATTAGGGACCTTGTTCCACGTCTAGTGCTAAACGATTTGCCTACAAAACTAATGTGCCAAATACGAACCAAGGTTGGAATTGTTGCACCAATAAATATCGACGAATTCAGTTCATTGTTGTGACGTGGGCACTGGGCATTGAACTGTGTGATCTTTGGATATGAACTATAATATCTGCAATTGTGTAAGTTTTTGTAGTGTGTTACGTTGGTAGATAAGAGTAAACTAGTTACTAGAGATAGTTCATGTGTGTGACTGATGTCAATTTTGAAGCATTGAATGAATCGGAGTAAAACCACAAAAAAAATATATAATTACTAGTAAATAGTTTATAATTAGGCGTCTTAAAGTTTTGATAATATGGGGACTGATATAGCGTGAGGAAATGAAAGTGTACCTGTTTGACGTCATGATAGAAACATTGGCCAAGTGCGAGTTAGACTCGCAGATGAAGAGTTAAGTACTACTTATGAGGACCCCTTTTATTTTTAACTTTATTTAGGCTTTTTTTAACTTCAGTTATTAGCGACCATAAATACACTCTGTGACCTATTAAGTTTCAGAAGATACTGCCTTATGATAGAGAAGGAGAACGACGGAGAAACGGATGAACGAGAGCAATCGAACTTTCTTTGGGACCTTTGCGTACGGATCTTATAAATATTTCAATTTTCCAATAATAACTGCACTCTGCATGCATCGCATATTTCCTTCCCAAGGAATAAAAATGACCGGTTAGTGCTTTTTGGGTCTGTGCCAAAATGTGCCTTCTCGAGCTACTTTTGTACGACGTGTGAGGCTTACATCGTAGTACATGAGTGATGGGATGCATGCCTCAAAGCCTTACTTATACTACAGCATCGTAGATTCAATCCCTTTGCAATTTGAGCTTTAAGTAAAGCAACGTGAGGTAGTGTGTCGCTGATAGAAAACCGTAATTTTAAGATGAATTTGTAATAATACACAAAAGCCAAGTATGCAGGAAAGCGCTATATAGAAACATAGATAAAATCACGCCTGTAATCCCTAAGGGTTAGGCAGAGGTGTACCCCCACATTCCGCCAGTTATGTTTATGTTCCAACTAATAGGGGGCGAGGTTATTACCATCAACCGGGCACAAATCCAGACTCCCGGGCTGCCACTGATGAAATTCCTGATGGAAAAACCCAATAACACTTTGCCCGACCTGGGAATCGAAACCAAGACCTCATGCTCAGCAGTCGCGCTTTGTAGGTAGTCTTAAATATAAGGCGCTTAAATAGGTATTGGTAAAATCAAACAAAAAGGTATATCAGCTTCTTAAAAAAAAGACCATTAAAATAAAATCCAGTTGTGAAGTTAAAAATAAAGCAGTTCAAAGTTGGCAATATTAAAGTCTGTTATTTTCTTGACAGCGTTTAGCTATCGTATCGCGAAGCAGCAGGCGTTGAAAAATTTTCCAATATATCAGCCTAACACAAAACCTTTTGATATTTTCATCTTTTATTTCCAACAACGAAATACGATAAAGATTTATTCTGTATTCTGAGACGCTAAAATCCGTCGTCTAGGTGTTAAATAAACACGATTATTTCACAAATCCGAGAGAAACGGATTAAACATTTCAACGAGGATTTATACCTTTCATAATGAAAATATCAAGGAAATATTATTAAGGTCGAGGTTTTAAATAGATTTTGATATTTTTTTGGGGAATTTTACATTCCTATAAATGACTACTATTGTAATATACGCGACTGTCTCTTCGTCGCATTGTAATGTGTGCATCGTGGGAACAAAAGTCTTCACTTAAGCCCGTCACACACCTATAAATTGTAGCTAGGCATATATTACGATATATTTTCTATACACGCACACGCACCTATCCTACTAATATTATAAATGTTTGTTACTCTTTCACGCAAAAACTACGAAATGGATCTGAATGAAATTTGGCACACCTTTAGATTATAGTCTGGAATAGCACATAGACTACTTTTAACCCAGAAAAAGGTACGGTTCCTATGAGATAATAATATATATTTCTGTGACGCCACCAACCTATACCGTAATTTATATTATTGCATATTATTATAGTCTGACCATCAATGAAATGAGGGCAAAATATACACATTGTCTCCGTGTGTAGTAGCTTGCTACATTATACTCGTATTAATAAAATACCACTAAATTCAACATGGCTGCCGCTCCAAGATGGCGTTAATAAAATACCACTAAATTCAACATGGCTGCCGCTCCAAGATGGCGGATTACATTTTATATTATAGTACATTTTATAGATATTATACCTGCGTATGTGACGGGCTTTAAAAGAAAACATTTAACTGATTCAACAGTACCACAGCAACGTTCTACATTTTATCTACACAATTTAGTAGATCATTATGTTATACAAAGATTCCAAGTAAAGCGATCTGGTCTCATTTAGGAACACAATAATTTACGTTCCACAGTTACATGGACGCAAATTAACGTATACGTAAGCGATGTATGTAGGTAAAACAGAAATACATTTCCCGCTAACATTCGTAATCTAAACAGACATTGCATCGGAAATGTAGCGAGTGTAATCCGATAGTAATGAATAATTACAAGGCATGGGAATGAAGGCACAAAATGCGACCGTTGGAACCAATGGTCCGTATCTTAAGTACAAACCAGAAACTACGATAAACCTAATTCTGGTAGTATAGATTCTCTCTACGATTTAATTTTATGTCAAAAGTCAAAGTCAAGGTCAAAGCATCTATTTTCAGTAGACCATTAACAGGCACTTCTGAATTGTCAAGGAGTATGTCAGTTAGTCAGAAAGTTGAAGCTAGGTGATATGTACAGTCAACAAAGCAGATAGGTATGCAGGGTCGTCAGATATAGTTGAGGTTTTCTTAGAAACCGATGGATGTGTTCGATTGAAACTTAATTAATGAACTGTTTATTTTTAGTTTTTATATTAAATTACATTTGAAAACAACCATCGGTTTTTAAGAAAACTTCAACTATTTCTGACGACCCTGCATAACTATCTGCTTTGTTGACTGTTCATCGATAAATGGATACATCCTAATCGTGATTATTTTAACATTCATCTACAAACAACTTCGCAAAATGCTAATAAACTTTACTACCTGTTACATTATAATGCTGATAAATTCTCTCTATTTGATATTTGATCCTCTCTGACGTTTCTCCAAACTAACTTCAAAGCATTTGTAAGCAATAGGAGAACAAAGATTTTACCAAATCCATGTTCAACGTAAACCGCCAACAAACTGCGATCCAGTTTCAGAATATTCCATATCACATGAACCTGTACGGTAGTTATGTTTGTTTGTTGGGAGGTAAGGTAGGGACAGAAGGCTCACCAACAATGCCAGTGTTGGTGAGCCTTCTGTCCCTACCTTAGTGCTAGATGTACAGTCAACAAAAGAGATAGGTATCCAGGGTCGTCAGATATAGCTGAAGTTTTCTTAGAAACCGTTGGATGACTTCAACTGAAACTTAACTTAATTACATGCATAACATAACGCCTGTAATCTTGAAGGGTTAGACAGAGATGGGTTACATGGGACTTAAACAGCGAAATGTGGGTGTACTAATGGGTACACCTTTACCTAACTTTTAATTTACCTAATTAATGAACTGTTTATTATCTACTTTTTAAATTAAATTACATTTGAAAACATTTATCGGTTTTGAAGACATCTTCAACTACATATATCTGACGGGCCTGCATACCTATCTCTTTTGTTGATTGTACAATGGTGATGTACGGTCGTGTCACCCCCCTGAGCGTCCCATATGTCCCTGAGACAAGACCCAACAAGCTCAGGTGCATGCTCGCTTAATTTGTCAAGAGAGATCACTCTAACACTGGACGCAGGGTAGATCAGTATGGTCGGTTAAAACTATGAGTTATATTCATTAGGGGGGTTAGTTTAAGCTTTTAATAAAGTTATTATATTGCCGAAGTTGGTAAGGAATTTGTGGATTTTAGTAGTAGTAGGGTTTTCATATCGGTAAAGAATTTCAATTATTCGGCTTTAGAGTTACCGACTAATATTATTTTAGATTTCAATTTTTGAAGTTTCTGACCACAATGAAAATCATACGCACGATTTTTATACAAAACTAGCTTCTGCTCGCGACTTCGTCCGCGTCATAGTCCCTGTCACTTAGCGGTATGAAATATACCTACTTTACGATCTATTCTCATACCTGTCAAATATACATTTAAAAAAAAACATAAAAATCGGTCAGACGTTTCTGAGAAATGTGACCACAAACAACCAGATTTTTATAGTATACTAGCCACGCGTTGCTGTGGCTTGAAGTAAATAAAGATATTGAGGTCAATAATCGAGATAAAAACTATCCTACCTTTTAAGTTTGACCAAATTACACACAGTAAGCCATATTTCATAAAATTGGTTGAGTAGTTTAGGAGTCCATCCCGGACAAACAACGTGACGTAATTTATATATATTAAGATATATGTAACAAAAACAAAAGCGGAACAGAACATCGTCATGGTCGTGTAAAAACCAGAACAAACATTGTTCCAGTCTATTCTCACGACATCTGTGAACTGTCAGCTTCAGCCGCACACCTGTTTCCTTTTGGGATTGCAAATACTCGTATGTCGTCACAGGGGAATACAACTGGTGACAGTTGACAAGCGGTTTAAGCTCAAGTTTTAAAGAGTACTCTCGAGATTTGCATTTTATCTTTATGTTGCAGGACTTATACTGATTAAAACTTAACCAAACGTGAATTATGATTGATAAAAAGATAAAGAAAATTAAAACGATAGTAGGAGTTCTCATTTTAATAATTCTAAACAAATTATAATTATAAATAATACCAGCCTATTACTGTCCCACTGTAAAGCAAAGGCCTCTTCTCATACAGAGAAGGCACGAACATTATCACCACGCTTCTCAATGCGGATTGGCGATTATATTAATTTTAAGTCCAGGTTTCGTCACGATCTTTTCCTAAATTGATCTAATGATTAGTCATTCTAAAATGATTTTAATATAGTTAAATGATTTGAAAATCGCAGAATAAACCAGTAAATTAAATTCTGTAATCTATTCTTAGCTATGTAATAAAATACTAAACCTAGCATTTACTTACATTAAAATAAATAATAGTCGATAGTACAATCAGAATTTTGCTACGGTTCGTTAGGTCCCGATAGTCACACTAACACCACGGATTTAATAGAAACTATGACCACAAATAGCAATTTGTTTACGTTTGTTTTAAACGTATCAGCGAGGACTAATCCAGATTTATAGCAGGTTTGGTCAACCTTCGGTGCAAACCCCTGGTTGTACCTATCTGTTGCAATTTATTAACGTTTTATTAGCGTTTCACCGGGATAAGGGTGCGTGAAAATATTGTAGGTGTGCCGAAGGTTGCCGACCCGGGCCACTCAATTTCGACCTTTTTGTATCAATCCTCATTTTCAGATAATTAGGAATGTTTTCGTAAAGCTTGGCATTATTGGAGGATTATGTTAAATTATTGGTGATAATACACACATCAAAAGTGTCTAGGGATCAACATCCCTAACATTTGTTAGGGATGTTGATCCCTAGACACTTTTGATGTGTATACATATTGTAATACAGTTTTATGGTTACCTACGTAAATAGCCCCCGACAACAGGGAAGGTTAGGTACCTACAGCAAAAGGTTGATTTACATTCAAACAAATATTATTTAGTTTTAGCTAACGTGTTAGTCTGTTTTAAAATCGCTCTGAAAAATATCCAGAATCCGCTAACAAAAAAAAAAAACAATTTGAAAAAATATTAGAGAATTAAGAGGACAATGTTACACTGTGCCTCGACTCATAATTATTTAGCTCGTTGTCAAAAGCGTGAATTACCGTTTTAATAATTATCCAATAAATAATTAATCCGCCCCAAATGAACGCTCCTTGAATAATTAATGCAATACCTATTAAAACTGTGTTTAACCAAGTTTTACCGTTGCGGTTGAAAATATTCAGTCATTTGAGAGTAGTGAAATATCGATAATTTTGATTCAAAATATACATCATTAGCGTGCAATTTAATAAAGTAATCACCACTAATTTTATCAATTTTACGTAACTGAGGAAGGTAAATAACATCGACATCATTATCAATTATTATAATGTGTGACGAATTTCAATGATTTTTTTTCCATTTTTTAATGCCAAATGAGTCGACTCAATTACCGGGAACTTTCACTTAAAAAAACAATAAAGCAATAACCCCAAAACGTCTAAGTTAAAGTTAAGATGCTTAAAATAACAAAGGGTAACTTCAGTTTACATAATCTTCCTTACAGCTACGGAGCCTTTACGAGGGTTGAATATGACGTCACAGTACATATTTGTTGAAGGAATTACTTCCCGGCAATGTGAGAATAATCGCTGATTTTGACGACACATCACGTACCCTGATTACGTGATTAGGAAATTGCTAATGTATTCATAACATCTGCCTACCGGAGAATGGCAGAGGTAGACGTTAACCCTAAAGTTTCGCCAGTTATCCTTTGTGATTGGAGGTCCTATTTCCATTAACTGCTCCCAAAGCCAGACTTTGGGCTGCTACTAAAAAATGCTTAAAGGAAAATCTTTATCATACTGCCTGACCTGCCACCCAGAATCACCTGCCCAGCGTTCACCTTTGTAACCACAAAGACAAGGCACTCAAACACAATATTGCTCATGTTTGTAGGTCGCATGTATCTACTCATCTTGAGGAATCTTCATTTACCTGAAAAGAGAAGACAATCCGTTAGTTGAATACAGGTTAGCCGTCAGACAATCGTTCGTTTTTAATGTCAACTCCATAAACATTTGAGTTAATGCAATCCCACGTCTTAACTTTCGTTTGAGCTTGGAGAATCCATAAAATTTAACGGTATACAAATGCAACTCCTTTCTTTACCTCTTTTATAAGCTTTAGCCATTATGCGTCATCAATCATTATAAAAAAAGAACTGTATCTGTATATTTGAATGTTTTATTTTATATCACGATCACTAAAAGTAAAATACCAAACCATGATTCACCTTTTACAAAGATAAACTCATCGATGATGCAGTTTCTTTTAATAAGTTTGATTTTAAAGTCACTGTTTGTTTAGTATATCAAAAAGTCATAGTCAAATTTATTTATGTCAACTACACCATTAAAAGGTACTTTTGAACGTCGTATACAAGAAAAAGGAATTGAATCTAAATGCTCTTTCCAAAAGTTTCATATACAGAAGAATGGGCAAGAAACTCCACGCTTAATCTTTTAAAATAAATGTTTTACAATTTTTTGTACGAATACTGTGAACCTAAAATAAAAACCACTTCGTAAAACCCAACGTAACTTAAAAAAACAAAGCTTGCTCTTATCAATACACGGCAGAATAAGATTCAAAGACAACAAAGAGAACCTCAACAAAACCCCCACTAGAACTCCGAAATACAAATGACAGCTAAATAAAAGTAGAAAACCGCCATGCCCAGAATGCAAAATGATGGTCAAATAATTCCGTTGTCAAGGGGAACAAACCGTAGGAATACGGGCAGAGCACTGACTAATGGGAGACGTCGGCAAGCTCCGCAAACATCAGTGCCTCTTACACGTCCATATTAAATCACGGGCTTTGTCTTAGACCTGGTCAGATGGAGCATGCGTGATCGCTTGAATAAAATATGCGGGCCCGAGTCTGTCTATACTCTATAGTCAGGGATTACCGTCTGCTTTGTTGACTGCGTTATCGATTCTGTCTTTGGGGATTACTGACGATATTGTTAATGCATAATTTAGGACTGTTGTTATCACAATTACTGATTCACTTATAACTAGAAATTAGTTAAATGTAGTCATCGATAGAGATATTAAAAAAACATGTCCACGTAAAAATGGTTTACTTTACACTCTTTGTAAAGCAACAACAACAACATAGTCTAAAATTACTCTACCTGGCTATTACAAAAACAAATGTAATAAAATTTCCATTAAACGTTACGTCTGCAAAGGGGAAAACGTTTAAACAATCAAGGAAGTAACATTATGCGTTCACTTACAAAGAACCCCTTGCTCATTTTACATCAAGTACCTGCATTTAATTTACTCTTCTGTCGGTGGAATCAATTTATATAAAAGGTCTATCCTTATTACAGATGCAGAAAACGTTGATGATATTTTGGAGTGTTATGAAAATGGTTCTTATTCTCCATTAAAATTAACAAATCTAAACTAATATTATGAAGTGTTAAAATTGTTTGTTTTATTTTAAGAGGTTTAATCTCTGGAAGTACTGACGCAATTGCTAAGAAACATGTTACTGATAGAAAGCTACACTATTGCCAACTATCATAGAATATGTTTTTTGGTATACTTGACTTCCATGAGGACGAAGACGCGGGTAGAAGCAGGTACATGATAAACTGTTGCAATGCTTGATCAGCAACGTTATTGTGCCCTTTGATTTCTAAGAATATTAACATCAGCTGCTAACCGTGCATCACTGTACGTGTATTTGTTTGGCTCTAAATGCATCCGGGTCGAAGTACTTGTAAGTTGCATTAATATTATAACATTATAACTAATGCTCGATGAAATTAGAATTAATAATAACCCATCTGAAATGGGGCAGCTAGTAACTGTTGCTTTATATTAATTTTTAATCAAGATGTATGTGTTAGATTGATAAGTTATTCCAGCGGAAGTAATTCATTCTGTACTGATTCATCTACTGTTTATATTTTATCTTGTTTGAGTTAAAGCGTGTCTAATTAATTATTCAAATGATGCTATCATAATATTATATACTTAGTTAATGGGATTACTTTAAAATATATGAATCTCAATGACGGAAACGCTTTGGCCGTTCAACATAATCTGTATAAAGGCCTCGGATAACGTCGGCACGTCTCGACAAAATAAATTCTAATAAACTTAATTAAGCTATACAACGGTATTATCTCCGTCAAATTTTACCTCCCCAAATTAAAAGGCAAAAAAGTTAGCTCCCCACGCTGTGAGTGTCAAAGGAAAATAAGATAAAGTTGCCCTTTACGTGACTCTGCAATGCAAACATTTTTGAGTAGCATAGCAAGCGAAACGTTTTAGATAAGACTAGTCTTATTTCGGTCTTTTTGCTAGGACGCATCAGGCAAATAGAATGTGGGCATAAAATATTTTCTTGGTACACGTTACTTTTCTCAATGTTACATGGAATAGAATCATTTGTTAGATTGGCATAGATGATCTAAGTTTAAGAGAGAGAAAAAGTGAAATAAATTTCTTCTATAGGTCCTAACGAAATAAATTAGTATTTTATATTTACGTGCTTAACCTAAAAGTTTAAAACAAAACGCGGCTGGCCAGCAATGTAAACTCTTCCAACCACAAACGAAAGGGGTAAGCGGTAACACAATCTGGTATTAATACGGCTTCTTAAGCGAAAAAAAAAAAAAAACAAAACCGACCATATTTTTTCCTCGCGATAATTTTGTCGGCGACCATTCGTGCGAATGGGAAGGATGGACGGAGTACGAAGGAGTAAAAGAGATAAAAGCAGGAGAAATATAATCCTCCACTAATGATAACCGGTGCACCTGCGTGATATTTGGCCCGAAAATTATGGGCAATACAGATGGAGCGGGATGCTGTTTTGTAATAAGAGGGTAGATGTCGCAAATGCAAAATACAGCGCTTGACAACGAGCTTTAATATTTTGAAGCTTGTAGAATAATTCTGGTAAAAATATGTTTTGTAAATATTTACGTAGCTGCGACATGCCAGCGAGTATGTGAAATGTTTTCTGTGTTGCTCTTAAAAGAGGTTGTCTTGTCAACCCAAGCCCTCTGGCATCAGGAATGACCCATTTACCTCATTCTGTCTTTGAATGCATATTTAAGAGTAAAATGAACTGAGCTTTTCTTAATGACTATGTCTTTAACATGTTTCCTTTAAAATATATGCTCTAGACTAAAACAAAAAAAAACAATTGTTTTAATCACACTACAAAATATACTATAAATTGTGATCAAAATATCCACATACTCATATCAATTTATGGAATCGGTAATAATCAAGTTATTACATCAATCATCTGTTATATCATCTGTTTTTATTATTGTTCAAATTATGATAAGTAGTTTGCTAAGTAGTTTAAGTTATGGGGCATCAGATAAACATACGTAAATACATCTTTTTAAAGATGGGAAATCATCACATGACTTCTTTCTGGGCGGAGCAGAAGAGAGTGTCAGACTCTTACTGACTAAAACCCATCCATCGGTAACTCTTTCGAACAAAATCTGCAACCCTGGCAGGACACATACATACATACCGATCAAAATCATAACCCTCCTTCTTGCCTCGTCGTAGTCGGGTAACGAGGGAATGTTTGCAGATAAAGAACAAAATTATGCTAATAAAGATGTATGAAAGAATGTTAATGCATTAATTGTGAATAGAGCCGTCCCCAATGAGCTTGACCTGTTCATAGATATTGAATGTACAAACCGCATTGATTTGTCTCATCTTACAATTAACACAGATACAGAAATTGAATACCTATGACCTTTGCTATTGAAACTAGTCGTAACTATGAAATAAATATTTTATATCATTAAGGGAAAACCACAAAACAATGATTACCTACGATTATCTGAACTTATATAGTAATATTACATAGAGATTGTTTGACAGGATTCTGTACGCAAAAATGTGTACAATTTTGATCTATCTATCTGTTTGTTCCACCTTATCCTCGAATTGGCTGGACCGATTTTAACGAGCTTTCACTGACAGGTAGCTGATTTTATAAGGAGTAAAAAAGAATTAACGTTCTGCGCAAAAAAAAATAAAACCCCGCAGTTATCCATTATTTACGCCGACGAAGTCGCGGCATAATCTAGTAAATTTTTATTAGAAACAAAGAACAAGAAATAATGAAAATGTATTTATTCGCGCCGCTAATTCGGTATTCCGCCAAAAAATAATAAGAAATATAAAATGTTAATTAATGAAACAAAACAAGAAATATTCGTTCCTATTCCGTTAATTACCGGAGACAGTAAGTTTAATTTACTTGAAACTTTTGCTTCCCCAACTGGCGAAGTGGACTGCAAAGCCCCGAATTTAAAAGCGGGTGCCGCAAGCAAACTCTGCGGTAGCCGTGAGAATGCTAGAGAATGGTGTGAACACGTACAAAATGTTTACTTTTCCTTTGTGAAGCTAGTTTCCTAGCCGGTGCAAAGGATCGGCGACGAGCGGATGGCAAATGTTTGCTTTTACTCGCATTTATGTTTGTTTGTTAACGTAAAAGGAGATGCAGTCCTAAGAATGTTCTGTTTAATGAAAAAGTGAGTATAAACTCTATTGAAGCTTACAAAGATGTGTACAAAGCAAGTTGAGAGAAAATAAACATTTCATGTGTCAGTTTCTTCATTTTTATTTGTCATAAATAAATAAATTGTTATAACTGCAGACATTTACAAAATGTCTGTGTTCTTTTCATACACTAAATACTCTACTACAGTTATATAAATATGATTTACAACGGGTATAAAAAGATACTTCGCGAAGCCGAAAAATACTTAAAATCAGTGTATTTTTTAATCACACCACAAAATGAAGTCTTTTCCCTGCTTTAATTTTTGTTTGAAGTTACACTTGACACCCGAGTTTTATTATTGACACTATCTATTTGTGACTATCTGTCTCTGGCATCTCATGTATGGATATTAACTAGCTCGGCAATAAACAGTTGGTACTATTTGTTTTAATAATAATATGTCTTTATTACACACTGTATAGGAACTCTTGCCTACGATTTCGTCCTTGACGAAGTCAAAAATACTCTTAGTTCAGGCCTGTCACTAAATCCTTTCCAGACAGACAAGCAGACAGAAAGAGTTATTTTCGCATTTATAATATTAGTATGGATACCAAGATAGTCTCAAGTTTAGTGGTTCCGCCAAGATCTCCGCCTCTGACTTGCATTCTTGTAAGACAAACGGTGAGACGGGTGGTGGACTTAAGGACTTTTACTGTTATTGTTATTTGGACTAGGAATGTTTGCCATTCTTGACTACTGGATGCCGGGCAATATGGATTTCAAATGCATTTTCTTTTGTTTGATATTTACAGGGGATTTTAAAGTAATTCCTTCTCTATAGCGTACTTTTGTTTGCTAATGTTCTACGACTAACCTGATTCTTTCGTGCGCTTACAAATGGTAGTTGTGAGTTACGAGGCTTTGTCTGAGCACTTTGAACATTTTAAATATACAGGTAGAATTTGCAAGTAAGCTATGACATAACTTCAAAGTGTATGCTTGCGTCTTTGAGAGTATTTGAAGTAAGTTATCAAGAGGAAGTTCGTTCGAAAATAAAACTGTTTAAATATTTTATTATACCCATTAGGTACGTACAAGGGGAATATGTTTCTTGCTGCAAATAAGTAAGTGTAAGTTCCTATAAGTAAAAATATGAAAATAATAATACCAGCCTATTTTTGTCCTACTACAGGCCATAAGCCCCTTCTTGTACAGAGAAGACACGAGGCGAATTAACGATTTCAGACTTACATACAATTATAAGTCCACATTTCCTCACGATATCTACAAGTAACTAATCATAAAATTAGTTCAACAAAAGTTACAATTTTTTTAAAAACAGTTCATTTAACACAATGGGATGTTGTTAATTGAACTTACAAAACAAAAGCAATTAATTTGCAAACATAAAGCAACGAGTTACCAAAATAGCTCAACAAAGTTCCGTTAACAGTAATTTAAGTATGAGTAAACCGTCAAACTGTAAAGTTACGGTGACGCCTCATTAACCTGTCTGTGCTACACTTGAGACTCATTGTGTCAGTAATCGACTCCTTCAATCGTTTGTTTATACGGCCCAGCGATCAGACGGTAATGAAAACGTGATATAACCTAAATTATGTTCACTTTAAGGACGTGGAGAACTATGTTTATGTTTAAAGTAAGACTAAACTTTGGTTCACAGTAATATAAACATTAAACACAAATAAATACTTATATTTATTGTGATGTTTGATTTATGGAAACTTAAGTGTCCATTTGAAATTTTTAGAAATAGGTGGTACTTATTAAGATTTTATGCATTTGAATCTGTAGGTCAAGGGTCGGCAAGTAATTTTTATTGGAGTCCGGATAGGGTTGAAATATTTAATCGAGTCCAGAAAAAAAACCCCACTCATAATTCTAGTATAAAGAAAAAGATTCCTAGGTAAGTTCTAAAACAAAAAAAAATTAATCTATCGTAATGATCGGAAAAACATACAACTTTCGGGTTCGTTAAATAACTTAAATAAAATCCTGCAATTCTAAACGAGAGTCATATCTATACACATCAAAAGTGTCTAGGGATCAAGATGTATTTGGTAATAATAATATATTGATCCCTAGACACTTTTGATGTGTGTAATTATAGACCCTACCAATTAAATAGTCAATACCAGTAAACTTACTACCAAGAAACAACATTCTAAGCAAATGACAAAACTGTTGAAGAATCTCCCATCAAGATAATAATCTTCATATGAATTAATTAGAGCTTGACTTCAGTTTGTTGTATCATGCTCCTTTTACTACACATATTATTCACGACAACTTATACAAGCGCATATCAAAGACACTCGTAACAAAAAATGACATAATAAAAAATATTACAAACGTGCATCGTTAAAACATAATTTACTTCGTGACTGTTAATATAAAAAATGTCATCAAAACTTCAAATTAGCTAACAACTTACTTACAAGCCATAAAGCAAAGTGACAGGGTGTCTCGAACGCTCTAATCAAATCTAATCCAGTTAAAACTTTTCCAATAAGCCTCCCCCACAGATGCATTCCTTCACCAACATCGTAAATGTTAGCAGAATGAGTCACGGATTTAAATGTACCATAGTCTCCTACAGGTTTGGTCTTGGATATGTAAGCCTTGGGCCACTATTGATAATCCTTAACTACACAATAGAATAATGGATTAAAAAAATCTTTACATTCCGTAAGCTTCGTGTGTTCGTCGCTGAAGGGTTCCTCAGGGAACTGTCTTAGGTCCATTAATTTTAGCGTTTTGTAACAAAGTTGTGAGACAACACAGGCTAACAAAAACCAAACAGTCAGTAGTTGGACGTAATTTTTCAGGACATATTAAAGTTTACAAAAATAATTTGTTTATATTTTTATAATACCTAAATAAAACCTACCACAAACATACATACCATATTATACACTGATAAAAAGGCAAACTGTTGCATGACTAACCTATATTATCATGACCAACATTTTAATATCCTTACTTCGCATGAAGCCAAGCATAATTATCGTTAATCAATATTTTAGTATCCATAACAACGCAGCAATCATTCAGTCATGAGGTTTAACAGAATTGTTCACTAATTTCTTCTAAATTATCTCGACCCCTGGAAGTAAAGAAATTGGTAGAAATAATCTTATTCCAGTTGTCGGGATACCAAAACTTGATCTCGCGTCTAGCCGACGGGCTATTTAACTAATGAGATAAATCTCCAACCTTGGGGTAGATTTTTACCCCAAGCAAGTGAACAAGTAATCTTTCAATCTTTTAATGACATAAGTTTGGGTACGCGATGATTGTCGGATTTTTCGCTCCGATCAAGAGGATTACAAAAAGTCCCAGTTGGGTACAATAAATTAAGACGTTTATGAAAGTGTTGGTAATCTGAAAAGATTTTCCAAATACTTTATTTTGGTTGGATAATATTTGTGTTTGAGATTGCGAATAGAACAAAATTTGTTTAAGTTATTTTAATAATTTTATTTGAATGAATAGACTCGCCCCCTATTACATGGGACTTAAACGTAACCGGCGAAATGTGGGTGTAATAATGGGTACACTTCTGCCTCCCTTCAGAGATTACAGACGTGATGTTAATTTTAATATTGCTTAAAAATTACGAACTGATAAAAGTGTTTAAATGTTTTTCTAAAAAGTTGCGACATTGCAGACTTTTATTTACAAAAGAGAAATGATTACTACCTGCCTACTTAGGAAAAAACCTATTACCAAGGTGAACCAAGTCTAATTTTTGTCTGCCAACTTCTGCAAAGTAATTCTCTCCGTTAAAATCAACTCAAACACTACACCAAATTGTTATACTTGTCTTATAAACAAACAGCTATTTAATTACCATAATCTCCATAAATTTTGTTGAAGCATCGGAAAATTTATGTACAGTATAAAAAGAGCAAAATATTAATCAAAGAAACAACGGTGATGGTATCATCAGTCACATAACACCATCCCCTAGACAATGAGCGCGATGAAATGGAAACGATCAAAAATGTAATCCATTTCCTTGTTGTGGATGGTTCATGAGACAATAACGCAAAGATATAAATGATCTTCCAAGTATGACACCTACGCTAGTCTTTAATATTCAGAATAGATACACGATATGTTTTATTCATACTTAGTTACTTTATCGCACTATTACAAAATATATGGGCATTTGCATGAGTTTATGACGGAATATAAATTCTATCTGTCTTCATTGATTTCTTTATCCATTGCTGCCTTTCAAGGCACGCAAGTCACTGACATTCAATTTCTTTAGGTCGTCTCACGCCCCGTACATCGGCGCCTCGATACGTGACTTCTGTTCAACGGCTCGGAATATTTTATTTCCACGGTTCATATATCTTTATTATTAAAAAGTAAGCGTATCGCATAACTTTGTGAAGCGAGCAAGGTAAATGATTTCGTACCGTATATTTACTACTTGTGTACGTTTTCAAGAATTTGGGTGATTCATAATTTTTATTTATTTAGTTATTTAAAATGGAAAATTTTTTAGATGTATACCTACTGCAAAAATGTATACTTGTAAAATAATTATGTAACGTGTATAATACTTAAATACCTACTTCACTTCACTGAATAATATGTACCTCCATTTGCTTTATAGATCATCTTTAATTACTGTAATAAAGTTTTGAATAATTATTCCACCAATATTTTTCATATAGGTACATAATATAACTCTTATCTCTCGTCCATTTTGCTTACCTAAAGCCATCTTATTTTATCTTTATAGGATCAATAACTATTTACATTTAATAAGGGAGGAGTACTACAGAATCATTTTACGGTAAAGTCCTCCCTCTGATGCCGTTTCGTTACGCCATTATTCAGAATAAGGGGACTGAGCACTTAGCGACATTGGTCTTATTGTTATTTTTGAAACTCGTTTGAATGTCATGTCAAAATGTAAAAAAAAATTGCAAAGACTTTTAAAGGTATACATATGATTTCCATGGAGATTTGCACATCAAATTAGCGTGACATTTTCAAACTATCTAGGGATGTTGAAAATACTAGCTAAAGCAAATTTGATAACTGAGTGGACTTCGATGTACTTAATCAAAGAATTTAATAAGTCGAGTAAGGTTATCATAATTTTTCATTACCTGAACCATTCATTGATGTGAACCAAAATTAGATAGTTCAATTTTTGTCCTCACTAAAAATACCTAAAAATAATAAAAGTGGTGGTGGTGGTGGTGGTGTTGTTATGGTATTCTATAATATTTTCATAGAATACCATAACAACACAAACTAGTTCAAGTTCACAGCACTGAATAATCAGACAAAGCAACGGATATACGTAACTACAAACAAAGACAGTAAATAAATTAATAATGATTTGAGTATGAAGGGCTTAACATCGCAATTGAAACTTCCGTCGCCCATACATCATGCGATATTTCGTACGACATGACGGATCGTAGAGAGCCCGCTTAAGTAGGACAGCCATGCTGAACTGCGAACTACTTTAATTTAATCTGTTTCCATTGTAATCGTTGATTAATTGTGTCATTTCAACGTGTCATCTTCAAGTGTTGTTGTGGGACGTTGATGTTAATCAGCAACAAGAGAAATTACTAAGAAATGCGATATGCATTTGTCATATTCAAGATTTACATTGTCGTACTCATCATTTTTAACTTTTGCTTCCAAGCGTACTACATCTTCTCTTCTTAGATTTCGTTTCACTTGTCCATTATCATTATTAAGTGATACGATAATTGAACGCAATTTAGTCAAGGAATCAGAGTCGATCTTAATTTTTCACAATTAGCAACATCAGACATCTTCCCTGACGTCAAGTCAAGTCTGCTCAGTAGCTACGGGTCTCCCAATGGACCATGTCGTTAATTGCCATAATCATTGCACTTAGCAACCGGATAAGGATCTTGGCAGGTTTAATATTTTAGTATAAGCAGACGCTGACTGCTTATATGTATCCAATATATCGCCGTCAATTGTAAGGCAAACAAAATTGAAAAAGTAAATGAATTTTCCAGTTTTAATTAAAACGTTTCATATATTGACTCGACAATATCCAGCTGTATCTACATAAAACCAGGTATGTTGAAACATAACAATATTAATGTAAAACCGCGTGTCATCGTGTATCAGACATGTCCTGATATTAAAGTTTGTCATTTTGTCGTGGAACTGACGGCTGATAGCCACAGCGCTTTGGGAATTCGTAACATGTTCGGGTTAAATGCATTTTGTTATTATATTTCACATTCGAGCATCTCTGTTATCTTTCAATGTACTAAATGAAAATGCTTTGTGTACATTCGGAATAATTATTTTTATTACAGTCATAAAAATGTTTTAACCGAGTTTCTCTCTTTTAATGTTTGAAACGTTTCGGCGAAGTAATGACTACATGAAAACATTACTGTCCGAATTAAAACATTAGTAAAACCTTTATTAAAATATATCACTCTTGTTGATAAAAAAATGCTCGCATTTACTTTTAATTGAGTTAAACAACGTTAATGTTAAATAATGTCTTTGTACATTACATTGTAAAATTGACCCGTCTTTTGTCTTTAAAATTGATTCTATTCACGCAAAAGCATCAATTTCTTTAAGTGTCTTCGACTAATCTGTCCCAAGTCCATTAGTAACCTCTGGTTTTAGAGTCATTAATCCACTATGGACACTGGACAGTTGACTGACATCATGTGAAGGGGAGACGCACAGTACATGAATAATTTCTTTTGTGAAAGTATGTGTGAAAAGTTATGAGAAAATCGCTCTTGAGGCCGTTAAGGTGATTGGCGCACGATTTTTGTTATGGCGTTCACTTTACTACTGTATATCACGATTTGATAGTTAACCATGAGTTTTTATGGGCATAGTAAATGCGGTATCTTTTAACCTTTTCTCTGTAGCCTACGTGTGTATACAGGCTGACTTTTAATTTACTGCGCTTCGTTCAGAAGGTGAAAGTACTCATGAATGCGAACAACTTTTTCTATTTCTATGGGACCAATTCTGAAATATAAAAAAAAATTGCTGTACAAAATTGCACTACATCACGATCAAAACGAACGATCGTACGAACAGCTGTTGTTTTTTTACATGTTTATCAGACTACCTATATGTATATTTTATACAAAAATTATTGCTAAGAAATTATAATTTTATTTGGTTCAAGGTTAAGACAAGTTATAAAATACTTTTTCATTAAAAAACAGGATTTTTGACTATCAATATCTCCGAAACCAAAAGCTTCCCAGGTATGATTCAAAAAAAGAATATGACAGCAATAATGAGAAGAATATGGAACTCTCAGCTTTGTTAAGTGTTTTTACACCCGCCATTGATTAGAGGAAACTGAAAATGCTGTTTTAACTTAAAAATCAAAGAAAGTATTTATAGCTTGTCGGCCAAAGCACTTACACAAGTAGTTAACAAAAATAAAGAAAGAAAGGGAAGGCCAGCATACAATACCATGCATTCCTTAAATTCCTGACACCTCAGTAGTAAACAAAAAAGTTTGTTTCTTTTTTTGATGTAGCAACCGGAATCAAGGCGCATACACTTTAAGGCCGTCACGACTCATTTAGGTTGGACACCCATCCGCCAAGCAGACAGATTGATCACATTTCAAAACTTTACAACTTCCTCATAAAATAGTTCTGTACTTAAGGGCTTAACATAAGCGCGCGGAGTAAACTTAACGTAGGTATATTTGATCGATTAAAATTTTTTTATTGTGTGGATCTTTAATCTGTATTAAACTTATCTTGACATTCTCATCAATTAATCTAAACATAAAACCTAAGAGTAATTATAAAATTACAAAATATGTACAATTTATAAAAAACGACAGAAAGGAAGAACCTCATAGGGCATTAAAAAAATTCGTCCGCGTCGCTGTCAATGGGGCAAGTGCCCAAAATGCTGACAGCGACAAAAAAAAACTTTACTTTGAAAGTATTAATAATTAATGTCAATGGGTAATTCTAATTGTGCCTATCGTATAAAAATTCAACACGAAAATCGACTCGAGGGTCGATTTCTTTAAGGCCCAAAGCAATATGTATTTGATACAATTCTCGTAAAATAAATATCATTATTAGTATATCATTAGTGTAACCAGAGGTCTCGTCAGTAAACTACAAAATACATACCATTAGGGAAATAATGTTGCTCATTTGTGTCACTCAAAAGTTTGATTTAAATATGAGTATTATTTGAAAAATTAACATGGAACTAGGGCAGGAAGATGATGATTTAAATAAATAAAGGGTATCTTTGATTGTCATGTGGTTTTTTAAATAGTAGACAATGGCACCTAAATAAAAGAATATGAGAAAAAATATCAATTTTGCCCTAAATTTGAATGGAATTATACTTTAGCGCTTGCACCTAGCACGAGGACCTAGCCTCTAGTTGTATAGGGCATATCGAATTTGAGGAAATGTTTTTTTATGCAAACGTTGCCTTATACTAACGCAGGGAGGGGTCGCCCTAGGAAGACCTACACTGACCTTATTGGTGAGAAAGGTGAGGTGCGGAGTACTCATAACCGGCGTGCTTGTATGACGAGATGTATGAACGTAGATGAGGCAAAAGGAGTATGTAAGGATCGTAGCAGGTGGCGCTCTGTAGTTTCTGCGTACCCCCATGGGAAAAAAGCGTGAGTTTATGTATGTATGTGTTGCTCCACACTAGGAATTTCTCCTATATCATGGATGAAGTTACCAATATATAATATACTAATATATATATATAATAATCTCACATAATACAAACAATGCTTTTAAAGTGTTTCGTCTCTGTCACTCATGTGTAACGACAGACTTTTCCAAAGCTTGCTGGATCGTTTTAACGAGCGGCCACTGTAAATACTTTGACCTAATAAAACATGTTTCAAACAAGAACCTTTAAAGCAAATAAAGTGTTGTCCTACAAAAGAATCGTAAACATGAGCTTAAAGCTTTACATCGTGTGCGAACATAAACATCGAACGTTTCTCTAAACAGAGTAAAGGTTTATTCGCAACATTCCAATGGACTCCATTTTATTCGAGAATCCCAGTGGGAACAGGGTTACCGTACGAATCACTAACCCACTAACAATGAGCTTTAAAAGAGAAGTCCCATGCCATTTGGATGTTTTAAACTTGGAACTGCTCGGGTAACATTTTAGACGTTTTTACTAAATATTCCTTTTGCTACAGCTTGCAGGATATTTTTCTGTAAAGTGAAGCCCTCTTGTGCGACTAATAATAATAATACTAGCCTATATACATATAGGCAAAGGCCTCTTCTTATATAGAGAAGGCATGAGCATTGATTACCACGCTTGCTCAAGGCAGAATAGCTATAATAAGTGTTTCATTTCATCTTTATTCATTCATTCTGATGTAGTCCCGTTAAGACTCTTGTTTAACGCAAACATTTAATTATTGTCTTTTCATCCTGTACCAAAATGATTCATTTATAATTAGTTTCATATTTATTAAAATAAACGTTACAGAATAAACAGAACAAGAATCGCAAAAAAAAAATCTCATGAAGATTTTAATTAAATATTACGTAATCAGAAACCAGCATTGGAATAAAAACAAGTAGGATAGGTACTTAGGTACTAATTTACGTTACAAAACAGGAATAAAATTATGCCAATACAGGAGGTAGTGCTGTGCTCAAAATAGCGTTTGTGCAAAAATAGCCGGCTATTTCCCACAGCGAGTGCCATGGGCAACGTAAACAATTCTAGTTGGATTGCAAGTTCATTGGCTTTTAAAGCCAGAATCTGGAAGCCGATCACGAAAAGGTGAACCGATCACTGTAAAAAACTTATATAAATGAGTGATAAAAATGTTAAAATATTATTTATAATTAGCCTATACTGTCCCACTGCTGGACAAAGGCCTCGCCCCATTCCTTCCATCGGTCACGACATTAAGGTACGTCTTTCCAATTCTCAAGGAACCCGTCTAAGTCGTCCCACCATCTCCTTCGTGGTTTACCACAGCCACTTGAAATAACCTGACAGCTTTATAGGTATAGGTACCTTTCCATAGAAATAATAGGTAAGTACCTACTTAGACAAAAGATGACGTAAAAAATATTAAAAGAGACAACTTTTTCTTCCCTTCTTGCTTAAGTATTACTTATACAGTTTTCTTCGTCATTTTTTATTAAAAACTACGCTACACGCGTTTAACTTGAAACTTTCTTTTGCAACTAATTTAAAGTTATTCTTGGCCAACACTTCAATGGCTATGGATGAGCTGCGGTGTATTCAATTATTGCGAATATTTTTCCTGGAATTGAAGTTCGAATAAACGAATCAAATGGTTTTTTTTATGCGATAGTAATCGATGTAATCAAGTGACACAAAGGCGGATCATTAATTCGATAGCAGCAATAAACAACAAAAACATTTAACTGGCTTCGCGTTCCCGACTGAATCTTAATGCACGTTAATCTAAATTTCAATGGATCTGGAATAGGGTTGTCGTTTGCCGATGTGCACTTGGCCCCTTAGCTGAATGTTATCGCGCATTTCAATCAATATATTTTTAAGTAAATGCCGGTTATGCTCTAAACAATGTTAGGTGTACTGTCGTAGGTATATACCCAAATTTAGCAAATAACATTTCTTACTTTTCAAGGGACGATACAAAAGAATTCGTTTCCATCAATCAACTTTGTTGCTTTGAGCGACCCGCCGTAAATCGCTCTGCGTCTTTTTTAAAACAAATCCTTTACATTTTGTTTCGTTTCGCTTTCCCAGCATTTCCCATTTCTACTGGACATTGCCTGTTCCAAACTTAGTCGTTCGTATAAATTCGGTACCCAATTTTATTCGAAATGTGCGAGATTTTAAGTTTACCGGTTCCAACCCTAGTAACAAAATTGATGGCGCCAAAAGTAAACGATTTCAACTCGTTACCTCTGTTTTGTTATTTACAGTATTTTAAACTCGCTAAATTGTATTTGCTTTTCACAGTAAACTAATAAAATAGGTTGAAAAAGTAGTTTATTTATCAATTAATTGGGTTTGAAATTCTGTGTAATGGTTTTGATAACCTAAATAATTATTATATACAGGTTTAATCCAATCGACAGACTGACTTGAATGAAATGATTTCCAAAAAATACTGAGTAGAGATATAAAACATTAAATGTTAGACATTAATTATTTTAACAGATAGGTAATAACTTTTTTTACACATCTTTCAGTGTATTTGTGATTTTTTTGAACTTTAAACCTCTAGTTGGAAATAAAAAGTCATTCACCTATTTTTCGCAGCATAAATTCATGTCAATATTAATCTATCGTAAAGCCATTGTCTACAGAATTCGTTTGATGTACGAGTGAAAAAATCGCTTCCCAATCGTTATTTTCGCACCGGTATTAATTCGTATTGTATTGTTATTGCGCCCATTAATCATCATTGTTTTATTGTTAGCTTTGATATAACAAACATATGTCGAGGAACAACTGGACGTGCTTTTAACAACAAATAGAAACGTTAAGTTGCGATAAGATCCGTTATATCTTCAAACAACTTGAGAATTTTAAACGTTCGATATGAGTGGAATTAAAACAATGTGTGGATTGCCTCGTCAAGTGGTCGCAAAGCGCGACTGCTCGGCCGGTCTTGAGTTCGATTCCCAGGTCGGGCAAAGTGTTATTGTGATTTTTCGAGGAATAATTTCTCAGTAGCAGTCTCAGAGACTGGCCCGGTTGATGGCAATAGGCTCGCCCCCTATTACATGGGACTTAAACATAACTGGCGAAATGTGGGTGTGCTAATGGGTACACCTCTGCCTAACCCTTTGGGGATTACAGGCGTGATGTTATGTTATGTGTTAAAACAATGTATTGTTTAAATCCTTTTCTGGTTGTTATTCTGGGAACTACACTAGATTTATCGACTAGAACCCATGACATTTAAAAAAAAAACTACCCTTAAGGGTTTTACTCAACCACTGTAAGGCTTCAACATCAATAAGCTCAAAAACAGCACCACCCCAAAATTAAGCTCACAACAAAAACTGTCACTTGACAAAAAACAAACAATCAATAACGATTTGCAGTTAAGCATAGTTCATTGTGCTAAATGTTCGAGCCATTGAACGACAAAGCCAGCGACATCTTGCTGACAATAGGGTGTTCAGTACCACAACGTACCACAATGGGCGTTCGGGACCAAATCGTTCCACAATGCCCTCGGAAGCCACTCGATATCCGCCACTAATAAAAACCGGATCCCGGATACCGCGATACCGAACACGGCGACTACACTTTTTGTCCGCAAAAAAAGAGAAACCCCCAAAATTTAGAGCCCACTCATAAAGTTTGGAGTTTTAAATTTAGAAGCCGTTTCTGTTATCAGCTTTATCGTTTGAGTATAGGTCTGCTATGATATAGTCATAGGTGAATATTTCATCGTCGAGCACGATATTTACATTTATTGCTAGAAAAATAATAAAATATTAAGTTTTTTTCAAATAAACCATTTACAGGTTTTTAGTAATAAACCATTTTGAATTCGAGGTCAGAAAGTTGAAGCTAGTTGCTCGTTCCAAACAGTAGGTTCCTATGGAGAAGGATGAGAAAGAATTTTTAAGGACACTACTAATTTATAAAAATAAAAACATGCAGGTTAATGTTATATTATTTTTGTTTTATAACTGTCCAATGAAGGATAATGACGGTTAATAATTTATGTTGAATATAAGAATCCATTTATAAATTTGAAAAATGTAGCTACAAGTTACGCTGTAATTAAGTCGACAAAAAATCGACTTAATTACAACTTTACAAACATTTAGATTCTCTTTGATATTAATGATAGCTCATAATTAAATTGTTTATTCCCTTGATGCTAGTTTAATTTATAATTATTTTATCCATTGAAGTTTAATCAATATTCTTCACTGTTATTATGCCTTGACACAGTTATGTTAGTCAGTTTGTGGCGTTAGAACTAATATAATAAAAAAATAATAATAATAAATAAATAAATAAAAATGTTTATTGCATTTTCATAAGGATTTTACATACAAGGTTTGGAGAACACCTTTTAAGCAAAAAGATGCTTGTGTTAAGGTGTCTCTGCTCATCCACTTAGCAATATAATTTATAAAACCAGTAAAGACAACAAGCATGACTGCCTCGTTGGTCTAGTGGACGCAAAGCGCGACTGGTAAGCATGAGGTCTTGGATTCGATTCCCAGGTCAGGTAAAATGATACTGGGACTTAAACATTACTAGCGAAGTGTAAGTGTACTAATGGGTACACCTCTGCCTAATCACTACCCTAATCACGCCTGTATAGCATATCTGCTATAGAAAAGAATCCAATTTAAACTTATAGTTTTGATAAGAGGTTTCCCAGCTAGCATCGTACATTTTTCCATTGAAATTACTCGTATCACTTGACTTTTACGCACGCACGTCACCCACAGATGAATCCTTGTAATAAAAATGTATCTCACACATTCAGCAAATACCCCTGTCACACGAGGAAAAGTGTAAAACCCGCCTTCCACAGGCAAAAACACACAATAGTAAGACGATATGTCTCGAGGTTACCAAACAAGCCACCCCAATAGAAAACAAATTGACATTTCAATGGAGCTCGCCCGAGGACCAGCCTATTTGCAATTCAAAGAACCACTCTTCAATAACATGCCAACGTATGGAAATAAGTGCGTTTTGAAAAGGATCTGATTTCTGTAGATCCGCGAGAATATGTTTATAAGAAAGTTTTTTTTCGAATATTCGGATGTTTGCGGAAAGTTCGGTCAAAGAAACTGTTTGAAAAAAATGTGCTTATTTTTATGAAAATGTTGAATGGAATCGACATTTTTTTTCATTCATAAAGTCTTTGTATACTGCAACACTCAAATGAGATGCTTAGGAAGTGTTTCATATTTATTTTACAAGCTTGAGAAACTCCTATTCATTATTTGAGCATTCATTAAGTACCATCAACATCTACAAAATAAAGAGGATACATTCATATTCTAAGTCTTAATTTGTTGCCACAGTATTCATAACCACTGTCCCTGTACTCAACAACTTAATAGCACAGTAATAAAGTTATTCTATGTGGAATCGTAGCAAAACAAATAAACTCATGTGACGTAAAGTGCATTAACAAAGTTCCCTTACCCCGAATGAGTCAGGCTCCCTGCGGGGAAGACGCGCCCCCCTGCAGGGTAATTCAACGAGTACCTACTGATACTACATTTATTATGGTTTCCTATACAAAACTTGTTATAGAAACTTGTGAGCCTTTTCAAATCGAAGAAATTGGACCAGTTTTTATATGGTTTTTATCAAGTTTTTGCAAGATAATCATTTGCACAAATTCACTTTTTGTTCCGATTCCATTTTCTGATCGATCAGCGGTAATATTCTGAATTTTAAAAATCGAATGAACATAAACTACTTTCCTTTGTTCTAGAAATATTGATTGACAAAGTAGTAGTTAGTAATTTAATGACTGTAATCAAAGAAACCTTTCTACCAACCGAGGCATTTTACAACGTACCTAAGTAAAAGTTTTAATATGAAATTACAGCAATAAGTTCCGTAATGCAAGTTTATTATCGCGATGACGGATATTGAATTAAAATCCACTCTACGGTGGCTTACTTATTGACGTATTGTTCTATTACTGATAAAGATTGCAAGAGAAATTTCTATTAAAGTGATGAAGGTACACTCAACAAAAGAAATAGGCATGGCAGGTTCGTCAGATGTAGTTGATTTTTTCTTAGAAACCGATGAATATTTTCAAATGTAATTCAATTAAATATAAAGTAGATAATAAATAGTCCATTAATTAAGTTCCATCGGTTTCTAAGAAAACTACAACTATATTTGACGACCCGGAATAGATACCTATCTCTTTTGTAGACTGTGCGTACTGTTCTTTATTAAACTTGCGGCTAAAACTCCCATGTAAATCATATAAGCCGAAACGGGTACGTTCAAACGACGACAGAAAACGTAATCATCTGGTACCCATCCACTCGTAAAAAGCAATCTTTCTTTTAAAACGACGACAATGTGAAAGTATGGCGTTTAATATTAAGAGCATTACGTCACACATTTTTTGTGGGATCTTTATGAAAAATAGACTCATTTTGGATTACTCATACTAAATGTTGAAAGCGATGAATCATTTTATCTACAATGAGGTAAGAGAGGGAAAAGGCTTTGAGATTCAAGTAATCGGTTGCGATTGTTCTGATTATTTGAGGTACCTACTTAATCATTATGAAGGAATATTGTAGCAATGATTACCTAATTAACGTTAAAACTATGTAAATGTGCATTAAGGAGGTCTTCTTCTTACTCGGTTTTCATTTGCCTTTCAAATTTTTCAACCAAAATGTATCAATTTGGTTGAACCGTATGAGATTGCCGTAACATTATTCAACTATTTTAATGATTACACAAAATAAAACTATTACACGTAAAGATCAAAGCCGAAACAACGCCCTTATTAATCACTACTGTTACGTAATAAAACATCTTAATACACCAGCGTCTATGAAGTGACATAATTATCTAATAACAGTCCGCACACGTGTTCACACAACCATCACCCAACGAACATTTAATCTGATATTACGAAATCGTACATCTGCACGGTATTAAGTAATCGTACGAATCGTACAATGGTTGCTACACGTGGTCCCCGCAGTTACGAAGAACAATAAAAATCATTTTAATGCCCTAACATATTTTGTGGGCCCGAAATGTGCGACATAATTGTCGTTAACAAGAAAACGTAATACAGTCGTGCGTTCATGCGAAGTTTACGACTTCGTGAGTGGAAGAAAAATATCGATTTTAATTGTGACGATAAGGAATGCATTGTTTTTGTTGCGTGCCAATATCGGTGTGGAATCTGAAGGAATTTTAATTACTAATAATATTTTTTTTTTCTTTCGATTTATTTCAAAATAAAAATTCTAGTGTTAAATGAGTCAACAGTTAAATGTAAAACGGAAATGGGCGCCGACAGGATATTATAAATATGAACAAATTAATCTTAACTCTTCTTATACATCCATTAACAAATCGATAAAATATATCCTTATCAATTGACACAACAATTTAAATTTAAATCCCTTCACACAAACATGTGGGTAGTTCAACAAAATGCACATTTCATTCATTGCCTTCATCTGTTTATGAGTTGCATCAACAGGTCTTTGTTTCCCCGTGACGTAATCGAAACCGAAATTAGAAAACAGAACGAAATGTTCTTTGTTCAAATGGTAAAAATCCGTTAACAGACTTCATATTTCGAACACATTTGTAATAATAAAACTTTGAGAGCTCTAGCAGAACTATGTTTGTGGTTATTTATATTTGGGGGAGTTCAAATTAAATTTTATTAGCCGTCAAAAAAGGTCCTTTGTCTCGAGTTCTTTTGTTGATTGTCAAATGTTGTAATAAAATTATATTGACTGGGACTTTGTACATATTTTATAAGCATTCGTTGTGTTTCATTCCCGTTCTGTGGTCCTTAAAGTTGCTCAGTAAAATTATGGTCCATAAATTATTCCGCACATTTTTGTGAGTGTATACGTAGGTAGGTACATTTGAACTGTACGCAGCCTTATTTAGAGGGTCTGTATTCTGTGGTACCGAAAGTAAAAATTTATGAAGCTGTACATGAAGTGTATATTCATTAGGAGATGTTAATTAAAACTGAATGAGTTCTCAATTTGGACGCAGTAAAAACAAGGGCCATCAAGTGAACCTGAAGTAATTTCCTCAACGTTAGATACTCGTGTAGTGTAACGACAAATTTATTACCGACTATTTATAGTCGGGCGCTAAAACTCAAGCGGAGGTTATCGTGAGTGTGCGCCGAGCTTTACGAGTGCACAGCTTGCGATAGTACTAATTTGTAGCACAGTTTGGACTTAATCTTATCTTAATTGCAGAACACTTGAGATTAACCGAAAAAATCTAAAATAAGTTGGGCAGTTTTTTTACCAGTAGCTGCTTCGAAATATGATGATAAGTTTAGGTTCGCTGTACGTACCTATAACAAAAAAGTATACAGTTAGAGAAGTAAAAAAATAATTAAAAGACGAAGAACTAAGTTAATTAAAACAACAATAACTTCGTAATCATTAATCTGCGCATAAGTTAATGGAAAGAAAGTGTAAACAAAATATAATTATTTTTATAATTAAATTAGTTTCAATCGTGTCTGAAATAATTAAATTTGAAAATAAATTAACTATTTTGCATCGGTGTTATAATTATAATTTAATTGTTATAATCCGTATCACGTCCGATGCTTGGTTTATTAATTCCAATATACATATTATTTTAGGTCATTCATTCATCTATGTAAAGAACTATTGAGAATAAAAACTTGCTCATTTGCCTTTTCCTAATTCTTTGTTATTTTTGTTTTGAATAAAATAACTTTGCCTTACACTACATATTTCTCCTGAATCGTGGGTGCGTATACAAACATATAAACTTACATACACAAACAGCCATTCCCGGAACAACTATCTGTAGGCCATACAAATATTTGTTGAATCGAACAGCGCCAACAATGTCGTCAAAAATAAATTAAATTAAACCTAAAGGGAACTCTAAACTGAATATTTTTGGAATACATGTGTTCGCATCGAACACAAACGGAATCCCACAACCCAATTAATGGGAAATGCCGACGTTACACAAATGGTTGTTAGACTTTTGGGCTTTTGACTGACCGTATCGTATTCTCATCGTATTCTGAGGTCAAGCCCTGTCCTAATAACTTTTCTTTTGTTTCGCGTTTTAAAATACTCATTATTGTTCCCCGCCCTAAGGGGAGGAAGGGGGCGAGATCTGTCACACTCGGACTCAGACTGACAGTTACTGACTAAAAATTACCCTTTCGTTCCCTTTATCCCCGAAGCATACGCGCCTTCCGCGATCCCTGACTGGTGCTCAAAACAAACATGACTTCAAAAACTTGTACAACGAACAACAGTACTAGCTAAGCGTATTATTTCATTCAGAACCGGTATATTTCGATCGTGATTTAGCAGGAAAGCAACTGCAAATCGGTAAATTACGTTTGATTTCCAGAATACAGTAATAATTGCAGCGAGTAGTCATTACTTGCCTATCTATAAATCGAATAAGTAACCGTCCACACACTGCGATTTGCTGAGTTTTATTGCGATTGACGAGTGTCGATAAGTCCGGCCCCACGCCCGCCCCATCCAATTACTTACAGTACGAGACTTTGTGAGGACGCGTCCTTATCTAAATTTCATCTGAAGAAGTCGCAGAATCAAGCCGCTTGCCCTTTTATGCGATTGTATCGTGATAGAAACATCGCAATTCTATTTTATATGGACACGTATAGTCAGATAAGGTACTGATGATATCGATTGATACAATTGTGAATTATAATGGAAAATGTTGTTGTACTTTTGTTGTGCATCGATACAACATGTACCTATTGACTGCGTTCGTATAGTACAGGGATGGTGAACCAATGACACGTGTACCAGTGGTGACATGCGACAAAATAATTCGGGCTCACCAATAAAAATTGACAAATCTATGATTGAATCTAATTTGCAACAGCAAAAGTCACATTAACCTTTTCTTTTATTTAAATTTCTAGTTGCAAAAAAAAGAGTTTAAAGTTAACACTATCTACTTTTATTTTCCACCCTTACATCACGAAGTAAAGATACTTTGACGGCATATTCTTTTTCATAAGTAATGGAACGTTTACCAAAAAAGGTTCTCCATCCCTGGTATAGTACAACAATATTGTTGGTGCACTTAGAAAACACATTGATTTACGATACTCCCTATTTTCCTTAGTCTATAAATCGCTTGAAGGAGTACGAGTCTCTTAGTATGTTGGGATTAAGTCAAGCGTACCTTTCCATTGTATGAGAAAAGTTGTGTATGTATACAAGAGTTGGGTAAGCAATTTGGTTTGGCAATAGAAACAAAACTAACATTGAGTATCAACCTTATTGCAATATTATCTTTGTCTTCAGTGTTGTTTACTATTAAACGGTTTCCAGACTGCCTCGTAGGCCTAGTGGTCGCAAAGCGTGACTACTGAGCATGAGGTCTTGGGTTCGATTCCTAGGTCGGGCAAAATGTTATGTTGTGTGTGAATTCCATTTAAATACAAATTCTTTAACATAAAAATTCACGACACGCATTAGCGTTGGCACATTGACTTGGTTGGTACGCGTTTTTTTTTAACTTTTAGCTAGTTATAAGCTACATTATAACAAAATATATGTTTTCCTAAAATAAAAATTATAAAATATTTATTTATTAAACTTTATGCACATCATGTAAAAAATAAATACATTGTACAAAGGCGGACTTAATGCCTTGGGCTTTTTCGAAGTTTTTTCCTATTTATTTGCGTAAATACAATTCCGATACCACAAAAGTATAAGCCGAAATTAAAATTCGAATTTAAAAATATGTCTAAACACGACCAAAATTACAGCCCTCAATCAAAAAACAAAAACAAACAAATAGTAAAATAATTAAATAATTTGAAAAGGCAATAGGAACCTATGTAATTGGAACTGGCACACGAATTTTAATCAGGCAGGTGAATCCGGTTAATCAAAGTTAGTCTTAAGTTTCGTACCGGAGGATTCCCCGGTTTTCAATTTTCCAGTTGATTTATCCAAGGAGGTTTAGATAAGCTGTAGGCGGTAGGGGGAACGTATGGGGTACTTTCTTATTTGGCAACTGGATGAAAAATGACGACACGGTTGCGACAGTGTCTGAGCGATTGACTGAGTCGCGAGTGCGATTTCCGAACAGAACTAATATTTGTATGGTCTACAGGTAGTTGTTTTGGGTTTGGTTGTTTGTGTTTGTGAGTTTATGTGTTTGTAAATTCGCAAATGTTACACGGGACCTTCCTAGTGCGGAGCAACGTTTTTTTTTTGTTTTTAAGAAAAATATCCTTTGTTAAATAATAATAAATAGGCAATAGGCTCGCCCCCTGTTACATGGGACTTAAATATAACTGGCGAAATGTGAGTGTACTAATGAGTACACCTCTGCCTAACCCTTCGGGGATTGCAGGCGTTATGTTATGTTATCCTTTGTTAGCATATTATTTTTTCATATTTTCCTGACGATTTTTTTTACAACCTTCAAAGTCGGATGTTGCAATAGCTGAGTAATGATAGGTTCTAGGAATGATTCTTGAAGTGATTAATATTAAATATTTTGGTAAATGCACAAACGCAAATTTTACGCACGATAAAAAAATCTTGATTAGAAGAAAATAAACAAAATGTATATTTTTTAAGGAAAGCAATGATTAAAGCAATTTCTTAAGTAAATGTTTCTAAAACAAAAGAAAGACTATCTACGTAATAAATGACTATGAGGAACAACGATGTTATTTTATTACACAGTTAGAAATAACGATATTGTATACCGTTTCAAAACGCATAAATTTTTCAATTGAAACATAACAACGAAACGATCGCGTAACAAATATGGCAATATCAATTATAGATTTCTATTTTCACACTATCAATGGCAGCTCTATCTATACTATCTATCACTATCACTACATATTATAAAATAAAGTCGCTTTCCCTGTCTGTTTGTCTGTCTGTCCCTATATATGCTTAGATCTTTAAAACTACGCAACGGATTTTGATGCGGTTTTTTTTAATAGATAGAGTGATTCAAGAGGAAGGTTTATATGTATAATACATGCACCCGTGCGAAGCCGGGGCGGGTCGCTAGTTAGTAATATAATAAAGCTAAAGAGTTTAGTTTGTTTGTTTATTTAAACGCACTAATCTCCACTGACTTTCACCTTGACCAGAGATTATGTATTGCCATTTAACGTGGCAATGCCGCTAGTCTTTTGAGCACTTTTGTGATGCCATTTAGTTTGACGTTTTTATTAATGATTGGTTTAAGAAACCAATAATTATTTTTAAAATACTGTCCTTATGTATGTCTTTGTGCATGAACCTTTGTATACATATACCATTCATAAATGAATTCAAAAATACTTTTCTGCTGTCGGCATTCATGTGTACAGTAAGCTAAATATAACTGACGAGGGGCGTCTAAACTATTACCGACGTAATGGAATCCAATTAATAACGTTTTCTGGTTTCTATTATTATATTCCTTACCTTACCTACCTTCTATTATTAATATTCAATTTATAATAAAGCCACTCAAGTTTACATCAGGGGCTTGAGTTTAATTGTAATTGACATAATTATTGTAGGTTTTCTTTCATCTATGAGTTGCTGATTTAGACGATGCGAGAAATATCGTGCAAGTTGTGGCACGGTCAACAACGAAAGTCAATTAACAATGTTACTTTTTATATCATTTAAACAGACACGATACACATAATGTACCTACTGGCTTTTGCGTTTTACTTTAAATATTGTACTTAATAATTAGGATTTAAAGTCATAAATGTTAATCGACTTTTGTTGCTGACTGTACATTTCCGTCAATGATCGGTCACATGACACGACAACCGCGCGGTCCCGCAATGTACGGCAAATCGTACGATATTCCTCGCATCGTCTAAATCAGTTTTCAATCTTATTGTTTACATTTTTTTTCAATTTTCGTATCAATCAAAAGCTTTGATTAAAATTTAGGTACATCAATAATGAAAAGGTACGAATCTACAATCGCACTCCAGCGAAAAAAAGGAAAGAAATATTTAGGGAATGCCATCGGGTCTTATTGAAAATCCGAAAAATATTTTTCAACATCGGATCGTGCGGAATCAAAGCGGAAATACTCGGAACGTTTAATCAGACGAAGAAGTAATTTTAATCAGGTTGGCTTTTCGTTCAGAATAAATAAACAGGGGCAGGTAGTTATAGCTAAGTCGCTCGCCTGCGGGAAATAATGAATATACCACTGTGACGTCACATATCTTAAGAACTGTCCAGTGCACATTTCACCTCTTGTGTATCACGCCACGAGCGCCCATCGCTCTCAGGCAAGGACTAACTTAAGTGCCGAACATGAGGTGTTGGGTTGGATTCCCAGGTCGGGCAAAATGTTATTGGTTATTTTCATTAAGAATTTCTCAGTAGCAGCCTCAGAATCTGGATTTGGGCCCAGTTGATGGCAACAGGCTCGCCGCCTATTATATGGGACTTCTACTAATGGGTATACCGCTGCTTAACCCTTCAAGTATTACAGGCGTGATGTTGTGTTTTTTCTCTGTCAAAACTTGTTTAAGATTATTTCTTTTACGTCTACATAAGTACACAGCTATTTTTATATCGTAAATGTTTGTAATGGTAATATCAATTCTAAGAAATATGGAATATTCTGAAGAGAAATTCTCAATCGAACAGAAAGCATTGTGTGTTAAAGACGTTTTGTGAGCCGTTTCTAAAGAAAACTGATCTAAAATATCACATTAAGAAATAAAAAAATCTTTCTTTCTTTTGAAGAAATCTCGGATCTTAAGGTTTTGTGGATTAAATATTACTGTTAAGCTGGTTTTCGTTATTAATAAAGGGTAATGAGGAAGTTTGCCGAGGTTAACTTCTAAGTACTTTAACCTACTAATTGAATAAATATTTAAATACTAAGATCGAAGGATTCGTCTCTCAAGTAGTAGGTATTTAGACTGTTTTGCATATACATATTAATATGTCACTTATACTAAGTAGGTATTATAAATTCGAT
The DNA here is from genome assembly GCA_949316365.1 of Hoplodrina blanda. NCBI lineage: Eukaryota > Metazoa > Arthropoda > Insecta > Lepidoptera > Noctuidae > Hoplodrina > Hoplodrina blanda. The sequence continues at coordinate 6,638,573 of OX438589.1, read as the reverse complement.
ATTTTGGATGGATATTTGTTACTTAATCACATCAAAGCGGCTCAAAGGATCTGGATGAAAGGCACAAAGATAAATTATAATCTGGGATAGCACACATAGGCTTCATAGGGTTCCAGTAGAATAACATATTAACTTTGACGTAGATGAAGTCGAGGCCGGAACCTAGTATAACATACAAAGTTTTTATGACATCCTCAAAGTAGGGATGTAATTATACACTCATCTTACCAAAGCAAGTCTTCATTAAATCTTATAATTGCTATAGCTCCATTCAAAGCCCATAAAGCGAGCGTTTCAAACAATTTTACAACACACCACATTCCGGAAACTCAATAAAAGATGCCATTTGTATTTTCTTTCAACGTCTCATTTTGGAACAATACGCCTAATGTAATGCCACAAATGAATAAGGAATTCCGGGAGGGGCGTCCCAAACTAGGGGGAAATTTAAGGAATAGCGCACGTTTACGATTACCCGACTAAATTGTTGGGCAGAACAAATTCGCAATTTCTATTATTACTACGTACGGCTAGATAATAAAGTCGAATCCGGCACGTAGATATTAATTTCGCGTAATAACATGGTCCGATTTCACATAGAAATGTTCGGAGTAAGACTCATTGAAAACGGTGCGTGTTATTAAAATACTGAGGTGAAATCAATTTTTTATGGCTATTTAGAGGTATGAGAAACAGGGAATAAAGTTTCTCATCTTCCGTTGAAAAGGGAGGATCCTCCGACCAGACGGTGTTGTGTCTGGTGGGCTACTGTCCGACGGCTGTTGTCGGGATTTTGTATAATTGCGCGACGTAGAAATTGTCGTGTTCTGTGCGATAGATGTCGCTACAGCTATTTTACTAACGCACACCTGGAAATCGCACGATTAAAAGTCGCACATAAACTGAATCGGCGACAACGGAAGAAGTACCAAAGTGAATCGGCTCGGATCGGCCATGGCTTGATTAATTCGTTAAGACGCTTTCACGGCAAGATATAAAAATAGACAGGTCATCTTTTGTCCTATCCTCACCAATTTGCTTTCACCCATTATTACTTTCGATGCCTATTCAAAACTTCGCGGCTCATTTTATTAATACGCTAATCGATTTTACAATACCATATTATTTTATACTACCATTTTACAAATAATCACACGTTTTCTATACTAAATAATTGTTTGTTTTGTGTAAAAGCTGTGTTTTACAAATGTTTTATGAAATCGGTTTATTGTACCAGAATATTGTTTTCTTTTTATTTTCGAATAATTTTATCGCACTACTGATGTCTTAAAAGCATTTAGCTTTTTTATACTTAAATAATATATTATAGCAACCAATTAAAAAAAACAACGGTTTTATACAGTAATATTCTTAAAGTGGATTGTATAAATTACATAATTATAACTAGTAGATAGACAGATAATTATAATAAGCTTAATTACATTTTCGTTATAAAAACACACTACACAGGAAAACATCTTTATTTACATTACAACGCAAATTAAATAATAAAAGGTAACAATTAATTTCGAATTTATTTTTCATTTGCAGTTTAATTAATTATCTGTGCAAATGACGTAGAAGAACGAAATGAAATGGTACTGACCGTAAAATGCTGCATATTTACATTCGCAACCATATGAAGACTCTTTGATGTTCAAGTATATTTAATTTGAATTTGGAATTCGAAACATTTAAATACTTTGTAAGTAGTGAAGGGAAGTCACGCTTCAACATTTTTATAAAGAAATAATCGATATGACCGACGAAGCGAATAACTTTTCCTTAAATAGGGGGTAGATAGGTACGAATAATTAGTTTAATTTTCTTTTTTGTTTAGATTACAACATCTATATACAGGTTTTTAGAGGAAAATTGTACGTTATTTAATCGTTTCTAAATATTTACCAACATGAAAATGAATAGTCGATACTGTTCTTAGAACATATTATGCGATTAACCAAAGTTTTTGTAGGACTCGCTCCCTCGACGCTAATAAAACCACACGCGTAGATAACGAAAATATTATTAGACTGTAGATTAAATATTTTGAACTATTCTTTAAAACCGTCTGTTTTTATAGACATGCAAAAAAACACGTGCTTAGATCTCAAAAAAAATTAGTGCTTCATCTACACTAATATATATAATATTATAAAGAGGAAAGATTAGTATTTTTGTGTGTGTGTATGTTTGTAATGAATGAACTCAAAAACTACTGAACCGATTTGAAAAATTCTTTCACTGTTGGGAAGCTAGACTATCCCCGGGTGACATAGGCTATATATATTTTGAAAAAGTTAAAGATCCGTGAGGAAAATCACGCGAACGAAGTCGTGGGGAGAGTGCTAGTTATATTATATACTAGCTTCTGCCTGTGGCTTCGCTCGCGTAAAAGTAACTTTCCGTAAAGTAGTAAGTTGAACTATTATCCCAAAGAAACACATTACTGTGATATAAAGTAGGTATCCTATGTACTAATCCAGGACATGGTCTATCTATGTGCCAATTTTCATCCTAATCTGTTCAACGGTTTCCCGTGATTGAGTAACAAAACATCCAAACATCTAAACATTTAAAATATTAGTAGGTCTGCACTTAATCTGAACATCAATAGGGTCACCATAAATCAATTTAAACAAATTGGGATTTCCCAAGAAAAACATGTTTTTTTTTCATAAAGCCGCAGGCACACCGGGGTACAAATATATTGTAAAACCACGCGTATACGGAACCCTCAATAAATTTTGATGGAGTATCGCTGGCTGTATTTTCACGGCTTACTGTTCTTCGTCCGGAAAATATAATAAGCGGGTTATAACATTTGCATATAGATCACCATGTCCCCTGTTAGCTATATTGTTATTTACACACATTTTCTTATGAGTGGGCATAAATAACGTCGAAACTCGAAAGCGCACATGCGTTCATATTTGCGTTGGATTTATTTTGCATATTTGTACCGCAAGTAATTAAAACCGATGGAGGTTTTAATAATATTGGCGTGATGAGTATGTGGACCCTTTGTAATATATTATCTGATGTTGACTTGTTCATGTATTAATTCATTATTAAATATGAAGCATTCGTGTGTGTTACATAATTGTATACAAAGAATCAACTCAATTTATCTTTAAGTACTTCCAAACTTTAACAAAGAACTATCCGAATTATAGAAGTTTTTTTTTTTGGTAATAATATCACCATTTGCAAAAATCTTTTCCGTAAGATAAACAAACAACCATCTCAAATATTCATAACCACAACCCTCAATAAAAGTTAAAATAAACAAAATCTTAACTTTCATGTTGATTTATTGATCATTTGTCATTGCCCCATCAAAATTCTGCATGTGTCACCGGCCCGCAAGGGGAGCAGGTAACGTCAGAGACAAAAATATGTACCCACTTATAAATTCAGCTTCGATTTTTCTCCTAAAAAAAATTATGAGGAGGTTTGCAAACAGTATCTTCACATACTAGACTTGTAAATTGTATCACATTTCATCAACCGATAGGTTATTTGCATTTAAATGTTAAGTACATACTAATTTTTGCCCTCGACTGTACACGAGACAGGAAAGACGTCAATACAGGAGCACGAAAGGGGACAGGAAAGCCGGTTATGGAAAACAGACTGTCTTCGTCAAAACCACCCAAGATGTTCTTAATAGACCAACGCATTACGTTTTTGTCGCATCTGCATCTGACATGGGAATCAACTCCGTCAAATTAAACTCTAATAATGACGTCAAATTCGAAATTAGTCGTGGACCAGATTCAACAAAGAATGGAAGTAATAAAACGACTATAATGGAATAGTTTGGTACGCCGAGATTTTCATTACATAAAGCTCTTTTATACGACGTGAAAGTAACAAAAAGTTTGACGTAGGTATGTTAACGAATGAGAATTCGGTTTTCCTGCTAACGTATATTATTATCTCTTAGTAAAAACAGATTTGGTTTGTCAATGAGCATGGAGCCTAGCCTAGTTTTATTGATAGTAGAAATTACTTTTAAAAATAAATCCCGTCCGCATTCCGGTCAGGACAGCCGATCTCAAACACAGATGAACTAACTCTTCCCTCACTTTCATAGTCTGTTAGAATGGCAATCCGACAGAACCGAGGAGAAATATGGTGTAGGACCAACGGCTTTAAACAACTTCCGAACTCTGGGCGTCTACTGAGTTTCTAATGGAAAAACCAATATTACTTGGAGTTGGCCACAGAGTACGACCACGACAGTAACTTCACATCACATGTATTTATAAGGTACCTACTATGTAGTTGTTAAATTAATGGATAAAGTTTGAAACACCATAATGCAGAACGAAATTCTACTTCCATAGTAAGTACTATCGCATTCGAAAGTAATTATAAAGGAAAAAAAACATAATAAAAAAGTTAACAGATCAACAAGTAGATAATGCGCATTATTGGCGAACGCACAATCGAAAACAGACCTTTCTCCTGAAGATCAATTAACTTTGACAAACGATGCTACCTAATATAAAGGCAATCTTAATCCACTTTGTAATTCCGGACAACTGATGGACCGCAAACTATCTTTTTTGGAGCAGCTCGTATCAATGACCTGTCAAAACGCTATTCTTCCATAGATTTTGTATGGCAAAAGACTACTGTGACGTCACTGTTGTGCCGATTCAATTGACTAACTATTTATTAATTTGAAAGCAATTAAAAATCAAACTATACTTACAGTTAATTGAAAATTAATCGGATTTTCAGGGCTTTCTTTCTTTATCGTGTGGGCAGTAAGGTTTTACGACCCCACACACCCGTGTCAGAGTTTCTAAACCGCTTCAAGGGCCTCAGACATGGTTTGAGTGGAACAGTAGTCTAGGTTTCCTCACGATGTTTTCCTTCACCGATGCCAGTGATGTCCAAGATAAACTTTAGAAAGTACATATGAATTAAAACAGACACATTAGTACTTGCCCAGATTTGAACCCACAACCTCATGCAGGAGAGGCGGGCGCCTTAACCACTGGGCCACCACGACACGTCAGGGCTAAAATGAGGTGTTTCTTTAGAGAAGTTATGTCTTGTAATTGTTAGCGTCAACTATCCAATTGCATAGTTATCTCAGCGACCATTCAAATGAACTGTACGAGGTGATCGCGCGTAAACTTCATGTCCCATTGAAATAGGTTTTGAGAGATGCAATTTCCTCAATTCTAACACAGACCCGGCCTTTGTCATCCGACGTTGTAACGCGAATCACGTAGCCCCCACTATTTTGACAAAATGAACGGACAATGTACGGATTTGAGCTTTCAAAAGCATTCGGTGTACGCTTAATGAGCCCCACGAAACCCAATTAGTGATTACTAACTATTCAGCATTGAACACACTTCACTCCACAATAAATGATTTAGATAAACTTTAGTACCTACAGTTATGGGTGTAAAAAGAAAATAACTATTCTATCCATATTCTTTTTATCGTGACTTTACCTTGGACCCTTCCTACTTTTGGCAGTGGTCCGACCGCCGGCGAGAAAACGACTTACTATCGGCGATTTTCTCTCTCAAGAAACGCACAATAAATGTACATTTCGTGTAAACGAAAGAGATGCATATAGGTATTAAAAGTTGCTTTCTGACTGTGTGCACTGCCGGCGACGACTCGCTTTACTAGTTTTGTCGCTGAGCGACGAGCTTTCAAAAATAAACTCGCTCAGCGATACTCATTCAGCGATGCTCGCTCGCTTGATCATTTCTTTACAGTGCGGCAGGACTGAGCGACCGCAGGCGAGTGGCGCGAGTAATCGCTCGTCGCACTTGCACACTCGCTTATAGCCCGGCGATAAAACTATCGAAACTATACACGCTTCCCGCTGATCGCTAACTCTTTTACAGTTTCTAGTTCTACTCGTTTCTCGTTCATCGTCGGCGGTCGGACCACTGCCTTAAGTCTTTAGTCAATTTTTATGAAAACCGTTTCATATTGGTGTACCTCTCCTGTGGTTCGTAACGTGATGCTTTAAATACCTATAGTCTTTACTATTCCTCATGAATTTCAAGCTATCATTTTTTTTCCAATCCGGCTAGCAATTTTAAAGATTAACGCGTTTAAACAAACTAACCAAAACATCTCTTTAGTTTTATAATATGAGTAACAGACTAGGTATGTAGGTACTTAAAATTTTTTACGCAGTTTGTACTTGAAACATTTTCATTCAAAATTGAACTCTATAACGTCGCTCAATATTGAATACGGAAACTTGGTGAGCGCAATAGTTGGATTTGGAATAATTGAATTAAATCTAGCTAGAATACTCAGCACAAACACAAGTTCGATGTGCGAATTGAATGCCACCACCAATCCGGCGGTGGTTCCAATGAATTGGAACCACCGCTTCCGACATAAAAGCAATTATAGGTTAAAGAATTGTTACACAAAAGTTAGCTTAATTCTTCCAAAAAGGGACAACCCTCAATCACTTAATGATTAAATTAATTATATCAAAATAATGAACGTGATGAGGCGAAAAGAGTATGTAAGGATCGTAGCAGGTGGCGTTCTGCGGTTTCTGCCTACCCCCATGGGAAAAAGGCGTGAGTTTATGTATGTATGTATGTATCAAAATAATTCAATATTCCAATTGTTTAGCATTACTAGGTATCCAGTAATAACAGTTCAATGTATATTCCAAACTAATGCTTGGAATAGATTCGAACTTCATATCCATCAAATTAAATACGAATAGAAAAATTAAGAAATTTTGACGTGGGTTGGATCATTTTATCAAAACTAAACCCGAGTATTGTATGCGGCGAACTAATCAACGTTTCAATCGTTACTTTCAAAGATTAGTACAAAACCACTTTATTTACAGCCTCTGTTAAAACAACATCTAATCCACTCTATACATCTCCTTTAAAAACAAAAGACCTAACTTTCTGGGTTACTTATCGATAAGTTCACTTTATCAAGATGAAGGCGCGGTTCGGCGTGATTTACAAAAGCTATACTCTTTCATTGTCTTAGTTCCGTTGAACGAAACAAATTGATTTTTTTGAGAGAAAGTGTATTAAACCACTGTTCAGTGAACGGTCTATCTATATAGGTATAATGGTGTTTATCTAACATCTTCAGGAGAATTGCTACTCCAAAACATTGATACAGCACCTTTAGGTAAGTTGTTCTTTAATAATGACTCCATCTGTCATTGTTATTTTGAGAGATATGAAATCACAAAGATTTTAGATAGCACGTAAACTTTGCGTTTTCCTTTGATTGTATAGGAAGTTGCTCTTTTTGCCATCATTAAGCCCCGGATACACTAGGGAACATTTTGTCCCGCAACATGACGCGCAACACTCAATCTACGTGACGCTGCAACGTTGCACATTGTCCCGCAACATGCCCCGCAACATTGTACGTGATGCGGGGCATGTTGCTTGCTCCATTTCTATAAACACTGACTAGTGTAGCCAGCAAAATGTTCCATGACAATTGTCGCGGGACACTTCACGTAGTTGTTGAGGGACATGTTCCGCAACATGTTTCTTCATTTGCCCCCTAATGTATCCCAGGCTTTAAATAGAAGCGTTACAATATATTTTAGCATAAAGCTAACAATTTTAAATGGTAATCAATCAGAATTCTAATTAGCGACAAAATTGACACCGCTTAATTTAAAAGCTTTTATATGAAATACCTAATGGAATATCAATATTGGATAATATTTAATGAACTAAACGATTTTAATTAGACTGTAGCTTCCGCTAATGAAATAGTGTAATATCGAGCACATTACACAAATTAAACATTGTGTTTATTTTAAAATTACCGTTACATTTGTAGAATTTTATAAAATAATAACTGAAATAAGCAAAATATTGGAGTATAAAAAAGAAAAAATATATATTGAATTTATATTTAGACAAACTAAAGAAAGAAAGCAGCGTTTATTCATAAAATTGTTTGTTCTGTATATAAAATATATAAATATAAAAAAGAAATACAATGGAAATGTTGACATAAACCCAGCTACTGTGATTTACAAAATTACATTATATCAAACGAAAAGAACAAAGCGGAGCCGACATTGTGAAGCCATAGTAAATGTCAATCTCACAATGAACTCACTCGTACGGCTTCGCGGTTCCACTTTAATTTTATAATTATTTTTACCATTTTATATTAGTACAATGACTGTTAATAAATATTGGAAATTTTCTATGTAAGTATTCTGTTTGGTTTAGTCTGATTGTCTATAGGTAGATTATTGTTACGCAGTCCCTTCCACCCCTATTTTGTAACGAGTGGAAGGGATTCCACGCCGCGCCGTATTTAAAAGCGAAATACCACTCATACATTAATCACAAAATCTCAAAAACTACTTGAGCTATAAAGTTAAAATTTAGCAGCTAGGCAGCTTATAACTGCCAGTCTGCCAGGGTTGCGGATTTTGTTCGAAAGAATTACCGCTGCTCTGGAAAACAAAAGGCATTAGGAGGACCACACGGACGAAATCGCGGGCATAATTCCATTAGTAAATTACTTAAAATTACAATTTACTTGGATGATATTTGAATCTCCGTAGCACGATCAAAATGCGCATAAATCAAAAGTTTCGGACAATGCTCTTTCACTCGCTACGCTAAAGAAATGTAACTTTCAATCACTGAAAACATCTCAAAATATCTTATTTTGTGTTTGCTCTATTGACTGCCAAAAATTTCATTGAATACCAATACAGCGTTGGCCCCATTGTTAATGTAAAAGACCTTCATCACTCTTTAATCAATGGTAAGTATGGCCGAAACTCATAAATCGTCCTTCGCTGTCGAAGCACAAACCCATGATTTTGCACAAATCGCCGGTATGCGGACGACTGCTCGCAATTAATTGATTTAGAAATTGCGTTATGTTATGCAAACTCATCGTATAAAATATAAAACTGATTGTAGCAATGAGTAGGTTTCAAGCAAGTTACAAACTGAGATTTCGTTTAAAACGCTGATTTTTACACATGAAAAGCTTCTGATCTTTGCATTTTCCGAACACATCGTTATATTCTGATCCTAACTATTTGGCAAACGGAGCAACGTTCAAATAGGCGTTGATAAAAAGGATTTAATCGAAAGACGACATCGCAGGGATACTATGGAGGACCTAAATTGGCTTAGAACCGTGGAAGCCGTTCTGAATGAACTCTTCTACTAAAAAAAAGTCAGCAATTTTTATGGTAACTCGGCGTGGTGTTGAAAAATCATTCTAAACTTTATACGAAGAAAACTTATTCTTGAACTGAACTATTTTTTTTTATACACTCAGCAACGTTAAAGAGCATATAAATTCAAAATGTTGTGTAATACTAATAAACGATCAGCTTGCAAGTGCTTACACCGTAAAAACTTCAAGCGAAACTAAAGTTCCTCGTGCCAAGAAAAAGCTAAAGGTCTTTGTTCTCACCAGCCAAAACAAACGTTGTGTTTGGGCATTTGTTACAATAACAAACATTGGGGAACAAGCGTGCTCTACAGGGAATGGGCAAAAACGTGCCTAATCGAAGCGAATTGGAAATAAAAGCTCCATGATTCGGTGCCGACGTGTCAAGTTCCTTCAAATAAGGATTAAGAGCTCATTGTTAGCTAAATTCGCGGAACTTACCTGTTCCTACAACTCAAGCACTGAATGCTTGATTTATGATTTAATTTATTTTACTTTACGGGCAAGTGCTACAGCCTTTTTCATTTCTGCAGGTCGTAAATTTCGACCGTACGTGTAGTTTTATTCATAAAGTATATTTTTGTGATTTCGTAAACCTGGGTACGAACCCATATTTTTATTGCAAAACAAAATCTTTATTCTGTAAGGTGATGTAGAAGATATGTTGATAAATTCCTATGAAAGCTGCAACATCAATTAGACGTCTGCAAGTTGTAAGACGCTATTACCAGCACCCGGTGCCTGTCCCGGCGGGATCTCCGACGAAACAAGATATTTACCAAAGAAAATGTTTTGATCTGTACACGACAGGACACTGCTGGCATTGCAATATAGAAAAATGGCTTCAGAGGGGACGTTAATTGTGCAAACAACGGGGATACCATGTCGCAGCTATTTGCTGAAGAGTACAATAGCCTGAAACTATACGTTTGTATCATTCGACAAAAGGAAGCCTTTTGCAACAATTTCATATAGCCAATTAAACGGCCATTACGTGAGAAGAGACAGAAAAATGCGAGCTTTGAAAACGTAGAAAATGAAAGCAATTTGTAAATTGAAATATCACCAGCTTGTTATTCATAAAACGAGCGTCCGAAAATCATACACTCAATGCTTCACCATACTGTATACACGTCTGCTATACTTATCTACATTATGGATACAACTCAACCACATGTTCAGAATTTTAAGAGACAAGTCGACCACAAAATTGCAACCATATGTCGTAAACGCTTTTAAATTTGCAGAAAAAAAGTTACCTGAATACAAGTGGCCAACACTTGAAACAAAAAGATGATGAAAGATGCGACAAATGTTTTACAGTAAGTTGCTATAAAGTTAATGGGTCTACCACTTTGTAAAAGTAATTACAAGCTCAACTACGTTTTGGAATAAACTATCAAAGAAACAAAACAACAGCGATAACAAAGACGGGAATTCTAAAAACGCAACAATACAGTCAATGGACTCAAATGCAGGCGGCTACGAAATTAACTGGCGTTAAGTCATAAATTGAAAATGAGCCGAGTCGTGTACGCGTTCAAAGTGGCATGAAACGGCGAGTACCGATGACAGACGACGACACAGGGTGGTCGCGTTCCCGGCAATCATGCAGCGTATGGTATTTAAAACACGACAAAGCGTTCATGTGACTAGTTAACAAGGAATACTAAAATATTCACAAACGAGCGTTAAGGAAAGCCCTTGCAACAGTTGCAACGCAGGAGTTAATTTTCTATTCCATGAAAATGTAGTACTTACTCGTAGGTGCTACAGTTTATTCGCTACTACAATTTCATTTCCTGTTTTGTTTGTATTTTAGCTTCATTATATTATTATTATTGCTTTTTCCCCCATGGGAAAAAGGCGTGAGTTTATGTAGTACCTATGTATGTATGTATAATAATAATCTATACTAATATTATAAAGCTGCAGTGTTTGTTTGTTTGTTTGTTTGTTTGTTTGTTTGTTTGTTTGTTTGTTTGTTTGTTTGAACGCGCTAATCTCTGGAACTACTGGTCCGATTTGAAAAATTCTTTCAGTGTTAGATAGATTAGTTATCGAGGAAGGCTATAGGCTATATACCATTACGCTACGACCTACGGGAGCGGAGCAGTAACCAAAGACGCGGGTGTAACCGCGGCGGACAGCTATATATTATATTATTGTTTATATTTTATTATTATATTGTAATATTATTATTGTGTAATTGTGTTGTGTTGTATTGTATTATTATTATATTATTGTTTTATTATTATTTTTAGCTTTATTTTTTAAGATTTTTTTTATTTATTTTTTTGCTATAACATTATTTAGACTTGTTTGTTACAGCTGACTGCCTCGTTGATCTAATGGTCGCAAAAAGCGGCTGCTGAGCATAAGGTTTGGAGTTCGATTCCCAGGTCGGTCAAAGTGTTATTGGGTTTTTCCATCAGGAATTTCTCAGTAGCAGCTTTGGAGTCTGGATTTGTGCCCGGTTGATGGCAATAGGCTCGCCCCCTATTACATGGGACTTAACATAACGAAATGTGGGTGTTCTAATGGGTACCTACACGTATGCCCTTGGGGATTACAAGCGTGGTGTTATGTTTATGTTACAGCGGAATCTTTTTATGGCGGAACTTTTTCTCATTATCGAAATGGATTCGCTATAAATAAAACTCCCCAGTACCTAAATAGGAACACGTTTTAGTGCGTTAAAGTAAATACCTCCGCTGTAATATTTGGTTGAAAATATAAATTTTAAACAGAAATTCACGTAAGTACCCCTGGGCCCCCAGGGGTACGAGCTGGAGCCAATAAATTGCAAGCTAGGTTACTGTTATCAGCGCTCACCGCACTCAACCAAATGTTGAAAGTTTACTGGTTAGAATTTTGAAACTGCACAACATTCTAAAAGACTACCCACTAAAATTTCCCAGTTTATAATTTGTAGACAAAATAATTTTACCATTATATTTTCCATTTAATAATAATTGAGGATCATCTTAAAAGTTTTTTTGTTAAATGGTTTGGGTTTATTAAGGTCTTAAAATTATTCAAAAAGGTCAAAAAAAAGTTGGTTCACCCATAACTTTTATCTCGGTGTTACCCTTTTAAAATATAACTACTTGAACGTTTTATGAGTCAGTTCTAAAACTAATAAACTTGAGTATTTTATTAATGGCGCGGGGCCTATGATAGATGCTTTCGTTTCACCTAATTTATAACTGCCACTCACATACTGAGTGCTGACTGCCTCGTTGGTCTAGTGGTTAGTGACCCTGACTGCAAAGCCGGAGGTAGTGGGTTCGATTCCCACCCAGGACAAACTTTGTGTGATGAGCATAATTGTTGGTTCTGTGTCTGGGTGTAATTTATCTATAATATGTATGTATTTATAAATTATATAAGTATGTATATCAGTTGTCTGGTTACCATAACACAAGCTCTGCTTAGCTTGGGATCAGATGGCCGTGTGTGAGTTGTCCCAAGATATTTATTTAAAAAAAAAAAATTTAACATACTTGGAACACTGAATTGACGTATTTATACTGCAGTGAAATACATAATCTTATCATGTAGATTAGAGTTAGCATTTCTGGGTTTATGCACTGATCTTCAAAATCCAATGATGTGTATTTTAGAAGCGAACTCTGTACAAACGGATTGACGCTGTTTCTGCGAAATCCGATTTGTTGGTATGGGATTCGTCGGCATTTCAAATTCAGAAATTCGCACACTATCTGAGTATACTGTTCACTGTTTGTTTGCTATCTCAAAATAACGGTCAAAATCCTTCTATCTTGTTTGTTTGTTTGTTATGTTACTTTCAATTTGTTATTCCTGAAATTTTCTCCTTAAATTGAAAAGTGATTGTACAAAAATTAAAGTGGGTCATTCAATACTGAGTTATTACAACAAATCCCATGAAAACATTCTTAAAGTATAACTCCGAAAATGGGTCTCCAGGCTCTCAAGTTTAAGCTGAGTAAAACTTTTCTCTTCGTTTCTCGGTTGAACTAATATTTCTAAAATTTCCTAATTATCTTGTAATACTCCAGTAATTATAAGTTAATTTTACCAAACATGATTCATTGTACTTGTAAAGTGAAAATAGAACTCGGCTGTGTCTGGGGGTCCCCGCTGAATCAGTATTATTTTAACTGATCATGCAAAGTTTGATTCATTAATTAGTGGAACGAAAGGGTACGAGAAAATTGCTCGCTTAAATTGTGCACAAAAAACAAAGGGCAAAGCTAAATATAAGTTAAGCTTTATTAGCGGCAAAAGCGTTTATATTCATGGTTTGAATAATCTGCGTTTAAAAACTTTGCCGTTTTTTTGTCGTTTACTCCACTTGGCGTGCACTTAAAGTTGGCAAACTATAAACCACCTCACATATTGTCGTTATAAAGAGTTAATGAATGAACTTCGGGCACATTTTCAATGTTATGTACTTTGCAATGGAATAAAGTTAAGCGGTTCTCCTATTTGTGCCGACAAGCCGACATAATGTATTATCTCGCTGGCAAAGTTTTAGCGGAGCTACACTGTTCATTAAACAGGCGAATGAAGCAGAGTTTAATTTATACGCAAAGTACTATACAGTAACTGCAAAACAACGTTACAGTTTCGAGATTTGTTTTTGTGTTGCTCCACAAAAGTGGCACCGTTGTTGGTAGTTAAGTTTTTTTACTTTTTGGTCCTTGACTTCGTCTTTTGCTGTCAAGTCTTGTATCTCTGCCGTTATCAAAACACTCAAGGCAAACTTAAGCCAGACTTATTTTTGTACCGCGTTATCTGGATGCTGCGCTGTTCCTTGAGAGTTAAGTGAACCAATAATCTGGATTGGAGCATTAGTGCTGGATGCTACTTTTAAATTGTTTCTTGGAAATATGGAAATACACAGTTCAATATATTTAGCACAACGTAATATTAATTCAAATATAATTTGAAGTGCCAGACAAGCTAAATACTTATAGATACAGCTTCTAAAATAGGTGCCTAACACAAACATGTTTCGCTAACTCATGTTAGGATAATGTTTATGTGGAAACTGAAACCTAAGTTGCGACTTCGATAAACTAAATACAACTTGGCTGAACTTGTACTGCAAATCACATGTGAATATCCTAGAGAAGTTCTTAGTAACGACTTTGCTAAGATATGACGAGCGCATTGAACCTACAGCTGAGCTGACGGCTTCCAATCATAAACATTAGTCTCGCTTTGAGTTGCTAGTCGATAGCAATAAATTGAAGTTAAATTAGTTCCTCTGGGCCCACCAGACTTAAGTCTCAAGACTTGGTCGACTCCAACTAAACTATTCATAACAGTTAGCTGTACCTTTAGCAGTTTCCTCATGTGTAATTGATACGGCCACTGAAACCTTACAAACAAGTACGTAAAATGTATCTCTATTGTATTAGTGTAGCAGTGATAACTAATTTAATAAACTGTAACGTAACTTGTTTTGGTAGCTTTAGTAACTTCTAGAATAAAAATGGCTGTTTTCGTTGATAACCAATGTTTCCTTGCTTTTTTAATTTTGATAATAATTTATCACTAAACTTGTTTTTTATTCGTGTATCATTGCTTTTAATAACATCCCCTTAACCTGCACTTGAAGATGCCTACAGCACTTCGTGTATAGGTAATGTCCAACACTGCAATAACAGACTGATGTTACCAAGGTACCTGCCACTCACAAACTCGCACAACTCTCGCGAACAGGTAATGATTTATGAAGTGCGTACAAAGCGAGTGATACACAGAGGAGTCAGTTACATTAGACCGCATCAAAATAAGAAAAGGGACGGTATCAAAGGCAGTAAGGCGGCATCCCCAGGGGTAGAGTGTGGGGTCCTTTATTTATGGCCCGCGCCTTTGTTACACCGCTCCAGAAATATAAATAGTTCCCGTTGAAATATCGAAGACGAAGCTTTTTGAGGGTGCGATATTGTACAGAATTAATGATGTGGTCAGTATTTGAATTGGATTAGGGATACAACGAATGGATCGGCGCGAAACGCTAAAAGGCTTGGGCGTGTTTGTATGGCTTAGTAAAACATAAAACGGTGAAGTGAATTGAGTAGATCGGAGGGTTGAGTAAGTGGGTGCTGAGATTGCCCCAGGCTTGGGATACTAACTGTATTTTCAGGTAATAAATATGTAAAACACTTTAATGCATATTAAGAACTTACAAGCTATTAAAGCTAGGTGTGTTAGGTCAAATATTATAACATTTTGTACCGTCCAGGTACCTATAATCTGAAACAAAATCGTAAAAGAGAATTCTAATGGGAACCAATAAAAGTTTTATTAGGATCGCGTGTAGCATGTTTCAACGAAATCGTAAATATTATCCAAATAAGGGACGTTGATGCGTGTACGTTTATCTAGAAGGAAGGGAGATGTAATTCTTTAATAAAAATGTTATATGTTCACTTTCAACGGTTTATGGTGGCAACAAAACAGAATCGAACCCTAACCTTTTTGTATTAGTACGAATTTTATGACCTAAATTGGTGAATCGTGTCCAGAAACCAACTGACTGTGTGTAACATTGACTGGACTTTGAAATTGCTATTCTTTTATAACTGTTGTTTTATAAGGCGGTTTATAGAACAATACAGTTATAAAAGAATAGCAATTTTGCAAAACGTCGCAAAAACTAAATAAAATAAATACCTAAGTATATAAAAACGGAGGATTAAATGTGCAAATAAATCTTGTAACGTAAAATCTTTATTAAACGAAATGTAACTTTAAAACTGAAGATATCTTCACACATTCATCATGGTCGTTCACTACAGAAAAATATTCCCGCGGAAAATTCACACAGAATAAAAAGTGTCCGATGAAAAGCGATACGAAAGTAATTTGTCACGTCGGGTCTTAGAAGGAGTACACCGACCCCATTCACGACGATAACCGAGCTCCCTAGCCCACTTGTGGGATTACATACAGTTTTTATTCAGTCTAGTTTTTGACTGATACGTTTTTAAGCACACCCACATCAATTTTTATTTTCTATGCTATAGATGACGTAATCCTTTTAGTGTTCGACGTATCCGAACAGTAATCTTGTTATGGAGTTTTTCGCCTTTATTGAATGAATTGGGAAGCGTTTTACTTTGAGAGAAATAGAAACTGACACTTATTCCTAGGCTAATAGGAAAGAGGATTTAGGTCTCTCTAATGGATAGAAAGCTCTAAGGACATTGAGTCTTCCAATTCTATTGAAACTCTAAGTTAAAGATTTCGTGAAGTAACTTGTCAAAGCAAAACCACTTTCAGCTAGCAAACCGAACGGTAAATCAGGAAAACCCAAGGATGAAGCCGAATAACATTCAAAGGAAAATATGAAATCATTCAGCAACAGTATCTAGAATAGAAAAATATGCATCTCCATTCACGGCGCACAATGCGGACGGAACCCACACATTTATAAGCGCCCGACTTTTATATTGTCATCTCGTCCATATAGATAGGTTAGTGACCCCGGTCAGGACGCTCGTGTAATGTTTCATCAAGTGCATAATTCATACGCTGTCGTCTTCCTTGCAGGTATGTACTTCTGATAAAAATTCCTCACATTTTAGCCGTTAAACGCCAAAGCCAAGGCATTTGTGGGAGTTTATTTATGAATCACTCGGTAAAATCTCGATCGGTCGAAAGGAATGTATAGCCTTGGCATTCAAGAAAATACTGGAATCGTGAACCTGTTTTGCAGGAGACACTAACTCAGCCGACCTTCAACTTGGGAATGAAGAGTGAAACTTTGAATCACTAGAATTGCGAATAGACTTGCTTTTTATAATTTGATGGACTAAAGATTGCTGTACATGCAAGTTCTTGTTTTAATGCTACGCTAAAGCTTACGGTATTATAGCATCGTCGGTAATGAAAGTTAAAACAATGTTATAACTGTTCACTTACTTGTTTTTACAAAACCTTCGGACGATTACCATTTCCTGTGCGCCTTCTAAGCCTTTCATTTCTTGAATATAATGATGACAGTTAACGTTGTACGTTTTTGTTTGATCTGTCATCAAAGCGAAGTTTATTCTTAACAATATTTCCCTCTGTTTCTATTTTAATATTGTTCTCTTCTTTAGTGACATCTGAACTGATATTTGGACCAGCATTATCATTTAGACCTGGACTTATAATTCATACAAGTCTGAAATCGCCAATCCGTTTTGAACAAACGTAGTGATCAATGCTCTCGTGCCTTCTCTGTATGAGTAGCGTGCCGTCTCTGATTGAGAAGAGGGCTCGGCCCAGTATCATTTTTTTTAGCTAGCCGTTACTGTCCCACTCCTGGGCAAAGGCCTCCCCCCATTCCTTCCACTTTCCTCTGTGTTGTGCCTCCTCTCGCCCAGTTCCTGAGGAAGCCATCTACGGCGTCCCGCCATCTCCTCCTCGGTATTATTAGTATTTAATTGCCTATCTCTATTACCCTGTTTACTACAGGTCAATAGACACCTTCTATCTCTCGTGTTACGTGTACAATATTCAAAACGTCTCCATAATATTCCCCAAAATGTAAGTAATGGTCGTCTTATATCACGGTGGGCAGGCGACAATAACCATTGTCTGTGTCTCATGAATTCTGTGAGGAGATAGGTGCTATGAAGGTGATAACACTCTCCTGACCAGCTGGGAAATTTATGGCTTCATATTATACTGGAGATGACCTGGATGTGAGCGAGTGGCGTGCCTGAGTACAGCCATTTAGGTGCAGTTTGTTTTAAAAGTATTTTTTTCCTGTCGTTTATAAAGCTTAAATATTAATTTTCTTTTATAATAATGGATTAAGTAGCACAAAAATCCCAAAAAAAAAATTAAATCCTCTGTTTCTGAAATGTGGTACTAATTGTCAAGAGCGCGTAAACTGCTTTGATTGGTTGACTGTATTATCAACATCCAATTACAACAGCTTTTGCTTGCTTGTTAGTTTTTCATATGATTTTCGTTCGAAAAACCGGAAGTTGGACACAATTTTTTTTATAATAATTATTATTTAGAGGTATGAGGAAAAGAATGGAAAGTTACACATCCTTGAAAAGGAAGGATTCTCTGACCAGACGGGTTTTGTGTCTGGTGAGCTACTAACTGCCCGACGAGAATTGTAGTTCAAAGGTTCGATAGATATCGCCACAACTATAAAATATATTACGGCTACTGGTAATCTCTATATTTTACATACTCATAAAAAAATACTTGTCATCAACTATGTGCATATTTGTAAACTTATAAACTATTTTTATGTATCTACGAATACCTACCGGGTGTCAAGAATACGTGTGAAAACAAAAGAAAACTAACAATACTCCTACGAGCTTCTCAAAACATTTCTTTATAATAGTATCGTGTGTCGATATCGTTATCTATAGAAACACTCCCCTAGATATGTCAGTCTTTTGTTTCCCAATGCGAACAGATGACGCTCTTTGTGAGTCGATAGTAAATAGGAAGGTGAGCTTAATAAGGGCTTTTGTTTCACTTGTAACACTCGCTTTTATTAATAACATGTGCATTATTACTGTGGTAATAAGGCTCATATTAAAGTAAGGCAATACACACCGATGAGGAATTCATTGGAATAGTTCAGTGCACATTGTAAATTGCAAACGCAAAAAGTGATACCTAGCGACAAATTAAACAGTTTAATAACATTAAACAATGTCCTACGTTAAGCTCAAATTTTTATTTCAAAGAATTCCGCGGCTGTGTAAATTAAGCCTAAATCTTAACTCTAAAAATATATTCAGTTCCGGAGTGGAAAAAGATAAAGCGAAAACTCAAATTACAACTTATAATGTCTAGTAGGTACTTTATAATTCAGAAAGCGACTTCATAACTTTAAAAATTTAAAAGACCTCAAGAGACCGGACGTGACAGTATCTAAATTAGCAATTTAATAAAATATAACCTAATAAAAAAGTGGCGCTTCGTCACAGTAAAATTTACAATTTTAAGAGAAACTTGAATGAGAAATTACATCTATCTTTCATAAAAGCCGCATAGTATGGAGACTGCGCAAATACTGTTTAAATTAAATCCTGCTCGGCTTTTAATCCTGCTAAAAGCCTTCTTACACTGGCAGGAACGCGCGGTTTCTCGGCAAGGTGCGGTTGTGCAATGCACACATCATCATATCGTCGCGTACCTTTGACGTTTATGATGACGTCACGGTCTCGCAACATGAAAATGTAATAATAATAATGTTCTCCAGACCGATTTCTGTCACGCCAAGTACACAGAATATATTATAGTGCACAAGTGTGTGTGTAAACTGTAAACATAGGTTCACTCCCTCTTCCCTAACTCTCATAGTCCGATGGAACGGCAAAAACGGCAAAAAAATATCTATACAAATATTATAAAGCTGCAGTGTTTGTTTGTTTGTTTGAACGCGCTAATCTCTGGAACTACTGGTCCGATTTGAAAAATTCTTTCAGTGTTAGATAGATTAGTTATCGAGGAAGGCTATAGGCTATATACCATCACGCTACGACCTACGGGAGCGGAGCAGTGACCAAAGACGCAGGTGTAACCGCGGCGGACAGCTAGTCTATATCTATATCTATTCTATACATATAATAAAATTGTAGAAAAGTGGTGTCTGTACAATGGAAATATATAAAAAAAAAGTAGCAGGGGTTGTTATTATACCGATGCCGAACCCGAAATTGTAATTAAATTTTTTTTTGTCTGTTTGTCTGTTTGTCTGTTTGTCTGTTTGTCTGTGTGTTTGTGCACGCTAATCTTCGGAACTACTTGACGGATTTGAATGATTTTTTTTTTGTTGTATAGGTATTAAGTCCGGGCAACATATAGGCTATAATTTATCTTGGAAACTTGAACACCTGATGCACAACAGCAACAGACCAGCTAAACTATAAGAGATACAAAAATGGTACCATAGCAAAAATTGTTTCACGTGATGAGCATTTTCTGCTAAGAGAATAAATTTGAAGATCTGGAACACCTGATGTGGAACTTCAAGAGCCTAGCTACACTATAACATATATAGGAATGACGTCTTAGCAAGAGTTGTTCAGCCTGATGAGCACTCTCTGTTGTCGTATAAAATTTGAAGATCTGGAGCAGCTGATGTGGAACTCCAAGAGCCTAGCTATACTATAACATATAGGAATGACGTCTTAGCAAGAGTTGTTCAGCCTGATGAGCACTCTCTGTCGACGTATAAAGATTGTAGATCTGGAACACCTGTTGTGGAACTCCAAGAGCCCAGCTACACTATAATATATACAGGAATGACGTCTAGCAAAAGTTGTCCACCCTGATGAGCACTCTCTGTTGACGTATAAAAATTGAAGATCTGGAACACCTGATGTGGCAAATCAAAGCTCAATTTCACTGTATAATTATAAAATAACATAAGCTGGGAGTACCTCCACGCGGTGAAGGCGGTAACCGTTTAGGACTGATTTTCGATGAAATCTCGCTCATCCCGTTGTTTTCCCGTCCCCAGGCCTTAGAATTCTACATCAGACGTTTCAGATCTTTGATTTTGACGACCCCGTTGTCGCTGGCATAAGCAACAGAATCCGCGTACGAAGTCGCGGGCAGAAGCTAGTTAATTAATAAAAACTGTTTACGTTCCCCCTATTCTTGCTAACAACCCACCTAATGTAAGTTTACAAAAATTGTGTGTTTAAGATTCCAATTCACTTGCAAGCTAAGACCAGCTTTGTTTAAACTCAGATAGTGTCTTTACCAGTACATCTTGACATTTAAAAGGTTCATCTTGATCTGTAGCTGCCATAACTCAAGTTACGGCGTTGTTTTGACAGACATGTACCAAAACGTGAGATTATTAGTTATATTATAGTTATACTGTACAACAGAAATTGACCTTTATGGAATTATGAAAACGTTTAATTTGTCTTGGATGGGAATAATCATACAATTTGAACTTTAAAGTGACAAGAATTATGCAGACTGTTCTTCTGGCTCGTGACAAAAAAATAACTTACACCCCTGTCAATCTCTCGGTCTAACTGTCTGAAATTACAGCAACAACCGAGACTCTGTATTTTCAACCTCTTAGCTAGTGACACGTACCTATTCTGCAGTTATCTAAGTAAATTTATAAGAAACTAGCTTTTACCCGCGACTTCGTCTGCGTAAATTTCGTACCCCCGTTTTATCCCCTTAGGGGGTGAATCTTAGAAAATCCTTTCTTAGCAGACGTCTACTAACTATAAACTATTGTCATTGTCAAGCTATTGTCGATATTTAATGATGAGTGAGTGAGTGAGTGAACTTTAGCTTTTATATATTTACTTATAGAGTCATTTTTAAATAAAGACTTAAAATGTTCACATTACTTGGCATGACATTAAAGGTAGGTAATTACACTAAGACATAACATAAGAAAAACCTGTTATAATAGATGTAAGACAGGATAAATAAATAACAAATACTTGACAATTTTTACGACAAATTAAAGTCTTAGAAACCGGAGCCGTATGATTTTCTGTTCTATCAATAGATATCTATGCCATAGGTCGCATGAACATTTCTTCCTCAATGAACATGACTCAGCTCATTTACTACGAGTATTTTAACGCTAAACTCGAATGAAGACAGCAGGTAATGTTTCCGTCTTAAGTTTTAATAAGAAAACATACTGATGATCGCTCCGCTAAAGGGAAAACTTTCTGAATAGGTTGTTGTCGGTCTTAGGATCTTATCAAATACTGTGAAAACTTCGTTTTGTTCCGCCGTTGTAAAGTTGGGCCTACCGTGTAACAAAAGAAAGTTAATCATGGAGTTTAGTTTACTTCTTATTTCGAAAATGGAATTGAAGCTTTTTTTTTTAAAGAAAGCTTTTATCTATTTATGATTTGTAGTTCCTTTCTTAACTAATTTAGTTTACTTTTTATTTTGAAAATGGAATTTAAATTTTTTAAAAACAATGACCGGTTTAAAATGTTTGATTCGTAGTTCCATTTTCAAAATATTTTAGAATAATGGCGTAGGCTAAACTAAATCCTCAGTACCTACCAATTCTTTTTGACAACACGTTTGTTATTCATTTGAATAAGTTGAAGTTCAGCTATTACCTACAATGTTTTAACAGTAACCACGTAAATGACTTTAAACTCTCAAACATTTAGCTAACATTAATGTCATTTTGTGGGTTAAAAGAGAGCGGCAAAAAGAAAAATGTCATAAATTAATAAAAAAAAGGTCTCTTCATAATTACTTTACCGTCGAATGGCCTGGACACGTACCTGCAACAAGATTAACATACATAATTATTAACACTGTAGTCCCGTACTTAATGCGACTGGATTAACATAACGGAGGATTAAATTTAACCGCCTTTTGACGTTCTCAGCTGCTGAGTTTTACTGATACAACGAAGGGCAGAAATAATTTTGGATAATATTTGTGGAGCACAATTTTGTTGACGTGAAACAATACTTGACAAGAGCCTTGGATAGTGGAGCTTTGTGTTTAAAAGACACACAATTTCAATTTGATTTGGCATACCTACTCTCGATTTCTATGATATTATAATAATAATAATATAGCCTTTTTATTCAGATTTCTTAGGTAATTACAATGCATTTAAACTTATAATATACTAATACTGACTCATAAACTTTTTAACCTACTATCTGTTGCTTTGTTATCTTTCCTAGATCTGTTTGCCAATCGGCAAAGGCCTCCTCCAGCCTTTTCCATTCTTTCCTTTCCTGTGCCACCCTGTTCCACGTGACTCCGGCCACCTGTCTAATATCGTCGACCCATCTTTTTTGCGGTCTACCTTTCTTTCTCTTACCGTCTCTGGGATACCAGTGGGTCACTCTTTGGCTCCATTTGTTGCATCCTCTTATCACGTGACCAGCCCATCTCCATTTCAGTCTTTTGATCTTAGGGTTACATATTAAAAAATCAAAACATTCTCCAGCAAATTTCAAAAGAACAATAAACGAAATACCAAAGTTTAAAATAAAAATGGTCATTTGATCAAAAGTTTAGCTGACCAAAGTCTGGAATATCAATGTTTATATTATTTATTACACTATTGACCAAATCGTTTAATAGTCAAATGGATTACTGGATAAATTATTAATTATCAAATGGATTAACTGAAAAAGATAAAAATAATATTAATATATTAGCGAATAGCGCCTGTCTCATACAGATAGCCTTTGCAACAACATGATCGGTTTGCTAATACAAAATATCGAAAAGTATTAGGTTCGAAGGGGATGGCGGGGTCTGAAAGACCCCGCCATCCTAACCTAACCTGTCCATGTCGGGGTGCCCTAAGTCCCGAGCTCGCTTCGCTCGCTTACAAAACGTGACGATTTTCGATATTTTGTATTAGCAAACCGATCATGTTGTGCAAAGGCTTTCTGTATCAGACAGGCGCTATTCGCTAATATTAATATTATTTTTACCTTTTTCAAATTACTTCATGTTTGTATGTATACTATTTTGAGGCACTGTTATTTTAATCATAATTTTTGAACAAATTAATGTGTTAAAATTAATGATGTACTTCAAATATAAGTATACCTACATTTAAATCATTTGTGATTATAAAATTTGATTAGTTATGATTTGATATTTTAAAATTATATCTAGCAACTTTTGATCAGTCGTTCATTTGATGTCACATACATTGGGATTTTAAAATTTTTCTAAATAAATCATTTGGTCATTTAAATTTTGGTAATTCGTTTATTGTTCTTTTGAAATTTGCTCGAGAATATTTTGATTTTTTGATATGTAACCGATCTTAGTTGTTACATCTGTAGTTTTTGTTTTATTTCTGATGACGAAGTTTTTCAATCTGTCAGACTTTCTGATGTTTAGCATACTCCGTTCCATTGCGTACTGACAAGTTGATAGTTTGCTTAATATTTCATGATTTAGCGCCCATGATTGGCATCCGTACGTCAAAACAGGTAGAATGCAGGTGTTAAACAGTTTACTTTTGAGGTTTATTTGGAATTTTTTATCTTTCATAGCCTCTCTCAGGCTCCAGTATCTCTTCCAGCCATTAGTAATTCTTCTCGCCACTTCCTTTTGCATGGGTTCTTTTTGGGTTATGAGCTGTCCTAGATAGATGTACTCGTCAGTATAGTCTATTTCAGTGTTTCCTAGTTTAATAGTGTACTTGCTTCCGTTTGTCATAACTCTAGTTTTTTCCGGATTCAGTGTCAGTCCTACTTCCGCACTTTCTGCCGCAAGTTCTCCCAACATCTTGTTTAAGTCATCTGGTGTTTTGGCAAATAGCACTATATCGTCGGCGAACCTCAAGTGTGACAGCAATGCTCCATTAACGTTAATACCGAGGTGTTCCCAATTAAGTCGTCTGAAGATTGATTCTAGTACAGCGGAGAAAAGTTTAGGAGATAGGGGATCCCCCTGTCTAACGCCTTTTTCTATTCTGAAAGGAGCGCTTTTTTTTTCTAGTTGGATTCTTCCTGTGCTGCGACTGTATATGTTTCTTATTAATCGGATGAATTTGTGTTCTATTCCTTGTTCTAGTAGAGCCTCCCATATTTTTTCGTGAAGAAGAGAATCAAACGCTTTACTGTAATCAATAAACGCGATGTAATACGTTAGCTGGTATTCGTTGTATTTCTCTAGGACTTGTCGCACTACGTGTATGTGGTCGATAACCGAATAATCTTTGCGGAATCCTGCTTGCTCGATAGGTTGGTGTTCGTCAAGGGTTATTTCGATTCGTTTTAAGATGATCTTAGCGAAGATTTTATATACGTTGGACATAAGGCTAATAGGGCGATAGTTTCCTATATCATATTTATCTCCTTTTTTATATAGTAGGATGATATTAGACTCTGTCCATTGTAGGGGAATGGATTCGGTGTTTATGATGTCATTGAACATATCTGTAAGAACTGGTATCAGGATTCCCTGGCTGTGTCTTAAAATTTCGTTCCTTATGCCATCGGGTCCGGGTGCTTTCTCTTCTTTTTGAGTATCAATAGCTTGCTTTACTTCAGAATAGAGGATAATAGGGATATTCGAGGGTTCCTTCAGTTCTATTTTGTTTTGCGTAGTATTGTTGCTGTATAGTTTTTTGTAATATGATGTAGCTGTTTCTAATATGTCTGTTCTGTGGCGGTTCCATTCTCCTCTTTCGTCTTTCATTTTTACGATCCAGTCTTTTGTGTTTGACAATTCCTTGAGAGCTTTTTTGGTTCCACCTTGTTCTAAGTATATAATTTTCTATCGTTTCCATTCTCCATTGTTTCCTATCGTTCCTAATGTTCTTTTTGATTTCTTTGCTAATTTTGGCAATTTTCTTTCTTCTGTTTTGAGTATTTTCTGCGCTGAGAAGATGCTTCCTGTCTTGTAGTAGTTTCATAGTGTTTGTTGATAGCATGTTTTTTTGTTCAGTTTTTGTGTTTGTTATGAGTTTGGTCTGAGTTTTAATAATATTCTCTAAGTAGTTGTACTTTTCTTGGGTTGTTAAATTAGTAGTGGTTTCTTTGAAGTCTATAAATTCATCTCTTAGAGCGGTTGTTATTTGTTCTATTTGCTGTTTGCTAAGTTTTGTATTTCCTACGTTTTGTCTTGGTCTCGCCTTCCTTGGTTGCTTTGTTTTGAGTTCAGCTCTGATTAGCCTGTGATTGGTGTTAAAATTTAATCTTTTAATGACGGAAAAGTTGGTAAAATAGCTGCTTCTGTTTGTCATAATAAAATCGATTTCGTTTTTTGTTTTGCCATCGGGTGAGATCCAGGTCCACATGTTTTTCCTGTTTTTCTTGTACATAGTATTTAGGATTGATAAGTTATTTTCTAGCGCAAAGTTTGTAATTTTCTCCCCATTCCTAGTCCTAGTCTTGTTGCTATATGAAAATTGTCCTAATATTGTATTTTCCCCTGGGCGTCTTGCTCCGATTTGACCGTTAAAGTCTCCTATTACTATGAGGTTTTTATGGGTGTGCTCTTGGATGGCTTCATTTAGGTCTCGGTAAAAAGAATTTATTGTTTCTAAATTTGACTGTTCTGTAGGTGAGTACACCTGTACTATAGACCAAGGTTCCTTGTATCCCGGTAGTTTTACGTTCATAATCGCTATGCGCTCTGAGATTCCGATGAATTCTTCTATATATTTCTTTATATGTTCCTTGACAATAAATCCTACTCCGTGATGGCCTTGCGTCTCTCCTAGCTGGTACAGTAAGTAGTCTGGATGTGAAGTAATACTTTCGCCCTTTCTTCTCACTTCGCTCAGGCCAACGATGTCCCATTTGATTTGTTTTAGCGCGTTAGTTAGTTCAATAAGATTTTCCTCGTTCATCAGGGTACGTACATTAAGGGATGCTATGAATATTACTGGATTCTGGTGCTTGTTAATCTTTGGCTTTGGAGGGTTGTGGTCTCTTTCCCCCACGAGGACCAGTCGGCTTGGGGGAGTTTTCTATGATATTACTTAGTTGTAATTACATAGTAAATTGCAAAACAAATTCCCAATCAACCGGAACTATGACAAACATAAGTAAACATAAACTTTCTAAATAGCAACATTAACTGAAGATTAAATCTTTACAAAATGTTAACACGCTCGAAATGTGTAAAATAACCATTAGATTTTAATCAACTGATTAATTGAACGGCGTTACTGTAAACCGCGTTTTAATACTTCCTTATAACGAGCATCAAAATTCAAGCAATTGACGGCCAAAACTTGTGTCTAATTAGTGAATAATTTATAGACGCGTACTAAATCTAAGTTTTAATGTATATTTTAGTAAGTTTGAGCAACGTCTGTGTGTAATGAGACTTAAATTGTGTTTGTCTTAGTTGTTAGCAGTTTGATGTTTGAGTCTTGACATTCAAACTGTTAGTTCAAGGTAGAAGTTAGCACATTATGTTACCTTTTAGTTATGGTAATACGTTAATGTGCACACGGCTTCACACTCATGTCATTTTCTTGTGATGGGGAATTCAGTTATCTTAGGATGAATTTTGCCTTCCTCAGCAATTTGTCAGACAGTTTTGCAAAGAACGTAATCAAAATGCTTAACAGGATATGTTTTAATAACTAACTTTCTGTGAAATTAACTTAAATAACATTTCTTCCCCTATTTTGTAATAAATTTGTAAATAATAAGCCCGCCTCTTATGTATTCGGTTGCGAGTATCGAACCAGCAAATTGCGGTGACTTTTTCAATTCATATGTACTTTCTAATTAATCTTGGACATCACTGACGTTGGTGAAGGAAAACATCGTGATGAAACCTGGACTAATAATTAATAAAGGTCTTCATGTGGTGAAGTGCAATGCTTGTGCTTTTGCCCTGTAGTGGGACAAATTACTGCTACTATTATTATTATTATTACGGGAGTTTCATTAGATTGAAAGGTGATAAAACTTTTATTCCAACTATTACTTTCCTTACCGCAGCATTACCAACGATACTCAAAGCCCTATTACTGGTAGACCACTAATTAGCAACGGCACTCTTCAACCATGAGACAGCAAGTTCCCAACAGTTAAATCAACTCCCGTATCCCTTCCCGCCATCTTTGTTTAACTAATTAATACCATAAAACTTAATCATGATCACAACCGGGCTCTAACTAAACAACGGTTATGACACCAGTAGCATTAATAAATGCTGTAAAGGATACAATGACAGCAGTAATAGAACTTTATGACACTTTAAGATCAGTGGTAGGTACTTGCGTCCTTTTCTCGTCTATAATTCTTTCCTGTTGTTAATTGTATTAATTTATGACCACACTGGGTGGCAATTGATTGTTAAGTGGATCTTAAAATAGAACATTTAAATTTAGATGTGCATCGCATATATCATGTGATGTGAGTGAGCAATGACTTCAGAAAGTACTCGTGAGTTCGTGACGACTTTTATGAGGTAGACTATAATTTCAGGACGTCATTCAGGAATTACATATCACTTGCGTTAAAAGTCTTTAATCGAAATCGGTTAAGTACTTAGTTACTTGTATAAACTTTAATAGACAGATAGTAAAAGCATGGCTATACTCGTACTTCACTGTATCAGTACCCTGGCCAACCAGGCATTCTACCCAGGTTGCTAGATTGGTGACAGTTTGTTCTTCAAAGTTTTTAGCATGTCATGAGGAAGGTGTCCATTCCTCCAGTTACTTTATCTTTGATATTGGTTTGTAAAATCAAAAAAGTTAGTCTCGTTACGAAAACTTTTGCCTTAGATTCAGGACAGCAAAGAAACTTTTAGTCGCTTAAAAAAAACAGCTATTTATGCACACAGTCACAATGTATAGAAGTGCTGGAAGGTTGAGAATGATTTACTGAATCCATCTTTGTAAAAGTCTTCCTTACGATTTCCCTCTCACTGTATACAACAAAACTTTTTAAATTTCGAACGAGAATTTCAAAAATTTCCTCAACAAAATATATGCAGGCAACGGAATTCTGTTTCCTAGTTTACAACATAATATTGCGTATGTTGACGTATCTCACTGTCTGTCAATCCCCGTGGTGAAGGCTGCATGTCGAACGTATCTCTATGGTACGCCACTCTAGTAGGTAATTGATTTGTAACATGACAAGCGATGTTTCTACTTACATCTATAAATCACTGTTTACATCCACGTGATTGTAGCTGGGTTTACTTTAGCCAAAATGAACCACGTCAAAATTCGTCCAATTTTTTGTAGTAAGTGTTATTTTATATTATAGACTTGAATTTAATAGGATTGTGGGTTGGCTGGTTTTGGCAGAATTATAGTCAATATTAATTTACTCCTTTGTTAGTTTAAAGGTTGTCGCAAGCGTGTCAGTTGAGCGTAGGGTGCAGAGTTCGATGTTTGAGTTGGACAGTGTGAGAGTTGTAGTGAATTTTCATTTACTGATTAAGGTATAAATACTTAAACAAATATATTATCATAATGATGCTCCATCTCTTTAAGGCCCACTAAGTTTGTTATCAGAGATGTTTTAAACAAATCTATCCTATACACTACAAAAATCTATAACTCTTGAACAAACATTGCTTTTAGACATACTCAACCACTTAAATTAAATATTTTATGTGTTCTGGTAAAACATAAAGTAACAGCCATCAATATTTCGCGTAGCTTTACTCCAAGGTTATTGAAATAAAGTACTATCGTAAATACTGATAAGGGTAGGTGTAAAAGTGTCAATTTTACGACATAAAACATTTGCGGTTCCGTTAATACACCTATAAATACAACGCGTAATATTCAATGAGAAAAATATATTTTAAGAGAAAAAAGAAACAGGAGGACGTATATAGAAACATGCAATGACCACAAACATAAGAAGATCATCTACAATTGCCTAGCTTCTCCCAATTATGTTGGGGTCGGCTTCCAGTCTAACCGAATGCAGCTGAATACCAGTATTTTAGCGATTGGAGCGACTGCCTATCTGACCTCCCAACCCTGTAACTGGATAATACGATATCCCTTAACGATTGTCAAATATCCACGTATAACAGCCGGGAGCAACAGTTTAACGTGCTTTCCGAGGCACGGAACGATGTCAGTGATGTCTTAGATAAACAGAAAGTACATATGAATTGAAAAGTCACATTGGTACTTGCCCGGATTTGAACCCAACAACCTCATGTATGAGAAGCGGGTGCAATTCATACTACCCATTATTAATTTCTTTCTTTTATCTTTTCTTTAAGTATCATAAATTATAAGAAACTTATCTCTAGACAGAACTTTAAATTACGCAGCACATGAAGATGTTACAATATTGAAACAACCATAAAATTGCCTATGCTTAAGCTTAACGGGCTGTTACTTGTAATAACTTTATGATTTATCGTAAACTTTAACTCTATGATAAATTTTAAACTTCAGAAGTACAATATAGCTCACCGCATGTAGGTATGTGAAGGTTTATTTAAATTGGAAAAGTTTTAGCAAATAAAATCACTGTTAACGTTTATCTAATTTACATTTTATTACATATTTTATAGAATTTTTCATTCCTTTGAACATCTTTGTAATCGCTTTGTCTGTAATATTTCTTTATCATGAATCGAATGTGTGCAAACCCTAACGTATTGATACCATGAATTCAGTTAAATTTTCAGGTCACAGTTTTATAAAACCGAAGACAATAAAAACCAAGCGATCGGTTTCGAATGCAATGTACACGTTGTACCGCACGTTCTTGAGAGAACTGTTCCTTAAAATTTACGAGATTTCATGTTTTAAAGAAATCTTAGCGCAGACATACAAAAAGTCGGGACCACTTGACCGGATCGCTCGTCTCCAATGTTGCTAGGGGCGTTCGGAGGCCATAAAAAACAAAGCACTTTGGACCGCAGCCAGCCATCCCTCGCTTCTGAATCAACCTCATTGAAAAGAAGCGTTTAAAGCTAAAGTAAGAGCACTTGAATTCATTTCGAGAAAATGTTTAAATCTTCTCCTTTGTAAAATGTTCAGGTTTGAATGAGTTTTAAAATAAAGTTTGTTATAGAATTTAATTAATTATGCTCGTAAAAATTAGGGAGTTCGTTAATATTCCAAATTGCTGTACTGTGAGTTGTTTTGGACTTTTTATTTTATGACTGGTACGCGAAGATATTATGAAGGGTGAATAAGAAACGCAAAATTTTCACGATAATATTTACGAAAAATTTATAAATGCATCAAAAGATCTTTCCGCAAAAGGAATACAAAAGGAGAATGGAATCAATAAATAAAATTTCGCGCAATTCAAAAAAGGAGTCTCCCAATCGCGACGACGACGTCTCGAGCCACCCGGAGCGAGACGTTCGTAAGCAATAAACAATCTCTCGTATCCTTCATCTGTGTAGTTCCGCATGGCGACCACATTGTCGGGTAGTTTTTAGGTCGCCACGGTCGTTGAACGACCCCCACGACCATGGATTCCTTCACATACGACAAATCTTTTCACATTCTTATATCTGAAAATAGCACGATTATGGACCACCGATATGGGAAGGATCCCGGTCAAGTGGCATTCCTTTTTTTGTGCTTAAGTTCTGGCAGGCACAGATGCAATTCACGTTCCATCTTCAAAATAATTTACCACAGACGCTCAACATTCCGACACTGGTTCCTACGCGAAGATTTATTTAAAAAAGGTTGCAAGCCACGAGGAATTTCATAGAGATTTTAATTTTATTTCAAGCTGAGCATAGTGGAGGTGGTTGAGATTGCCTGGTTCTACCAGATACCTGCGCTTAAAATAGAAACGCGGCCGAGGTGATAAAGAGCTATACAATTCTTGGTCCACCTTAACTTGTTCAATTAAAGCCTTTGTGTTAAAATAAAAAACAGTTTTCTCTCACATAAAATTCTTGTTAAACAAAAGTAGAAATAAATCATGAGTAACCGTGTTAGAATTAATTAAGCAATTAAGTACTCGTACGCAAGAAAAGACACAATCAAGACGTTCTTTAACGGGATTTGCAGTGAGCCGGTGCATCTCAATGCTGTCTCCGGTTACAAAATTATCCACATCTCAAGATGCACTTGAAATCCGATCAGTTCTACCACCGTAATATTCTTAAACAGTACTTGTTTCAAACGGAGTAGGGTGTGAGAATAATGAATTTTAATGCTCATCCGTGCGGCTATGATTGAATATGGATTAATGAGGATTGAATACGAGGAAGCAAAACAAAGGGCCCTCGGTATACATGCACATAATTCATGGTGTAAATTGTTTGGTTTCGAGGCCTATTTAATTAGTGGTGACGCAACAAGGTATTTAGTGATGGTATTTATTATGACGACATTCGAGGAATTATAATGGCGCAGTCAATGTTCAGCGTGCTGTGAGGGGTTGGTGACCGCACGACGTCGCAGCGCATCGCCCACACTTATTAGAGATGCAGTGTAATTGTTACGATGAACCTCGCACTACCGCAATGTGCGACGAAAAAGGTTAGATTCAGAGGGCGACGCGCGACGGCTCCGAAATTCTACTTCCCTGCGGAGTGCAGAATAGGAACAATGACGATCGCTCCTGAGACCTACTGTACGTCACGCACGCCATTGTTCGGGCCGTCTTTTGTTTTTTTCTTTGTTATGCAATTTGGCAGTCGGTGGGGTAGCTGAGAACAAAATAGGCGTAAAAACTGGTGCATATTTTAGGAACAGTAAATGAGTGTATTCAAGTTATTAATTGGCTTTGCGGTAAATAAATTTCTTTAGGCGTTCAAAAAAAGGAGCACTACTCACTATAAATTGTAGATGTTTTTACACACCAATTAATACTCTACAGCTGCGTGCTCGTCTCCCATGTCAAAAAATTTACTAAAGCGACACTTTAGTAAATCTCGGACCAAACTTACACAAATCTAAATATAATTCGAGACTAAAGTAACATTCGTTTCCTGACAATTTTAGTTGCATAATGCATATGTAATGGCAGGCTACAGAGTCACAAGTAGTCACAACAACTTAAAGAACTTGACTAAAATGTGTCACAACAAGAGAACGACAATAGGGAACTATTACGGTACAATTGTATGGCGTATCTTCAATCAACATGGGAGCTCCTCCCCAGGCTCTTTACCCCGCGTCACCTCACACAAAAGGTTAAATAAGTCGGAACGAGTCCCAACTTTACAAAAACTCGAGCACGCGACCAGTCCTGAACGCCGAACAGGTATATTACACAACACAATAGCTTTATAGAAACACAAATGTCGCTTACTTCCTTCCTAAACTGCGACGAGTAAAATTATGTTTTCAAATATTTATTCGAGCGCTTTTCATTGAAGTAAATAAGTAAGAAAGTAGGTAAGTTAAGTTAACTTGGTAAATTCATAAATTGCTCCGTTCGTAGTTTAAGTTTTATTCCAATGGAGTTGGTTATTTAGAGGGCTGAATTTTCTTTGGTATGCCAAGTTATTTATTGCTGACGGTTTTTGCTCGGATAAATTGAGTTTCACCATTAATATCGAACCAACAACGCTGTACAGAAACACGTTAAGTTTAATGTACCTAACTAGCGTTAATGTACGAAGTCGTTCCTTCTTGCTGATGGAGTATTAATGGTACTCTTTTACTGTGGTATATTTTGAAGTATTTTATTAAAAAGATTTTTTATTAAAAAATATATACGTTTCTAAAATAGATAAAGTCAGAGTCAAATCATTTTTTGTATGCCCTACGTGCGGGACATAGCTGATCAAATCAACTATTTAAGAACTGTACTATGTAGGTATGTTACTATGATCCACAATAAAAAAAAATTGAATTTGAATTTGAAAAATTGAATTTGAATTTATTTCAATCAGGCCATTAAAAGGCATTGTGTGAACATATACAAGAATAAATAAGAATTCAATCTAGTTGCCCCTTCCAAAAGGTAGTTTCGTATGGAGAAGAATGGACAAGAAACTTCTTACGTCATACACTTTTATCAAAAATCAATCAATGTTTTACATTATTTTGTACATAGAATCATAAAAATGTATTCATCAGTGCTGGAAAATCTAAAACCTACTGATTGCAATAAAACAAAAGCACCTATAAAGTAACAAAATTAGTATCAGTCTTATTTCTATATACGTAAGGTCCCTACATAAGGCTTCTATTTATAACGACAGGCACTTTCTTGCCAACTGATACAATTTCCGTTTGCAAATAGAGCTAATATATTTTTTCTTTGTCGACAGCAGGTGGGGGTTAATGCATTGAGGTAACACAATTACCAGTCCTCCTTCCTCAGTCGACGCTAAAAGCAAATAATTTTAGAACTGAAACTCAATTAAAATACTGTAGAAAGAATATTAGGTACATAAAGTTTATTTTTCTTTACCTGGTTAATTACCCACCTTATTTTATTTTATTTTTTATTTAAACTTTATGCACAAGTAACAAAGATACATTGTACAAAGGCGGACTTAATGCCTTGGGCATTTTCTACCAGTCTACCTTAGGTAGGTACCAGTCTACCTTATGTATAGTAAGTAACAATGTAAACTAATATTAGAAAGAAAAAGGATAGGTATGTATTTTTGTTTGTTGATGATAAATTCAAAAACGACTTTACCGATTTAAAAACAATATTACAAAATAATATATTAAAACAGTTATAAATTATTAAACAATAAAATTATTTTATAAAAATTGTAATAAAAATTATTTCAAAAGATTTTTCTTTTTTGTACCGTGTAAATATTCTTATGAATTTAGTGAAAAGCTGTTATTGAGACATTATAAAGACACACTTGTCTTTTATTTACTTGTTTACATAGATCAAATATGGACCATTTCCGTAAATCTTATTGATACTTTTTATTTACCTATGCAAAATCCAGAACATCTGCTAAAAACCGCAACTTGCAATCACGATAAAACCCCGACTCATATTTTATAAAAATAAGAGGCAATTTAAAAAGCTATTTCAAGTAAAGAATGTTTAATAACACCAGTTCGGGGACGTTTTTTCAAGAAATTCCGAGAACACGTTTTGGCATTATTTCCTCCTGTAGAAAACGAAGCCCGGTACGTGCTTTAATAATTGCAAGCAAACTGTTCGAAATTTGGGGAAGGCGACAGTTGGCAAGCGGACATCGCTAACCCTTCTTAAACATTCAATAACTCCCAAACTTGATGATAAAAAGTTTAATGTACCATAAAATTAAATGACACATAAATATTACATAAAATTTAATTTAAATTTATTTTTTATTATAAATATCGTATGGTATAGGTACTTTCGTATAAAAAACGCAGTTATTTTTATATTACAAACAGACACTACAATTTTATTTATTTGTATAGATAAAACAATAATAAAATACTATTATTATGTTCGCATGACTAAGATTGAAATACGATACTTCCTACTCATTTAAATTATAACGGAAAATTAACATTTTAATGGCAACTTTAGTGATTCAGTTCAAGCTATTGTTGTGCCCAGTGGTAGTTTGCAACGATCGGAATGGTCCGCTAGGGTTATACACCTCGTTTTTGGCATAGATCAAATAGTCCAAGAACCCAAAGTCGACAGACATTCGTCATTTTATTATGTCTGACATTTTGAGAATTCCTACAATCCTCAAAATGTCAGCCATAATAAAATTCTTTTGTCTGGTATAATGTTTGTTGGTTTTTGATAACATCCTGTAAAACATAGGGTGACTGGTAATTATTGTTCGACACAGGAGTTTACTTATGATAACAAACAATTTTCTCCAAAAAAATATTTTATTTGCAAAGCACATGACTAACAATCGCCCCAAAGGCGTGGGAACGCACGCGTCACGCATGGTTGATAGATTCATGAAAAAAAAAATGCATGGTTAAAGGTATAGTTTTGTTTGTAACAAGAATTAAATTACCGCTAATTGTGTGTTATTTTTGTTACTAATTACTAATGACCATTTATGCGTATAAAAACCAGTCATCTCACTTGAACGCAAGTAACTAGTAGGTAAGGTAACTTTTATACCCGTTACTTGAAAAAGGGGATAAAAAAACCTTATTTTAATACGTTTCTTTTTTCCCTTTTTATACATCAAATTAAACCCATGACGTAAGTCCAGTAACTCTGAGCTCTCGGTCAAAAATAAAAACAAAAGACGAATCCAAATAATTTATGCTCTACATAACCAGTGACAGTCGGGCTTGCAGTTTAAAATAATAAAATGGCGTCGTTTAGATAACAATGGTAAGCCACGGAATGCGGCCGTGTCGCATTCGTAATTGTACCAATTAGCTGAATGTCTCCGTTAATTTATAAGCTGGGATGAACTTAAAATGACTGGGAGAAGAAACATTAGTCCTCAAGTTAAGTCTACAAGTTTAATTTGTGAGTAGACTACAAATAATAAAATCAGCCTTTAGTTGGTTCATTGCAGGGCATTGATCACCACAGTTTCTCATGGCGAATTGATTACTTTTATAAGTCCAGGTTTCCTTACGATCTTTTCCTTCACTGATGTCTGTAATGTCCACGATAAACTTCGAAATTTTGAATTAGAAATCGGTACCTACTTGCCCGGTATGGAACCCACAACCTCATGCGAAAAGTGGGCGTCTTTACCACTGGGCCATTACGACACTAAGTAGAATATCTTTCTATCTTTTAAAAAAAAAAAAACGTTGGGGCACGAGGAATATGATCAATTAATAAAATGGAACCATTATATAAAAAATGTTAAAATTATTCACACAGTTCATATCACCTTAGTATACTTAGTGTATCCCAATAACTCCAAAATCATCTGCCTAGCCTTTTCCTAACTATATTGGGGTCGGCTTTTGGCTAAGTAATAACAGCCGCACGGGTCGATCTGTCAGGTTAAAGCTACGCTTGCCGGGGCTGGTCCGTGGATGGGTGACCATCTTTACACACAGAGACTCCTCCGTGCCTCGGAAAGCACGTTAAGCCGTTGGTCCCGACTGTCACATGTGGATCTTTGACAGTCGTTACGGGTCGTCAGAAGCCCGCAAATCTGACAACCAGTCTTACCAAGGGGTATCGTATTACCCAGTTGCTGGGTTATGGAGGTCCGATAGGCAGTCGCTCCATGTAAAATACTGGTATTCAGCTGCATCCGGTTAGACTGGAAGCCGACCCCAACATAGTTGGGAAAAGGCTAGGCAGATGATGATGATTGGGGTCGGCTTCTAGCCTAACCGGATGCAGCTGAATACCAGTATTTTATAATATATGTGATTTCTAAATACGAGAAGAAAATACATGAAAATTAGCCTCAAGGAACTAGATAATACAATTCTCACAAAAAGAAATCTCCGTGATTTTCGTCAAATGTCAACTTAGGACACTTCGTTAGAATCGTCAAATAGTTACTTTTACCATTTGGATTGTGATTTAATAAACTGATTCAATATTGAACGGATTTGCGAAATTCCGCTCCGCTTTAATCATAAATTCGTCACTGCTCGGTCCCAAAATGGTAAAAAAAACCATGATGGAATTTTCAATTAAAATCGGATAGCAACTGTATTATCCGTTTACCATTATGCGAGATATGTAGGTTTAACCGTATTTCGCAAATACTTTGATTGAATTTATTTCCATAAATTCTTTTTTGGTTAAATCAAATCGGGCGCCGTTTTTCTCCCAAAAAACTATTAAAACACGAGTCAGCCCGCTAGACTAGCATATTACTGTCCTACTGGATGACTAGGCCTAGCTTTTATGACTTGTTTTTTAATGTTGATTTCAGACTATCTAGGTTTTCTCACGATGTTTTCCTTCACCGATGTGACAAGAATAACAAAAAGAAAATCCTTTCAAAAACTTTCTCTGCACATGCTACACCACATAACTCAAACCCCAGATCACGTCTGACGTCATACTATCCAGTCGCTATTCAAATAACAATCATAAACCGGGCCAGCTGAATGCAACTAACGTACACTCACTAATGTCCAACCTTAATCAACGTCCCACTTCCTCCATGAATTCGAAACCCTAATTGTCCCCTTTGTTTATTCAGAAGTAACGCGATACGTCACTGGGACCCCGCCGGATACGTTATGCGTTAACGTCAATAAAAGTTGCCCAAATAATGCCCAGACAGACACATATTAACGACTGAGTCACGATGAACGCGACCGAGACGTGTGAAATGTCACGCGGGAATGATTGTTCAGGATCGATTTGATGGACGGAAGTTTGTTCTTAGGAGGAAACCGAAGCACGTATAAATGTACACGGAAGCGAAGATTCGTATGTACTCGATATGTTTCTTGTAAATGTAGTGTAAGATCTGTTTCCGTTTTAGGGACAAATGGTTTTCAAGTTTTGTTTGATTTGCCACCCAAGACTGTATAAAGATTTACTTTTTATTTCATTCTCTTACTTGTCACTAGAGATAAACTACTATAACTTGGCGCTCCCCTCCATATTACTATTTCAATAATAATGAGTAATTAATGATGCTGCTAGTCAAGCAACAATGACACGCTGATTTGTTTTTGTTTCGAGAGCTGTCTCAGTACGCACACATGCGTTGTGAGTTTTGTTAATACTTTTAGAAATAATTTCATACGTTTTTAATTGTGGAAGGGCGCGCCAAGTTAGTTAGTTTATCTCTACAAGTAATAACGTAAACATAGAACGTAATACAAAAGTAGGTACTATCTCCTACTTGCTTGTTGAAAATAACAGAGATGGAAATGTTATGCATCACTTACGTTCAAAGTGTAACTTCAAAATTCAAACTTCTACAAGTTTAAAGCTTTCAGGCCTGAACAAAGATTTCCGTCGCTTAAAACCGAGATAGTGTAATTTAAAACTTTACTTACTGAAGACTATGAAGAACAACCGAACTGAATTTAAGAAAATTACTGGCATAAAACGCTTGGATAGTTTAATTGTCTACAGAGTCTCACTGCATGCAAGCAAGACTCCCAAATTAGAGTATGTCTATTGATGTTCGAAACAGAACACTACTTACAAAACAAAACCTCGTTTTCCTAAGAACACTTTAACTGAGTTTTATGTAAACAATCGTTAACAACTATACACCGTCAAATTTGGTGTACCACTCGGCATTTTTATAGGTGCTTAGCCAGCATATCTTGCAGTACTGTTAAACTTTCAGGAACTTGCCTCCCCCAGGATGTTCCTAATTGCGGTGTCTCGTTGAAACGTCGTAAACAACCGCTTGATGACACATTAAGCACTCCTCAGTTTTACTTAAAAACATATAAAATTTTATGAGTACTAATGGAGTAAATAAGTTTTTATTATGCGCTGTGCTTGTTAAGTATAGTTGTGTATGACGGGTGTAATAAGACGCATGACGTAGCCGAAAGTTCAAGTTTTTCCCATTATTGCGATTATTGTTTCGTTCTAGACTAGACCATACTTGGGAACCTTCTAGTTGCAAAGATATGGAAGGTCAAAGTTCTAACTTTTTTTGCGAAAACCAGTTTTTAATCTTATAACTAAATGTTTAATTACTGCCACGACCCCTATACTCTTCTATGCATCCGAAAGTACAATGTTTAGCGTGCGTTACAGCCGTTACATTGCGCGCCATCATAAACAGTACATACCAAAAAAAAAGTCGTTCCCCAGCAAAAAAAATTGCTCAAACTTACTCAGTTGGATGGGTAGTAATTGTAGTTAAGGACTATGTAATGTGTCTTTTTACATCCCGTATACATCGAAAGCTACAGCAGGTACTTTTTTAAACTTAGTTGTGAAAAGAAAATTGTTTGACAGTTAAAATGCTGTCATTACTTTCGATAATTGAAAATGATTGATACAACAAGTTACGAAATTCCGACAAGAATTAATTTGGCCTATAAAGCAAGAATGGATTCGTTTATAATACAGAGAATAAGAATATAATTTAGTTAACAGGCAATGGTTAACGAAAGCAAAACTTTACAGATTAGGTTAACATACGTATATACTGGACTCAAATTAAACGCTATTTATTATCTGTCTGTTTGTTACCTCATTACAGCAAAACTTCTAAACCGATAGTAATAAAAGACAAAGAGGCAGCTTTGGATCTGCAGAACGACAGGTACTACTCTTGAGTAGTACTCTTGAGTCTTCAAGAGTAGTACCTGTCTGTACCTGCCTTCGTCCACGAAAACCTACAATTGTGAAGTTGCGAGCTCCTAATTATAAGAAGACCGAGAAAAATAACTATTATGTATATTATGTTAGAGTATTTTAATACAGAAACGATCAATATTGTGGTAGGTAATTACTCAACGTTTACAAGCAGCTGTTACTACACCAACAAAAACTGAATGAATGAAACTGAAATCTGGTTTTTGTGACGCCGCCAGTTTTTTGAAGGCAGACTTGGAATCTGTGTTATATTACCGACTTTCACACTTAGGTACTATAAAACTTACCAAATGTTTTTTTGGGTACTGTTTTAAATGAATGTGTCCTTTTTATTTTAAAGCTTTTATTCTATAAATACAAGGTTAGTTTTCGTTTACCATAAAATAATAGGGGTGGTTGAACCAGTCTTGAAATCGCAAAAAAATATGTATCTTTAAAATCAAACATTTATGTTCTCATAACTCGATGAAATAAATGGATTAGCAGAAATTTCTTTTTGCGGGTTCAGGGTTGTTCTTGTAGTAAATGTTGTTCATAATTAGGACAATGACCCCTTTTCAGGTTCATGGTAAACAATAACTAAAGTTGTTTGTAATAAAAACAGGGTTAGCTGTACTTTAGCTTTAAGCCTTAACGTAACATCTTTCACATTAAAGTATGCAAAGAAATTAATATGAATGTATTAATTTAGGTAACTGTTTCTAATTTATTTTTTAATCTCTTATTTGGTTGTTTTACTCTTGTACAATAATTTGTTCGTGCCACGTTATCTCTTCAAGTCTTTACCACCTTAATTGACTGGAATAGAATTCCTAAGGCATTAAGTCCGCCTGTGTAATTTTTCTTGCATAAAGTTTAAATAAAGAAATAAATGCACAAAAAAAAATCCAACCACACCACAATATGTTTGCAATTAAATTCTAGTAAGTGACCATTATTTGTGACAAAAATGTAAATCTGAATTTTGTGACCAATGAAAACTCGTGAATGCATTCAGCACTAAACGCAGAATGACGTTAATTTGTAAAATGTGAGCACTTGTTTTATTCACTGCTGTATTTCAAGCGTGAACAACGTAGTTAATAATAGTTTTAATGATGATATACGGTTTTTCATACAAATGCATTTCATTTAGATTTATGAACTATTATTTTCAGTATGACTCAGGCAGTAATTTTTGTCTCGTTAATATTCTGAACGAAGCATTGCCATTAATTATAATAATTGCATCTTCATTTACATCAGTCTTTTCGTTAAGATTAATTTATTGGTTTGTTATTTTTGTTCTTTCTTCAGCTAATCGTGAATATGATTGACCAATGAATGCAAATTCTTGTTTTTTATGCTTTTTCATCGTGTCTATTCAATATAATTCCAAATTCACATACAAATGCAAGGCAACCAAAACAAAAGAGCATGACAAGCCATTTTTTCGGAGAGAAAAAATATAATATCACCGAAAGGGGTCTCAGTGAACGAGTTGTGCACGAGCAATTGAACACATTAATTTTAATACAAGACAAAGACAAGTGAGCCCCATTAATATTTATGAAGGCTGACAACCCTCTTATATATCACGGCTGCGACTAACCTTCATTGTTGTTAGACTAATTACCTTTAGCTAACAAAACGAATACTGACTTGATTGAAAAGGGAAGCAGCTTTCCAACTGTCAACTTGACTGTTTGAAACTTTTTGGCACTTCTATGTTCGGCCCGCTACAGATGGTTTTGAAGTATTACCAAGATTTATCTTAATGCTTTAATGAACCGCTTTGAACTAATTACATCGTTTAAGAAAAATGTGAGAAAGATAATCGTTTTCTTCATAATGGCGCTGAGAAAAAATTGAATGAAGGAAGCCATTACCAAGTTAGTTTCAACATAAATGGTCGTCAAACCCAGACTCAGCGATCACATTTCAAGCGAGCTAAGTCATAAGTGTAACGACTTTATCGCATCATCAAATGACTCGTCTTAGTTATAACCCTTTCAACGTAACCTACTTACAGACTACATAGTACTTATGACCACTCGAGGAAACTTCTGGAAACCTGCTGGAAACGGTGGGTCATTACCCGAGCATTAAGCATCGGGGTAAGCCGGGTCGAGTGGCTATCAGTTGGCATGCGGCCAAAGTAGCATTCATTCGATGACGTCACAGTCGTAAAGGCGAGCCAGTGCCACGAAAACCACTGAAATTGTTAATAAAATGCCTAAGCACTTGACCACACGATGCGAAGCATATAAGTTGGGTATGAAAATAATGTGGTCTGCCGTCCTACTTTCTTTACGAGATAATGTCCTGTTTTATTGCATTTTCCCTATATGGCGTATTTCCTTGAGGAAATATAAAAGAAATGTAAATCAGTAGATACTTGTTGCGCGCCTTTTTGCGAAAGTAAACCATGAGTAAAATGGTGTAATGGAGTTGGAAAGTAACAAGCTGGCATTATTCTATAACTTTGAAAGTAACTTAAGTATTTTTTTTAGGTAAACTTACAGCAATAAATTTTATTCAGATAATAAACATAACATCACGCTTATAATCCCCGAAGGGTAATTCAGAGGTGTAGGTACCCATTAGTATACCCACATTTCGCCAGTTATCTTTAAGTCCCATGTAATAAGGGACGATAATAAACATAAGGAAATCAACCATGAATGGACAGATAAAGTCAGAACATAATTATTCATATCTTGCAAAGAAAATAAAGACCATTAAATGGTAGAACAGATAGAAAAATATTATGACGGATAATATCTTATTTATAATATAATATCTTTAGTACACCAAAACAGATGTCACGATACATATTTATATTGTGGGAAAACAACACGTGACACATCTTTTACAATCTCACTCAGGCAGATAAATATTTCGATATATTTAGTAAATACACACATCAAAAAAGTCTAGGGATCAACATCCCTAACATTTGTTAGGGATGTTGATCCCTAGATTTTTTTGATGTGTATATTTGAGGTAAATAAAACGTTCACAGAGAAGGTTGCCCTGACCTTGTGCCGGTTTCCTGTTCAACGATCTCCTTACATAACCTTTGAGTTCCATGTACCGTGGTTAATGTGAAATCCTTTTTGCGTTGCTTGCTTCATAAAGCGTTATGTGGAAAGCAGAAGCAGTTGCTGTATTAGATTTTTTACCTTCAGATATGATTTGCATGTTTTATGGTCGTATTCCTGTCCCTTTATGG
The DNA here is from genome assembly GCA_949316365.1 of Hoplodrina blanda. Lineage (NCBI taxonomy): Eukaryota > Metazoa > Arthropoda > Insecta > Lepidoptera > Noctuidae > Hoplodrina > Hoplodrina blanda. The sequence continues at coordinate 6,595,589 of OX438589.1, read as the reverse complement.
GATTTTCTGCTTGAATGAAAATATATGTTTAGGATGTTTCCTTTACATAAATAAATAACACATAAATTACACATAGATTATACTAAATACACTACTGGAAATAAATTTCTTTAACCATATTAAATGCGTAGGTTGACTTTATTAAGTTACGAAAATAAATAAATTTGGTAGCGTCCGTGGTCTAGTGGTCGCAAAGCGCGACTGCTGAGCACGAGGTCTTGGGTTCGATTCCCAGGTTGAGCAAAGTGTTATTGTGTTTTTCCATCAGGAATTTCACAGTAACAACCTCGGAGTCTGGATTTGTATTCGGTTGATGGCAATAGGCTCGCCCCCTATTACATGAGACTTAAAAAATACAACTGGCAAAATGGGGGTGTACTAATGGGGACATCTTTGCCTAACCCTTCGGGGATTACACACGTGATGATAGGATGTTAAGAAAATAAAAAACTTGCTAAAGTTTTATCGAAATAAATCAATAAAGTACCAACTTTTCGGGCCTATAAAACAATATATAAAGCAACAAAAGATGCTTCCCAAAAGCAATCGAAGGAAAGAACAAAGGACCCAAGGCCTCATCGAGTCCAAACAACAAACTCCTTATCAAGATGAAGACGTTAGCCACTCATATCAAAGCAGAGGCGTTTAATATCGAACATTACACGGACCCTCTCTTCCTGTTCGGTTAATGTTCCTCCGATTGGTACTCCAACCATGGTTATCACTCCACTTATGATCCAAAATAGCCACATAAAGATACCAATGAATCATTACTGAGAGATAATGTGAAAGTACTTGAATAATTCAGTTTCTGTATCAATGAAAGCGAATTGTTTTATCGGAATGCATTCTCGGCGAATGCGTCGGATTGTTCATTGTGGAATATTGTTTTATTGCTTGTTTTTTGTTCCTATCGTGAAAGGTTGGTATTGACAATTATTGAGAATCCTGACCTTTTTTATTTTCTTAGTTATGGCAGGTAGCATCAGGTTGCTAATAACGACTGTTGTTCGTATTTACGAGAAGCTTGGCTTAACAATGAATTCATCAGATTTTCTTTTTCCAAGCATGTTGCTGTATCCACAATCCAAATAACCCTCTGTACTCGGGTAATGATGCTGTATTTTACTGAATATTTATGTGTTCTTTTTTTAATGAAGCCAGTCCTTAAAACTTAAGCTATTTCAGGCAGTTACCGAGTTCATTTACATAAGGATGCGACTAGGGAGAAGTTATGATGACCGACTACTGTCACAAGTACTTTCTAACTTCAAGTTGCTTGTTCCAAAGTTATCAAGACATAGCACCGCAAGCAAGTCATGCCTATTAAGCTCTGCCAACGTTGCGTTTAGGAACGAATGCCTTAAATGTACCTTGAAGGTAGTTCATAAATCATTCCCAAAACATTCTACTTTGTTTTGCAGTTACTTTTTAGGATCCTCTTGGATATGACCTCTGGAAACCGTTCCATTCATAAAGCGACCTTTCTGCGGTACGTAAGATTTTATTACGGATCTTGAAGAGGCTTTTACCTTTGGGCTTTACGGCAATAGGCACAATATCATATGAATAAGTGACAACCTCTACAGTTACAAGAAGCTGGGAACAGAGAAATTATACTTTAAAAATAAAGGCATTCCTATGGGTATTCTTTACGTGATTAAGGCACGTAAGTGTAAGTGAAAACGTCATAAATACCTTTCAAAAACTGGAGCGTTACTCACTTTATTAGTCTGGCATGCAATACTTTCATTTTTAGCACCAATATATTACATGAAGACGTCTTATTCTTGACGAAATATGGTAATTAAAGACATGCGAAACGCAGCCCTAACAAGGTGTGAAAAATTGAGACATAAGTACTTGAACATTGTTTTAAAAGTAAACTGGCTTATAACGGCCAGTGTTCACGGGGCGAGGCAGAGATGTGAGGCAGATAGCGAAGATCGCGTGGAATCATTAACATTGTACAATTATACGGGAACAACAATGGTGGGAAACAGTTACGAGAACGAAATTTGTGTCTGTGTGTGGGAAATAAAATGCAAATTATTGCATTTCTCTCGCTCCTTGGTTGGTGCGCGCCCTTTTTTCGCGCTCTCTTTTTCTTTTCTGTCCGCCATAGTTTTAAACAGATGGTAAGCTTTATTAAAAAATTCAGGAGGTTTTTGCATGACAATCTGAATGGCGCAATTTCCTGCCATACTGGCGATGTTTGATGGTTTAATTATGAGGTACCTTCTTTGGTTACTGTTCAAGTGATATCGAATGTTGGTACGACACACAGATATTTTTGTAATAAAATTTAATTTGCACATACGTACCTACATGACGCAGTTCCATTAGAGGTGTTAGGGTCAAGGAACGTTGGCGCGAAAACAAAGTAACTTGAACTTTATTTCCACAACGTAGTAAACAAAGTGTAAAAGCATAGAATTGGTACAAGTCACAGCATCGTGTGAAGCCTTGCGAATGTGCTTCGATTCATATCTGCTTCGGTGTACCTTGACCCCGTAAAGATTGTGCATTCCAACTATATGAGTTAATTTAATATTTAAGCCATTGGCCTCTATCTATACTTATCTATAGATACTAATATTTTTAATATAATAAAACTGAAGAGATTTTTGTTTTGCTTGTTCAAACATGCTAATCTCTGGACGTACCAATCGGATTAGAAAAAATATTTTGTGTATAAATATATATTGTGTATAAAAGTCAGATTCGTGAGGAATAGCCTAAGCTATATAACATCACGCTATGACCCACGGCAGTGGAGCAGTAACCAAAAACGTAACAAAACGTGGGTTAAAAAAAACACGTGGACGAAATCGCAGGCAGAAGCTAGATTTGAACAATAATGTTAAAGTTCTTTGGTTTTTTTTTTTAACTAAAGTAGATGTTCTGTTATGTTCTGCCTCATCAGTAAGAGAAAACCGTTTCGTCACACCTCACGATTAGAACCGCTTAAGCGATCACGGTGATGTTTTAAAACCTTAAAATAATGTAAATATTCGAAGGTTACGTACTCAATACTCAATATCTTTATTGCTTTTATGTATTCTTAGGTGGTAACTTATGTAATTGAGATCATTATGGACCTCGTAGGGCACAGCAAAAGGGTAGGAGAGAGGAACCTCTGTTTTAAAGAGATCATTGTGTTTTTAATATAAAATTAAATAAGTTCTAACTTAAGAATAATTAAAATTTTGAAAATCATGAATAACTTAACTATAACTTAGTAGGTACGTTTCATTCAAGTCGAATCGAACTGATTTTTATTATACTTAATAAAGGCTTTTATAAAGGCTATATTATAAAGCTAAAGAGTTTTATTGAGAGTAAAAATAATATTGACATAGTAACAGCCAAGTTAAAGTTGCCAACGGTAGTGTACAGTAGCGGTCATAAGTGCAGTAGAATGCTAAGGTTTGCTGTGAACACGGGGTAAAGGCCATACCTACATCTGTGTGTATAAGTGATGTATTCAAAGTTAAAGTCAAATCATTTATTTAATTAGACCAATATAAGGCACTTTTTAACGTAATAACACAGTACCTACGTACACCTCAAAATTCGCACACGACGTCGAAAGGTCGTAAGTTTAACCAAAGTGTCAATCGATTTTATAGATTGCTACTCCACTTATGACCGCTACTGTACCTACTTGAAAGCACGTAAAATCAAAATATCTTAATTTAATTAATGTTCAATTTTAAATAAATTAAATGGCTACCAAATAAGTTAAATCCCACAAGCAATAATTTAATTAACGAATTCAGATAGCTTAACATTCAGAACATACCTATGAAGTCCAATAAACCAATACAAAAATGAAGTTAATTAAATACAACAAATTAACAGGAATATCAGTACACGGATATTCTCACTACACGCTGCGTTAATTGGACCATCATTTCGAAATGGTCGTAAGTTGTCACTAATAAATAAATAACAATTTATTAATGATGTGTACGAACATAATTTATAAATCTTCCTCGCCTTTTTATTGCTTGTTAAGTCTTTATATTATATTTCCGTTGCAGCAACTAACATTAATTACAGTCTTAAGAAGGAATTACGAAGTATTTAATTTCCAATCTATAGCAAAACCCTTTACCAATCGATTTTATTGTACGCAATAACTGCAAAAGAAAATCTGTTAAATTCACCGTAAATATTTCAGCTATAAAATACATGGAAGCCGCCTAAGCTAGTCTAGCCGTTTCGCTTTCTGGTCTTACACGAGCGATACCGTTAAATATCTTTAACGGTCTACCTCGCTTACAGAAACCACCGTGCGAAGATTGCGAAGTACTAACTGATTTAACGTCCCGAAGGCGTATGAACAAAAAACACAACATAAAAGGAGACTGTTCCAATGGCATGATGCGAAAAACTTGTATGACTTGTAGTAAATATGCAACTCCGTCAGTCCGTCAAGGCCCACGGACGCTCAGCCGCCGGCTCACAGCCGGTCTCACCGACACAGTCTGTTTGCTACATTGTACCGCACTAACCCGTTGTCTTTGATGTATCAAACGTTGACCAAGCACGCGTAGTGAGTCCATCTTTCATCAGACCAATTGTACAATGGAGGTTTTATATCTATAAGCCCGTGCTGGCAATTTCAAACAATTTACGAAGTCATAACATTGCTTGTGACATCTTTATGGTCGTCACATGATTCGTTGTTCGACTATCTAAACTCTGAATTGGTTAAGTAATGATGACAGTTTAAACTGTGTTGTCTACTGTATATAACTTCTGGTTTTGTTTCAATTGGTTAAAGGTTTGTGTAGGTACCTACCATATTATGTTGTCAAATTGAATTAGGCAAATATTGGAACGAAGTTCCTTATCGCGCGTTGTGAAAGGGGGCTAGACAGAAAAAATTAAGACCAAAAGTTGTAACGACACTTTTTGCTATAGTTGTAAACCGTGCGGCGTGCGCGTGTTTCTCTGTCTGTCTCTCTCTCTCATATAACTTCGTTCCATCCGGGTGTCCCTTTTTTATTTAATAAATGGTCAGACCTTTTTTATAGGATGGGAAATTATCAAATGTCTTCTTCCACTCTGGGCGGAGAGGAAGGTAGTGTCAGACTCTTTCTGACTAAAACCCATACGTGTTCCTCCTAATGCTCTTTGCGTTCCAAGGCCGCTGTAACTCTTTCGAACAAAATTCGCAACCCTGGTAGGAAATAGTCAGACCTTACAGGAGCTACTTGGTTTATTTGGATACTTACCGCAAATTCATTTCAAAATATGAGAATGTAGTATGAGTAGTGTATATAGAAATAATCATGCAACCGGTATGACTAACATTCATTAACAAGAAACACTATTAATCCAGTTTTAACACCTCCTGTTATCACGTATTTATACCTGTTAGACACTCAATTAAAGTCACATTTCTATCATTAACAAATTAACAACTTAATCTTTATACTACAATATCCGGGCCATTGCTTCTAATTCACATTTCACATTCACACGTTACGGACATCCGTCAAAACAGTGATTCATTAGTAAGTACGTTTATTGGTAGAATGATTGATACGACGCATTTCCACTGATACCGTCAGCGTAAGTATCAATTAGGTTGAATGAATGTATTATATTTATGTGTTGGTACTATGTATTTGTCAGCTGTTGACGCACACATGTATATTAAGTACGGCCTCTTGGATCATAGGCTTATAGTAATAGATTGCTACTATGAACGAAAAGCATATCAAGCATTAGCACAACATACCTACATATAGGTATATAGATGGATACATATCAGAATATCGAAAATTATGATATATTCGATATTTTGATTTTCGATATTTTGATTTTCGATATTTTGATTTTCGATATTCTGATATGTACCCATATAGATACCCATGTTAATAGAAGCAAGATTCAAATAAGTCTGGCCGTTGAGAAAACAAATTACTACGGAACACAATGACACTTTGATGTTTGAATGCGAAACTAGCATTGTACTAAATGATGAAAATAGTTCATCCTTTAACCTTTTCTTCGAGATATTTTCATGCTAATCTTGTGCGTCATTCTATTGTAAATTTCTACTGAGTTTATTAAAGCCCTGACTAACAATAGGCCTATGTTTTCCTGTAATTGTTATGTAACAAGATGATAGCATTGAAAACAAAACTGCAAACGACAAACCACGTCACTGCTTAAATATAACTACGAAAATTTGGATGACTCGACTTGAGCTGAAGATGTTATATAAGTAATACGAAAGAGGCTATAATGAACTGCAAAAGATAAAAGTAGGTACTGTTTCCACAAGAATATAGATCATTGCGCAGTTTTCAATGAACCCAAACGACCTCTTAATGGTTTGCCTAGCGACACAAACGAATTATTGGCAGCAATCAGTTCAGTCAGACTTCTTAGAAGCACTAGTGGGTCAATTTTTTATCGCAAATTGGTCGGCTGAGTAGGCTATTGAAATCTTTTTAACTGACAAGGTCTTGTTGCTGACATGAATGATTAAATTATTTTGAAGACTGGGAGAGCTTTCTTTTCAAATGCGAACACTAGTAAAAATTGAGCAGTTTCAAATGTCTGATTTTCAGAGGAAGATACGAGGTCAACTGACGTTAGAAAATATGACGTTTTTGACATCTGTCACACTGACAATTCGATCCCGAGAAACAGACTGATTCAGCTTGATTAGCGGATAGATAGGCATATTTTGATAGCGAACTGAATCAGTTTGCTTAACGAACAAGGGGCAATCAATAAATCATTAATAATTGTCAAGCGACCGAAAGACGGCTTTTAGCCCAGTCATATTTCGATATTAGGTAATTAAATGAAATATAGTACCTACGATCTGTAAAAATTAACGTGAATAATTTTTTTTTTTCTTTTTCTTTATATGGAGGAGCTTCTTGTTCATATCATATTGCTCATATTCTTGGTTTAACAGACTGTAAGCCTTCCGAAACATTCTAAAATAAAAAAACGCACTCGCACTTCCGTGGCGCCTGAACATTAGAAAAAGTTGAAACGAGAGCATCAATTAAAACTCTTCAAACCATGAACCAATGATATTCTAAGAAAGAAATCTAAAATTATGACATCAAAATTGGTCACACCTCCGATCTCGACAAAAGGAAATCGGTCTACCATGAAACGCCAGCTATAACAAAAAAAGTCAACACGGACCATGGCAGTGGCTGGTAGATACGATACACGATTTCGGTTTTAGTTCGTAGTACACTGAGTTATTTGCAACACGACCTATCGTAACCTTGGGATAAAAACTGCAATTGAATGACAAATGATTCGTGAAATTCTCTCGCTTTTAACTTTCATAGTGGACCTCTGAACCTTGCTTTGAATATAGACGAATTAGAAAGCCCCACTTTTACTCTTTACAATTGATCTATTTAATGCTTACTTCTTTCGTCCGTGTTATGATGATGCAAGTATAACGAATTAAAAATGTTTTAAGCAAAGGCAGAACTAATTGTTCAGATTTTCGTAACAGTAAGTTGGTAACGGTCTGTGACGTTTCTGTTCATGTGCATTGTATGGTTTTATTTCAATGCATTGTGCTTGGGATGGGTTTTTTCAACTTAAACATTAGAACTGTGTCATTACCATGTATTTTAAATGGTAAAATGTATACTATAAGTCTGATTTCTCACAATTTTAAAGTCCACTTTGGTATCTATAAAAGAGACTGATAAAATAACGTTGGTTACTCCATCATTCCCACACCCACACATTTCATATCTCTTGGAATGAAGGATCATGAAATAAATGACTGATTAGTCTCACAATCGTATTTTACCTTAGACCTTCAATTTTTATCAAGAATTTTATCAGAAAATTAGCCGTACCTAACTGACTGTTGTAAGTATTGCATAAAAAATACCGGCACGTTATGAAACTAGAACGAATATTACAGAGTGTTTTTACTTATTACATAGTTGACATTACAACTTTTATAATATCGTGGCTTACTTCCATACAGCAAAAATACTATCGAGATTTTCGAGATGCTTCCAAGAATTTCCCGATTCGGCTGTACGTAGGTACACAAGCGTCAAAACATACAAAGCAGAATCACACATTTTCTCTGACTCGAGCCTTATCTAGAAACTCGTAAGTTCCCGCAATTCCAAAAACAGATTTTACAATTCAATACCAAATAGTGTACAGTGGACAAAAACATTTTATACGACATTCCTGCGTAAGGTAATGTTGCGAAAATCGTCAGGCCCGACATCCCGTCGTCCGAACCGGTCTGGACTACCGGTTTTATCAGTAACTCAACCACCTCACGAAAGCGACATCGACGCGATGCTTAGGGAAACGGAAACACATATCCTGGAAAATAGAAAGAATATAGTAAATTGTCTACCTTGGCAGTGAAACTTTTTGGCGAAAAAAGGCTGTTAAAAAATGGGATCAGGTACTTCGGCGACCACTAAATCACTCATTCAGCCGTCAACGATTCTTTTTTTAGATGTTCGCTTTCTTTTTTTAGAATCCAGCGTCTACAAAAAGTTACTGTACAAAAAAAAGTTCCGTAGCATTAATAATACGCGCGTAGGCCGTGTATTATTATATTCAAAGGATATGGCTTGGCGCCTAATGTAACACGATCGTTCCAAGACGTTAAGTTTTAAAAATAACCTTGACAGTTTTATGTAATATAGAAAGTTGATATAATGACACTAATGCTATTATATTAACCTTGAACTTCTTTATTTCTTTCGTAGTAAAAAGTTTTATCATAATAATAAGTACAAATTGTTATGTTATTAAAGTTCAAAATTCCACTGAACTTGCGGTACCTATGATTTTGCTGCCCATTCCAGTGAGTATCTTAAATGTTGAGTCATTAAAGTTTTCCAGTTTATGTGTCGCATATTTTATCATCTGGAGACATTATGTTTATGACCTCTTTGGCGTCTTTAGCTATCTACCTGAGAACTTCATATCTTGTTCATTTAAATATATTCAAAGTTCTCCTAAAATTATATCCTTTAAGATATGTTTCACAATAGCCCCAAGATTAGCTTCACAATACAAGGTGTCAACAAAAACATTGGCGTAATTCAGGCGCCCGTTTTTGCATAGAATTTCGTCGAGTCCTTATCTGGGACGGTTTACGTCGAATGCGTCCTCGATAGGGAAGCACCTGTACTAGATTAGATAAGGCTTATCAATTGATGACATAGCCCAGTAACGTGCTGGCCGGTTGTAGCATAAACGTGTATTGTTTACTTAATGACCAGTTTGTGTATTCATGATCGAACACGAATTGTAATTCAACGGTCTTGTGCATAAACGTAGATTCTATCGGGCCTGGACTTGATTTAGCCTTGTAGTCTCCTATAATGTCTACAAAATTAGAACCGTTTCCTAAATCTGTGTTCATTCCTTTATCTGTATCGCCATCATGGTTATAGTGCACGGAAGAACATATTTTCCTCATATAAAAGTGTTTCTAATCATCGAAAGCAATTCCAGTTCAATTTACTAAACCACTTTTCTTTACACAATAAACGGAAAAGTAATAAAGTTACCTGTTATGTGACAGCTCCGTAATTCGTGTAACGTTCTCAGAAACCTTTCTGACTAATGTCACGTAACGTAAGGCAATTTGACGTGTTACTCTGAGTTCACATGATTCATCAAGATGACCCACATCATGCGTCCGTACAGTTAGATGTAAAATTACTTCATTTACTAACACGTATGTTGATGTGAAAATTGTTTTTGTAAACGTGACCATTTTTCTGAATGCGTTCACATGTGGCAGACATGAGTTTACTGTTAATAAGAAACGCAGATAGTTCAGAATTACCTAGGGGTATCGTATTACCCAGTTACCGGGTTGTAGAGGTCAGATAGGCAGTCGCTCCATGTAAAATACTGGTATTCAGCTGCATCTGGTTAGACTGGAAGCCAACCCCAACATAATTGAAAAAAGGCTAGGCAGATGATGAAGAAACGCAGATAAAGACGTTGTTGAAATTGTAATATCTCTAAATACTGCTACAGTAAAATTGTTGCACAATCAGAAATGCATTAGATCCCAAGTTGCTATTCGCGTCCAGGAAGCTCCAGTAGCCGATATAATCCTAAGAGCTAAATTCATATTAGTTCCAGAATGCATCCACTAAAATAATCCAAGGAAGTAACGAACTACTTCCAATAAATGCTTGTATTGACAGAAATATTGTGACGGATATTCTGACAAGGAAATGGGATGAAGTGTAATTTCAATCGTTTCGATTAGTCATTGTTTTGTTTCAGCTGACTTTCATATAACATCCGTTTACCATAACTCCTACGTTTTCAAAGGATCAGGTTGGCCAGCGATAGTATCAAATTTTATGTGATTGGGAGCAACCTTTCCGTCATCCACTGGGCACGATTCCAACTCGATCTCCTATCAACCTAGCTCGTCTAACGAATTCGGGACCTCATCATCTCCAGCTGCGTCCCATAAGACCAATGAGACGTTATTTTCATATTAACTGAAATATTAAGTAATATCTCTGCATCTTATTGCTAGTCATAATCACAAACGGTCATGACCGTGGAAAGTGCCGTCAACATGCCATTACAGCGGTCTCGCTGCGTTAACAGGCTTAAATGACTAAGGGTAATGACACGGCAGATGCTTAGAATTTGTATGAATTGTATTCCGTGTGTGAATAAGGAGATAATAGTTTCAATAGTTAGTTAACCCCTAATGGAACATATCCCCGACCTGCATATTATTTACGTTAATAATCTTCGGGATAACAGCCTCTCTATAATGGCGTACCTACGTACTTGATACTGGTTTATCTGAAGTGCAATTCCATAGCAATATCTGAAGACTATAGTTTGCTAACTTAATACTCATTACAGCAGATAAGTAATGAAAGCTCTCACGCTCGGCGAGGCGATGCCAGGTTATTGATCCGAGGACCATGCCGATACCGACGATGTTTTATCCCTGAATCAAAAATATTATATTCATCCATACTACGGAGCTGTTGAATTCCATATTAATTACCGCTTCATTAATCTTCTCTTTGAGTTGGCAGAATCAATATTACCAATTCCAATATTGCCAATACCAAGTAAAGGAATCATTTTCACAAATATAAAATACCTATTAAAAAGCTTGTTGGATGTAATATTTTTTCAATGGCACGTTTTATACGTCCAGCATTCTCTGATAAAACAATACTGTATTTTTTTTTGTATAAATGAAGTATATACATATTTGTAATTTGTTTTATTTTTATATCAGGAAGAACTTAAATAATTTTGATACTCGGAGTAAAAATTACATTTTCCATTTTCAGTATAGAGGAACTGAAAGGGATTGTAAAATTTTGCACTTGTTACAAACTTTAAGTAATTACGACAGTTATTAAGTCTGCCCTCATAACAGTAAAATAGAAGAAAAAAATGCCCTCCCAACATACGAGGGTCCAATTTTTTACCACAAGGCAAAGTTATCCAGATTGATTGAGGAATAAAAGGAGAAGCGAAAGAATTACTTCCAATTTCATCTTAAGGCAAAAAGCCCCAAAACCTCGAGCAACATACATTTTTTTAACTAAATAACTATTATTCCAGAAGGCTCGTGTGAAAAAAAATTGATTGTTAAAAATACAGGCGTCCGAATATAGATTTCCAATTGATTGATTCGGCTCGATGAGAAAGTGACGCTCGGTTACGCTCAGAACAAATGTGGCATAATTCGCAATTATTCCTGGAAAGCCGGCTTCCGTAGTAGCCACCTGCTCAACGTATAACGGACTACAACGGTTTTTGCACAACTAGGCCTTGGCTTGTCGCTAATCGTCACGTTCGACAATCCACTGAAGTTTCTAATTGTTTTCGCTTCGGATCTAGGTGAATGATTACTGTTCTTTTCTCAAGTAAAGACTGCACAATGGCTAATTGGTAGTTTTTGTTAATTATTGCATTTATGGGGTTGGGAATAGTTGGGATCGTCTTTTGTTTGAAATGCAACCTTTACAGTTTTAGGGCTCTAGAAGCAGTTTCAATGTCGCTTTTTAACTTGACGTTTAAGTTTCTTGTTAGAAATCTCTGAGATTTCTACTAAGAGGCAATTATGTTGCAATAGAAGAAGTTAATTAGTACTTAATGTTAGAACTTAGGTAGTAATTGTAGCCACTTTGACGTTAATCAATTCTTGAATACCGTGAAACATAAAATTAAAAGGTATAATAGAGTTGGTGGAACATTAATATTTTACTGCATTGTTCATGCATCGCGCACTTGATACCTAGTAAAAAATGAATATAAAACGTTTTTTCGTCAAAACATAACCTCAAACAAAACTTGTTTGGATGAATCACACACACTTCTATGCATTGCCAACATTAAAAAAATATATGTTATCAAGTTTGATAAACATACCTAGTTTAGTTTACTACTTATGTTTTCTCCAAAAATATGGTTACCCTTGATCAAAATCAGGTCAAACTAGGTTCTATAAACCCTTAATTAAATGAAAATAAAGAATAAAGTTGGTAGTTGTGGGCTAACTTACCTGTTATAGTTGCCAACAGAACCGCTAAAGCAACCACACCTGTCGCTCTTGCACGCTTGGACCTCATCTTGTCTCTTTTCAACACACTAAGGTTTGCGTCCTCGTAAACAATAAAAAACAACTGAAAATTCAAACTCTTCAACGGATTGTCTTTTGGAACTATAAATAATTTCACTCGCGTTTCTATTACACCTTTACGAACCGTATCTTTCAATCTTGATAATAAAGCCACAAATTCCACAAGAAAAGTAAAATATAATTAAGAAATTATATTGAAAATAGTTCTTTTTAGATGATCACTTAAGTCCATTGTGATGAGTATCTAAATATTTATTAGAATTGTCCGAAGTTAAATTATTAAACTTGTTTCGTGCGTTGAACTAGAGTGCGGAGCGTAAGGAGCGAGCGTCCACTCTCGTCAAGCGCCAGGCAGTACTGCCGCGACGGGGGCGACACACCGCTGTGACGGGCGTGCGCGGAACTACGGAGCGTCGCTCGTATCGCGGTTGTGTTCACAGCGTGAGATAGAACATTCAAGGATCAAAACTAGTTGCTCATAGTTTATTAGGTTATTAACCAAGAAATGCAGCCCTGCATCAGTGCATTTTTATTAGATTCATGCATGCGAACTTCTTTTTCATTAATTCATTTTTTATTTCTATTGCTGGAATTTAAATTTCAGGTCAGAAAAAAACAATAGCTTACTTAGTTAACTATTATTTTTTTAATAATTTGTAAATTGAAAGTATTGAAATTCCAACAGTCATTTCGACAATGGTTTATTCGAAATACGGTTCACTAAATTTGGTAACAAGCAGACAGATTTCGACAAATCGATACCTAGTTCAATCGTGACAATTCAATAGGCTCTTTAAATAGCTAACGGGCTCCAGATAGTGTTAACAAAGAATGTAATCATGGCTGCTAATGGCTGAAAATAAAGCTAGCGGTGAAGATAATTTTACTGGAAAAGTAGATTAGAACGATTAAAAAAAAAGAATTACTTATCCAAAAAGTAAGTTCAAAAACTAAAAGCCGACTACTGAAAAATCACGTTCTAAAAAGTATGAAACAAGAAAATACACTTATCTGAAATTGTTATAAGTTAAGTACCTATATTCAGAGAATAGCCGTGGTCGTACCTATGCCAATATTAATGTGACGTCACATAGCCCAGCGCACGATCAAGACGAAAAGAAAATTGTAAATATGAACTTAACCATTATTCTCTAGTTACAAATTCCCATAGACATAATATTTTACTCACAAAACTCCCTAAGGAACAAAAATTACCATTCCAAATGCGTCAAAATGAAAAAAAAAATTAAGCAGAAAAAAATGCCAAAAAAAAAATTAGCGACAAAAATATCGCGCTGGCGTCGATACATCGGCACCTGTGACTGATTACAAACCGCGCCATGAATAATACATGATCGCTGGTTCTGCTAATACCCGGTACCACGGTGCCAGCCAGTCACGAATCACGAACCTTGAGACATCGATAGGTACCGCTGTTGTAATCCCACGATTGTTATTCGAAAAATAATATTTCGTCCGCTGGGTGACTAGAAATGGGCATTCTACGCGAGGAACATGTCATGCCGTGTAGATATAACATGGTGACCTTGAAAGAAAATCCTCACTTATATTATAAATGCGAAAGTCTGTGTGCCTGTCCGTCTGTCTGTCTGTCTGTTTATCTGTAACGCTTTCACGACTAAACTACAGAACCGATTTTGATGAAACTTGGTAAGGGGTAGGTTTTGACCCCAAGGAAGGACATAGGCTACTTTTTATTCCGCGACTTCTTCTGCGTCCGCGATAACCGACATTTCGCGGGCAAAAGCTAGTATATTATAGCAGAGAAAGGAAGAGTATACCTAAAACAGTCTTGTTGCTTCTAATAAACTGAAAGTCCATGAACAGTCACATTGAGATATGAAATTAGCATTCTTAAATTCACTTTCTTAGAGGCAATCTCTGGATGTAATGGTCCGATTACAAATATTGTTTCACTGATAGACACATACATACATAAACTCACGCCTTTTTCTCATGGAGGTATGCAGAAACCACAGAACGCCACCTACTACGATCCTTACATACCCCTTTCGCCTCGTCCGCGTTAATACATCTCATCATATAAGCACGCCGGTTACAAGTACTGCGCACCTGGATCTTCTAAAGAACCTCACCAATAAAGTCAGCGTAAGTCTTCCTAGGGGTTCACTGATGGAAAGCTACTCTTTTGCTGAATGTCATAACCTATACTAATATTTGACTACCATGAAAACGAAGTCGCGAGCAGAAGATAGTGTAAAAATATATGACCAATAACCTGTGAGTTGGAGGTTATTGGTCATATATTTTTCTTCGTCTTATTTCCTACAGCTTGCAGTTCACACCACAAGTTAAGTACAGAAACGTCAGGCCAGATTAGAACGTGTGGAAGATAAATAATGCAGAAACCAGCCATCCTGCGGTGGCCAAGCCGACATACCGTACCACTTGGCCAACATTTCTGAGCTTTAGTTCTCGTATTTGTGAACTAGCCAGGATTTGGAACGTAGGTAGGATACCTAGGTGGTAACCTAGATAGCGCGCAGAAGATCTGACAAAGCTCTTTGTGCTTCCTAACGTACTTACGCATTGTATTATAGGTGCGTATTACGAACTACTGCAGTTATTTTATAAAAATCTGTTCGTACCTAGTCTGTTTTTCAGCTGGTATGCATGCAGGCACAAATACCCATCCCCTCCACACTTTATCACTCTGGAAGAACATTTTCCTCCTGGATGTGAACTGCAGTGGCCTACCTATCTGGAAATCTCTTAACAGATTGCGGATCCAGGTTGGCCGCTGTAAAACTAATCTGGCCAAATGTGGCATTTCTCACCCATCCCAAACGGACAGTGTGGAGCACCATCACAGGACATGTGTCACCTCCTCAGTTGCCCGTCGTGCACAAACACCTGCACCATCCAAGATCTTAATGAGACCAATGGTACAGGTTGGTAAATATTGGTCGATAAAAATTTGAGTCAATCGACACGAAAAGAAGAAGAAGCTGTAAGTCTTCCATACCAATTAATTGAAAACTATTTCCTTGGTTTTCCTTTCTCAAAACAACGTATTGACATGAGAAAGCACCAAATTACATATTTATATTCGTATATTTTCAGCCAGTACCCTCCACTCAACTAAAAGACGTAAATACACACATGCATCGATAATATTGAGCGAAGGCACAATGCTTACAGATAACGGCGCTGCCACACGCTATTTCACGCCTCACCATAGCTTCTAAACAATATTTGTTTTGCTATGGTGCTAGTTGCGTGCAACAATGACTACCGTTGCTTTTGACGGATATAAACGGTAGAACGTAAATAAAGGTACTTAGAGGCTGTACCAACCTACTTAAGCTTCGCCGACAATAGGTACTGTCCTAAGTGAACCATCTTTTGTGTGATAACTCAGTTGGTGCAGCAGCCAAAGATGAATTACTGTTAGCAGTAGCTAAGCGATTAGCTGCTGTGCTGCATGTCACGGATTCGATTACGCACGGAACGTACTCCTACTCGTACCTATAAGTATTTGTACAAGTATCTAGTTGTTTTGGGTCTGATTGTTTTGGGTCTGATTGTTTTGGGTATGGGTGTGTATATCTTTGTATACGCACCTACAATTCAGAAGTAAACTAATGAATCTAAAAACGTGATTTTAAAAATAAAAGTCCTTACTGACTGTTTTGACCACTATCTTTGCCTAGTCTTGTGTATCTTTAAAGTTAGATTAATTAATTAGTTTCAAATCCACAAAACTTTTCTTTTGAATTAGTTTTCTTATATAAGATTTTTTTATCGTAAATTCCACCTAATCGTACACAATTGGGGGTTGCGGGACGTCTTAACAAGATACCATGGCCCCGGAACGTAAAGGGCAACAAAAGGAACAGGGTGATTTTTTAGTCAGTCAAAGTCTGACAGTCTCTTCCCTGGGCGGAAGGATTAATTTAATGATTTTTACCAACATAAAAAAAAATCGTACACAATCCATGCTAATATTTTAAAGGCGAAAGTGTGTCTGTCTGTCTGTTACCTCTTCACTCTTAAACCGCTGAATCGATTTTGATGAAATTTGGCATGGAGATAGTTTAACACCCGGGAAAGGACATTGAATATGGAAAATCCGGAAATCACCCCCTAAGGCGGTGAAAAAGGGGGTGGAAGTTTGTATGTAAGTACGATATAAACAAGTTCCACGCGGACGTAGTCGCGGGCAAAAGCTAGTAGATATAAAGTACTTTTATATGAACAGCGCTTTTTACATTTAAATTGTCTCACTATTCACAATAATTCTCTTTAACGCACCATTAAATTTATTTGACAACGTAATCTATAATGAGGGTATTTTATCAAGCGCTGGCGCAATTTCAGAGAAATCAAGTGAAAGTTATACAAAATGACAAAATGCAATTATTAAAAAAAAAACAGGGCAATTGATTGCAATTATTATGGTCTGGCTCCACTTTTAGACTGGCGTCCATTTATATGAAATAAATTAATAAAAATTAACCTTTATTCAGAATCTTAAAAGATAAAATACATAATGACTCCGAAATGCTATATATATCTATAGCTTTATATCATAGGTATAGCTGCTTCTAGCCACCTCGTATGCGTGTTTTTGTTTCACCTGTGTTAACTAACTGCTTTGGCTAATGCTCCACTCCCGTGGGTCTTAGATACCTATCTGCACCTATACCTCTTTCTCATAAATCTGGCTTTCATATTATACAATTTTTTTTTTTCCAATCGGACTGGAAGTTCCAGAGATAAGTACATTTAAACAAACACACAAACATAAAATCTCTTTTTCTTTTTTTTATGTGGTAAAAATCATCAAATGAGTCCTTCCGCCCTGGGTGGGGCGGAAGGGACTGTCAGACTTTTACTGACTAAAAAACCACCCTGTTGTTTCTGTTGCCCTTTACGTTCCGGGGCCACGGTATCCTGTTAAGACGTCCCACGACCCCGGCCATAAAATCTCTTCAGCTTTATTATATTCTATGTAAAGATAACTAGCTTTTGCCCGCGACTTCGTCCCGCATAAATGTCGGAGCCCCGTTCATCCCCTTAGAGGGTAACTTTTAAAAAATCCTTTCTTAGCGGATGCCTACGTCATAACATCTACCTGCATGCCAAATTTCAGCCCGATCCGTCCAGTGGTTTGGGCTGTGCGTTGATAGATCACTATGTCAGTCAGTCAGTCACCTTTGAGTTATATATATTTAGATAATATCCTCTTGACCGAATTTCGGTCACGACGACCAATCTCAATAAAGACTATAAGTACGCATGAGATATTATTATAGTGCACAAGACGTGTGTGCGCAAACACAGGTGCACTCCCTCTTCCTTCACTCTCACAGTCCAATAGGATGGAAATCCGACTCGACTGAAGAGAGATCACAGTACCGTTGGTCTAATGGTTGCTAGCCCGACTACTGAGCATGGAGTCCTGGGTTTGAATCTCAGGTCGGGCAAAAAGGGTAATTAGGTTAGTAAAAGTTGTACTTTCTAAAGTTTATCTTACTGGCATTATTCCGTGCCTCGGAAAGCACGTTAAGCTGTTGGTCCCGGCTGTCATACGTGGATCTTTGACAGTAGTTACGAGTCGTCAGAAGCTTGAATGTCTGACAACCAGTCTTACATATGGGTATCGTATTACCCAGTTACTGGGTTGTAGAGGTCAGATATAGGCAGTCGCTCCATGTAAAATACTGGTACTCAGCAGCATCCGGTTAGACTGGAAGCCGACCCCAACATAGTTGGGAAAAAGCTAGGCAGATGATGATGAGGTTAGTAGAAGTTAGACACAACTCTGTTAGTCTCACATACGCCGATTAATATGCCGATAACATCTAAAATAAGACAAGATTATATCGTCTATGCAAAATCAAGAAAAAAACTAAAATTATCACGTACGAATGGGTGAATAAACGATAAGTAGGTAAGTACCTACTTACTATTATTTGTGTATATACCCATACCAATTAATTGCGGAACCCTAACATAATCAATTAATAATGCAATTGCTTATGTCCAATCACTAATGACTGTACAAATTTAATTACCTATGTACCGTTTAAGTTTAACGCTATACGATTTATTTTAAAAAAATTGTAGGAACCTGCGGGGTTTTATTTTTTTTACGTGGAACTATAATTCTGTTTTTAAAAAAGGCAGACAATAAAGAATTAAAATTATTTTTTGTTTACCGTGTAACATTAATTCATATGCATTTAAATAAAGTCTATTATTTTGACATTACATACTTTAACTTTAATTTTATTTATTTGTTTAGATGTACAGATCAGTGTTATCTTACCACTATTATAAATACAAAAGTTTGTAGGATGTTTGTTAATTAATCACGCCAAAACGGCTGAACGTATCTGGATGAAGCACAGAGATAAATGTATACAGGGGCGGATCTTGAATTTGTGGGGCCCTGGGCTAACACTGCTTAGGGGCCCTACCTAACTGTTTTCTGTAGTGATGTAGGTATATATAATTTGATCGCAGTGTTGCCAACCTTGTAATCTTTTTTTTAATTTAAGATAATTTTTATAATTTTTTTTTTTTTTTTTTGTTTGAAAAATTGACAATAATGTCTATTGTTTTCAGTCCGCTTGGGGGCCCTCTGTATTCACGGGGCCCTGGGCTGCAGCCCAAAAAGCCTTTAAGTAGATCCGCCCCTGAATGTATAGTCTGGAATAGAACATAGGTTACTTTTTATGCCGTTTTTGTTTTCAATATAGATAATTTAAAACTTTGGCATAATTCTGAAATCTACGCAGTACAATGTTGCGGATGAAGTGTACATTATAATGCATACATCTTCTCGGTAACCCCTCACATATGAATATCATAGGAACTCCCTCATACTTGAACAGCCACGCTTGAGTTCACTCCGACAATTATTATGAGGTAATAGGTACTTCAATAAAATGATACAGTACCTGATATTCCAATCAATCAATCGATCAATTTTAACACGATTGTTAGCGTCGCTTACGCATTGCTTTCATTACAACTGAAGTTTATTATTGTTTCTTGTGGCTGTAGGTACGGTCAGCGAAAAAAGTCGATTGATACTGTTACTTTTATATCATTTAAATAGACACGAAATAACACAATGTCCTGCTTCTCACTGGTAATAGCTAAGAGTGTATTTTAACTTAATTTTACATTTGATACCATATATTGATATTGGACATAATATTTAGGATTTAAAAATCTGAAATGTTAATGGACTTTTGTTGCTGACTGTACCTGTACTTTTCACCTTAGAGCAAAATTCCAAAATTTTGTTAAAATTGATAACTCTCGGGAACCGTGGACGTTTCGTAGAAATTGATTTTATAACCTGTGATACTTAATGAGATTTTTCCATCAAAAATTCTATTACCTACTGAATTTAGGCTGTTTTTATTTTGTATTTCAATTTTATTTATAGTTTAATTCTTTCAGTTCAAAAGATTTTAAATGGCTATTAAGGAAAATACTGATCGATTCTAATTTTATTATGTTTAAAAACTTTTCATGTTTTTTTTTTTACACAAGGTGTAATTAATTGTACCTATTCGCTGAAAACAGATCATTGTATTCATCATTATGAACAACTTTTACTATGAGACCAACCCCAAAAATCATGTAAAAATATAAGCTGGTCCATATATTTTGTTAAGTGACAACATACACACATCAAAAGTGTCTAGGGATCAACATCCCTAACAAATGTTAGGGATGTTGATCCCTAGACACTTTTGATGTGTATATATAAATGTATGGATCACCAAATATTATTTAGAATTTTTGAATATTACGTATAATTATTTGTTTCATTACGTTCACACATTCATTCAAGAGTAACTTCAAACATACGCTCCTAACATTCTTTTTCTAAAACAGTCCCGTTTTCCACATCCTTTTTTATCGAAACAGTCTATTTCCAAAACCAAAAAAATTCAAGAGGGATTTCATTATATCGAAAAGAACAAAAAAGTAATTAAAAACAGTCGTCGAACTCACCAAATCAACGGCAAACTCAATAATATTATCAGCCCGTTACTTCGTCAAGTTACCACAATGTACTCGCATTTTCGATTTGCCCAAATGGTAAGAGAGTAAAAAACGTGCCCCGGGTTATTCGGATAAATTAATTGAAAAGGGATCACAACTGACCCCTGTTTTGACTGCACAAATAGAATTAAAGTACGCCCTACGTACTGATATTGAAAGGTCGATTAACAGAGCAAATAAATTTGATACCTATGACTGTGTTATACGAAAGGTTGGGCGCACCTCATCACTCGATAATATTCAGACAATGGGTGTTTTTTTTTTTACCCAAATATTGGCTCACCTATTAACTATAGCTTTGTCAAAAAAAAAGTCAAAGCATTTATACAAATTAAACCATTTACAGGTACTTTTTAACTGTCAAGGAGCCGGTCAGTTAGTCTGAAAGTTGAAGCTAGTAGCTCGTTCCAAAACCAAGGTTATGGAAAAGAAAGAGGAAGAAACTCCTTGTTTCGTTCCAAAAGTTGACAAAGACAGGCGAATCATGTTGAGTAAAATTAAAGTTATAAAATAATCTGCCCTTGAAGCTTTAATGAAGCCTATATTACCGAATGACTATATCACCGAAATTAACTGTACTGATTATGTCTTACATCTAAAAATGAAACAATACGATCCATTCATGGCCCTAAAACTGTGACCTGATAATACGGCTAAAAAAACAAGTAGGTACCTACTTTACTTACATTTTATAATTTTATCACAAATTCACAATATTTGTGGCAAAATAATAACGTTGCCGGAATTCGCATATCTTAATAGATAAAAATATAATTATTTTTATAATGTTGATAACCTTTGCTAATCCCAACTAAAAGACTATAATTATGTCTTCTCTTGTGCTAAGTTGGTCAATAACAAAATTAAAATCATTTACTTACATAAAAATAGTAATCCCTTTGTATACGGTTTGTATATTTAGTTATTTCTTGACATCGATTAAGTAGGTCATCTCTGTCATATTACCATGAACACAAAATATTATAAACAGGAAAAGGTAAGCATTTTAATACCAGGAGGCATTCCCGAACGTTTAGAAACGTTCGCTATTTAATCTCAGCCTTAATCTGTAGAAAATGCCTCTTATTTCCCTACATTTTTGACAAGCTTTTGACAGCTGAAATGAAATTGGAACTAGATTTTAAACGTTTTTGATTACCTACGGGAATTGACCTTTTGATAGCACTACCTATATACATAGTACAGAACTAGGTATGTACTCTGTATAATATAGGTAGCGGTACACAGTACGTACATATCTAGGTGCACATATTTATTCAATCTAAAGTCAACCAGCCAGCACCAGGACTTAACAAAAACAGACTTAGATTTTTTCAAAATAGCACTGCAGGACAATGACCTAAAGTTTACTTTTCAGCAATAGGTAGGTTACCCAATAAATAAACAACACAACACCCTACACGAAATCCAACAAGATAAAAGTAACACATCGTAGCTAGCCACTGACTCCATGACAGCATACGACAGACACAGTGAGGGTAGCAATACCCCACCAGGGCCGCAAACCCCCACCCGTCCCGACGGATTACTCACACTCCACCAACTTTATCCGAACATCCCATCGTTAAGGTACACGAATATTATAACAAAATTCTAAATATACCAATATGGTACGGTGATCATGCATGAAATTAAGGGATGATAGCATTCGATGCACAGTGAACATGATAAATGGTTGTGAAATTTGATCGAAATACCTATCCTTGCGAAATGGGTCTCTAGGATTTGATTTGGGTAGAAAGAGACAGAAATTAGATATGCAGAAATTTTCGGAAACAAAAATACAATAACTGATGAAAAAATGGGCAGTCAGCTATTTTAATCCAATTGTAGTTAGAAGGGTAATTCCAGGAGGTCAAAACATGAATAAAGATAAAATAAAATGTTGTTAAATATTTTTCATCATCATCATAATTATCAACCTAACTACATCCAATGCTGGACATAGACCTCCCCTAAAAATAGCCACATTGACCGGTCTACGCTCTAAATATTTTTAACGCTATCAAAAAGAAAATCTTATGGAATCAACAAAAACATAGGTAACCGTCTGAAAATGATGCCATACATGTCAAAAGACGTATCCCTTTAAGCACAAATAACGATTACATCATTTTCTGAAATGAGCGACGAACTAACAAATCGGCCATTTTTCAAATATACGTGACGAATTACAAACTATAACTGAGAAACTGTGTTTGAAAATGCAAAGCCATAGGTATTCAGTTCCATGTATAAACACACAAACTCAAAAACGCTGTGGGCTTTCCACCAACCGGTATTCTCTGTATGAACATTTCAATCGTAAACCGCTTCATGCGTCGCACATGAGAAGAGCTTGGTCTGCTAGAAGGCACGCTATCAGCTAGCTAGTTAACAAAACGTTAAAATTTACATTTGTTTTTCATTTCTACATTAGTCCTATGTGCAAAAGATGTAGGTATATCGATGGCAATAGACTCCCTATTGCTATCAACCGCATACAAATTCGGTCTCTGGGTTACTACTAACAAATTCCTAATGGTCAAATTCAAAATACTGCACGACCTTGGAAGCGGATCCAGAACCTGCCCAGAGAACATAAATAGTAGGTAGGTACTGGTAAAAAGAAATAGGCAAAAAGCCCCAATAGTTGACCACAGTCCGAATTTATTGCAGTCATTATTTTTACGTCTCCGTCGAACACTTTTTTTATGTTTTAGGTGATAAAACCTGAACTTTTTGCGTGTTACAGATCATTCTGATGTCTGATACATTCACGTAACTGTCCGTGTGACATGCCATAAAATTAGACGTAGAAAGTACAGCTATATCATTTTTTTAGAACAATCAGTTATCGAAAATCTCTGTGACATTGCGATTTATAAACTTAATCCTGAATTTTCATTTGTTTTATAATTATTATTAACAATATAGTAGTTACTATATTCATACCTGTATAATGGCTTCCCTGCTCCACCGCGCAACGGTTTAACTGCATTTTTAATTATACTGGACAATTCAAATGTATTCGTAAATTCTTGACATCAAGGCAAAGAAAACTTATAACAAAATGACTACCTACTTGACATAATTGGGATCCCACGAGCTCAACACCTTCTGCAGGAGCTGTTCAATAATTAAACTGGACAATTCAACTATTCGTAAATTCTTGACATCAAGGCAAAGAAAACTTATAACAAAATGGCTACCTACTTGACATAATTGGGATCCCACGAGCTCAACACCTTCTGCAGTAGCTATTAAATTATTAAAACACACACCCTATTAATTCAACAATTACGGTCTTAGAAAAAGATAATAGTAGACTTTAGCCACTTTGAGATATCTGTTAAATGCTGAGTCACAAAGGTCGTTGCCCTCAACACAAAGAATAACAAATGTCTCGCGGGGGAGGCTGGCAATAAATCAAGTGACGTCATAAATAGGGAGAAACTCTCGTTGTCGGTAAGTGTCGCATTTTCCGACTCATAACGTAGGCCTAATGCAGTCCCGCGAATGTTACAATGTAAGGGTTTCTTCGATTGTCGGGGAGTTGCTTATGGGTTTGTGACTGTGCGATTGTGTGAGATGTCTTTTGTCTTGACTTTTGGTAGAATAGTTTTTTAAGGTTGCCAATGGTGAGCATTGATAAAGAACGTATGGAATAACATTGGCTTGTCACAAAGTTCAAAATATTTAATTATTTATAATATAGATTAAATTTAAATTAAAAAAAAGGTTTTTTGTAAGGCTTTGGTTTTGTTTTTTGTTACCTACGTAGGTATTGCCACCGACTTCCAAAACTGTAGTTATTTTTTTATGGGACCCATTCGGAAGTTTACACTTCCAAACAAAAAATGAATCAACCAAATCAATTCATAATTGGCGGAGTAATCGCGTAACATACCTACATACAAAAAAAACATACCGCCGAATTGAGAACCTCCTCCTTTTTGAAGTCGGTTAAAAAAGAAGAATGAAGGTTTTATATATCCGCAACGTCATTGTTTTAAAGGTGGTAATCCACCTAATGAAAGAAAATTAATTAATAAATTAATTTTAATGAAATTTATATTATTAATAAATAATTGATTAATAAAATATATATGGGTGTATACAGATTGACACTTTCAGATCTGTCATCGCCAACGTCCATACTACGTTGAATACACCGGTTCTCGTCCGATCACCGAAGTTAAGCAACATCGGGCGCGGTCAGTACTTGGATGGGTGACCGCCTGGGAACACCGCGTGACGTTGGCTTTTTGCAAAAACATATTTTAAAACACAACTTTTACCTTGGTCAGAGGCTAAACATTGCCATACAACGTGGCAATGCCGACAGTCTCTTGGGCACATTTCCAGTTGATGGCGGGTGGAAGAATTTTTAATGTCATTTTGTTTTAGTAATTTTTTTTTTATAGTTTTACCTTTTTTTTGCTAGTCCTTACTGTCCCACTCCTGGGCAAATTAAGTTATTTTTTATTAATCTTTTTGCTTTAAGTGAATTTTACTAAACAGGTGACTTAGCAAGAAGGTACAATACATACCTAGGTAGCAATAATACCAGTCTTCTAATAGCCTCTGAAATACTTGAATTTTAAGCTATAAACTTTACTAGGGTTGGTTGAAATACGTAGCTAACATTTTATTTCGACATCTTTATAACAACTACAAAAATAATTAGGAGATTTTTGCAGCTATTTTTAGATTCTCTAATAAACGGCAAGTGTTCACGTCCATGCCTTATACGTCTAATTACAATTTGAATATTGTTTCATAATTACATAGTATAACAAAGAAATGAAGTTTTTATTACAAAAGAAATAGGTATTCGCGGTACGAATTGCTTTTCAGATTATAACTTGTGGTTACGTAATGGATATAAATTAGTATTATAAGTTATAGACCTGTAAAAACGCGGCTATTTTCTCAGGCATAACGCGATTTATGTACTTTTTTGGGGTTCCGTAAGCGAAGTACGCCAATGGGCCCTTATTACTAAGCCTCCGCTGTTCGTCCGTCTGTCTGTCAGTGGGTTGTATCTCATGAACTATATTAGGTAGAGTGTTAAAACTTTTACAGAGTGTGTTGTATAGCCACTATAACAAAAAATAAAAAAAAAGTTTTTAAAAGAAATAAAGTGTACAAAAAAATATACCTACCAATTTTATTTTTAATAGGAATAACAAAAAGCTTCATTATGCAATATTGCTATCGTACAATAAACTGTTTTTAACCGACTTCTAAAAAAGGAGGAGGTTCTCAATTCGGATGTTTGTATTTTTTTTTTTTTTTTGGTTTGTTCGCGCTTAGCTCCGTTGCTTGCCAACCGATTTCAAAATTTTTTTTTTTGTTGGAAAGGTTATACTTCCCAAATGATTAATTAACCTATACTAAAATTTAACAATTTTTTGGAGTCGGTGCCATACAGTTGGATATAATATCCTCGGTCTTGGCACCGACTCCAAAAATTTGTTTTTTTGTATAGGTTAATCGCAGGTTAGGTTAGGTTTATTAATATAGGTAGGTTATAGATAGTATTATTTTCAACTTTTTAGTGCTTTTTTTTTAAGTCGGTTTTTTTTTTGCTAAATATTTTTTGTTTAAAATGTGCCGTGGTACGGCCCTTCGTGTGCGAATCTGAGACACACTTGGCCCATTTTTTATTTAATAAGCACCTACATTTTCAGTTATACAGGTAAAGACCTACATATTCATAAACTGGGTTGGGTTGGGATTTTGGAAGCACTAAGTGGGTTTATAAAGTTTTCTTGGTTCTGTTTTGTTTGTTTTTTATACGCGTATTTCAAAGTATGCGAAAGTACAGTTATTAAGCCAACAACAAGTACAAAGCTTCTTTTTTTGTACACAAATTGTCGGTTACACCTAGCTAAACAAAAATAAATAATATTGTTGTTTATTTTAATGAATGGCTGTTACTGTATGGTATAGGAATGATAAAATTAACAAAAATCTTAATTAAATAAAAAGACAAAAAGCCAACGTCACGCGGTGTTCCCAGGCGGTCACCCATCCAAGTACTGACCGCGCCCGATGTTGCTTAACTTCGGTGATCGGACGAGAACCGGTGTATTCAACGTAGTATGGACGTTGGCGATAGAGGACCTCAAAATCAACTTCTGTACAATCCACTCTTCCGATATTTATTGTTTTTTTTTTTTTGTGAAAATACTTTGTTTTTTGGTAATCTTATAATTTTTCTGACGTACCACAACATGTAGTACTCGCATCTTACCTAAACCCTTGTCTCGCAACCATGCTACAATAAAATGACTAACCTCTTTTCTTCGCCATTTATAAGAAACGCAACAGGACAATTTCTTTCACGCCCAAGTCACTTAAATTAAAACAGAGAAAAAAAAAGCGAAAATAGCAAAGACGACGCGTAAAATAACAAAATTCCGCAGCGCCATGTAAAAAGAACAGTTTCAAATTATGTAAGCTGTGTTTGGTTGCTATTTCCAATTCGTACGGCGTTTCGCAGTCCATTATTCACATTTCATTTGTTAGTGACATGTGAAGCGGTCGTAGGACGCGACGGGCGATGCTAGTCGCGGACGTCACTCACATAACTGCTGAATACCATTTTATTTTGTTTAGCTTCCATCTTTCATTGGATAGATACAGAATTGTTGCTTGGGAGGGCCTTGACCCCGCTGAGGGTAAGTTTTTAGCAAATTAAATACTAAATAAAAAAATATTTTTTAAAAACAAGCTTTAATTTAATATTATAATACTGAGTATTGGACATCGTATTGTCATCAGAACAAAAGGTGTACTTATGCAAAATTTCAGCTCAATCGGATACCAACAAATGGTCGAAAAATCGTTTGCAAATTTTGAAAGGACAACTTACATACATACATACTTGCTTACATACGAACAGTGCAAGCTAAATAAAAGCTTGTAAAAAGCACTCATTCAAGATAATATTTGCAAAAAAGTTTTATTTAGAACTAGCTTTTGCCCGCGACTTCGTCCGCGTATATCTCGGTTATCGCGGACGCAGACGAAGTCGAAGTCGAATAAAAAGTAGCCTATGTCCTTTGTTGGGGTTCACACTTACCCTGTACCAAATTTCACACAAATCGGTTCAGTAGTTTAGGCGTGAAGAAAAGACAGACAGACAGAAAGACAGACAGACAGAGTTACTTTCGCATTTATAATATTAGTTAGGATTAGGATTAGAATAATATCAAGTTCACTTTAAGATTTGTCACAGCGGAAAACAGATGTTTTTGGGGAAGGAAGCTTGAGTCCCTTCCCTTTCGTTGGGTACCTACTCTGTTGGTGCCATTGTTGATATTTACTGCTAAACTGCTTTTGTGGACTACTGTACTCTTTGCGCACCCAGCATTTAGATCTGGACATCTTCCATGACAAGCACAAGCCGTATTATGTTTGTAAATATTTGTATTTATTCCTAAGTAGTATCATAAGTTACATTAAGTAAGTTACTAAAATAAAAGCGATTTGGTCGCAAGCACTGTAAGTTTATGTTTCACACTTACAGTACAGAAACAATCCACATAAGTAAGTTTAAACGTTATTATCACTACACATCACATAATTCAAGACACAATAACAACTACATTCCGTCGAATGAGTCATCGACAAATGACGCGAATGTCTATTTTTTTTTTTAGTGTTGTCCAGTTCGTTTAGTAAGTTTTTTGGTATCATTCGAATCGACTATTCACTGGCTGTATGGGTAAATTGTTTCAAACGATTCTGAGCCATATTCATCATACAAATAAGGTATAAGTTGGCTTGTGCGCGGCGAACCAAATATGGTTCCTCGGTCCTTAACGGTATTGACGTTTGAGGAACCAAATTTGGTTCCTCCGTGACTTAGAGGTTAGTAAAAATAAATAAATGTAGAACGCTAATTCCATGCGGTTCTTGTAATCGAACTTGGTAAAATTGATAGATTCAGGCCTTTATTCCTACTATTGAACCTTGAGAATAAACTAACCAAGCCTTGTTGAGTTTCATTCAACGGAAAGACTTAAAGAAAAGTTTTGGAAAAAAGCTGTAATGACTGAGTCGATCGTAAAATACTTAAAAGAAAAAAGCCTATGCGGCAATGGCATGCATTGTGCATGCACTGCGAGAATCCGTATTGACTTACAGTCTTACCTACGTAACGTAGGTACGGTGGAGGTATAACGAGCAGTTTGATATCAACTAATTATCTCAAGCAATTAGGTATTCCAATCGATTGCTTCCCGCGTCCTAGACGGAGATAGAGCGTACCTGTCTATAATTGCTCCGATATAGCTTATTAACAATTTCGAGCTCAAGTAACAGCTATATCCGATTAACACTAATAGGTCGGCGGCGCACCGAATATCTGATGCAGACAGATCGATAATAAATGCTATAAGCATCCTTACTAATATTATAAATGTAAAAGTAACTCTGTTTGTCTGTCTGTTTGTTATGCTTTTATGACTAAACCAATGAACCCCCTTGAAATTTGGTACGGGGTAAGTTTAAACCCCAAGGAAGGAGATAGGCTAATTTTTGTACCGCGACTTCGTCCGCGATAACCGACATTTATACAGACGAAGTCGCGGGCAAAAGCTAGTCATAAATATGGTTATATTGGATGCCAGAATTCTCTTTTCATGCTCATAGAGAATCATCTAAATTATACCTATAGAAATTCCACTTCACAGCCAATGCCTATAATAAAATGCCCTAAAATACTAAGAAAAAAAGAAAGGAATCTTAACTAGACCGAGTAAAACCTGAATAAAACTGCTGGTTTTTCATTCAATGACAGAAAACCGCTACCCATTCGAAGATCACCGAATGGTGTGGCACGTGTTTTTAGGAGAGCTAAAAAGAACTGACTTGTAAAAATCAAAATTCCAAACTGCAACGTGGCGCAATTTTAATAATATTAACAATTTTTTTTCATAGTACCTATACAATAAATGCATGTGGTATGCGTATGCATCAAGTGTCGTTGCGTTAAGTCTAGACATTGGCCGTCTCCCAGATAGGAACAAACCAAGACATCGGCGACTAAAAGTCTAGACAAACTCACTCAAGCATTAAACCAGTGTTTAAGCTCATATTAAATAGCTAGCTAGCCTGTGGTGCCCATTTTAAGTGGTAGTACATTCAGTACCCGAGTTGAATTATTTAAACGGGGTCAAGTGAATGTTCTAACAAGTCTAATGTCCCGAAGAAGTTCAATAATGTATGAAATAGGAACCTACAACCTAGCGGTCATAAGTGGATGGAGTAGCAATCTACAAAGCAAATCGATTGACACTTTGGTTATTGACAATTTAGAGGTGTACGTAGGTATGTGTGTCATTACGTTTAAAAGTGTCTTATAATGGCCTAATTAAATAAATGATTTGACTTTGACGTTAACTTTGAATACATCACTTATACACACAGATGTAGGTATGGCCTGTACCCCGTGTTCACAGCAATTCAAACATGAATGCTATTGCATTTATGACCGCTACTGTACATAAATAAATGAAAAACCCTTTTTCTTCCAGTAATAGGTATATATTTTAATTATAAAGAAAGCTTATAGCCTAATTGATAACGTAGTATATAAGAGTAACACAATTGCTTATTCTTCTTCCACATAAAATATTAACCCAGATAAATGTTATTTTCTTGTTGACTTTCTCAAATCATTGTTATACCGGGTACGATCCATTGTAATTTTAGCATTCACGAAAAAGTAACTAGAACCAATATGTTTTCAATATTGTTATTCAATATCCACGTTATTCACATTTCAAGATGTAACCTGTGATTGATTTATTTGATTGATTAACTGCGATGCTTTGAGTTGATTGATGGATTTAATATTTGATTAATAACTGAATAAACACACAAGAGAGAAAGTATAAAATTACTTATAAAAATGAAGTACATATACATTATTACAAGGTGCGTTTTTGCATAGTCATCTTCAGGAGATTGTTAGGTATGTAAGACAGAAATAATGAAATAAAATTACGATAACTGGTCAATAAATAAATAAATACTTATTTTTTTAGCTGTTTATAAATAAATAAATAAAATAAAAATGTTTTATTTCATCTCAAACATTGCATTTGTAACATAAATTGTGGCAGCCCCAGTAAGTTACCTATAGTATAGTTAGTATAGTATAGTTTATGTTTGACAGTATTTTAGAATATAGTACCTCTTTCGAATAACAGAATCGCCCCGTTGCGTAAGCGGTAAGCAGTGTCGCGAGACTATATCACTTTGTGCGTGTAGGTTCATCGCCCCGCCTGCCTAAACCCAGTGGCATGCCTAGTTCGAAATCGATAATCACGTACTAAAAACAAAATAAAAAGTAGCCTATATCCTTCCTTGGGATTGTTACATACCCTGTACCACATTTCATCAAAATCAATTCAGTGGTTTAGTCGTGAAAGCGTAACAGACAGATAGACAGACAAACAAAGGCAGAGTTACTTTCGCATTTCTAATTTAAGTAAGGATTCTTAAATAAAGGGGTAGGTAGTCACGCAAACCGCCTCTGTGAAGCATCAGATAAATCAACAAATTGATTGATTTTGCGGCTTTCCCTGTGGGCAGGCGGAACGTGAAGACTCGCCGCGGCTCTCGGCGTTTAATCAACACGGGATTTTGCGGATGAATTGACAAACATAATTATTTGTAAGTAATTTCTTCTTCTATTATTTTATATTTCTTAGCATACTTCCTAATTCAGTTGGTATCATGATATTTCTTTAAATGATGTAGGTAGGTATGTAATACACGGTTATTTTTAGGTCGTTCTTAAGCCGAAAGCCATAAACTCGATCATCAAACTCGAAACGATTGGGACCATTTTTTTTCAAAAATAACAATAAAAAAAAACAGCTGTTCAGTACACTTTGACGAGTTAGACGAACATAAATGTACTGAACAGCTGTTTTTTTATTGTTATTTTTGAAAAAAAAAAATGGTCCCAATCGTTTCGAGATTGATGATCGAGTTTATGGCTTTCGGCTTAAGAACGACCTAAAAGTAAGCGTGTATAATAAATAATAATAATATTCTCCCGACCGAATTTCGGCCACGGTGACCAACCAACGAAGTACGCGGGAGATTTATAGTGCACAAATGTGTGCGCAAACATAGGTGCACTCCTATCGTCATGGTTTAGGGGTCGCTTTGCTAAAGGTATTTGTAGTAATATTGTACCTAATTCAGTATCTTGAAATTGCCCAAGATAGGGAAAGCGCTGAATTTCCTAATTGACACTCTCTTGCAGTATCCACTCACCAACACTGCAGTCCAAATGCCTTAGTAAAAACCGCATTAAAACTTAGTTATATTAGCGACATTCAAATATACCAAACATTGTTGCTACTATAATACTAACTACTCTCCATTCCTGGACGATATAACTTAGTACCAAAGCTAGAACAGCACGCAACAAAGTTCCGTTTCATTCGCCTAAACACTTTTAACAGCAAAACTTTTGCTAATACGTGTTGCTATCATAAAATCTGCAGGCGTTTGTTTCGTATTGCTACGTGCACAGTACGGTACACAGTTGCAATCTGCGGTGCAAGCAGAAACAATTAAAACCTAACTTAGTTACGTGCAAAAGTACCCGGTGCTACTGGAACGAAAAAGAATAATAGGAACTCGCGAAGTTAAAGCCGGTCATACCTATAGGTGGACTAACTTTTGCCCACGACTTTGCCCGCAATTTTTTTTTCACCTCCGTTATATTACGTCTTTGGTTACTGCTCCTCCCTCGTGGATCGTAGCGAGATGTTTTTTGGAAGTTCCAGATATTAGCGCAATAAAACAAACAAACAAACTCTTTAGCTTTATATACATAGATTGACGGCACGGTTGGCGCAGTGGCTGAGCGATTGGCTGCTGCGCTGCGTGTCGCGAGTTCGATTCCCGCACGGAACAAATATTTGTATAGCCTACAGATAGTTGTTCCGGGTCTGGCTGTTTGTGTATGTGTGTTTATTTATGTTTTGTACACGCACCCACGATACAGGAGAAATTCCTAGTGTGGGCCAACGTTTTTTTTAAAAAAAAAAAATTACACCATTTGTCGTCTGACTATACATATTATTTGGTAATATTGTAAACAATAGACATTACTTACTGTGCTATTTTTCAATGGCGGTAGAGTACCTATCTGTTGTTCCATACTTTCAAAGGGAAGCCGGTAGGAATCTAGTTGGGTCCTAACCACCGCTTAGTACAAACATAAAACAGAGGTTTTCGTTTATTCCCAATAGGTTTACTACGATATTACGTATTTTCCTTCACACGTTTCGAACACTTTTAACGTGAACCCAAGAGAAATGGAACATTTATTATTAACTCGTTTTATTAACGGAATGTAACTTTTCTTACACGTGTCTACAAAGAACCTTTCGGTCTACTAAACCCTTTATATAGGTAACCCTTTGGCCTCATACCACGGGATACATAACAACTTTTACACGTCGAAGCCCGACTCCAACAAGAATCAAATAAAAAAGTTATTCAATAACGAACTCGCGAACCTCGAAATTCGTAAGTAATTTTTCGAATTTTCGGCGTGAAACGTATATTTAGCGTAATTCTATTTTGTCACGCGATGCCCGCGACTTGCGACCTACCACAAGGGTTGATCGATGAACATCCAGGTCATTGCCGACGGAATATGGAACACCTACCGGACTTACGTAATTCTTTTTGACCGATTGATCGGACTGCCAACTAGACGTAGGGATGGAAAAATGAAACAATGGGATTCTGGGAGGTATTGGTTGTGTAATGTGAAGTGACAGCACAGGAGGGATAAATATTCATAGCCCTACCCTACGTAACAAATAATTTGTGATTAAATTAAATACGGTCAAATACCTACAACGTACTTAAAAAACTAATTTTGGAATATTATTTAGGGCACGTGTCCTTTTTTTAATTCTAATACCTAGGTTCATACTAAAAAATGTATGAGAAAAGTTCCACGATTTAAATTTTAAAGACAAATTAAAGTCTATACAATAGTTACTCAATCTAAATGACTTACAATATACAATATCTACTTACTACAGGTACCTACAATACTTTAAAATTTACAACAATCCATCATATATTTGTATCTGTATGGTGGCCAAGAGAAATGGACTGAGTTGGTTCAATACAGCACACATGAACGCACCGGTGACTGCGTCTAGCTTTGTAATTAAATAGGCCGCCCCTCTGTCGGTGCCATTTGAATAAACGTCGATATATACTTGCAAGTAGCTAATCTGATTATGGCCGACGGGGACTGAATGACTGTCTATTACTATTGGATTAATCACAGTAATGTTGGATTTCATAAAACTAGCAAACAGTTTGGAACGGAGTTAAAATTGAATGGAGTTATGATTTTTTTTTTACCTTTGTCATGCACCGTGATATTGGAATGGTTGTTTTACCGCAGTGTAGTGATTTCATATTGGTAATTTGGTAGTACAATCGAGTTATTTTGGTTTTTTTAGAATAAAAAATGGATTACCTGTATACATATTATTCGGAAGTAACGTCGACACAATAAATAATTATATACCTAAGTATATTCTTTTTTTCACGACTGCCCCAAAAAAAGGAGTGTTATGTGTTCACGGTTAATGTATGTATGTATGTATGTATGTATGTATGTATGT
The DNA here is from genome assembly GCA_949316365.1 of Hoplodrina blanda. Classification (NCBI taxonomy): domain Eukaryota; kingdom Metazoa; phylum Arthropoda; class Insecta; order Lepidoptera; family Noctuidae; genus Hoplodrina; species Hoplodrina blanda. The sequence goes on along the minus strand of OX438589.1, from coordinate 6,561,179 downwards.
GAGTTTCTTTATTCCACCATAACTTTTAAACACCTAAACCGATTTAGATGTATGGGGTATCATTACAATCCTTGCATCGTTCCGAGTAACATAGGCTAGTTAAAAATAAAAAGAAACCGGTGTGGTTACTTTAAAACGTAAATTAATACCAGCCTCAGTTTATTTTTTTAATGAATCTGGTCGTGTCTATATTTATCGTCTAGAATTTGACAAGTAGATTTAAAAAATATACACATCAAAAGTGTCTAGGGATCAAGATGTATTTGGTATTAATAATATATTGATCCCTAGACACTTTTGATGTGTGTATATAACACTGTAAATAAAAAACGTCATAAAAAAAAACTGACGAGTAAACAAAGTAGAAATATGTACAATTTTTGCAGTCGTGTTTTGTAATTTTTCTTAGTAGCTTGTTGAGTTTAACTGTATGTATGTTTCGATAGTAGGTACTGCTGAGGGCAAATTGTTCTGCCGCGGCAAAACAGCTATTAAAATTTTAGCGTGTATAAAAGCCAGTCTATTTTACAATTCAAAACCGAAATTGCGTAGGTACAATATTGCCAATTTATATTACTTATATAAGTATTTATGTTTAAGTTACTTTCGCATTTATAATAATACTATCTTTTGCCCGAGACTTCGTCCGCGTAAATTTCGGTTATCGGGGTAGCAGACGAAATCAAAGTCGAATTAAAAGTATGTCTTTTGTAGGGGTTCAAACCTACCCCGTTTAATCAGCGTAACAGACAGACAGACAGAATAACTTTCGCATTAATAATGTTCTAGTAGTAAGGACTTGTAAATAGATAATTAGTAATTTGTATGGAAGTATGGATGAAGAAAACTTCAAAACACATCCACATCTAAACCTTATGCTTAATCTTCTTCCAATTCATAGGTCATTGATAGCTGACATATATCTTCCATATTATCTAACATGCATCTTCAATGTTTGCAGCTGACCTGTTTCCGCCGGAGGCCGACAATGCTTATAGCTCCACAGTGAATAGACGTCGTGAAAGGAGGGTTAAGCGGCCTCTTTGCCTCATATTGCCATCTTAGTTCCTCTGAGATTGAAAAGATTCAAAAGAATTTACTTCAAATAACTTGCGAAATACAAATCTTATAGAATCTCGAAAATTGGTACCGACAGTTTACATTTATACTGAAGTAGATGAATGTAAATTCTAAGTAATGCTAATGATTGTTTTAACTTCACACGCGTGCAATATAAATTAAATATACCTACGTATGAACCTTCCTCTTGAATCACTCTAAGTATCTATTGATCAAACCCGTTGCGTGGTTTGAAAAATCTAAGCATACAGACTACATACTCGTATGTAGGTACCTAGAGGTGAAGAATATTCTTTGACTATGATGCCTTGTATTTTTATTTGTTCGAATTGTTTTTTACTGCTCTTTGTCTTCATACTTATCACATAATTATAGAAGCAACAAAAATCCAACCAGGATTTTGGAAAAGCTTGATTGAAAAGAGTTTCGGAACGGGTAACTATCTTCAACTTTTCTAACAGACCGACTCTTTGACAATTAAGAAGTTACTATAAATGGTTTAATTGAAATAAATGCTTTGACTTTGACTTTAAGATGACATCGTCATTATCTACAAACACTCTTTTACAAAATGAAGCCCACAAAATGTTCACTAACAGTTTTTCCTAAAACTAATAGTGCGGTGTTTTTATTTATTGCTGCATATTTTTGCTTAACGTAAAATCCAATTTAGCAGCGTAAAATTTTTCACTGCGGTAATGAAAAAATTAAACTATAAAATTCCCGCATAAGTTCGCACAACACAACACTCGATACAGGCTGTCCCTTTATCCGCGGCTGCTTCGACGCTGTTCTTTCTCATGCATACAAATCCCGACAATGCAATGTCATTTCATTCCGGTGGCTCCCTGCTGTCATTCACATGTCATACTGGATGACAGGCGACGACGGCTGGCACGTGGGTAGTGTCGTCTCATATCAGCTTTATTTTTATTAAAAAGTTTATTATTACGTTGCACTATCTTTATTTTATTATCGGATGGTAATTTGAAGATGTGTATGTATCTTGTTTAAAAATAAATATGATAACAATCAAAAATAGTGTTATATATATTTTTAGACATCAACTAAAATTACTGCCTCGTTGGTCTAGTGGTCGCAAAGCGCGACTGCTGAGCATGAGGTCTTGGGTTCGATTCCCGGGTCGGGCAAAGTATTATTGGGTTTTTCAATCAGGAATTTCTCAGTAGCAGCCTCGGAGTCTGGAATTGGGCCCAATTGATGGCAATAGGCTTAAATATAACTGGCGAAATGTGGGTGTAGGTACTAATGGGTACACGGTGATCTCATGTTTTGTTATCAACTAAAATGTTGTAATTAAGATCAACATTTATAGGTACCTGTAAGAGACAATTATCAACATTCTAATTGAATACAATATCAATAATACTGTTCAAGTACGCAAAGGTAATGTACTCATGTTATAATATGACCTAATACATTCGCTAATTCAAACACGCTACTCCAACCGATTTGCATAACACGAATGAATTAAACATAACTCTATCAATTAAATCAATTCAATTAAACAATCCCTTAGTATCTGTCAAGTGGTGTTTGATATTGACCTATATGAACTTAATTAAAAGACTTTGCAATGTTACACAGATTAAGGATCACTACAAGTAGCTTTCAGCTAGTACCATAAAAATAATCATTTATTACATTTTGTTGTTTACAAGATGTTACAGGTAGATAATATACATGAATCCAATTTTCGTCGATTTTTCCTCTGCCGGGAAAACCGCTTGATTTACGAACGTGTATTTTTTTCTTTAAATCTTCATGAACACTATTCTTCTGTAATTTATGTTGTTAAATATCTATTTAAAAACGATTAAAAAAAATAACTAAAAACTAACTGACTGATTGACTAAAAAAATTATAAAAACGATTTATTGAAATAGGGATCTCCTTATTTCAATAAATCGTATTTATAATTTTTTTTATTTAATAATCAAACTTTTAGCCAAACTATTTCTATATTTAAATACACCATTTGAAATATTCAATAGAAAGAAAAATAGAAACCTTTAAAAGCATTTTATTACTCAACAAATTAAAACACTTTAATTCGTGCAGCAATTTTAACAATAGCATCCCCTAATCGTTTGCAACAATAGCAGTTAAGTCGAATGCTAAACACGTGTCAAACGTCGTGACATCGACTTCAACATATAAACGGGAGTTGCAATAAAATAACCGATTGATATCCAATCACAATAGGGGCCAGAAATGACTGCGTACCGTGACGAATGTGCACACCCTGTATACGTCATTGTAGGGTGACGCGGACGACGTACCCAATGACGTAAAAAATGGAATTATCGTATTAAGCCCATCGAGTAACTGTACCATGAAATATAGGAATATTGTTATATCCTTGTCAGTTCCACTCTGATTGGCTCTCCCGATTTGGGCATCTCTAACAGGATTAGAGATGCCCGTTGTAGTGTCAATTTCATTTTTATCCGCAGCTACTGCATGTTTTTTTTTTTAGTTTTAGATTTTTCGTGATTGGTTTATTGCGGATGTCGGAAAGCACTTAAAATCTGAAGGATGTGGAAATGTAATATTCTTTTATAAAAACAAACTCCGGTTGCGAGTTTTATTGAAGGAAATTCTTAGTTTCCGTATTAAGTCTACTATCGTAAGTGGCAAATTGAATTAACTTTGAAATAGACATGTTTATTTGTTTTCTATGGCTTTTGTTTTGTCTGTTGTATTTAGGTAGGTACTCACATTACCAAGTTACTGAGGTACCGTGTGTGTGATTAGGGATTTGCGGGGTTCCAACTTTTCTACTCGAATGCAAAGAACGATTATTAATTTTACCTAAGTATTCCGATTTTAAATAACGTCCTCACATTCTGAACCAGGCAAACAACTGCCCAATTTAAACCTAATCACCTATAATTTTAAAATTCGAATCTCTTAGAGAATTCGGCTGACTGCTTGGATTAAACATCTTTTGGCCAGGTTGCAGTGATACGCAACCTTCACAGTACCTACCTTCTTTACTTACTACGCTTATTAGGGAATATTGTTCTGCCAAATTCGAGGGTTTTGGAAACGTTGAGTAACGTGGTTTAGTTGATCTTACACAACCTTTAATAGGGTAACTTATAAACAGAAAATAATTACACCCACAAATAATCTACCATCTTCCCCACCAATAGATAAAAGACAAAAGATACAGACCGTCTATAAACATACAAATAACCTCTAACCCACATCGGGTAAGCAATCATTGACGATACGATCATTGTCCCCGCGATGCGTTTAATATAAGTTTGGCAAACCGGTCCGAAGCCGAGCTTGCATATTCATGAGGCAAGCCAACTTGTACGCTTGGAACTTGATCTTTGACAAATCAGTTTACAGCTTACATTACGGATAAATAAACATGCAAATAGTTAGGGATATTTGGTGTTAATAGGGGTGAGATTGAGGGGCAAATGGAATATACCTAAAATGTAAACGTTTCATGCGTTGGTAACTATCTTTGTAAACATGATGTCACTATGACTGTGATAGACCTTGACAGTCTTAGAGCCTGTTTCACAATCTTCGAATAAGTTCCGATTAAATTATTTGGCAGATTATTTCATACAAATTCTGTTCCGTTTTTGAAAATATCTGGTGAATAGCGTTTAATCAAAGGTGGTGAAACAGGCCCTTAGACTGTTTAGACTACTGCGAAAATTTTAATAGGCACTACTAATACTTACTACAACTACTACTACTAAAGGGTAACCAATTTAAGGTGAAAATAATCATAATTTTGAAACACATCTTAATATTGATATACGATCTAATAAACCTGAGTCGACCAAGTGCCAGTGCTCTAGATAGATTCTCAGGCTGTCCACTTCTTGATTTAGAGCTTCATACCGAATGAAGCTCTAATATAATCCAATGATAAACTAGTTAACGTCACCTTTACAAAAAATGGCAGTACCAGAACATTACGATTGTCAATCATCCTATAACTGACATACGAACATTCATCAATCAAAATATTTGACACCGTCTCTGGCAAAAATATCTTAAAAAAAGAATTTAAGAGCGGATGAGAGAGAAAAACAGCTGATTATCGCTGTTTCACTCAATAGCACAACGCCTACACGGTCAAATGTAAGTGTAAGAAACAGTTGAGTTATTCGCAGATCCCGAATTTATTTTCTAAAATAAACATAAGCTGTCTGCCAGTCCCTTCGAAATCGGTCTAGCCGTTTTAAACATGAGCCCGAACAAACAGAAACAAAATTTTAAAAATGTTTTTTTGGTTATAACTATTGTATATAGGTACTTTCATATACATTTAGCAAAAAGCAGCTTTTTCTATATTACAAACAGACACTTCGATTTTATTTTATATACACTATGTAACAAAAACCCTGTCAGATCAGTGTTGCCGTTGATCAGTTTTTATGTTTTATTTTAATTTAATTACTTCTTCTTTCTTCTTTTTTTTTCACTGGGGAAAAATAATAATCTCAAATCCATTAAATGGTTACGTATATGTGTACTCAGTACGATGCCGAATAATACCCTTAAGGATCGGACAGGGTTTTTGTTACAGGCTGTATAGATTAACGTATATTCCAAGCCAAGTGAGCTTGGAATATACCTAATTTCGAAGTATGAGTATCAATTTGTATGATATCTAACCGTCTTATTTAATCTGTCTCTAAAATATAAGTGGACGTGCCCAAGTTTATGACCACAAACAGGCTATCTTCTCTAAGTTCCACAACATGTCTGGGTATTTCAACCGGCTCATCCGACTAGTGTTGGTCGATTGTATATTCATGTGTTTCCAAATCTGACGTCTTATAACAGCTGCCTATAGACTGTCGTTGCCTGTGTACTCTGTTAATTGGGTTTGTACTTCGACTAACAGATTAGTTACTGTTCGTATGTACCTATTTATTTGTATTTATGAACAATTTTTCTTTTTTTTATGTGATTTTTCTCGTCTTTTCCGATGTTTAATTCGTCTATTGCCCACCAATACAACTAATTAAAAGCTTTCAAAATCTAGTCGCATTCACATCTCAGCAACAATCAATGATGGATAAAATAGAGACATTTTTATCAGGTTAACACTGAGATTAGATTAAACAATTGTAGTGAAATTGTCGCCTGAAGTAGTACTGGTCGATCCAAGAACATTTTTTTTTGCCTGTTTTTAATGACTATACCTAATACGAAGGGCTCAAAGTAAGTGACATTAGTCTTTTTTTGTCTGTTCATGAAGGAAAACTTTTTACCTGACCATGGCGCAGTCCAAAAGGAAATCCTCCTTTTTCATTTAAATTATTGAAGTCGTTTTAACAGCTTGTTTTTTTGTCAGAAAAGTTATAATTATGCACTTTAAATGTAATCGTCATAATCTACGTAAAAGTCCAGTATCTAACATTATTCCTTTGAAAGCCTTTGAAGATAGCAAACTAAATATAATTATACCTTTATGAAGGTGATGTTATTAAATATTATTTTTCCCGACCACCATATTAACTGTATCATCCAATATCTTGTTTATTTGGTCACGTTGTAATCGTTTTGGTGGTTACTAAGGCGATCACGTGCACCCACCTGACATCTGTTTGTCCGCTGAATATTTCATGAGCAGCCAGTGGTTTCGGAGTTCCGTTGTCGCTGGTTCACGACTCTTGTCAGGTTCCGAAAATGTCGCCATTAATTAATTTTAGATCAAAATGTTGCTGGGAAGTTTGTTCTTAATTCTTAAGTTGTTTGTATTTTAAGTTTATTACGTTGAGGTTTATTGAGATTTGAGAGTTTGTTCTGTTTACCTACGTGCCGTAATACTGGGCTATTACGGCACGTAGGTAAACAGAACAAACTCTGTTTAAGGCGCCTTTCGTGTGTCAGGTTGCGGGTTCGATACCAATGGATGTCATTGGAAGGGATATCGTAACTAAAACGTGTACTATGAATTCAGTACATGATTTTAGACTACCAACATTTTATATCGGTTAGAAAAATGAAAATCACTTCATTTTATCAACCGACTTCAAAAAGGAGGAGGTTCTCAATTCGGCGCGTATGTTTTTTTTTTTTTGTATGTATGTTACCTGATTTCTCAGCCAATTATGAATAGATTTGGATGATTCTTTTTTTGTTTGAAAGAGTATACTTCCGAATAGGTCCCATTCAAATATTGTCATGATCTGATGATGAACTTCGGAGATATGGAACGGAACTCCTTATAGAATCACTGCATAACTGTCGTAACAAGTAAAATGCTTTGTTAAATACGTGTAGTCGATGACTGACTGAAGGAAAAGGGGGTGGGGGTACGTCAACCCCCCTCCTACTACTTTTCAAAATTAAATATATCGTGTGAGGTATTGTTTGAAAGGGCTTTTTGTAAGGATTTCAAACATTAACACACAAGCACTAAAAAGTGAAAAATAAAAAGCTTTTTTACAAAAAAATAAAACCGCCTTCAAAAACTACAAAATAAAAAAATAACTTTAGTTTTGGAAGTCGGTGGCAATATCTACATAACAAAACAAAACCAAAGCCACCGACTTCCAAAACTAAAGTTATTTTTTTATTTTGTAGTTTTTGAAGGCGGTTTTATTTTTTTGTAAAAAAGCTTTTTTTGTGTAAAATTTTGAATACTTTATTATTTTTTTAATCTCTTATTTTGTTGTTTTACGCTCGTACAATAACTAGCACCTACAATGTTATCTCTTCACCACCTTTGGTTGACTGTTAGAGAATGCCTAAGGCGAGAGTCCGACTTTTGTTACATAAAGTATTTATAAATAAATAAATAAAATCAGCTGTTGACTGCAACGTTTGTGTATTTTTTTGTAAATAACTGACCAATATTTTTTCTCTAAAAAATCCATGGGAAAAGTTATAAATACGGACAGTGTCATCAACTGGTGAACCCTTTTCAAGGTTAATTACGAAGGGGTACCCAATTGATGTAACCCTCTTATACAATGTAGACTTTAAAACCTTTATAAGTTTCAAGGTTGTTCTCTATAATGGATTTTTCTTTTTTACATTTTTTCTTCGCAAAAGTTTGTGATGTGTAAACATTTGGAGACCCGTAATTGGTTGACTTTGAAAGTAAAGTTAGTTCCGGATCTTTCCATTTGAATAGGGATCGTAAATGCAAATAGGTATTTGATTACGTTGATCAAAAACTTTTTCCGTGAGGCTTATTTTACTTTGTTGTTTGTGTTGGTAATTTATTTTTCATTATGGTACTAGTTCGAGAGGTCTTTCGGAAGAGGTCTTCGTGATAGATTTCGTTCGAGACAGTAGGTACTACCAAACTTCGGTAAAAATAAAAAATTTTACTGTGTTCGGTTTGAATGTGCAAAAATACAATTGTGACTATAAATACGATTATAACAATACTATTACCTACGGGAAAAACTCGAGACTTCCAAAGTCCTAAATAATCCCACTGGAACACAAAAACGAGATAAAAATTCAATATATTAATGTAGGCCTTTCAGCCAATACCATTCAGTCATTTAAGCGTAAAAAAAGTAAGATACATCCACACAAACCTTTGGGTTTATTAATAGTAGTAGGAAGTAGGATAAAATGTTGTCAATTAGTTAGTCTCTAAAGTTTAGAAAAATCAACTAACTCCACATGCTGCGGTATTGTACACATAACCGAAGGCAATTGCGGTTGACCACTTTTGAACCTTATTTCTAAGAACGTAAGGGTGACAAGTGGTTCACCGAAGTGGTACCTAGATATGTGCCCATACCGTACCATATAGTCATTACAACCACGAACAGTAGAACTTCCACAGTCTTTCACAATGAAAATCTCTAGATCTTTAAAAATGACCTAAATCCTTTTAATTCTACTTACAAAAGAGACTTCCCACAGAGTCTCTAGAGTATACCAATTGTTACAGTATGAAATTGATTCAGTTCAGTTCAGTTGGCGCGTGTCCATTTACCAAACATATAGTGTGCTTGTTGTCCAACATTCAGCCAGTATTATGTCGACGATAGCTAATTAAAAGCAGAATTAATAAGTTTTGGAATTGTATTTTTATACATCAGTATAAAAATACAATTCCAAAACTTATTCATTAGCATATAGAGAAAAATCTAATAGAAAAACTATCAAGTTTTTCTATTAGATTTTTCTCTATATGCTAATGATAAACGTTATTAATAAATAAATAAATAATAATAATAATAATTCTTTATTTCCAAAAAATACAGATGATAATGAGACACAAAAAGAAAACATTTACGTGACACACATCTTTTGGATGCTGCGAAAATCTGTACACAATAACTTAACTATTAACTACATACTAGTTTAAAACCACGACTTCGTCTAAGTAAACGGTAATTTTCTACGAGGCTTTATTTTTTTAACGTGCAACCTTAACTATTTTTAAAGCCGGGCGCAAACGTCCGGTTTGCGATCAGGTTTCCGAATCAGGAGGCGTGTATGTACATACACACACATACATAAATTACACACACATGTAAAAACAAGTGAATGTATGTGTAATTTATGCATGTGTGTGTATGTACATACACGCCTCCTGATTCGGAAACCTGATTCGGAAACCGGACGTCTGCGGCCTGCCTAAAGCAAACAAATTACGAAATGTAAGAAAGAAAAACTGTTTATTCACGTGAAAGTGACACACATACATAAGCATTGTTTTTTAGCATCAGCAACGGGGAGTAACATTCACAATCATAAATAGTACCCTTACATTAAAGGGGAAGTGCAGACATCTATTATAGTCGTGAAATTAAATCTACATGCCGACTGCTCGCATCTCTCTTTACTAATGGATTGCACTCACTCGAATTGGGAACGTCAATGAGTGGCCGGAATTGGGCCACTTGACCATTGTGTAAAGGCTAATCAATATGTTCTTTTTGTAAATTACATTTTTGTCTTGCAAAAAGAGGAAAAAAGACAAGTAATAAAATTTTTATTTTTGTGTTAAAACCATTCAGGGGAAATTATTAGTGGGGGGAAAATTTTAAAAAAAAATTGTAAAAAAAAAACACAACTTCGCTTTTCAACCGACTTCAAAAAGAAGGAGGTTCTCAATTCGGCGCGTATGTTTTTTTTTTTTTGTATGTATGTTACCTGATTTCTCAGCCAATTATGAATAGATTTGGATGATTCTTTTTTTGTTTGAAAGAGTATACTTATACAATAGGTCCCATAGAAATAGGTCCCATAGAAATATTGTCATGATCTGATGATGAACTTCGGAGATATGGAACGGAACTCCTTATAGGATCACAGCATAACTGTCGTAACAAGTAAAATTGCTTAATTGCTTTGTTTATACGTGTAGTCGATGACTGACTGAAGGAAGAGAGCCCCGTACGTCAACACCCCTCCCACTACTTTCCAAAATTAAATATATCGTGTGAGGTATTGTTTGAAAGGGCTTTTTGTAAGGATTTCAAACATTAACACACAAGCACTAAAAAGTGAAAAATAAAAAGCTTTTTTACAAAAAAATAAAACCGCCTTCAAAAACTACAAAATAAAAAAAAACTAGTTTTGGAAGTCGGTGGCTTTGGTTTTGTTTTTTGTTATGTAGATATTGCTTTTTAAATTCACATTTAAATCTTTTTAAATTCACTCTTCATCATAAAAATGTGTGGTAAACCCCTTGTGGTGCAGGACGTAATTTTTATTCACGTGGTTCACGGAAGGTTAAAAAAAGTGGCCGCCACCGTCCGCTTGTGGCGGCCCCCCGGCCACAAGTGGCTGACGCTACTTTCGTGACCGTTTCTAGCTTCAAGTGACGGTGTTTGTGACTGTGGCGTGTGGCCCGTGTGCGGCCAGCGTAATCCTTACAATATGATATACTTTACGTACAAACATACCATTATCAAACTACCTCCATATACCACTCGAATCGAGACCAAAGCTTCTGCTAGTTCAGGGTTGGCGAACCGATGATACGCATGCCAAAGGTGGCACACAACATAATAATAGGTGCATGCCAATAATTGAGAAATCTATGTATTGATCGAATCTAGTTTACAACAGCAGAATCAGACTAATCTTTTCACACACATACATAAACTCACGCCTTTTTCCCTTTTTTTAAATCTTTTCTATTATTTAAATAAACATTAAAAAAAATATTTAAAGTCCAAGACAAAGTAAAGCATTTATTTAAATTAGACCATTCTCAGGCGCTTTTTAATTGTCAAGGAGTCGGACAGTTAGTCAGAAAGTTGAAACTAGTAGCTTGTTCTAAAATGTAGGTAGGCTTCTATGGAGAAAAACAAGCAAGAAACTCTACCAACACTCTTTTCAATTGCGTTTTTCTCCATTATAAGTATTACTAAGCCCAGATTCTTAGATGGCACGTAATAGTTAATTTTTTTTAAAATAAATAAGCAACATTGGTGTCGTGGTGGCCCAGCGGTTAAGGCTCCCGCCTCTCATACATGAGGTTGTGGGTTCAAATCCGGGCAAGTATCAATGTGACTTTTTCAATTCATATGTACTTTCTAAAGTTTGTCTTGGACATCACCGGCATCGGTGAAGGAAAACATCGTGAGGAAACCTGGGACTTACTGTTCCATTCAAACCATGTCAGAGGCCCTTGAGGCGGTTTAGGAACTCTGACACTAGGGTGTGTGGAGTCGTAAGACCTTACTGCCCACACGATAAAGAAAGAAGCAACATTCGCCATAAAAGGTTTGCCATCCCTGTGCTAGATATTCAGATCCGAACTAATGCGTGCGATAGAGTCAAAGTTCGAAGTATTTTCTCAAAGCTAAGCGGATTACCTTTAATATTTCAACTATTCATCGGATGAAACATCTACGGGATTTGCATCATATTGGAATAAAATGGGTGGTTCCTTTAGAGATTGGAAAGATGAGTGAACGAGGATAAGTACCTATAAGTACGGAAGATGGTGGGCGTATCTTAATATTCCTGACCTTTTAAAGTTATGTTTTCGTATTATTGATTTAATACGTATTTTTTATATATATAATTATACCTCTACGTGTCCCAAAATCCATCGATAAGCGGGCACCAGAGGATGGACCTGCTCATGAGTACTCGAGAAAAAGTAAAACTTTTTTTTTTATTACCAAAAAATATTGTAAAATCTACCGACATTCTGGGATTTTCAAGAATTGTAGTGGATAGAAGGGCTACTTAGGTTGCCGATGCAAAAAAAAACAAAAATATTTGAAATGATCAAAAATATCATACATACCGGGGTGTAAATCAAAGGATTTCCAATTGTTTTTTTTTTCTAATTTAAAAAAAGAATTGAGGTTTTATTTCCTTTTTTTTCTCGAGTACCTACTCATGAGCAGGTCAACCGTCTGGTGCCCGCTTATTATAGAATTTTAGGACAATTTGTATATTTTAAAATTAAATATTTTATGTATCCTGCTTATGCGTAGGAAGTTTCATAAAAATCGGTTTGTTCATTTCGAAAAATAAGAACTTGAAAGTTTGTATGAATATATCTTAGAATGTACCTACATATATCTGAGAAGAATATCTCATCTCTACAATTTATAAGCACCTGTGCATAATCGTCATTGTAAATGCTAAGCACTTCATGTATTCAGATCACGTCGACAGTTTCACTTAATGTGACAGATGGCGCCACTTGTAGTATGTAGCAGGTAGATAGAACGTATAGGTAGATGTATGATTAAATGTAAGTTTAAACAGCAGTACTATTTTCTATATCTCCCATGGTGTATTTTGATGAAGTAAGCTTGACTTCTGCCATTCTCAGCGTCAGGTGGGATGACTGCTAACCTCAAGATTAGTCCATCTAAAATCACCGAGCGCGATTTCTACTGATTACTTACCACTGCAAGTGTGATTTACAAGTATATACTAATCTATACTAATATTACAAATGCGAAAGTAACTCTGTCTGTCGGCCTATCTGTTACGCTTTCAGAACTAAACCACTGAACCGATTTTAATGAAATTTGGTACGGGGTAAGTCTGAACTCCAAGAAAGGACATAGGCAACTTTTTATTCCGCGTCTTCGTCTGCATCTGCGATTACCGACATTTACGCAGACGAAATCGCGGGCAAAACCTAGTTTTAATATAATTTAAATACTTATGAAACATCCATAACTTATTTTGAACGCACACATACAAAAATCTCATTTGTAGTACTTAAGTAAAAACAAAAGAAGATCTCCAACTTTCCCCATTTATTTTTTGTAGGATTTTGCCGATTTCACATTTATCAAAGTAGGTACTTTTCTTTTACCTAACCCTAATACCCTACGTTCCGCCAGACTGACTCAATATCAAGAAAGAAAAAACTCTTCGTGAAAAGGCTATATGAAGCTTCGTTATTAAGCCCTAGATAATGTAGTGGTTACTTTGTGCTGTTCCACGAAGACGAAGATACATCAGTCTTCACATTTCCAGTACAAGCGGATCCCGCATTGTATAGGCTTTCTTTACAATAAGAAGTCAGCCTAGACTGGACATGTCTAGCTTGATGTGTCGCCTTGCGCATTACTAAAGGATGCCTTAGGAAGTTGATATTGTATTAATCATGTAAGGAGAAAAATGGATTCTAAAAATTATAATTTACACCACAGCTCGCTAAAAATGTCTACAAATGCTGGGTGAAAAAAAAACACATCACAACTAACATGTTGCAAAAATGATTAAGTACTAAGAAATGACTTTTGTTTTTGGTGTAAAAAATTACTGTTTAGGCAGCGCAAAACGTTACGCACACAAAACATTAAGCATACTTGTATTATAAGTGCCTCCAACAGTGCAGGTCATGGGCTTATTTCAAGATAACTTTATTTAATAAAACATAACTAGCGAAATGTGAGTGTAGGTACTAATGGGTATACCTCTGCCTAACCCTTCGGAGATAAAAGGCGTGATGTTATGTTTGTGGTTTTTATAACTTTTAAAACACCTTTTTGTGAAGAAAATTATTAAATTGTGACTTTCAATTTCTCCATAACCGGAAGGTATGGTCCGAAGCCAAAAAAAATCGTATTAATGAAAAGACCACGGTCCTTTCGGCTTCGTTAAGTGATTTTTTACACCCTTTTTATCATCAGTACACCTTCAGATTACAAGTAGGTAAAAAGAAAGATGTTTCTAGAACAATTAAAAGTTTTTTTCTAGGACGACCTGCCTCGGTCTCCGTAAGACGAATCGTGTTAAGGGATTTCTATACGGAAAAGGAGTTTCAACCCCCTTTGTTCTGTTACGTAGAATTTACTGTACTGTAAACTTGTGCCGTAAATTACGAAAAAAATGCTGACTAATTGAAAAGCTGAAATGACTAATTAACATTTAACGTTTTCTCAGATTACGCAGACAGGCAGCTCTGACAGGCAGCTTTGGGCTTATGTAACTCTATATAATCCCTGCTCTCATATCTCAATGAATTAACGATAACCGATGCTTTGAATCAACCCTGCCTTAATCGTGTTTGAGTAGTATACCTGTGGCTATGTTGTACGCGGCTTCCCCCATCTCTTAAAACAATCTTGTTTTACCAAGGGGTATCGTATTACCCAGTTACTGGGTGTGGAGGTCAGATGGGCAAGTCGCTCCATGTAAAATACTGGTAACTGCTTTAAAAGTAAGAAAGTAACAAGTACTGTACCTAGTTATTCTCACCTACCAATATACATACTTCTTGATATCACAACCCTTTATTCAAACACTATACAAGACAAGAAGGGAAATAATCAACTCCAATTCTTTTATTTATCGACAATATCCACCCCAATTTACAACGTACAAATACCGTAGTACTTGTGGTATATATTTCATAAAAATTCAAATGTGTACCGCTTCAATATTATCACGTAGTCATATCATAAAAATGTGTGATGTCGTTCACCCCTTGCATGGGTCGAGGGTTGTCACTGAATAGTTTTATTAAAGATTCACACTCACACACACACTGGCAAACTTGATTTTTCTTTGCCGCGCCTTACGAGTATATTTTGGGATTATAAATATACGTGCGTATATTATGTAGAGTTGAATGATCTTCGAAAAATATAGGTGTGGTTTACGATTACTGTGTCAGTCAATACACATCGAAGTAAGCTTGTTTGTTTGTTACGCTTTCATGACTAAACTACTGAACCGATTTCAATGAAATTTGGTACAGACTAAGCTACTTTTACTTTTCTTAGAAGCTTGAAAGTCTGACAACCAGTCTTACCTAGAGATATCGTATTACCCCAGTTACTGGGTTGTGGAGGTCAGATATTAGGCAGTCGCCCCATGGAAAATACTGGTATTCAGCTGCATCCGGTTAGACTGGAAGCCGACCCCAACATAGTTGGGAAAAGGCTAAGCAGATGATGATGAAGCTACTTTTTAAATCTGCGATTTCGTCTGTGTCCACGATGACCGATATTCACGCGAATGAAGTTATGAACAAAAGTCAGTCTTAGATTATAATGGATAACTTTTAACTTGAAGTGTATAAAATTTTAGTTAAACGAAATTCGATTGGTACTTTTTATTACGTCTGATCGAGAATTTTCTGAGGAAATTATTGAAAAGTACTTTGTAGATCAATGGAGTTTACAGGATTATTGTTAAAACACTAGCAACCTGAAAAAGGGTCATTGTACTCATGATTATGAACAACTTTTTCTATGGGACCAACCCTGAAATCGTGAAAAAAAATCAGCTGTTCCCTACAAAAATGCTATACAACACAATCATAATGTACGAAACAGCTGATTTTTTTTCATGATTTCAGGGTTGGTCCTATAGAAAAACTTGTTCATAATGATGAGTACAATGACCCCTGCTGGTGTTTTAAAAATAACCCTGTATATTATTTTAACTATTTAAGTTAAATTCTGACCCTATCATTATTATTGAAAAGCGAATCATTTATAAACAGTTTTAAAAGCAACTACATATAAAGCATGACACACAACAACATTTTAGATGAACTCAAAGTGCTTTTACAGCTACATAACATAAATTTACGACTATTTTGATTTTTACGACTGCTATTATTTAGTACAGTGTACAATGTTGCCGTCCGGCTATTAGATATAACACCTACACCACCACGCCGCACGGAAATTCGGAGATCCGTAGTAAAGTTATTGAAACGTCGCCAAATCCACTTAGTTTTATGACTTGGAAAATGCGATACGATGCCTCGCTGTGGGGCGCTGTGTATATGATGAGATTTCCTTATTCGTTGCTACGGTTACCGAGAGAGGTGATTGAACTAGTTTTTCACCTGGATATTTACGTAGCTTCAAAGAGGGTGGGTAGATTTTAAGTTAACATTTGGAGTAAATGTGAATTTAAATGTCGGATACCTAAAGTGCCTCCAAAATTACTTTTTGAACTAAATACAAGGTACACTTTTGCAACCTCCCTTCATCGAATTCAAGAATGTAACTATGCAAGCGATTCTCAATCCGAAACAATAATAAAATTATTAGTTTTTTTTTGTGATTTTTGAATTCGAACTTGCTATTTGCCGCTGGGTTTAGTCGCGCAATACTGCCTACCGCATATACAACGGGGCGATTATGTTCTTTAAAAGAGGTGTATTCTGAAATACTATTAAACATAATACAACTACATTAACAAGTGTTTATTGACTAGGTGTCATAATTTTATTTTATTATTTATGTATTTTATGACAACCTCCTGAAGGTCAGATAGGCAGTCGCTCCATGTAAAATACTGGTATTCAGCTGCATCCGGTTAGACTGGAAACCGACCCCAACATAGTTAGGAAAAGGCTAGGCAGATGATGATGATGACAACCTCCTGAAAAACGAGAAAGCAAACTGCACCTTGTCTTGTACTAAAAAAGGCGTTCATACTGAACGCAACCACGACGCAAGAAAAGGGTGGACACACCCGTAATCACACAATAGCGAGTAGTTTGGCAAAAGCCTCTGTATTGCCAGAAGCAATTAAAAGCTAAACGACAACAAATCAACTTAAGTACCCTTTCTTGTACTTGGTAAATTAAGCTGCGTACTTACTAACTGGTAAATTTTGGGCTGTGACCGTCGGTAACATTACGAATTATCAAGATAATTATTGTTAAACTAATGTCTTGGATAAGAAGGACGTGTCTCAGTGGCGAAGCATCAGTTTTCGTAAGAGGAAAACCGAAGCTTGCATATTTTTTTATTTAAAAAAACGTTGCCCAATCTGGGAATTTTTCTTGTTTCGTGTCCATGTATGGTGGTAGAGTAACTGTTGTTCAGAACTTCTGAGGGTAAGCCAGTAGGAATCGCTTTCTATGGAGTCCTCGCCTCTGACATCTGACAATATGGTGGAAATAATGTGTCTATTATTCAAGACTTAGGTGTCGAATAGTTAATAGTATTGACGTCCTATGCTTAATGCTGTCCAATACATAGATATAAGTTCCAGACCACTCGCTTTGGGTTCCACAGGATGTACCAAATGTACAGAAATAGGTACACTGGCGCGTTACACGGCAGGTCCCAGAGTGACCATCCAATAATCTCGTGATTTTAGTCTGTTGAAGTCGGATAAAATCCTAATTTCCTCAGAATTAACCTTCATACAGGTGAGATTCACATTCTACACTCTCCTCTCATTTAACATATTTCGTGTAATGGGTACACGGCCTAACAATCTGAGTAAAAGTAAGTTTTTAGATGGCATTCTAGGGGCCCATTATATGTCCTTAAGTTCACACCGCATCTGGGTCGGCACTCGGCACTAAAACTCCTAATTTCACATTCAAATCCGTGAAGTAAGTTCTTCTGATTAGCGCTTGCTTAGCTCTAATCTTGAGACCTTATGGTTGAATGACGGTACTAAAATGGAAGCTTTATGTAATCTAAAGGTACTTATGCATTTATTTTATGAAATACTGCCTTTTGGTAATTTCAACCGTTCGTGCATAAGCGCCTCTTCGGTCCAGTTCTAAAAGCATTCACTGAAATATTTTAAGGGTAAAAAAAAATACCAACCTGTTATTGTCCCATTACTGGACAAAATCTTCGCACAGAGAAGCCATGCAACCGCAATCAAGCACACAATCAAACGAATCAATAAATCATCGAAGCAATGCGTTTTGCTTCCTTAAAACGGATTGGCGAATTCAGACTCAATTTTATTAAGTCCTGAAAGCTCATTCTACTAATTTAAAACTTCTAAAATCTAGTCGCAATCTCATCTCAATAAATGTAGGTAAATAGAGACACTTCGATTGAGACTAAGAATAGAATCCGAACGTTTTTTAAAAAAAATAGTCTAATTGCCCCCCAGCTTTGTTTTTCAGTATACAAATTATTTGAAAAAGTTACATTGGTACTGCTGACCCCTTGGTACGAACCCACAACCTTATTCATGCGAAGCGGACACTAAGGTATTCACTACTGGGTTATCACATAATAAAATCAATAACTTTTCCTTTTTCCAGTAAATATCGTTTAAGTATAATTTTCTTTTTCTCCGAAGTCAACCAACCTCAGCAGATTGAGATCGCGGCGGCGACAGGTAACTTCAAACGTTTCTAATAAAGATCGAAAATTCCAACTTTTTTCACGTTGACGCGGTTCGTCTCTCTTCAGCGAATAGTTAGGGGGCTGAGTGAAAATCTGTGTCGAGTTTTTGTCGCCTCTCAATACGAATCAAGCCTAATGTCTCGGAAATCGCACTTACAGACAGGCAACTATATTTTGGCTCGTGGTGCCGTGGAATCCTGAATTGATTTTGGACGTTTTCTTTCACAAGAAGCGCCGACATGAGGTGTCAAGGTATACTGGCGCTCGACAGATAGCGTTCCCTTATAAAAACTGTGGCTCAGAGGAACACATTTGGCGTCATATTTCCGCGACAAATTTCAACTTTTTTGGGTTTATCTCGACGTTTGGGTAAAGTTTTGTTAAGCGTTTGTGTTTATTTTTATAAAAACAATACAACTTTGTGGATACATTATAAGGATGTTTTATGTATATACATATAGTGTGTACGTAATGTGTTTTGGATATACATAGTATATTGCGGTTTATATACTATAGCTACACCTTACATACCTACCAACATGATATATGCAAATTGAGTGTTTCAAACTTAATAATGCATGAGGAGGCTTTAAATTTCAATTTCAAATAAGTACGTACCATCAACTAAATCCTATTAACACCTTGATGTTCGTCTTCCCTTTGTATTATGTACAATAATGTCCATAGCAGACATGCAACACTAACATGAAAGAACAGATCGGAAAATTCTCATTTCAAAACATCAGAAATAAACGCACAACAAAATAATATCACACCTGTAATCCCCGAAAGATTAGACAGAGGTGTACCCATAGTACACCCACATTTAGCTAGTTATGTTTAAGTCCCACGTAATAGGGCAACGCACAAATATAAATAAAATAAAGCCCATCACGAACGTATTTATAATATAAATTAATATACCATACTATAATATACATTATAGCAAGCTACCACACACGGAGACAAATGCTATAATATAATATTTTGCCTTCATTGATGGTCGCCTAATATCAAAATATAATATAATAATATGTCTTGCTATATCTGTCCACATATTTAGGTGACGTAATAAAGGTAGGTAGGTATATAATATTATAGCTGGGTCTTTGGTCACTCAAATATTACTATAGAAAATATATCGTAATATCCCTTGATGTAAATTATATTAATATATATAGCTACGTCTGTAACGGGCTTAACAAGCGAGATCATAGTGAAATACCTTTAAGTGCAGCACATAGGTACCACCCATACGCCACAGCGCCACCCAATACCCCAAACAAACCAATTGAAATACTTTAGCCAACTTTGATAAAAACAATGTGCGGTTTCAAAAGGTTTAATGAAATCTATCAGGTACGATTTAGATGTTACACGGAAGGGCCGGTACTTCATAAACAATGTATGGTAGGTAGGCTAGGATTACTCAGATGAGAGTTTTGTACACAGAGTAAGTAGAAAATGGAGTGATAAAGTGCTTGAAAAGTCCCTGCGCGAATTGGGGTGGAAGTACCTTTTACCGATAACACTTTTGTTGTTTTCATGATTGGTTCTTCATTACGAATAATTACTTGTTAAATATTATGAAAAACAGAAAAAAAACCTCGAAGGGTTAGACAGTGGTACCCATTAGTACACCCACATTTCGCCAGTTATATTTAAGTCCCATATAATAGGAGGGGGCAAGCCTATTGCCATCAACAGGGCACAAATCCAGACTCCGAGGCTGCTACTGAGAAATACTTGATAGAAAAACCCAATAACGCTTTGCCTGACCTGGGAATCGAACCCGAGACTTTAAGCTCAGTAGTCACGCGTTGCGATCAGTAGACCAACGAGGCAGTAAAAATCAAGACCAAAGTTATAAATCTGGACAAAACAAATATACCTACCTATTTTCGCGGACTTTAAAAATTAAAAGAATGTAATGAATAAACAAGTATTTCATTGACTTACTCCTCTGTAGTACAAAACAAACGGTCACTCCCCGCGTACCCGATTTTAGTGTCGTTCAAAATTTACGATGGTCCCGCAGTTTGAAAGTTTACACTCGGTCGAACTCGTGTGTTTATGGTCTAATGCTACCAGCTTTTAGTTTTCACGGCTTTACCGAAATACAACTTTTCGGACAACATATTTTTAAGCATAAATAAGGTCTTATAGTGTAAAAGTTTTCTATTTTTAAAAGCATATACACTATATATAATATCATATAGAGGATAGATTTGTATTTTTGTATGTTTGTATCGAATTAGCTTTAAAACTACTGGACCGATTTCTAAAATTCTTTCACCATTAGAATGCTAGTTTATCCCTGAGTAATATAGGCTATATTTATTCCTAGAAAGAACTGTAGCTACATTGCACACGTGTGAAACCGGGGCAGGTCGCTAGTATTTCATAAACAAACAATTTTAGTTCAAGGTTTTCAAATAAAATAGTTAAAATATTTTTTATATGTTAATTTTATAAAAGTAAGAATTAGCAGACCCCTAAAAAAATAGAATGAATACGAAACATATGTCATTTTGTCGTTCATTTATCTCTTACCGATATTTACGAGTAATTCGAAAAAGGACTTAATCCACATCAGTCGTTCATTAATGCGACTCTGTAATTCATTCACCCGTTCATTCAGAGGCTTTTATTAAGCCGACAGTGAAAATCAATGTCCTCGCACTTGCTCGTCACTAAATAATTATAGTAAAAGTTGAATACCTACCAGTAAATTCAGCTGGCTTTTAACTTTGACATTTTAATGCATAATGTGGGATTATCATGTTTTCGTCGAAAAATAAAATAAAATCCTGTTGTGCATTTTTTGTTAATCATTGTATACTTTTTTTGTACATCAATGATTTTAATGTATAATTATATTTTTAGGAGCTTTAAAGTTATAGAATAATTCCAAACAATAACTAGGTCGTTACAAATCGGATTAATTCAATCAGTTTGTCTTGGAAGACTTTCTTGCTTCGTCCTCTGTTACAATGCTTCACGTCTCAGAAGCTTCGATTTAATAATTATTCTCTGTTGTTATCACGCAAAATTTGAATTACAACTGGCCGATCAAATTATTTCATTCAAAATATGAAACGCTTTGAAGTCCAAAACAGACTCGACGAATTTAAATTCTGAGAGCCAACGCAAACACGTCTATCAAAAGCTCCACAGCTGCACAGACTATGTAAACTCCACTCGAGAACCAATGACACATTCCGGTGGGTCTATAGGTAAGCTGAGTTGATCTACTGGTGAATGTTCTACTATGGAGTTCGTCTCAAATTATAACAAATGGCTCCATACATTACGTTGTCTGGCTAAGCCCGCGAGCCGCGGCCCCGCAGAGGTGGGTAGCGAAGGTAAACTGGTGGCAATTTCACTTTGGCCCCCTTTATCGGCGATGTCAGCTTGTGGTCCTGACATTATTTATGACTGCAGAAAGTGTGAACTTTAATTTTGGCACATCCCTAGGGTGCAGGCTTTTTATCTGTGTGTAGGCAACGGCTTGCTTGCGGTTTTGTTTGGCGAGATATGGCTTTATTTTAAGCGAGGATAATATAAAAGTATGAAGGAAGTGAAAGCTCTCTTTTCTGGGGAATTGCTTACTTATTTTGAAACGGTAATCTTTAAATAATGCTTGTTATTAAAAGGAATAAAGAGTTCAAACTTCTTTAATTGTATTTTTAATTAAATAACTCAGTCTATTTCAAACAGCTGACAACCGCCTTCTTTACAAAATCCTAATCGGAACAGTACAATCTTTACAACAATCATTTTTTAATACAAAATAAAAACATTTTTAAAAGCGATTACAAGCAAGTACCTCGTAACACAAGAAAACACGAACACGTTTTATTATAATTCGAACTCATTCATACATTGTCGACATTCAATACTCAGATTTCCATATGACAACGCGTAATGGGAAAGCAAATATAAGTGAGGAAACATGCTCGAATTTTACAGATAAAAAAGTCTAAAGAATGTCATACTTCACCCCTTATTTACATTAGGTATTGACGCAAAGTAATCGGAAAGGGAACAGTGTCCCTTATTGACAAAACGTGCCTCTCACCAAAATATTAAAAATAATCTTCCAACGAATTTTTCTCGACAACGTAATTCAAAAGGATTGAAAAAATCGGAAGAACACAATTTTTACCGTCAGGAAATTATTTTCCTGTTTGTTCAGTATTATTTTTCGATAAGTTGGAATATTTTCCATTTTCTTGAATATTATTTCGTTGTTGATGACATTTATATACATACATGAATTTATTATGTCGAGGTGTCGTTGCAATCGAACTTGATTAGTTTCACATAAGTATACACATCAAAAAAGTCTAGGGATCAACATCCCTAACAAATGTTAGGAATGTTGATCCCTAGACTTTTTTGATGTGTGTATATAAATAATTGCAGTACACAGTATACTGCCTCGTTGAACTAGTGGTCGCAAAGCGCGTCAGCTGAGCATGAGGTCTCGGGTTCGATTCCCAGGTCGGGCAAAGTATTTTTGGGTTTTTCCATCAGGAATTTCTCAGTAGCAACTTCGGAGTCTGAATTTTTGCCCAGTTGATGGCTATAGACTCGCCCCCTATTATAACTGGCGAAATGTGGGTGTACTAATGGATACACCTCTGCCTAACCCTTCGGGGGTTACAGGCGTGATGTTATGTCGTTTCCCAGCAATTTTGCTCAATGTTACTTAATTTGATCGGCGGTATGCGTGGTTCACGGCAATGTCCTGTGACTTTAAAAAATAAAACCGGACTATTATAATAGTCCGAGTAAGCCAACAGAATGATTTTCAAAAAGTTGAAACATATAATGGAAATGTGAATAAAAGTGATTGGACAGCTCATTGACTGAACGTGTCACATCAGCTGCAACGCTCTCGTAAAATGAGGTCAGCGTCAATGATTTGCATAATAAGCTAAAACGTTCTGCGGCTTTCGTTTATTTGCACTGATTTATGGTTAAAATGGACATCATTATGATGATTATGATGGAATTTGCCAATTAGTCTGTAAAAGGCAAAATTATATCTAATTTTATCTAAGCTGAAAGTCTGTGTAAGATCAAAAATCCTAGGTCGCCACACATTATGTCATAATCATTTGTACACAACATGACTATTATGAAAAAGTATCCAAAACTAGGATTTATGATATTATTATTATTTTTTATTTTTTTTATTTTATATTTTTCTCGCGATTTCGTGAATATTAATTTACTTACGGATCCCTAATTTGAAAATAAAATAAGCCTATGTTACTCGCTGATAATGTAGCTTTCCATAAGTGAAAGAATCTTTTAAAATTGATTTAGAAGTATTTGATTTTATCCATTACAAACAAATTACAAATATTTTCTCTTTATAATATGAATTTAGGAAAACAGCGATTACCATAGCATTGATTATTGAACGTCTTCCTCAAGACAGTTCAATTAGCAAACGACCCAAATCCACCACACGCGACTGTCCAACATCTATCCATATCTATCTCATCCTGCCAACCGTGATGCTGGTTGCACTAGTACCACTACCGCCACATCGGCGCCACATCTCATAATGACGGTGCCACCACGCCCCAGAGTGTCCTATTTAATAACTTGTTTACCCTTAATGGATGTGTTGCACACCGAAGTGTGGACGTAATTTGTGCATGAGAGTTCGTTCGTGCGTTATGAATATAAGTTTGTTTATAAACTTCACTGTTCAATGTTGTCTTCGGGAGCTGATAACAAACTAAGTCAAAATTAAATAAATAAAAATAAAAAAAATAAAAATAGTTTATTTCTTTAACTTTGCACATACAATACATTTTAGTTGCCGGAACTGCCCAGGAAGCATGTAAAATGCTTGTGTTGGGTCGTCCCGCTCCTCCTTAAGACTAATATAATAACGGTGGTACGATGGTGCCTTAAAAAGAAGTTAAACTATTTTAGATTACTGTATTAAAAGAAAGAAAGTACAAATTTATTGAAAGATAACTAAAAGAAAAGATACTGGTTTGGCTAACTGTATTTGTTTATGTGAGTGTATGTGTATATGTGCGTATGTGTGTTTGTTTGTATGTGTGTGTCATATAGTTGTGTGAATTATGCTTTTATTCGGTGTTAACCACCCCTACGATGTTATAACAATATGAGATTGGTAAGTGACATTAGAAGTTATGAATATAATTCTAACGGTCGAATTTAAATAATAAGTTCTCTGTATCATTATACCCAAGCGGCTCAAGTTCTTGGACAATTATTTGTTTACATTTATGGAGTTGCAGATTATATATGGTGTATTTATTGTGAAGTTTATTGTAAAGGTAGGCAGAGTGTGCAAGAGATTGACGCCTGGCAAATAGAGTTTTACAGGGAGGAGCAGAGGCTACATTACATTTTCTTCTACCTGTTTGGGCTTTATGTACGTAAGGTAAAGTTTTATGTAGTTTAAGTACTGAATTAACAATGTATAGTTTTCTTAGTGACAATATTTTATGACTTAGATATAATTCGTCTGTAGGAAATCTAAAGGGCTTAAAAAACATAGTCTTTATCAAGCATCTCTGGGCTCTTTCTGCTTCGAGGAATTTAATTTTAGTAGCACCGCCCCAGATAGAGATACAGTAACACATAACAGATTGTGCCAATGCAATGTAGATACGCTTTAGGAGGTCTTGGGAGGTGACATGTCTCAGCTTTTTGAAAACCCATATGAGTTTACGGATCCTATCATTTACAGCTTCGATTTGAGGGTGCCAAGAAAGTCGGTGGTCCAGTATTACTCCAAGGTATTTAGTGGATTTGACACATTCAATCTCCTCGCAACCACACTGTTTAGTATTAGTAAAGTCACAAGTATGAATACTTAATTTTAAGTTTGGGGGAGGAAGTGTGCGCTTATTTATTGCAAAGCAAATGTAGTTTGTTTTGGCGATATTTAGGGTAAGAAGAGCTGATTTAAGCCAGTTTGCAACCTTATGAAGACCATGCGCAGCAGCTTCGAAGACGGAGTTCCAGGAAGCACCATTAAACACAATGGCAGTGTCATCTGCATATGAGAACACTTGCCCGCTGTCTATCTTGAGATTCGTTAATTCGTTTAGGTATATTAAGAATAACGTGGGCCCTAAGACGCTTCCCTGGGGCACGCCGTATTCAATTTTAGTGTCAGAACTAATGAAACTGTCAATTTTAACGCTTTGGGTACGGTCTTTTAGGTAGTCAGTTAGTAGTTTTAGTGGCATACCCCTAATGCCCACATGCTCCATCTTTTTTACCAGGGTGGGGACAGATACAGTATCGAACGCTTTTTTCAAGTCTAAGAAGACCGTGAGACATTTTGCTCCACGGTCTATATACTGCGTCACCAAGGAGGTCAGTCCTGATATGGCATCTTCTGTGGATTTTGCTTTTCTAAACCCGAATTGTGATTTAGATAGAATGTTATATTTTTCGAGATAGGTAATTAGGCGTGAGTTGATAAGCCTTTCAATAATTTTTGAGATAACGGTCAAGACTGAGATCGGTCGATAATTATTAATATCTCTTTTATCACCACCCTTGTAAACCGGTGTCACGATGGATTTTTTAAGCAAGATCGGGAATATACCTTTCCGGAAGCAGAGGTTGGCAAGATGGCTGATAGTGGGAGCAACGAGTGGTTTGACCAATTTCACGAACCCAGTCGAGATACCGTCCCAACCGGGAGCACTGTCAGCTTTCAAGTTGGATATAACACAGTCTACCTCCCATGGGTCAGTCTCCAGAAGAACAAATGAAGACTGTTGTGTTTTTGTAGCAGGTACTGGGCCATCAATCGGATGCGAAGGCCCGTCGTGGATGCTTTCTGCAAGGCGCTTACCGACACTGGCGAAATAACCATTCACACAGTTAACTGACTCTGTAGGAGAACTACGAGTACTAAGCAATTCAGAACTTCCTATTTTAGATGTGTTAAGATGCGTTATTTGCTTAATAGACTTCCATAGATCTTTAGAGCTTTTAATATTAGTTTTTAGTAGTTCAGATTCATATTTGTGTTTTAGTTTTTTAATTAATTTGCTACAATAATTACGGTACCTAGTAAATGTAATTTTTAATGTATCGTTACAAGGATCGGATCTTAATTTTAGTTGCATTTTGTTTCTGTTTCTAATACAGCGCAAAAGACCACTGGTGATCCAGGGCTTAATAATGCGTTGCTTGCTAGAGATCCTCTTTACATTGACACTCTCGTCCAGGGATGATTGAAGTTTATTAATCAAATGTTCGATCACAAAGTTAGGGTCGTCGCTTGGTAATAATGTGGACAGGTTATTGTTTATAAGCTTTTCAGCAGCTGCTTTAAAATCAATGAAGGTTTTGACAGTTGGAGAACAGTATTTTTTTATTTTAGATAAGCTCATGTAGACCGATGCGTGATCTGTTATGGTAGTATTTAATACCGCAATGCTAGCTGAGAGTTTGGTTTTGTCTATCTTTAAGATATAATGGTCTAGACAACTATATTCACGTGTGGGAATTATGTGTCCTGGGAGAAGTCCGTGTGAAGATAGCATGTTAAGGTATGAGGCCCGATTACTACATTCATAGGATGATTCATTATCTTTTAAAATTAGGTTAATATTTATATCACCAGATATTATAATATTCCGATTGCATTTGATAGTGTCCAGAAGTGTATTAAGTGAGGTAATAAAGTTAGTTGCATTCTGAAGTGAAGGTGATCGGTATATTCCCAGGATAGTACATCCACATATGTTTAACTGAATGCACGAGGCATTATCCAGGATATGTTCCTTAAAAACTGGATTCAGCTTAGATTTAGCGTATATAATCACACCATCATTTTGATTACAATTGTGCGTGGTAGCATAATGTGAATAGTTTCTTATAGAAGGGATGGGTTTTTTTATGTTGAGGCGACATTCGGTAAGTACTATGACGTCTATTTCTGACATGAGATCCGAGAGCGTGGCTTCAAAATTGTCAAAATTGCAGTAAATACTTCTTATATTTTGTTGGATTACTGTTAGATCAGTTTTGGTATGATTTATATGTTTATTTAGATTCGCTATGTCACATGATACCGATTTTGCTACCACGATGTCATCTAAATTATTTAGGTTTTTGATATTATTTGCCATTTATCATTAGGGTTTCATACTGAGTTTCAATCTGTGGAGAAGTGGTCACATGCAACAGAAGTAGATAAGAGCGTATATAATAACGAGTAATGTTAGTTTTGATTAGTAGGACTAGTGTGAATGTATAAATAGTGTTAAAAGTGTTTGTTCTGTACGAGCATGTGAGAATGTGAGTGTGAAGGGTGCAGTTGGTTTTTAGTGTACTGATTGTGTTTGAGCTTCGTTTGTTTGAAATGTGTTGAAACAATACATGAGTTGCAGATTCCAGTACCGAAATACAAAAATTACAAAAATTATTAATACAAACTAGTCACATAGTATTAAAAAGCTGCTGGATTTGAGCTTCATTAGTGATGGTTATTGTTTTAGAGTTTTCGTCCTTTTTAACGTATACGTTTCCATAAGCCGTCCAACAGAAGGTAAATGCAGTTGATTTTATAAGATCCCTTGCGAGAAAGTATAATCGTGAGGCCTTGGGTGTCAATTGCTCAGAGACGAATACAGCAGTCTCTTCATTAACAACAAATCCGAGGTGTTTTGCGCGGAGTTTTTCTTTGTTCTTTATGTTAAAGGCTTTACATTTCTGCAGTATGTCAGACTTGATCAAAGTTGAGGTTAATTCTATTACTATAGGTGCATTGGTAACATTCTTATGTTGCACACGAACTCTGTATATGTCCTTGATATCCGTATTCGTTATGTTTGCACCAACGGTGGTGGATAAGCTCTTAGCATATTTAATCAGATCCTCTTTTGTCTCCTTTTCTAACTTCGGTACATTTTTGATTTCAATGCTGGCCTTTCTGTAGTTTTTTTGTATGTTTTCAATTTTGTCCTCCAGCGTGAAAATATATTTTGCATCTTCTTTTTTCTGTCGTTCTAAATTCTCAATCTTCTTTCTCAATTCTGTGTTTTCTTTTTGCAAGAATTCGATAGAAGATTCAATCTTGGCATTGGTTTCTTGAATTTTCTTCAAAGTGGGGTTAATGTTACTAAATTCCTGTCGCTGAGCGGCAAGTAAGGAGGCAAACATCCCTCGCATTTCTTCCTTGAATGCGTAACAGTCATTTAAATCAGTTCTGGGGGTAGACGGTCGTATGCCAGAAGGACTATCTTGTTCTTTTCTCTTTTTAGCACGACCGAAGACAAAGTTTGGAGGGGTAACATTTGGTTCGACTATTGATTGGTCGTTCAAGTTTGATTCAGACAGGGACTTATTCATGTTTGCGAACACCAGGAGACCACAGAGGGATAGGATGACAATGAGATAAGTTCAAATTGGTAGTCGCGAAATCCAAATAGTCCGAAATCCAGAAAGGTGCAAGATTTTTGTATGAGTTAATCTGTCTTCAAGTACCAGGAGTGCAGAAGCTCGTAGCAAGACTTGTTATAATTTCTTGATAGTCGCGATGTTCAAGTGGTGCGAAATTCAAATTGTCGCCAAATTTTACTAAAAGTGTGCCAAATAGTACTGTTTATGGTTGGGGTGGCGCCACTTCTACGATGTAGTGTGGTGATAGTACTGTTTATGGTTTGGGTGGCGCCACTTCTACGGTGGTATGGTAATAGTACTGTTTATGGTTGGGGTGGCGCCACTTCTAACATTCGCTGGTGCAACAAGTTCGCTTGAGTTTGACGCTGGAACACACCACTAGCTTTGCCGCCCTGAGGTTGGTAGCACTGTCAGCAAGATGAGAATTGCGCATACGCAGGATTTTCGCTATTATAGCGTCCGTTCAAGCGTCCGAATTCTGTGCACTCGCGGGTTTAACAGATATGATGCGGCACTTTTGTCTATTTTACCACTGTTTATTAAAGTTTAATTTCACTTCGCGGAGGACCGAAAACAGTTATTTGTATGATTTCAATATACTAGACATGTATTTAGCGAGAAATTAAAAGTAGTAACATATAATAAACACTTTTTAGAAATAAGGTTACTATGGGCACGTCTTAGCGGTCTGGGCGCGTTCCAGAGGAGGAGTAAATGTAAACTTATTTTCTAATAGGCTAGTAAAAAAAATATGTTTACTTTATTTTTGACTAGTCTCACTACTAAGCCCCCCGAGTCCTTCCAAGTATTCCTTTTTTGCGCCACCTCGAACGAGCTCTCTCGGTGAGCATCTAGGCCATTTCGCCACCTCTTTCAACAACTAGCTTCAACTTTCTGACTAACTAACTCACTCCTTGACAATTCAGAAGTGCCTGTAATTGGTCTAATTGAAATAAATATTTTGACTTGACTTTGACTTTCTGGATTGACCAGCAATAATGTAAACTGAAAATAAATAAATAGACAAGTAAAACATTTTATCGTAAGTGACCGGCAAAACAAGTAGCCTAATATAAAGATGAAATTATTTTGTCAGCGAGTTTCATAGAATTTAGATTAAAGCGGTAATATCAAAATAGAATAATAATCTTTTTGTACCGAAAAAGTGTGCCGCAAAAGTGCCGATAAATGAACAGCCGTACATCGGTGTAACAGGCGCCTTCGTTTAATAGCATCCGCTGTGTCACAGCCCGCTTAATAATCATGATCAACGTTGTTTATTGCCGATACTCCATATTTTTGGCTCAATTAAGCCTATAATTTTATTAACTTCCACTCCCTTTATTAACTCGACTTGCTTTGAGTTCGGAAAGCTACTTATTGAGAAAATGGGATGACTCATCAAGGCTATTTTAAGACTTGCTTCAAAAGGTCTCTTGCGGTCTATAGACTTTTGCTGTACTCATAATGTTTGCAAACGCTAAATAGGGCGTTTTTTAATAGTTTTCAAATGCTATATTGGGTGGAAGGGGAGCATCGTGTCGAAAACTTTTAAGGATTTAGTACATCATTCCAGATGCAATAGATTTGAAAAACGAATCAGATATTAAGTACAAAAGTGCCACACCTACATACATGGTCAAAATGTATGGAACAGCTGATTAGGTTAGGCCGATTAGGAATCCATGGCAAAAGTTTACATTACAGATATCCCTTTCTCCCCGTATAATCTGGATTTAAACGAGAACGAACAGTTTAATAGTTCAAGTAGTTCGTTTAATAATATTTGTTTTAATTGTTTTATGTTTAAATATATACAAGTTTTATAAAAATAAATGCAACGATAAGAAAGATAGTGCATTTTCATCGAAAAACAAATTTTAATGTCCCATACGTACGCTTTGAAATAATAAAATACTTGCTACGCGCCTCCGCGACTACGAGCCTACGCGCCTACGGCGTAGCAACACGAGCTTTTGTTTGCAATGCATTTATTTATTCAGAACTATAAAAACAAATTGCGGTATTGTTTGCTTTTATGATCAAATTGAACAAAAGTTATTTACTTTTACTTAATTCTTATTTTTTAAATAATAGGCCGTGTTGTCAGTGTCGTTTAGTGAACACAATGATTTATGTCCTACTGTCATAAACACAGCAACTTTGTGAGATTTTTTTTAAGAAGCAGAAGCAGGGTGAAGTAGTGGTGCAGGTGCAGGTGGTACTATGTATGGCGGTGAATTAAATCTATATTAATATTATTAAGAGGAAAGATTTGATCGTTTATTTGTTTGCAATAAATAGGCTCCGAAACTACTGAACCGATTTGAAAAATTCTCTCACTGTTGGGAAGCTACACTATCCCCGGGTGACATAGGCTATATTATATTTTTATTTAGTATCAGCTTTGCACCCGTGCGACTCCGGGGCGGGACGCTAGTTTGAAATAAACTGTATATTTTTTTATATACTGTATATTTATGTCCTTAAACCATACCTAATGATATATACCGTATAATACACTACATACTTACATAGTACCTATGGTTTACATGTTGTATTACAACATAGTAGTATTATGTAAATTATACACAGTAAATTCCGAATGGCTCTTTCACAGTCCAGAGTGTGCAACAGTGTTACGATTTCCATTTTTCTGGTTTAGCCGTGCGGCGCCGGCTTCTGCGGCCCATCCATGCTACATTATTCAGCACTATGTGCAATGTCCTCTTGAACTCGGTCAAAGCGAGAAACAATATGTCTGTGAACTCTTTGATACTTTGTGTATGGAGTTATAGTGAGATTGTGTTTGTAAAAGAGATATTAGTTTAACTAACCTTTGTCTGCGACATTGTCCGCGTGAATGTCGGTTGTCGCGGATGTAAAAGAAGCCAATATACTGGGCGTTAGTGACAGGTTGGCAAAAACTGAAACTGTAGTTTCAGACCACGGTTTGTGATTGAAAATCGTTGGAATTTTTCTCCGGAAAATTCTCAAAATTTTCGACCGATTTTTCACTTGATTCGTGATATATTGATATGTAAGTACCAAGTCCAGGCCTCTAAACATAAATTTAATGAAAAAACAATAAAAACTTAACTCGGCAATGTAAACACAACAAAAATAATTCTAGGTACCTACATTTAAGCTATGTAGGTTTAGGCACAAATAACACGCGCCGCCCGGCGTCGCCGCATCGGTGCGATGTCCTCTGCTAGAGCTGTACCGAACGAAACTTTAAATAGTTTTTAAAGTTTCGTTCGGTTTTCTTTTAATTTTGAGAATTTTCCGGAGAAAAATTCCAACGATTTTCAATCACAAATCGTGGTCTGAAACTACAGTTTCAGTTTTTGCCAACCTGTC
Source organism: Hoplodrina blanda (assembly GCA_949316365.1). Taxonomy (NCBI): domain Eukaryota; kingdom Metazoa; phylum Arthropoda; class Insecta; order Lepidoptera; family Noctuidae; genus Hoplodrina; species Hoplodrina blanda. The sequence goes on along the minus strand of OX438589.1, from coordinate 6,528,768 downwards.
ACTAACGCCCAGTAGTTAAAAAACCGACAGCTTACAAGTGACGGCATAGTGCTGAATCTTATTATTTTATGCTCTTATATCGTCCTATATACGTCACCTGGTGGTTCATATGACCCACCATTTTTGGACATGGGCCTGTAGTCTATCATATAGAAACATCATCTCAAGTAACAGGCGTCTAGACTTCAAGTCCATCAACTTAATATCCCTACAGGAGCCACTAGGGTTCTGGATAATAATTATACTAATTTTGACGCGGACGAAACTGCGTGCGATATTTAGATATAAACCGCCAATGTCCGGGCTATAGCCGTAATAAATTGTTTATTTAAAAACGATAACATCAGCACTTGAACATTTGCACAAACTGTATTATTTACGTTACGGATGGTCGGCTATCACAATAAATGGTTTTAAAATGACGGCTATTATTGTTTCGCTTATATTTGTTTACGTTTACAAATTATATGGTATCGTATTTTAGGGTAGGCTCAACGGACGCCGACTCCGACTTTTAGCTATATAATAATACGTAAGTATAATATTATGCTGTGTGTTTGTTGTTTTACGCTCGTACAATAACTTGCACTTACCATGTTATCTCTCCGGGGTTGCGGGACGTCTTAACGGGATACCGTGGCCCCGGAACGTAAGGGCAACAGAAGGAACAGGAAAAGTCTGACAGTCCCTTCTGCCCCACCCAGGGCGGAAGGAGTCATTTGATGATTTTTACCACCTATAAAAAAAAACCATATTATCTCTTCACCACCTTTGGTTGACTGAATGCCTAAGGCATTATGTCCGCCTTTGTACTTTTGACGCATAAAGTTTAAATAAATAAATAAAGTAACTATACTCCATGTATTATGGAATTAGACAAAAAGAAGTTAAATAACGATGGTTTCATTGTTAACATTTCAACTGCGTTTCAGTGATATTATCCAAATAAATACTGACTGACTACCTCGTTGGTCTACTGGTTGCAAAGCGCGAATGCTGCGAAAGCATGAGGTCTTGGGTTCGATACCCTGTTCGGGCAAAGTGTTGCTGGGTTTTTCCATCAGGAATTTCTTAGTAGCAAACTCGGAGTCTGGATTTGTGCCCGGTTGATGGCAATAGTCTCGCCCCCTATTACATGAAACTTAAACATAACTGGCAAAATATGGATGTACTAATGGGTACACCTCTGCCTAACCTTTTGAGAATGCAACTGTGTAGCCTCTGTTGGAGATCCAAATAAATAAATAAATAAATAATAAATAAATTACAGGCGTGATATTACATTATATTTGTGTGAATATTTCATCAGTACAAAAACCATTTTACCAATTTCTAATAAAGATGAAATTGCATCAACATCTCTGTCAAATTCGTTCTACCGTAACACTTCAATTCATTAGAACTAACCCAATTGTTAAAGGCGGGCCCCTATTAGTTCGTGATGGGCTCGCTAAAACAATTCTGAGCATCCGGCCTTCCGTCCATTAAAGATGGCAGCCGCTGCACCGAGAGGTCGTCGCCTCAACGGTGCGAAGATATAAAAGGAAATTGTGGAAAATGTTCTTCTTGCTAAAGATATTTACGACACAGTTGGCGCAGTAGCTGAGTGACTAGCTGGTATGCTGCGTATCGCAGGTTCAATTTCCGCACAGAACAATTTGTATGGTCTACAGATAGTTGTTCCAGGTCTAGCTGTTTGTACATGTGACTTTATGTTTGTATAAACGTACCACAATAAAAACATAGATAAACATTTAAAAACACTATCCTATTTCTTAATAAATTTGAGCTAGTTTCAGCTTGCAAAAATAAAACATGGCTGCTTGAAAGAATAGGTTAGGGCCTACCACAAGCACGGTGACGAAACAATCGCTGTTTTTTTAAATTGAAAATACAAAATATATCCTATAGCATTTTTGTTAAATTTTATATGACAAGCGCATTTAGTATCCACCCGTTTATATAAAAAAAGCCTTAAAATAAAGTAAACATGATATGCAACACAGGTACATATTTCCAATTTATACGAGTAAATCAACTTAGGTACTTCTGCCCGCGGCTGCATCCGCGTCAAAATTAATATGTTAACCCACGGGAACCATATTTTTTTTCCGGACTAAAAGTAGCATAAATACAGTCAGCAACAAAAATCGATTAACAATGTTACTTTTTTATATCATTTAAACAGACACAAAACACATAATGTACTGGGTTTCAGAATTTCAGGCAATAGCTAAGGGTTTATTTTATCTTAATTTTATATTCATTGCGTTTTACTTTAAATATTGTACTTAATAGTTAGGATTTAAAAATCATAAATGTTAATCGACTTTTGTTGCTGACTGTACTATTCCAGACTATAATGTATCTCTATGCTCAATTTCATTCAGATCCGTTCAGCTGTTTCGGCGTGATTAAGTAACATCCATCCATTTAAACTTTCGCGTTACGTTTACGCTCGTTACGATAGGTTAAGAAAGAAAGAAAACAGGTATATTTTACACAGACCATGTGCACACAAAAATAATAAAAACAAAAAGGCAATAAAAAAACAAAAATAAAAACCATACTGTGTGTCCCACAACTGCGCCAAACAGGCCCAGTTCAGCATAAAATGCCAGATAACTTGTGCCTGACGCTGGTTTTCAGCTGGACCTTTGTGTGGTTCATCTAGCCCCTCTATTTGAAATTCACGACAGCGAGGTTTAAAAAATTACATAGTATTTTATTCTCAACTGGACTTCGACTTTTCTGAAGCACAATAATTCCGAATCTTTTCTATAATATTCCCAGCAAAGAAATTCTTACAATACGATCTCAGATTTTGCCACTAAACGACTTCAAAAACTGCTGGAAACAAAATAAAGTTGTCTGAAAACTTATAGCAAATAATTCTAGGCACGTAGGAACATGACAGCGATTTCTTTGAAATTCTATTCGGCTTTCCTGTGTGCCGTGACTCTTAAATAGTCACTTAACTTTATATGTAACCTGTTATTGTACTTGTCTTACATGAAGTTATCGAGACCTTGACAGTGTGTCTGTTTTATTTGTTTGTTGAAGATGTATTACGTATGTTTTGTTCAGTGTGCCTAGTGTGAGTTTCATAAAATTGTTCCAATTACTACATCATCACCATACAAATCGTAGTTTACTTTGACGCAATCAAGTAGGAGTAAAAATTCCCACTAGGCACACAGAATTTTCCACGCTCGCCTCAAAGAGCTGTCAGCACAGGGACGGGGCCCCGACAGGGCCAAACGCCTGCCGGGGTCGCGGGACGTCTTAACAGGATACCGTGGCCCCGGAAAGCAAAGGGCTACAGAAGGAACAGGGTGGTTTTTTAGTCAGTACCTAAAAGTCAAAGCGGAAGAACTCATTTGATGATTTTTACCACCCCAAAAAAAGGCACACAGAATTAGGTTTAATAATTGAACTACTTGACACGTTTTGTTTAGAATAGAATTTCTTTAGTTACCTATTTTGTGACCTAAGGGCTGGCAAGACATAATATTTACACTAAATAATAGTATTTTATTAGTCTTTTGTAATTGAAATTTTAAACAAACAATTTTATAAAGATTTATCCATACGATGATGATATTATCATAAGTATAAATACGAAAGTAACTCTGTCTGTTTCTTACGCTTTCACGGCTAAACTACTGAGCCGATTTTGATGAAATTACAGGGTAAGTTTGAACCCCAATAAAGGACATAGGCTACTTTTTATACGACATTTACGCGGACGAAGTCGCGGGCAAAAACTAGTTTGTTTATAATCAAACAAAAAAATCTCCAGTGACTTACTTATCCTGCAGACTGCACACCGTAGCTCGTTAACCATCCTCGCCTTAATAAAGATAAGACCTCCACTTATAATTACAGGGGGCGCCTTAATGGACATAACAGCCTGACTCAGTTCCTCTAAACTGAAAATTAGAACACGTGCTATCTAAATAATATTTTAATTAAAGAGATTAGAACAGATTAACGTAATTTTGTTCTATGATTTTGAATGGATATTGCCGTGTTAATGGGATTGTAGGCTTTGGAGAATGTGTAGTTTGTAATTAGTTTAAATTGGCTTCATTTCGTTAATTCGATTTTGTATTAATATGACACATTTGAATTAAGCATTTGGAGTTTTGGTTATTTATTGCAAATTAGTTAGATACTGACCTGCGACTTCGTCTGCGTCAAAGTTGATATATTATTACAAGGGAACCGTACATTTTTCCGGGATGAAAAATAGTCTTAGTGCTATTCTAGACTACCTATAATAAGGCTGGTTGTCAGATTTTCGGGCTTCTGACGACCCGTAACGACTGTCAAAGCTCCACGTATGACAGCCGGCCGTATGACTACTTTCTACTTAATGTTCGTAAAACAAAGTCTACAACTCAGTATGTTCGTGTGGTGACCACAACGGGATACCTTCTTATGCGAAAAGAATATATATTCTATATATAAATAGAATATAGAATATATATTCTTTTTCCTAATATACTTTGGCATAACGGTTTTGGTATAATTTGTTTTGCCATAATAATTATAATACTTTGCCATATTATTTTTTTGGCATACAGTTTATGTTGGTATAATTATCTTGAAGGCTAATTTGTTTTGGCATCAATTTGATTCGCATAACGTTACTAGGCCTACTGACTATTAGCATAATAATATTAAGGCATACAATTAATAGAAATTTCCAAAGACTACCTACTGTATGGGGTTTCTTGCCCATTCTTCTCCATACGACACCACCTTTTGTAAGCGAGCGAAGCGAGCTCGGGACTGGGGGCACCCCGACTCGGACAGGTTAGGTTAGAAGGTGTGGTTATTTTTTTTTACCACTCAGAAGCAGGAGCCCCGCACAGCGGGCTCCGTAGACCGGGGTTCCGTCGACTACTTCAAAACTAGGTTGTCCAAGTATTGTCTAAATAAAATGCTTTAGAATGCTTAATCATTATTATGATTACATAAATTATGCTTAAAAAATTATGCGTAAGCATACAGCGTACATAATATTATGCGAAAATATAATTAGGACAAACAAACAAACAAACAAACAAAAGTATGCCAAGTTATATTAGGTCTTAAAATTTTATGCAAATGGATAGGAAACCGACCACAACAACATTCTGTTCCACAAGTTTATATACCAAAAACAATGTCAACACGGTTTTAAACAATTTTTTAATCCTCTCGTAAACTAGTTACGGTTTGCGGTCGTTCTTAAAGCTCGCCAACTCTAGCGCGCACTTCTTTAAATTGAATTTACTCTCAGACAGGATTTGGTGAACGAGACCACAAAGAAAATTGTTTTTCTCTCATTAAATTAATGTCGATTCTGTTGTAGAACAGTATGTTGGGAAAATTGTGGTTGGTTAATGAGTCGGTTGTTATTTTTTAACGGGATTTAATCTTGGTTATTCATGCTTAAATTGTATTTTATTTTTTATTTTATTTATTGAAAAGGATACAAAAGGGGGAACAAACAGCTACAACATACAAATAGCATACATAAAATATATCAAACTGTAAAACAATGCTGCAGCCCAAAAAATTAAAAAAAATATATTTTAAATAAATTATCCACAGATAGACTATTTTATAAACACAGTGAGCCACTAAAAGAACAATAACACAGTTCCATTAGAGCTTGAGAACAAATTAATTGACTTATCATTAAATACAATTTCATTCAATACACATATTTTAAGCTAATGTGCTTCAGAAATATTGAAATATGAGGTAATCCTATCTTACTACTACCTACTATAAATGTCAAAGTTTGGATGGATATTTGTTACTCAATTACGGCAGAACGGCTGAACGGATCAGGATGAAATTCGGCACAGAGATAGATTATAGTTTAGTATAGCATATACAAATAGGCTGCTTTTTATCCCGTTTTTGTATTCTTGAAGGATAATTTAATAGATTATTAGATAGATTTTATACTTTTACAACTATTTTTAATAAAAATCGTGTAGCTTTCTAGAGCGACGATGTCATAAATGTTAACAAAGGTTTGTACAAAGGAGTCTCATCTTTACACATGGTTCATAAGAAGTATGTATATATATCTCTGTACCACTTCTCTTTGTCGACGCTGCTGTCCGCTGGCTCTATTGAACTAAAACACTGATGTAGGTACTTTGTTATAAGTAAATGCTCGTACTAAGTTACCTACAGAGTTTACATCTTTAGTGATTTGATTAAAATATTATTTTGGTTGTTTCAATAATACTTTTGTTCAAGCAAAACCTAAAGGTATCTATTTTATTATAAAATAGCTTTTTTCCCACGACTTCGTCCGTGTAAATGTCGGTTATCGTGGACGCAGAGAAAGTCACGGAATAAAAAGTGGCCGATGTCCTTTTTTGGGGTCCAAACCCATTCCGTATCCTGTACCAAATTTCATTAAAATCGGTTCAGGGGTTTAGTCGTGAAAGCATAACAGACAGACACACAAACAGAGTTACTTTTGCATTTATAGGTAATATTAATAAATAAGTAAGCATGGAGGAGTAAAAATCTAGTACTGCCCGGTTTTTTGTTGGTTTTTAAAATAAACCGGAATATAAAAAGACATAATATGATCAGAAATTCAGTAATGTGAGGGTAAACAGTAGCTTACAAAACAAAACGGTTTATTTAAGCAAATTTAACGAGCCTTCTCAATGCGAAAATAAAACTGCCAACCCATACACAAAATCTTGTGACATAAAAAACACATTTTTTTGAAATAGAATGGTATTTTTACCCAAATTCCAAGGAGTCCTTGTTCAAATCCCTGGTAACCCAGCAGGATAGGATGTCTGTGATAAATGCGTATTCCCGCCACGGTCGGCTTGGCCGCGTGTCGGCCATCTTTCTTATCGTATTATTGAGTAAAATTCGGTGCGGTGGAAAAATGCCGCGTGCGTTCCGACGTGGGTTAGAATTGAGGTAAGTTGCTCGAGAATTTGTCGAGGTCGTTTGTCGTTTCTTATAATAAAATGCTTTCCTTTTTTTGTGAAATCATGTTCTGTAACTTGATTATAGCTATAATAATTGTATGTTAATTAAAATCAATTGCCGTGTGTGTCTCGCGAAACATCGCAAATTACTCGACCGTTTTGAAAAAATTATCTTTATTTTGTTGGGCTCAATACTAGGGTAGTTAAAATTTTAGATGGTAAAAAGTTCACTGGGTCATCTAGTATACTTAATAAAAATAAAGATTGTAAAAAAAATACCATTCAACCCAAAAAAATAAAAATTCAAGGTCATAAAAATGTATAATGCTCAAACGCAGTGAATTTTACAGTGATCACAAATCTTCTGTAAGAGAAGCATTCTTTGCCTTGCAGTAGGACAGTTTATTGCTGACATTATATTTTCCCCATTTAACATTATTTCCCCTTTCGCCATTATAAAATATCTATAATTTTAGTCTTCTCTCTATCTACCGTTATTAATACAGACTTTTCATCATGAGCACCATTTTTCCCGGTTGCCAACCTCCTTAATGGTAACTTCATTGTGTACGAAGAAAGTATATTTAATTTAAACTTTGCTCTGCTTCATTAGCTTGGCTGAGCTCTAATGGTGCACCTCTATGGTTCACCGCAAGATAAAGCAATTGTTTACTAACACTGTTATAGACCAATATAATAATATCTTATGAGAACAAGGATTTAATCTTCTTTATATATGGGATAACCTCCAGAACTACTTAACACAGATAAATAGGAATCCGAATAAAAGTCAAAAACCACCCCAAATGCAAAACACGGTTTGAATTTTTAAGTATGTTGATTAACAATAATATTGGGAATGAATATTAATTAAGAATTCTTCGATTGGTAACGCAAGAAAAAAACATTTGAGGTAGCTAATGCAATAAATGTTTAAAAAAAAATAAAAAATATTATACGAAACATGGTTCGAGGTGACGAAAAGAATACCTGAACGGATTCGAGAGAGGCCGTTGCCCAGCTGAGGGACATTATAATCCAATGTACAAAGTAAATATGAAATATTCTATCAACATACACTCACCAAATTTGCACCAGTTTGTTCACCAGACCAGTTTGACTCTCACCTGACTCAAGACTACTAACAAAGTGTATTCAATTACCTACAACTCCTATTTTTCGCAAACTTTTGCAAACATCGAAGAGCTTCCAGCTCTTTAATTACGTCCATATAGCAGTGATTAGTGTTGCCAGCTCTTGTAGCAAAATGTGCATGGAAAATCAAGCACATTCTAATAAAAAAAAACTAATTACTGTTGTATGTTTCAACCTTTCTATTCTTATTATAAAATATGTATTTATGAGTATGCATATATACACATCAAAAAAGTCTAGGGATCAACATCCCTAACAAATGTTAGGGATGTTGATCCCTAGACTTTTTTGATGTGTGTATGTTTTTAATATATATATATATATATAAATATATTTATATATTATATATCGTATATATGAGTTTGAGTACTTGTGTACGTTTAAACTTATTTAGATATTTGTTTTAATTGATTTTAAAATCTCAAATTTGATTATTTCCGTATGTACAATTTTTTGCACCTGCTTTGTTATCTCTTCATCACCTTTGGTTGACTGGTAGAGAATGCCTTAGGCATTAAGTCCGCCTTTGTACGTTTTTGTTGCATAAAGTTTAAATAAATAAATAAATATGTTCAGAACGCTCAAGGTAAAACGTTTTTTTATAATTTTGTAAAATTTTAGAACTTAAAATTAAAAAAATATGCAAAAGAAATTAAAAATCGCGTACAGAAAAAGAATGAGCAAAATGAGCATTATATCACGACGATATTCAAGGTGAATTGGTGATTTCAGACTTATATTTATTTTTATATAAATGCTCGTAGATTAGTCCAGGTTTCGTGACGTTGTTTTTATTCACCGATGTCAGTGATGTCTAAGATAACCAGTGAAAATAACGACAATTAAGGAAAAAGTAATAATAATAATCCCGATGCAGGTGGAATACTATTTTTATAATTATAAATGTTTTTATTTTTTTATATAAATATTCAAAAATGTAATTATGTATATAAAATAAATAAATGGGAATAGTAATAACTTTAGTAAAAATGGTGAGTAAAAGCAATTGCAAAAGCAATAAAAGCATTCTAAAGTTGCGCGCAGCGTAAAAGTATGCTAGAACTTTTTCAGGCGGGAACAAGCGACTCGATAGCAAGCACAAACTGTGAATGCCCCGAAATGCCAGCCGGTATCGAGAAATCCCGCAAAAATAAACACACTTGGCAACACTGGGGTTGATATATAGTCGGTAATCCGTACTTCCTGTGTATACTTCAGTTTTTATTGAGTTATTATCTCCGGTAACGACTGAATTTATTTTATGGACGCAACTGCTTCGCAACTGTTCAACTATTTGACGAATGGCGCCGTTCATTTTATATTGCATTTAAACATTGTTGTTTATTCACACGAATTACGTACAGGTAAATAAATTCTCGCATTGTTCAACACACAATATGGATGAACTGATTCGATGGAAAGTTTATGTTTAAATATTGGTTTAATTTAAAAAACTTTTTTAGTGTAAATTATCTTGTTTCCACAATTCGTGTTAACCATTTTATTAATAAAGGTTTTGTACAATGAGAGGTAAATTTAAATCGTTACGTGTGAAAATACCCAATGAGTACAAACATTATCTCGATGGAAACGTTATCCGTGCACAAACGGCCAGAGAGTTGCCATCAACAAAAAACACTTTACAGAATTACTTTTTACCCTGTAAAAGAGCAACAACGTAAATAATTTAATACAAATCTGTTATCTAAACAATGACATAAATTACGTATCTCTTCTAAATCACCGTAAGATAAGGGATGTAAGCAGTATCTGATGTAATTTCATCTCAGAAGGGTGACCATAGGAGAAGTAAATTGAGTGGGGCGCACCCCGCAGTGCTAACTTAGATTTATGTACCCAACTTGTATGTACTCGGCTTTATGCTTGCACTTATTGAATTGTGTGTGTTAAAGAAAATGGGAAAGTTTTTTTGACAGCTTTTTATAAGTTTTGGGTACAAATTTTTGCTTTTGTAAAAGCACTAAGGGGTTAACTGTTGACGATAAATACGAATACAAGTTGGACAAAATGAAAAGGTAAGCAAGTAAGTACCGTGTACAATACGCGCCACGACACATGACACACCACACAAACTTTATTATTTCGTAAAAATATTATGATATTGTTAAGAATTTTAATCTTAATATCATCGAAAAATCCCTGAGTAGATACACAAATTATGGATAACTATTTTGTACATTCACACCTGCGCAAGCTGCCAAGTCTCATCTTTCGTGGCGCGAATTGTATTATATAGACTCTGGCTAGATGAGCCCTATAAATATCTATTTCATTTAAGAGATAAAGACATATTTTAAAATAAGGAGGTACCTAATGCTAGAAAATATTTTGATATAAATTATTTGATTTGATTCTACGTACCTAATGTTCAGTTTGATACGGAAATATATTATGTATTGTACAATCTCGACTTACTTTAATTTATGTTTTCATTTAATTTACTCCGGTTTTAAAATTATGTAAGTAACAGCCAGAAACATAAATTCACTGTTCCCAGTTCTTCAAAAGATAAATAATAAAAACTCATAATGCAGTGCGTAAAACGGACGAACATTTAAAAAACAGAGTTTAATTTAAAAGTGGGGAAAAGATAAGAGTGGTGTGTAATTTATGACGTCATTATGGCAGAAATTAAATGAAAAATGCCCCAGAGTAGACATTACCTCCACATGTAACGAAATTCTTTGTTTCAATAATGAAAAGCTGAATCACTGTAGTTCTGGTGAATTACTGAGCGGAAACGGAGCGGATACCTACGTTTTTACGTATTGGTTTCCACGTTTTTGGTATTTATATGACAGAGGTGAGTGGCAACACCGGGCGGGGTCGCCCTAGGAAAACCTACACTGAACTTATTGGTGAGGTTCTTCAGAAAGGTCAGGTGCGGAGTACCTACTCGTAACCGGCGTGCTTGTATGACGGGATGTATGAACGTAGATGAGGCGAAAGGAGTATGTAAGGATCGTAGCAGGTGGGCGTTTTGTGGTTTCTGCCTACCCCCATGGGAAAAAGGCGTGAGTTTATGTATGTATATTTTTATTTATTTTGTGCACAGTGTCATTGGATTGTTCCATATGGATTTTCTCAGTAGCAGCCCGTAGTTTGAAAGTTGGTGGTGTGACACCCCGGTGTGAATAAAACCTTACAACTAAATAAATATTACGACCGAAACAGGTTTTTCTCAATTTTAACATCGTTTATTTTAGATACGTTTAGGTACTCCGCGCGGTCGAGTTAGGACGTCTGTGGTGAATAACTGAGCGAAACCCCTTCGATGTTAATATGATACGTTTTTTCTAAATATTTTGTTTTTGGTTCTATAGATCTCTTACTTTTTATTTTCTTCATTTATTGAATTAAGACTTTTGTCGTAATTCTTTTTTAATTATTCATATATTATTAATTACAGACTAAATGCCTTGCTTGTAAGATTCATGCATTATTGTCGCAAAGAAAGACATTTTCTTTTTAGGTACCTACTTGCTTAAATTTTACAATTAGGTAGGTAGGTACACTGGTACTTACGGCGAAAGAAGAAAGTTTTTACCTGAAAGTAATTACCTATGGCTACAAGTTTTCAATTATGAAAAGAAAACTCTTGCTTTGAAAGTTTGATGACGGTATTAAAAGAGTTTTAATATCCATTTATGTGGTCGATTTGGTAACTTTTTAATACGCTTCTTTTAATACGGATAGATAATTGAGATTAGTTCTGCAAAAGCGAGCCAAACTAGAATCTCTTAGTTATTAAATAAATTACGTCAAACTAATATTTCAAATATTTAACTGTGGAGTTCCAAATGACAATGTACCTACCTATATAATATTTTGTTGCATAGAATAAATGAGTTAAACAAAAAAACCAGCTTATTATTGTCCTACTACAAGGCAAATGCCTCTTGACATACACAGAAGGCACGATTGAACACAACGCTTGCTCAAAGCGAATTAGCGATTTTAAATTTTTATTAATTGGTAGCTTCTGCCCGTGACTTCGTCCGCGGCAAAGTTGATCCCTTTCACCTAGGGGCACAAAATATATTATACTTTACGACCTATTCTCATACCTACCAAATATACAAAAATCATAAAAATCGGTCGAGCCGTTTTGGGGGAGTGCATCCACAAACACGGTAACACGAGATTTTTATATATTCATATAGATAGATAGATTAGTGAAAGATTATATATACGTACATAGTTATATTAAATTCCTCAAATACCTACCTAGTTCCCTTAGCAAACTATTCGGTAAAGTTAGCCAAGTTTAAAGTACCTAAGTCATAAATCTTGATGACATGGGCCTTTCCGCATGTACGGCGAGATGTCCCTAACTTGGATAATAATCACTTCACAGTTAGATGCCTATAATGCTTTTGTTAGCCAACATTAAGCTTTGTTGAGGGCTTTGCCCAGTTGTGTTTGTGGAAAGAGTCTATTAAGGTGGTGAAAATGTTTAGGAATGAAATTCATCCAGATAATTTATTAACACACATTTATTCATTCAATAAATTAATGTGTGTTCTGATGACTTTATGTTCTGGTTTCGACTTTCTTTGATTTTAAAACCGTAAACGCAGGTAAAGATTTTATATTTGTTTTGTTTGTATCTCCATCACTACACACGGTATTTTCGAGTTAAACTGGCTTCATCATAGATATGTAAAAACTGTCTAAAAAGAAAACACATTATTAGATCTCGTTCTGCAGATTCCGAACATATACTTAATTCGACGCAAAACTCGAGTTATTGCACTTTTCGTAAGGACGGTAGAATTGGTAGGATACATAATATATTTGTACCTTTCATTGGAAGTTGAAAACAGATTAGCAAGGGTTGATTACAGACTGGTTTAACTCCTCACAAATCCTTAAAACTTTTCGCAGAGCTGACTAGGTATGCGATAAGAGAACGAACTTAGCAAGATCTTCCCTAATTCGACAACTACAGATACCTCAAACCGTGCGAGTAATCTCGTCGATTACGTCAACACCTCTCCTTTATACACAGTCGGCAATTATGAACGGTGACGGCTACATTATGGAGGATGATGGCCGTAGTTTCACCCTTGCCTCAATTGATTCATGCATTCTGTAGTGAATGTTGCCAGGTCGACGATGGACGCCGGTTATGGTAGAAATCATGGGGTATGAAATTAATTTACACTTAATTTTAACTTAATTAGAAATATGAAAATCTGGGAATTATGGTGCAATTTGACAGATGTCTTTGTTCGTTTGCCTGTAACAAATAGGAGGAGCTGAAAAAAATGTTTAAAAAGTTATTATTTATTGTAAAAAGAAACTATAGAATAAGGAAGACGCTGTTATTAAAAGCGTTACTGTCTGTCTACTGACCTTTCAAATAGCTTTATATACTATAATAAACCTACAAAAATTCTACTTCTGATTTAGCTGGAAAAAAACTAAATCAAAATCGGTTCAACCGTTTAGGAGCTACGGTGCCACAGACAGATACATATATACATAGATTTACTTATAACACCCCTTTGTTTTTGTCGGGGGTTATAAAGGAAGGAGAAGGGTGACTGATGACAAAAAGTAAAAAAAAATGCAAAAATGTCAATAAACTGGTCATATCTTTTGTCCATAAACGACAAAATATCGACGTAAACCACACAGCCGTCAGCCCACAAACCAATTCATCATAAGAACGGAGGCTAGCTCGTAAAGCTGGGTTTGTCCGCATATTAATCTCTATAATCCTAACGTATGTTAGTTATACCTTCTATTTTATGACTGTGTGTATAAAATTCATGGAGCTGAACAATTTTTTGGTGGTCGACAAAGTGGGTATAAATTTTGTCGTTTCGCCGTTGTTTTTTTTATGTTGTATTAAATATTACATTTTTTTTCGGTACTAGGTTTATTACAACTGCCCAAAAAGATTTCTGACAAAGCACGAACCTTAGTAGTAAACAGTTAGACCATTTTATGTAATTTGTTATTCCCTGCCATTTCTAAAATAATTAAACTTATAGTCGCAAAATATCCATGCCTTCTTAACACTGACGAGTTTAAAAGAAGTTATCCTATAATATAGGCGCATAGGTATACCTACCTGTATCAATACCTACACCAATCGATCGTGCTATGTCTGTTAACGTTATAACATAAATACCAAAAACCTATTCACCAAATTAGCCAACCTGTTTCCTATGACGGTTGTGCACTTGTCCGTCTTTACTCGGATGATACGCCTTAGTTTAGGGTAGCTCTGTCTTTGAAACTACACGCCACGCACGCGAAATTACTCTGAACCATGAGTTTCTTGGTTCCGTTTCGGAATGGGGAAAAGTAAAATGTCGGACGATAAAATTACGTATAGTGCACAAGCTAGTATATACATTATATGGCGTGCCATATCGGACCGTAAAAAATCGGACTGCCGGACAGTAAAATTCCTTGTAGTGCACAATCGCCCTAACAATTACTATTCCGAAAAAAAAATATCTTTGCATCCCTACAATGTATATATTATTTTCAGTTTTCACCAACGACTGGCTTCCACACCGAATTTGGTCCTGCTTTTAAAAAGAACCGTCACTCGATCAACATTAACTTTAAACTAATTGCAAATTGGATACAGACTCGACACGTAGCAGACTTGCCATTTTCGGGAAAAAAAATCTCATCGCAATTACAATACATTGTATATTTTGAGTTCCATTTATTATTCAAGTATTCGGCCGCAATACTAAATTGGGCAAATTGGCCACGCGTCGAGCTACCAAGCAGAATATGCAAAAGGCTTATGCATAAACAAGGCGTTCCATCCGTCTGTACGAATGTGCAAAATTCAAGCATACAGAATGTATGAGCTAACAATAATAATGCTGCAAACATGGTAGCTTCACTGCGCTTGATATTGTTTGTTGCCTTATTAATAAACTTTGTCAAGAGTTTATCTTATGTAGATAATTATGAAATGTTTAGGAAAAGTCACTTAAGTTCACTCGAACACGATTTTTTTTAAATCTTACTTCCTAAACTTGGATACCATTAACTATCGATTAAAGAAAACATCGCGGAGAAACCCGTATAAGTCAGAAATCACCAACAAGCAAGCATTGTGATCGTTGCTCATGCCTTCTCCGTATGAGAAAAGTCTCTTATCCTAATTTTTTTTTGGCGTGTGGAAATACTCGAAGGTTTCCTGCACCCTGAGGTAAAGAAGTCTTTATTGGAAGTCTGTAGGGGGGCCTATGTTTAGCAGTGGACGTCCTACAGCTGATATGACCCTGTTCCTGTGCATGGAGGTCTATTAGGCTCTTTTCTGACTAAATCCACAAGGTGTTCTCCTACTACCTTTGGCTGGGGTAGTTCTTCGCGGTCCCTGGCAAGGTTACCACGCACCTAGCTCACAGGTGCAGTCCATCACCTTACTGCACCGGGGGCTACTTTAATATCAGCATCAAATGCAAATGTGATCCAAACAGGTATACCTACATCTAAATATGAAACTTCGCAACTATATTAGCAGCAGTAGGTAATTAACAATTTTCATCACTCCGCACAATTTCGCGCTGCATCTATGCTGTACGTACCTACCTACATAATTTATATTATAGTCGGTACATAGTGGAATAAGCCACTAGCAGACGTGCCGCGAATTTTCATTAGGGTTGCTTTGGTGTTTATTTATGCAAATTATGGTGATGATTTTGATAAGTGCATGACCGCGGCAGTTTATATTAACAGCTCTGGTGCAGCTAACTTAGAGATTGATGACAATAATGCAATATTTCATTTCGGTCCTGACTTCCTGAAACACAGTTTTGTGTTGCACCAAAGAATTTTTTTCGTTTTTCACAGAAGAGTGAATTTCAACAGGTCCTATAAAATCTTCATTTCCGTGTTTTTTTTCATCTTAAGGTTTTTTTAAAAAAAAAAACGCTTTTATTAAAGTTTTTGATAATGTATATATTCTTGCTTAATGTCTAGCAGATAACTTAAAACACTAACGAGATATCAGGATTCAAAATTTCGTGCCACGGCGATGAAACATGCGTGCACGGCAATGAAACAAGCGTCCACGGCAATGAAAGAACTGTGCCATGGCAATGAAAGAATCAATCCACGGAAATTAAAAAATATTTTATCTATTGAAATAGACAGATAGATAGAATAAAAATGACTGTTTATTTTACTGTTTGGTCTTGATTCCAACACTTGTATGGGAGTAAAATTTGGGTAAGGAGATATTACAAAAAAAGAATGAAAGTACAAGAAGTAAACAAAAACTGTTGAATTACACTCGCAACACTACTTAGAGACTTTAATACTACAGTCTTTCTTTTCTTATACATACTCCCAATTTTCCTTTTGTAATATCTATCCAAATCTTACTCCCATACACAATCTGTCTGGGTTTGCATTTCCCTCTCGGAGACAGGCATGATCAGATATATTTTTGGATTCCGAAGCTTTTGCGAAGTCATTGCACTTCAAGGAACAACTACTCCTGCAGCCTTCTTTTTAACCGACTTCAAAAAAAGGAGGAGGTTCTCAATTCGGCCGGTATTTTTTTATTTTTTATTTATATATGTACTTCGATTACTCCGAGGTTTCTAGTCCGATTAGTGTGATTCTTTTTTGTTCGATGCAGTGTACTTGCCATTTGGTCCCATAAAAATTTCATCCAATTTCGTTTAGTGCTATTTATTTTGTGAGAATTTTTCTAAATTAAATATATCGTGTGAGGTATTGTTTGAAAGGGCTTTTATTAAGAATTTCAAACATTAACACACAAGCACTAAAAAGTGAAAAATAAAAAGCTTTTTTACAAAAAAAAAACAACCGCCTTCAAAAACTACAAAATAAAAATATAACTTTAGTTTGGAAGTCGGTGGCAATACCTACATAACAAAAAACAAAACCAAAGCCTCCGACTTCCAAACTAAAGTTATTTTTTATTTTGTAGTTTTTGAAGGCGGCTGTTTCTTTTTGTAAAAAAGCTTTTTTAAGATTTCCTCTTTTAATACAGGGTTGCTTCTTAATTTCTGACGTCGCTTTTGTTCAGCCAATCCTTTCCTCTCCTTTCTCTCCTCTTCAGATAATTTTGGTTTAGGCATCTTGGCATCCTAAAAATAATCAATCCATTGTTAAAATCAGACTGTAGTATGTGAGGGTGCTTGCGTGTGTGTCAGTGCATATACGTGTGAAAGAGTACCAAATGTTACATCATTTTGTAAGGTTAACATGAAAACATCTTTTTGTAGTTGACTGTACAGTAAAAAACTCATCAAGTCTAAAGAGATACTGTTTTGTACTGTCAGTAATCGGTATTACCTGTATTACAGGTGATAAAAGATGTTTTCTTTGCCTAATCATACCATGGCGATGAAAACACAAGTCACGGAAATGAAATACCTGGCCACGGCAATGAAACTAAATTGTTTTACAAGGCATGGCAATGAAATTTTTTTCATTGCCGTGTCTTTTTCTTCATTGCCATAGTAAATTTCGGCCACGGAAACCACGGCAATGAAAGCACGGCGATGAAAATCAAGGCAAAAAATATAAATAACAAAAAATCTATTAACTATTCGAAGAAATAAACACTTCATAAATTAACATATGAGAAATGGTGTTCTATCGATTGCTTACTCATGAAGACAAACTTATTCAAATATAAGTTATACCTATCCACGGCGATGAAAGAAAAAATGTCCAGTAACATAAAAATGGAATACTTACATTTATGGCGCGAAAACGCAGGCACGTGTGTACGTCCTTCCACGTCGAGCACTTAGGGGGCACTAATATGCAACGTTTAGCATACCGGGAGGGGGGACACAAGTCGTAGGTAAAACAATATCCTTGAACATGATTAGGACACGGCGATGAACGGTAGTTCTGGGACAAATGATTTTTTATTAACCATTCGTTGTATTGTTTAAATATTTGAATAAATGTATTCCGTAACAATACTTTAACTATTCATGTATCAAATAAAACTAGGTTTTAATATAAATAACCAATAGATTTTTATCAATGAGGAGTAATACACAACAAGGTGAAGTGTGGACAGACACGGCAATGAAAGATTTCGAGGTTTTTTTTTTTTTTTTGGAGTATCTATTAATCCAATTAATAAAATATTTAGTGCTACACATAGATTACTATTACACCTAACCGGAAAAAAATGTGAGAACATTATAGCTATGTTTTTTAGTACCGATTTCATTGATGCCACGCAATTTTCGGTCCCGGGAAATTCACTCAGAAGAGGCTTGCGGACGAGCCATCAGGAACCTCGATATGTTCCACGAGAGATTCTATAGCCGGGCTTCTACTTGAGCTACGTGTACACCTAGCGGAAGATATGCTCAACTCCAAAACCAGATAACTCATACAGAGTTATCTAGCCCAGAATCTACTATCTGAGTTAGTCTTTCATTCACAGGTTTAAATTCTCCATAAAACAACGTGTAAAATTCCCCACCTGTTTATTAAACTACCAAAACTTAACAGTAACAAGGACACAATGGCTGTCAAATTGAAAATCCCAAGCCAAAAATTCAGCGTCAATTTTGCAGCTGACAACCCTGAAATTACCTCATCCGCGTTAGATTGCTCGTAACGCGCTGCTACAAGCATCTACTAACGTAACGGTAATGACGTCATAAGGGAAACGTCCAATCTGTGACGTAGACGGTTTACTGCTGTATTAACTTTAAGGGCTTTTTATGTGTGCACCACGAATTGGTGGTAGTTGTAGTTTTTATATTTTTGTCCTAGTTGCCAAAGGAGGTCGCAGCGGCCGGTGCTAGAAAACTTATTTTTCTTGCAGTTTGTAAAGCGAAGTTAAGTGGCAGTGCCAACAGAGAATTGAGAAACTATTAAATGAGGTCTGATAGGAAATTGAGAAAAAGAAATAGCGAGAAAGATTGATAGTTTATGTTTTTGTCAATAAAGTGTATTTTTAACGATGGGAAATCATCAAAGGACTTCTTCCGCTGGGCGGAGCGGAAGGGAGTGCCAGACTCTTACTGACTAAAACCCACCCGTGTTCCTCCTAATGCCCTTTGCGTTCCAGGAACAAATTCCGTTATCCTGAATCAATAAAAAGTCTGCTAGTTTATTTTTGCCATGAAGGTTGGAATTGCTTTTGAGAATTTTTCTAGGGCACTGTTGTCCAGCAGTGAATCAACTCGAGGATAATATAGCAGGATAGAGTTTATATAACAGAGGTCTAGTAACATAATAAAGTGTATTAAGGACTGGCGATCAGGAGTATTGACATAATTTTTTATTCGCTTCCCGCGTATTCCGCGGCCCGTCCTAATTGCTTGCCGCTCGGCTGATGCATTGAGCTGAGATAGAATGTCGTTGCCAAATACGCACGCCTCAAGGTTCCAACGTTCTAGCGTTGATTACACTACGCTTTGAGATTAAGCGCTGCAGCCGCTGTATGTATCATCACGCGAGTTACGGTTATGGTGTGGACGAAATTTGTTGTGCTGTAATGTTCACGGGAATTAGAAGTTTACCTGAATTTTAGCGGTGTTCCTATTAGTTGAACTGCAGAATTTGCATGAATGCTTTTTTAATTGATGATACGGGTAAATAATCCGTGCAGTAACAAAGATTTCAAAATGGTGCAGGTTATTATTAGAGAAAAGCGAAAACATCACTATATTTGCCGCTAAGTCTGCCTTTGTACTTTTGTCAAGCCCCGGCTGACTTACCGGTAAGTCAGAACAATAGAAAATCAATTGTGTCTCATTACGTGGGACTTGAGTAATTAAATAAATAAATAAATAATTTTACCTTGCCCAAGGACCTTGAACTGAAACCTGAGATACTTGATAATTGCTTGAGAAACTTGAAACTTTTCATCGATCTCAACAGAGGCTTCAATAATAATTTTTAATCTCACTGATAATAATTTTAACAATTTTTGTTTGCCAACATAGAGTTAACATTTTGTTAACCATAGGCTTGTCTTATGTTTTCATTCAAACATGCTTTTATTTAAAAAAATCCCGACTTCCCACGCTGACGTTATCGCGGGCAGAAGCTGGACATATTTAGATAGGTTTTATACAATGTGTCGTTTTGCATCCTCGTCAAATTCAAGGAGGTAACTATGCTAGTGATTCTAGACCCGAATCAATAATAAAATAGGTAGGTGTTTTTTTTTAATGTTTTCTTATTTACGGAAATCAGTAAACCACCCCGGTGAAAATGCGGCCCATCTTAAGACTAGGTTTAGGATCGCTGACCGCGCGCACACACACAAAGAATCGCAAACGATAAAACCACAACACAATAGACGCCGCGCGCGCACCCCTTACCCCTGAGGCGCCCCACTCCCGCGCCCGGGCGCCCGGCGCAATGCAAAAAAAATATTAAATTAGTTCAAGTGATTTCGCCGCCGGCCGTGAGTGTATCGCAAATTTCGCTCCTTAGGTGTGCTTCGGTCGTATACGTGAATTATGTGATTGTGATGCCATCAGTGGAGACAGCCTACGTGGCTGTCAGCCATCCGGATGTTCGCAGAACGGTTTCCCAATAGGGAACCGCCAACGCAGAGCGTTATGCTGTCTGTCTGCTACACAGAGACTGCGGGATTTTCGGCAGTTTGACGTACCCCGACATGCTCAAGCTCGCGGCAGTGAAGGTCTGCCTGTCGCCTTGCAGGAAGATATCCTGGAGTACTTCCAGCGAGAGCCACAGGCAAGCACACAAAAATACCTACTAAGGTAGGTATTTTTGTCGGTCCTCAGCCCGTTAAAGTAGGAAGGGAAATTTAAAAACAACCAATTTAATCTACAAATAAAAACAAAATCATTACTAATAATTAGGTACTCATAAATCATGAATTTACCTACAATGCGCCAAGAGCGTCCCGCCGCCGCTGCCGCCGCCGGCAGCAAGTAGGTACTTACCTAACCTAAATCCCGCGCTCACAACAAATAAATGTGCCACAGCCTAGCAAAACGTCTCAGGTTGTACCTAAATCCTAGTAGTTATGTATTCTTAGCAAAATCGGTAGATTTGCAATAAAACAGAATAAAGCAAAATGGCAAAACTAACATTTTATCAATCAGCTGATAACGTAGGTAAGTACATAAATCCTAGTACGTATTCTTAGATCTTAATAATAAAAACATGTATTATTAAGACCTAAGGTTAACAAAATCTGTAGATTTGCAATAAAACGTAATAATAATAATTCAAAACTAACATTTTATCTATCAGCTGATAACGTAGACCCAGGTAGATAAATCGTAGTACGTATTTTTAGATCTTAATAATAAAAACAAGTGTTATTAATTAACATCTAAGGTTAACAAAATCTGCAATTTGCAATAAAACGTAATAAGCAAAACTAACGTTTTATTAATCAGCTGACCGTAGATACTCACGACAATCTAAGCACCGTGAACTTTTCTTGGACGCGCATAGCATACCTACGCATGTGATACACTCACGCACACAGAGACAATTGGCGCTAAAGCGCAGAGAGTGATTCTCCAATTTCAAGTTATGGATTATTCTGAAATACGATTAAATTTTAACAACTAATAAAAAAGGGTGTTATTATTATTGTTCAGGTCTCGTAATTTTAATTGATTATTTATGACTTTTATGACAACCTCCTGAATTTTGACGAGGATGCAAAACGACATATTGTATTGTACTAGCTGACCCGCCACGACTTCGTTCGCGTGGTATCCTACCCCTATCCTACCGATACCCTACACCTACCCTACCCTACCCCTACCCTACCCCACCCCTACCATACCCCTACCCTACCCCTACCCTACTCCTACCCTACCCCTACCCTACCCCTACCCTACCCCTACCCTACCCCTACCCTACCCCTACCCTACCCCTACCCTACCCCTACCCTACCCCTACCCTACCCCTACCCTACCCCTACCCTACCCCTACCCTACCCCTACCCTACCCCTACCCTACCCCTACCCTACCCCTACCCTACCCCTACCCTACCCCTACCCTACCCCTACCCTACCCCTACCCTACCCCTACCCTACCCCTACCCTACCCCTACCCTACCCCTACCCTACCCCTACCCTACCCCTACCCTACCCCTACCCTACCCCTACCCTACCCCTACCCTACCCCTACCCTACCCCTACCCTACCCCTACCCTACCCCTACCCTACCCCTACCCTACCCCTACCCTACCCCTACCCTACCCCTACCCTACCCCTACCCTACCCCTACCCTACCCCTACCCTACCCCTACCCTACCCCTACCCTACCCCTACCCTACCCCTACCCTACCCCTACCCTACCCCTACCCTACCCCTACCCTACCCCTACCCTACCCCTACCCTACCCCTACCCTACCCCTACCCTACCCCTACCCTACCCCTACCCTACCCCTACCCTACCCCTACCCTACCCCTACCCTACCCCTACCCTACCCCTACCCTACCCCTACCCTACCCCTACCCTACCCCTACCCTACCCCTACCCTACCCCTACCCTACCCCTACCCTACCCCTACCCTACCCCTACCCTACCCCTACCCTACCCCTACCCTACCCCTACCCTACCCCTACCCTACCCCTACCCTACCCCTACCCTACCCCTACCCTACCCCTACCCTACCCCTACCCTACCCCTACCCTACCCCTACCCTACCCCTACCCTACCCCTACCCTACCCCTACCCTACCCCTACCCTACCCCTACCCTACCCCTACCCTACCCCTACCCTACCCCTACCCTACCCCTACCCTACCCCTACCCTACCCCTACCCTACCCCTACCCTACCCCTACCCTACCCCTACCCTACCCCTACCCTACCCCTACCCTACCCCTACCCTACCCCTACCCTACCCCTACCCTACCCCTACCCTACCCCTACCCTACCCCTACCCTACCCCTACCCTACCCCTACCCTACCCCTACCCTACCCCTACCCTACCCCTACCCTACCCCTACCCTACCCTACCCCTACCCTACCCCTACCCTACCCCTACCCTACCCCTACCCTACCCCTACCCTACCCCTACCCTACCCCTACCCTACCCCTACCCTACCCCTACCCTACCCCTACCCTACCCCTACCCTACCCCTACCCTACCCCTACCCTACCCCTACCCTACCCCTACCCTACCCCTACCCTACCCCTACCCTACCCCTACCCTACCCCTACCCTACCCCTACCCTACCCCTACCCTACCCCTACCCTACCCCTACCCTACCCCTACCCTACCCCTACCCTACCCCTACCCTACCCCTACCCTACCCCTACCCTACCCCTACCCTACCCCTACCCTACCCCTACCCTACCCCTACCCTACCCCTACCCTACCCCTACCCTACCCCTACCCTACCCCTACCCTACCCCTACCCTACCCCTACCCTACCCCTACCCTACCCCTACCCTACCCCTACCCTACCCCTACCCTACCCCTACCCTACCCCTACCCTACCCCTACCCTACCCCTACCCTACCCCTACCCTACCCCTACCCTACCCCTACCCTACCCCTACCCTACCCCTACCCTACCCCTACCCTACCCCTACCCTACCCCTACCCTACCCCTACCCTACCCCTACCCTACCCCTACCCTACCCCTACCCTACCCCTACCCTACCCCTACCCTACCCCTACCCTACCCCTACCCTACCCCTACCCTACCCCTACCCTACCCCTACCCTACCCCTACCCTACCCCTACCCTACCCCTACCCTACCCCTACCCTACCCCTACCCTACCCCTACCCTACCCCTACCCTACCCTAACCCTACATTTCCGACTTTTTTTTTTCATAAGAACCTTCTCCTGACAATAACAAACACAACAAAAAAAGAATTATCGAAATTGGTCCAGCCGTTCACGCGTGATGCCGTGACCAAGGAAAACGGGTTTCATTTTTATATATATAGATGAGTTCTACATTTTGGCGACAGGTCTACCATTTTGCGGACAAACCCAATTATTTAAGAAATTCAAAACCAATTAAATTGGCGATAGCTTAAATCATACCCATATTAAAGATAATAGCATGTTTGGCAACGACAAGATAGTGCGGCTGCCAAACACGCTCCGGCTTAGATTACAACGGTCGACGACTTATTGCTGAACGTGATGCTATGGTATTTCACAAAACAGAGCTCCTAGGAACATTCTTAAGTAGTTTCAGGTTTAATGGCGTGGAAGAAATGATCCCAAGGATCCTCTGAGTTACAAATGAGCAAAATGGAAGTAGACTTGCATCTTGCCTATTTATAAATTACCAGTTTCTGCCCGAGATTTTGTACGCGTGTGTTTTCTTACTAATCCCTTTTTATTTACAACTAGCAACTCACCCCGGATTTGCAGGAGTGCAATGCAGATAAATACACTAATGTAGAACTATGCATATAAACATTCGTCTTGAATCACTCTATCTATTGATGAAAACCGCATTAAAATCCGTTGCGGAATTTAAAAGATCTACGCGTACAGACAGCGGGAAACGGACTTTGTTTTATACTATGTTGATAAAATATTGACAGGGATCGAGGAATCAAAATCGGATCAGGAGTTCCGGAGATTAGTGCATTCAAACAATAAAACAAACTAACTCTTCAGCTTTATACTATAGTTAGTAGGCATCGTAGTAAGTAGGTACCGACATTGCAGTTTGGCACCGAATCTGAAATCGATAGATTTGCTAAATGGTTTGCTGGAGGGACGCGTAGCTAACGACATTTAGAAATATTTGTATGTGATTTGAATCTTCCGTTTTTCAGCAATCAGTCGAGGCTATGATAATACCTCCGTGAAATTGCAATAGAATATTAAGTACTTTGTTTTGGAAAAGTTATAAGTAAAGGGATAGAATTTTATTGTCAAAATATTTTTTTTTAATTCTCCTATTTTATTTAAGCAAAAACTAGTATCTTAATATTAATCTTGACTAAAAAGATACTAAAGTCACAGACGAATATCATTTCACCAACAAGGCAAGGTATGTTGGACATATTAATTAGAACCTGCCCTTAACAAACTTCCATCAACTCTCCTCAGAAAACTGGTCGATAATTAGATACGTAATCTAATAATGAAAAGATTATACAGTTCGTTTAAAAGTCTTTGATCATTTAGGAAGACGATTCACTTTCAACTCGAGTTTACAGAGGAGATAAACTCCGCATTTACTTTAATAATTAACGAGTTATGCTTTATACATCTATCCTTAAATTAAAATGTTCTTCATTAACGTTTCAATGATATAATTTGATTACACGTTTCAGTTCAAAATTTGACTTAAAGAAAACACGTTTAAGAAGAAAAAACTTTATTAAAAATATAAACTGTAAATAGATTTATCTTTTTACAATGTTACCCTGGATTTTGGGTAATATACATTAATATATATACATTTATCAAAAACTAAAGTCGCGCATTGTACAGTTTTCACTTTTTTTACATAACATAATATCACGCCTGTAATCTCCGAAAGGTTAGGCAGAGGTGTACCCATTAGTACGACCACATTTCGCCAGTTATGTTTAAGTCCCATGTACCTAATAGGGGGCGAGCCTGCTATCAACTTGGCACAAATCCAGACTCTGAGGGTGGTACTGAGAAATTCTAAACAAATGGGACATTTTTAACAAATAGAAAATTGTTTTACAAAAATGGCGAAAATATGACACCATTCGAAGCATCTTAACTCATTCACTGCGGTCATCAAAACGCACCATTTCATCAAGGTGCGGCGCGTATTTAGAAACTATTCACTGAATGTTCGCCGCACTTCATAAGCAATCAAAATACGTCACTATGCGTTTTCTGCAACAAAAGCGTTTAGAAAGAAAGAAAGAAAAACAGTTTATTCATGTGAAAATGACGCACATAACAAAAATGAGAAAAAAAAATTGTACATAAAAGCAAAGTAAAAACAAGTTGGTATTAGATCTAAATAATAAAAATCACATAAACACAAATACTTAAAAGAAATATGGGCCACTACGCGAAAGGGCTTACGCTCAGCATAATGCGGTAGTAGAACCACTTACTTCAGCTGTAGTCGTCTTCAAAGCTTCACAATCGTTAATAGTGATACAATAAATCAGGATCTATTGCAGTTTCGTAACTGTTAATGATGATGGCAAAGTAAATATATACAACTGAAAATAAATAAAATTGTTGTGGTCATGCTTTAGGCCTAGTA
This sequence comes from Hoplodrina blanda, assembly GCA_949316365.1. Lineage (NCBI taxonomy): Eukaryota > Metazoa > Arthropoda > Insecta > Lepidoptera > Noctuidae > Hoplodrina > Hoplodrina blanda. Next base: position 6,502,448 of record OX438589.1, on the reverse strand, counting down.
GGAGCGCGCTGACGAAATATATTAGGGTTGTAACGGAGGCCTTCATATCGGAAGCGGAGGCGGATACGGAAATGGAAGTGTTGAAAAAGAGATTAATTTATAAGCCAAATAGTACATTTTCTTATACAAACTTTACATAACATGACATCACGCCTGTAATCCCCAAAGGGTTAGGCACAGGTGTACCCATTAGTACTAAAATGGGGATAATAGGTAATAGGGAGGTGATCCTATTGCCATCAACCGGGCACAAATCTAGACTCTGAGGCTGCTACTTACTGAGAAATTCCTTATGGAAAAACCCCAATAACACCGACTTGGGAATCGAACCCAAGACCTCATGCTCAGCAGTCGCGCTTTGCCACCACTACACCAACGAGGCAGTCTAAGTCGAAATTAAGAAGAGGCAAATTATATTTCACGCTGATAAGTAAGGGTGAATGATAGGAGCAAAATCTTAACCATTTTGCTCGCAACACAGCTAAAGCTTTGGTTTCCTAGGAAAGCGGTGCCGTCATATAGCGGCCGTAATATTACGGACGCAAAAAGGCGGCCGTCTTTACGGTGACGACATGTGGAAAGTTCCACGGCCGTTTTAACACACCGTCAGTCATTTTTTTTAAAACAAACGTCAAACGAAAAGTATCCAAGATAGAAAATGGACGACCTTGATTATGCTTTGGAGGATGAACTATCATCAGAAGAGGAAAATAGTCGTATGGCGGAAGACGATTTATTCAAATGTCGTGGTACGGAAGGTGCATTAGAGATTTTAGTACGTCGCCGTTTACTGAGCAATGATGAGAAATTAAACACAAAAAAAACACAAACACGTATTAAAAATAGCTTCACCGCGCTATCAACAAAACCTTCACGAAACCATCTGACACTGTCAAGACGGCCGTCATGCAAATGACGGCACCGCTTTTTGACGTTACGGTGTCAGTTACCGCTCTCTAGGAAACCGCGCCATTTTGTTTACACAGACAACGTTCTTGTGACGTCATTCACCGCTGTATTACGGCCGCTATATGACGGCACCGCTATCCTAGGAAATCAAAGCTTAAGCGGCCTCCTCACGCGTTGAAAGAGTTAATTGTAACTAAACCTCCGTTACAACTCTGCATAAAAAATTGCGGAGGCGGAGGTACGATTTCTTGCGGAAGTTCCGCACTTTCGAAGGCGGAGGCGAGGTTCCGTTACAACCCTAAAATAAGTATAGATACCTTCATAAATGATTCCGAGAATCATTGTAAATATTGCTTGTATATAGTTTTTAATCAACCAATAGATAATGGATCTCCCCACGAGTAAGCCGAAGAAAAGTATAAGGAGATTTATGTTGGAAACCAACCACAGTGTCAACAGGAAAGCATATTTTTCCTGAAAACAAGTTGTAAACAAACAAGTTTAAAAATAAAATTAAATACACATAAGTAATAAACTAGCAAATCGCCCCGCCATTCGCACGGTTACTAATTTCCACCTTTTCCGGTGGACTTTCCAAAAAAATCTTTCATATGAAGCTAGTCCGGGAAATTAGAAACACGAGAAAAAAAATAATCAGCCAAGTTGGTCCAGCCGTTCCCGAGTTTTGCGCTTAGCAACACATTTAGCGATTCATTTTTATTTATGTAGACAGATATCAATCTATAATACTGTCCCTTTGCAGGGTATAGGCCTGTTCCCATACTAAGAAGATACGAGTTGGTAGTATGGGAAGAGGCCTATTAATGCCATTGATCTATTTGACATTGATCACCACGCTTGCTCAAGACATACACATTAATTTATAGATGCGTCCCGGCTTCCTCACAATCAATGTTTATCTTCACCAATATCAGTGATGTTCAAGATAAACTTAGTAAGTAAATAATCACTGAAAAAAGTGACATAGGTTCTTGACCGGTTTCTAATCCACAACGTCAAGCAAAAGACGTGAGAGACTTTGACGTGATGACCCAGTAGTTATGGGACTCGCAGCCTTAACTCAGTAGTTAAGGCTGCGAGTCACTCAAAGTAAAAGTCAACTTGACGTGATGACCCAGTGGTCATCACGTCAAGTTGACTTTTACTTTGAGTTTGACTTGACAAGTAGTAAAGGCTTTTGACCTTAGCTTTTGACAGACGTCGCCATTTTAGAATTTTCACTATACCTACCAGTGGAGAGGATACCATAAAAATACCTCTGACAACGATGAACATAATATCAACAAACTATTTACCTCAAATGAGTAATATATATAAAACAGCAATAGGGATGATATGATAATCTCGTACAAACAGGTGCTGCAGCAGACCAGTGCGGATATTAGATTGATCGCATTCACTGAGTTCGTGTTATATGACAGCTCTTTAGACGCTGTCGAAAAGAGGTAGACCAGCGACGTGAACAGCACCACTGCAGACAATATCTGGAAATAATTTAAAGATATATACAAAAATATCACACCTTTATTCCTCGCAGGGGTAGGCAGGAACGGCCAGTATTTGGCTCCAGCAGGGAATCTAGGCGGGGGGCTAAGGGGCTCAAGGCACCGTCAAAACCATCTAAGTTCTTCCGTGACAAAAGTGAACTTGTCATTATTCCAATTGAACTTTTTTTGGAAGTATTAGGTAGGGGTGGTAATTTGCAGTGCGTCTAGATGTTCGACAGTGGAAGGGAGCCGGTGGCATGTGGTCATGGAGTTCTTGGGCACCGATCGTTGGTGGAAAACGGGCCTCAGTCTGTTATACGCCGAGATAACAAAAACGGATGTTTTTATTTACGCACTTAAACATTATCATTATTATAGCAATGATGAACATAACTAAGTACTTATATGAGGAAAAGATTTGCGAAAACAGTAATATTTATAGACATGCGTGTGCATATATAGGTATTTGACACAGGATAAACAAAGTTCATCTATTACTAGCTTCTGCTCGCGACTTCATCTGCGTAGACTTGAGAATTAAACCAACACGAGCGGAGCACGAGCTGAACACAATTCGTCTAGTGTGGACCGACTTACAAGCCCAAATCCCTAAATATCCCACGGGAACACAAAAACGTTATGAAAGTAATTCTATCAGCTAGATCAATATCTATAATATCTGTATCTCAACAAATTCCGGTCAGCAGTTAAAGTGTAACAAAAGATTAAAGAGTAACAAAATATCCATCCATCCATTCTTGGAAACTTTCGTGTTTATAATAGTAATAGGATAGGATGTTTTTGCAGAAACCTCTGAATATAATTGAAATATTACCTAATTCCTTCCTTTCTTCCTTCCTAAAAGAAACTGGTCTAGATATCATATAATGGTAATAATCAACCCGTGGAATCAGCAAAGACCATAATCTGCAGCATTTAGGTAAGAACTAACGGCACGGCATCGAGGGCAGAAGCAAACAGCGAAATAGTCCAGCCCAAAAACATAATTAGAAACAAGTTGAATACTTACTATAGACGTAACAGCTACAATAACAACTCCCTCCTTTAGTGTGTAACCACACACATTGCTGACCAAGCACCAGCTATCATTTGATGGCATCACACGCAATTATTGATTATTATTTTTATTGTTTTACTAGCGACCCGCCCCGGATTCGGATGCAATCTAAGTACATAAACCTTCCTCTTGAATCTCTTTATCTATTGATCAAAACCGCATTAAAATCCGTTGCGTCGAAAAAGATTTGAGCGTACAGACGACGGGAAACGATTTTGTTTTACTATCTTGAGATATACATAATACTAATTAACTAACCATTTGAACTAGTGTAAAGAGTGAGAACCACGAAAGAAATGTGTAGGTAAATAAATAAAAACATAACCTAAATTATTTAAATGTCACGTCTATATAGACAGATAATCAATTTACCTCCCGATATATTATTTTCCTCTATGATTTACCTACACCATAAATGGTGCCTACCTTTTTAGTAAAATTAAACCCGTTTTACAATACGATACTTGCAGGATACAGTACTTTATTGGAGTAGGTACTAATTAGGTGCTCTGTTGGTCTCTTGGTTGGAAGCGCGACTGCTGAGTGTGGGATCTTGGATTCGATTCTCAGGTCGGGCAAAAAGTGTTGATGGGTTTTTCCATTAGGAATTTCTCAGTAGCAGCCTGGAGTATGACACCTTCGTACCTCTCTCTGGTCGTGTCGGATTGCCGTCGCAAAACAATTTATATAAAATTGAAAAAAATGTTATTCATTTTACATTTTAGGAGTGCTAAGGTAAGTAGGAATGGAATACCACCGTGGAACAGTACATTTTTTTACTTTTGTTGTCAAATGTATGCCAAGGCACTTTCCGGCTGCGGATACCGCGGTTGCACGCAGAAACAAAGCAGGGACGCTTGTAGCGTTACACTTAAAAATGTACGAAAATTCTGAAAAAATGTTTTACTTTTATTACGTTACGTTACATAATAGTGCACTAATTTACATACAAATGTAAAGCAATAAATATTTCACGGTGACATGCAGCTGGTTTTAATTTTTCACGTGAAATTAAATAGCCTGCATTTCTGCTGGACGCTCTGGCTAGAGTTACTCCATAACTACAGACTTAGTTTTATGAATTAAATAGGCAACTTTAAGGTTACTTTTTATTTAATTACAAGCTTTTACCCGCTTCTTTGTTTGCGTGTATTTTCTTATGAATCTTTATTTTTTTATATTAAAATGTAGTACGTAGCACTCAAGGATAATATAGCTTCGTATAAGCGAAATAAATTTCAAAATTGGACTAGTAGTTCCGGAGATTAGGGCGTCCACACAAACTATTCAAACTTATAATACCTATATTTGTAGGCAAAGATTGTTTTAAATTAATTTGAAAATTATTTTTAGTGAAACTTAATACTTATGCACCTGTTAGGTAGTCATTATAAGCAGTATTTTGCAAGATAACTGTTTGAGCTGCATCTATAAAAGAAAATCCATTTTTAAAAGAAATCATTCTTACTCAGTACAGAAAAATGAGGATCTCTTCAATATCCATTATGTCCTCTGACGCACTTATTCTACCATGAATGAAACTGTAGACCACAAAATACATCCTTTGTCTTTCAGAGCCACACCTCCAACGCGGCCTGGCGTTGCGGTGCGGGTGGCGTGGCGATGCGGCACAGTTACACACAGATGCGGCCGGTTGCATCCCTCAGAGAAATCATGCAGTGTGGCTTGGTGCTCAAATGGACACTAACGGGTGAGCAATTGAAAATTTGAAATAAATGAAACTTTATCAATTTACCATAATGGTTAAAATGGGTAAGTAACTTTAATATGGACAAAACACTAAATTAAAGAATGGGCATAATACAAGGTGTAATTTAACTAACTAAAAACAGGAAAACAGGTCATTGTACCTATTTATCAATATGTACAACTTTTACAGTTTAAATTTTCAGTTAGTTAGTTTATTTACTAGTACTTTTTAACCGACTTCAAAAAACGAAGGAGGTTCTCAATTCGGCCGGTATTTTTTTTTTTTTTTTATGTATGTACACCGATTACTCCGAGGTTTCTAGTCCGATTAGTGTGATTCTTTTTTTGTTCGATGCAGTATACTTGCCATTTGGTCCCATAAAAATTTCATCCAATTTGGTTTAGTGCTTTTTATTTTGTGAGCATTTTTGTATGTATGTTACCCGATTACTCCGCCAATTATGAATTGATTTGGATGATTCTTTTTTTGTTTGAAAGAATATACTTTCGAATAGGTTCCATAGAAATATTGTCATGATCTGATGATGAACTTCGGAGATATGGAACGGAACTCCTCATAGGATCACAGCAGAACTATCGTAACAAGTAAAATTGCTTTGTTTATACGTGTATCGATGACTGACTGAAGAAAGAGGGGGAGGGGGTACGTCAATTCCCCTCCTACCATTTTCCTAAATTAAATATATCGTGTGAGGTATTGTTTGAAAGGGCTTTTATTAAGGATTTGAAACATTAACACACAAGCACTAAAAATGTAAAAATAAAAAGCTTTTTTACAAAAAAAGACAACCGCCTTCAAAAACTACAAAATAAAAATAACTTTAGTTTGGAAGTCGGTGGCAATACCTACATAACAAAAAACAAAACCAAAGCCGCCGACTTCCAAACTAAAGTTATTTTTATTTTGTAGTTTTTGAAGGCGGTTGTCTTTTTTTGTAAAAAAGCTTTTTATACAGTTCCAATTTTCAATTAATTCAATTACATGTTGTATAAGTTTCTACTCTCGACTATAAGTACGCTGAAACTATAATCCAGAATCACAATCGCCTGCAAAGCAATGTTCTAAATAGAAGCAATATTTTCTAATTATCATAATAATAATAATACCAGTCTATTATTGTCCCACTTCAGAGCAAAGGCCTCTTCTCATACAGAGAAGGCGCAAGCATTGATAACCACGCTTGCTTAAGACGAATTGGCGAATTCAGACTTCTATTAATTATAAATCTAGGTTTTCTTACAATGTCAGTAATGTACAAAACAAACAAAAAGTACATAATATGGATTAAAAAAAGTCCCATTGAGACTTACCCGTGATCGAAACCGCAACCACTAGTAATCACGACAGTTAATACATGTTAATTATTAGCAGGAGATTTTTTTATAAATAAAAATAATGGAAAGATATGATTTAATCCTTAATAAAGTAGGTAAATATGACGAATAATATTCGTTTATTGATCTACAAGAAAAATATATAAAGAAGCTTGATTTGTTAGCTAATTCACATTCTGCCCCATCCGTAGAATTAACTAAAAGAAATTACGTCACGTACAACGTTAGAACACGGATGTCTTATCCGACCTATTTTTTGTATTAAGACGTGACTAACGGATTTTCCTAGCAAAATGGCCGAGGCGAAAAATCTTCTTTCCTAAACCTATAATTAATTTGTGTATTACGAGTGGCTTTTCGCCTTTTTACTGCTATGATTTTTAGGTAAAATAACGCTCAGCTAAGGTCGTTTTTGTATGTATCGTTTAAAAGGTAGGTTACTATATTTCGACTTTTAATTCTATTCAGTAACTTGACAGTTCAACAAAGAGAAAACATGTTACCATACTAAAACTAATAGTGTTGGGGCAGTGAACGATTTTGCGTAAGGAACGAATGATAAGAATGGTTTAATACCAAGTTAAGTAGTACATTATTTAAGTTCATTCAATTTCGTTCATTCTTACACCACCTCACTATCTTTTTTTGTCAAAACTTGGTAACCCTTTATCTGTCAAGTTACTGAATAGAATTAAAAGTCGGAATATAATCTCGAACTCTTATTCAGTCTATACTATATCTATATCTACTTTAATATTATAAAGCTGATGATTTTATTTTTTTTGGTTAAAGACGCTGATCTCCAGAACTCATGGCTGGATTCTGAAAATTATTTCGTTGCTGGAAAGCTACGTTATCGTTATTCCTGAGAGCTTCAAAAGTGTATACATAATTATTAGCTAAAGTAACTAAATGAAGTGTTATCTACTCCACAATACACTAACTTTCGTTTAGTTCGTTCAGTTACGATCAATTAACCCCCCAGTAAACAAACCTTGCTGTCCGCAATTGGCCGCATTTCGTCCGCATCAAGCAAACAACCAAACTTTCGTCGTAATGTCCGAATCAAACGGCCGATTTGGTTCGCTAATTATTCACTAGCGGCGCCACCGTCGCTTTTGATCTGTTTACCTGAGGTTTGCCATGCGCTTTGTAGATTATGACGGATTAGTGTCGCTACGTAATATTAATGCCACAAACGGATTGTATAATTTGGCTGGTATCTTTTTGTACTAGTTTAACCATTAAGCTTTACATGAAAGTTAAAGCCGCTTTGTAATGTAACTTAACAACCAATTAAACCAGTTCATTATTTTTTTTATTACAAAAAAGACTTGCTCCCTTCTTCTTAGCGTATCGATGGCAAATATAGATACTAAATAATAAGAATTTTGTATTTTTTTTTTTGGCCTTGGTTTGTATTCAGCTTCGACTATACCATCCGCTAACGTAGTCATTAGGTCCTCACGTGTGCAGGTGATAGATGATATGTGATAGATGCGGCGCAAGATGAAAGGTGGGCTATAAAGTCACCGCATAGGCACTGAGGTCGATGCCGTCTACGAAACCCCACCTTTGGAGACTCTTTACTGTGGCTAATTTGAGTGCGGAGTCTATTTAAAGTTTTCTAAGTCGCAATAGCAACGCGTGTCCACGTGGAAGTCTCTCCGATGGCTCAATGGACTGTTCAAAAACTGACTTTCTTCCTAAAGAAAGATCAAAATCTTCAAAAGCCTTTCCATAATATTCACATAAAGAGACATCCTACAAGGTCTATACAGAAATGAGGCATCTTTGAAATTATATAAATAATGTCGACGTCTATAGAAGCTGAAAGCCGGCTGAAATCCAAAAATATTTTTTATTATTACGAAAAGGAACATTCTTATACTGGAGCTTAAAGGTAGAAACAAACTTATAACACGCTACGCCACGCCACGGCATTCAAGCGTTCTCATTGGCCACATTTCATCTCGAGAAACTACTCTTTGTGTTTTGGCCAATAAGCACGCGTGGGATGGCGTAGCGTCTTATCAGTCTGTTTCCGCCTTTATTGACGCGGTTTGAATATCCGAACCGTTTTTGTGGTGTTTTATAAGATTTTAATAAAAATAAAATAATATTTATTTTGGGTAAAATACGAGTTTATGCCGAAAAAATATATTAATAAAAAAGTAAAAGTTTAAAAAGCCACCAAAAATAGAAACACGATGATTTTTAGAAGGTCACGAAATCAAAATGGTAGAAGGTAACAAAAAATGCTTTTTATTCACACTTCCTAAACTTTAAAAGTAGATTATGACGGTAAACGGCAAGATATTTGAATACCTATGTACATCAGAATTCACTTAACTCCTTACCTAACGTTTGATGGTTCGACGTTGGTATGCCGTCTACGACATGTTTTGGTTACATTTGGGTAATCCAAGATAACATGGATTCTTATAAATGCACATCCAACTTAGTGCCCTATTTCGTCAAATTCAAACATTCGACAAAAAATCTGAATTACGCCGACGAAGTCAGATCCCTCGGGAACCAAAACCTTGCATTCAAATCCGTTTAGCCGTTTTAGTGTGATTGAGTTAAAAACATACATCCAGTTACTTTCATATCATTAGAGCTTGCGTCACAGTGTACCGTGCTGTTTTAAAGTGCTTTATATTAGCTGTTAGCTAGTTATTTTCTTTAACCTTACGTCAAGTTATTCTTTTTTTAAATAAAAAATTCCAAGAATTTGGACTTGATATGACATGTCAAGCTGCATAAAAACTCTCAAGTAAGGGCTAAAGTGGAGTGTAAGCATTATAGGCCATATCAGATGAAAAAAAAGCCAAGCCTTCGGAATTACAAAACTGATCGCTTTAGTTTTAAGACCCAAGATTATACGAATCTAGGACTTAAGTTTGCAAGGTCCAGCGAAATCGTAGCAAACATTTTTACCATTAGTTGTCAAAAGCACACAATTTGGGTCACTCATTATTCTTCGGAAGTTGGGCGGCGTCACCCATATTTTAGGCCGAACATCTTGGGATACCGTTGGACTGTCCCGTTCTGTGGGCATAAATAATGCCCCCGCGGGACATGTTAGGTTCACCACACCCTTAGACCCTTTTATAACCGCACATAATGGCCACACGTAATGTGAATAGAGGATATATTCACTTCTTCTCTACTTTGTGTCAGTCTGATGTTTGCCGTTTGTCTTGGCTGTTCTGAGAGTGGTAAATGTTGCGTTAAATCGAATGCCAACTAAAGCTTCGCTCGTGTCCGACGCAGGGTGCGCTTCACTGATTTATTTATTTTGAAACGACCTTGGGAAACTCTTGAATGTAGGTACTTATTTTTACGCCACTTGAGGAATAATGGTTTTGGGTAGACGTGTTTTAACACTTTTAACCGATCATTAGGCTACGAGCCGAAGTCTTGTAAATAATGTTCTTATACCTCAAGACTTATATGCAAGGTCAATTTTACTTACGAACGGAGAGAAAATGTTTTGTAAAAAAATGCACGATTCGCGTGTGATAAACTGATAATATATCAACTTTGACGCCGGCGAAGTCGCGGGCAGAAGCTTATGATACATATTAATATATTGCGACTTGAAGATACCTTCAATACCAATTACCACTTTTCTAACCACGCAATTTCGTAATAATAAACAGTCCTAAAACCGTAAAAAATAATAACCCTATTTATATAGGTATACCGCTAAACTGAAACAAAAAAATGCAAATTGTAGATATAATTTATGATGCGTCTGTCCACGCCTCACGCATACAATGTCATACCACAACAGCGCCCATTTTAAACCGCCTGCCCTCCCCTTACAGTCTGAACAGGCCTTACTTCGCCATTCGGGTCACGTTTGTCATTTCACACCGATCCGTCGAGACACAGAATTTTCACACTCTATAAATTTTCACCAATACGCGATAAGGAAATCCGCAGGGTTTACTCTCAATCCGGGAACGGAATCCTGTTTGAGATGTATTAGTTAACTCCGGTAAATATATGCCCTTTTTGATATATTATTTATTTACAACCACATGGAAACGAGACATCCGTAGGACATAGTGGATGAAAGAAAAATATGGCTAAAATGTGAAGCAAATTTTTTTTTTTCATCACGCTTTATTTGTTGGTAACCCCACACAAGCTTTGAAATAAATATTATGAAAAGATTATACTGTAGTATAGTACCTACGTCTACTAGATAAAGGTACTCAAATGGTGATCAATGCCTTCTCTGTATGAGAAAAGTCCAGTGGAACAATAATAGGCGGGTATTATTTTTATTTTATATTATTTACCGATAAAAAATATGAGAACTGTTATGTTTTATCTCAGAAATATTTAATTTTACTTTTATTTGGACAACTTGAATTTCTTAAAATGACCATATAATTATAATTAACGTAATTAACAAGATTCCACAGACCCTTATCGTATTGTAAACATTCATCTTTATTAGCGCTTTATTAATATCTGAATTAAAACGTTACTCAATTCCCTCTCGAAATCATCGCTTGTTGGCGTATGGCGGTTATTCCCAAAGCTTATTTGGAGACTTTATTACTCTTCAACGTTTGAAATATTAATTAAATTAATCAAATATTTAAGGAATCTTAGATTATTTTGCAAGAAAAAAACTAAACAATGCAGTAGGCATTGAACTATTGAACAACTAAATAGATGTCAGAAGTAGTACGTAATCGTTTTATTCGTCGTTGTATTTTTTAATTTTTCCTGTATCGTGCAGGGTACGTTTACAAACATAAACTCACATATATACAAAAACCATTTAAAACTGAATCTATCTTTGATCAATTTAAAATGGCCACAAAATCCCCAGGTTTCCATGTCAACAAAACACAAATAAAACAAAATTCAGCTAAACTTCACATGGCCGTGAGAAACACTGAAAATGTTACCCAAAACGGTTCTCGGCTAATCATCTCATTTGGCTGAAAGCTATTCAGTGACCGTGGACTAATCTCCTTACCGTTACTGGTGCCTTCGACAAACAGACGTACACTCTGTTAAAGAGCCACTAACTGACTCCATGCTGCCACTGCTGCCAGCTTGCAGTTTACATAATCCGCGTACTGCACGCTATCAACTAAATAGGTATCTAAGTATACATTGTGGGTTTTGATGGGTTCGCTGTACGGTCGTAGCGTTAGATTCTTTTTTGGTTTTTAAATCCTAAATTCAGCTTTCGTATGTTTGTGTCTGCAAAACTCCAGAAGTATTCGATGGACTGAGTTAAAATTTTTCACAATATTGTATTTCGACAGTTTTTTTATATATTTTTATCTAAGCGACAGCAATGCTTGGCCGGGTAGCTTATTCAAATATAAAAAAGAAGTAATCACATAGACTTCTATGACTAGACACTTACATTCGAGAAGCCTACAATTTTTTAAATAGAATTTCTGTTTTTTTTTATACATACGGCGTTTATAGCCGTTATTCATTTACCACTTTGCTAATTGAGGCATTTTTATTCTGCAGTCTATATTGATTTGGCCCAGAACTTAGCCACAAGTTTGGCTAAGTTACATTTACAACAAATTATCCTTTTAACATTATCATTACCCAACCGACGTAAATAGGAAAAAAAAACAAATTAGTTAGATACATTTCGAAAAATGTATTTTTATAGTAAACACATGTAGGTATTTTACGACTCATACCTGTTTGATGGATACAAAGTTACAAACAGAACAATATCGCTTCTTCAATTATCTACACAACGTCAAATGCAAAAAAAAAAAAAAAAAAAAAAAAAAAAAAAAAAAAAAAAAAAAAAAAAAAAAAAAAAAGCATCATTAACCAGAAACAACGTGTTACACCGCTGCAGTAATCCGAGTGTCGGTCGAATACATCCGAATGGACTTCCGAGCTTCGCAATCTGCTTTCTTTTTGCTCTTACGTATAAATCTATGCTAGGCTACCAACTACAAACCCATTAGGATCGCATACAAGGAAATGGGGTTTTCCGAAATTCGCTAGGAAGTTGCTGAAATGTTTTAAAACAACGGGTTGAATATATTTTAGATTCAAACACCTATGAGTACGTTAAATACCTTATCAATGTAAGTTTTGCGTTTTAAATGTTGATTAGAACTACTACAATTAAGTTGTAAGTTATTCTGCTTAGTCAAATACAAGTTGTAGTTTTGAAATTCAAATTCAAGTAGGGAACCATGCTAGTGATTCTCAAAAAGAATTAATAATAAAATAAATAGGTAATATGTAGTAGTAGTAGGTCATTTTCGAATTTAAACAAACCATCTTGCCGCTGGGTTTGCTCGGGTGAAGCGGTGAACGCGGACGCAAACAGATACTTGCGAGTATTACGGCATACGCAATCGGGAGATTCTGTTCTTTGAAAGAGATGTAATCTGAAATATTGACAAACATCAATAACAAAAAAAAATGACTTGATTATTATTTATATTTTTTATGACAAACTCCTTAAAAGGATGCAAAGTTTCATCTTGTTTATTCCCGTCTATGTAGGTTGACAGTTGTTTGACAATAAAATAAATAAAACTTTAATTTCGGCCTTATAATATCCAGTCAAGTTAACAGATGAATGTTTTCATATATAATTTAATTTAAAAAGTAGGTAATAAACAGTTCATTAATTAAGTTAAGTTTCAATCAAAGACATCCATCGGTTTCTAAGAAAACTTCAACTATATCTGACGACCCTGGATACCTATCTCTTTTGTTGACTGTACGACTGTACATAACTTTTCAAAGGCTGAATGAAAACAAAGAGAATTTCCACAAAGCCCATTCTAGCTGCTAAAGTATTTATTCTCTACAAACAAGAACGTTATTTACAGCAGAGTAGATCGATTTTCATTTGTGGTTGCAATTTTAGTTGACCACCGACCACTGTTTTAACAAACAGAGCTTGCCACCCACAAAGAACTAATGAATCATTGCATTTCGTAGATTATTCTGGTTTGAATATCGTGTTAATTAACACAGCTATTGTTTGTAGAAAGGGCAAACCGCAAATTATTTAATTACTTTTATTTTTAGTGAATAATATGAAAGAAAATTGATTCATCAGCCTATAATAACGAGCTGTTATAAGTGTTTGTTTTATTTTTGTGTTTTTGCTTTACTCTTATAATAGACAAGCTACTATAATTAAAAAAATAAAAAACACGACTGCAAAAATTGCACATATTTGTACTTTGTTCACTCGTCAGTTTTTTTTACGACGTTTTTTATTTACAGTGTTATATATTTTTCAAATCTACTTGTCAAATTCTAGACGATAAACATAGACACGACCAGATTCATTAAAAAAAAATTGAGGCTGGTATTAATTTACTTTTTAAAGTGGCCACACCGACTTCTTTTTATTTTTAACTAGCCTATGTTACTCGGAACGATGCAAGGATTGTAACGATACCCCATACATCTAAATCGGTTCAGGCGTTTAAAAATTATGGTGGAATAAAGAAACTCACATACATACATACATACATACATACATTAACCCTGAACACATAACACTCCTTTTTTGGGGCAGTCGTGTAATAAATTACGAGAAAATGAAAGTATCTACATTATTTTCTTTCTTTCATCGTTCTCATGAAATAACGTGTTTATTTTTAGTGTAGGTACACTGAAAGGAGGCATGTTACTTAACACAATTTAGAAATTAACAGTTTTAAATAGAAGAAAGATAATATGAGATAGTGTAGAACCTGAGCCTAAATACAAATAATTATGTGTCAATTTAGTTAGATGATATGCAAAAAAAGTGTTTTCTCTCTTCTTTGACTTTACACCCAAGCCGGTCACAGCAAAGAGAATCTCTATAGGTGAGGTTTCGCAGATGGCACCGACTTTCAGTGTCCTGTCACCTGCACACGTGAGGACCTAATGACTGAGTCATCAGATGGCGTTGTCATAGTTGAATATAGGGCCAAACAAAATGGGTAACAAAAGTGTGTATTAAATATCTATATTTGCCATCACATAAGTATATTATTGCTATCGATACTCAAAGAAGAAAAAGACTAACCATATTTATAAGTATAGTATTATATCTACGACAATCTAATCCATTAAAGTATATTTTGGGGAAGTCTTTTTGCTTTGGGCAAGTAATAGTTGATTTTATTAGTTTGTATAGAAAAAATAGGAAAGTATTGTCAATCCATTACTAAGAGTACCTAAGTTGACATAACGAGAGGCAATGTCGATACTTTCATTTGTGTTATTCTGAAGGTATATGAAAGAAAAGAAAGAAAAACTGTTTATTCCCGCGAAAATAACGCACATAACATAAAAATAAAAAACAAAAATTGTACATAAAAGCAAAGTAGAAACAAGTTTGTATTATATCTAAAAAATAAAAATCAAATAAATATAAAAAGAAATATGCGCCACTACCGCGCGAATCCGTAACGAATCGTCCTGTTGGAATATAAGTAAATAAGTGAAATAAGTGTAATATAAGTGAACAAACTTTTTTATTGTTTGGTATTATTATAATACTTACGTCCATATAAACTAAATAGCAATCTTCAAACCACACCAAAGCTTGACGCATAGGGAAAACGATTTATACGCGCTTATGGGAATTATTAGAGAATAATGACCAAACACGTAATAAATCTGCAAAACAGGACAGTAACAGTCCTATAATGATTGAGAGCAGACCGAAAATGTTTATTTAGTGAATGAAATCGAAAGTTTAATAATTAAACTCGAAATTCAAACTTGTGCAGACTCCCGGGTGTCTCGCAACAATAGATGCCTAATTGTGTCGTTAGTCGACGCTGTGTGTTGTTAGACTGTCAGCTTTTTGCAAGAAGAAAATTTAATAAACTTTGAAGATGGCGACGTGTAATTATAGCAGTGCAGGTGGTGTTGTGGGATCGGAATTCGGGATAGAGTTTCAATCAGACGAGGAGCTGGCGACCGTGCGTCTTTTCCGGTGCTATTCGGAATCATTGCTTCAGTTCGCGTCTGCGTGCTGCGTGATCTTCATGCTCATCGGTATCCCTGGCAATCTGACAACCATTGTCGCGCTTGCAAGGTGTCGAAAGGTCAGTACATCGCTTAGAAGGAACAGCTGTTTCTAAAATTGAGCGCACTATTTATTTACTATAATAATATTTATGCCGTGATGCCCTAGTACTTAAGGCGCCCGCCTCTCAAGCATGAGGTTGTGGATTCGAAACCAGGCAAATACCAATGTGACTATTTCAAATCATATGTACTTTGAACGTTCGATACCTCGAAAGCAGTTGATCCCGGCTGTCATAATTATGTGAATCTTAGACAGACGTTACGGGTCGTCAGAAGGCTGAAAGTCTAACAACCAGTCTTACCAAGTGGTATCGTATTGCCTAGTTACTGGGTTGTGGACGTCAGATAGGCAGTCGCTCCATGTAAAATACTGATATTCAGCTGCATCCGCTTAGTCTGGAAGCCAACTCCAACATAGTTGGGAAAGGCTAGGCAGATTAGATTTGAGCGCACTATTTCACCATCTATTTCTATCTGTAATACCTAATGGATTAATACTACTTAACTTCTTTTATTCTCTCATAAACACTGATTTATACCTTAAAAATATTTCTCGATACCCGAACGATTTACAGGGTTGTTGTTATAATATGTTTTCGATCTGTAAAAGGGATGTAGTAGAGGTCATCTCCAACCATATTTTGTGTTCGTTTGAAGATGAAAGGTGAAGGAGAAATGTCGAATTACTCCAAATTGGTTGACATTTGGGTTGTAAGGGGTCACCTGGTTTCAAATGACCCTTACATCGTCTTAACGGATTACTACCCATAAAATATTACAATAACCCTGTAGAAGATAGTCACTAGAAATTAACAACACAACATACATATGCGTACCTCAAAAGAAAAAAACAGGGGTCTTAGACAAAGTAACAATTTCAAAACGATAGCGAAGTTAGAAAAGACTAAAATGTATGGGATTGACATAAGCCGCGTTAAGTCACGTGGTCAATCGACATCGTTTTCGCAATTTGGTAGACAATGTTATAATTCATAACGAAATTACGAAACCTTAAAGTAACGAATCGTTATCGTGTTTATCCCATAATGCGTAGACAAGCAGCGCTTTCAGTGTTCGCCTTCGCCTCGATCGTGATCGCCAAAAAAGACGATGGCGAATTTAGATATCGTTTCGCTACGAAGCGATGTTACTTTGTCTAAGGACCCAGAACCCTTATAGGATCACTTTGTTGTCCGTTCGTCCGTCTATCTGTCTTGACCCTTTATCTCGGATACGCGTTGAAGTATTGAGTTAAAATTAAAATGATATAGTCAGGTCTACCGTCTCTTGAAGCTGTGAAAAAAATGAAACTTTTAAGTTATTTAAATTTTTGACCGTCTCTCTATGCAGTCTGTTTGTCTGTTTTTGCCTTATCACGTGAGAATGGCTAAACAGTTATAAATTATGTTATTTTCCGTAATTCGGTCGGTACTATGTAGGGTTGTTAATTTATTGAATGATCGATGGTAAAATTTTATGTTACCTATTTATTATTTTCCTTAATTTTCAGCTATAGTTAGCTGCTTGCACAATAAGTAATAATCAATTACGGTCATGACGATGTTGTTATCTCTGGTTTCGTGCTAAAAATACTTGCGAAGTCTTTGTAGAATTGTTTTGAAGCACGTTGTGCTATTGACAATAATGACGCGCATGGATATTGTTTTGCCCAGTGTCTAAACTTATATGGCGTATGTTTAGTTATCGCATGCTCTGACGCGATACTATTTATATAATTCAAGCAATAAATATGACGTTAGCGTATAGTCGCTTACATACATAACATCACGCCTGTTATCCCCGAGGGGTTAGGCAGAGGTGTACCCATTAGTACACCCACATTTCGCCAGTTATGTTTAAGTCCCATGTAATAGGGGGCGAGCCTATTGCCATCAACCGGGCACAAATCCAGACTCCGAGGCTGCTACTGAGAAATTCCTGATGGAAAAACCCAATAACACTTTGCCCGACCCGGGAATCGAACCCAAGACCTCATGCTCAGCAGTCGCGCTTTGCGACCACTAGACCAACGAGGCAGTCTAAATTAGCTAGTCGCTTAGTCGCTTAGTTTATAAGTTTTAAGCCCTATCTGGGGCCTTTAATTATTAAGGTACTACAGGAATATCCAGGTAGGCAGCCAACAACTTTAAGTTGGCTTGCGTGATGCCATTCTGAAAAAAAAAGAAACAAAAACAAATATGACGTTTTCCTTTTCCAGATTCGAAATGCGACAGCGATCTTCATAATAAACCTTCACGTCAGCGACTTGATCTTCAATTGTTTCATTCTATCGATGACTGCGATGACATTCGCGAAGGGGCACTGGACCCATGGTTGGGTAATGTGCCGCGTGTACGCGTACTTCAAGTTTGTGTTGAATAGCACTGCCATCTTCACCGTACTGGCCATCAGCATCAACAGATACATAATTGTTTGTCATCCACTACTGTATCCTAAGTAAGTGATGGTATTATA
The DNA here is from genome assembly GCA_949316365.1 of Hoplodrina blanda. Lineage (NCBI taxonomy): Eukaryota > Metazoa > Arthropoda > Insecta > Lepidoptera > Noctuidae > Hoplodrina > Hoplodrina blanda. The sequence goes on along the minus strand of OX438589.1, from coordinate 6,484,337 downwards.
ATTTTGATAGAGAATCGAATACTTTGGTATTGTTTTAAAATCAAACAATTATAAAATTATACAAGTCATTATACATCAACTATTTATTTATTGTTCCAGGTTGTATAAAAGAAGAAACATATCAATCAATATTCTGGTGATCTGGGTATCTGCTTTAGCAATATTCATAGCGCCTAATGTTGGGGCATGGGGTCGATTTGATTTGGAACCCAATGGAGGCTTCTGTACTATGATGCCAGATAGAAACGGAAATTCTCCGAAAAAGTTTTTATTGGTCACCGCCTTTGTGGGACCATACCTTGCCATAGGCTTATGTTACGCCCGAATATGGTGGGTGGTTCGCAATGCCAAGAAAATTCAGACCAAAAATCCTACACGACCCTCACACTTGCCTCTATCACAAATTCAATCAGATATTTCAACTGACGGGAGAACGTTTACGAGCTTCGATCGTTCAAGTCCTGGAAGCACCACTGATAGTGACAAAACACCGACCAGCGGCGAAACATCTGCTCCTCAGTCTCCCAATGATGAAAAAGCTTTCGAAAAATACTTCAAGGCTCCGTTTAGACTGACAAGGAAATTGATCAGGCCGAAAACCCCTACAAGTAAAGATAAGAAGCTATGTGCCTTGATTGCTGCAATAATGATATCTTTCTGCGTTTGTCATCTACCTATAATGGCGACGAGGCTGGCATACAAGGAGTATAAGTCTGAACCTGTAACTAATGTGTTCTCCCATCTGTTGGAGTATTCAGGCACTTGCATGAACCCTATCATCTATGTGTTAATGTCAAAGGAATATCGACAGGCTTACAAGAGTTTGTATGAGGCTATCTTACAAAAGTTTCAGAGACAGTGAATTAAGGTAGTTCTATGGTCAATTTAAAAAGACTACGGATGAAGAGCGCCTTCGGAGATGTATTTCTCACTGCGGTAAAAAAATTAATAAATAAATAAGTCAGCCTTTTTACCAACATTATTGATTGGCTAATTACATTACACTCAACTATTTTCTTAAAGGGTGTAACACCTAACTACACCGAACTGTTACGCAGATATTGAAGATTCAACTTTTTGTTTACAAAAATATGTTTTAAATGGTATATCTGAACTTTAAATACCCCCACGACATGTATTGTGACATGAACCTGTAAGCACAATATTTTGTGTGCCTTACATTACACGTTTCAATAAAACAGTGATTTTTTCACACTAAAAATAAAAGTCGTTATAGCCGGGGAACGAGTGTAGTAAAACGCTGGGGTGCTATTCTCTAAAAGACTCGACGACGAACTCGTCGACGAAACTAGTATGGTCCCCAGTGGATTTTCAACTTTATGCTGTAGATCACAACGTTGTAAATCTATTAAAGACAAACTGTTTCGGAACTCGTCGTAGAGACAGTTTGTCGTTAATGGATTTTCAACTAAATGGTCTAGAGCATAAAGTTCAAAATCCACTGGGGACCATACTAGTTTCGTCGACGAGTTCGTCGTCGAGTCTTTTAGAGAATAGCATAGCTGGTGCTAAGGAGTTGAAGTATATTTACACAAGTCACAACTTAACACAAACTTTAACTAGCGTGCACACAACGATTCGCGGGTAGCAAAATATCTAATTGACAACTGTCAGATCCTTCTAGAACAATTCCCCGAGCGCCCTCTTACGGGCGGCTGGGTAACCACTCTGGGTTACCAAGTTTACACTCTGCTGCACGCTAAATCATTTCCAATCATTTCTTAGCTATCTGTATATATGCAGTATGCGTAGGTAATGGAACTATGAATGAGGAAAACCTATTAATTTTAAGTAGGCCAATCATGGGAGTAAACAATTCTCTGAATATTTTTAGCGGAAAAGGCAAGTATTACGGTACTTATTTAGTATTACGCAAATGATAATTATGTACCATCACTTACATCATTGTTTTTCCCGTTGATTCGAAATTATGTGTAATGTAAAATTGTATGTATATTAGGTATGTAAATAAGTAGTTTGTGTTTATTGATCTCGTATTAGTAGTTTTACTCAGTATTCTAATTGTAACGTATTTTTATAAACAACATTCTTAGGTAACTATAATAATAATACAATGAAATATCAGAAGACCAATTCCCGTAATTAAAAATGGTCAATTTCAGTGACAATAAAAACTTGTCAAAATATACGTAAACTAGCTATTGCCCGCGACTTCGTCTGCAGACTTCGGATGCAGACGAAGTCATGGATTGAAAAGTACCCTATGTCCTTCCTCGGGATTCAATCATATTCCGTACCTAATTTCATCAAAATCGGTTCAGTGGTTTAGTCGTAAAATGTAATAAACAGATGGAGACTTTCGCATTTATAATATTAGTAAGTATGGATAGTGTGGATTAGAAGTATTTTTGACAGATTGAGATTGTAATATACGAGATTTGCGTTTCAGAACCTGTCGGGGTACAAATGTATCCTTCTTGCAAACGTATCCGCCTCATTCTTCGGCAACAGAAAAGAAGGCTAGAGGCCTTTAGCAGAGATTAAATAAATACCTCTCTGAAGTACTTATAATATGTGTAAGTACATACTTCAGAGAGGTATTTATTTTATTTATTTATTATTTATTTTATAATTTAGTTCGTAATTATATTAGTTTTTAGTATTGTTTTAAGTATAATCTTCTATACTTTATAAATGAAATTAAAATTTCAAATCTTTTTACTGTTTTGTTACCTTTTTACAAATTAACTTAACAGAATACCTATTTGTTTATTTAAACTTTATGCAACAAAACAAACTAATGGGTACACCCTGCTTAACCCTTCGGAGATTATAGGTGTAATATTATGTGTATGTGATGCAACATAACACACAAAGACGGACTATTAATGCCTTAGACATTATCTACCAGTCAACCATAGGTGGTGAAAAGAAAACATGGTAACATATTTAGCTAATGACCTCTCTGCTTAACTGTTAGTTAAGACAAAAATGTTTATAAATATAGGAAGAAATCAGATTCTGATTTCAGCCCAGAATTCTCTTCAAGTCTTGCTCTCTAGCAGGTTTTTAACATTAAATCACTAATGGAAGTTTCACGCTTTGAAAAAGCATATTTATTATGTACCTACTTAGCAAGTCATAAAAAGAGAAACACTTCAACCTCAGTACTTTTCTCATTTAAAATATCAGCTGCCCTACCATGAACTCTTATTGCGATCCAAAAAACTGAATTGTTCTTCAAATAAGTCAATATAACGCATCAATTTATGTCATTTATTGACGTATTTTCTCTTATTGCGATCCAAAAATTGAACTGTTCTTCAAATACGTCAATATAACGCATAAATTGATGCGTTATATTGACTTATTTGAAGAACAATTCAGTTTTTTGGATCGCAATAAGAGTTCATGGTAGGGCAGCTGAAACCTAAAATACAACAGAACACAAACTAGGCATTTCAAAAAAGCGCTTGATATTTTTTGTACTGTAGAGATAAACTACAATAACATGGCGTGCCCCTTCACAATTCAAAACGTTTGGAAGTATTTGTAATTATTTTATTTATTTGAATTTTTTAGACCAAAAAATCAGCCTGCTACTGAAGACGAATATTTACAACTATATATATATTCTTTCATAAAGATGTGACTACACACATTGAAATAGTAACATGGAGGAGCGCGCCATGTTATAGTAGTTTATCTCTACTTTTATTGTCCACGGTTGTTAAGACCGGCAGCAGAAAGGCGTCGCAAAGTGCTTGTCTCAGTTCGTTAGTTGTTCATTAGTGTTCTGGGGAGACAATGGCGTACTGTAATGTTCATTTGCCCACTACTACGCGGTACGCGGTACCCCACTGCGACGCTACGCCACTTTGCTCCCGATTTGCCACTTCTTTTTAATGACGCGGCGTGTTGTTTACATGATAATGTCTGCTTAATTGCTGTGATGTAAACGACTGTTGCTGTTTTTAAGAAGAGTTTCTGAAAAAACGGATGGAAAGGACATATAAAAGAAAATTTGTATCATGAATTGACAAAAAAGTCTACTATTCTATACAAAAGTGTTGCACAAAAGTGCAACATCTACACGGTCAAAATGTATGGGACCTGTTTTAAAGGTTCCGTACCTCAGTCGGCAAAAATGGAACCCTTATAGGATCACCTTGTTGTCCGTCTGTCTGTTCGTCTGTGTTAGAAGGTCAGATAATCACTAGAACACCTATATTTTCATTTAACACAAAATTAACCGACATTATTCCAATAAAAAGCGCGACTTTTCCAACTTAACCTAACTTACCCAAAAGTCTTCATGGCTACTAAGCACAAATTGGTTTGGGATCAAAGCAAAACCAAAATACGTGTCTAAAGACGAGTTAATGTGTATAAATATCACTTTACTTATATAGTTTAATTAGTGGTAGAAGTTTCCTCAATGCTCCGAGCGTAGGGGTGTCCCTACTGCTGCCCGTATTTCACGTTCATTGGTCCCTAGAGGGTCCTAGTTGAGAGCAGTGCATTGAGTTCAATGTTCGATCATTGCCCATAGAACAGAGGTTAGACAGGTAGGGCAGGTAGACTGTTCTACTTATGGTGCTTTTACCAAAACTCATCAGGATAAAAAAAAAAATTCTTAGCAGAAAAGGTTCTTGTGAACAACTATTTATCTCTTACAAGCTTTTGTCCACGTCGTCGTCGTCGAATGTCGGTTAATGCGGACACAGACAAAGTCGCTGAATAATGAATAGCCAATGTCCTTTCTTGGGGTTCAAACTTAGGCCCGGATTCCACCAAAGCGGAGAGGAAAAGAGATGTCTCGTAAATAACCAATAGGATACTGTGTTGTGTTGAAGCTAAGCGGTGAGATGTGAAAATTATGCGCACCGATTGGTTATACGAGACATCTCCTCGCGTCTCCGCTTTGGTGGAAACCGGGCCTTACCCCGTACCGTTTTTTTTTAAATTAGTTCAGTGGTTTAGTCGTAAAAGCGTAACAGACAGGATAAACAGAGTTACTATCGCTATTATAACGTTAACAAAGAAAAAAAAATACCACAGAGAAACAGACTGAAAAGCGAGTACGCAGGTAATGCACCTTCATGTGAAGGGGCTCGCCAATGGCGGTCCAATACCAGTCGGCAGCGCGGATCATGCGTAATGCGAATACCGGACTCCCAACTTATGCTAGCAGGAGGAACTGTGGGGTTTTAGTCGGTATGAGTCCGACAAAACCCTTCCTTATCCCCAGACGGAGGGCATCCATGACGATAACTCCACAAAAAAAAAACAAAGGTAGGTAATACACCTTCCAGAAAGCACACATGAGCTATCTAATTGAGCAGAAAAAAAAATCCAAGTCAAATTATTTACTCAAGCATTAAATCCCTTTCCGTGGTCGAACCCCATGACACCAATGCAGATTAAAATGTGTCCGTCTGTTTAATATGAAATGAATTTTCGAGACAATGATGAATGGTCATCGTTACCATATTCAATTTCCAGCGCAAATATTTAGTTTCAATTTCGCTATCGACACGGTGCGTTAAATATGGAGGAAGTGACGTCATACGTCCGGATTTTATACCTGGGGATTTATGGTGGAAATGGGTGAGTTTATTATCCGACTGGCTGGTATCAATATCGGGGTTACTATCTCTTTAGGCTACAAATTAATAAAACTATTTTAAAAACTTTGAAAATAGAAGGTCGAGTTACTGCCTCGTTGGTCTAGTGGGGTCAGAGCCCATTCGTCCCCTAAGATTCGCACCCTGTGCCCACTCGTCCCCTGGAACTTTTGAGGGGCCCATTCGTCCCCTGAAGAATATTTATTTTTATTCATTCTTCTAATATAAGTACATGTATATGTGTATACTGCAGCTTGGTAGTCCTGGTACAGTCGCGCAGAAAAGGCTAAAATAAAAAATATAGTAATTCGGTAGATATCATGTTTATTTCAAATAAGATTAACACATACAAAATCACAATGTCCTAGAAACTAACAAAATACAACTCTTTTACAAAAATCAGCCTTGATTGACCATCATATAAATGAGGTATTCCACGAAGCACACCCAAAAGAAGCACACCCAGAGGAAGCACACCTAAGGTATTCCACTTAGCACACCCGTAGGTGGGCTTCAAATAATAAATGTAAAATAATTAATTTCCTATTCCACAAAGCACACCTACGAATATCAACTCGCATAGTGCGGGGACTAAGAAATAAAAATGTCGATAGAAGAAAATATTTATTATTTAAAAGACTAACTTAAATTTCTAACATCAATCAGTTTCATTATAATAAGAGTATAGAGTCTGTAAGTTAAAATTTGTTTTGTATTGTTACAAATTTTTGATTACTCAAGAAAAAAAGTACTAGGGTATCATAAAATCGAGCAGGTATACCAACAAAAATATTTTTGATCTGTTAAAATCAAGAGGGTAGTTTTTTTTAGCACCTTACACTGACAATATCATCCAAGGCAATATCTCCAGCTGTTTTACTCAGAATGGAATTCAGGGTTTTTCATAAAAAAAATGTACTAGGGTGTCAGAAAATCAAGGATATAATGAAACTGAATGATGTTAGAAATTTAAGTTAGTCTTTTAAATAATAAATATTTTCTTCTATCGACATTTTTATTTTAGTCCCCGCACTATGCGAGTGATATTCGTAGGTGTGCTTCGTGGAATAGGAAATTAATTATTTTAAATGTTTCATTATATCCTTGATTTTCTGACACCCTACTTAGTACATTTTTTATGATAAACCCTGAATTCCATTCTGAGTAAAACAGCTGGAGATATTGCCTTGGATGATATTGTCAGTGTAAGGTGCTAAAAAAAACTACCCTCTTGATTTTAACAGATCAAAAATATTTTTGTTAGTATACCTGCTCGATTTTATGATACCCTAGTACTTTTTTTTTTCTTGAGTACCTAATCAAAAATTTGTAACAATACAAAACAAATTTTAACTTACAGACTCTTATACTCTTATTATAATGAAACTGAATGATGTTAGAAATTTAAGTTAGTCTTTTAAATAATAAATATTTTCTTCTATCGACATTTTTATTTCTTAGTCCCCGCACTATGCGAGTTGATATCGTAGGTGTGCTTCGTGGAATAGGAAATTAATTATTTTAAATTTATTATTTGAAGCCCACCTACGGGTGTGCTAAGTGGAATACCTTAGGTGTGGTACCTCATATAAATCAACATTAAATTATATAAAATATGCAAAAAAAAATAGAACACATATCAACAGTAAATAATCACTTCTTATTTTTTATTAAATAATTTATTTAATTAATTAATTATTTTATAAAATTAATTCCGTTAATAAACTGTTCACAAGTGTACTATGTTAACCGTTTCTTATGTAAAATATAGCTAATTTTATCTCAGGGGACCAATTTAATAGGCACCTGAATAGGTGCCGAATCTTTAACTTATATTGTATATATATTAGAGGGGACGAATGGGTACCTTAAAAATAATATTTTTTATTAAAATATTAATTGGTCCCCTACCAGGAGACCAATGGGCACCTATATAGGGGCCGAATCTACAACTTTTATGCTGGGGGACGAATTTTAGGGGACGAATGGGCTCTGACCCGTCTAGTGGTCGCAAAGTGGAACTGCTGAGCATGAGGTCGAGATAGTGCAAAGTGTTATTGGGTTTTTCCATCAGGAATTTCTCAGTATATATAGACTCGCCTCCTATTGCATAAGACTATTAAACTGGCGAAATGTGGGTGTAGGCACAGTCTAAAACGCTGATCGTAGAGACCTGAAACTTGAAGGGTCTGTTCTTTGTATGACGTAGGCATCCTATAAGTACGGATTTTCCGAAATTCTTCCCGTTAAGAGGTGAAAACGTGAGGCAAAGTTTGTATGGAGAAACAAGATTAGATCGACTATAATCAACATTTACGCGGACGAAGTCGCGGGCATAAGCTAGTCTACTATGATTACAATACAAACTGCAATACCTATCTAAGCATAAATAACGGATGTCACAAAATCTCAGTGATTTCCCAATTTTGTAACCAAACCAAGTCTTTGAAGCATTTGCAGCACATAATTAAGTTTTAAAACATATGAGTGCCGTCCAGATGCGGCCAGCAGTTACTTTGTGCTTATCAGGAACAGCTAGCTCTTAGAATTAATTAATTACTGCAGTGTTTATAGTGGAGAGCTGAATATAGTGTGGCCACGTGTGAGTGAAGACGTGAGTCAATTTATTAACAAACTTAAGTAAAACTTTAACATGGCGACAACTCTTAGAGAGTTCTGTGGTTGTTTTAGTACACACAGCAAAACAGATAGGTTTGCAGGGTCGTCAGATATAGTTGAAGTTTTCTTGGAAACCGATGGATGTTTTCGAATGTAATTTAATTTATTAGATTAGATAATAAATAGATCTTTATTTAGATTAAGTTTCAGTCAAAGACATCCATCGGTTTCTTAGAAAACTTCAACTATATCTGACGACCCTGCATACCTATCTGTTTTGCTGACTGTACTTAGGTAGGTTTCCGTATTGACATTTTGTTCATATTAAAACATAAAATAGTTGTCTTTTTAATACTTACAGTATAATTGGGTAGTTGATACCATTAAAAAATTATTCCAAGACATAACTTCTCTAAAGAAACACTTTATTTTAGCCTCGAAATCCCGATTAATTTTCTATTAACTGTAAAAGATTATTAATGGCTTTCAAATAAATAAAAAGTTAGTCAATTGATTCAGCGCATAAGTTACGTCATAGTTCTTTATGTTTTGCCATACAAAATCTATGAAAGAATTGCTTTTTGACAGGTTTTTGGAAAAGTTTTCAAATATTTTTATTTACTGTCTAGTCATTGTGTATTTATGATGTTCTGGACAATTAAATGTTTAATTACCTAGAACATCACATACACAAAAGCTATAAGGAACCATATCTCTCCTCCCTCCCTTATTCCCTAAATGACAAACGCCCCTTATAAACTCCAGAGTTAAAAGATAAATAACATTCTCCCTAAAGTTGTACAAAAATTAAACTTTAACAGCATCTGTAGCTACTTAGATTGAGATTATGGATGTAACATTTCGTGCTGAAGACGGCAACAGTATTAAAAATGTAGATTTTTGTGTGGACCTTCCCATCGGCGCTGAATTCTAAATAGGGCGGCTCTTGGCGGTAAACCGCACTCGATGTAACAGTCCCTTTGCAGCTATACAAACTAAGATTGGGCTCTGAAAACAGCGTCAACACATCGTTATGTAAAGGCATTTGGGTATTATTTAGGCTACTTACCTATTATAACACATTTAATCCAATCGAAAAGGGGGGACATTTTCGTTTTGTTTGTAATAGGTAATCTCGGAAATACAGATCTGATTATAAAAAAATTGACACTAATAGAAAACTACATTATTGCCAAGAGCAATTGCATAAGTTTGATAGCTTCTGCGCGGATATAGACGTGAGAAAAATCTAGTAAAATTAAAAAAATCTGTTGACTCGCCTCCTAAGTTGGACTTAATAGAGTAAGTAGTTAGATTTTACTCCCAATTAGAGACAAAATAATTAATTCAATTTAAACTGCATGAGCCTAACTGAAAAGGATCCGAAATCCTTAATTGAATAATTATATTACTGCCATTCGGCCGCTGAAAATTCCCGCTGAAAATTGAGGTGAAGTGAGCATAGAATAGCATGGGATATCCTGAGTGTAAAAACTACTACTTGTAGCTGAAATAAGTCGACTCAAACTTGAAAAAAAAAAACAGAATGAAAGATACCAATTATTTATTGCACCATTTCTCATAATATATTCTGCCGCCATTTTCGGGGCCATGATTTTACTACACATCCGAAAGGGATTTGGCGAAAGCCTGAGCAAAGAATGCGTAAGCAAAACCAAACTTTGCTGTACAAACTTTAGAACTGAACATTGCTTGTTGTAAAATAGCTTGACTATGTTGAACCAGAGTCAAACAGTGCATAAGCATATTTTTATGTTTATTTCAGGGCTGGATTGCGCCTGCAGTGAATTTGAATAGCTCAGTTTGTGAAATATGCAAGTGATATCACGTGTAGTCGTATGGTTTTATTTACATCCGGTCGTTGAATATGAATATCCGGGTTTTGACGGAGTAAATAAAAATTGTAGCACAGGAAAATATACTGTTATTTCTATTACCACCAAATTGCATGATATTTTTCACGTTCAATTATTCAAAGGTCAACAAAGTCACTCTTCGTTACTAGGAAATATATTAGTCATTAAGGAATGAAAATTAATATAGGTACACTAATCAATATAATGCCTAAAGCTCGATGACAACGTTCTACGAAATAAACTCAGCGAATATCGCATTTAAACAAAAGAGTAATAAACACTTTTGCTGATGACGTAAATGTAATTAATCATGGCGAAAAAGGCTTTATAAAATGTTTACGGTCCAGTCGTTTATATCTTAATCATGTTCAAATGTAGTTGATAAATTATCACTTGTGACATATTTTTTTCTATGGCAACACCTAAAATCTTTTTTAAAATTTTAAAATAAGAACCTAATTCCGATTGTATTGTTTAGGTGAGTTTACTTTATAAAAATGAGAGTTTATTTCTTTACTTTTCCTAAATCTACCCGCAAAAGATTTCGTTATTCCTACAACCGAGCTAAGATGTTGTTTCGGTCATTACATTAAATTTCATCAGTCGATTTTTGGCAGCATAGCAGTAAACTTCGGTTGTTAGATTGGTGAAAATGGGCGCATATTCGGTAGAAAATGCGCTGCGCATCTTCGATGGCGTAACGGTAGAACATCCAACCGTAAGCCTCGATGACACTGGGCTAGTTTTCAAGCTGCTAGTCGGCGAGTTCACGAGTAGCTTGTAAACTTGCTCCGTGTCATTGAGCTTTTTACAATCTGCTTTTAAATATCCGATTGTGTGTCAGTCGCTGGCTTTTAAACTCGCCGACTAGCAGCTTGTAAACTAGACAAGTGTCATCGAGGCTTCAGACATGCCGATTTTCCTTAGTGCGTCGAACATTCTAATTATAAGCAATACGTTCATGCGGCCTACCCTTAATGGAGCCCGCGTTGACATCCCACGATAATGAATGAACAATAGACTATCGTAGTGTTCAGTGATAAGTGTTGGTGAAACCTCAGGACGTCGCCTCGTTGATCTAGTGGTCGCAAAGCGCGACTGCAGAACATGAGGTCTTGTATTCGATTCTCAGGTCGGGCAAAGTGTTATTGGGTTTTTCCGTCAAGAATTTCTCAATAGCAGCCTCGGAGTCTTGATTTGTGCTCGCTTGATAGCATAGGCTCGCCTTCTATTACATGGGACTTCAACGTACCTAACTAGCGAAATGAGTGTGTACTAATGGGCACACCTCTGCCTAACTCTTCGGGGATTACAGGCGTGATGTTATGTTTATGTAAGTTACAAAATTTCAGGTATTTATTACGAGGGTAACCTATGACCCTGTGCTTAAAGCACGCACATATAATTAGGTTATTAGGTCTAATTTATGTAGGTATAGGATTTATGTAAGTACCTTTATTGTACTTAACCACAAATCGTAACCAAACCAAAATCGTGTAATTCATGGCAACTAAGGTTAGCTCTAAGGACGGATGGAATGTATAATAGTGAAAAGAAATAGGGTTCTTCTTGTAATCTGTGGGTGTTGAAGATATCGAATCGTTATAGTAAATTTAAAGTGATATCTTCCTTTTCAAATGCCAGCATAATATGATCACCTACTAAGCGTTCTGACTGGCGCAAAATATGGAGTGTATCAAAACCAAGTCGATAAATAATTCTTTGAAAATATTGTATGGCTTTTTCCTTTGTAAGACACGTTTAGTATAGAACATAATTCACCATCATTTGCGATAAATTTGTAACCCAAAATATTCCGACCTTATTTTCACTGGTTTCATCAAAATTCTTTTTAAATTTATTCATACAACATTTCTTGGGAAATACATAAAAAATGGTTGGTTCAAAGCAATAAGAAATGTGACCTTCTAGAGTAAGATATGGGTCCCTAGACGCTCGGTTCGACGAGGTTGTCACGACAAACATTTTGTGAGACTTTTTAGGAACTTCAAGGTCGTACAGATGTCAAGGTCGGTAAAACCTTTGTAGCTTTTATGTGCCTAGGTACATCAGCATATTTGTTGAACGTTTTAATATTTGACGTCGTTTTTTTATATTCAGTTCCTACCGTCTTTACTTTTTTTACGCAGACGGATTTAGCCACGATTCTACTGCTGGGGCTACATTAGCGGGCTACGCCGAATATTCGTGTTAACGCGATGAGTGTGGCCGGGTAGATCGTTGCTAAGCGTAGTATTCGGGCGAAGACGATGTACTTTTGGGGCACAGTCGGTAAACTGGCGCCTATCAAAGGGATTTGCCGCGACAATATTTTCATGGATGGCTACACCAACGTTGAGCCGCACAACAGAGAACACAATCCGGCACGATGAATTTTAGGCAAGATTTTAATTTAGACAAGAACATGGCGTATACACGATGTTTTAGCGCGCCAACGCGACACGAATCTTCGCCCGCTATTGTCGCCCCAGCGTACCTAACAAACACTCCAATGTCCAAAGTACTTATATGTAGATCCGAAAACTTCGGATTTCTGAATTTGTTCCGCTATCTTCCTATGTACAGCAGTCAGCAAAACAGATAGGTATGCAGGGTCGTCAGATATTATAGTTGAAGTTTTCTGAGAAACCGATAAATGTTTTCAAATGAAATTTAATTTAAATAGTACATAATAAACGGTTCATCAATTAAGTTAGTTTCTAAGAAAACTTAATTTATATCTGACGACCCTGCATACCTATCTGCTTTGCTGACTGTACCTATTCTGTGTCCATATTTCGTGAAGCATTTGGCCCGGTCTAGCACCGTCGAGTAGAAGGCGACTATTTCCTCGGAATGCTCTCACGGCGCCCACACAAATCTCCCCGGTCGAACGGAACGGAATCGAGAACCATTCGAGACATTGCTTCCGAGTTGTAAATTTCGTTCACGTTTTCGTGAAAGACTTGAAACAAGGTGGAAAAAGGCGAAATTGAAATAATGTTTTATATTAATTTATGAGTCGTAAAGATTAGATAACGTTTTTACTGAGATCTTGATTCCAGAATTACGATATTTTAGCATAACTGTTGAGAATATGTATACCTACATACCTATTCTACCCAGCGTTGAAACTAGCAAATATTATCTTATCTACATAAGAAAATATTTGCTAGTTTCAACGCTGGGTCATTTCTTAGCTATCACGTAGATACAGAACTGTACACGACACTACTTTCAAATGCGACGACTGGTTTAATATTACAACCTTATTGTTTTTTAACCAGAAACTTGAAAAGGGGTCAATGTACTCATCATTTTAAAGAACTTTTACCAATTGGACAAGTACTTGCACCAATCCTGAAATCCTGAAAAAAAAACTGCTTATTCATATATTTTGTTTATGCGAATGCGATTTTTAACTATATAAGTCCAGCAATGGAACTAGCAACCCACACGTTCTTAAGCATAAGTACATAATAAAATATAAAGGTATTCCTCTATCTATTCTCTAAATTTTTGCAATTTACAATAAGCACACCCGTGCCATGCTATGACCAGTAACTTGAATACGCCATTTATGTTAGCATTGGACAAAAAGCGGCCAAATAACAATAGTTATTATGTAACAATTATGAAATAACTGCATTTTAGTAATAGGTATATATTTTTTTTTAATTTTAAATAGTTATGAATTTATTTATTTATCGTGAAACAACGAAGCTAATTGCAAAAACGATATTTCTTTTAAGTTGTAATGGATGAAATATATTTAAAACTTACATTATTTAATCACTTTTTTTATTAACTGGCCTCAAATACTATTACTCCACTACAAAAAGCTATGTAGGTAATTTCAACGGCAACAAAGCGGGAAACCAGCGCTTGTTATTCAATAAAGGAACTCGTCGATTCAATGGGACGCTTGAAAAAACCTGGCATTGCAGTTTTCTGCATCGAACTGAAAATCGAGAGAGCGAGCTTTGCATTCTAATAATTGTATACCTACAATGAACCCTAGCAGCCTTCTCCTTACGAATACGTTAGAATAATTTCGTACTATTAACTCGTTCGTTGTACCATCTCTTTGCAAGTCTCGCGAAATTGGCGTGAGAATGTCTGACAAATAATAGAATTGATATTATTCTGTAAACTAGCTTCTGCCCGCGACTACGACTGCGTGGTTTATTTCACCGACGTTATGTTACGTCTTTGGCTACCGCTCTGCTCCCGTGGATCATAGCGTGATGTTATATAGCCTGTATTAATTCTCGTAAATCTAGACATCATATACAATTTAGGATTGTTTTTTTTGTTAGGAGTATGTAAGGATCGTAGCAGGTGGCGTTCTGTGGTTTCTGCCTACCCCCATGGGAAAAAGGCGTGAGTTTATGTATGTATGTATGCATATATAATTTTTTCCAGTCCGGCTGGTAGATCCAGAGATTAGTGCGTATAAACAAACTAACAAACAAAACAACTCTTCAGCTTTATTACATTCAATATAGATAGGTTAAAAATAACATTTTTACACGTAATTCTTTTTAAATATACGGTCGGTGTATGACTGTACTGTACTGTTGCTTTTATCTAAAAGTACAATGTTTAGCGTGCGTTTCTTGCGTACTTACTTAATATAAAGAGTGATTATTCTCACTAAAAATAAAAGTCGTTTCCCAGCAATAGTTTTTACTCCCCTAAGACGATCCACTGACCCTAAAAGTTACAGTTTGATGATCAGTTTACCCCTTATTGTTAATCAAAGGTCTCTCCCTATTCTTTTCATATATTCAGTTCCAAACCTTTAAATATTCTTATGTCTGTATTAAGGCTTTATTAAGTCAAACTACACTACACAAAAAGACACAATTATAAAAAAGCAATACGAAAATTGCTGTACTACCATTTCTGTAAATATTAGTTTGTAATACAATATTTATCAGTTAACAACATCGTCGAGTCAATGGACTACAAGATTCAATAGATTGTAAACTTGAAAACAATGAAAGACAATATAATGGAGAGAGAAATTTTCATTACTGCAACATCCTTTCCACTCCACATCGCGATAGCTTCAGAACGGATAACAGCTGCAAAAGTTTAATGAATACTAGGAAACAAATTCCCGTTAGTTCCCTGCAAACTAAGTTATCGGTTGCCAGCACTAAGTTTCTAGTTTCGATCGAAATCAATTTGGAAACTGCA
Organism: Hoplodrina blanda; assembly: GCA_949316365.1. Classification (NCBI taxonomy): domain Eukaryota; kingdom Metazoa; phylum Arthropoda; class Insecta; order Lepidoptera; family Noctuidae; genus Hoplodrina; species Hoplodrina blanda. The sequence continues at coordinate 6,469,027 of OX438589.1, read as the reverse complement.
AGAAGTTTTTAGAGTAACTCTTATCAAGAGTTTGGAGAAGTTGCCAGGGGAGACGCTCCGTAGTAAACTAATTTGTCATGGAATACGTTACATACGGAATTTATCGAAATATACGGTTTTGGGAGTTTCAAACCCCTTAGTGTCCAGAGAAACAGATTTAGTTGACAGACTGGAGAAAACTTTATTTTTTTAATTTGTAATGTTTAAAGGGGCAATTTGACTAACTCTTAGAAACGCAAATAAATTGGCAGCAACAGTAAATGTAGCCAAAATCAGTTGATAATAATTCGAGATGCGCTGCGAAGTTTAAATTGATTTGCGATTGATGTGTATTTTCCAAACCATTTTAAGGAGATTGCAATGATTCACTCTAACAGAATTTCGAGAGCTGTAATTCCCTGAAGAATCAATTAAATTGTGAAATCCTCCGAGGGACTGAATTAAAATATGCTAAATTATAATTGTATTTTTTAATATATTTCTGAATATTTAGAAGAAATATTATGTGTATATTTTGAGTTTGATGTCTGTGAAAGCACCAAACAAATCCGACCCGCCCCGTTGCCACTGTGCTCGATAGATGGCGTTGTGCCGGCCGAGCAGGAAAGCTGAATCGCGCTATGGTTTCGTTCACAACGCAGTACTTATTTTGTTACTATTTTGTTCCGATTAAGATGTTTTAACATTTATTTCCAAATATAACAGTCGAAAAGATTGTGTACCTATTGTATTTTTGAGAAATCAGCCTTAATGTTTGTAAAAGGCTGATTTATTATAACAAAGCTGGCTGGTTGCATGGGGGTATGTGCATAAAGCCAATACTAATACAAATATAACTTAGCTGTAGAGTTTTTTTTTTATTTGTGTTCGATTCTAAAAATTCTTTAGGTACCTATTAGGAAGTTCGTTAATTCTGTGCTAAATATAAGCTATATTTTTAACCGACTTCAAAAAGGAGGAGGTTCTCAATTCGGCGCGTATGTTTTTTTTTTTGTATGTATGTTACCTGATTTCTCAGCCAATTATGAATAGATTTGGATGATTCTTTTTTTGTTTGAAAGAGTATACTTCCGAATAGGTCCCATACAAATATTGTCATGATCTGATGATGAACTTCGGAGATATTATGGAACGGAACTCCTAATAGAATCACAGCATAACTGTCGTAACAAGTAAAATTGCTTTGTTTATACGTGTAGTCGATGACTGACTGAAGGAAAAGGGGGAGGGGGTACGTCAACCTACTACTTTTCAAAATTAAATATATCGTGTGAGGTATTGTTTGAAAGGGCTTTTTGTAAGGATTTCAAACATTAACACACAAGCACTAAAAAGTGAAAAATAAAAAGCTTTTTTTATAAAAAAATTAAACCGCCTTCAAAAACTTCAAAATAAAAAAAATAACTTTAGTTTTGGAAGTCGGTGGCAATATCTACATAACAAAAAACAAAACCAAAGCCTAACAAGGGCTAACAAGCGTGCATTGCAATTTAATTAAACATTTTCGTGAAAAAAACAAACAAAGTTTTTGCTTCACGTTTAAATACAACACCCCGCGACTGCCTCCCTGGTCTAGTGCTCGCAAAGCGCGACTGCTGAGCATGAGGTCTTGGGTTCGATTCCCAGGTCGGGCAAAGTGTTATTGGGTTTTTCCATCAGGAATTTTTCAGTAGCAGCCTCGGATTCTGGATTCGTGCCCGGTTGATGGCAATAGACTTAAACGTAAGGGAAGTAGTGGGACTTAAACGTAACTGTCAAAATGTGGGTGTGGGTGTGTGAGGCCTACGCCCTACACCTGCTCTGCCTAAACCTTCGGGGATTACAGGCGTGATACTATGTATGTTATGTGTGAATAAATACGAAAATTATCCAGTTGGAAGAGTATGAAATTTTTTCACAGTAGGTACTTGTGCACTATAATGACTCCTGCGCACTTGACTAGTCTCCATTGCAAATGGCCGCCGTAACCGAAATTCGGTCAGGAGGATAATTATTTAAACTTAGTTTCAACTTGTTGCTATCTCTTGACTCCTGACATTTAATATGATTCACTGATTGTTTACTACTTCAATCCATGTCAGGGACATTATTATCTTGTTCTCATTTAATATCTAATGCAGAATTAGCTCGTAAAGGACTTTTGAATGTATACTTGATGGCTTACATTCAAAAGTCCTTTACGAGCTAATTCTGCGTTCTGGCTTATAAGCATCTCAATTTGAAAGTTTCGTTTTAATTCGTTCATCGTTCAATATAATTCTATCAAAAGTGTTTTCAAAGAGGTTACTTATCTAACTTTTAGTAACGCAATTTTATTCGAGAATTTATTTGTATTTCTGCTGTTCCATACTTTTATTCACGTAATCAGCAAAACGTACGAAATTGCTACTTTTTTGAAGTTATTCATTATGATAAGTAGATCAAATGACCTCACTTTAGTTGTAGAGTTTACAAAGACAAAGCTTGAATAAGTATTTAAAACAAATAAAAAAAACTCATTTCCCATCTAAAACGCAATAAAATAAATATAGGTACATACTACCAGTACCTAAATAACATAAAAGCTAGACTAGTCAGTACCTACCGTTGCGTAAGCCCTGTATTAATTTTAACAGTACCAAAACAAAAGCCGGTCAGTTCAGTGCTCGACATAAACCTACAGTCACAGGACGTGCGCAGGAACATAGCACGTTGCTCGCGAATAACATAATTGCCGTCAAATAACAGTCGAGTGCATTGTATCGAAATCACGCGACAATATAACAACCAGTGAAACATCCTGTATTTAAACTAAATTGTATCCAACAAGTATACACACAATAAACGATGCTCTCGCAATCTCTTATTTATATTGTTCTAATAAAATTCTCTCTCGCTCAAGTTGATGGTAATTTCTGGTGGTTAAATGAAAAGTTAGCCAGCATCCAAAGCGTCAAACCACCACCACCAAAGTTTGAGAATTTGACTGAATTCGACACAGATGAAAGTGCAAAAATCGTGTTTAGAGATGATAATCTCCTTATTAACAGTGCTGTGAAATCTTCAGAAAGCATAAGTTTGAGTAAAGATGATGTAGGTGAAACAAGTGACGAAATAAATGGTCATAGTGTTATAAAGTGGCCCGAAGATGACAAGAAAGTGTATATTGACAACGTAGACAATAATAATATTCCAGAGCTGCAATCTGTAGAAGATCGAACTGATTCTCCTGAGGTAGGGGACAAATTCATTTTTAGGTTCCCTAAAAATGATATTTTTGTATGGAAAGATTTAGCTAATACTACGTCTACTGCCTCACCCACAACTGTAAGTGCAAACAGTACTGAAAGCATTGTAGCTAACGAAACTATGTTATATAATGATAAAGTTTCGTATAATATGAATTATAAAGAAAAGCAGTCTGAAAATATATGCACTTTCATGAAAAAAACTGAATGTAACCGGAACAACGGGGTCGTGTTGGATATCAAGTAAGTTGGTTTTATATTCTTTACTTCTTATACATTTTTGTACATTAATCAACAGGTGATCATAATTTATTATCATGCACATTGGCGCATTAATAATTTCATGGATTTGTTTTTCTAACAGAGACTTAGGGAAAATAAACACTGAAATCTACAAAATATGCTGCGTGATACCGTTACAAAATAAAAACCAAGATGAATCAAAAATATTTTTCCCCGATACCATAAGAAAGATTAAACGGCCTAAAAGATCGAACAAGGAAAATGTTGCCCAAAAGCAAAGAGATGTTTTGTTACAACGTAAATATGCACATCAAAGCCACAAATCTAACCCTGCTACACAGATAAAGGTTGCTACACCGGATTACGATTACGACGATCCTTACTGGAACGTCAAAAATGTTAAGCACACAAACAAACAGAAACAGGAATCAAACACCAGATACGATTACACCTCAGATGATTATGTTGAAGATTATGAAATAGAGGTACCAAAACCAGGCCTTACTGGGCTGTATTCTGATCATGGACAAAGCCCCCCTGATTGGGCATTTTTCAATAATAAACCTAGAGGCTCTGGTTACGGAGGCAACGACGATTATGACGATAATGATAGTGGAACGTTTGGATACTCTACTATTGATCCTAGAGCAGGTATTATTGAAACTTACACCTTAATTACTAATATAATAGAGCTGTTAGCAGTCAGATTGCGTATATGATGGCCAGATTCATGAATTCATGAGGAATAGTATAGGCTATATAACATCACGCTACGAGCCTTGGGAGTGGATCAATAACTAAAGATGTAACTTAACGCTGATGAAAAGACGTACGACGCGGACGATGTCGAGGGCAGAAGGTATTTAATAATATGTGCTATATTTTAGAACCTTAACATGTCTGATTATGGTTTATTTTTCAGGGAATACAAAAAAATCAAAACCACGAGTGAAACCAATAAAACTAACAACTGCATCAGACGAAACGAACTATAATGTAGAAAGTCAAACCATTAGTTACCAGTCCAACCCAGACTTCAACGTTTTACAAGATTTTAAACTCCTTAATTTAATGAAAAATAAAAACAAGCTGCCAGCTTTAATAGCAAGGACAACAACGACAGAGAGCTTTGCAGACAACGATAGCAAGGAATCATTAGTGGACGGATCTTTTGATACAAGTTCTGACGTTAATGATGGTGATTTTGAAGACCGACAAGTATTTCAAGATTGTGGGAAGACGTCAAAGATTGCTGGGTTGAAAAACAAAGGTGATATTTTTCTTTAGTTCCTAGGTATTTGCTTAATTTAAACCATTAGGTACCAACCACGGCATAATTATGTGTCACCAAAAACTGCATAACTACATAGATAGGTACCTAATATAAGTAAAAATCACTGAAAATGAGTCATCTTTCCAGCATCATCGCAGGTAAAAGATTATTATAAATTCGTAAGAACTCCTACTAAAAATATGTAACCCCAGGGACTCCGTACATTTATTTCGCTTAGGTAATACTTGGATATGCGTTATGCAAATTTTGTGTATCAGTCATTAATTATGCAGTTTCAGGTGTATTTAAACTTAATAAAATAATAAAATTAATAAGGTGCATTGGGGTAATTACGACAACCGGGTAAATTCCGATTTTATTAATTTGCACCATTTACGTACCACATCTTATTTTGACAATGTTGTAGAGATGAAACACGTATAATATTTATTAGCAATGCACGGCAATGTTTAAATCTGTGGCAGCGTGTGATTGAAATTAATAGAAATCGGAATTTACCCGGTTGTCGTAATTACCCCAATGCACTATAATGCGGCGTCCTAATTGGCAGCGATCGTACGATGGCGCGATGCGTTTTTCATCTCACGATCAAAGTGGTCGTGCGATGACCTAACAGGTGTCCTAATAGATCGCGCGATGTTCATCGTGTGATGCCGTCGCTCGATGGCTGACAGAGATGCAGTTTTTGCTGACGGGCAATATTGCTTTAAAAATTGCAAATGACATTGAAAAAAGGAAACGTAGACAACATAAAATACTTTATAGATCCAGGAATCTGCGCGGTGAATTTTTCAACTTTTATTTTGATGTACGAAATAACGAAATTCTAGTTCATGCAGTTTTAAACTACTGGATGTACAAATTTAAAAAAAATTCAAACACTCAAAAGAGATCTGTTGCTTTGATTACATGATCGCACGATCAAACGCATCGTACGATCGTTATTAAGCATTTCATGTGCTCGCACGATTACTTGCGAGGTTCAAATAGGACACTCTGATGAAATATGTATGTTTGAACTCATCGCACGACGAGAACGCATCGTGTCATCGTGCGATCTTCGCCAATTAGGACAACGCCTAATTGTATTGTGCCTCTTTTCTCTCTCCCGTAATCTCTTCCTGTTAATTTTAAAATGATTAAATGCTTACAGGTAAACAGATAGGTGATACTGAAAACGGCTCACATCCTTGGTTAGCACTGGTGGTGCCAACTCGTAAGCTGAACACCGTCCAGTGCTATGCGACGCTCATTCATCCCAGAGCGGCCATCACAGCTGCCGACTGCGTTCACAGGTTAGCAGTTCTTCTGTATAATTTTTAGGGCAATAAGTATGTATATAAGTAGGTACTTTATACTATAAGCTGAAGAGTTTGTTTGTTTGATTGATTTAACGCACTAATCTCAGGAACTACTGGTTAGAATCAAATAATTTTTAACCGACTTCAAAAAAAGGAGGAGGTTATCAATTCGACTGTATTTTTTTTTATGTTTGTTAGCTCCTAACTTACGACTGGGTGAACCGATTTTCATGATTCTTTTTTATTTGAAAGCTGGTGCTTCAAGTGTGGTCCCATTGTCACCATTTCAATATCTGATGATGAACTTAACACATGAACACACATGAACTTCGGAGATATGGATTGGAACTCCTCACAGAATCACAGCAGCAATATCGTAACAAGTGAAATTGCTTTGTTTATACGTGTAGTCGATGACTGACTGAAGGAAAAGGGGGGGGGGGGGTACGTCAACCCCCCTCCTACCAGTTTCCAAAATTCTATATATCGTGTGAGGTATTGTTTGAAAGGGCTTTTTGTAAGGATTTCAAACATTAATACACAAGCACTAAAAAGTGAAAAATAAAAAGCTTTTTTACAAAAAAAGATAACCGCCTTCAGAAACTACAAAATAAAAATAACTTTAGTTTTGGAAGTCGGTGGCAATACTTACCTAGGTACATAACAAAAAACAAAACCAAAGCCGCCGACTTCCAAAACTAAAGTTATTTTTATTTTGTAGTTTCTGAAGGCGGTTATCTTTTTTTGTAAAAAAGCTTTTTATTGTGTTAGTCATTTTATCGAGAAACGTTATAATTATATTGTTGAATTGTTAAAATGATAGGGATTGAGTGTTACGCTCCTAGAAGCTACTGTAGCTTAGATTCCATTTTAGCGTCATAAGTCATAGTAGATAGATAGATACAGTTACCGGCACGTAAGTTGGCAAGAGTTTTTGTAGTGGGGGAAGTTTGCGCACGCACAATTTCATACATTTTTATATGCGCGAACTTCCCCAACTACGAAAATCTCTTGCCAAGTTACGTGCCGGTATTTGTACCTACGTATTAAAGTTATTTATTTCAGGCAAAGTCCACATTGCACGACCTTCAGTTACTGGTATTTATTGGAACTTTGGGCAATTGTTGATGTGCGTAATAATTTTAGTGATTAAACAGCTATGAGTGCTAAGTACTGAGTTATTTACCAAATCATCGACATAATATGTATACTAAAATTGAGAAAAGGTTACAAGGCGCGGGTACAGGGGCGCAGGGGAAGGAGGGAATGGGGTCCAGGAGAGGTGTAGGCGGCGGACGGTCGTAGAGTGATACACAACAAGGCGAAATGTGCACGATACACAAGGCGAAATGTGCACTGGACAATTCTTAAGATATGTGACGTCGCAGTGATTTAAACATTTTACATAATATATTGTTTACTCTCTGTAGGCGAACACTCAATTAATCGGTTTAGCTATAGTCATACCTATCTATATAATTATAACCAATTTGACACAAGGGTCATAACTTTAGTAACCCTTGTTCTCTCATCACTAGGAGTTCCCCCGGGGACATCACACTAATTACTGGACTTTGGAACCTCAACGAGAGGTCACGGTCGAGAAGCCGAGTCATTTCCTACCGCATACATCCCCAATATAAGCACGGCGGGCTTAACAACAACCTTGCTATTTTGGTGAGTCACTTACTTAATTATAATAATTAGTTATTGCTTTATTTATGTATGATAACGTGCGTAATTTGTGTCAGATTTTCTTATCCCTTTGGCTGCCAAGTCAATAACGAAAATATGTGTCCTGTAAACGCCAAGCGACGAATTCCTTCTTTAATTAATACTTATAATTATGTTTATAAAAAATAAAACTTTTTTATAGTTCAAAAACTATAAAAAAGTGTTCTTTTCGACGTGCCATGCCGTCCGAGGCGTGTCGTAAGCACGTTTTTAATTTGATTTGGCGTCCATAGACGTCCGGAGCGGTCAAAAGGTTAAGGATCAAACCTCAGCGTGTGTTTGTGTTACTCTTTAGCACTGGAAGCGACCATTCAGACTTGGAACAAACTTGCAGCCAGCCTGTCTTGCTGATCCACAGCTGGGAGACGAATGCATGTTTATCGGTTGGGGAGGTTTTGATCAAGGTAGGCGACTCACATAATAACATTTAATAAAATGTAATTTAAAAGGTAGGTTCAAAATGTAGTTATTTGGGGACTTCATTTCAATCTGAAACTTTCTTTTTCTAATTCAAGTAAATATTTAAAAATTCGTCATAAAAGTGTGTTATTTTTACTGTTATTTTATGACTATTATTGATTCTCTTTTCGTCAGTAAATTGTGGTATTTTTTCACTCATTTCCATTTGTGGGATATCTCTCTACCTCTGGGTCATACAGACATGATCGTATTGATCGTGCAATGCGAAATTGATATTCCATTCAACATTGTAACCGTGCGTGTTTCTGTTGCAGCTATGCGTCCGAAGGCTCGCTGGCAGCGCGCGTCCCTCCACTCGTGCAGCGGGCGCCTGTCTCTCAACGGCATCAACGTACCGAAAGATGCATTGTGCGCCTCTGTACAAGCTCGTAGCACTGTGGTATGTGGCTCTACTCTACTACTACTACTACTACTACAACTATGTTGGTAGATATTTGGGTTGTTTTATAACAGATTCGACGATTTTGTGAGATAAAGCTAATCTACACTAATATTATAAAGAGGAAAGATTTGTATTTTTGGGTGTGTGGGGGTGTGTGTGTATGTTTGTAATGAATAAACTCAAAAACTACTGTGTCGATTTAAAAAAAAATTCACCATTAGATATAGGCTATATTATATTTTCAAAAAGTTAGGGATCCGTAAAGAAAATCACGTGAACGTACAGAATTACAGATACATATTTTTCTGTATATTTGAGCACATTAATAGGATTTTTATCCTAAGACAGTTCACAGATACTGCTGTAAATCTATAACTAATGTAGTAATAGTAGCCTCAATTTCATTTTTTCAGACGGGCATAGGCGGTTCGTTAATCTGCAGCATGCACGGGCGGGAGGCTGCGGTCGCCGTGGCGGTGTCTCGCGACAGCACGCTGGTCCTACTGCCCGTGCACGACTGGGTGATGCGGGCTATTGGCGTGCTGAACGACTAGTTTTTAAGGTAAACTAGGCTTTACTAGGCTTTTAAACTAGGCTTTTAAACTAGGCTATGTATATTTTGACGGTTATATGACTCTGAAATATAATGGGTACGAACTTAACGCAGGCGAAAATAACTTGCGATATTTTTTTATTTTTTTGTTCTGAATCATACCTTCCAGGTTACGGTAGGTCAAAGTTACAAATTTTTGGGATTTTTTACGAAACCTATTTTTTAATTCTTATAGCTAAATACCCCACGAACCGTACTGTATGCACATAAAAAGTATTTTTCATCCCACCATCTCGGAAAGAGTATTTTTAATCTTCAATATCTGAGTGGAAAAGCCGTTTTTATTCTCTAGAGGATAAAGTAAATTGAATTTAGAACATCGTGTGCACTAAGTTTGTGAATTAAAAAAAAACATTAAACCTATTTACTGCTACCTCTATGGTGCCGAATATATCATACAACTTTTTTTTAACTTGTTAAAAACTCAGACTCGGAACCTTCTTGGTGTTCTTTTTTCAATTTGCTTTGTACGCGGTTCTTTACGCGGCATTTTTTCACGTCATTGTTAAACCTATTAAAAACAAGAAACTTGAAAACAAGTGAAAAAACTAAAATGAGTGATTCTAGCGACGAGGAAGTTTGCTTGACGCCAACAGAATTGACTGAAACTGTTAATAATGCGCAAATGAGCTTTCTCCCTCAACAATCACGCGAGAAGTATTTAAAACAGTACGATATGTTCAACACGTGGCGACTAGCAAAAGGAGCCAAAACTTTCTCAGAAAACGTATTGCTGGCATATTTTATAGAATTATCCGAGAACAAGAAAGCAAGCACTCTATGGAGTACGTATTCGATGCTAAAAGCAACAATAAAGATGAAAAAAGACAAACATATCGATACCTGTCCTAAATTAGTGGCATTTTTAAAAAGAGCCTCATCTGGTCATCAACCACAAAAATCGAAGGTTTTCACAGTATCTGATATTGAAAAGTTTCTTAACGAAGCACCCGATTCCGTATATTTGGCGGCAAAAGTAAGTCAGTTGCACATTCAGTATCTACTTAAGTATATTAATCTCAATTAAATAGTAGGTATACTTAGTAGATGTTGATAGGCATAATTATGCGTTCATATCAATTTTATTCATTTATCTACTACAATACTCTTTACGTTAGAGGTTGTTCTTATTATTGGAATAAACGGAGCATGTCGAACTAATGAACTAACACAACTTAATGTCAAAAACATTGAGAAACATTCAGATGACTTACTATTAATTAATTTACCTAATACAAAGACAAAAAGAGACCGCAACTTCGTCATTCGCAAGGAATACGTAACGATTGTTGAGAAATATCAAGCCTTACGCCCGCCTAACACTCCAATCAATCGATTTTTTCTACAGTATCGCAATGGAAAGTGTGTTAGACTTTACTAATAAAATTGGCAGTATCCCACGAGAAATAGCAACATTTCTTGAACTTCCAGAACCCCTGTTGTACACGGGTCATTGTTTCCGACGAACTTCAGCCACACTTTTGGCTGATTCCGGAGCTGATCTCCTGTCCCTTAAGCGCCACGGAGGCTGGAAGTCCAATGCAGTTGTAGAGGGATACATAGAGGATTCCATCCAAAATAAGTCTAAAATATGTGAAGGCATCGTAGGAGCCATTACACTGAAAGAGCCTCAATCGGATCCTTGGACTGGCCCTTCTACATCAAAAATAAGCCGTTATGAAACACCTAACCATCTCCCTCTCTCTCCAACATTCACGCCAAGGGAATCCGATGAATCGGATCGGATAATATTACAGTACCAAACAAAAATATTACACTCAATTTAAATAACTGTAGCAACGTTACTTTAAAATTTTCTTAATTATACCTTAGTATTATTTTGTTATAATTTAAAGATTATTCTGTAATACTTACCTGTCATAATGTAGTAATTAATACCCAAACTGAAATAAAAGTGTACCTATCTTGTGATTGTAAACGTTTTTTTTTGCATTTAGTCATTTCCTCGCTGAGGTGGAATGAAAAGTTACGTGTTGCACTCAAGTGCAAAGATTTTTCACCTCGTGCTCTTTTGATTCCCTCGCTAACGCTCAGGATTCTAATTTTAGAATCCTTCGCTTGCTCGGTCATCAAAATTGAACACGCGGTTAAAAAGCAACTTTGCACTCTTGTATAACAAATAACTATTTTCACACCAACAATAAAACTCGCTTCCCAGTAATAAATTTTATTCAATCTTACTAGTTTAGATGGGTGGCGTTGACGGCTTGACGGGTCTTTTTAAACCCCGTAGGTACCATTAAACAAATAAAATCACAATATTGGACTTTTAAACATTTATTTAGTTTTATGTTCACAGTTTACATAATATATGAACCCAGCCATATAACGATAACATAACAATTTCACGAGACTGGTCAAATAAGATGACGCGGCACTAAAACGTTATTTAGGAACTAAAATAAAAAAACACAAACACATTGGGAATGTCGAGATCCATGATAATGTAACAACAGTTCAGCATAGATGTTAATATCTCTTTACGTTGTACTTATATTCTTTGGTGCCGAATTATTATAATGAAATGAGAATTGTTCATGTTACCTACAACGATTCCGATATGCCCGGAAACTTAAAACTTACATACCTATGTCTTTACGTAGATAATAAACATAATTTAACAAGTCTTACCATTTACAGCCCGAAAGTCGCGTTGTGCACATTTCACTCACACCTCACTATTGAAACTAATTCGGCTAAAATTCTCCTAGTGTTAGAGAAATGTACGCAACGATTATAAAAACTAAAATAATATAATTTGTTTCTGAATAACATAATAATACTCGGGGCGTTTGAAGTAAAAATTAAAAAAATAATCAAATCGATGCGCTCTCGATGTTTCAATACCTACGTGGTCACAGCAGTTGTAATAACAATAGCGACTAACGTGAATTTACAACCACAAGCAGACTAAAATTTGTCATTAAAATATGTGAGATGTTTTATGAAAAAATAAATACTATGTTTTTTGACAAGATCACGGTTACATCACATTGGTCGGCGCGGGCGCAGGCGGACTCACGCGATCACGAGCGGCTCGTCGTCTGAGAACCCGTGGATGGGAGGCACGTCGTCGTCATCTGGAACAAAATAAGGTTTTATAAGCACCAATATTTTATATTTTTCAATAAAGTATTATTTTTCACTTAATTTTAATTTCATATTAAGGTCCTTATGTTTAGTCACAGGCATGTACAGCGGTGGCGTCTGTCTACCAAAACGATTTGTGCATGCAACAAGCAGTCCACTGCCCGTTGCAGGCAGTCGACTGCCACATGCAACAAGCAGTCCGCTGCCCGTTGCAGGCAGTTGAATAACACATGCACCACATGTAACGAGCAGTCCGCTGCCTGTTGCAGACACTTAACTCGTATACTGCAGTCTGACAATAGTGTTTTGAGAGAAAGCGATAGTTGAACAGTTGAACGCGGCCTGCCGCCTTAGCAGTGTTATACACTTACACGGCGTCTAAGGCTCGGCGCAAAAGGGCCACCGACCACAGCCACCGGTGGCTGTCGCACGCTACCGCCACATTTCGAGTGTCAGAAGCGCGCGACAGCCACCGGTGGCTGTGGTCGGTGGCCCATTTGCGCCGAGCCTTATGCCACCAACTCCGAAAACAGCAGTCTATAATGTTCTTATTATATCGTAGTTCACTGTAATAACATTAAAGTTAAGTAAACAAACACTGACCATGGTCGCCGATGATGGCCTGTCCCCTCCTGCTGTCGTAGCGCGGCGTGTGCGCGGTGAACCTCAGGAAGGACCGCGCCAGTCTCCTGTGGCGGAGCGCTACGTGCAGTAGAGCTCCGCCCAGTACTACACACACCAGGAGAGCTCCGCCCCAGCCCCACCACATCGCGCGAAGAGCTGATGGGCTTTGTATTTCTGATGCTGTGAAGAAACATTTTTGAAATTAGTGAAGAAGATTACGAGGTTTAGATCGTCGTGAACACAGCGTCGCACTATTAGCAATACGTTTGGCAGTAATCGTGAATCCATAATTTACCATACTTCTTAAGGTTTTCTTTATGTTTTTATTTTTATTATACACTAGCGACCCGCCCCGGCTTCGCACGGGTGCATGTATTATACATATAAACCTTCCTCTTGAATCACTCTATCTATTAAAAAAAACCGCATCAAAATCCGTTTCGTAGTTTTAAAGATCTAAGCATATATAGGGACAGACAGACAGGGAAAGCGACTTTGTTTTATACTATGTAGTGATAGTAATTGTGCAAGCCCGAAAGATTTTATACGATTTGAAAAAGAACAGAAAAATCGGTTGACCCCTTTTTGATGAAAGGTATGGGGTAAATTTGAACCCCAAGAGAGGGCATAAACTACTTTTTATTCCGCGACTTCGTCTGCATCTGTAATAACTAGTGTCCGACCGAAGGTGCAATTCTGGCCGAAGCCGAAGCCGAAGCCGATTAATCGGTATTCACCAAAACCTTCGGCCGAAGCCGAAGCCGAAGGTGTCATTGACCTTGAGAAATACGATAGAACTACTTTGATCTCAGAATATACTAGATACATATTGTGAGAGCTTTAGAGATTTAGCCCAATAACGAGCCGAGTGACCAACATATACAAGTAGGTAATAAAATATTGGCGATTCGTTTCGTCCGGTGCGGCGGCGCGGCGAAACTCTGCTGCTCTGCACACTCTCCGTCTCGCTCTAGCATCGTTCAGTAAATTTCAAATTTTGACAACTAGCAAACCTTCGGCTTCGGCCAAACCTTCGGCAAATTTTTGGCCGAAGCCGAAGATTTGGCTGAAGGTGCTTTTTTGGCCGAAGGTGGCCGAAGCCGAAGCCGAAGCCGAAGCTTCGGTCGGACACTAGTAATAACTAGTGTCCGACCGAAGGTGCAATTCTGGCCGAAGCCGAAGCCGAAGCCGATTAATCGGTATTCACCAAAACCTTCGGCCGAAGCCGAAGCCGAAGCCGAAGGTGTCATTGACCTTGAGAAATACGATAGTTACTTTGATCTCAGAATATACTAGATACATATTGTGAGAGCTTTAGAGATTTAGCCCAATAACGAGCCGAGTGACCAACATATACAAGTAGGTAATAAAATATTGGCGATTCGTTTGGTCCGGTGCGGCGGCGCGGCGAACTCTGCTGCTCTGCACACTCTCCGTCTCGCTCTAGCATCGTTCAGTAAATTTCAAATTTTGACAACTAGCAAACCTTCGGCTTCGGCCAAACCTTCGGCAAATTTTTGGCCGAAGCCGAAGATTTGGCCGAAGGTGCTTTTTTGGCCGAAGGTTGCCGAAGCCGAAGCCGAAGCCGAAGCTTCGGTCGGACACTAGTAATAACCGACATACGCGGACGAGGTCGCGGGCAAAACATCAAAAATACGGCTAACTCTAAATAAAAATTAACCTGTTTCGCTACTCACCCTCCATTTTCAAAGTGTGCACCTCACTCAGGTCACTGTAGTACCCCTCCGGAGTCACTGTCCTGACGCCGACGTACAGCTGGTCGGCGAAGTCGTCAGGCGCCTGCATGAGACAGGGCGACATCTCTACCCTCATCGTCTTCATGTCCTCGGTAGGGTGCAGCAAATCTTCTGGGATCTCTTTCTTAGATACTATTACTTCGAATTCGTTCCTACGGGGTAAAATTGTGTTAGGAATATATTAAGATATCGTATACAGTTATACAACATCCTATATGTTTTATAGGGTATCTCAAAAATATAACACTTAACAAAGTAACAACACCATTCGAACTGGCTAAGTATGTGGTGTCTTAACAGATATTTTCATTTGATTTGGTTGACATACTTCGAAGTTAGTATAGACAAAACAAACCAACTCAGGACGAAGTTTATTGTTAATTATTTATTTTTAATTATCTTTTGTATACATATAATATTAATGATTTTTTAAATTTAAAGCCAGTTAATTAAAAAAATATACTAAACAAAATTTGATAAGAACTTTGAACTGTTCTTACTGGATAGCAATTTGTCATATTTAATTTGTTTGTCGTAGTAATTAACTACGACAAACAAATATTAAGAGATTTTGGCTTAACTCATTTATCAATGACAATAAAAGCTACTAACTTGTGCGGCGGTCCACCGTCCCAGCTGACCATGACGTGTCCGTTGGGCGACAACCACGCGAGCACTCCGCTGGGCGGCTGCAGGCCCTGGCCGCGCACTTGCGTGCATTGGATTGCTGCGTCTTCTACGTTTACCTGATAAAAGAAAGAAAATGGTTTAACTACTCAACGCCATTGACATCAAAGTATAATCGATATATAATAATAGCGTAAAAAAATCTAATCCTAACTAATATTATAAATGCGAAAGTAACTCTGTCTGTCTGTCTTTTCTTCACACCTAAACTACTGAACCGATTTGTGTGATTTGGTTTTGGTTTCTGCCTAACCCTTCGGATAACAGGCGTGATGTTATGATGTTATGTTGGTACAGGGTAAGTGTGAACCCCAACAAAGGACATAGGCTACTTTTTATTCGACTTCGACTTTGACTTCGTCTTCGTCCGCGATAACCGACATATACGCGGACGAAGTCGCGGGCAAAAGCTAGTAAAACTATATAGAAGATTATAGGTACTTACATGAACGCAGATATTGTACCTTCCACCGACCGGCACATTGACGATGACGTGAGAATAACTTGACGCCTTCGACGGCACGAGTTCGTAGTGACTCTCTTTTTTGTTTGTCAGTTCCGTTATGTCCAGCTGAAATATGAACAAATATATTATTAATACAAATTCTGAGTTTTATTGTCTCAAAACATGCTTTATGTTTATGATAGAACCTTTGCAGATGGAACAAACTCATTATTGGCATAATACAAAAAATAAAAGTAAACATGCAATTTAATGTACAAAATTCTTAGAAATTAATGGCTTTATTATATTTCTTAGGATTTAACGGTCAATGATATCAGTACCAAGTATTTCAATCGAAATTCTACTGTAAGCCTAATAACTGTCAAGAAACTATAGCAATCATAGCGCTATCTGCGCAGGTCCTCCCCTCCAACTGGTACTATAATGCCCTATACGTTCCTTCAATACTTAATGCACATGCTCATATCGCCTATTTTACTCAAGCCTACAAAATATAAACCAGCACAAAATCTTACCGAATACGTGGTCGGTTTACGCAGAGCGTCACAGCTGGCGTCCCATAAGATCTTCATCTCGGCCTTCTCCTCGTCGTACTCAACGCGCAAGTTCTTCACCGGAGCTCTAAGAACATAATTTACATTTAGATAATATTAGCAAGTGTATACTGTTATATAAGCGAATAAGACTACCTATCTTAAACAGTCATTTAGAGGGAAAAGGCAAATGCCTACGTATTTGTATCCTTCTATCCTGTATTAACAGGTTCATTATTTTTCCAAAAACAAAGAGACAATGGGGGCGAGGGGGACAAAAAGGAAGGAGAGACGTAAGAAAAAAAAAAAGCAAATTAAATTTTTTGGAACAAAGGAATCTTACTTTTAAATTAAATCATAACTTACTTATCATTTTCTCTCGTTATGATCTCCACGAACTTGGCAAGTGGTCCTCCGTGTAGTCCCACAGTGAACACGTAGCTCTCACACGCATGTAAACCTTCTATTAACACACTTGTATTCTTGGTTATAATCCTTGTATCTGTTGGACAATAAAAATACACGGATTAATGTGGTTATATTTTATCGATAATGTGAAATAAATGTAGCACATTTTTATTTACACTGCGGTTGTAATAAGAGATATTTTACGACAATAAGGTATAGTCTTGACTGTCGATCTGCTGCTGGCGACTATACAAAAAAAATATGTTTTTTTTTTTTATTTTTAAACGTTTCTTCGTATCTTAGAAATGGACGCACACAGTAATAAGTAAAAAAGAAACATTTACGTGATATTCTATAAGGCATTTTTTTTTTCAACCGTAGAGATTCGCACGTTCGAAAGTAGTATAAAAACAAAACACACTCACCATTAGACATTTCCCCTGGATAAGTCCTCCTATGTATCATATTAGTATAATGCACCTCATACTCAAGCTCCTTGTCCTTGTACTGTTCCCCTTTAGGGGGCCACCACAGCACTTGAACCGAAGTCTTTTTCTCCTTTGAAAGTATAGCGGTGAAGTTCAAGATCTCGCCCTTGACCCCTTCCGTGCGTATGGGGATCGTGAATGGGTCGCCGTACACGTTGTTTTTGTACGCTCTTATGTCGATGAATATCAGCGCACCGGGTGGCAGGTTGGTTACTGGTGGACAAAAGATATTTTTGATTATTTTGAGGAACCGAAATTGAAAATATTATTTTCTTATTTTTTTTTTTCGATTTTCTTAATAGATGTAGGGTTAACGATGGTTGTAGACGGTAATTATAGAAACAAGGAGATTATGGTCATGAGTAAAGAAGCAGGAGTATGGTCATCGCTAACTCTAACAGTACCGCTCCGACATGACAACGGCCCGGCCGACATCGCCTCTGAAAATATTTCTGCGAGAACACCGCCCGCGAGCCGTCACCTTTTTTACCTTGTCATTTAAAAAAAAAATCATTTTTACACACACGATTTAAAGCTCTAACTTGAATGGCATATTATTTTCTATTTTAGTGAGCGATGACCTGAATAATTGTTATCTCTAAAAGAAAATTTAAATAAACTTACGTGTAATATTATTCGCTTTAGTAGTAACAGGTTCCCGCAGCGCGTACTCTGGAGGCAGTCTCGTCCTCACAATGTACCCATCGACATTCCTGATCTGATGCCAGTCGAGTTGCACAGCGCTGGTGTTCAATCGCTTGACGCTCGCGTTCACAAGGTCATCCACATCGTTTGCGGGATCGAATGTTATGTTCATCACTTGGGAGGATTTAGATGTGAACGCGTTGTTGGTCGCTGTTACCTGCGGATGTGGCAACGTTCTTGAAATGTTGTTACGTTTTCTTGTTCAAATAAAAGTCCACAACTTTTATGAAGCACCTCCTGATCTAGGTTCAAAAACCTGTGTTACAGTACCTAGTCAGTGTCTACTACCATTATTCATCACAATATTATGCAAATAATGAATGTACGAGTATATTAGTTGCAATTTAGAGAAAAACAAAAAGATGTGCAAACAATTTAAAAATAAAATATAGTGCAGTTTTTAAGGCTGTCTTTATGTGTGGAGTGTGAATGTGAAATGTGGATGTTTAATATGTACTGTGTTAAATGTTGTATATTGCAAGCATAGAATAAGCTATATTAGAGGTTAAACCAGTGAAAGGCTGCTGAGATGGTAAAGTTGACCTCAGAAAGTTGTAAATGTGAACAAGTTTCATTAAAATGTCTACATGGTTTAGAACATAATAAAGTATTCAAATATAATGATGACACGCCGTTTACTGTAACTTGTCAATTCTAACATCTGTTACAAAACTATGTACACGAAGCTGATTCATAAATTTTAATGCAAAATAAATGAATGTTGAGTCACTTTCGATAGTAATAGCTGAGCCAGCGAACTTCGTACCCCCATATTTTTTTTTTGTAAACCCCTACCCTACCAATACCCTACCCTACCCATACCCGACCCCAACCCTAACAGCAAGCAAAAACCAACTTACCCAGAACGAATAATTATTAAACGGCTCAAAGAATGCAGTCACTTCAAAGGACACAGTCTTGCTGTCCGTCGCTTGTATTATTTTGTCGACGGGAGGTAAAGGCGGGGCATAGTACAGGGTGTAGTAGCGAATGATTCCGCGCGGCTCCTCCGGCCTGTCCCACACTATGTTGATGCGGCGACCGATCAGCTGACGGACGCTCAGACGAATCGGTGGAGATGGTACTGTGGAATAATGACAATGTATGTTATTTGACAATTGCAAAGACGTCGAAACATTCACTTATAAATAATACTAGCCTATTATTGGCCCACTGCAGGGCAATGGCCTCGAGAACCGGCAACTTATCGAATGCCTATTGCCTATTCCATTACCATTCCTTAACTAAGTCTAAGGCTCCAATAACCCAGTCAATGGTTTTTGATGCCTAGACAATATTTAAAATTTAATTATTTATTACGTATGTTTCTAAAATTAAAATTTATACATTTTTATGTTGTTTTGCACACATGAAAATCTGATATTAGAACGTTCATTTATAGCATAGACAGTCTCTGCAAGTGTTTTGCTTACCTCCTTCTCCAGTGGTAGTGTTAACATACTTCATAGACGCATAAGTTTTATTCGACTTGCTGTCTCGAATGTAGAACGTCACATTATAATTGGTATACGGCTCCAAATCTGTAAACCTGACAAAACTAAATTAAAACACAAAATAAATATTTATTTATAGGTTGTTAATTACAGGAAGGTATTATCGTATATTTGATAACATACATTATGTAATGCTCGGCCAAAATTTCCTAGTTCCAGAAGATAAAATATTATCAGTAACACAGTCATAGGTCGCGGCGGTCAATGCCAGAGTTGAAGCTGACCGCAAAACCTTTCGGAAGTCGACTAGACGATGGTGAATCATACCGGATGAAAGAATAATACTTAAATTTAATTTACGACAAACTTAATGTACGGGTACGCTTAGGGTGCCGGTAAAATTCTTTTCGTTTTTTTGCAATTTCTAACTGACTATCAGGCTGTATTGTAATACAAAATTAGAGAAGACAGTAAAGTAAATAAAAAAATGTTTGATGATTTAATTTTGAACTTTGACTATCACTGCAAGTTATTACAGAATTAAAATTCTTGCAGGAAGTACATAACTTCAATTCAGAAGAAAAAAACACTTACCTATAGATACTATCATTGGTCCAAGTCTTATTAGTCCAAACTCCGTCGCTGACTTTAGCTATGGACGGCAGGAAGCTGTAGAGAACCATCTTCTGTTGCGCCATCCAGCACGAGATGAGGAAACTCGTCGAGTTTATTGAAGACTGGTCTACGCCGATGCTCAGGAACTGAGGTACAAGTATTACATAACATAACATCACGCCTGTAATCCCCGAAGTGGTAGGCAGAGGAGACCCATTAGTACACCCACATTTCGCCAGTTACGTTTAACTCCCATGTAATAGGGGGCGAGCCTATTGCCAAACAACTATACAAGTAACTATTACAAGTATTATTATTAAGAAATATGATCGAAACTTGAGTAACGTAGTTTCTTTTTAACCTACTTTGTCCTAACTCCTGGGCAAAGGTTTCTCGCGATTCCGTGCTTCCTCTTTCCGGTTTATCTATTCATCTAGAGGTCATCCCACCATCTTCTCCGTATAGTATAAGTATAAAAATGTCGATTACCAGTCTACAAGATCCCTACACACTCAACATGTTCATTGACCTGTTTCCCAACTTTGAAAAACCTGCTACAATTTTTTTTTTTTTGGAGACTTCCTCTTGGACTGCCTCCGCCTCTGAAAAGGCGGTGGGTGCCTCGATTCCCTCCCGACTAAAACTCAACTATCTTTGGGCGGGGTACAGGAGTCGGTCAGAGAATTCTTCCACACCTAACCTGCTACCTATCCTCTTCTACCTCTACCTATCTCTCTTACACTTTCATGACAAACACTAAAACAAAAGCAAAGGCATATTTTAAATCGTTTAACTCACTCGACTCACTTGATACATATGAGTGTTATCGTTAGCCGCGCTGGTACAGTTCAGCTCGTCCGTGCCGTCGTAGCAGTCCTGCCTGCCGTTGCAGACGTTTAGTAGAGACACGCAGTTCGTACCATCGTCGCACATGAAGAAACCTCGCTGGCATTCTACTGTTGGTTTGTGGCTCTGTAGAATGAGTGTAGGTTTAATTGGAAAATCAATACTTGATTTCAGTGTGGATTGAAGATAGACCATTTAAATGTTGTTTTTTTTTTTGAGGTGGTAAAAATCATTAAATGAGTCCTTCCGCCCTGGGTGGAGCGGAAGGGACTATCAGACTTTTACTGACTAAAAAACCACCCTGTTACTTCTGTTGCCCTTTACGTTTCGGGGCCACGGTATCCTGTTTAGACGTCCCGCAACACCATTTAAATGTTGGGGGTAAGCTTACATGTCGCAGTTTAAAAACTGAATACGGATTGTAAAAAGACACATCACGAATTTGATTTGAAAAATCAGTGTTTATGCTAACGCGCGATTTAACGCATGCAAAACATTGCAGGTGTCACTGGGTGTTTTAAGTTTCGTAATAAGATTCAAATGTTGGTTTCGTAAGTAAACGTGAAAAAATGTTAAAATTTGACCTTTGATAACAAGAAGGTTCTCAGATATAGTTCAGAACAAACAAAATATCGCAATGATGGTAAGAAAATGTGACTTTCGGCTTCGTTTAGTGTCTTTTTAAACGCGTTATAGGAGGGAAAAAACGTGGTAAAACTGTTCTACCGCATTTGTTGTAAAGAACTGTTTTTTTTTTTTAAAGAAATATCCCGCGCTGGCGTACTTTTTCCTTTCCAGCTTTTTTTTAACGAATCGGACCTATATTAAATCTTATTGTCAACTACTATACATACCGAGGTGCCAGGGCAGTTGATCTCGTCACTCTTATCCTCGCAGTTGAACACTCCGTCACAGATCTGGTCGGTCCTCACGCAGGCGCTCCCGTCGCGGCAGGGCGTCTCTATGAGGCCGCAGCGCGGGGAGATCCCGCCGCGGGACGGGCAATCCCGCTCGTCGGAACCGTCTAAGCAGTCGACCGCGCCGTCGCATGCCCATTGGAGTGGGATGCAGCGACCTATGGGTGCACAAACACATTCGATTATATTCGTCTCGCATTAAAAAACATACAGCTTAATAAACTACTAACTTTTTTTACGGGTCCCTTGTTTTTTTAGAGTGAATTATAGCCTATAAACACTCAGGGACAACATAGCATAAAGGATTAGCGAAAGAATTTTCAATATCAGACTAGAAGTTTCGAAGATTAACGATGTCAAAACTCTTCAGCTTTATAATATTTACATAGATTTAATGATTTTGTTATTAAACGTGATGACCACGTAAAATTCTGGAAACATAACGTTTTTCTATAATTTAATAATAATGGTATGTCAATTGATCAAAGAAAAAGAAAGAAGAAGATAAGAAGAAGAAGATTGATCAAAGAAGAATTGATTGGTGGTACCATCTAGCCTATTACAGATAAAGAAGCAGGTTTTTGTTACTCACCCGGTGAACAAGTGAAATCGTTCTTCCCACACTTCCTAGTAACAGGTGTACTGTGTTCGGGCGTCACCGGTCTAAACTCGGGCATCTCAATTCCGCACCCAATCTCATCCGAGCCATCGCCTTCCCCACAGTCATTGATACCGTCACATCTCCACCAATCCGGTAAACAGTTACCATTGTCACATTTGAACATCCATTCTAAACAGGTACCATTGCTAGGGAAATTAGGCTTCTCTGTACCGGGAATAGGAAGCAATTTGGAGTGATTGGTGTTAGTGCAGTTCTTCTCGTCTGAATGGTTTTCGTCGCCGCAGTCGTTCTCGCCATCGCAAACCTAGTAAACGAAACAAAAACATAAGCGTGATGTTATTATAGCCTATAACCTTCCACGATAGATGGGCTAAATAATGCAACAAGATTTTTTTCAAATCAGACTAGCATTAGAACGTAACACACTTTTTAATAATAATACCAGCCTATTACTGCCCCACTGCGGGGCAAAGGCCTCTTCTCATACAGAGAAGCGTGAGCATGATCACCACGCTTGCTCAAGGCGGATTGGCGATTTCAGACTTATATTAATTACAAGTCCAGGTTTCCTCACGATGTTTTCCTTCACCGATGTCAGTGATGTCCAAGATAAACTTTAGAAAGTACATATGAATTGAAAAAGTCACATTGGTACTTGCCCGGATTTGAACCCACAACCTCATGCATGAGAGGTGGGCGCCTTATCCACTGGGCCATCACGACTTACACACTTTTTAGCTTTATAATATTAGTATAGATAGTATAACATCTGCACTTCTTTCTTTACTTTACACTACAAGTTTTTATTCCCCCAACACTAGGAATGTCTCCTGTATCATTGGTGCGCTTACAAACACATAAACTCACATACACAAACAGCCAGACCC
This sequence comes from Hoplodrina blanda, assembly GCA_949316365.1. Lineage (NCBI taxonomy): Eukaryota > Metazoa > Arthropoda > Insecta > Lepidoptera > Noctuidae > Hoplodrina > Hoplodrina blanda. The sequence continues at coordinate 6,445,633 of OX438589.1, read as the reverse complement.
GCAACAACTATCTATAGGTCATACAAATATTTGTTCCGTGCGGGAATCGAATCTGCGACACCATGCCATCGTTTATGATCCAAGTGTCTTATGCTATACATTGCTAAAACCACTTACCCAAGACTTGAATATACATTTCCCGCTGGGACACCTAAACATGTACGGGGCACAGGTGGAGTCCTTGCACCTTTGTTCCCTTTCATCTTCCCCGTTATCACAGTCTTTCTCGCCGTCACACACCCAAGAGTTGGGGATACACATGCTGCTGTCGTTACTGCAGGCGAAGCCGTTGCCGGAACAGCTTTCTACTATGTCTGGACGCTTGGTTTGTATCTGTTGAAGAACAATAATTGCTGTGAATAATTTATGTGTATTTATTGTATGTATGTATTGTATTTAATGTATTTTTATTGCCGCTGTACCAAGAAATAATAAAAGTTAAAAATGAAAGGGGACCCCATACAAGTCTTGTTTTTTTTTGCGTTTTTAGCTCGATACTTTTGATGTGCGAGTTCGACTCGCAATTGACCGGGTTTTTTTTCGTTTTGACTAAATTGCAAGCAACAAACAGGTTTATTGGGATACTAAATATAGTATCTCAATTGTATGATATTTTATTGATGCGACGATGCATTATCACATACAACATACTAATTTACATAAACATAAGGTCCAATTTCCTTTGTTTAGTCATTTTGAGTCAATTATAATAGTGTCACAAATCACAATACGCTTATTTTATTTTTCCACTTCCATGCTTTTATTTAATCTCCAGATGGTTTTTAAGATAGAACCGGGAAAATAAAACTTAATTATCATGAACAATGCACAATATAATCATTGTAATATAATAGTCAATATAATTTCATAGAAATAAAAGAAACATTCACAAAAAGTTTGTCAGAATTGGGATTCGAACCCACGCCCTCATAGAGGACCAGAACAACTCGACTCACGTTCAGTGAGCAAGGAAACCTTGAGTCTGGCGCCTTAGACCGCTCGGCCATCCTGACATGTGCAATACGAGTCGAAATTACTAACCACTATCATGATATCTATTATCTTTTTTACCAATATTATTGTAAACAATAGAGTTGTGGCGAGATACAATAAATACAATCAACAACGCTGTACTCAAACAAATTTAATTAAATTGCAGTTCATGCTTTTACATGAGTATGACATTTTTTATATTGGGGTAAAGAACTGATTGGTAACCCGCAAATGTCAAACATAGGTCTAGTATTTATTTTTAATACTTTGCATCTTCACCATCATCTTCTGCTAAGTGTATCGATGGCAAATAAAGACACGCTATATTTGGCCCAGTATAAATCAGCTACAACGCAATACGCTGATGAAGTCATTAGGTCCTCACGTGTACCTACAGGTGACAGAACTGACAGGGCAGCGACGCAAGATGAATCGTGAGTCATGCTCTGCGGAGAGTCGCCGCATAGGCAATAAAAATCGGTGCATTACTGCATCGTCTTGGTCACCCAAATCTTGTAAAGTTGTGTAGATGCATTCATAGTATAGGGCAGTATTTAACCAAGCATGAGTTGCGACTCACTGGTGCATCGCGAGCCAATATTAAGTGGGCCCGGAACAGTCTTTCATTCATATAGTTATACCCCTTTTTCCTTCATGAACACTAAGAAGCGCGAATCCCGAATTTGGAACTTTTTTGTTAGGTGAGCCGTAGTCAAGTCAACTTTAGGAGCCATTGGTCTAGAGAAGTAATGTTAATAGGCTCTTACCGTGCAGTTCCGTTCATCAGAGCCATCCTTGCAGTCGTTGTCACCGTCGCATACCCATCGTTTTTCAATACAAGCTCCGTTGTCACATTGGAACTTGTTTTCAGAGCAGTTACGGTGACCACAATCTGGAATAAATACAGACCAGTTTTATTAAACTATATGTACGTTATTTATAATTTGACAGACAAAGGATAGTTCATAACATATGAAGGGCACAGGGAAAGAAGGGGCTCATCAACAATTAACACTAATTGAATTAAACGTTAATTTATACTAAAAATCTACATGGTGTTATGTCATTGACTGTCATTGACTGCCTCGTTGGTCTAGTGGTAGTGACCCTGACTGCAAAGCCGGAGGTAGTGGGTTCGATTCCCACGCAGGACAAACTTTGTGTGATGAGCATAATTGTTGGTTCTGTGTCTGGGTGTAATTTATCTATAATATGTATGTATTTATAAATTATATAAGTATGTATATCAGTTGTCTGGTTACCATAACACAAGCTCTGCTTAGCTTGGGATTAGATGGCCGTGTGTGAGTTGTCCCAAGATATTTATTTATTATTTATTATTTTATTTATTTCAAGGTGGCGGGGGTATGGGCGCGTTCTTGTTTTGTAAACGTAAAATGTGCTCCTTTAACTCTGATTAGGATGCAATGAGCACCTTTTAAGCTAGTTCGATACGAAATGACGTGTTTTTTAATATTGAGGATTACAAAGCAATGGGCCCTTATTAGTTTGTTTTGAATATGTCATATCAAAGGCCTGTTCAAAATCTATCAAGTGCGATCATTTGTTTGATTTCGTATAAATTGTCGATGAGCCCCTTTTTTCCCTGTGCCCTTCATATATCATTGTTTAAGCCGTTTAATATGTATATCATTGTATCAGTTCTTAAAATTATTATTGTATACCCATATGGTGTATAATATTTAAGTTTACAAATATGTTAGGTACATCTAAATAAAAAAATAAAGAAATCGTTCATACGAAGCCGAAAGTTAAATCTTTTTCCCATCATGGTGATAATTCTGGGAACCTTCTGGTTAGGGTATTATTAATAAGAAAGACACAAACCTTTTTCATCACTCATATCCGCGCAATCAATATCATCGTCACACTTCCAGTTCGGGAGGTAGCACCTGGTGTTGTCGCACATGATCATCGGCGGCACACAAAGACAGCCGATCTCATCGGAGAGGTCCCCACAGTCATTGTTACCGTCGCAGCGAGCGAATGACGAGATGCACTTGCTGTTCTGACACATGAACTGGTCCTGAGGATAAAAAAATATTTACATATTTAATTATTTATTATTTGTTCGTAACCGGCGTGCTTGTATGACGAGATGTATGAACGTGGACGTGGCGAAAAGAGTATGTAAGGATCGTAGCAAGTGGCATTCTGTGGTTTCTGCCTACCCTCATGGGAAAAAGGCGTGAGTATGTATGTATTAATCGTTTATATTATTTTATGGCTGAACGGGGACGCGGCAGGCCTAGAAGAACATGGCGGGACGACTTGGTCGGCTTCTTTGAGAATTGGCAAGACGTAGCGCGATAGATGGAAGAAATGGAGGGAGGCCTTTGCCCAGCAGTGGGACAGTACGGGCTAGTTATTATAATTATTTGGAAAACTTACAGCTAAAAACAAGACATAGATAAAAACTTTTAAAAGATTATGGCCAATTGGTTACTAGACATTACCAATCAACCCATATAATTCTTATGACCAGTCAAAACGCGATTCTCCCATAGATTTTGAATGGCAAAAGTAAATTGTGACGTCTCTGTTTTGCCAACTCAATTCACTATTTATTGATCTTAAAGCGATTAAAAATTTTACAGTCAATTGAAAATTAATCGGATTTTCAGAGCTAAAATAAAGTTTTTCTTTAGAAAAGTTATCTTAAAACTGGTTTCCACTATTACTGTGTAACAAAATTGACGACAGTAAGTATGAAATTATAGAAAGGTACCCAGAAAATTCCTAAAAAGAGTGCTTTTCAATTTACGGTATTAAAGAGATGTCAACTTCTTGGCATGTTTTATGATTTTTATAGTGCATTGCATTATAATACGTTCAGTTGTGCAATAAAAAGGTTAAAACACTGGGCCGAAATTTGCTTAACCTTTTCGGTGCGCTAGTCTATGTTTTTTCTATTTTAATAACACATCTGTTTAAATATGGAATTACAGATCGATTATGGAATTATTATTATTTATATCGACAGTAGTTATGTCTTCTATTTTCAGTTTGCATGTTAATAATAATAATACTAGCCTATTATTTGCCTTCTGCTAAACAAAGGCCTCTTAACAAAAGGGGGGAAATGCGAGCGTCTCACTGTTTCCTGTGATCATGTTGTTGTTTACTATCATAAATCACCCTAATACCTCTCACGTTATCATTTCTAGTCCACGTAATCTGCTTATATCTGACGCACGCACTTACGTAGATAGATAATCGATAATGTAAATATTTTAACAACAAAGAAAACTATTCAAAATGACTTGAGAAATATTTGAATGTAGTATTAGGTCAATAAAAATGTACTTACGAGTCCACAAGTAGGAATAGCTGTTTCAGGGCAGGTCAAGTTCGCGTACGGTTCTGTGTTATTAGCGCACATACATTTGCCACCGACCTTGGTCAATCCGTCGGGGCATAGGCAGCTGAAGGTATTGCCAGGCCCACCGAGACATATCGAATCGCAACTAGTGTTTTTGTACGAACACGCGTTACTACCGTGTTGAACGAAGTGAGCAAACACTTTCAAATCCATTAAACCGACGAACGAGTCGTTAATCGTCATCACATTCGATCCAGCATCTTTGTCGGCCACAAATATCGATTTCACCTTCCAGTCGTCCCAATACATCTTGTCCTTCAGTACTGCGACAGCGAATGGATGTGTTACTCTTTCATCGTTCCACAGAATCCGCTTAAAGTATCTGCCGTTCAAATCAGAGCTAGCGATGTAATCTTCCATAGCGTCCACCCAGTAAATTCTCTCCGACATTTGATCGATCGTTATCCCATTAGGCCACTGGACAATTGGCTTCCCGAACAACTTCTTATCGTCCGTACCGTCGAGGTTTGACCTCGATACTGATGGGTTGTTCCTGTCCCAGTCGGTCCAGAATAGAAACCCTGCTTTAGGATGAACGGCGATACCTCGCGGTCTTGATAGAACCCTCGAATCTAGAATCGTAACTCTCATTCTGGCTTCTTTTATCATATCTGTCCGGACGGCTTCAATTTTCTTTCTCAAACCGTCGACGAAGAATAAAACGTTAGAAATCCAATCAAAAGCCATTCCTTCTATGCTGGCCAAGTCTCTGTCAACGATCACTTCCTGAGCAGTGCCGTTATTGAAACACTGACGGCTGATCTTGTCCAATTCGATATCAGCCCAATAAATGCAATTGTTCTTTATGTCAAATTCAATAGCAACAATGTTCCTTTCGTTTACTACAGGGTAGATGGTAGAGTTGTCGAAGAGATCTATGCGAGCGATTTTACTGCCCAAGGCAACCAGCATGAATTCTGTTGGCTCTTCAATGGGGCAAGGGATCATGTCTGGGACATACGCCATGTAACCGGACACGGTGCAGACATCTCCATCAATTTTTCTGTACCCCTTAGTACGTTTGTAGAAGTGTCCTGGTTGACAATCTGCGGGGATGGCGTAGGGATCGTATTTGGATGATTTGTTATGGATACATTCGTTGCCAGAGAGCATGAATCCGAAGTCACATTCAAAATCTCGGCGGCTACATTCGCAGGTTTCTTTTTTGAAAGGTCTGTCGTAATCTATTCCGTTGTAGCAGTTAGTGTGGGCCAGACGTCGCTGGAAAGTGTTCCTGGTGCCAAGAACACAGGAAACCGACGAGTTGGGAGGCGAAGGCGACCAGTATTTGTAGTCGTCACTGGTACAGTTCCGCGCGAAAGTGTTCCTAAGATCTAACGTGATTATGATCCACTGATGCTGGTCGTTCGCCGAGCCGAACATTGTGAACGTTGTTGTATTCTCTCCCGCCTCGGTCATCAATCCGTAGATGCGCAGGTCATCGGCATTGAACCTACAAATTAATGTTGTTAATAACGACAAATAATTAATTTAATATTGATAACATGAAATGCATTAAATGACTCACTGATAAGAGTTCCATTCGATGCCTTCGTTGGTGGAATATAATATTTTTCTCGTTTCGCCGCGAGTTTTGAAGTACTTGACTGCTACGAGGACACCGCCGTGGTCTCCGTAGTTGAAGAAGTAGTAGTCTTTGAGGATCCTCTTCCACGTCAAGCCGGCGTCTCGACTGATATACACTCCGGGAATGCCTTTCAGAGATTTGCCCATGACGCCAGTTGCCATTATAATGCCTGGAGCTGATTTTGAGCTCATTATACTTGCTGACCTATAATAGAAAATATTTTTGATACCCTCTGTCATGCTATGAAATATATTACACCAGACATTCAATAAATATTCCTCCCCATTTATTATGTGAAAGAATGATCTTTCACTAATGACCCAAAAATGTACACCATGCTAAAATCAAATAAAAATGATATTTCGACCAGTTCTACGTTATTCTACTGTCATAAACAATCAATAAAACAATTGACATCTTGGAATGTTATGAACAAATGAGTGAATAAAATCATAATGAAATAAATATAGTCACAAACGTTATAAATCATTTATAAATGTGGTTTTTAAATATAATGAATAAAAACATAATATCCGTGCAGTGCAAATTAAATAAAAAGCAAAATGTAAGTATTGTAATGCACTCCATTTCCACGAGTTTACCTCAAACTGTTCGCAACCACATTTCCTGGTGGGCTGCAAGCAATTTAATCTTTATCAGCATTGATTATAATAAAGCACAATATTTTATTATTAATTTGTTACGCTAACTATAATTTAACGCCACAGATAAAACCAATACCGTTCACCCGAGCATTTTTCGGGTAAATAAGCACAAAATTTTCGATGGCCTTGTAGCAATAAATAAATTGATTAATTATGTTTGTTTTTAGGTGAAGTTTACCAGTATTGACTACTATACAGGGTGGATTTTTGAGACGGGACAGTAAGAGTACCTTAACCGTTATAGTTATAGGAAAACGTTCCTAGAAGACCATCCACAACTTGTTGTGATATTCTGAACTGCATTCACAGATTTTAGGAAAAGTGTACAATAGTCAGCGAAAAAAAAAACGAAAAAGATTTTTTGAATGCCAATCGATCTTATTTCGAAACCATATAAACCGTATGAGTACTAGAAATGACAGAAATCGCCAAAAACTTCGCTCTTACTGTCTCGTCTCAAAAATCCATCCTGTATACCTATCTACAATATGCAAATGATTTTTCAAACCTGAAATTCAACAAATTGATAACAACAAGTATGTCATTGTGTTACCTACTATTACACATTCACACCACATATTATTTATAACTATAAAGGAATGTAAAAACATTTCAAAGTGTCCCTTTGTTTAACATGATTAATGTGCAATATTCATAAAAGCCTACACTGTTAGTTGTTACTGTACTTGTATATCATTATGTGGTTATTAAAACGATTAAAACATTTTGTATGATCCATTTCCTATGGACAACACCATATGTCTTAAATGAGTCATAAAAAGAGCATAGTTCTATTGATAATGTTTCCGAGAAACATGGAATCGTAAAGTACTTTTTTATAATTAGTTAGCTCGTCAACCAGCTCTTTGTATTCGAAATGGTGATGGAAATAATGAATAAGGCGGGTTAAGGAAATAATAATCACGTTAATAACACAGGGGGAGCCATTTGTAGTTTATTAATTAGAAATATCGAGAATAACTGACTATCAAAAATGTTGTAGAAGTAATTTAATTAAAAACAGATATATTTAATAGTTGTTGTCGCCGTTTCTTTACGCTACGTCCTTTCATGGGGTTCAAACTTACCCCGTGGGTGCCAAATTTCTTCGTAATTGGTTCAGTGGTTTAGTCATAAAAGCGTTACAAACAGACAGTGCTACTTTCTCATTTATAATATAAGTATGGATATGTGTGCTAATGCCTGATGTAAACAATTATCATAGTTGTTTGTTTTTAAAATATTCTGACAGGTGATAAAATCGTGACAAAACTTACAAGACATAACATGGCCACTGCAGTTACAATTGAGCCGAGTCTATAAATGCTTCCATCCTATGTCAATCGGGTCAACAAACTATGCAGTAAACAGTCAACGAGATAACTAGCATCGTCAGAAAGCGGCTTTAAAAACACGGAGTTCAAGGTGACATTGCTACTAAGATAATAAAAGTAAACGTGCAAGAGTTTATCATTTACTTCAATATTTTGACAGCTGATAAAATATGTTAATTATTTCCGTCAATATATTGGTATCGTGGACTAGTAGATTATGATTTTGACTGTTTGGTTTTTGAAGTGAAAACTTCTTTAGCGGCGTTGAGCACTTTTTCTGTAATGGGTATAAAATCTTAAACTCGCGTCAGGACACGTGCGCGTCAGGACACGTGACCTGATCGAAAAAGCGTAAGACGGATGGAGAGTAGACAGCTATCCCCTCTCTACGGCGCGGCGAAAATGTATGCCTGGGCCTACTGTTTCGTTTAGACAGCGCAGGGCGCTTACGCGAATGTTCGTGTATGTTAAATGTAAACGTAAACGTTAATAATCAAGTTTTCACTTCTGCCGGCACTCCCGGAGTGCAACCCGTTTTTTTTTACACGGATGTTATGATAAAATAAATGTAATTATACAATTATTACATTGATTTTAAAAGAGTAAGTATAACATTTCTTGCCCATTGCATTCTCTATACGAAACTACTTTTTGGGAGGGGCAACTAGATTATTAGACTAAAGAGGAGCAACTTCAATTATTTTTCCTTTCCTATGACGTTGAAAAGTTCCTTTCAATGGTCTAATTGAAATTAATAATATGACTTTGACTTTATTTGGAACTAACCAAGAAAGAGAAGAACTATTAAATTACCTTGTACCTAAAGGTACTTATGGACCGGGAATGTGGACATTACTAAGTTAACCTGCAATTTACCTCGTTACGTTACGACTTCCTGACTTTAACGGTAACGTGACCTTAGAAACTATGATACAATATGTATGAAAGAGCGGAGATGGCTACCGAGTGCTTCCATAATCGTTGATCAGTCATATAAAAAATCCACAAAACCGCTGAATGTGCCTGGATGTACACATACCAAAACAGATAGGTATGCAGGGTCCTCAGATATACACACATCAAAAGTGTCTAGGGATCAATATATTATTATTACCAAATACATCTTGATCCCTAGACACTTTTGATGTGTATAATTGAAGTTTTCTTGGGAACCGATGGATGTCTTTGATTGAAACTTAACTTAAGTAATGAACTGTTTATTATCTACTTTTTAAATTAAATTACATTTGAAAACATCCATCGGTTCCTAAGAAAACTTCAACTTAACTGACGACCCTGCATACCTAATCTTGACTTAGTGATATAATGGAGAATTAACTTTAAATTCTTTACTCCAACTACCAGGTAAAACGGGGTGAATAGAGAGGAAGGGGTGAATCGAGACGGTACTTTAAAAGGGATTTTAACGTTAACTAATAAAGTTTGTCGCCAACGAGGAGAACAATTTGTAAATTATAATTCAGTAAAAACAGTGGAGTCTGTTTTGCCAACAAACTACATTATTTTAAGACTAAAATCTTTTAAAGTTTCGTTCCGATTCACCCCTACCTTTCTATTCACCCCGTTTTACGGTAATAAATTATAATAATATGCAATGTAATTGTAATGTTTACTGTGTTATGTTCATTTAAATAAAAGAAAATGTTATTCTGAATTCTGCTGTGGTAAATTAGATTCGATTGAATACATAGCTTTGTCAATTAATAGCGTGTAAATAATTGCGAATTATTTTGTCGCGTTGCACCAATGGCACGTGAAATTGGTTTACCATCCCTGAGCTAGCTCTATTCTTGGTAGCAGTGATTGGAAAAGTCCATGTGCAATTGTTGATATAAACTGCGTCTATTTAAAGCGTCATATCCTGTAGGTTTATTGATTGAGTAGGTATGAATTGTAACACTAATTAAATATATATTTTTATCGTCATATTATGTACCTTTCATGCATGAGTGACTATCTCATTTCGGATGTACTTTCGAAAGTTTATTTTGGACTTCACTGACAAAGTGAAGAAACACATCGTAAGAGAACCTTAATCGCCAATCTGCTTAATTAAGAATAAGGTAATTAATGCTCGTATTTCTCGGTCTTTGCCCAGCAGGACAATAGGCCGTGTGTTCGTATTATAAATTATAGTAGATATAAATAGTAAATTTATACTTTCCCAAAATCAGTATAAAACACTTTCATAGGTCATTGCAAACAAATCGTAACATAGTTATATTGGTCCAATAAATCTACTGTTTTAGGCCGCGACTAATTAAGCTAGTATCGGAGTTAATCGTATTACGACAATGCCAGCTAACTATTGAACTACGTTATCAATACGGAAACGTAGGTAACAATCGTTCTAGATAATACACTATGAAGCATTAACCATTTACATGAAAATATACCTTAACCTTTAGTCATTAGGTTCATTTTTGAACGAGACTAAAGAAACAGATGTTTCTGGCAATTAAAAAGGGATGAAAGAAGTTTGTATTATATTCTTACCTTGTTACTGGATATAGCTGACTGAATTTTTGACATAAATGTAGACTGCACGAGTTTTCAATGTGACAATTCAATGGCTTGCCTGAGAACAAACAGTACAATGGAAGTAATTAAAATTGGTGATTTATTGGATTTTTGGAAATATGTCTGAAACACTGAGCTGTGTATTTCCAGCCATCATTTTAGCCCAGAGACGTCCACTATCGGAGAAAGGCTGCTCAAAATTGTCACGATTGCCAGTGACTATATGTATAAACTGTCAGAACAATACCAAATAGTACAGTACAGTTCAACCATTCTCTTGTATGAGTCCCACAAAAAGATTTGCTCATAAAAACTTTATATGTGTACTAGTTTTTGCCTGCTACTTCGTCCGCGTGAATTTTTTTACGGATCCCTAATTAATTTTACTAAAATCTTGCTTATAGCACTCTGCATGGGATAAAGTAGCTCCCAATTATAGAAGTAATTTTTAGAATCGCACCAGTAGTTACAAAAGATTTGCACGTTCAAAGACAATAACAAATAAACTTTTCAGATTTAATAATAGATGGTTCGTGGAACGAACGTGTACCAACATCTACTTAGTAAGTTTTTTCTCAAACATAATCACAGCTCGATGCATACATATTGCATAAACATCAGCATGCACTTGCAAAATACAACAGCACCCATAAATTATTATTTTTACGGACTATTTTTGCATGGCAAAACAAGGAAAACAGAAAACCTCGATATTTATAACAGCAATTCATCAGAAAAACAGTGACCTTTGGTAACGAAGAGGAAATATAATTATTTTAGTTCGGTAGCAATGCAAGCTATGTAACTCGATAACGAAATCACGTAAACCTTGCAGTGCATACCTACTACTAAGGCGACTGAAATAAGCCTGCAGTTATAAAAATAACTCATTATAGCTGACTATTGTTTGAATTAAAGTGTCACAATTCTTTTCTTTGTCTACATTACGGTTGTGTCGTAAGCTGTTTATAATACTTAGTACAAAAACTACCTACTAAGCGTTTGCTTCCTAGAATTAGTTATCCAAATCTCTCTCTGCCTAGCCCTTTTTCCAACTATGTTGGGGTCGGATTCCAATCTAACCGGATGCAGCTGAATACCAGTATTTTACATGGAACGACTGCCTATCTGAACTCCACAAACCAGTAACTGGGTAATACCTCTTGGTAAGACTGGTTTAAAACTTTGGGGCTTCTGACAACCCGTAACGACTGTCAAAGATCCACGTTTGACAACTGGGACCAACGGGTTAACGTGCTTTCCGAAGTACGGAGGAATCTTAGTACTTAGGTGAAGATGGTCACCCATCCACGGAGCAACCCTGGCAAGCGTAGCTTAACCTGATAGACCCGTGCGGCTGTTATTACTTAGCCACAAGCTCTATCTCTAGTTATCCAAGTCTGAATTATAACATTATAAAGTCGTAAAATAGTTTGATTGATTGTAAGAAGTAATCTTTGTAAAGCACTGGTCAGATTACAAAAAAGTCTTTTACTGATTGAAAGCTACACTAGTACTTACCTTAAGCTGTTTTATGGTACACTCGGCTACCACGCAGACGAGGGCACAAGTTAGGTAACAATATAAAAATATAGCAACATTCAAAAGTGGCTTACCATTTTCATCTTCAGTGGGTGGATTGATAGGGGACCAAGTGACACCATGATCGAAGGTTATCAGCGAGATCAGGTGCTCCGGTCCAATGTTCGCGACGGGAGCCTTCGAGTCCACTCTCGAAGCTATGTAGATGCCCTTCAATCCTTCCACACGGTATAAGTCAGTGAACGGGTCTTCAGTCACGTCCCTGAAAGTGACCCATACTTAGTTTACTCCAATATTTGGAAATTATGAACATACATGAGGTGAAATGATGATGATTGATCTGTCTCACCTCAAACCGACATTTGTGAGACAAAAATACATTAATTCCGCGGCCAAAATACTCGTCGTCCTTGTACCAAGGTTTTTTGAATGTTACACAGTCATTCCCTTTAATAATGGCTTTTATGTATTTGCATTTGGATAGTTTTTCAGATGTTGTGGCGTATGTCGTAAAGGAGGGGGGGGCAAACCTAATGTGTTACCCCGTATTTTATATTTAGTTGGAATTAACATCTTAAAAGAAAAGTTTGAAACATTTTTCATAGAAATCCCCTTTGCTGTTGACGAAGTTTACAATAAAAAAAGCCTGAGCTACATCTTGTAAGAGTATCTTATAAGAGTAAATGAAAATTATAACTTACTCTAGCCAGCTGTCCTTCCAATTAGCATCAGGGAAGTAGCACAATATCTGCTCCAAACTCAAAACAAAATTGTACTGCGTGAAATTGTTGCTTATCTCTGACACATACAGGTCTGCTAGAGAATCAGTGTGCATGACAGAGACAAATATACGTTTGTCAGTTACATCCGCTATGTGGAACCTCCTTAGATCTAACTCGGTTTGGAACTCGGCCTTGTAGAATGGACCTCTTTGGTGTGAAATGTATAGATGCAGGGTGTTTTTCTGGAACAAAAATTATATAATTTTATTCAATGAAGGTTGAAATATATGTATAGTATAATTAATATATATTATACAAATAGTAAAGTATCGACTAAGTTATAAGTCTTTGAACTTTACAACTCGAAAATGTTAAGTGAACGTGGCATTTCATAATACAGTTATTTTAGTCTACATACAGTACTGTTGACATGTCGTGGACCAGACAACGTTTTAGACCAAATCATTCAATATAAGACTAGAGAGTGCGATATTATAGTTGAGATGCCTTATAAAACCTTAAATCCTAGAAACATAATGTTAGAGCGATGGAACCGGTTTTACACGACCAAATTCGCACTTAATCGACTCCAAACAGTTCGACGACCCTCGATTTTGATAGCTTTTTTAAAATCTCAGCTAAAGCAAATTATTGGTTGCCAACGTTGCTGTATTTTTGGTAAACATACCAAAAGGCACTGTAACACTTTACAGGAAATTTACCAAACGGATATTTCAGGGCTTTTCAGAGACTTGTTACCGGAAGACAGTTTTTTTCGATGGTTGGTTCGATTTTTAATTCGTTTTGTCATGAAATGAGTTTTACTTGTTTTAATAGTCAAATCTGACTTGCTGGAAACAATTTTAAGGGAAAATTTGTCGTATGACTAACTGTCTTTCAAAATAAAGTTTGCATCATGGATATTATAATAACTATTAACGGGTGTAACGAAGCCGAAAATAACTTCGGTTCTGGTAGAGAATCCCTGAGGTATTAAGTCCGCCTTTTTGCTTTTTTGTTGCATCAAGTTCAAATAATAAAGTTACCAAAAACAGTGATTTTCTGCACCAAAAATTAAAATCGTTTCCCAGCAAATATTTTTACTCAATGTTATTTAGTTTGATGGGCAATATAGCCTTTGTAGTTAACGACTATATGGTGAGTCTTTCATAAAAGGAAATATTAACTACAACATTATTATAATATTATTTTATTTCTAGTGCTCTGCGAACAAAACGGGCTAAGTAATGACTTGGTAATAAAAAGGTCGCTAGGATACTTCATAAGCATTACAATAACTTCAAAGATACTTGAGGTATTCAAAGTAAGAAATAACAACTTAACGGATCTAATGTTTTGTTTTTAACTTGCAAGTATTCAAAGCATATGGTTAGTATTCAAAACTTGATTAAATTTTATATGGAAACCGGTTTCTAAAAAGACTTGACCTCGTAATATTTTAAATGCATATTACTGAAATACATATTTTTTCATAACATTTACAACTTAAGAGATTTAAGATGAATTATTCTAATAAAAGCAATTATTCAAGCTTTGATTAAGTAAATATCATCAACAGTGGAATATTTTTTTTTTTATATTTAAAAAGTCAAATCCAATCTGCAGTAGAATAAAAATTTGTTTGACGCAAAGACAATTTATTATAAATTTAAATGTACATGGTGACCTTTTCATTATCTGGTATACTTAACTCCCAAGGCAGGTTGCAATATTAGTTAAAAATATTGTTGATCGTTCACTTAAGATTAGAATGAGATCTCTTAATTGTTCCTTTTTTTAATAATACCACCAGCCTATCATTGTTCCACTGCAGGGCAAAGACTTATTCTCAGACAAGGCCCGAACTCAAGGCGAATTGGCGATTTCGGATTTATATTAATTATAAGTGTTCCCGATGTCAGTGGTGTTCAAATTAAACTTAGAAAGTAGGTACGTATGACTTAGAAAAAAGTCACATTAGTATTTGCCCGTGCCTGATTGCGAACCCGCAATGAACAAAAAACAAAAAAAAAACAGCCCCTTGCATCAGAGGCGGATGCCGTATCGCCGAAAATACGTCGCGTCGAAAATATTCTAAGCTAATAAAATTTTACTTTTCCCTAATTATGTTATAATTAGTGATGCTATTTATTAATTTGTTGCATAGATCGGCTTCTCGCATTAACCTATCTGTTCCTAATCTTGAGTAAACGTCAACAATGTTGCAACATACCTTGGAAGTTGCCAACGACCTGCCCACTTAAGCAAGAAGGTACTTAAAAAATATAAAAACAGATTCTAAGTACCTACCTCAGAACTGTAAGTACGTCAAAACTCATATCGTATTTGGCTAAAAATTTATCACCGCTAAAAAAAGTTTGAAGATTGGAATAAGTATCCTTCATCGTGAAAATAAATTATTATTTATTTATATGTTTTTTATATTATCGGGACCAATGAGGTCCCGAGCCTTTTAGAGGCGAACGAGGGGCCAAAGTCAACTCGCAGAGGCCCATTTGACACTTACACCTAAATTAAATGTGATGGAATAAGTACTAAGCGACGATTAATTACTATTTATTGTTCCGCGCAATAGAAACTATTTAAGCAATTTATATTATGTATGTGACTCATAGGAGTAGGTCAATGGTACATGCCTAAAAATAAATACTTATGTATTATCATTTAAGTAGGTAAGTACATATTTGTATTGGTAACATTAAATATTTACAACCAAACAGTAAAATAAAATTAATAAGAACATTTCCATGACGTTCTAAAGATGGAAAAAGTTAGTAGGTATTGGTACGACGCCTACACAAAAAATCTATACAATATAAAATGCTTTGTCCTAAACGACTGATTGACTGACGGATCCACGCACAGCCTAAACCGCTGATCGTAGAGACCTGAAACTTTTAGGCTGTGTTCTTTGTATGACGTACATCTGATAAGGAATTTCAAAAAGTCACTTCCAGAGGGAATTAAACAGGGGTCCAAAGTATGGAAAAACCAACAAGTGGATGAAGTCGGGGGCAGAAGCTAGTTACATATAAAGCAAATTGAATAAGAGAATTGTCTTGATTTTTAAGGAGCTCAAGAAGCTTTGCTAGCATTTAAAAAAAACCTTGGATATGGATTGCAAACTGCAGTCAAATTGGAACCAATTTCTATCAGACACGAATTTACAAATACTGTTACAGTATAGATTCAAAATGAGGAGTAAAACACTTCTTATTTATTTTACGTTAGATACTTGTTTATTCAACTGGACCTATTACCTAGTTCTGAGTCATAAGAAAACAAGTTTTCCAACACACATATGTGTAAAAAATAACAACGCATAAAACTATCTTATCTCATGCCAAAAGTTACTTAGTGCACAAAAGCACTTAACAACATTAAAAATATATATATATATATTTTTAAAAACAGGCTTTAATTTAAAATTATTACAATATTGAGTATTGGACATTGTATTGTCACCAGAACTAAAGGTGTATGCAAAATTTCAGCTCAATCGGATACCAACAATAATTAATGGTCGAAAAATGGTTTGCAAATTTTGAAAGGACAACTTATTTACATACATCCATACATACGAACAGAGCAAGCTAAATAAAAGCTTGTAAAAAAGCTACAATAGACCAGTAACAGAGCCAGTTGTCACAAGCAATGTTGCAACACAACACTGTGGCTACAACAACTTTAAACTCTAGTTTATATGACACACTTACTTCAAGTAATGTAAACAGTGACATCAGCCTCTAATATCGATCGGGAATAAACAGACCTTTCTAGAAATGTATAGAGATGTTTGTTCCACTTCATCTAAGTAGGTAGGTACCTACGAGCCGGGCACATTTTTTCATTCGAAAGATTCAAGTGGCTCTTTAATGTTTCAATCAATACGGAGCAATAAAATATGTAGTAAGTATAAGAGGTTTGCACGATTAACGACGCTATCTTAACTTACAAAGGTTCAAAATTATGGTACAAGGCCAACTTAAGATTACTTTTGATGAGTTGCATGTCGACTCACTCTCACTAGGTGACGACTAATGTAGGATTGTTAAGTAAAAAAATATGAACAGTTAGTGAAATATATGAAACATTTTAGTAAGTGACAAGCCCATTTGATAAAATATTGTTTATCAGTACCCGGGTATTTATCGCCGGGTAAGTACTGTACATAAGTATAACAAGTTACTAGAAAAAGATAATTTCTTTAAGTTCACATACAAGGAAATATGATATTCTATTTATAAACAGGTTTCTTAGAAGCCTCTGTTTTGCAATTGCCTAATAGAAGCCAGAAACTAGCGTGTCGGTGAATTAATTGTAAACAGGCCGCAGACTACACAAAAATCTAAAATCGGATTATCCAAGAAATAAATCGAAGCGTGTTGTTAGTCAAATGAGCGGTGAATGTTTATGCGAATCCCGCACTCCCGGTCATAGGCAGAGGTGGAACACTGCGGTGGTTTTAGCCGGTAAGAGTCCGACATGCCCCTCCGTCAGCCCCACGACGGAGGAAAGTGGATGAGGATTTCCACCGCGAAAAAAATAATCAGATAACATTGATTGGAACAACACACGGGGTGTCAAAACACACATCACATTATAGCCTATAACTAGGTACGCATACTGCCCATCAAACTATCTAACATAGAGCATACATTTTTGTTGAAAAACGAGTTTTATTTTTGGCGTGAAAAATCACTGTTTATCGTAGTCCGCAATGTGACGCACGCAAAACATTGTGCTTACAGGTACATGTAACAATATAGACAGGGGTATTTAATGTGTAGTTGTAAGATTCGAAATATGACCTTTGACCTTCAATATCTTTCTTACCAAAAGGTTACCTGGGAAGTTATGGTCAGAACATACAATTATCGCAATGATGGGAAGAAACATGTAACTTTCGGCTTCGTTATGTGTTTTTTACACCCGTTATAAGTAGGCATACATTATCACGATGTAGCAAATAACAACGTAAAATAAAGTTCAAGAACGAAATTTGCATATTCACATTATTGTAATTACACATACCTAACAACAGCAGTGACCTAGTTTGGCAAATAGCGAACTGCGAACAGTTTTTATTTATACAACGTAAACAATTTTTTTTTTTTCAGTCTGTCCCTAAAAATTGAATTTATTCACTCATACAAATATCCGAACAGGCTAGACCCAATGCGATATTGTAGCACATTTAAAATTTAAATAGGTCCACTGTTTAACTTTGTACCATAGCCAATTCTAGGTAGCTATTCTTTCGAATTCACCCAAAGCGTAGAAGAATAATTATGTCGACACCATTAGCAATGAGGTTGAGAGGGCGGTGCGCACTCGTTACTGATCGAAAATAAAAAATAAAAACAAAATTGACACAAGTCATCCTGACGCCATTTCTATTCTACAGAAGTGCATCTCACGCTGACGTCACGAATGCGACATAACACGCGCACATTTTCCGAGACGACAGCCAAAAATATCCACATGGCTTTTTAAAATCCATTTTCCGCCTCTTATGTACTTTACATACATTGATCAAGTTATAAACGTGACTAGCTTCTGCCCGCGACTTCGTCCGCGTCAAAGTTAATATAATAATATTATTCCAAGGACTATAATCTATACCTGTGCCGAATTTCTTCTAGATCTGTTCAGCCGTTCTGACGTGATTGATTAACAAACATCGATCCATCCAAACGTTCATCCATCACGTTTATGGTAGTAATAAAAATTGTATTAATTTTTGTCGCAAGCTAATTCACAACTATTGCCTCGAATATGATGCTGTTGTAACTCTATATCTATATTATTTGCCGCAATATAAAAAGTAATAGTTTCTTTTGGTAACGGGCCATTATTATCGTCTTATAGGTACACTCAAACCGCGCCAAATGCTTGGTATATCGATTTTATGTGCTAAAATTATAATACCGTTCTACTTTACACCAAATATTGCGGACCTCCTACCTAGTTAGCTCCATCTTTAACTCACAATGCATTATTCATTCCTTGAAGCGTTAGAGTTGAATACGTGATTGAGTATCGTATTATTATAATAATTATAGTGAGAGATCTTATTGCAATTCACTAGGCAGCTCGCATGACTGCCACTTGAACAATCCATAAAAGAAATCTGAAATCATTATTTGATCTGGAAATTAAACCTTAGTGCTTTCTTTATAAGGGCTGTAAAAATACACATCACATAGCCGTTAAGTACACTGCCCGTAATAACATTGAGCAGAACTATTGCTGGGACGACTTTTATTTTTGGTGTGAACTTTGACCTTTTATGTTTCCGTAGCTATAAGGTTTCCAGATAATGTTCAAAAATAACATCGACGGGAAAAACATGTAACAGTTGTGACGTCATTTGTTTAATCTATGGGGTACGAGTGGTAGGTACGACATAATTTTAATCATTGACGTGAGACTAACAAAAACAATTATCTTTCTGTATAGTCTAATATTATTTTTTGATAGTGTAATGTTAAATCATACACCTCAAGGTGTATGATTTAACACATAAATGTACCAACTTATTGTCTTCTTTATGGCTTTTTGATTGAAGTTTATGTCGTATTCGGGTTTTTAGTTTTTACATTCTTTATCGTTATGTAGGATATGTGATGATTCCTAAACCTAGTCCAGTAAAGTAAACTTTTTAATTTACTTTTTTTTTATATTTTTCATCTGCATCCGTATAATAAGGGGTGAGCTGGCAAATTTTTCCTACGACAGCCATATGACAGATTGGTGAAAAAAAAACTTTTAATACATGCGACAAAATTGTTCCGCATATCAAATAATAAGATTCATAGAGTTAATTGATATACCTATAACAGATAAAACCAGCACCTTAGCGGATGTTTAAATCGGTATTTGGATCTCAGAGACGTTAGATCAACCAAAAGAATAAACCAATTTCAATAATAGCAAAACTCATTAGCAGTTTAAGAGTCGACTGCTTAATCAAAGCAGTAAATAGATCTGCGTAGACAGGCGTTGAACTATCAGAACAGATTTCAATACAAACAATAATGTCAAGTCAATAACCTGACGCATCTACATAAGTATAGTAAGTATAGAACTCATAATAAAACCGTAAAGTGGTGCATACATTACCGTATCAACTGAGGTGATTCGGCTAATTCGTGTACTAACACTCCAGACCGTCAAGGAGCTGGACAATTTGCCGTATTATTCGCTTGACAAGCCACTTCCTTGCGACGTATACAACATCATTTAGTACGGTACATGCACAGAGGGGTGGACTAACAAGACGATAGACCACAATGACACTGGATGACACTTAATTGGTGACTCAAAGCTGTCCATGATATACCTAAACCAAGTTAGCAATAAACCTGATTTAGTCATCGGTTTGTGACACAATTGGATTCTCTAAGACCTAGTTGTCTTTGGGCCTGAAAGGTTATTGAACCTCTAGCTAGAACATATAAAAAATATACTTGGACTATGCGGAATTATACTGTGTGTCAACATACTCACTTCGTGGTGTCAATAGTTTTAATGAAATAAGAACGTACCTACTAATGTAGCTTTAGAAACTGTGCTCTCAAATAGCCTTAAATTAGCGCTATCAAATTCATACATGTCTACTTCGCAATTTAGATAACAAATTAATGTGTAAGCAGCCGAGCGATCTCATTGAACTAACCACTCTGTTTCAAATATGCGTCATGTTGATGAATCAGACATTTATGCAGTCATAATTGTATACCTAAAAGTTCGACTTTGTATTGACAACACAGCTGTTTCTATATTGTCTCCGTAACAACTCATAAATTAATACTTATCTTGTTTCTATCAATAAGAACACTGTGCGAATGTGTGCAAACAATCGATAGAACGTCGTTGTTCTGCATAAATTATATTATGTTCTGCATAAATTATATTATCTATGTCATCACATGTTACTTTCGCATGAGTTAACGACCGATAACGGAATAATCGGATACAAAGACACAGTGTGACGAGTAACAAGAACTTTGAGACATCGAAGATTTTTCCATACAAAGAGTTCACTATTGGGTGATAGAGAAATTGGTTGGATGACCCATGCGGCTCATGTTGGATCACGCGTAGGAAAAGTTTATCGGCTATGTACACTAAACGTTCAATAGTCCATCAGCACCATAAAGGCTACTTTAGCTCGAATATACAAGCGCGACACAGTCAATGAGGGTGCGTGTGCGTGTATGAGTGATGTCTCAACATTCCACAGATAACACACACTAATAAACTGTCGCCACACTACGCGAAATAGCATGATATTTCTGTTGCATTTAGAATACGCGTCTGTTCTTACCATAGCATTGCTAAAATTCGCATCAATCTAATATGTGTTGGTAGCTGTTTAGGCTAAGCAACAGCTTCACGATCAATAAGGTCTGAGTTCGTATCTTAATTACTTCTTGGCTGTTTTTTTGTTTCTTTGAAACCATAATAATGAAAAGTAAAAACTTGTTAGGTTTATGCTTATTAATAATGAATCATGCTTATTATTTATTTTTATACGAAGAAAATGTTAGTTATTGTATTAAGTTTTAACTATTTATGTGATTTTTAATTTACTTTTTTGGTGTTGGAAGGTGGAAATAAAAAAGTCGTGCTTAATAATAACAATAAAGGTTTATTCGTTTTATTTATTTATTTAATTAACTGACAAGAATTGTGACGTTACATTCCTACTTAGATAAAAGAAATTCACTTGTAACCGTTCATAAGATTTTTTGTGTTTACCCACGTCATATCAATATAACAAGAAAAGAATATTCTAATAACACAAATATGATTGTTAATACCCACTTATTATAGGTAATCGATATTTAGCAGTTTATTGAAAACAAATATAATTATTTCTTTATATTGATTTAGACCCTTTTTAACTTTACGAAATGTGTGAACAAAGCGAACAAGATAAAGAATATTATGCTTATCAAGTAAAAACTTACAAAAAGTCATAGTCTGGATGAGATTCGATCTCACGACTCCTCGATTCAAGCACCTATCTGCAGGCGTTTAGCCGATAGGCCAACTTGACTTATTTTATAATGTTGAAATTATGAACTACAAGCATTTGTCGACGGCAATGATGATACATGTGACTGTTCTCGAAAATAGAAGGTCGTAAGTCAAACTTAACTTGAAGCGAATGTTTTTTGAGAATGTCTATCCACTTATGGACGCCACTGTACCTTGTTTATTAAAAGTTTCCTGTGTCGCCCGATTGGTGAGTGACCTTTTTGTTCTGGGCTTCAAATATCGTCTAATATTTAAATCTTTTGTTCTCAATTCGATGTTTAAATGTTAGTGAAAGACGTCACAGTCTAGATCATTTCATAGAGAATGCACTAGATCGAGATCAGTGGATAAGATTTAGTCTAAGTTGCCTTTTTTTTGTGAGGAGAAATTCGCGTATATACGGTAAAGGAGGGTATACCGTATACACGCGAATTTCTCCTGAGGAAAACGGAGGGTTATGTCGGACTCTTACCGACTAAAACCCCAAGATTCCTTAAACCGTGAGTCGGGAGCCTAGTATACACTTGATGCTTCATACATCTAAATATGTCTAGACACATTCAGACCAAAAAAAAACAAATTACTGTGGTTATAGGTACAACACCAAACCTTTATTGACTATTGTTAGCGACAATTACTTATGCGTCGAGTTTGCAATATAATTATCAATTGATAATTGTCGTGAATACCATCATTAATTTTATGAGTATTTCGCCAGAACACAACATTGTCTTGACTTACCAAATGTGAATTATGACTGGTGCTGTACAATCATTTCCCTAAAGCCTTTCTCATTCAAGGTATTTCTTTGTTTTTCTGGTAATGAACAAAAACGCTTTAAGAAAACACTATTATATTATTTTTTTGTTGCCATTACCACGACACTTTTTTGTTTTTTTTTTTTGTTTTTTATTATCTTACAACACAAACATAAGTGTGGAAACATGTTTTGTTGACTTTCACTTTGGCAAAATCATTTATTTTTGTGAATTAACTGCAGTCAATAGCAATATAAGGTATTTCTTTTATGATTCCAACAAGACCAAAAACAATTTTTAAAAAACCTATAAAGACTCACCTCTTTGGATTGTTTGGTAGCGAACATGTAGTCTCCTTTAATCTGGAAGTCTTTGGCATCTTCGAACAGTATCTTAGCGTTGACCAGGTCTGTAGGGTCGCTAGCACTGAACACAGTGCTTGTGTCGTCCGGCTTCCACCGCTCCATGTAGAAGACCTTCGGAAAACTAGGCCCGGAAGACCAGAAGAACGTCTTCACGAAACTTTGGATCATCTTGAATGTTTTACCGCCGTCTAGCGTCAGATATAGCTAAAGAAACGGAAATGAACATTTGAATTTTTATGGTCTTTTAAAAAACGTTGCATCACTTTAAGATTTTCTCTTGTATTATAGGTATAGGTGCGTTAACAAAAAATCAGACCATGAAAATGTTTGTTCTGTACGGGTATCGAAACCAAGACCCCCAGCGCAGTAGCCAATATCTCAGCCATTGCACCAACACTAATATTCTAGTAATACTATAAATGTGAAAGTCTGTGTGTTTGGATGCACATTTTATCTCAGTAATGCGTTCTTAACGTTCTTGTGGAATAATTTCCGACCTTCTGGCAGGCTGATGGTTAAATTATAAAAATAATACCAGCCTATTATTGTCCAATTGCAGGGTAAAAGCCTCTTCTCATACAATCTGACCCATAGCAGAATGAAAGGAAAGAGTATGCTCTAAATAAACCACTTTAGAAAAAAGATTGATTGCCAGTCACAAATACAAGTACAGTCAACAACAAAAGTCGATTAACAATGTTACTTTTTTATATCATTTAAACAGGCACTAAACACATAATGTACTGGCTTTCGGAATTTCAGGCAATAGCTAAGGGTTTATTATATCTTAATTTTATATTCATTGCGTTTTACTTTTAATATTGTACCTACTTAATAATTAGGATTTAAAAATCATAAATGTCCATCGACTTTTGTTGCTGACTGTACATCCATATATGCATTCAACCATTAAGAATAGTCCTAGCCGTATGACGGTCAAACCGGCGGTGTTTAACCGTATGATTGGTGATATCCCTTCGGCCACGTCCTCAGTTATTGTGCCACTCACAGCCAGACACAACTGCCCCCTAATACACAACTTGTGAATCACGATTCACGAATCGAATCAATAACATACGAGTACATAATAATATGGGTCGCTGGTTTGAAATTGATAGCATTGGCAATTATTTGTTTTTGAATATCGATTCGATATAATAAATTAATGGCAATTCGACAGTCGATTAATTAATTCAAAAATATTATAGTGTGGTATCTTATCGATTGAACAACAATTCGGCTTTTATATACGTATACTAGCTGTCCGCCGCGGTTACACCCGCGTCTTTGGTTACTGCTCCGCTCCCGTAGGTCGTAGAGTGATGGTATATACCCTATAGCCTTCCTCGATAACTAATCTATCCAACACTGAAAGAATTTTTCAAATCGGACCAGTAGTTCCAGAGATTAGCGCGTTCAAACAAACAAACAAACTCTGCAGCTTTATAATATTAGTATAGATGAACTAGCTTCTGCCCGTGACTTCGTCTGCGTCAAAGTTCATATACTATCCCACGAAAACCGTACAGTTTTCCGGGATTAATAGTAGCCTGTATACTTTTCCAGACTATAATGTATGTCTTTGAAAAATTTTATCACGATCCGTCCAGCTGTTCTGGTGTGATTGAGTAACAGACATCCACCCAAACTTTCGCATTTTGAATATTACTAAGAAGTGATAAGCTGAATGGCTGGACTAATTAGATAGGAAATACTTTTAGTCTTTTTTTAAGTGTTATTGGGTTTTTCCATTAGGAATTTCTCAGTAGCAGCCCCAGAGTCTGGATTTGTGCCCGGTTGATGGCAATAGGCTCGCCCCCTATTACATGGGACTTAAACATAACTGGCGAAATGTGGGTGTACCTACTAATGGGTACACCTCTGCCTAACCCTTCGGGGATTACAGGCGTGATGTTATGTTATGTTATGTATACTTTTGGCCGTAAAAAAGATTGTTGTACACTACACTTACTTTTTTGCTGTCAACTTTGTCCAAGATGACGTATTTATCGGGAAACTCCTCGTCGAAAGAGAGCTCGCTGGGGTGGAAGACCAGGTCCGATCGGTGGATGGTGCGCCCATTGTCACTCGTGTAGAACAGTTTCTTATTCGTCGAGTCCATGAATACGCACTGCGAAGAAAAATAGAACATAAACTTACACTCTAAATACTGTGAAGGTTGTGTACCTCTGCAAACTGGCCGAAAAGTTATTCAAACACACAGCCGAATTCTAAAAGGAATTCAAATTTTAAAAATAACCGGCGGTTGGTTTTTTTTTATATCGGGCAGTTGTTTGTACTAGCTCAGAATGTAAGCACGCTGTTTTAAAACGAAATACATACTTTATCTCTCAGATCAAAGAAATAGGCTTTATCTAAAAAATCTAAGGCAGAAACTAGATTAAACATTAAGATGGCTGATTGAAAACTACGAGTTACAAGAAAAGGCGTATTGTACTTATAAAGGCAGTGCCGGACGATGATGATGATTGATGATATTAAAAGAAAGTAGACGAATAGATAAATTCATTTTTTTTTTTAATGTATGTTGTACCTACCTACTTTGACATATATTCATTATCGTTGCTGGCCATCGAAAGCTGGGGTACAACTTCTACATGTACTTACTTAATTAAAAACAGAGGAAACTGTACAGTATGATGACATCATGACTAACCACAGATTCATTGCGATAAATATTAAAATATTTTTTTGCCGTTTTCCGGTATTTTGTACTTTATTGCCAGAATAGCGGAAATTATTGTTAGATTAATCAGGGGGATTAATAATAATGTTTAATTGTGTTTTAGCAAAAACCCAGTTAACAAAAGTCGACATACCTAATTGACTACAAGGGCGGATCCAGGGGGGTATGGTTGGGTTTAAGTTGACCTCTGATATTTTTTCTAATTTAATTGATAAATTAATTAAATATACTTTGTATGAAGGTAAACAAATACATACCTTATAATGACTATGTGCTGTTAATATAATTAGGTAGGTACGTATATGATTATACCTTTGTAAAAAAAAAACTATCATAATATCTGTGTAAAATACTATTTCCTATAATTTGGTTTATTATTGGAATCGAATAAGAGCCTATCCTGACTAGATCTTGAGTAAACGACTCCCCCCACCCCTACCCCCCCGACTTAAAAGCTGGACCCGCCCTTGTTTGACTGGACGGTAGACTCGTCACGTTCCGTCCGCAGTTACTTTCAAGTGTCTACCTACGCTCATGAGGAAAAAGGCGTGAATGCATGTTTGTGTACCAGATTTAGTTAGCGCTAAACGCGATTAGAGCGTACAAAAAAGCTAGCCTGTTATGCGCCGCCTCACACAACACACCTAACTGTAATTTTCACATTTGTAGACTCCTATACAACATAATTTACAGCACACTTAAATTATGGTGCAAACTGTAAACATATGTATGAAATGTAAACATGTGTAATATGTACTGTATACACAAAACATTATTTACTGCATTGTAATGGTAATAAGTATCCAGAATTGGACGCAATGTTTAATAAAGTGTTGGTGTTTAAACCTGGGTGTGAATGACCTGAAGTTTGGTTACCTACCTTTTTTGGCCAGTATTATTATCTCTATAACTTAAAAAAAAAGTAATAACTATTGCAGATACGTTATGTTTGTCATTTAAAGGAATCACATGTTAGAAAATTTTCAAACCTTTTTTTTATTCCTATTGAGTCGCAAGAAAACGCTTATCTTCCTACCCAGTTCTTAGTCATTTTTAGATTATTATCTTATACATATATGTATAGATTAATAAAACAGGCTTTCGTAATAACAATAACTCAGTAAATTTGTATGATAACATGCTATTACCTGGGAGCACCATTCATTCTAAGTAAACCAAATATGTATTTCTTGACATCTACATAAGATAAGTACAATAAACCTACGACTTGACTGCCTCGTTGGTCTAGTGGTTAGTGACCCTGACTGCAAAGCCGGAGGTAGTGGGTTCGATTCCCACCCAGGACAAACTTTGTGTGATGAGCATAATTGTTGGTTCTGTGTCTGGGTGTAATTTATCTATAATATGTATGTATTTATAAATTATATAAGTATGTATATCAGTTGTCTGGTTACCATAACACAAGCTCTGCTTAGCTTGGGATCAGATGGCCGTGTGTGAGTTGTCCCAAGATATTGACTTGATAATTTATGAATGCAAATGTTTGCTGCAATGCCCAAGGTGTCCCTACACATGCACTATGGAGAATATTTAAAACACCACTGATACTGTGATAAATGTGGCCGCTTATTGGAGCCAAGTATTAAAAAAACGAAATAAATGACAACGCATAAGGGATTTACCTAATATCAATTGGAATAGAATAAGATAAATGTGAATACCAGTCTTTATTATATACATATAATAGTAATATTATGTTGTAAAATCATCTCATTACCTTAAGATGATTGATTATAATAAGGAATCACCATATTATTTTTTCAATCGACAATCGCCATGTCTGGTGATTATGATAAAATCTTGTTGGTTCATTCTTATTGGTTTCTAAGACATTTGGTAATAATGCATGAATTGAGTGGTAAAAGTAAATTTATGTTAAGCTATTGACAAAAAAAGTAATAATTATCCCTCCTGGCACAATTAATTATGAATTTCAATTAAACCCATTCATTAAAGTAACAACCTATTTTTATTCAATTCACCTATACTAAATATCAGATTAAAAATACCTAAATAAAGTGTTATCTTTCGATAAACAATGTTATCAATGTTTGTTTTTATATGAATAGGCTCATATACATATTTAAAAGGCAAACAAAAAAATTACAAACGACGTTATTTTGTGGTGTTTGCGAATGAAAGAAAGAGAATGTCTTTTTATTTTGTGCAAACACTATCTCATAAGTTGATAAACATCATGAGCGACAAAAGTAGATTAACACACTCAACTTTCAAAGTATTATTTTTGTTCAGTGACTTATGCAATTATTGATGTTAAGGAATTATTGGAAAAGCGGTGTTCAACGATTTTTGTAAATTTCTGATGTCAAGGTTATTTTGTTCTGTAGTCGTGACAGTACTTATGGAGGACTTTAGTGTTTAGGTGTTTCGTAAATTTGAACGTGTTAATGGACTTCTGTTGCTGACTGTACATAAGTTATTTTATAAAAAAATTGAAATAGAATTCTATTATAGAAATAGGAATGTTCAAAAAATAACTGAGGGTACAACTACTTTGTAGGGTAGGTGTATAAAATACACAACACTCCAAAATTTTAAAGCAAACATTTAATAAGACAAAATAATCTTTAATTACTTGGACATTAATTTGCTATGCGCTGATAGAACAAAATAGCCTCAAGACAAAATAGCCTCAAGACAAAATAAAAAATCTACTAGCAGGTTCTCAAACAAAAAATTAATCAATCTTCTAACTATATAACATATTAAGCAGGAAACACTGTTTAATTAAAAACTACTCAACAAAATGTTAGAAAAATAAATAGGTAGGTATTTAAAGGATAAGATTTAAAATTATTTAACTTCCTTATTACTTAATTGAGTTGTTCAGTTAACTACATGTGGACTAGCAACAACTTGTATTTTATGGGAATTCCCCTACACATAAAGTTCTAAGATGCACAGTCAGAACACATTAGTTGAAAGATAAATACAAACAAATGACACAAAAAAAATATTACCTTGAAAATTCAAAAGTGACTGTAAATGGTCTCATTGCATTGCATAAATGCTTTGACTTTGACTTTGTGTATGTTTTGTATAGATGCAAAATGAGATACACAATATATTTGCAGTCTTATGAGTTAATGAAAGATAAATAAAGAAAAAATACTCACAAACTCGGGATACTTTGGGTGGTTGTAGAACTTATCCAGCTGTGCATAACCACTGTCAGGGGCATCTCCCAATCTGAAGTTCTCTGTCTTATTGGTGAAGTTCTTTCCATAGTCATAGGAAATATAGAGTGCTGATGGTGATACACCTCCTTTGTTCCTAGGAATTGAGTCCCTGGCTAGACAGATGATGACATTAGACCCCTCACCCACCCAATGGACCATCAGCTGCTGATGACTGTCATTTAGATGTGTTGTCTGTGAAAGAAATTACTTTTTAAATTTCTGAATGTAAATTTCACATTTTTGTAACAAGAGAAAGTGTAACTGTAACTCAGTGCTTGTAAAAATTATAACAGCTTGTTAGATTGCAGTGAAATAGAAAGTTTCCTATCTCAAACCATAAAAGAGGATGTGAATTAAAATGTAATTATTATTACATACTCAATAATACCTATTTGTTTTATACTATTGTGTAGTAGATTTTTTTTATTATTAGTAATTAAAGTTATGTGTTCACTTAGCTTGAATTACTAGCTTGGAAAGGCAACTAAATACCCACATTTGAAATTATTCTTGTACCTGATAAAAAAATACCCTCAAAAATGCTTAGTCATTACGACAATTTACGCCTAATTAAAAATAGGAAGCTATGTTTACTACAAAATATAAATAATGTACATGACCTTCTGGGCTGAAACTTCAGTCTTCAGACAAAAGAGGTCGTCATTGTGATATAAATAGTAGAAAGTGAACAAAACAGGATTGCTTAGTATAGTAAACAAAGCGGAATAATACTGACACGAAAAATACGGGTTCTAATAGCATAAATCAAAGTAACAAAGAGGAACAAGCTTATTTAAAAATATAGATATCTATTGGACCATTACCCATGTACTTATGTTTTTCTGAATAGCGGGAGTTGTCAACGTTGTTGCTTCACGTTTTCTCCTTTCAAAACGAGAGCTATCTTCATCGGCGTATCTATTGATAACTTGCAATTTTCCTCTACTCAGCTGCGAATCCTCAGCCACGTACAAAGTATTGCCCGGCGTCCCATACTGACGCAATGAAACAACACACGATATCAAACACACTAAAACAATAAAGCCGATACTACGTCCAAATGCCAACAACATTTTGTGATCACTGCATATCCAAACACATCCAATCGAATCCAATATTTCAATGAAACTAAAAAAATTGCAATGGTTCGAACTGTGTTACTGCGTTGAACAGACAGAGACAAAATCCAAAGCCATCTGAAGTTAGCAGCAAACTGCGAACGAACAGAATAATAGAATCGAAAGAATGAACGAAATGAAGAAACTAAATTATTGACGTCGGGTCGGATGAAAGATGTCACATGAAACTAACCAAGGGTGTCTAATCTCTGTGCTTTGTTCAATGGATCGTATTATACTAACTTATCGATCCAAGTACCGACGATTGAAGATGTTGTATTCTATTACATCCAAATGTAATACCGCGTTTACATTCAGCCGTAGTGAGCAGGGAAGTGGGCAGGACGAGTGTGTAAACGCAATACTTCTCATGCCACTGCCATTGCCACTCGCGCTGCCCGGCGCTCCCCAAAATGGCGGTTTTTTGTGCGGAAGTCAAAGGACCGGCAGCGCGAGCGGCAGTGCGTGTTTACATTCTGCTCCGACGCTCAGTACCATAGAGTAAAGTAATATATCGGATATAGAGAGCCCACTCGCCGACTTTTTTGTAGACCGCAAATGTCAATTGATCAGCAAAATAGCGCCATCTATTAACGCCATCCGCAAACTTTTACGTATGTGTGTGTGAAGGTACTACTGCATGTATGCATGTGTGTGTGTGTAGGTACAGTGAGTTCAGTCCTCTCCACCAAAATATACGCAATATGCAGTAGCAGTAAGTTATAGCAATTAGCTAACACACCTTTGAATAAATGGTTGATATTTAAAAGAATACGTATCGATAGAATTTTATAATTATTTACTCATTTAAAAAAAATAGGTTCAAAATTCTATCGATTCGTATCCTCTCTCTCAACCATTTATGCAAAGGTGGATCAGCTAATTGCTTTAACTTACTGCTACTGCATATTGCGTATATTTTGGTGGAGAGGACTGAACTCAACGTGGATCGGCGGATTAATTTCACGAAGAAATACACAAAAATAGAACGAAAACTACAGACATGCGCATACGCAAGGAGCAGTCGCCATTTTGTGACTTATTTAATCAACCAAATCCAATTTGCTGTGTTGCTAGTAATTGTAATAGTAAGGCATTTTTTATAATATAAACAAATATTTGCAATTAAT
Organism: Hoplodrina blanda; assembly: GCA_949316365.1. Classification (NCBI taxonomy): domain Eukaryota; kingdom Metazoa; phylum Arthropoda; class Insecta; order Lepidoptera; family Noctuidae; genus Hoplodrina; species Hoplodrina blanda. Next base: position 6,414,477 of record OX438589.1, on the reverse strand, counting down.
AGATAAGAACATATTTGCAATTATAAATAAAATCTCTAAATTCAGTTTTAAAACTACTATAATTAATTTATATTATTAACCACAATTTAGAATTCATCGATAGTGTCGCCATCTATGGTGACAATAAGTAACTATTATAATTTGTTTTCGGATGGCGATATCAGATGTCGCATTTTTTAAAAAAAGTTCTATAAATCGGTCACTGTATGGGAGTGTCCTCCCCCTGCTCAGTACTCGCCGAGCGCCTGGAGGAGAAAGACGTTCGTTTAGATCATCGAAAATGCCGTCCGAATGGAGCAATGAGATTACAATAAAATTCTTAGAACTACTGGAAACGGAAAAAGTAATTTGGGATGTTACGGATAAACAATATAAACAGAAACGTAAGGTTCACGACGCGTAGAATTTTTTTTTTTTAAATTTCGATGGATAGATATCATTCACTATCGTCTACGACGAACATTCTTTTTTTGTATTCGTAACCTTTTTAAATATCGAACATAATTATGTATCGCAAAAAGAGACAGCGCGGTCGCTGTAATTATTTCGACGTCTGCCATTGCCGAAACTTGAAAGCGAAGTGAGTGGTAGGGCAGTATGTAAACACACACTTCTCTCGATCCTGCTGCGGCAGTATTTAGGGAATTATTGCCGGCAGCGCGAGGGGCAGCGGCAGGGGCTGAATGTAAATGAGGTATAATTCAATAGAAAAATTAAATTAAATTTTCGCAATGTTTAAATACTTGTTTTAAAATTACCTAGAGGTATAATAATATTAAGCCTAAAAATTCATAATTTTATAAGTAATACTTATACCGCATTCCTTATTAACAAAAAAAGCAAACAGATTCATATTTATTTATATAAATATTATAAAGCTGCAGTGTTTGTTTGTTTGAACGCGCTAATCTCTGGAACTACTGGTCCGATTTGAAAAATTCTTTCAGTGTTAGATAGATTAGTTATCGAGGAAGGCTATAGGCTATATACCATCACGCTACGACCTACGGGAGCGGAGCAGTAACCAAAGACGCGGGTGTAACCGCGGCGGACAGCTATTTATTTATATAGGGACAAGGGACAACAAACAGTTACATGCTACAAAATGCACAAATGTATTTTATGGAAACATTTCTCTGGCGATAGGTTTGGCTTTTTTTTTTTGTAGGTGTTAAAAATCAAGTTTGGCTGGATCAGTAATTGTTAGATCGTGAAATTATATTTCAATGTACCGTCAATGTCGCATAATTACTTTAATTAGTTTCTGGATTTTATTTTTATGTAATACGTTTCGCTCGTTTGCACCAATATTGTTCTGTTTAATTTAATAAAATTGAGTTTTCAATGGCTTCGCTAAAAAAAAATCAAATGTGTGGTTGTTTTTTTATTTATAAAAACGGATATTGGAGGAAAGTGTAAATTATGCCATCTTGATTCGTAGTGTTACCTTTTGTTTTCAAAAAGGTAACACTACGAATTTAGCTAGACTTATTAAAAGGCACCATAAAAACATGGAAATTGTGTTTATGCGTACTTTGAAATTTAATACGATTTTTTCGATACGATCCTCTGTGAAATTGATAAAAAAATCGAGCGGATCGTGTCGGGATCGGATTGAACATCCCTATAAACAAAACCCTAATTTAGAGTTGCCCAACTATCGATAGTTTCCCTATCGATAGATGACCTCGAAAACTAGTAACAATATCGATAGTGCTATCGATATCACAAATTAACTAATACTATTGATTGGAAGCAATACTATCGATAGAATCAATACTATTACATTATAATACTATCAATAGTATCGATTTTTTTAAAGTAATACCTTCGATACTATCGATAGTATCGTTATATTAAATAATAAAAACTGTCAATACTATCGATATTATCGACTATTTTTGTATATCAATACTATTGCCATGCCATGTATCATACTTACTATCGATAGTTTAGCGATAGTCGACTATCGATAGGCAACACTACCCTAATTTATTTTTTTGCTTCGTGCTATAGGACTTCGACTTGTATTTTTATTCTATCTTGCTCCAAGATATAAAATGTGATCGTCTACGATGAACACCATGTATCTATAAACATTACAATTTTATTAGTTAATTAAGCTCTCATTTCCCCATCCATCCATTTCAATTTTCATTAGTTGAACTGTGTACATATGTATTGTATTTTTGCATATTTTTTTAAACTTCAGAATAATTGTATGTTTTATAGCGTGTACACATAAGGCGTTTTAACGCGCGCGCTTTGGTAGGTAACGCGCGTTCTAAGAATAAAGAGGTCTGTCATAGGTGTACACATGCAAGCGCACACTTTTAATTAAGCGCGCATCAGACGCGCGTTGTTAGATTTTCGTTAGAACGCGCGTCGCGTGGGCTTCAGCTGCGCGCTTCAAGATACATGCACGGCCATTATGTCTTACATTTTGATCGCTCGCTTGTGTAGAATGGATGCATATTCACCAAAATCCACGTCCATATACTAAGCCATACCTAACGTTAAACGGATAAACGCCGTACTAAGCACGCTTTCTTTCTTCTTTATCGTGTGGGCACTCAGTAAGGTCTTACGACCCCACACACCCTAGTGTCAGAGTTTCTAAACGCTGTATGTACGCTACCAACGCAACGCGCGCCGAACGCCTAATATGTACTCGCTCTCATACCTATTTTTCCGTGGACTCAGCTCAAAGGATTCTTGAACAATATTATTGCTACTACTATTAGTGAGAGCCACCAACCTTCACATGAGAGGTACCTAGGAGTAACACGATTATACATAAACAACTGTAAGCTTTTAATATTTTTTATTAGTCATAAAATTACAGAACGATGACTTGCTGCTTGGCGGCCTGCTTAGCCTTTAGGCGGACCTGAGCGGCGATTCTGTCAAGATCACGTCTACCCTGAACAGTGAGGATGCGCCCACCATCTTGAACCTTCTCAACCATTTTCAGGGCCTCGAGGGCTTGTAGGGCTTTGCGAGCGATGCTGCCTGATGACCTGGAAAAAAATAAATAATAATAAGACATATTTTTTGAAATAGCATGTAGTTGTTTTGTAAATCCATAAAATATCCAATGTGGAGATTTTATGGATTTAAATGGCTAATAAATAATCAAAATCATAAATATGATAGGGCTGCTCTTTATTTATACTAAGCAAGGCTAGAGAGCTTTTGTTCAAGTGTTGGTGACACCGTTTAAGCGGCTATTTATATGGTAACACCCGCGCAGTTCCCGCTCCTGAAGGGATACTAAATGCTGCCCTAGACAAAATTATATCGTACTAAACTGCCGTAACTTTGACGGGGCAGCGTCGCGTTTCCGCAGCGAAATCGACGAACGCGTACGCTATAATGCAAGAGGTTCGTAAGACTATTGGGAGCCTGTTTAATTAGGTTAGGTTAGGCGGTTGGCCTTAATAACGCATCACTATCTCAGATTTATAATTAACTAGCTTTTGCCCGCGACTTCGTCCGCGTATATGTCGGTTATCGCGGACGCAGACGAAGTCGAAGTCGAAGTCGAATAAAAAGTAGCCTATGTCCTTTGTTGGGGTTCACACTTACCCTGTACCAAATTTCACACAAATCGGTTCAGTAGTTTAGGCGTGAAGAAAAGACAGACAGACAGACAGAAAGACAGACAGACAGAGTTACTTTCGCATTTATAATATTAGTTAGGATAAACTGCTTAAGACTAATCAGACAGATTTCCTAATCATCAAAATTTTATTCCAATTGATATGATCAAGTTAAATAGGCTGACATTATGATTGTAATGGGCTATTAACTCCATTTCAATTTGTTGTGAACCACTGCTACCTTAGTTATCTATGTAGCTTTTTTTTAGAAAATTTATTATGGGGCTTTCAAAGTATTTTAGAAACTCACAAGAATCAGCAGGTCTGCAGGTAGGTAAATAGGCATTAAATAGGACATTAGTGGTCTACAACGAAGGGTTGATTCAATCAACCCTTCGTTTGATTCAATCAAAATTAATTTCAATTATGAACATCTCAATCAACTTGATTGAGATGTTCATAATTAAAATTAATTCTGCCAAAACAAACCAACCAACGGTTTTTGTCATTCTACTGATGATTCATTGAAATTTATTTTAAGCATTTCCAAAATGCTTAAAATAAATTTCAATGAATTAAACTGTTTTTGCTGGAGAGTAATATATTACACTGGGCATATTAACTTAACATTTTTGTTTGTGCATGTGAGTTTGTTTGTAAATAAATACACCCATGATACAGGAGAAATTCCTAGTATAGGGGCATGTTTTTTTTAATATAAAATATAAACAAAAAGACAGAGATTGTGGGTTAGCTCATTTTAGCAGAAATAAGCTCAATTACAAAACTACAAATTAAATGCACATTGCACACTACATAAACAGATTTTATCACAATTTGATACATACTACCACATTGTGTAGACACAAATAAATAGACAAATAGAAAATATCGACCTATCTTGCAAAGTAAAGCAAAGTAATTACAGTCGTGATTCTTTTGAATAAATAAAACAAATGCCTATTCAAAAGTTCAAAGAAAAATGTACACTACCTGCAGAAATGTGAGGGTGTGACTCCGTTGCGTTTGCGACCACCAAAGATCTTGGTGACAGTCTTGACTCCAACAGGGGAACGAATGTAGATGTGACGAAGGATAGCGGCACACCTTACATAGAACCAGTCGGGATCATAAGGAGCCAGTTCCTTGAAACGACCGGTCTTTACAAGGTCCATGTGTTCTGGCACCTTGACCTTGCCTGTCCTGAAAAATCATACATAAAATCATGAAAAAACAGAATGAGAATAAAATTGATTGAAAGTATTTGGTAAATTTTGAGGTATATGCAAGTTCCTTCCATAAAAACAGAAAAGGAAAGGACAATTTACAGAAATTAATGGAAGCTGGTCTAAGAAACAAAGCAACCACACATTTGTTGTCAAAAAGGTATCTTAGCCTTCCTACTGTAACTGTACTATTATAAACGCAAATATTTGTGAGGGTGGATGGATGAATGGATAAGTAATTGTTACTCTTTCACACTTAACTGGCTAAACAGAATTATCGGAAATTTGGCAGATATATTCTCCTTTTTTTAGGTTTGTATATGAAAGTAGGTAGATAGGTAAATAATAAACAAATTTTATCAGCTAGGGATTACCCACTTTCAATTCAAAGTTTGCCTGCTTGCATCTTTAATAATTATTGGAGTTCTACATTCAAATATAATTCAATACGGAGACAGAATTATAATTAATCTAAAAGGTACATCTCCATGAAAATCTCTGTAGAACAACCAACTGATTTTCTTCAAGAAATAATTATTTTAGAAAAGAGGTGCTACTGCTACTTACTTTTTCAGATGGGCAGCGACGGTCTTGACGACCTTGTCCTGTTCAACATCCTTCAATGTGACGGAACGCATCTGAAATAAAATGGGGGAAATGAGATCAAATTTTATTCAGGATATAACCGAACATCACATCACGCCTATATTCATTCCCTGAAAGGTTCAGAAAGTATTCATCCAAAACTATTATTTTATCAGATCTCTAAAGTCATTGGTTGGTTTATTGTCTAAACAATAATCAAAATAGATAGCACAATAGTGTACAAGATATAAACTACGTAGAACACAATGAAATAAGTAAGATTCAACACTAATTTGATCTTTTGATGTTTACTAGACAGCGGGCATTGAAAAGTAAGGTTATGATCAAACGAGTAGTTATTAACGATGAACGATTGCCGTTCACAATTAACTTAAAGAATTAATGATTCCGCCACGATCTTAATATTATTTGAGAACACTAAATCACTCCACTGATTCAATTATTGGTTTAGTACAAAATACAACATGACACTTCATGCGCGTTGCGATGCACTTTCAATTTTGGTTATTTCGCACTCCAAGGGTTAAGACTGGCATATAAATTATACAAATCTTACCTTGGGCTACAAACTTATTAAGCAATAGTAATTTATTATTTTAAATACTATTATTTCACAAATAAACCATGTGGCTTTTCCTAAAAACCCACCTTGCCTTGTGTTGGCAACCGGAAGAAAGAAACTTGAAAATTGAATCAGTGTTGACATCATGAAAATAGAATTTGTACCATTATTTTTTTTTTAACCAGCAGAATAATTTTTATTAATCAAAAGCTGGTCTTCGAAAACTTAAAAACTACCGAAGTAGAAGTAACTAATAGAAAAATCTTTTTAGCATCAATATAATAATCAAAACAAAACAACACCAACCAACCTTTTTTCATGTTTTATCTATTTCATAAAGCAAATTTTAAAAAGCACTTTTTCTTAATTTAGCAGTTTTTACAAAAACTGGCAACATTTGTGATACAAGAGTTTAAAAGTAAGGATAGGATCACACTCTTCAAAAAAAGAAATCGTGAAGAAGAACGTCTATGGTATTTAAAACTAACTATTTGTGGTAAAAAAAAACGAAGGCTATCCCATAGAGCAACACGGGCCACCTGATGGCTATTCCGACAATTTTTTTTTTATTGATATCTATTGAAATAGTATTAATAAAGTCCTATCTTATGGCTCCTCTTCACGATCGGCCATGATGGGCGATTACACGCGAGCACGATCGTGTAGAGGGGCTACTCGCCTATAGTCGCCCATCATCGTCGTTGATTGTCGTCGTGATCGTGGCGAACGGTAACTTTTCGGTTTTTCGGGCACACATCAAAGGGAATCGCTTGAAATTGCGTGCGCGTGCCCACACGATCGCCGATCATTCATTCACCAGAGGACAGCGAGCCGTGCGTACCTAAGTCGCGTCGTTTTTAAGTAGCCAAAAATCTCAAAGTTATAGCAAGACGGATTTTAACTGGTATAGAATCCCTCCAAGTAGTGTCTTGTTTTGCAACTAACGGGGATATTTTTTCAACTAAATAATTAAAATCGCTTAGCGACATGCGAAGAAAGTTTTCAAATTCCCCTGAAGGTTCCGCCAATAGCTCAGAGAGCTGATTATCCATTGAATGTCTGAAACAGATATTTAAAGTACGAACTGGGCAGTAGGATCACATAATAAGTCGTATAGGTATATTTACTTTGTTCTATTACGATGAATGCTCAAACACCACCATCTTCTCTTCTTCCATTTTTTTTTCGCAACTTTTCGTTCAACTACACTGATAAAATGATTGTATACGGAAATCAAATTAATGGTAACTGCAGCTATAACCTCCACGTCCATCTTGAATGCTTGCCGCTTTAATAACGTCAAAATGAAGTAAGCAGGGATAAATCGGTTAATGATCACCGACGATCATGTGGATGCTTGCACGATGATGGTGGCGATTACCTTGCCGATTACAGACGATCAACGAGTGTCGATCACGGCCGATCGTGAAGAGGAGCCATTAATTATAATATTATATCAACCTGATTTCCCTAACCGACTTCTTAAATTTATCGATAATACGTGTCGACAGCTGTTACAGCAACGGTTGAATGCAACTTGTCAATGTAGTTGCATCACGTCGTTACACTGTTATTGTTGCCGGCACGTAACTTGGCAAGAGATTTTCGTAGTGGGGGAAGTTCGCGCATATAAAAATGTATGAAATTGTGCGTGCGCAAACTTCCCCCACTACAAAAACTCTTGCCAACTTACGTGCCGGTAACTGTATGACACAGAAGGTATCTATGTGTGTACGAAATTGTTAGTGTATTGTTATTATTTTTATGTGTTTCGTAGCGACAAACGATTGTTTTCGTGTGGGGCATTGAGCAAGAGTGCGTAGCGCAGATTTCCCACCGCAAAAAATGACAGACTTTTCTGTATTGAAAAAATACGCTATGGCGTCTCCCCTCCGTTCAAGTGGCCCGTGTTGCTCTATGGTTTTAACTTATGTATGGAATATTCGGAGGAATCTCCATTTTCCTATAAATGTTTTCTTGTTGTTTCTGATTTGGATATAAATGACCTAACTAACTAGATTCTTATTGATTATGACTGGAGTGATCAAACAATCATAGATTTATATCAACTAAAATAATAATACATATTTGAAGTCAGTATAGTCGTAGCCTTAAAGACTTAATTGTCTATTGTCCTTAATATTTTTTTTTTTTAAATGTTATATCTGTAGTCTTTGAATTGAGAATTGTCAATTGTCAAAAATTGGAAAATGGCCGCGAAACAAAATCCTATTGTTCAAGAAGGTAAAATTGTTGATAATTAAAGCTTTAGTGAACTTTATGCAATTTGTTTAAGTGTGTAATCAACGCCGTATTATTATAACTGAGTAATTTGTCGTGCGCAGCGTCGCTACTTCAGGGTTTAATGCTTACAAATGCGAGTGTTGTTTCAGAACCGACACCATCTGATGATATTCCTTTGACGTCGTTAGAAGAAAGCTTGTTTAGCTCGGAGAAACTTGATCGTGCTTCTCCAGAATTGTGGCCTGAGCAAAGTATGTTTATTATATTAATGTTAATCACTACAAAACGTATGAAAATTATCAAAAACAAATAATAAGTTTTCAAAAATCGCGCGAAACATATTTGAGTTTGTAATGTTGTCATTCCGTTCTTCATGATTTTGATTTCATTTTGTTTTGGTATTTCGGTTAGAAACGACCAGTTTTTAAACTTAATTTGCAATGAGCGACTATAATGTAAATGTAGTGAATACTGACGATGGATCGCAATGTTCTACTTCATCATTTGCAGTTCCTGGAGTGTCGGAATTCGCCCCCCTGCCGAGCAACAACCAGTCTCCTCCATCATGGAGCAGAGGAGCCACCAAGGAGGATTATAACTACATGCAGCGTAAGCCTTTTTTATTGGGCTTCATTCCTTCAGATTTATAATTTTATTATTTTTGTATTACCGATTCTCAACTTATTTGAAGCAGAAACTGACAACTTGGTCTAAATTTGTTTAAAATTACTTAATCTATTTAGATGTTTGTCTGCTGAACTATAATTTCCTTAAATTTAATTTCACCACCACATTAGTCCTTTATCAAAACTAGGTTGAGTTATTTCAGATTTTAGTTTTATCAAGACTAGGTCGACTTTAGGCTTTCAGACTTTAGATTTACTAAATTAATAATTTTCAGAATTGGGGTCGCTGTCTACAAGTGGTCTGATCATGGAAGTCAAGAAGCTCCATGACCTCGCTTACCAACTTGGGCTAGAAGAGGCTAAGGAGATGACAAGAGGGAAATATTTAAATATATTTTCCTCAAGGCGGCAGCGGTAGTGTCATAATAATTATTATAGGTAATAATTAAGATTTATTTAAAGCTATAAATCCACTCTAAAATGAAAACCAATGTAATTTTTAAACCTTTATTATGTAAAAAACTTGTTATGGGACACCTACAATATAAATTAGTAGACGCTAATAAACTAATTTAAGTTTACAAAGTTTTTAACTGAAATATCACTTGCACTAGGTTTTGTTGATATTTCGCAATTTGCCACAATAGCCTCCAACAAGTATGGATCAATCATTAGTGCGAATGCTTACAATCTGTCCACAAACCTTACTTTCAGTGCCTTATTAGGTCTCGATATAAAAGTTCTTGTTGATCCAATATCTCCATAATGATACTCAAGTTTATATTTTTTAATAATCTGAAAGACAAAGAAAACTTGAAACATTGCTTTTTCTTGTTGCCACATGTCTCATACAGATTGTTTAAACAAAATTCTATTCCTGAACTTTGTAATAATTTTCAAACCTAATTCACTTGAGAGAGGTCCTAAAAGTCTCAAATAATTAACACAACATAGTGAATCTCAGTTGGTAAATATGTTACACACTATGTGTGTGTAACATATTCTGTTGCTAAATCAATGAAAATGTTTACCAATTATAAAAGTAGTATCATAATGCCTTATAACGTAAATAACATTTTTAAATGGTTCATCTCTAATTACCCTGATAGTCAGCAGAGATAGCATAGTTTCTGCAATGTTTTGGCCCAAGCACTTCCGGGCACCAAAGCCAAATGGTATGGAAGCAAACGCATGATACTCTTTAGCATCCCCCTTCAACCACCGCTCGGGGTAAAATACTCTTGCATCTTCATAGTTTCCTTCTTTAAGGGATGCATCTTGTGTAGACATGATAATTAGAGTACCACGAGGTATACTGTAAATAGAAATATCAAGGATTTTCTGATTGGGTAGTTGACATCATCATCAAGGCAAAACTTAAAAAAAAAATGCACTTTATTTCAGCTGAAACCTGTAATAGTTAGTCAATTGAGCTGTAAATAAATGACGTCACAGTTCGATATTGCCATTCAAAATCAATGAGGGAATCGCGTTTTTTTTGACAGTGCATAAAAATATTAGGTACGTGAATTGATTGGTGTAGTCAACCACCCAATTATTTTTAACAGACGGTATGCTTAATCTAACACTAAACCAACAATGAAAGAAGGATATGTATATGAAACTGTTCTTACTTGTATCTGTCAATAGTTATATTTCGTGGCAGAATCCTTGTCAACACTGGGATCGGTGGAGCTAATCTGAAAAATACAGAAAATTATGTAAGGTGCTTGTGTAGTGATAGCCTCTAAGGTACAACTATGTTATTTTGCTACTTACCTCAAAGACTCCTTTATACATGCTTGAAGATAAGGTGTCCCTTTGGTGATCTTTGTTATATCGTTAATGTCCAAACTGGGACTGATTTCATCTATCTCACTGAATAATATTTTTTGTGCTCTTTGATACTTGGCTAGGTAATATAAAAGGAAAGACATTGAAGAAGTAATCTGCAAAGAAAAATATTTTTATGATTATTTGCTATACTAAGATATTCACAACAGCCCAATCATTATTATCAACATTCCTAACATTTGTTAGGGATGTTGATCCCTAGACACTTTTGATGTGTATAGTAGCCATAAGATAACAAACAGTTTCGTGTTAAACTTTAAAAAAATGCGCTTAAAAGAACAAAAATTTTCTTCAGTCAATCTACTATACATAAACATAAAAATCAATTGCTGCTTGTTAGTCTCGCTAAAACTCGAAAACGGCTGGGCCGATTTAGCTGATTTTGGTTTTGAAATGTTCGTGGAGGTCTAGGGAAGGTTTAAACTGTGAGAAAATATGGGGTAGGGGTAGGGTAGGGGCAGGATACCACGCGAACGAAGTCCCTAAAAACAGCCCTTTTAATATGAAGTCGGTCTCAAGGGTAGTGGTAGGTTAGGCGTAGGGTAGGATAGGGGTAGGGTTGGGATAGGGTAGGGGGTAGGGTAAGGCAGGGGTAGGGTAGGGGTATTGGTAGTGTTGGATACCACGCGAACGAAGTCGCGGCGGGTCAGCTAGTCTAAAATATAAAAACAAGTATGACCTACATACATTTTAAAATTATTTGAATTGTAAGCAATTATGTAATGGTCATCAAAATTGAGCAGAACATGGACTTTAAGAGTCTGGAAGTATATAGAATGATCTTACAGTGTTTACTCCAATTAGAAGCATGTCCATAATAATTGTGACAATATCCTCGGCATTCATCTTGTCTTCTCCCATAAGCATTGCATTGATCAAAGAGTTTTTATCTGTAGAAAAATATAGCATTTTGAAGAGAGCTCTTTAGTGGTACAAAAACCGGCCAAGTGCGAGTCGGACTCGCATCCGAACGGTTTCGTACCACCATACGATAAACAGGTCTCTTGTATGGGAACCCCCCTTGCATTTTTAACTTTTATTTATTATTATTATTTGTTGGTGTAGCGGCGTATTTACACACCAGTAAGATATAATAAACTTGAAGACGTTGTTCACGCGCACTCTCTGGAACCACCAGTCCAATCCTAAATATTTTTTAGTTAATAGGAAGCAATGTTATCTCTGAGTGCTATTATACTACATATCTCAGTTACAAGGTACTGTGCTACATTTTATGTTAATAAAATAAGGCGGACGAAGTTAGCTAGAAGTTAGTACTAAACAAAATTTTAACACTTACACTTAAAATCAGATGGAATTGCATCCTTATTTCTTAAAAAAATTGCTTGTTCCACTTCTATAACATGCTTTCCAATCAAACTGTAAAACAAAAGCACTTTTAAAAACCTCCTAACAGATAGACACCGGGTCCCAGTAAGGTAATGCTCTTAAGCCAGGCACAGTAAAGGTGTCGTCATAATATAAACGTTATTCTTGTATGATAAGGTTCATATTCTAATAGGCATGTTATTATGAAAAAGCGTTTTTTCCTATACGAAAAAGGTCGTCATGCAAATTGCAAATTCCTATTCTGCTCGGATTTCCGTAGGTACTATGAACCGCATGAATGTCGTAACAATTTGATGTTGACAACGCTCTAAGGCCCGCCATAGACGGACCGCATCTTGCGGTCGCGTTAAAGTCGTACACGACCGCATAATGCAGTCGACTACGACTGCTTGGAGCAGTTGTGTTCGACCGCAAAATAATACTGATGCGCGTTCATTTACAAGATGGATTTCGATGAAGAAACACTGGAGTGGCGCGCGGTCGGCAGCAACCGCTTGTAGCGGTCCGTGTATGGTGGGTCCGGCAGCTCAGCAGTCGACCACACGGCGAAACTGGACCGCAGAGCGACTGCTCCGACCGCTCAGGAACTGCTCGAGTCCGTGTATTGCGGATATGAATTTAGTATGGAAACTGCAGATCGCCGTGCGGCGACCGCATCTTGCAGTCGGTCTCGACTGCTAGATGCGGTCCGTCTATGGCGGGCCTTAGGCCGCTATCACACGGACTGCACCACAACAACCGCACGCAGTCTCTATGTATATTCAACTGCGTGCAGTTGTACGTTCGACTTCATGCAGTCATGATACCAACTGCACGCGGTCGGCTGCAGTCGAGAGAAGACTGCGTGCGGTTGTTGTGGTGCAGTCCGTGTGATAGCGGCCTTAGTCGAGGCGTTACGGGTTTACGGGCGTTTTTCCTTTACGCAAGTGTTACTACCGTCAAGCGGTTGACTGTAGGTATTTCCTGAATTTAATTAGCATTTAATTTGATAGTACATACTTATCTAAGCTGTCGCAGTATTTCACCAAAGAATTCCAAGTAGGTGTCGCGAACAATTTCCAGAAATGAAGACCGGATTCGCACTTGATGATAGCATCAGTAGCTTTCTCCAAGCTGTGGTATAGCCATGACATGTCGCATTGACTATAGACGAGCTCCGTGTCCAACATGGTGAATCTTTTCGAGAATAATATTAATCCTGGAAAGTAAGTACCTACATAAGTAGAGCCAGACGCGATCTTGTGGGGAAGTTAGTAGTTTTGGTCAAAAACATAGAATATTTTGTCGCGTACCACCATTGGCACGCCATTGGTTTGCCATCCCTGCACTAGGCCATCACGGCGTTCTTCCTTCTTCTGCAATACTGCTTAAGTCGGGTAAAAAAAAAAATCTGATGGAGGATGGAGTTAATCCCCCAAAAACATTAAGTTTGTAAGCCAAATTGAACGCTTTAAATCTTGGATTTAATGCTATGTATGCAAGTAGGCAGGTTCTCAGGAAAAACTGTCGAAAAATGAGGATCTTACCCATACAGTCAAACGCCCATTTGTGGAGCTCTTTATAGAGGTCTTTTGGTACCTCATCTTGATAGTTTCGCAAGTTAAATATTTTCTGTGTAAAATTTTCGCACACATCGTTGATTCCAAACAAATGATGTGTAATCGAATCATGTAGAGGACTTAATACTGCTGCTCGTTGGCGACTCCATTGTTCGCCTTGACTGTAATTTTAAAAGTTTTAGGAGTTCGAAAAAGTTGTTTTTAAAGTTCGAAAATGTAGGAAAATGAAGCAACCACTTGTGTCTTTTCACAGACATGTACATGAAACTTCTTAAATAAATTTTAAATGAATGTAATCCAAAGTGTATTTGGACAGCTTTTAGAGATGCAGTAAGTGAAACTTGCCAGTTTATAGCATAATGATCGATTATATGAGTAAAAGCTGCCATATACGTACAAACACTTTTCCATGCAAGATACTGTAGGTAAAGGACAGTAAAGGTCAGGGATAAGGTTGTGCATGTCAATGGAACGACTGTCGCCCGTCGCCAGCAGACGCTGACCAAAAGACGGACATACAAGTTTCGCTCGTCTGTATCTGTAATCTTTTCCTAATTCAAACAATAAATTAACTCACATGGAATACAATCCACCATAAATAATGTTTCTGTATTGCAACCTGTATTTCTCCAAAGAGTCCAAGGTTGACCTTATGGGGTAATTGCCCTCCATGGTGTAGACTTTTTGAATATGTTCCGGGTGGTTTATGAAGACTATGTCTCCACCGACAGGACTAACAAAACGAACCACAGGCCCATACTCGTCAAAGAGGGCTGAAAGATTCTTCAGTGGCTTTTTAGTGTTCATATATGTACCTGTAAAAGAACTAGCATTTTTATTCTGATACTTAAAAGGAGTAAACGACCCTCTGACTAATAAGAAATAGTAATTTAAAAATACGTACCCACATTAAGTGCCAACGTCAGCATACCTACTGTAAGTTGAGTACCCACTTCTGAAATGTACTGGCGAAAATTGGAAATATATTTGAAAGCTCTGGGACCAGGTACTTGCTCGAATGATAACACAATGGGTTCTTTATTTAACATCATTGGCATTACCCGCGCTGCTGTTAATATCTCATTCATAGGAGCTTTAGGAGATTCTGATATACCAACAGAAGCTTTGCGTGTCTTGACGGCGTTTAGTTCTTGAGATAATTTCGTACTATCAAATACAGTTTTTTCGTAACATCTTCTCTGGATGTTAACCAATCCTAATCTCACGTATGGTTGAATATTTCGGAATTGATTTAGGTACATTTTTTGTTAAATCTATTGTATCTACCACTTTTTACCTTTTACTTAAATACCGAGAAAATATTTACCTTTACCGAGTGTCGGTTTTTTGACAAACTAAAACAATGGAAAGTTGAATTTATTTGAATTTGGCGCCCGATAAACATGTCTATGATTAAAAAATTGTGGTTAAAATAATAAAGTAAATCATTATGGTAAATTAATTATAATCCGATTAAGATTTTTAGGAGTAGAATAAACATACCTATAATAAGCAAATATTAAATAGACTGTTTTAATTTAATGATAATTTTAAGTCTACAGAGAATAAAAGAACCAGATAAGTTGAAAATAATATGTTGGATTGTTTCTGAACGAAAAATTTAGTGTTGCCATCCGAAAATCGTTCCAGTTTTGGTAGATTCATAGAGTACAGTAATTATCGGATAGATTGGGTATTATAATGTCGATTTATAGGACCTTTAAAATTGACCTGAGTGAAAAATCATTGAAAAGAAAATAGAAAAAAAAATTATATAGCAAAAGTTAAGTACCCTTCACTATAATAAGAATTTAGTTGGAATAATCAAACTTTTTATCCGATTATGGTATATTTTGTAAACCGAATACACCATGCTTGGAATAAACTCTAATCTAGTAATCTGTCAAAAACTCGATTTGTCGCTTGAGCGAAGATTAGCGAAGCGAGTGAGCGAGCGGCGAGCGAGCTAAACTGGTAGATGGCGGGAGTGATCTCGTGTGATATAACTGTGTTAGATTAGTTTTTAAATTGTAGTGTTTAATTTTTAGAATAGTTATTAAAATGACTAGGTAAGCTATTTGTCACTGATTTTAGTCTCCCTTGCGTTCCTAAAAATAACCTGTGTCGTGATTTATGGTACTAAAATGAAGCGCAATGTCCGTCCGTAATATCATGCGATTTTACCAATAAAAGAATACGTTTGCCTTTTCAGAGCTAAAATAGAACTCGGCGACGTAACCCCACATAATATAAAGCAACTGAAGAAGTTAAACACAGTCGTATTTCCAGTGTCTTACAACGATAAATTCTACAAAGATGTTTTAGAAGCAGGTGAACTGGCCAAGTTAGCATATTATAATGATATCGTGGTGGGAGCAGTGTGCTGTAGAATAGACACGTCGGAGAACTCGCGGAGACTTTATATTATGACCTTGGGTTGCTTGTACCCATACAGAAGACTAGGCATTGGTACTCTTATGGTGGAACATGTGCTCAAGTATGTTGAACAGGATGGCAATTTCGACAGCATTTTCTTGTAAGTACACTTTATAATGCCATTATTGATTCTGAAAGGTATTTTTCATGCATTTTATATGATTTTGTTATGTGTATTTATAGATTGAAGGTTATGAATCTTTACAAGTAGGTAGGTACTGCTAACCAAGTCATTGTCACATTTTATATCATGTTTATCAGTTTATATACCCACATAAACATGGCCAGAGCAGTTAAATGGGATTTCACTTATCAGTAAATTGATTCTTGTAGAAGCAATCTAACTTGAAATTAATGGACCTATTATGCCACAATATGCCATTAGGCCATCCACCTGAATTATGTCAAGGACATGCCCGCACAGATTCATTAGATTAAAGATAGAAAACCATAACAAAGCTTTCTATTTAATTCAAATGGATTTTTTACAGACTAAATAATTAAATCATGAAAATTATTAGATTGAACATTACCTCCAGCTATATCTTTACTATGTAATTTCAAAATAAATATAGGTACCTATTATATTAATAAAAAAGCAAGTTATCATTTTAAGTTTACTCATCTTATTATAGAGAGTTTAGCTTTGAACTCAACAATAAGATGAGTGCTTATTAGAATACAATGCCTCTATCACCATGGAACTAATGAGTTTATGATATTAAAGACTATTTCATTATGCTCATTCAAAATGCTCTAACAAAACCACTTCTTAGTTAAGACTAATAGTCAATGGCCATTAAACCCTTTCTTAGTGCAATGATTTGCATAATATGGTTAAAGGTGGTTACTTAACTATTATTGTATAAAAACCATTGCGGCAATACTAAATGTTGTCCCATGAATCCAGCTAGCAAACACTACTTTGCAGACTGGCATATCTTCTCATGACAACACTCTTTTTATAAATACTGAATGCCTATAATATATGAGTAATTATTCTCTCTGCTTCTAAGGCAGTAAAGATGTTAATGTTCACTGCTGGATTAAAGCATTAGAAAAATACAAAGTGCAATATGATATAATATAGAAATTAACTAAAGTAACTGTCTGTCTATTATACTTTCACGATTAAAACAACTAAACCAATTTTGATGGAATTTGGTATGAATCTCAAAGAGGACATAGACTACAACGAAAGTCATGGGCAAAAGCTATTAGGTAGATTTTATATTTTTGTGGAATTACATGTCTGTTTATTAACTTAAGCTGTCTCCTTTCTGTTTTGTGATGAGCTAAGCTACACATCAATTGATTGACACATTCACAAACTGGACAGTTCCACTTAAATGGTTCTTTCCTCAAATTACCATTTCAGACATCAGTCTCCACAGTTCTAAAACAATCTAATCACCATGATGTCTGAACTTTTCTGATCTCTTGATTATTTTTCTGTTTCTTTTCAGAATAGATTAATAGGAAACTCTGAATATATCTAGCTTAAAAATATTTAATGTGTAAATGTGTTAGTTATTACCTAACTCAATTTACAAAATAAATATCATTCAGTCAATCCAGTCCCATAAACACAACAAGCTAATTTTTATGTACCAGTAAGTTTATATATCAACCATATCCATGCTCCAATTGACTCCTAAGATACTTGACTTAAATTGATACACAACCACTGCTCAATCTATTAATCAACTCAACCTATCACAGTTTAGATCTGCATGTTAGGCATTTACATACTACATGTACACATTCTCCAGTTATTTTATAAAGGGCCGCTATGGACTATTATCACTTATACTTACATGTATATCTGCTAGGTCCATGCTGACATACAATAGTAGGTAACTCAGGATTTCTTTTTGTGGAATGGAGTATTATAATAATTAATTTGTCCTCATAAGGTTATTTTTATTAGAATGCTGAGCCAGTTATGGTGATCTTGGTAAACCTATCTATTTACAATGCTGTAATAGATGATGAGCCAGTTCATTGGCATCTCTATTTTAGGATGAAATGAAGTGCTGTGATAATTGTTGTCAACTATGTGGACTCTGATGATAAGCTATAATAAAAATAATCTTTTTATCTTTCAGGCATGTCCAAGTAAACAATGAAGGCGCAATAGACTTTTATAAGAAGTTCGGATTCGAGATTGTCGAGACTAAAGAGCACTACTACAAGAGGATAGAACCAGCCGATGCACACGTGCTACAGAAAACGATCAGACAACCACAACCTTCCGTACCTTTACTCAACGGCACCGTACCACATGCAAAAACCAATGGACACGATTGAATACACAACCTCACTCAAAACTTGTACTTGTAAAAGCCTCAACTTGGTTGTTAAAATGTGAAACAAGTGATAACATAATGTGTAAGAATCATAATAAAAACACTGTGTGCATACAGGATTGATTTACATTAAGATATATTTGTAACGGATGGGTTAATCAATAAGTTGTGGTTGTGGACGCATGAGGCCATAAATATAGTACTAGAAATGACTGATATTCCACTCAGTATCATAATGTTGTACAGAATATGTTCATAATAACGCATGCATATTTAATAAATGTATTGACTACATTACAATATGCATTACAGTCTAGTACTTTTTACAAGTGACTCTATGACTTATAAAATAGCATTCAACTTGTAAATTAACTCTTTTCATGATTTGAATAAGTATATTATTATGTAAAGTAATGGATAATGCTTAGCTCTAGACATTCTTCTAACTATATCGACATTAAAATTTCTGTCAGTTTTTTACTATACTTGTATATTGTGGTATTTAATAATGTAGTCATGAACTCCCTGTTTATAAATTGAAATGTTCTCGAATTTAGAACGGAAGTGTTAATAATCACCTCGCAATTAATTGGTATTTCATATCAATGCATTTGTGTTTCAAGCAATGAGGAAAGTGAGGATTTTGATAAACTGTAGTATTGAACTAAACATTTTTTATCGACGCTTATTCTTTGCACGACAAAAATAAATTTTATTTAGTGAATGTTGAGTTGTACTGAAATTTTTGTTTTGTTAAGATTTTTACATGGTCTAATAGATAAATAAAGTTTTTATTTCTAAATGGCATCTGTAAGTAGTCATTGTATCATAATATTGTTACCAAAAAGTCAATTGTCGACCCCCTATCAAGTCTTCTCTGTAAACAATAACGTTTGTTAAACATCATGTTCACTGCAACCTTAGCATTATTAGTATAATAAACATGATTAACATTTTATGATGTTTCATTTCATTATAATTTGCGTTTTGTTTATTTAAAAGATATTATCATATCAGACATGGTATTTTCTAGCTTAGTAAGTACTGTTTTGATCAAAATCTATGTGCGCAATTTTCCCCATCGTCATATTCCTTATCATATACATATATATCATATCCTATCATATCCCATATATACAGTACAGTTATTTCAATGTACAAATATATTCGACCTATGTAAATAAGATTTCCATTGTCAAGAATGTAAATAGGTCACGTGAATTATTGAAAATGGTTATTTGAAAGCCATAAGTCTATTATATTGTCGGAGAATGCTCCAAATTCGGGTGAAGGATCGCTATTGTCACGTCACGCATTCACAAACGATAGAAATAACTGGGTCACCGCACGACAAGCAGCCGCAAGATTTTATGAGCCTAAAAACATGATAAAATTTAATTACAATTCTTTTGATCGTTGCGTGACCTTTATATACCAATTAATGCAGGAAATACCTATTGCTAGTCAATACCTATTATTTTAGGAAATTATCTGCGAAACTTTTAACTAATCACTCATGCAAAATTATCTCTACATAGTATAAAACAAAGTCGCTGCCCGCTGCTTAGATCTTTTAAACTTCGCAAAGGATTTTAATGCAGTTTTCATTAATAGTTAAAGTAATTCAAAAGGAAGTTTTATGTATCTACATTGCGCATTACACACGTGCGAAGCTAGGTCGTTTCTAAGTTCTAGTTAGTTGCAATACTGTACTGAAAAACTTGGGTTAGTAATTTAGTAACAAACATGACATGTTTTGCATTCATTTATTGAAATAACATAAGACATTGTACAATATTGTCATTATTGACTAGTTGGTATATTTTCACTATGGACAATAGACCATAACTATTTCGTTAGTGATTATAATTTAACATCTATATCCATTTCCATAAGGCCTAATTTCAAGTGTCCATCTATTATAATCACCGATAAATTTATGTAGGTAGAGATATTATTAACAATAAAATATTGCAAGTTTTTAATAATTTCATATCTTTATGGATACTTTTATTTCTATAAAAATATTGTTAAATACATTTTTATATTACATTTTCATAAATACACAAAAACAGACAACATTATATTACATGATGTACTTATTATTCGTGTTTTAGAATACTGTTAGTTATGCTTTCGAAAAGCTTCAATTCGCTATCACAGACACAGTTTATCTTTGCATTCTTATTGCATCTAACTTTGTAACTCGGTTGATACATTGACAAATACTAAGCCGAAGCTAGAGAGCGAATTTTGAATTACGAACATCGATATGCTAGAAGGCATTTTTGAAACGAAAGTTGTACCCAAGGGACAGGTGCACAAAATGCAAAGAAAACTTTAATCACCTAGACATTGACAATATGGATATTTTTAATATATAAACATTCAAAGCAACAAGTCGGTACACTTCTACTGTATAATCAGATTCCAAAGATATTTAAAGAAAACATTTAGTATCTTATACCATAACAAAATATTAGGCATATTCTAAAGCTATGCGTTCTCTATGACTACTAGCTACAGAATCTTGAGATTTAAGATTGTTGCAGTACACACTAACATTCTAGCTCAACTAAGAAAATGATAAAATTGAACACAGCTGTGGAAAAAATGCTTTACGTAATAACATTGAAAAAAGCTCACAGTAATTTCCATCTGACGAATTCCTTGGCCGGATGGTTAATGATAAGATCTGTCAACAACTGACTGCTTCATTTATACAACCAAGTGTATGTCTCTTGAAATTTAAATATTACATATAAAATACGTATTCATTTCACAAAATAAATTTATCAAAAATATACAACGAAGAATTGAGCATTCCATGTTTCGACGATTTTTATTTGATGATATAAGTATGGTCCATACTGTTTATTCCAAAGTAATAGGGACTGAGGATCAATAGCTTTTAGAAAAAGGAAGGAGTTAAAATCTAAATAAATTAATATTTCTCAAGCCTTGAAAATAAAGATACATTAGTTTAAAGCAAAATAACTTTGGTGCTACTAGAGTGTATTTTATCTAGTGTTAGTAAAGTGTGTTTTCTGCAGTATTGCAGGTAAAATAAATTTGACAAAGAATGAAATGCTGAACTAGACAATTCCAACAGCAATTCAATAATAATATTATTAACTTTTAAATTTTCTTATGTATGCCACGCCATAATGATAAGTTAGACTGTTTATTGCCAAACAACCTTAATAAAAAGTTAGTTTGTTTTAATATTGCCAAATAAATAAAACCTTGTTGATAATAAATTAAAAAATAACCAATAACTTCTTAAGACATAGCTGCGGATGATAATATCATGCAAGTTACAATACATGTGCAGGACGGCCTAGAATCGGTTACACGCAATGCGTGTGCGGCATTCGCACACGCGTTGCTCTGATAAACATGGCGCGCCCCTCCATATGACTATTTCAATGTGTATACATAGATAGTCACATTTTTACGAAAGAGTTTTATATAGTTGTAATGTATTCGTCTTCAGTAGCAGGTCGGCAGATTTGTTGGTCAACTAGTCATAACTAGCCGACCGCGCAAGACAACGGACGTGTCTTATTCATAAAGTACGTCAGTGCAGCGCCATTCTAATAATTATTATGAGTAATTAATGACGCCGCTCGTCGAGCAACAAATCGCTGAATTTATTTTTGTTTGAAAGCCGTCTCAGTACTCACATGCGTTGTGAGTCTTTGTGACGCTTTGTAAATACTTTAAAACGTTTTGAATTTTGGCGGGGCACGCCATGTTATCGTAGTTTATCTCTAATGCCCTACGTAATAATCCGCAGTAAAACAATAAACTACTTAAATAAAAAGATTTTAACCTCAATAACAATTAAGTGAAGAACCTTACTTTAAAATATTAATAAAAACACAATCACTGACACTCCTATACAATAAATAGATAAAGCTTTATTACAACACAATGATTGAATTGACCAATTAAATAAAGTTCACAACACTAGCGAGGGAAAATGGAGAAATATAAAGATAATATAAATAGTTAATAAATATTATACATAAATTTTAACTAAATGCATTTCCCGTTTGGTGTTATCACATCTGGCAACATTGTAACAGATAATGTCAACTAAAACAATGTTGCCATAAAATTAATACAGAATAGTGATGAAAATTAAACAAAAAAAACATAAATATAGAATCACATGGTAATCGTAAGTAACTAGATAAAGTTTGCAATTCAGATTCTCTTTCAAACGTTTATCATAAGGGTTAAAAAGTATATTTCAGCCCAATCTATTTGTGATTTACGTAGTTAATAATACGTATCTACTGTAGTTTGTTAACTAAAATACTGAACTATAGATTGCACATCATACAATACTGCACCGTCGGTACAAACATCAACACAGCTCGGTAAAAAATTACATAGTTAGTAGGACGAAGTGTTAGTTTCAGCGCATGTTTTAAACATTATCATATTCTTACAATATTAATTACCTTATTTAAATTGACATTACCATTCTGGAATTTGGCATTATTTAATACATTAGGAATTTCAATCTTTATTACAGTTAATAAGTGTTTATTTAAAGTTTCATTTTATTACATTAAAAATTTCAAATTGGTACGTTTCTGATATTATTTAGCGAATATTCGCTTACTTAAACGCCGATACCGGACATATAGTATCTTCTAACGCATGACCATATTTGTACTGTTAACTTTAACGAAATTCGTGAGACTAATTCGTCACAAATTGGTCAGAGCGAAACATTACGCGAATAGACGATTTATCTTGAAATCTAAAAGTTCCAAGAATTTGTACAAGCATTTTTTACATTTATATCTACCGTAAGAGTGATAGGAAACTCTTTTTTTTAAACAAGCTTATAATCGACTAATTGGTCGACATTGCATTGAGCTTGACGAATAAATAGTTAAGTAGTCGATTCTGCTTACAGAGACAATTGCCAATTAAAGATTAATCGACTAAATATTAAGTTGTTGATGCTGTTTAGCACTTACCGCGATATTCACTTCACATTCACGCGACTAAGTCGATTAGAGAGTTTAGTAAGAATCGATACGATAATCGATTGTTTCATCGTTTGAGTCCATATTTGTCGCGTATAGTTGACCTACTAACTTTCCCGCTGTGCTTACGTCTGTTAGGCTCAGGCACGTACTAAAGCCTACTCTACGAACGACAGCAGAGGCCGCACATTCATAATTGCTCGTTCTCCCTTCCACCTGCACTGTTCTCGAGGTCGAAGAGCTGTTTGATGCGTTCGATGCACAGCTTTGAACCTTCGTTCGCTTCTTTGGCCATCTGGAGAAAGTACGAAATTGTTCGTAAAAAAAAATGTTATTTGTTCTTTTACAATATACTTTTGACAAAACTGGCAATACTGAAAAGAGAAATACAATTTCCGGTTTCTGTATTTAAATCTCAATTTAAATAATGTTCAGGATCGCCTGAACGCCGCAAATTGAACACTCAGTACTTGTTTTGGAAGCAAACGGCGGCGAGGACTATTTGGGAGCTGGCTTCTTATTTTCTTATGTGCAGGTGTTTCTCTATGAGTATCAAAACTGAACTGTGTGGTCGAGAAAACTCGTCCTCAAGTTAACTTCAACATGCATTCAGAATTGTGGAGTAGGTTCGAGTAACTTACAAGTGAAAAGTTAAGGAATCCGTGAGGCAATCCCTCCAATACTTCAATGCCGACTTTGTTGCCAAGTTTCTTCAGCTTCTTGGCGAACATCACGCAGTCATCCAAACATGGGTCCAAATGTACCGTCTGTAATAAGTAATAATTTTGTTGGATAAGAGTCACAGTAGTATTTATCATATAAATGCTCCGCGGAACTATTTACGCGGCACGCATTTACATTCAACTCTATACCTGTTATTTTTAGTTCATTATCCTAACTTCCTAACTAATATTATAAATGTGAAAGTAACTCTGTCTGTCTGTCTGTCTTTTCTTCACGCCTAAACTACTGAACCGATTTGTGTGAAATTTGGCACAGGGTAAGTGTGAACCCCAACAAAGGACATAGGCTACTTTTTATTCGACTTCGACTTCGTCTGCGTCCGCGATAACCGACATATACGCGGACGAAGTCGCGGGCAAAAGCTAGTCAATTAATAAATGAAAGCTACTCGAGCATATAGTTTGTTTGCACTAACACTAAAAGCAAGTCAGCAGACAGAGATACATACTAATAAAACAACAGACACGGGCGCATAATGATTCTTAGCTGATAGCCCTAGGAGCTTGAAACTGAATTAGAGATCTGGACAGCTGGAGGCACTTGTTATGATAGGGTAGATGACACCACCAATCAATTGACGTACTTTTTATGACCTGTCAAAACGCTATTCTCCCATAGATTTTGTATGGTGTAAATAACTATGACGTCACTTTTGAGTAGACTCAATTGACTAACTATTTATTAATTTGAAAGCAGTTAAAAATCCAATTTTACAGTGATTTGAAAATTAATCAGGTTTTCAGGGCCTAAATAAAGTGTCTCTTTATAGAAGTTATGTCTTGGAATTATTGGTTAATAGTGTCATCTACCCAATTACAATAACGTTTATAAGGATTCTTTCAATTTATGCGGTTGCTGCTGGACTGCCGCAGGACTCTAGCAGTCCCTTTGTCGGAATGCACACCGACGGTTATCTTTTTCATACAGTTGACATGTATTGTGACGATTGTCGTCCTGCCTTTGTGCGCGCGCAGTATGAGTGTCGTACGACGCTTTCGGCATGAAAACGGCATCAAGAGCAAGAGCACCTACTGCGTAAAAAGACGCAATATCAAAAGCCTTATTATTAATTTGATTACATATTTCTTTATTAGCCTAAAGTTGACAATAATAATGTATTTACCAGTATTCTGACAGGTGGGAACTTTGTTAGCAGATGGTCATCAGCCCAGTACGGCGACAGAAACGGGTCCCGAGGAACTGAGAATATGAACTCATCGGACGGACTGCGGGCTATCAACGCGTCCAGATTCGTGCGGGCTGCTAGACTGTGGAATTGTAAAGTTTTTGTTTAAAATTTGAATTTCGAACCACAAAATATGACGTCAAATTAGATAATGTGATTAGTTGATCACAAATAGCCAATCGAATAAACTTATTTTATGTAGGCGTTTTTTAACGTTTGAATGTAGAGAAGTTAATGGGGGGAATTATTACCAATATAGGGTCAAGTCTCCACAAGAGTATGCCGAATGCGATTATGTAAGGGAAATATTTAACTGAAATACTTCACTGACTTAAACTTTTTTTTTAATTTACCTAAATTGTTTTCACACATAGAAGCAACAAGATTAATGTAACCAGGATTTTGTAACAATTTAAAAGGTGTCTGTTAAGATTTTTGTTCGTTCTTCTCCATAGAGACGTTATGGAACGAGCAACTAGTTTCAACTTTCTGATTAAAAGACCGACTCCTTGACAATTCAAAAGTGCCTGTAAATGGTGTAATTGAAATAAATGATTTGACTTTGAATAAAGTACTTACTCGTCTTTCGTCGGCCTTGAGATCGCATTCGACCCTGTGATGTACGCTAGCCGAGACGACATGGCCCCCATGAAACCCGTGGCTGCTTCGCTAATCCTACAAATTTAAAAAATATAAGTGAACAATTATTAAAGTAATTTTCACCTCTGTGGACCATTTCAATGAACACCAGTGTGACTTTTTTTTCTTTATTCTGTGTTAGGTTACGTTCGTAAGTTGCTCAAAGTTACTTAGTTTGATGGTAGGTATACGTAGTAAGAGATAAACTACTATAACATGGCGCGCCCCTCCACAATTCAAAACGTTTGAAAGTATTTGACAAGAATCACAACGCATGTGTGCGTACTACAGCGTAATGTATCTTTTTACTATTCGTACACGTCAGTTTTCACGGGATATATCTGTGTGCCAAAGTAGCCTGACGGCAAAAAAAACGCCAACGCTGGTAACACCTAGTTAAATTATTTCAATACCCATATACCTCGTCTTTATCCTCTTCTTGTTCTCTTTACTGTCGTTGTCGTCCACTAACGGTGGCTCACCTACTAACGTACTAGAGTTTTCAGATTCTGGCTCCCTATAAAAACGCACAAGCTTTGTTAGCACACCAATCTTGTATGTAGGTTATATGGGGGATATTTTTCGGATGAATTTATTTATAAAATAATGTTTTCGGATGGATTATTTTATAAACGTTTATAGAGTTTAGTAGGATTATGGACTTTATTACTTAAAATGAACGAATCAATGCCATAACTACGTTTCATGCAAATTATTAAATGTAAAAAGTTATAAAAAGTTTTCCAATAAAAAAAAAATGTTAAGTCAACAAAAAATTAAAGACTATAATGTCATAACGAAAATCTAAATTATTGCATGTTGTTGCATTGCACCAATGCGCCAGTCAATTAGCCATTGTAATTTAAACTTTATGTCAATGTTATTGGGAACAAAAACAACTCAAACATTCTAATATACATGTAGGTGTAGTGTAAATATCATGGCCGTAAATATCATCCAGTTTAAAAAAGTCACATCTCGCTTTCACACATATCAGCGTCTCTTTCTAAATCTCGGCTGTGTCGTATTGACGGCCGGTTACTGTAATAATAGTACCTGTGAGATTCGCCGTGAGCTTGTGACGTCGGTTTGAAGTTAGGTATCCTGCGACCTTCGGAATCCGTGTCACTATCCAACACGTACCTCTCGAGGAAGTCTGACACATACTTCTGAGATTTCTCATCAGGTGGAGTAGTACCTGTGGGTTAAATAAAAGTGAATGAATGCTTATGCCAATCCCGCTTCCCCGGCCATAGACAGAGGTGGATCACTGCGGTGGTTTTAGCCGGTAAGAGTCCGGCATGCCCCTCCGACACCCCTACGACGAAGGAAGTCCACGAGGATTTCCACCGCGCACAAAAAAAAAGGGACAAGGCTTATAATAATAATAATGGGTAATTACAAGCTTTTATTTAGCTTGCACTGTTCGTATGTAAGTTGTCCTTTCAAAATTTGTAAACCATTTATTAACCATTTGTTGATATCCGATTGAGCTGAAATTTTGTATACACCTTTAGTTCTGATGACAATACAATGTCCAATACTCAAAATGTAATAATTTTAAAATTAAAGCTTGTTTTTAAAAATATATTTTTTTATGGTCATGTTGCGTGTGAAGGGGCTCGCCATTGGCGGTACAATACCAGTCGGGGGCGCGGATCATGCGTAATGCGAATACCGGGCTCCCGACTTACGGTAGCTGGAGGAACTGTGGGGTTTTAGTCGGTAGGAGTCCGACATAACTTTCCGTTATCCCCAGAAGGAGAGCATCCATGAGGATTTCCCTACGTAAAAAAATAATATGGTCATGTCGCGTCCTCAGTACCTGTGGCGGTATGTTCGCTCTGCAGTGAGGCGGCACTGATGGTGGTGTCGGAAGACTTCCTCCGCTCGCTGCCGGACTTGTGAGCCTGCAGCTCTGCCAGGTCTGATGGAGACACCTCTTCGAACGAAGACGGACCTTCACTTATACCTTCTGGGAATCAATTTTTTCCATGATAACGATTTTTTTTTCCTTTTGGGCCATAACTGGAAACTTTCTTGTTACGGAGATATTTGTCACGTTAACAACAAAAGTTTAATCTTTGACATTAACGAACCTAGTTTTAAATTTTATAACTTCTCTTTCTTTATCGTGTGGGCAGTAAGGTAATACGACCCCACACACCCTAGTGTCAGAGTTTCTAAACCGCCTTAAGGGCCTCTGACATGGTCTTGAGTGGAACAGGCTGGTTATAACTAAACTTTAAATACTCGTACGGATGAAATGAACTTACCTTGTGAAGGACTAACTCTAAGGTACCCGTTGCTATCTAATGGCGTAGTAGCGCTCGATACAACCATCTGATTGTTCCCTCCATTGTGCTTGTCATCTTTAGCTCCACCACCGTCAGATTTCGTGTTGGGACTGGCATACGCTGCAAAATATACGAATATTATTAAATATGGAAAGAGCAGATGAATATAAATCTTGATCCGTTTGTAGACAGAGGCGACAAAGGAAAATGCGACGTATTTTAAAGAGAGATAGTTACATTATTGCTTAGCATGGTCTCCTGGCGTTAATAAAAAATAACATGGTTCGATGATATTTAAATACTATCCTTCCGACTTTTCAGATATAGGTGTGTGTGACGAACAATAATAGTTGTCTGAAACTATACCCTAACACCTTTGTAATAAAGACGAAAATTGAACGTACCTTTAAGACACCTCATCATGAACCCAAAAGGCAGTACGGGATCCATCAAGCACAGTAACCTCGCCGGGCTAGGCACAAAGCTGATCATAAGTGGTGCGTACGCCAGGAACATGCCTTCTGGTCTTCGTAACCCTGTTGTTAATACCTTGAGTGTGCAAGCGGCTACTAGGTTTGCTCCGGCCGAGTCACCCGCGAATACTATTCGTTTACCTGAGGAAATAATCATAATCTATATAAATAAATAAGATTAAAGTAAAATAAAAAACTTTAACAAAAAGATTACGAAAATATCTATTTTTAAAATTTTTGTCTGTCTGTTCTCTCAAAAGTCTGGACCGATTTTGATGGGAGTTTCACTGGCTGTTAAAAAATGTTAATATACATATTTAGGTATAACCTATCTACCTATAGCACTGGTTAGCGCAACATTTCAAAACATTTCGCTAATAAGAATTAGCGATTTGTTTTTCAGAATTGAACCTGTACTTCCGGAGATTAGGGCGTTCAAACAAAACAACAAAATGTTCAAAATTACTCACCAGTAGTACCAATATCCTTAAAATGTGTCAGCATCCAGCAATAAGCGTAGAAAACTTCCTCTAACGCCCTAGGGAAGGGTGCTTGGGGTGCTAAACTGTAGTCTATCGATAATATAGGCACGTTCAACTTAGCGGCCCACTCCCGGAGGTACGTCTCATGGGACTTTGAGCTTTGAGCCACGAACCCTCCTCCATGGCAGTGGAAGAGAACGCCGTCGGCCGGTGGAAGGGATGAGGAACCCTCGCCTGCCTGAATATGTTATAATAGATGGGTATTGTAAAATACAGATATGTTACATCTACCATGGCAATATAAATTGGTCCTTTTTGTACAATAGGACCAAATGGGGTTTCAATTTCTCAAAATTTCATAGCATTGCAATCTGCCACTCAAATTGAAGCACTACACTTAAGGACCGGCCACACTGGAGCGGACCACTTGATCACTTGGCCACGATCGCAGATGCGGTCAAATGCTGCTGTTGTATTTTGGACAACAGTATTTAAAAGCGCCCGCGCCCGTATGTTGGCCACTCCGGTGTAGCCGGGCTTTTAGGGATAACGGGAGAGTAAGAAGTTAAAACTACATAATAACGGATGTAAAAAGACACTCAAAAAAGCCGAAAGTTACGTGTTCTTAGTATCTTTGAGATATTTTTTGTTTTAAATAATACGTGGGAACTTTCTGGTTACGGAGATATTGAAGGTCAAATTTCTTTTTAACGAATCTTTTACAAGCTTTTATTTATTCAACCACATGTTTTAATTGTTATGAACTTGAGCACGTAAGAAATGCTTTTCTTATGGGTACTTGCAACAGAACAGGTAATGTTGCAAGTACCCTTATGAAAAGCATTTTTTAAATTGCGCGGTACTATAAACAGTGACTTTTCTTACCAAAAAGAAAACTCATTTCCCGATAATATTTTTTTTTATCAATGTTACTTAGTTTGATGTGTAGTTAATGGTTATGTAATGTGTCTTTTTACATCTAATATTGCGATAAACTTGTTGTAAAATTAATGCTATGGGACACCGAAACATAGGTACCATATTTTGTTACAATTGACCCTAAATTGTCTGCTAGTCTCATCACGCTAAGAAAACACTAACATGGGAACGGGGTTTGGTAAAAATATCGGTTGATTTAATTTTTCTAACCTACAATGAAAGCTACATTGGACGTAATCGGTACAACTCTAACAACGAAATTGTCAGACGAAACTCAATTTTAAGTCGCCTTTAAGTGTTATGCTATCTCTGTCACTTTAAGGTGTGTTGTAGCGACAGAAATATATTTAAGAACGTCTTAAAGTTAAGTGTCGTTGAGAATTCGAGGGTACAATGGTTCGTCTAAGTTCTAAAACCTTAAAGTTACATACATTTTATTGTTATTTACCTTCATCTCTGGGGGAAGCTGTGGTGGTTGTGAAAAACTTTTTAGATTATAATTACAAATAGCCTATGGATATAATTATCTATGTTGTCCGTTGTTTTTTAATTTATCAGTAAATTATAGACGTTTGCTACCCGTTTACTTCGAGTTGGCTGTCGTCATGTCATACGCGCAAGTACCGATGACAAAAAAAAATACAGTAAGTACCTAGTAGTTTTTTCGTGAGAACATGCATTTATAAAATATAATTAAAAAAGTAGTTTGTATGCTTATTTGGTCCATTAAATCAACACCTGACATTTCTCTTTTGTTTCTCATTTTTTCATTACAAAATCTACCGAAAAACTGCTTATTTTTGTCAGATTTGCAAAACGATAATAACTTTATTTTTTTAAACAGATAGGCTCGTCCCCTATATGGGACTTAAACATAACTGGCGAAATGTGGGTGTACTAATGGGTGCACCACTGCCTAACCCTTCGGGGAATACAGGCTTGGCATATTATGTTATGTTTTTAAGGAACTTGGAAATATTGGATAATGGAGTCGACTAGCCAATTAATTTATTGAAGAGTGGCTATAAAAAGAGCCTACTTAGCCGAAAACACTAAAACACATCACTCCATCGTAGACTTTGTCTATGTCACTTCTGACATAGACTATAGGTAGTCACTAGAGTCAAGAGCAAACCAATAATATATTTTAAAAACCATCATAACAATAAGTAACTCACCATGCCAATCCTTTTATTTGCACTTATAAGTCTAACATTCAACCCTTGTAATCCTATATGTACAGAGGGTGGCAGTACTGTGATATCCTTGCCCTCGATTGTGGTGACAACGATTGGTTCCGGGGGGATGGTTATGAGTTTGTTCACAGCGACCGGTGACGACATTAGGCTAGGAACTCTCTTCATTATCTCTGAAATGATAAATAAAGATAAGATAAAATAATTCTTTATTGATTTTAGTTGTACTTTCTGTCTTTCAGCGCCGTGGTTTTAGTGCCTCCGTGCACTGGGCACGGCATTATGCTGAGCGTAAGCCCTTTCGCGCGGTAGTGCAGGCGCATAATTATTTTTGTATTTATTTGATTTTTATTTTTTAAATTTAAATTTATATTTTTTGCTTTTATGTACATTTTTTTTAAATTTTCGCGAGATTAAACAGTTTTTCTTTCTTTCTTCTTCTATATAACTTACTCTGGACCCCACAACTAGGATGCTCTGTGTCGTGAGGTCCAGCCTCTTCCGCCACATTACAAGAATGTAAAGAATTTACACTAGCTTTTGCCCACGACTTCGCCCACATAAATGTCGGTTATCGCGGATGCAGACGAAATAGCGGAATAGAAAGCCCTCGGGGTTACCCTGTACTAAATTTCATCAAAATCGATTTAGTGGTTTAGTCCTGAAAGCGCAATTGAAAGACAGACAAATTACTTTCACATTTATAATATTAGTATAAATAAATTGATTGTGAGACGAAAAACTACACATCATCATACATTACTCGTTTATTATTGAAGGCCTAGTACTAGCAAGATCGCACAGTCTAAACGTGACGTGCAATGTCTAATTTCTAAAAGAGCTGTTTGGCCTGTTATTGGTGAGTTTGTCATGCAGACCGTGATTGATTATTTTGTTATAATTAAGATCTAATGTATACAGAAGTTGTTGTTGTTGGCAAACAAGTAAAAAATATTTTATTTTTGGCTAATTAAAATTATAATTTTTATGTGTGTTAAAGGAAATAAATACATACTTAACGCATTATAAAGTATTCGTATTAATTAAGTTTGAAGGTTCTATTCACATCAGTTGGTAATTAATTGTGCTTGTCGTATAAACAATTGAGTAGTTCACACCATTAACCAATAATTACAAGACATAACTTCTCTAAAGAAACATTTAATTTTAGTCAGTTTACTGTGAAATTTGATTTTTAATTGCTTTTAAATAAATTAATAGTAGTCTATTGAGTCGGCACAAATATGTCGTCACAGTTGTCTTTTGCCATACAAAATCTATGGAAAAATCGCGTTGTGACAGGTCATAAAAAGTACGTCAGTAAAATTGGTTGTGGTCATCTAACCAAGTCTAAAGTCGACTTGAATCGAATACTTTTACTCTGGCTCACTAGTGCAAGTCATACTGCTTATGGTCAGTTATATTGTCTTATAAATCGTCACAGCTACAATTGTCTATTATGTTCAACTCTTTTACATTCTATGGGACCACCTTGTGCGAACACTTGAGTTGGATGCTCAAGCGTGATTTGAATTGATTAATTTTATTACTGTCATCTGTCGTGAGCTGAAAAGATTATTTGATACACGCTGTGATCTTTGTAAAAAGTATTTATTGGAATGAATACTAAAAAGCTTAATGGTGATTTGAAGAACCATTGAACTAGCTCGTCATATCTTTCTATCTCTTTCTTCTCTTTTTGAAAGTATTTATTAAAATATTTTTGAGAGTATATGTGTACTTTAAAGTTAGATGTGACTTTAAATTAAAAATAGAATTTATGATAACGCAAAACCGTATAATAACCGTTATTTTTTAAACTTGGACTTGAGCCGGAAATCTAATTAAAACATTTTTAAAAATTAAAGGAATTTTATCAGGGAAGGTAGGTATTACACAGTGGCGAAGGATCACTTCGTACCTAAGTGGTAAGCCAAGCATAACTTGCTTAATTCTATTAGCCATTTACTGTGAAACCAAATGAAAACAAAATCGAATACTGGTTTCTAGGTTTTCGTAACCAAAAGGTGCCAAAAGGACCCTATTACTAAGCCTCTGCTGTCCGTCTGTCTGTTAGCGGGCAATATTTCATGAAACGAAACCTGCAGCCCCAACAATTAAGCTATTTATAGGTACAGAGTCTCCATTCCAATGGCGATATACGCCATAATTACCATTTAAACACTTGTGCCTAAGTAAATATTATGTTTTGTTTTTAAACATATCGCTTAGGCATTCCAATGTTTTGTTTTCCCTATATTGCAATATAGTAAGATTACCGTTCAAACACGTACGTTAGACGTGGAAAATCACGTTTGATACGCTTAAAATGTACTAAACAAATAATGAATAATATTACGCTTAAACTAATTTGATTCGCGTAAATGGCATGGGCATGATAAAATAGTTCATTCGTACGATTACCATTTGATAGTATACTGTGATTGGGGTTGCCACCGTACTTTATACTTTATGGACGGCAACAAAGTAGGTCTTTCTTTCTTTATCGTGTGGGCAATAAGGTTTTACGATCCCACACAACCTAGTGTCAGTTTCTAAACCGCCTCAAAGGCCTCTGACATGGTTTAAGTGGAACAGTAATATAATTTATTTTATTTACCTATTTTGAATTTGGAAGTGGTTTATGAGTATTTTTCAACTTCTATCTCTACCCGATTGTGTCTACTATAAAACGCGATTGCGTACAATATTTTAGTACTTACCTATGTTCAAGATTAATATGCAATGACCGATTACTGGTAAGTACCTATAAACGTAAGATTGGTCAATTTGTTTTAGTTGATTGATTATTATAATTATCTACTTTGTACAGACATCCGTGTCAGGTCGATAATAATTACGATAACATGTAAGTACAAATGTAACTAATTAATATTCTTATTACACAACTAGCTTCTGCCCGTGACGTCGCCCGCGTAAATTTTCTTACGGACCGTATTTTCTTTACCCAGGGGAGAAAGGGAAAAATTATCAAACGTCAATTTGGTCGTGTTATATATTCAACCTTACTATACGCATAATAGGGTTGAATATACAACGCGACCAAATTGTCACTTGATACATTTTTCTCTCGTTATGATAAATAACTCACTGAGCGATAAAATAGTTTCTATTGGCAAAAGAATTTTCATAATCGGACTAGTAGTTCCGGAGATTAGAGTTAACAAAAAAAATCTTTAGCTTTAGTATAATATTACAAGCTTTTGCTCGCGACTTCGTCCGAGTAAATGTCGGTTATCGCGAACGCAGACGAAGTCGCGGAATAAAGAGCCTACTTATGTACTTTTTTAGGGTTTAAACTAACCCCGTACCAAATTTCATCAAAATCGGTTTAGTGGTTTAGCTGTAAAAGCGTTACAAACAGACAGAGTTTACTTTCGCATTTATAATATTAGTATAGATGGTACACGTAGGTCATATAACTGTACTAATCAAGCAACAATTTCAATAAATCTTTAATCTTATTATATACACGTGCTTCATACTTTATTAAAGTCAGATTGATAAATATACAATGAAGTAATTCTTAGTACAATGAATGTTGCTCATTAAATATGATTTTTTTATCAATAAACCTTGAACTCTGTTTTACTGAACTTAACAAACCATTAAAACAATTGCCTAATTTTTATACAAGTAGAAGAATAAACTACAAGATAAATAGTTTTTTTTATTAGGGTTCCGTAGTTCTTAGGAAAGAAACGGAACCTCTATAACATCACATTTTAGGCTCAAACATGTAGCCGTAAGCCCCTTTTCACATGCACACGGTCATTGCACGGTCGCCGTACCGTGTAAA
Source organism: Hoplodrina blanda (assembly GCA_949316365.1). Classification (NCBI taxonomy): domain Eukaryota; kingdom Metazoa; phylum Arthropoda; class Insecta; order Lepidoptera; family Noctuidae; genus Hoplodrina; species Hoplodrina blanda. The sequence goes on along the minus strand of OX438589.1, from coordinate 6,379,318 downwards.
GTAAATGTTTGAGCTACAATGAGAGCTTTCACACGGCACGGCGACCGTGTCGTGACCGTGTGCATGTGAAAAGGGGCTAAGAATTTCAGAACAGATGACATAAAATCTATACTAATATAATAAATCTGAAAAGATTTGTTTGTTTGCTTATACGAGCAAATTGGAACTATCAGTCGGATTGGAAAAAATCTTTTTGTATATGATAGCCAGATTCACTAGGAATAGTTTAAGCTATATGTATAACTAGTTTCCGCCTGCGGCTTCGCCCGTGTAAAAAATAACTTTCCCAAGGGAACACATTACCGGGATAAAAAGTATCCTTTGTATCCAGGAAATAGTCTATCAAAGTGCTAATTTTCATCCAAATCTGTTGAATGGTTTACGCGTCATTCAGTAAGAAACATCCAAACATCTTTACAAACTTTCTCAAATTTATTTAATGCGTAACATTGTTTACACGCTAGGCTTTAAACTAGCGAGTACAATCATGACTCTGTTAGGGCGCAGCAAAATAACTTAAGACTAATAATATTGCAGTGAGTATTTACTATATAATATAATAATAATAATATAATATTAGTAGGATATCACGCTACCACCCACGGTATCAGATCAGTAACAAGACAACTTAACATGTGTGATGAAAACCACGCGTAAGTCGCGGGAAGCGCTATTATGTAAAATAATGCTTTGAATGAGTGTCAATTGTTTTGCAAAACAAAACTTCCACGCATTGGCAAGGTCGTATTATAAATGCAAACATACTCAGTTACTGTCTTCCGAAAATAGATAGTATTTCACACACATCTGTGTTGTTTGTTAGTTTGTTTGAACACGTTAATCGCAGGAACTGCTGGTCCGATTCGAAAAAATGCTTTTTATAGCCTATGTACCGAGGATTGTTATAGGCTCCATAATATCACGCTACGACGGATTTCCACCCCGGAACATAGAAAAAGGTCCACCTCCTACTCTTTTAAATCTAATATCAGTGCTGCTAATAACGATTTTATCTTAAATCTACTCAAAAATATTTAAAAAAAGAAACATACCACTTTCAGCTAAAAACCAGAACGCTTTGCAGAATTCAATGCTCGCAGACTGCGATATGTTGACGATTCTCCTCGCTCTCAATTCAGGGTCGATAAGGTACTGGCCACCGGTCCACACGGAGCTGATCAAGTTGCCATGACAATAGTAAGCCTCCGAGAAACCCGCCATACATATTGATATGCCTTTCAGTATGCCGCGCATCGATGGTAGGAACTGGAATTGAATTTTAAGATTAGGGCAAAGGTTGTTTTGAAGGTAGAATGATGCGGTTATACAGTTGTAGGTCAGTAAATGCCCTTTAAAGGGCCAAACTATGACGGTCTAAGATGAGGAAAGACCTCATACGTGTCCAAACGATGTCGTTTAAGGTGCTAATAGACACGTACTTAATTCAGGTCGATATTATACTCTCATACTTCATGATGATATTGAGATGTGATGGACAATGACTGCATCCTATAACGGGTGGAGGGAATATCGTAATAAAAACTTTGATTATGGATTTAGTACTCTTCGATCTGGACTTCACGATACAGGGTAATCTAGTGTGAGGTCCGGTCGTCCGGAGTAAATGAACAATGGGTAAATGACACAATGTACCAACTGATATCAATCAAAAGCCAAAACATTTATTTCAATTAGACCATATACAGGCACTTCTGAATTGTCAAGGAGTCGGTCAGTTAGTCCAAAAGCTGAAGCTAGTTGGTCGTTCCAAAACGAAGGTAGGCCTCTATGGAGAAGAACGAGCTAGAAACTCCAGGGCACTCTTTTCAATTAGGTTTTTGCAAAATACTGGTACAATAATTAAAATAAATAAAAGAAACCAGCTGTTCTATACATACATCACAGGGTCAAAATATGTATACGGAACAGCTGATTTTATTTTTAAATAACCGACAAAAAAAATTATCTCTGGGGAGTCTAGAAACATGTGCTGAATCCATGATCAAATTTTTCGTTATGATGGTTCTTACATCCGGTATTATTATATCGCATAGTCAATGCACACATTAAAACATAATTTATCTCTAGTAATGTTATGCAAATTGCCCTGTTACATAGAATCAAGACCGAAACGACTTGCCTTCAACAAACCGTAAACAGGAAAGTAAAAAAGGACCAACAAAAAGTATTCAAGTATCAAGTTAACATTTCCGAACGACGAGATCATTCCGATCTTTGCTTGCTGCTTAATTAACAATGCTATTCCAACTTGTTTGCAATTCATTGAGTTACTAATTGGACTTCAGACTTCTGCTACACGATTGGCACTTGACCAAAGTTGTGTGAAAAAAGGTCACATTTTACAATCTTAAAATACTTATTCTCAATTATTCTGTATAGGTACTTTTGTATATAAGATATTTGACAAATAAATGACAATATAAATCATATGACATCACGCATTCTACATATGATTATGAAAACAATACATTTCCTTGACTATAGATAGGTATGTTCAGGGAAATTTATTATTTAGCAGATTGACAGTCTACGTAAACTTGGCGTGTAATAGCCATTTCATACGACTGATAAATAATGATTGTTGTGACATGAATATACGGACAAATCGGTATTTGACATCATTTGCCAATAACCTATAAAAAAAACCCGATTAATTTTAGATAAAATTTACTGGAAATTACGATTTTTCGTGACTTAGAGTCGATTTTAAAATGACGTCACAGTTTACTACTTATTACCATTATTTATGTTAATACGGCTTCCAAAAGCCATTTACATACAAAACCATACAAAATCTATGAAGGAATCGCATTTTGACATATCATAAAAAGTATGTCAATTGATTACTGTACCCTCTTGTAAGTTACAGTCACTATGCTAAAAAAAATCTATACCTGCTTTTATTTTCAAACTGCAAATTTCCACTTACTTGAAATCCGAGACACCTTCCATAGAAACAATACTGATTGATGGTGTCTGCCTGCGCGAACAACTCCTCAGGCGTATGCGGTTCCGTGGGAAACAGCTCGCCTTGAGGTGCCCACGATAACAACGTGTGTAGGTGATGAAGACATGTGCCCAGAGACGCTAGCAGTTGCCCGCAGGATTCTATTTCCCTAGAAAATTAAATCAGGGTTACTGTATTATCTTATCTAAATACTTATTGTGGGCTGTAATATACAACCTGAATTTTAATCCGTTGCAAATCTTTCAGGGGTGAATGTACTCATGAATATGAACAACTTTTATTAAGGGACATAGTACGAAATGTGAAAAAAAAAACAGCTGATCCATACAATTTGATCGTAATGTAGTACATTATTGTATGGATCAGCTGTTTTTTTTTCACATTTCGTACTATGTCCCTTAATAAAAGTCCATTTGCAACGGATTAAAATTCACGGTGTATTAATCTATATAGATCAATAAAATTTATTGGACTGTTTGTAATGTCAATATTATACCTTTTTACAAAATGAAAAAAAAAAAAAAAGAATTTAAAAAATTTGGCCTGTTTGTCTTTCTGGTATTGCTGGACGCGACTTTCTTTCATTGGCAGATGATATAAGGAATAAATATTGCTATTTTAATTTTAGAAACAAAATAGGGTTTCGCTAAAAAATAGTCTTTAATAACCGACATTTACGCAAACGAAGTCGGGGGTATAAGCTAGTTGTTCTTTAAACTTTATTTTTCTCATTTTCAGTTTTAGCGTCATAAACAAGACTTCTGCAGACTTCAAGCGCGCTTGTTTTCCTACACCTGAAATTGTTTATTTCTCTTTGCCGCAAATACATTAGTGACGTAGGGGCGTCTGATAGATTACCTAGGTACACTACAGAATGGAGAGTAATGGAATGTATTTACAAGTTAATAACATACTAAACCTATGAACATCCTGCCTGTAAATCGTACCAACAGTTACGTCAACAATGTCTAATAAAAATATAATCATCACTCATCAGCATAAGTTATCATTATGCGCGTACGCACACAAAACACGTAAACAAACAGAGAGTTTGAATAACAATCTAGGTAGGTACCTATTTGCTATTAATAAGTCTAGGCATATGCCGATGTGGTGAAGAGAACCTGGAAAGTCGATAATAAGCGACTTTTGCAAAGCAATATAAACTTCTTCTATTTTTTTTTCATATAAATTAGTTTTCATTAATTGCTTTAATTTTTTATGTGTCAATACTAAAATCTCAAGAGTTTAAATTCCCATGAGAAGCAGGATTTTGAATCACTTTGAATTAAAATAAAATCAACGATAGACTTATAATGTTAAACAACGTTAACAGGTTAATGTTATAACCACAGTACTTGGTTAATAATTGAGAGGCAACAAGTAATCATTTTTATCGCTGCAGTATCTTCTTAAATGTTAAAAACGCTTTATTCTTCAAATGCAATTAAGGCACTTAAAGTTGGCATAGGTTTTCATAATACGAAGAGGAAATATATCTAAAATCTGAACATGTTATTGTTGTGTTGTTGTTGTATGTTCGCCAAATCTATACCTACAAATAGATAAAATTCAAATGCATCTAGACACGCGGCAGCGTGTCAAGCCAATATTATTTTACTAAATGCATATTATATGAATGTTCAAAAGGTACACACAAAAATTATTTTTAAAATTAGGATTTGTCTTTTTGTTGGTTCCAGTTAATTTCCGGACCGATTTTGACGGGACTTTCACTGGCCGATGATTGCACTTGCTGATGTTATAAGGAGTAATTTAAGCTACGTTTATATCAGAGAAATGCCGCGGCAAAAAATATAAACACATGAAGTTTAAAAAAAAATGGGATTCAATGATCAGTGTTACTTGTGTTTGATGCTTCATCCACGACTTCGCATGCATCCGCGATAACCGACATCCACGCAGACGGAGTCACATGCTTACAAGCTATTCAATTTATATAATTATGGTTTTTGTAGGTAATTAATTGAACAGTAAATAGAGACATATTATATTTTTGTCCTGCAATAATAATTAAGTAATGTATTATGTACTTATTTTATTTATTGCAATAAGCAATAAGGAATAATGCATTAAGGAAAAACACAAACTTAAACAATGAAAGCCGCTGAGCATTCACTGTTTTTAGAACACTCCTGTCTATTTCATGTCAGCTTTTAACTGTCATGGAACATTCGCTGGAACGCTCAAGTATATCATCGCCTTAAGAGAGCTAATAATAGCTTGTTATACTAAAGCATTTTTCCGCGACCGGACTAACCTGCTGGGTAAAGCACCTATGATGGCACTGTCAGTTGTAAATCATCTCTTAATTACCATGGCTTACTTTCTTTATTACTTTTTTTATTGTTTCACATTGATTTCACGTAGGTATAGAAGCAACACAAATAATATAATCAGGATTACGTAAAAACTTAATTGAAAAGAGTGTCCGTGGAGTGAAATGAGTCCTTCCGCCCTGGGTGGAACCTCCCGAAACAACCGTGTCCGGTGAGGACCTGCGTCAGGCGGAAGGTGAGGACGCCGTAGCGCCTCTCCAGCCACTCCTCAAAGAGGGGTGCGGCGTGCCCGTCACCATAGAGACCTACGTTCGTTTTGGAACGAGCAATTAGCTTTAGCTTTCTGACTAACTGACCGATTGAAAATTCCAAATGCATGTAAATGGTTTAATTGGGAAATGCAAATGCTTTAAATTTACTTTAACTTAGACGCGTGCCTTGCATAGACTTAACAAAATGGGGAAAGGATAGAATAGATCTCTGTTCTCGGAATGAGTTCACAAATTTTTTGTTACACGAGTTGTTGTTGAGTATTGTGTGTTATAAGTAATAAATATCGCCCCCTATTACATGAGACTTAAACATAACTGGCGAAATGTGGGTGACTAATGGGTACAACCCTGCCTTACCCATCGGGGATTACAGGCGTGATGTTATGTTATTTTAAGTAATATGACTAAAGGCCACAATATCGATGTATGGGTAACCTACAGGTTACCCCAAATCGTTAGTGTGGCGATTAATATATGTATAAACACAAAAAAAACATAATAAATAAACGGAATCATGCCTCCCTCAGGAAGGCCTTTGCCCAGGAGTGAGACAGACCAGGCTAATAAAAATATTTAAAAAAAATTACACAATGCGTTTTAACTCTGTCGTAAGCAATGTAGACTATCTGATCTAACTACTTTTGATAAGAATGATAGATATAAAACTAAGTAAAAGCATTTTCTGGGTTCGTGCTATTTCGTATACGTGATAACACAGTTTACGGAAACTATCTGTTGATAACACCTATTTGTATGCATTTTGTGCACGTTCATTAGCTATTCATTAAGGTCATCCTCGTATTAGTTTTTTAGTTTTACAGTAGCTTTTTATACTTACTAATATAACAAATATGTAAGGTGTTATGAGCTTATGGGTGCAACGACAGTATAACTGAGATCGTGGTATATAAAGAACAGTTTTATCGTAAAAAAAGGTTGGACGCTATCACTGTAACCACAAGGTTTCCAGGAATGTTGATCACAATATTCGGACTCATCGAGGCGATTCGCACACTGCCCCGCGCTACGCAGCGGGGTGCGTGGCGACAGAGCCACGCGTGCGGCTGCACATCTGCATCATCGGCAACACTGCGCGTGAATGCGTTTTCTGTGTTGGACTACGCGTGTTTTCTGACAAAGTTTGAAGTAGAACACGCACTCCCGCGCTCTGCTGCGTGATACGGGACAGTGTACGAATAGCCTAAGCGACTTTTTACACCCGTTATAATGGTATTTTAAACACCTTATCTACGAAAACAATTACGTAGCATTTTAGCTTAGGTTTAGGCATTCTACACATCTATAAATAAATTTTTCCACGTCACATAATTGACATATCGCAGAAAATTGCGGTGAACTTTTCACCCTTACGTTCTTAGTAATAAGGTTGAAAAGTGGCTAACCGCTAACGTCCTCGTTTATATACCGAACTTGCTACCAAGAATTAGTAATTAGTGTCCATAGGATGTCAGCCTTGATCTCCTTGTTGCCACAAGCGGCAAAAGTAAACAAGAAATAGCTAGTTAGGCATGTTTGTGGTTAACAAGTACATAGGTACTATGTACAGACAACATCAAAAGTAGAATTATTGTTTGACGTTCTGCGTGTTTTGTTCGTAAAATCTTGTTATTACTATAATTTTTTGTTACGTTTTCGACTAGACTTATACAAAAGGGAACTAGCCTCTATAATAGTTGTTTAATAAAAAATCGAAATTGACTTTTATGGCGACTGTCCTACCAAGCGGTATTAATTTCATAATTGGTTACAATTTATAGTAGGATAATGGACTCTAACTTGTGGAGTTAAGGTGCATTATAAAAGTGATTGTTTAGGTTTGACAGAAACAATGGCTTTAGGTGTACGTTACTTTGAATAATATTAGCAGAAAATCTTGAAATGAAACCTTGATGATGATTATGACTTCTTACTGTCGCAAAAAATTCAGGTAGCTATAAAGCGCAGGCCACACCGCCAGCTAGCGGGCGGGCGGGCTAAGCGGGCGGGCGAAGCGAACGAAGGAAACTATACAAACTACGCGAAATATTGGCGAGCTAAACTATGGGGTTCACACCGAAAACTACGGACAGACGAGCGACGGATATTTCGTTAGCTTAGCTCGTTGAATAGTCGGTAGCTCGCGGTGTGAACCGAAGTATGTAAAGAGGTGAAACGATGTTCGCCCGCCTAGCCCGCCCGCCCGCTAGCTAGGAATCGTCGGATATTTCGTTAGCTTGGCTCGTCAGGTTAGTCGGTAGCTCGCGGTGTGAACCGAAGTATGTAAAGAGGTGAAACGATGTTCGCCCGCTTAGCCCGCCCGCCCGCTAGCTGGCGGTGTGGCCTGCGCTTAAATAGTACTAAAGTCTAAAGCGCAGGCCACACCGCCAGCTAGCGGGCGGGCGGGCTAAGCGGGCGAACATCGTTTCACCTCTTTACATACTTCGGTTCACACCGCGAGCTACCGACTAACCTGACGAGCTAAGCTAACGAAATATCCGACGATTCCTAGCTAGCGGGCGGGCGGGCTAGGCGGGCGAACATCGTTTCACCTCTTTACATACTTCGGTTCACACCGCGAGCTACCAACTATTCAACGAGCTAAGCTAACGAAATATCCGTCGCTCGTCTGTCCGTAGTTTTCGGTGTGAACCCCATAGTTTAGCTCGCCAATATTTCGCGTAGTTTGTATAGTTTCCTTCGTTCGCTTCGCCCGCCCGCTTAGCCCGCCCGCCCGCTAGCTGGCGGTGTGGCCTGCGCTTAAATAATGACATTAAATTCTATTTTGGTAAAGTCATTCTTCTATTTTAGCATTAGGTAGGTACCTATAACGTTTAATTGGGCTAATCTGCTCCACGTCATAACGCGAAGTTTGCGTGAAATTGCGTGGGTCAATTTAGCATTTTGAATTAATATAAATTTGTACCTACTTACTTAAATACTTTTTATCTGACATACAGTTTGGGAAACAAAATGGTAGGTTCCCAAACGGGTGTCGCGCGACCGTTGGCACAAGATGCATTGATTGTAGTACAATCATTTTACTATTATATTTTCCAATTAATAGTAATTATTAAGATTATAAATAAAGTAATTTTAATGTCTGTTTTTTACACACCAAAATATCTTCATAAAGAAAGGCGTCGTAAAAGAATAAAATGCCATAAAGAGAGTCACGGGTTATTTTTTCTTCCGTATGTGTGTATGTCACAGAACCTCTCCTAAATGGCTAAGCCAAAATTAATGTTTTTTTTTGCGTGTCAGAGTGAGGCTGTGGTTGGTTTAGCTACATAATTGGATCCGATAAGTGGTGCTTCAAGACAATTTTTAAGCAGGACAATGTCAGTCAGGTCTGCTAGAATATTAAAAAGACTTACTTAACAAAATGTCCTTTCCGGAATAGCAGGGCATCTCTACTGGTATTTACTTGTCTGCTGAGTTTTAAGCCGTGGAGTACACAGGAATCAACTACTGAAACAAAGCTGCGGTATCCATTGCCCGGAGACTGAGCATCAAAGTCATACAGGGGAGCCACCTTGAAAATAAAAATATTCTAATGATTCATGAGGGCTTGGGTTCGATTCCCAGGTCGGGCAGTGTTATTGGGTTTTTCCATCAGGAACTTCTCAGTGGCAGCTTCGGAGTATGGATTTGTGCCTGTTTGATGGCAATAGCTCGCCTGTTATTACATGGGACTTAAAACATAACTGGCGAAATGTTGGACTTACAGGTACACCTCTACCTAACCCTTAGAGTTTACAGGCGTGATGTTATGTAGGTATGTGTCTAATGATTAGGTATTGCTCTAGTTATACACATGACGCTAATTAATACCTCTAATAAGCATACAAAGCTAGTTAAAAACAATGTATGAGTACACATGTTTCATATACAAAACATTGATAACAAATATGATATTTAACAAAAACAATGACACAGTGCTAATTCGTGTTTTATACCAGCTGCAAAATCAAATAATGTACAAAATGATTCGTGTATGTTCCCGGTGAATCATTCATGAGTAAGATAAGGTACAAAGTTCATACATACATTGTCTGATCGAGTGTTTATCATAAGTTTTTTTGTTAAGATACTAATGTATAGTTAAACAATTATAGAAACCACATGTTTCCTTATCAAATCATGTGATTATACTGTGATGTTACAAGCATCTGTTTAGAATAGAACACAGTCATGTTTTCTATGACTTATAAATATTATGGAGAAGTATGTATAACAGAACTAAAATAATGTATAACTATATAGCGTATTATAAATTATTTTTAGCCTAAAATCTTTAAAAAAATGTTTTTTTTTTGTTTCCATATTATAAAACCTCTGCTCTGTCTATGAAGTCAAAAACTTCATGAACACTGTAACACATTTCTAATAAACTGAATTTCTAATAAACTGTACACAAGAATTGAATAAAAAGTAACTATGCAAACATGTAAAGATTGATTATTGATATTATAATACAGATAAGAGCTTCAACCCTATGAATATTGTAATTTATTATCATTTTCTGAGATTAACAGACAAGGAAGTATGATAACCACATTGTTTCCTTATGAAACATTTTTATAATCTTGTAGAGATATTTATTATTATATGGTCCCATTGTCTGTGCAATACCACCATATAAAAACATTGGAAAGTCTATTGTTACCTCATTCTTTTCGTCTTTTGAATAGCAACTTGTATGAGTAGCAAAGGTGGTTCTAGATCCATTATTTCACTTTGAAAGCATCAACTGCATTTTCACCAACAGTATTATGAATTAAACATGTGTGTACATACCTTTCTCACGTGATCTACCAAAGGCCATACAGTGTCTACATGGTCCATGAGAGTCATGAAGCCCTGGTACAACCTCTGGCCATTTTCAGTGTCGTCCGGCTGAAAATAGGTCGCGTTGTTTTGGCACGAATCTTTCAATGCCTCGTACATCGCATACGTTGGGGGCGCACCATCCTGTGACCCTTCACAGCACAGCGAAGCCTTTGCCGGCGACTCCGCAAACTCCATTTTCGGCAAACTCCCTTTCGCGTAACGCAAACCACGTACTAAGAACTTAATTCTCATCTGCAACGATTTTATTATAAACATCTGACGCACTTATTTATTATTCTTAGAGAAAAAAAATCATACCAATCGAAAATATAATTACAAAATAGTTCGCGGGAATATTTTGTTATCATCGCATCATAACTACTATAATAGGTATTTCATTCAGTGGCCGATTTATCAGTACTGAATTAAACGCTTGTAAAATTATCGTCGTTCCGTTACGACCGAGTATTGAATACAGTTTGACATGTGCAATTAAATCAGTGTTGCCAGATGCCTTGAACCTTTTATCTGTAGAAGAAACTCCTAAAATCTGTATTAAATCTGTATGCTATTTTAACTTACAATCTGTATAAAATCTGTATAATCAAATTAACCAAAATAGAATATTAATCATCATAATCATTGCTTCTTTTGAAAAACTATTACAAAATGTACAGAAAGCAAAATAATCACCTTTATTACTAGGTCTCAACCACGCCTTATATGAATAATCTTCCATCCAGTTCCGATTAAACTTTTGCATCACTCTGGGTTTTTTAGATGCCATAATGGTTCACAAAAACACAATCAATATGAATATTAAAATTAAGTAAAAGTTTGTACCTATGTTATTAATAATTATTGACGTATTTTACGCACGCACTACAAGACGAATGCGAGAGTGCGATGCGAGAGTACCTTGGAAAGCACGCAGAACTTTGGGGTATTTCTCGAGCAGAGCGATTGCTGCCATACTAAAAATTAACGTTGTTTGTGAAAAAAATAAATTAACCAATAAGAATAGGATCATACAATGGGTGTGTGTAATGTAACGCGATATCTAAGTCATTTATTTTGATTCTATTTTAAGTTGAGGTAATTTAATCAATAGAGTTAGAAAATTCTCAAATTCTGTATGAAAATCTGTATCCAGTGCTAATCTGTATCACACATCGAAAATCTGTATAAAAACGGAGAAATCTGTATATATGGCAACACTGAATTAAATTGTGTCAATTTTACTGACTGACAGATTGACAGCTGTTTAGTGTTTTTGTTAAGTTTCTCTATTCTCTTTTCTTTTTCCGTATTATTGTGATGTTGGCAACTGGTTTATGGCGGACACAGAGTACTTTATTATATAAGGGAGTACTTTATTATATATGGGATAGAGGTACAACTCTGCGTCGAAAGTGAGAAACGTCAAATGTCGCCCTCTGGACGCAGGTTTTGGAACTAATGCCAACATATGTATAGCTACATACGTAGTATACGTACCTACGGTACCTACGTAGTCTACTACTTGAATATTTTTAAGGTTTAGGTGGTGTAGGGTAATATGTGAATTACATAATCGCTTGCAGTTATGTAGAAAAGCGAAAAAGTAATTCACATTATTAAACAACAAAACAATGATCTTCGATTTAATTTTTTATTTCTTTCTTTTAAAACACTTCTTACTTAGTTTTTTAGCTTTAACTTTATACGAATCCGTATCATCATCACACTCCCTCTTATTTATTAATATATTATTTATGTCTTTACAATAGTTGTAAATAAAAAATCTGCAGGATATTTTTATTAAAAAATCTGTTAACTTTTCATTGTGTATTGAGCATTTTATAAAAGAAAAATCTACAGCAATAAAAATCATGGTTTTTATTAATTCTCTTAAATTTTTTTTGTTTAAATTGTCTTTTAATATTAGATAATTTATATCCTGCAGATTTGAGATACAATTTAAGAGGGAGTCGCTGGGACTGCAAAGCCATTTTTTATTTGCGTATTCCCGATATTTTAAATATTCATGCTCACTGTTTGACATTAAATCGTTTTTACATTCAACACACCCCTTAAATACTTTTTTTTTTTGCGCTTTTTACAAAATATCCACTAACGTATTGTAAGCCCCCTATTATACGTGGGTCATTTTTTTCTTCAAGGGGTGTGAATGTTATATCGGGAATATTAGTAAGTTCGCAATTTGTTTGCTCTTTGATGCCCCCGCTTGTGATGAGTACTTCATGTAAAGTTTCACAATTGTCAATTTCACAGTTAGCTCCAGGAGCATGGACACTAGAGAGACTGTTGACCAGTAATGTGGTGAATGCTGCTTCGAATCGCTCTGGTGTTGGGTTTACGTTGCGGCATCCGTGGCTCCTTATGGACCCAAAAAAGTTTTCTATTGGGTCTTGATTCAGATGCCGCAACCAAACTGATGTTACACCATATTCTGTTTGTATTTTTTTTAGTAACAATTCAAATCCGTCTAGTGTCCATACCCAATTGTTTATTGTAGGAACATATTCATCGTTTGATGTTTTGGTATTAATAAATTTCATGTCTTTCATCATAACTTTACACTCCTTCCATGTTTTATGATGGATAGAAGTAGGCGTCGCAGGTCCTAGGAGAGGTTTGCCGTGTTTCTTGCGTTTTCCAAAGCTTCCGTTCATGGAGTCAAAAAGTTTGTCAAAGAACAGTAATATGTCTGCAGTGTCTTTGGCTTCTGCAGGAAGTATACCCTTATCTGTGAAAAAATATAGTTTGTTAAATAATGTTTTATGTCTGATCAGCATAATGTAAAACTATAGTAAGTATTTAATATTTGTATTTCATTGTAATCGTCAAAAAAGAACTAGTGAAGACAATATTGAATTGTGCAGACTGATGAAATTTACCTGCTAGATAGCCCATATTCGATGCCACAGTTTGGCTGAAAACTTGTGTAGCATTTTTGACTTTCATTCGTGGAATTTTGCTTGGGTCACAGTGGGCATCTGTCAATTTGGGCACCAATCGGATTCCTTTGTATCCTGGGTTTTCCTTGTGTAAGGCCATGATATGAGCCCATTTTGCCAATTTTACTTCCCCATTTTTTTTATATTTCAAATCTTTTGTAATTAGATTATTTCGTATGCATTTTATTAAATGGGGTGGGTCATACAATGGTATGATTTCTTGTTCATTTATAATACAAATGTTCTCTCGTATCTCTTCTCCTTTTCTCAATAGGTTACCCCTTGTCTCTTGCAGAAGATGTTTTATACAGTTTACATTATTTGTGCCTTGGTCGCACACAGTTGCTACTACAATGAGACCTGCATTTTGTAACTCTGTAATTACAGCTTTTAACTGCTTCGCAAGTTCAGGCCCCTTTGTTGCAGCTTGTGAAAAAGTGTATGCAACAGGTTGCTTATAGTTTTTTAGTAAGCCTCGTACCATAAACACCTGCGCATGATCTGCATAATCAGGTTGTGTCTCCAGGCCATTTGTGACAAATCCACATACTTGGTCCTTGCGTTCGTTGTATGTCACATTGGGTTTGAGTGACATTTCGTCAAACAGGACAATACATATTTTATGTTCTAACTTCATTTTTTCAGTAGCTTTCTTTATCTGCTGAATCATATTTTTGTTGATTCCTGGATTTATATCTGCCATATTAAGCAACTTCAGGAGAGTTTGGCGAGATGGTAAAATAAATATTTTCCTCAGAAATCTGTACCCTTTTGGGCTCTGTTTTAGGAAGGACAAAGCAATAATTTTTTCCTTTAGGGTGAAACGACGTCCTTTGTTACCTTTCTTATGCTCTCTGAACTGTAATAATGTCAAAATTTTTGATGTGCTGGGTAATTCTTCGAGTGTTTTCAAAAACTGAGGATTCGTGGTTAGATTTTGCAGTGCCTTGATCTTTTTTGCCTGATTTTTGACCTTGTTGCGGCACTTACTTAGTTTTACTCCAACTAGCATAAGTTTTTTGTATAAAGCATGCTCAGATTGAGTTAGAGCAACGCGTTTCACCCGCCTTCTAGTAGCGACAGTTCGTTGTTGCTTCTTGCGATGCTCTGTAATGAAAGAAAACATAATACACTTATTATTATAGAAAATTATTTTCTTATTAACTATCATGTTTTCATGACAGAATGAGTGTTTACCATTAAAAGTAGGGAGCAATAGTAGGTTAAAACTGAATTAAAAAGAATAATTTTTAGCTGGTTCGATTCCCAGTTGTAAGCTCGTCAAGAAATCTGTTAATGGTTTTGTTTCTTTTTAAAAATAAAGGAATGTTTCCTCATCATCTGTATACCTTCCTACATAATGTACCTAATTTCCTAAATAAAAAGATAAGTAAGGAAAAATACTTATAATTTTATTATGATGATAATTAATTATCTTTACTTACCAAGATTTTGGTTAATTTGTACATCTTCCACAGCAACTGTAGCATGCATAGGCACATTATCTCTAGAAACTGTGGCACATCTATGTGAGGTAATAGGATCTGGAATAAAAATTAATGTATTCATTATTATAGTTCTAAATGAATGTGTAAATAATAATAAGTTTATTAGTGCATAACAAAAACAACAGCACAGTACATAAAAAATAGATTAATTAATTATTATCAACTATTACATTCTCAGCCAATATTGAAAGTATTTATGTTGAATTGTCACAATGTATGCATGATGCAATATTAAACTTAAAATGTCATGAACGGCATATCTTCCATGATTATTATTAGTTTTCAAAATTAATAATAATCATGGAAGATATCCCGTTAGTGACCTTTTGAGTTTAGCTGTAAACTGTGAAAGCTGGAAACGGTGTTTAATGCAATATAAATCTTATTTCATGTATAAAATAAATACATTTTCACTACTTAGTAAACTTTTATCATTATATTAGGCTTCTGCCTATTTAAAAGAAAAACAGGCTGCTTATTATTTTATCTTCTCTTACCAAGATTTTCCTTTGTCTGCATCTCTTCCACAGCTCTTTGAGTGTGTGGCTGCATATCCTCAGAGTCCAAATGTGAAGTAACAGATTCTGGAATGACAAATTAATCCATTATTACAGCAATAGGCGATAACACTTGGAGGACTAGATATAGTATATTGTCAATTGTGTCTCATTAGCACCGCTTGACAGGTAAAGTGTGAACTGTCATCATATGATGTGAAGCTACATTGGTATATAAATCATCAGTTGCAGAAGCAACCACTGAGTTTGTGGTATTAGGTTTGATTTCCAACTTGGGGCAATTTGTTATTGAGAATTTCACCAAACATTATAGTATACCAGTTAAGATACCCATGACTATCAGAGGATCATGATGGGAGATATGTCATGATAAAAAAATATTTATTTACCTTTTGATGTAGATGCTTCTGATATCTGAAGAGGTCTCAACACTCCACTAACCGAGTGGAATTTTAAAACAGATAATCCTGTAATAAAAAGGAGTAAGTGAACTTTGGTTCAGTTAGACCATATAAGGTGCTCCCTCACCGCAAGCATTCACCTGTAATGTAACATTACAGATTCGAACATTGCATCAGTGACGGAATAAGACAATCGAGCATCACGATGCGCACCTTGTATCAAATCTATACCAAATGTACGTGAATGCTCGTCAGACACGGAGGTAGTATTGTAATGTAATGCTCAAAGTCGATTCTATAATGTTACATTACATGCGAATGCTCCCGGTGAGGGAGTGCAACACAATAAAAAATGAAATCTTTGCTCTTTATAATATTATTAAGTTTAGATAATAAAGATTTGACCCGTTTTGTGTGGATTGGTAAAAAACTTCTTACCAAGTTTTTTACCAATCCATTAAAGATCATTCCCCATAGAACCAGGCATTTTAGTTTCCATATTTAGCAATAACAAACCATGACTGAATTTCTATAGTACAACCATAGGGAGGTTCTGGTTTGTGTCCCATCTATCTGAGATTAAAGTTCCTACACTCAAAGGCCTTTCCTTTGAGTGTTGGACCTCTGTGTGTCCACATAAGCATTGGGGTTCCTTTACACAGATGAAACTTGATTTAAAGAGGATATAAATCTTTAGTATCCATAATATTGTGATAACCGATAATGGCTGTTTTAGACTGTCATAAATAAACCTACTTATATCCTAAGTCTGTATTCTTTGTGTTTATAAGAAATTTATTATAATATCTAACCTGGCATGTTTCTTGTTGGTACAGCATCTTTGCTAAGTCGATTATTCCGGCAGCAATATTTTTGTTCGAAGTGCACTTGACATACACGGCGGTATTTGAAAATATGTTCATTTCCAAGTTGCAATATGTCACCACCAACGGAATAGACCCACTTATTAAATAATTCCTTATCCTTATCTGGGTTCGGGAATTTATGCAAATTCGCATTGGTATCTGAAATAATCAAGTAAGTAATCAGTGGAGCCGTGGAGTTGAAAGTCAAAACCTGAAATTTACAAACAGCGGACTTTGCCCATGGGGCAGACTTATGGATCAGCCCCCTTATTCACAAACGCACGGTTCGAGATTTCGATTCGGATATTCTGTCTATATTTTTTTGCATTATAACTAAAGCGAGCGACAGAGAGATAGAATTTCCGAATCGAAATCTCGGATCGAGAGACAAAATATACGAAGTTTTGGCCCAGCGGCATTATATGAAACCCTTACCTAAGCTGTTCAAGCATCCGGGGACGCAACACTGTCTGTTAGACATGATAATGGGAAGATATCAATGTCACAAACACAAAAGTTGCGGCACCAAACGGTTCGTCAGAGTCCTGTCTCAAAACTTGATTTTAACAATCAACACAAGCACAAAATCAACACGGCCGGAGGAGCCGAGACTCAACTCAACGGACTTAGGTGGAAAAAGCACTTTAGGACGGTTAAAATCTGGAAAAAACAAGCAAGACGCGGAAAATGCGCAAACGCAAACCGGCGGCCAAGTTTGTTTTGTTTGACATTTGTTGTAGTGTTGCTGTTGCATACAAAAATAAATTTAGTAACTAACTCTTCAAATTCTTTTTAGGTACTTTATATTTTAATGAGCTTCTAAATAATATTTTATTGTTTTTTCGTTGTATTGTTTATAATAAATAAGTTTATCGAGATTATACTACTCATATAAATTGAGCGAAGGCTGGTCATACCAGAGAGTCAAATGCATGAATGTTTGCACGCCATCTTGCGGACTTAGTAGAACTACGTAGTCACAAATCTTGTAATACTGCCATCTCTTAGAGAGTTTTAGAAAAATAGCACATTATAATGTAACAAAATTAAAATGTCAGTTTCATATGCACGCTGGCAGTACTTCCTGGTGGCCAATCTTATTTTGCATACTTATACGAGAACGATTACCCGTTTCCCAGTACTAAGATTGTCAACCCTGATGGCGGAATAGGGTAGGGTACCAACCAAGGCAGTTCTATTGCAACATGGCAAGTTGGTAACATTGACAATAAAATACAACAAGGGGGCTTACCATCACCTTTTAAGAAAACGTTCAAATGCCTGTCAGTCAACTTCCATTCAAAAGCAGGCCTGCTTAGGAATCGCTAAAAATCGTACCATGACCGTATTAAAGGTGAACGATTATTGAACGGCAATGCTTGTTTCTGCCTGCTTTGATGATGAATAGGGATGTGTCTAAAATTAATAAGCTGCTAAATTAACACTGCTAAATTTTTTTAGTGTCAACACCTGTTAAATAAGTTCTGAGATAGCTGTTAAATTTAGCAGTCACAATCACAACTCACAACAAAACAATAATGGTCTTGCTGGCTGGACAGTGCTCCCATCCGCACCAAACACGGACGCCGGATATATATTTGTCTCGCTTTATCCCACTACTGCAGGCCGCAGGCAGACGCAACGGCAACAACAAAGAAAAGAACACACGACACACGTGTTCCGTTTCCGTCTCTATTGAATTGTTTTCAACATAGCGATTTATTTAGCAACTACTAATTTTGTATTTAATGTTCAGTTCAGTCACAGTTAGAATGTTAAATAAAGACTGATTTAGTATGAAGGAAATGAGAATTAATTGTGTTACAAAATCTGTCTGTGACTTTTTGATGATTTAACAGTTGCTAAAAATAACTGCTAATTTTAACTGTTAATTTTTTTTAGCATTAGCATTTAGCAGTGTTATTATTTTTTAACGTTTAAGCCCATCTCTAATGATGAAGTTTAGTCTTAGTGTTGTGAATAAACAACGTTCAAAAACTACGATATAATTCTCTAACACATTACCGGTTTTTTTTTAATGATCATAACTTGAATTTCTTAGATAAATACACGTTATAACTAAGATTATGTATTACAACTTACCATGATTTATTATCTAAAAGCTCTAAAAGCACAAGTTTCACGTTAAAAAAACCTTTTTAACTCTTAAAGATACAATGTGATATTCAGAACGTACCTACGTTCATCAACTGTCAGCGCGTAAATATAAACAACATTTCACTTGATTAATTTAATGATTTTCACAGCCTTTTACAAAAGTAATATATAATGTTCAAAGCCCTACTAGACATTAAAGTCGATAAGAAGTAATTTATTTATTGCGGTATAGAGTGCTTTTGGTAAATTTTGTTTCAGTCACAATTATTGTACTTAAAAAAGTATTTTGTTGTGTTGTTCCTACAAAAATACACACATGGGTACATTTATAGTAAAGGAATTTATTGAAATATCGAAATACAAGAACCGCAATGCCCATAATCCAAGAAACATAACCTTTTTACAGGAATGCAACGGAGCCCCAGTATTCTTGACATCTCCTAGTCTACTAAACTGAAAAATAATATATCTAGTAATTCCATCCAGTGGAGACCCTAACTAATTAATCAATATCCATACCTATGTATTTAGGATGAAAATTAAAATAAAGAATAATACTCATGATGTGTTTTTATATACATATACCTGCATATTAGAAACCAACAAAGTACACCATATGAATTTATGGCTCCTTCAGGCAGTCATCTCTGTTACCAGTTTTTGTTCTTGTAAACTTTCATTGCATTTATATGGATGTACTTTAGCTTTAAGCATTATGTAACATCTTTATAAACAAATGGTATGCAATAAATGAATATGAATATGGATAATATGGGTTCCTACTTATATGTATATATGTTTCAGTCAGTCATAAGAAAGTATCATGTGATAAATGATAAATAATTTAATTTGTAAACAGGTAAAAATTAAACACATTTTTTTAAACTAGATGCGGTCATTGTTTTATTTTCATAAATTTACTGTGTTACATTATGTTGTGTAGAAACACATGCATTTGCAAAACATTTGTGATTGGAAATGTAGCACTTGATGGGCTAATCAACATCTCAATCGAGCCTTTAGTACATCAATGGTCCTCTCAATAATGTTTTGGGTCTTGTTATGCTTCTCAGTGTAAAAGGCTTCTGGAGACTGGTTCTGCATTCCAAATAAAATTGATGTCATTATTGTGTTTCTGAGTCAATACCGAGAATCTCCTGAAATAAATGGATTAAAAGATTACTTGCTTATGTTTTTCATTGTCACTTTAATACACAGCAAATTATGTTTAATAGCAAGGAACATACACAAGAAACACACTAGTGTAGTTATGCTCCACAATAGAAAATCTGATGAATTGATAACACTCACCTTAGTCTCTGCTTAGATCACTAAGCCTTTGGAGGATTTATTATTTTCATTATAGGTTCAAAACCCTCGCACAAACGGGGGACTAAATCTTTTGATAGGCCTGTAAAATACAAATATTAATTGAGTATTGTAGATTTGTAGAGTAGGTTTTTATTTATACTTACATTACGTATTTTCATAGGTTTTGGTTACCATTGATGATATTAAGTTACTTATATCTTCTTACCTATATTAATTGATTCTTATTCCCTGTCATTAACTTCATTATTGTTATTTATTTTATTTCCCAAATGCAACGCCGTTGGTATGTTTTTCCATACGATTTTCACACTTCAATTTTATTATTTACATATTTCGTACTCGTTACACAGCTACAAAAATGAAAAAGTCTGGTTTAATTCGCTTACAATTCTCACTATCCACTTTAAAAACTCTTATAAATATATAAACCTAACATGTTGCCACGAATATCATTTTAGATTACAAAACGATGTTGAAAAAGCTAGTCCCATAGTAACTTTTTAGCAATCGCTAATTTTGACATTACAGCCGTTCCATTATCATTTTGCTGCTGTCAAATAGCACGTCATAGTACGAAAGTCTATACAAAAAAAAAGGTGAACGGTTTTGTAAACGTTAACTTAGCAGGCCTGTTACAGGCCTGCTATAACGATGTCATAGTACAAAATAGCGAGGCAGTTCAATATCCGGGCAACTTCTGCCCTGCTATAGAGGTGATAGTAAGCCCCAAGGTCGGATACTTTTGTAGCTTAGACCATTTATTTCGCTTTGTAGTTGTGCATCTCTAAACCATAAATAAAGGTCAATGTCATCTGCGATATCTGTCAACTTGTCAACAGTGTCAACCTGATTGTATTTGTACGGGGAAATAACTCACAAAGGCGCCTGTGATTTAGGAATCTAAAAATATGAATTATATTATATTTTTCTATTAAAATGGGAGAAGTATTAATGGAAATTGATGCAGTCGATGCCGGCGAGCATTTAAACCAAAGTGAAAGCACTACCAACGGTGCAGAAAATGGAGAAAACGTACTAGTACCTGAAGAAACTGTGTACCAATATCCAAGTTTGTTTAAGAGTAGAACTCTGATAGAACTTTCAAATTCTTCTTGGTCACGCCATAAAACGGCAAACCAATGTGTGCAGCCTTACTTGCGCGGTTGTAAATGGTCACCGGACGGCACTTGTTGTCTTAGTGTAGTTAATAATGACGGGGTACATTTGACCGAGTTATCTCGGGACCTCTATACTGGAAATGTGTCTGCAGACCGAATTATAGATGTTATGGACTCTATAATCCATGTCAAAGAAGCTGGGTTGGTCTATGACTTCTGCTGGTACCCTCTTATGAACAGCGCAGTACCTGAAAGTTGTTGGTTAGTGTTTCTTGTAAACTTTGGTTACTACTATAGCATAAATTGAGAACTCTTATAATATTAACATTGAGCTTACTGACAGAAAATCTTCTATTGCTGCATGGGTTTATTTCCAATTTTTTACCAAAATTATTTTAAAATGTAACATTCAAACCAACAATTCTAATTAATATCCAACTAATTTCAGCTGGCTAACAACCAGGCAAAATGGACCGGTGCAGATGTGGGACGCATTTGATGGTTCACTACGGTGTTCCTATCGAGGATTTGATGCGGTGGATCAGATGGAACCAGCCATCTCCGTGACCTTTACAAAAGATGGAAGTAAGATCATAGCTGGATACAAGAAGTACATCAGAACTTTTGATGTGGAAAGGTGATTATAAAATTTGGTATTAAAAACCAAGCAACCAAGCAAAATTAATCCCATTTTTAGTAATCTTGAGAAAGAGTTTTAAAACATTACTAAACTATTGATGTTTTTAGTACACTTACCTCATTCTTCAGAAAGTATAGTGAAACTATAACGAACAACAGACATAGAGCTACTTATATAGTAAAAAGGCATGGATAGCATCACGGACTACATGCATATTGCTTTTCCTTGCTCTATCAAGTCAAAGTCAAATCATTAATATTTCTTCTGGGCTTTTATAAGGCATTTTTCCCGGCCGTGTCTGTAAAAGATCACTTTTAGCAATAAGACCTTCCATTACGCCCTTTAGATTCATAAAAGATCATATTTGTAATTAGTTTGTTGATTATATTATGTGTATTAAAAGTATTATATTCTATCCAAATTTTTCGTTTACTTAACCATTTCTGTCCTTTCCACAAACTTATAATGTATTTTGAAAATTCACAGGCCAGGCAGAGATTTTGCAGAACATAAAGTCAAAAGCCCGGCTGCGTGTTTTGATACTAATAGCAATCTACTAGCTGTCGGTTCTTGGAACACCAGTATTAGTTTATATAATGTTAATGAAACGGGCGCGTACAAGAGTATTGGGAAAATGCATGGCCATGCTGGTGAGTAATGATTATCAGTACATTAAGAAATACGACTGCCGCGTTGGTCTGTTGGACATGAGGTCTTGGGTTCGATTCCCTGGGGTCCTACCATGAACTCTTATCGCGATCCAAAAACTGAATTGTTCTTTAAATAAGTCATTAAAACGCATCAATATATGTCATTATATTGACGTATTTTCTCTTATCGCGATCCAAAAACTGAACTGTTCTTCAAATACGTCAATATAACGCATAAATTGATGCGTTATATTGACGTATTTGAAGAACAATTCAGTTTTTGGATCGCGATAAGAGTTCATGGTAGGGCAGCAGGTCGGCCAACGTGTTATTGGGTTTTTACATCAGAAATTTCTTAGTACCAGCCTCGGATTCTGGGCGATTCTGTTCTTTGAAAGAGGACTTTTGAAATAACCAAACAAACTGATAAAACAAGTAATATTGATTATTTACCAACTATCGTAATTTTATTTGGTTATTTATGTCTTTTATGATTACCCCCTGTTTGATGAGAATTCAAAATTGCGCCTATATAAATTACAGTATTCAGGCATAGGTATCATGTTTTATAAGTCTTATATAATGAGTGACAGAGACAACAACTCTGTAACTTTTGATTTCTAATAGACTTTTTTTAAAAACAATGTGCCAATGTGTTTCTTGGTTGGTTACTGTAACATTTTAGTGCAACTTTAAAACTGCACTTGCACTAGTGCATACCGTTAACCCCTCGTATTGACGAGGAGTATTGATTCCTTACTTATTCTAGTATTGTGACATTAGTTTAAACGTTTTCTTAAAATTCCTTTTCAGGTGGAGTTACACAAGTAAAATTCGCTCCAGACGGTCTACGTCTCGTATCAGGTGCGCGCAAGGACCATAGACTACTAGTATGGGACATCAGATACTACCGAAGACCACTCAACATACTATCTCGTGTAGTGGATACTAACCAAAGAGTTTACTTTGATATCTCGCCATGTGGCAGGCACTTGGTGACTGGTGGTACAGATGGAGTGCTTAAAGTATGGGATGAATGTGAAGTAAGTTGGAAATCTGGTTTGGATGCAACTCAGAATCAAAGCGATAATGCTACTTATAAGGTTTGTATTTGTTTTTATCTATTACACGGTGACTTTTTGTAGCGATGCAGTAGCGATGCTGTCGCGCGTCCGCTATATTGAATACTATATTGAATACGCGTTAGTAGCGATGCTGTTGCGCGTTTACGAAGCGCGCGACGAAAAGTCGCCGTGGGCGAGGGCCCTAAATGCGATTTATTCAGAATCTATACTAATATAATAAAGCTGAGTTCTTTGGTTTGCTTTCTTGACGCGCTAATCACTGGAATAGATAGATGAGGAACAGATGATGACTATAACATCATGCTATGACCTAAGGGAGTGGAGCAGTAATCAAAGACAAAACCACGTGGGTTAGGTCCTGGGTAGAAGCTAAAGTGCTATTATAAAAATAAAAAGGAGTTTGAACTTTAAACCTTACTTACATAAGGTTACCAATCTGTGTGGTTTGACAGTCATTACCTTATAACAATCTTTTTTTTTCAGTTCCCACTCCACAAAGATTGTTGCAACAGTGTCTCAATACACCCCATACGTCCCATACTAGCAACGGGTTCAGGACAGTTCCACATAAAAGATCCACTACTCTCACCACAAAAGAAACTTAAGAATGATGTTAAAACCGCTAGTACTGGTGAATCTCCATTGACAACAGCAGAAGTGCAGGTAGACGTAACAAACGGGAATAAGCCTTCTGATAGCAAAGAAGAGGTAGAAGAAGAGGTGGAATCAGAAGAATCTGATAACGAACAATCAGCAACAGACATAGACATGAAATATTCAAATTCAAGTGAAAACAGTTTAGTTTTCTGGTGGATCGGTGAGGTGTCTGAATAGAGTCCATTTTGCAATGTACATTTTTTTTTCTGTGTTCCGTGTGGTTTTTGATATCGATGGTATCTAGTCTTTAAATATCTAAGTGTAAGTTTTTAACCTTCTGATATAAAATCATATGTGTGATAAATCTTGTTTTATTAAGTCATTTTCGTATTCCCATAAAATATCAGAATTGGTTTTTAATAGGTACACTGTATTCTATGAAGTCAAGGTACAGAAAGAAAGAAAGAAAAACTATTTATGACGCATATGACATAAAAAAATAATTGAACACAAAAGCAAAATAAAAACAAGCTGGTATTAAATCTAAATAAAAAAAAACGGTATATTACACTCAGGGGCGCCACTAAGATGCATGCCCTAGGCGCCATTTTCTATAGATATCTACACGGTACACCTTTGAGTATGTAACATGACATACGATACGATCAATAGTTGTTAAATATAATAGGGGTTACGAGATACAAACTAACAGTTCTCAATAAAGGTTCCTATGATGGTTGACTGCGGTACGTATTTATGAGGGTACATAGCAGAATATCTAAAATCAAAAATTAAATATCGAAAATCAAAATATCGAACGATCAAAATATCGAAACTCAAAATATCGAATGCTCATAAAATATGGTATGGCGGGGTCTACCAGACCCCGTAAATGTTTATTATTCAATTTTTCACATTCGTTATACAATAGGAAAGTTACATAATCTAAATAGGTAATCACTACAAATAATCGATTTTGCATCAGAGACTTAATCATCTACATTTAAGTTTGCGTAGCTTTCATCAGTTTCCACTTGCCTTGGTCGGTTTGGCTCAGCAGGAATCAATAGCTGCATGTCTCAGGCAGAAATAATTTTGCTGCGGTTTTTTTAATCTTCCTCGTACGAACTAATAAATGGATCGGATGTTAATAGTAACCTATGATAAACATTTAAGTTCAACCGCGCGTGCCCCCGCGACGGGTCCCGCCGCACGGAGGCGGGCCCCGTTGCGTGGGTGCGGGGCGCGCCTCCCCGTGACGGACGACCGCGCGGGTCCCCGCGACGGAGCACTTTTGTATGAAACCGCGCGGGTGCCCGCTTAACGCAGTTTCAGCCCTGATATGTATCCATTTATGAGTAGGTACTTCAATGAATTCATAAAGTGACAAAAAAATGTTCCCAAAGCATGGTCAATCGATTTTCAAAGTGACAATTGTCAATCACATTGTATTAAAACAGTCTTGGCTTCCGAGCGCTAATTTTAAACAAAGCGGAGGGAGCCCTTTGTTCGGTCCTTCCTTTTGATACCTATTGATAAGTTGGGTGTTGAAGTTAACAACTGATAGGTACCTCTTTGATACTGACCAAGCAACATGGCGCGTTTAGCGCCTACCTTAAAAGTTGAACGTACCCAAAACTTTTCGTTTTATTGCTAAGCGCAGGCGGTATAATAGGAAATATTTAACAACTCTTTTCAAAAAGATATTATCATTTGATTTAGGGCTGTGTTACAAATTCGTTTATGAGTTATTTGGTCGTTACGGTATTACCATTGTTGGGCTTATTGGTTTAGTTATGCCTAGGGAATGGAAGTTTCTAGGGCTTTTTAATGACTTTCGAAGCGGTTGTTTGAGATTTAACGCATTCATTTTATTTATAATGAAATGATTGCTAACAATAAATTCTACCCACCATTTCCTCTAATTTATTTGTTTTTAGATAGCCACAACTGTTGCCGACTTGTTATGTAATGGTAAAACGCTTATCTAGGTACTTTGGTGCTTAGATACCTAATTTTAATTGCGATCTAAGGGGTATTTCTCGTCGCGGAACGTCTTAACAGAATACCGTGGCCCCGGAACGCAAAGGGCAACAGAAGGAACTGCAGGGTGGTTTTTTAGTCAGTAAAAGTCTGACAGTCCCCTCCGCCCCACCCAGGGCGGAAGGACTCATTTGATGATTTTTACCACCCAAAAAAAAGCGGTATTTCTCTCTTGGATGTTGCATTTTAAAAATCGAAAAGTCAACACAGTTTTTAAAATTCTTAACATAGTGAAAAGATAATTATATTGACCCAGCGTTAAACAAAGCTAGTCTTTGGATGTTGAAGTAGGTAACCTAAATAATAAATTAGAATTAGATTGGGCTGATAAGTAAGTAGGTAACCTGTAATGAGTATTTTAACCGGTAATGAGTACTTTAGGCAACTTATCGTCGACGTAGGCTACCAAACAATGGAGATAATAAATTGAAGCCTTGACTTAGTTTTTATGACGGTTATCTATTCAGATCGACTTTTATAATAACGGCCTTGGTAACAATGAAATGGTCTTCAATGCTTTGCAAGTTTAAACTAGAAATAGTATACCGTAGCATAAAGGTAGCACTTTATCTGGGAATGTATCGAATTAAAAATCTCCTACTTGTAGGTAGGTAAAATTTTTCATTCCTTTTATAAAATAGATATCTAACTATACAGTGTGCACTACTTCCACTATAAAACGCTGTTATCACAAGTTTGTGCAATGTCTCGACAAATATGAAGGCAGTTAAAATGTCAGCGTAGGCAGCTCCAGATATAATATAAGATGTAATTTCAAGATAACCTTGCCTATATCATTACGCTTTAAAACTGAGACGTGCTTCGTAATATGAGAAAACCTTGGTAACCATCCTCTTAAAATTAAGAAAATTAGAATTAATTAGTAAAACTTAGGTCCTGTAAGTAATTTTCAAAGTAATGATAATGTTGTGATGGCCCAGTGGTTTAGGAACCCGCCTTTCATACATGAGGTTGTTTGGGTTTGCAGTATGAGTTATCAATATGAGTTTTTTAGGGTTCCGTACCTCAAAAAGAAAAAAACGGAACCCTTATAGGATCACTTTGTTGTCCGTCCGTCCTGTCAAGACCCTTTATCTCGGGAACGTATGGAGGTATCGTATTGCACATCGACCTTTGGAAAGAGACAATCGACTAATTTCGGCTTCGTAGAGCGTTATCTCTGTCGCACGAAATACAAACATTCCGGTATCTATTAGGAGCTGTTAAAACAATTATGATTTGCTTCTTTTGATAATTCTTTTTATTCTTTGTATAAAATACGAAATACGATGAAGGTCGATGTGCAATATTTATCGCCGGGTACTGTACTCAGGTCTACAGTCTCTTGTTTCTTATCCATATGTACAGTCTGTTATAGCTGTTAACTAACCCACCTAACTGGTTCAATAAAATTAGGCGAATTTGAACCTTCTGCAATTAAAAACAAACGAATTTGAACCCTCTGTCAATAACGTTAAGGTTTATTCAATTTATATAAGTTCATCACACTAGCGCTGCTTAATGAACGAATACAATAATATTATAGATACGCCAATTTGATCTTTAAATCGTTAGCAATAAGATACTTATAACTTGTTATGCAATTTTGATTTTTATGCCATATGATTTAAAGTTTATTAGAGTATTGTGATATAATTTAATGTCATTACTACTAATTGCTTATTTTAAAAAAAAGTTCAAGTAGATTTGGTCTCGTGGTCCGTGTATAAGGCTGAGACGAACGAGATGCGAGTTCAAATCCTGCATTGAGGAATATTGTTTTGCTTTCAATTTAGAATTGATTAAGTAAATATTTCTTGCATTATTGCAAAGAACCGGCCACATACTTCAAAAATATCTAAATTGTTAATATTTTCGCATAACTTGTAATAAGTGGGTAGTTGAAAGACAATTTGCGTATTCATTATAAAACTGGTATTCAAATGTTAGTAAGGATGTGGGTAGGAAAATAAAAATGAACCGTGACAGTAAACCTCAAGCCAGTCTAAGCGCAATTGCAGTGACTACGCGCAAAAATTTCTTACCTTGACTTGGAAAATAGCAAAAATCTTCTTTTTCCAATGTTTTTATACATTCTATTGTTTCATTATCATGTCTCAATGTCTCAATTGAGTGATTATTTGAAATACAAAAAAATAATCTATTTGCTGAAGGAGAATGTTGGCATCAGAGAGATTGCTTGGAGATTTAGCAGTAAGTGTGTTTGTCTAATTTTATACCTAAGTATTCCTTATGAATGATATGTAATTATTTTTTATATACTTAAACGTAAAGTGACATCCGTTTTTATTTATTTGTTTCAGAGAAATACAGTCAGATTGTGGTTAAGACGTTTAAGAAACAGGAAATGTTCAAAAGGGTCGTTCGTGAAATCGTGACCAAAACCTGTAATGTTTACTCCCGTATTAGAACGGATTGTTAGTAGACATATTCATGCATGCTGCTGGACTGAAACAATACAAGCCGGCACGTAAAATTCAATGAACCGCTGTTCATCGCCAAGCAAGAATCCGCTTTGCCCAAGAATATATAGATTTTAATTGGAAAGAACATGTTGCTCAAGAGATGGTGCAGGCAGCACCACCGTCAGCAGCCCACAATACTTAAGTGTCAGTGTGTGTTTTAAATAAACTGTTGTTATCATAAATTCTAAGGAAGTGTTTCATACATTGAATAAGCAGGTCCTTTTTACGATCATAACCATATTAAAAAAATCAAAAATACTTATAAAAATCTATGTAGTAGGTAAAACACCAAAGTATGTAATGCTATTTTCACTTTTATTTTATAAGTAGGTATGACAGTTAATGTGGTGATGTTATTGTTATGAAATAGAAATATTATATTTCTAAACATGTAACATGTTGATTCACTACATAATTTTTTACCTACTTTAAAAATAAAAATATAGGTATTTTATAGACAGCATTGAAACGAAGACACTGCTTTTTTTATCAAGTTCTAGCTCAAGTAGTTTATTTTATATATATTCTAACTTGTTTTATATGGTTTAGCTTTATAATATGACAAGTAATTATTTTTGTCAGTAATTATTTTACATTTAACCATATTGAATAAAATCGTAATAAAAATTATTACTGTTTTTCATTTCTGTTGTTATTTTTGTATTTAAATAGTCAATTTTTGTTAACTATTTTAATTTAATATAAATAAAATTTAGAACGCAAAAAATATAAATGAATATTGTAAACAAAAAGTGACAAAAATTCATACTTAGGTTTGATCTCACTACCATGTTGCTACCACTTGGTCAAATCGTCTTTACAAATGAAGTTGAAATTAACAACTCCATTATGTGACAAAACAGTATTCAAAAGATTATCTACCCTAACATAACGTATTAAAGATCAAATTGGCAACAGTATTCTATAATATTTGCGTCCTTGAACAAGTCGTTCTAGCTCGTTAAGCTCGTACGTATCGAATTCATAATTATCTACCGCTAATTGCAGAAGGTTCAAATTCGCCTAACTTTATTGAGCCAGTTAGGTGGGTTAGGTAACAGCTATAATAGACTGTACCTACCTACTTTTTTAAGTTTATCTTGGACATCACTGATGGCGCATTTTCATTAGTCGATAGGGCCCACATGCGGCGAGTCCCCGCATGCGACATAACAACTAATGAAAGTTACAAGTCGTTACACCATGAGGTGTAACGTCTGACTGTGTGTCACCATGCGGGGACTCGCCGCATGCGGGCCCTATCGACTAATGAAAATGCGCCATGACATCGGTGAAGGGAAACATCGTAAGGATACCTAGACTTATTGCTAATGTAAGTCTGAAGTCGCCAATCCGTCTTTAGCAAGTGTGGTGATCAATGGTCGTCAATATTTCTGTATGAGAAGAGGCTTTTGCCTTGTACCTAGTGGGACAATAATAGGCTGGAATTATTTAAGGTAGGATGTAGGAACAATCAGCGACTGAAATTGTTTATCATTTCCTAGTTTTTTATTATTTTCATTGCATAATTGAAATAAATGATTTGACTTTGACTTTAACCATATTTGATTACTATTGTTTAATTTCATCGGAAGGCGAAACAAAAGATGGATGGAGTGTGTGAAGAATGATATGAAAGAAAAGGGAGTCAGTGATAGCATGACGGTTATAGATAGAACAGAATGGAAGAAGAATACGTGTTGCATCGACCCCAAGTATCATGAGACAAGGGCAGGAAGATGATGGGTATTATTGAACAATTTCGTCATTCACTACAGTGACGAATTTTTCAAGTAGGCACACAGTACACTGTGTGCCTACTTGATATTCTAGAGCTCAGTGAACGACGGCTACTACAAAAAAATTTAGATGTTTTTTTTTTTAAAGAGATAAGTACCTTTTACTCGCATTAATTGCTTGGTAACGATAATATCGTTTGCATTTATTAGCTAATAGAATAAAATTAACTTCGTTACAAACATTATTCCGAAAAAACGTGGTAATTTTGTAATTTAAAAAACTTCCTGCTATCAAGTAGCCGTTAGATTTTGTAACACGTAACCACTTTTTAAGTAATTTTAGCCAAGTACCTGACTTAAGTATGTTTTCCGTTTTTTATACTAGAAAGTTTAAATTAAATTCAAATAGAAAAATATAAAATAAAGTAATGGTACAGTTTTCATTCTCTATCTTAACATTTTTATATCCTGATATTCTTAAATCCTACACACGTAACCTAGATTCTAGAGGATCTAAGAACTCAAATGTATGCTTATCTTACCAAGAAAGTTACAAACAAACATTGCGTTTTACGAGTAGTTTCGTAGCCTATCGCCTACGCCAGCGATACGTATCTACGACATAGCCGTAGCAGGCAGCAAATAAGTCGGCGTCGTAGACAGCTACGGCGCTACAAGCGTAGCCTTCGTAGCAAACATATTACTGTACAGAAGGCTTACTCGATAAGGAACTGACGAATAAATTGGATTTTCTACGTAATGATTTGCGTACCTTGAACTACTTGCACTTGCTTTTGTAGCCGTATATACGATTAGTGTTCTTATATAGTTGATTTTAAGAGGACTTTTGCATTCTTTGGACCTTTTTGACGTTTTTATGCTGTGTCACTCACTATTGTGTTACCACAAGGAAGCTTCGCAAAGAAATATGTCTCAAGTTTACTACCCCTGAGTGATGTTTTGTTTGTTCAGCTGTCCCGGTTATTTATTACTCGTATGCGGTATATACTATGTCCTAGTTCAACTTTCTGCTGTTGGTCAGCTAGATTGAAATACATAGTTTGCGTCTTGACTTCTGTTTATTGTTTTATTTACCTAATACTAAGTTAACTTATTGAGATATTTTGTTTATACCTAGGGAACATATTTTGTGAAATTCATCGAATTTAAGTAATTAATTGGATATATAGCTATTAGGTAAGTCTATAACTTTCTATCTCTATGAAATGTATTAAGGTCTGTCCACATACGTGTAACATTATCGCAGGGGAGATCGTAGTTTCTAATTCGCGAAAGAATTTTCAAAATCGGTTCAGTAGATCCAGAGATTACCCCCTACAACCTCACATACTCACACCTTTTTTTAATGTTAATATAGATTAACATACATGATCAGTTTAATTTCAGTTGCATCTCACATCCTAAAAATCCGTAACGTATAATGCGTGGGTAATTTAAAAGCCTCAAGGGTTAAGCGTACACATCGGCCTTAGCGACCACCTAGTAATTGTAGTAGTAAAACATTATACAGCCTGTAAAAAAAAACCCTGTCCGATCCTTAAGGGTATTATTCGGCATCGTACTGCGCACACATACCTATACGTAACCATTTAATGGATTTGAGATTATTATTTTTCCCCAGTGAAAAAAAAAGAAGAAAGAAGAAGTAATTAAATTAAAATAAAACATAAAAACTGATCAACGGCAACACTGATCTGACAGGGTTTTTGTTACATAGTGTATAGATCATTATCATCATTAGACGAGACGTTCTGTATGTCAAGTCAAACTGTCGCAAGTACAGCCTTTCATTGTAGGCTTAAGTTCACAAGACATCATCTATCACTTTCCCACAAATCCCTTGAATCCCTTGAATTAATAACTTTCATGTTAACGCCGTTTGTTCAAGATAGATGGAGCCACCATACCTACATCTCGCTGTTTATGTTAGTAATATCAGAAATTAAATAAACGTTTGGAAAGTTAATATAAAAATGATTTATGGATTTGGTTTTGCTATACTTTTTTAATGAAATTGGGTTAAGCTAACCAGACTGTTTGGTTAAGCTTTCGTGTTAAAATGATTAACTACACCTATCTACCTAGTGAAACCTTTAAGGCTTTTATTACCTACTTTGTTATTGTTTATTTTCTTTTTTCTACTTTAATAATAAATTATAAGGGGGTAAGTTATAGGTTGGTTTTTTGTCTATAAGAGGTAATGTCTGGATTATTAAGTAGATTGTTTAATAAATGTTTGTTATTATAAATGTAGGAACGCTGACGTCTAGTCGCGGAGGTGGGTTAGGTACTCATGGTTGCAACAAAATATTTTAATTTGAATATTTGATATTTGAACTGGTCCAGTTTCAAAAACTCTTTCACTCATAGAAAGTAAGATTTTTGCTGAATACCACGTTTTATGAATATTTAACGTTACCCAAGATAAATTACCTAAATAATCCAGAACCTGTGTATGTTTTTAGATGCGGTTGTGGCGTTGAGGTGTAGGAAGAACACTATTTCCCTACATAATATATCAGTAGATAATGTGCGTTTTACCTTCATATTAAGTCAAATGTCAAGGTATATAGTACATGATATCCTTGTTAGTATATACTCGTAGATACTTAATTTGAAATACGAAGGCGAATTTAGGATGAAAAAAAAGAACAGTTAAGGTTAAGTACTACTTATAATTATTAACTCAGTTATTTACAATATTTACATTTTTATATACAGTAGTATGTAGTCTAGATTTTTATACAAAATTTTTGGTCCAAAATTATTAAACAATACTTTTTATGCCGATACTTTAAAGAAGAGTACTAGCTGAATCGGAAGATTATTTCATATAAGTATTAAATTGTTAATCTGTTCTAAGCCAGCTAAAGTACGTATTAACTGGCTTAGAACAGATTAACAATACTTCGACCGACGGAAGATAATTAAATATAAAGACTACTAAAATATCACTAGGTAGGTGGAAACTTAGTCCACTTAAAAGTCATGTTCAATAGCTCCTTGAATTCCGACCTCCGGCCTGTCATGTCCAAATTTCTTGTACAAGTTACCTCCAGCGACAAATCTGGTGTTATGATCCAGTTTCCATACTCCATCACCGGTCAACTCCATCTGAAATATCAAGAATTTATAGTTATAGCTTTTTGACAGAATTACGGTTTAAGGTCGGGTGGGACTATTTCAACTGTGGGGTATGTTTACTACCCTATTACCCCCTATGATTGATCCCTTGGATTTAAGGTTATTGGTGTTCCTTTATACAATAAATACAAGATACAACTTCTGTAATAGAACACTTTATTTCAGCCTGAAAATCCGATTCATTTTTAGTTAATTGTATTTTGTTCGTAGTTTATTGTTTCGAATACACCATTTACAGGCACTAAGGAATTGTCAAGGCAAAGAGTTAATTTTTAACTCGCTACGCCAAGTTCATAAATAAATGAGAAAGTATGAAATTTTAATAATCTTAGCATAACAAAACATCACGCCTGTATTCCCCAAAGAGGGATTTTAATTAAAGCAATTATTCTTTCTCCATTCTTTAACAGTAATTCATGGTTTCATGATATATGGGGCGGGCTTTTCCTCTGTTTTTTTCTGGCAGTAAGGTCGCCTACTACTAGAAAAAACCATAACGCAAACTCAACTACACTGCAGGATCCGAAGATCTAACCCGGGACATTGAGGCTGACCAATGACCAACAAAAAAAAAACACTTTTTGAGTACTTACACCGCTACCGCGACCAATCTCTTTATGAACATCGAGTCCTGCTCTGAAGTTATCGTTAGCATTGTTCCAGTTGAGCTTGCCTCCCAAAATGCTGCTGTCACCACCAGCGCCGAGCACTCTGGTGCCGTACGCCGTTCCCTGCAGACGACCACGCCGGTCGTTGAAGATGTCTTGCTTGTAACCGGCTTGTCCCTGTGAAACGATATTTTATATAGACAATTCTGACTGTCAGGGAAATTAAAACCAGAAAGAGATATTGCTATTGGGCCTGTATAGCTCCATCCTTATTTCACATGTTAAATGATCCAATTATGACGTCACGCCAATTTTTAAAAATAAACTCTTTGGACCCCAACAGATATCAGACCTTCATTAATTTTAAATCCAGTTTAAAATCTTACTGGTCTTATCAGTGTCCCAGTGCTCATAAAGTAATATCTACCAGATAAGAAAAATATAGATTCTGATAGAAAATTTTATCGTGGGTTTTATTAAAAAAAAGTTTGTAAAGCACCACAGATACCTAACACAAATAACAATCGAATATAGGTACAGTCAAAAAAAGAGATAGGTATGCAGGGTCGTCAGATATAATTGAAAATTTCTTGGAAACTTATTGATGTTTTAAAGTGTAATTTAATTTAAAAGTAGATAATAAACTGTTCATTGATATACTTACATCCATCGGTTTCTAAGAAAACTTCAACTATATCTGACGACCCTCGACATCTTAACACGACAACAAGTATCCCATTGTTTAAAGAACAAAACCAAAGCACTCAGACAAAAATACTTACGAATAGTGAATCATCTGTGCTGCCCAAAGTGCCGTAGACTCGTCCACTACCAGCATTACGCTCCAAAGTCAAATCTCTACGATGACGGCCATGATGACGATGTGGATAGCGGGAAAAGGCCGCATCTGGGTGGCCGACTACATATCCTGGCTGCGGACGCCGAAAATGTATTTTGGCGTGTGCGCACGCTACGAGGGCAGCGAAACAAATTAGGACAAGAGACTTCATGTTGACCTGTAAAAGAATAATTCTAAATATTAATTTAAAATGATACAAAGATTTAAGATAGGTGTGAAAGAGGATTTTGGTAGCACAAATGAGGGTAGATAGAAAATGGATACATGCTAAACATTTATTTTGTTGAAAAGCCATGTTTGTTTTTTTTTGTTGTTGTGTGCATCCGGTTAGACTGGAAGTCGACTCCAGCATAGTTGGGAAAAGGCTAGGCAGATGATGATGATTAAAAGCCATGTTACATTTGATTGCAGTTTATTGAATAAATGAAATGAAATTGAATTAATGCCGCTCCCATGATTATTTCAAGTAGCCTATGTCATTTTAATTAAAGTTATGAGATTAATTAACAAAAAATCAGAGGATGTATTACTTTCTTAGGTGACACTTTTACATGTATAAAGTAATGAATTAAATATACCTTTTTATTAAGACCGTAAGGTACTTTTTCACAATACGAGTACAAGAAACTCTTAGAAACTGTGCCATCCTCATTGCCGAACCGATTATTTATACTCGCTTCAATATCTGAGGTGATTCCCAGTGCCGAGTGAAACGGGGACTCATTTGAGATGACGTGAATCACACATTGTTTGTTATAATTATATCTTTCTTAACACTGAACTATTAAATCTATGATAATAGTTTTGTACTGAGCAGCCAAGTTTAAATATTTCTTCTAACGAATGTTGAGACATTGTTAAGAGTTTGTGTTTTGTGTAAATTACTTTCATTTTTTTTTATACGTGTAGAAACTGCCATTTAATTTTGAGATCAACAACTCAATTTTACGTTGAGCAATTTAAAAAAATACCTACAATTAAACCTAAATTTGACATGAATTACGGGCCTCTCAGAGAACGTTAATATACCAATATTAACGTTCCCTGAGAAATCTCATAACCTTCAATACTGTATTAATTACCTAGATTCCTAATTTCCCAAGTATGGTCAGGTATAAAAATAATCATCGCAATGATAGGAAGCACATGCGACTTTCGTCTTCCTTACGTGTCTTTATTTGTGTTTTTTTTTATACAGCTGTATCAAATACATAACTTGGCTATCACACCCAATAATAGTTGATGTTACTATTCTTATCATAGACTGCACAATTATTGAACCTAGATAAGCGGGATTTACTTTAACCTATCGGTTGCGGAACTCAATGACGTATTGACATGCCTAACTACTACTAAAACGCCTCGTCGTATCGTGTCTAGAGTTTCATCTCTAGGAATGTTGGATGAAAATTTAAATGGCTTAAAAGAGGACGACAACTTACTGTTAATACGGCTATTTTTTGAAGAAGACTTGTGGTCTGCTTGCTGCTTTATGCTTGTGCTTCTTCTAGATTACTCCAGCGTTGAAAACGTATACTTCACTACTAACTAGGGTTGTAGTAACAGTACAGTGTGAAATACAGAAACATCATAATATAACGCCTGTAATCCCCGAAGGGTAAGGCAGAAGAGTACCCATTATGTACACCCATATTAAATGTAAGTCTTTTTAACCGACATCAAAAAAAGGAGGAGGTTATCAATTCTTTTTTTATTTGAAAGCTGGTGCTTCTCGTGTGGTCCCATTGTCACCATTTTAATATCTGATGATGAACTTCGGAGATATGGAATGGAACTCCTCATAGAATCACAGCAGCAATATCGTAACAAGTGAAATTGCTTTGTTTATACGTGTAGTCGATGACTGACTGAAGGAAAAGGGGGGGGGGGGGTACGTCAACCCCCCTCCTACCAGTTTCCAAAATTAAATATATCGTGTGAGGTATTGTTTGAAAGGGCTTTTTGTAAGGATTTCATACATTAATACACAAGCACTAAAAAGTGAAAAATAAAAAGCTATTTTACAAAAAAAGATAACCGCCTTCAAAAACTACAAAATCAAAATAACTTTAGTTTTGGAAGTCGGTGGCAATACTTACCTACATAACAAAAAAAACCAAAGCCGCACTTCCAAAACTAAAGTTATTTTGATTTTGTAGTTTTTGAAGGCGGTTATCTTTTTTTGTAAAATAGCTTTTTTATGTAATAGGGCCGAGCCCACCTACCACTTCTTTTCTATAATTTTATTTTTAAATCTTATTTTTAGTTAATTTATTACAATGTTGCTGTACCCTAACAGGGTCCATAACTGCACTTTTAGCTTTAAGCCTTATGTAACATCTATAAACACATTATTGTGTGCAAATAAATAAATATGAATATGAATAAAAAATGAATACCATCAATCGGGCACAAATCCTGACTCCGAGGCTGCTACTGAGAAACTCCTCGAAAAACCTAATTATTTAACACATTTAAAAGTGTTAAATTATTAAAGTGTTAAATACAAAAAATAATTTCAAAGAATTTAAAAAGAAACATTAGACTTTTTAAAGTAGTTAAAACTCTCACTGAAACTCAGTGCCGTGTGTTAACTGGCTAGTAACTTGTTTTCCTTCGTGTTTCGTCGAAGTTTGCCAGAACTTAGCTCACAACAGGCGTAGCTAAGTTTCTCATTGACTAGTTTCCGAGTTTCCATATTCAATAATATTTATTGTGTCTTCCAGGGTGTATGAAACTGAATTATAACAAGTTTCTCACTTGTTTAGCCTAAGTTTGGCTAGCTGTAACTATTCAGACTGTACAAACTACCTATGAATGTGAGTTAGCAAATTAAACCTACACGTGTTGTGCAAATTGTAAGAAAACTAATAATTGTCAATTAAATAATTTCTATGACTATGTAGATTCTCAGTAGTCAAATATGCTCCTAATATAACGGATCTCAATATCTATAAATTGACAATGACAATTGACAATTTATAACTTCACAATAATTTTTATTTTCAAACTATTGTTGAATTTTATTTTTAAGTTTATTTAAGTACGAGTATATTGCTTTTCCCTAACATGGTCCATAATTACTGTACTTTAGCGTTAAGCCTTATGTAACATGTTTTACATACAATCATGGTATACAAATAAATGAATAATGAAAACTTACTACTAGGGTTGTATTATTTTTAAATCTAAGTAAAAAAAGAATCTACATTTTCATAACTCTTTATTATTAAAAAAAAAACTTTATGTTCTAGTATGAAACATGGAATATCTATCGTAAATTACCTACTGGACTCCCTATTTTTCTCATCTTAAAATAGTGTGACATCCCGCTCTCGAGGTCTTGAGTAGACGAGACAAAGAGAGTGATTCACTGACTTGTAAGTTACTAGTAGATGTATATCATCCTGTCAAATAATTTATCTGCTAAGTAGTTCACAAGCTTCCCAAGAAAAGCGTAATGTGGGTTTTCATATTATTTTCAAAGCAAAGTCCCTACAGCCAAAATATGTGGAATAATTTATTGGCCTTAAAAGATTGCTTACGCTTAAAAGGTATGTATGTAAATATTTATGTTAGGAAAGTAATCCATTCGGGTTTTTCTTAAAGGTTTTTGATGTGGCCACCAGTTCTATGGAACTGTCAGAAATCGTGTGTCAAAATTGTTTTTGGAGAAGATATTTCGAGTTCAAGATAATATTCGAGTTCATTACGGACTACATTTATATTTTGTATATTTTATTTGTTAATTTGCTTAACATTTTAGTAACAACTCCAGATAATCTTCAGGCTCAAATATTAGGATACACAACTAAAATTATCATCAATAAAATGCTTCTCATTTATCACATTAGTAGATATTACGAAACAGGCCGGTTTAGATGAAAAAAAAGAAATAAAGAAAAACAAAGCAAAAAAATAATTACGTTGTCAATGATTATATGAAGTGGCCAGTAACTGGTTTATTTATTCATATTAGAATAAAGAGTTTGCATATCAAAGTGAGGTTTCATGATTTGGACTTTTTTATTTACGATTTGCAAAATCTATTTTCACCCCTTATCTACGTAGACAGCAAAATTTCAACACGTTTCCCCGACAATTGATTTTGGGTAATGTATATTCTATCTACCCTTTCTACCCTAAACGAGTAAAACCTAGCAGTTTTGCTAGAAAAAAAAAGCTATTGCTAGCTTGTTAGGTGAATTCAGATGCCCGAAAGTCGGATAACCAACTCTATTCTTCCACAGGCTATAGATATTTCCCAGCCCTAATAGTCCATCCAACAAAGAGATTGTAGAGTGCGTGAGCAAGGCCCTAAGCAATTACTTCAGAAAATTGTTCAGGGTGCTTAGAGAGTTAACATACTAAAAGTCCTGACATCTAGGGGGTGAGGCGGAGTGGGGGGAGGGGGTTAAAGTTCCCATTTTTCAGTTTTTCGCTAATATCTTTTAAACGGTGCGTCATGGAGATAAGATGTCTTCTACGCAATGAAAGCTTATAAAATTATGTACAACTTTTATCTTATACACTTTTTCACATTCCTACCTATTTTCGAACTACACATTCCGGAAAGTGGTGGACGGTGGATTCCTACTGCACAGAGTAGTTTGGCAAAAAAATGCCTGTGTTGCCACGATTTGTGATGGATATATCACCTACATCAACCGCCACTATCCTGGGATGAGTCGTACTGTGGTATTCGATGGGTACTTAAACTCAGCTAACTCTACAAAGTCACAAGAACAGAGGCGACGATATAAATTGAGGAGGTCGGCTGATATGAATTTGTCTTTGAACACAGCAATACCAATGAAGCAAGAAGATTTTTTGTCTAATCCTACCAACAAAAGTCAGCTCATTTCTTTACTACAGACAAAGCTTCAGGAAAATGGTATAAAAACTCTCCAAGCCACTGATGATGCTGATGTTCTTATCGTGAAGACTGCTGTGGAACTATCGACTCATAGACGAATTAAAAGATAATATGTATCAAAGATACAAGTTTTCATTACTCAACGGCTGAACCGATTTGGATGAAATTCGTTATGATTAAAGATTTGGATTTTTAGGCTACTTTTATCCCGAAATAACGCAAACAAAGTAGCAGGCAACAGGTAGAGATTCATAAAAGTAGTTTTTTCGAAAATTTTCACTATTTCAGAATGTATATGTAAAAAATGGGTAGTAATTCGAAAAAGTGTATTAGACTAAAGTTGTAGGAAATTTTATAAGCTTTCATTGCGTAGAAGACATCTTATCTCCATGACGCACCGTTTAAAAGATATTAGCGAAAAACTGAAAAATGGGAACTTTAACCCCCTCCCCCCACTCCGCCTCACCCCCTAGACGTCAGGACTTTTAGTATGTTTATTCCCTAAGTACCCTGAACAATTTTCTGAAGAAATTGCTTAGGGCCTTGCTCACGCACTCTACAACCCCTTATGGGTGATTTATTGGATGCATAATTGGAGGTCAAATTGTACATTGTACACAAAATATTGCTACGTGTGAAATATCAACTGAAATTCAGCCATACACTGAAAATCCGGTGGTAGACATCAATATTATGGATATTTATCGAAACTTTCAAATTGTTACACCTAAATCAAGAATATGTATTTAAATTTAATTTCTCGATTAATCTTCAATGAATTTGCTTCAGTCAGCTTAAAGATTTCGGACTTGAAATACCTTTTAAAGTTCATTATTCCTTAGACATTGTGTTTGACAGTTGGCTGTGGCTCAATCAAACGTCTCTGAATGATCAAACAAATCTGGGCATGACGGACGAAAATAATAGATAGGGAGATTGGATTTTGATCGGTAAGAACAAAACGGCTTTTAGTGTTATGGAATATAATATAACCAATATTTATCTGCTGAATTTTTATAAATCAGTTTATTTGCAGATCATACAATGTCGTCGTGATGGCCTAACGGTTAAGGCGCCTCTCATGCATGAGGTTGTAGGTTCGAATTCGGGCAAGTACCAATGTGACTTTTTCAATTCATATGTACTTTCTAAAGTTTATCTTAGACATTACTGACATCGTCCCGGTTGTAATTAACATCACGTATACCTACACCATAGCTATAGTAGGTATCTACGTATACCATAGTCTGATGTTTGCTAGGCTTTCTAGTAGACAAGCGATAGGGATAAAGGCACGTCACTATTTAACGAACCGTGCTAATCTTAAAATCCTCTGTGTCACTCCACGTAGTGTACGTGGATCTACCCTAAGATAGAACGACACAACATAAACGTTCCATCGACGTATCTCATCGTAACACCAAAACTTGTAATAGCAATCGCTTATTTTTGTTCCACACACGCGTTTATTAACTTGGCAAGTGTTTGTTTGTCATTTCTGCTTGAGTTGTCGGAAAAGTGATCGTGTTTGACGAATTTAGCCGATGGCACTTCTAAGTTTTGTCGTGCTATAGAAGCTTAATAAATGTACGTACCTACCTATATTTTGTCACGTTATATAAATGTGTGAGTATGATACAGAACGTGCAAATAAGTAGGTACCAGGCATACATAAAGCTAAAAGGTTGATATGGGTTTACTTAACTATAAATAGGTATTGTATGTAGGTGGGTAGAAGGCAGACTAATAATAGTAGGTACTTATTATTTGTATGTAGGTAAAACAATAAGAGGTGTAAATTACTCTGCTTTAAAAATGAATGACTTGCCTTTTTAACCGACTTCAAAAAAAGGAGGAGGTTATCAATTCGACTGTATTTTTTTTTATGTTTGTTAGCTCTTAACTTGCGACTGGGTGAACCGATTTTCATGATTCTTTTTTTATTAAAAAGCTGGTGCTTCCCGTGTGGTCCCATTGTATATCTGATGATGAACTTCGGAGATATGGAATGACAACTCCTCACAGAATCACAGCAGCAATATCGTAACAAGTGAAATTGCTTTGTTTATACGTGTAGTCGATGACTGACTGAAGGAAAAGGGGGGGGGGGGGGTACGTCAACCCCCTCCTACCAGTTTCCAAAATTAAATATATCGTGTGAGGTATTGTTTAAAAGGGCTTTTTGTAAGGATTTCAAACATTAATACACAAGCACTAAAAAGTAAAAATTAAAAAGCTTTTTTACAAAAAAAGATAACCGCCTTCAAAAACTACAAAATAAAAATAACTTTAGTTTTGGGAGTCGGTGGCAATACTTACCTACATAATAACAAAAAACAAAACCAAAGCCACCGACTTCCAAAACTAAAGTTATTTTTATTTTGTAGTTTTTGAAGGCGGTTATCTTTTTTTGTAAAAAAGCTTTTTATATATTTTACAACTTGCTAGAAGAATGATGAGTAGAAGATTATAGTACTACTATTAATAATAATATCCTCCAGATCAAATTTTGGTTAAGTACCGCAAGAGATACTACGATGCACATCTTTTCTCCCTCTCATCGTCCGATGGGACGGCACGACCGACGAGAGATCAGGCGCAGAACTAACAGTCATGTCAAACCACTACCTTACAAACTCGGATTTGCTACTAAAAAAAATCTAATGGAGAAACCTGCGAATCAAACCTCGAATCGAACCTTATCACTCACGCTTTTTTTTTTAGGTGGTAAAAATCATCAAATGAATCCTTCCGCCCTGGGTGGGGCGGAAGGGACTGTCAGACTTTTACTGACTAAAAAACCACCCTTTCCTTCTGTTGCCCTTTACGTTCCGGGGCCACGGTACCCGTTAAGACGTCCCGCAACCCCGGCAGGCGTATGGCTTCTATTGGGGCCCCGTCCCTGTGCTGACAGCTCTTTGAGGCGCGCGCGAACACAACAGTGTTGTGACGCATCAGAATGGTATCGGTTTCATACATTTAGTATGGTGAGATTTATAAATATTTGTGTGTCGCGATCTGTTGTGATGGCTTCTGCTAAATGTATGAAACCGATACCGTTCTGATCCGTCACAACACTTCACGTCAGACAAATGTAAATCCGGCTTTGTCACGTGGCTTACTAGCGTAGGTAGTTACTATTCAAGAAAATCAACCTTTCCACTCAATTGATGCCTTAGGCACAGTATTTATAGATTGAAATCCCAGAGCCGGCTAAACCTACGTCATGTTAGCATTGTTGACATTTTGAGGATAGACTGATAGAGGAATGTCTCGATAGAAGGTATTGATACTTTCGAGTGATCTAAAAATAGTTATTGGACAACATGCTTTGCTGTCGCGCTGCCATCTCATTCTCACATTCACAGTTGGGTAATTTTCAGCTTATGTACGTATGTGTGTTTGTTTGTACTTTTGCGGCGCTCTAGGAACCAAATGCTTGGCAGATATTGATGATTTATACGTCAATCGATTTTTAAATATCTCATACCTG
Organism: Hoplodrina blanda; assembly: GCA_949316365.1. Classification (NCBI taxonomy): domain Eukaryota; kingdom Metazoa; phylum Arthropoda; class Insecta; order Lepidoptera; family Noctuidae; genus Hoplodrina; species Hoplodrina blanda. The sequence continues at coordinate 6,335,865 of OX438589.1, read as the reverse complement.
AAAAAAGGCCTAGCATCAAAGCTAGCAAGAATGCAAACTTGCTGCTTAAAATTGTAAATGCCTCGTGTGTCTGGGATATTGGAAAATTAATATAGTGTGCCCTTTAACATACAAATGTCAACAAGTTTCACCTAATAACGGTAAACAATTTTGTAATGTAAGCAATCGAATTACGCTCGGAAAGGGCATTTGAATTCACACATCCGTGCCGCCTACGCGCACACCTACGCCTCTGTCAGAGTGGTTGCATCAAACAAGAAATTAATTAAGGTTGTATTTGCATGTAACTGGCCAGTATGCCAATCTTCCCTCTTAGTAACATTAGCAATATATAGGACATATGGCCAACCTATTTTCTACTAGATTCTGCATCAAAGTTAATACATACATTATCCCATGGAAACCAGACATTATTCCGGGATAAGAAGAAGCCTACTTATGTGTTATTCCAGACTTTAATCTATCTTTGTGCAAAATTTCATTTAGATCCGTTCCGCCGTTCTGGCATGATTGAGTAACAAACATCCATCCAGCCAAAGTATCGAATTTATAATAGTATAGTAGGCTTACATAGTTATAAGTTTCTGTTACTAGCTTAATGAGTCCTGATTACTTGAATAAATTATAATTATTATATTACCTAAGATTTATGTACAAACGTAACCATATACAATCCGTTTATGTGCCCTACGAACTTTCAATGAGGCAGTTTTTAGGCTATAGGTAATTCCCTTGAGCAAATAGTTAATATGTGTATCTATAGTATGGAAAAATCGATGCTCTCGAAAACTTGCTGTACTTCTGCAATTATTTGCCTTGGTTAATTATTACTGTAATATGAGGCATAGGTACAGACAACAAAAGAGATAGGTATGCAGGGTCATCAGATATTATAGTTAAAGTTTTTTTAGTCGAAACCGATGGAAATTTTCAAGTGTAATTTAATTTAAGAAGTAGATACTTAATAAAGTTTCAATCGAAGACATCCATCTGACCGGGGTTGCGGGACGTTATAACAGGAAACCGTGGCCTCGGAACGTAAAGGGCGACAGAAGGAACAGGGTGGTTTTTTAGTCAGTAAAAGTCTGACAGTCCCTTCCGCCCCACCCAGGGCGGAAGGAGTCACAATTAATTATGATGATATTTACCACCTAAAAAAAAAGGACATCCATCTGTTTCTAAGAACACTTCAACTTTATATGACGACCCTGCATACCTATCTCTTTTGTTGACTGTACATTGTTAGAAAGTGTTAGTATTGTATAATTTTAATATCATTTATTTCAATTTTGTAAATGTGAGTACCATGGAGCGTTTTATTTTTGAGTTACTATGTGTTTTGACTTAATGAGCATGGCAGTTGAGAGCTTGTCATGCTCACTCAAATGTCTCGCTGATGGTGGCGCATGTGTTGGATCATTTGGCTCCCTCCATAATGGTTGAGCTAGGTGGTGCTGATCCATGCGTCATGCTCGTGAACGGGTGCTGTCAGTTGGGATTGGTCATCTCTTAACTGCTATGGCTTACATTTTTATTTTTATTATTTTTAACTACTGTTTTATATTCATCTTCATTGTGATCACATGTAGAATCAACAAGAATAATGTAACCAGGATTTTGTAAAAACCTAATTTAAAAGAGTGCCGTGGAGTTTCTTGCTCGTTCTTCTCCATAGAGGCCTACCTCCGTTTTGGAACGAGCAACTAGCTTCATTTTTCGGACTAACTGACTGACTTCTTGACAATTCAAAAGTGCCTGTAAATGGTCTAATTGAAATAAATGTTTTGACTTTGACTTTGTTAGCCGTCCCTGTGAGACACACCGTCGTGGTCGCTTGTGCCCAGTCTCCCATCCCGCGGTTTCTGACCGCGCTTGACGCTCTGTTGGACTTCAAGCCTGATAGTGCTGTGTTCGCGGATGAATGGAAGACGATCTTGTCATGAATGTCATGTTTGGATTATTGTGAGATGAGCGTGTGTGAATGTCGCTGAATATATCTAATGTAATTGGCCAATTGCCGTGTTGTGGTAAAGTAAAACAAATACATAAATGTCTACATAGCTTGGATCTTTTAAATTACGCAACGGATTTTAACTAGGTTTTTATCAATAGATAGAGTGATTGAAAAGGATGGTTCAAAAGTATCCACATTGCACCCGTGTTAAGCCAGGGCGGGTCACTTGTATTGTAATTAGTAATTCACTCTCATGAAAACAGTTGTTTATGTTATACTAGCACTCTCCCCGTGACTTCGTTCACGCGATTTTTCTTACAGATACCTAATATTTTGATAATAAAATATAGCTTATAGCACTCATTGATAACGTAGCTTCCATATAGCGAAAGAATTTTCTAATAAATCAGTTCAGTAAACCTAGAGATCAGTTCAGTAAACCACAAAAACTTTACCTCTATAAAATATTAGTCTAGATATCACTCTCTATACCTACATCCATATAAATTATTGAATACATGCTAACCTATACTTTCCGTAATATAAATTTATATAAATAGTAACACGGTCATATTAATACCTACCGCTGTTTGTTGTCGTAAAAGCCCAGTATGTATCAGTTCGTATCAACGTGTTTTGAATCCCAAGTGAGAGGAAAAATGTTTGTAAAGCTTGAAAGATCTGTATCTTTAGCTATTTTATTTGTCTTTATCAGAAGTTGTTTACACGAGGTTTTATTATTTCATTTGAGGTTCTGTGAAAGTCGTGTGATTGGTACTAAGATCGCAAATTTTGGGTTTTATTTACAAAGGACAATTTTGGTTGACAATTACCTAATGTGCAGGCACTCATAGCAATAAACGTGCATGAGGGTTCGATTCCGGGCAAGTAGATGTGACTTTTTATATTCATAATTATGTGCTTTTTAAGTTTATCTTGGACATCACAGAGATCAATGAAGCAAAAACATGGAGTTTTAATAAATATTTGCCTAAAATCGCTAATCCATCCAGCAAGCGTGGTGATTAAATGCTCTTGTCTTCTATAAAAAAATAAAATACATTTATTTCGAGCAACATATAAACTCATATGTGGAGCACACATAAATACAGACAACAATTAATATACATACAAAAGATAATATAACAAAAATAAATTCTATACTAATATTATAAAGCTGCAGTGTTTGTTTGTTTGTATGTTTGAACGCGCTAATCTCTGGAACTACTGGTCCGATTTGAATGATTCTTTCAGTGTTGGGTAGTCCATTTATCGAGGAAGGCTATAGGCTATATACCATCACGCTACAACCTACGGGAGCAGTAACCAAAGACGCGGGTGTAACCGCGGCGGACAGCTAGTATAAAATAAAAAAGAGGCAACACCTAACCGGCCCTGCTGACGGCAACATGCCTATCACAGCAGTGCCGTATGTATGGACAGTCCATCCGGCCCGCTTGCGCATGGTCGCATAAAAGCAGTCAGTGCGCGCCTCAGCAAACATACCTGAGGCGCTGCAGTAGCGGGGTAGCCCCAATACTGCTCTGAGCGCGTTGTTGAACAGGCTATGAGAAGAGGCTTATGCCATGCAGTGGGATAGTAATAAACTGGTATTATTATTTATGGTTAAATTAGCCAGAGTCTATACAGTACCTACATAGCTACCATGGTAACGATACCGATACCTTCGATACCTAATGATACCGATACCTTCGATACCTAACGATACCTTCCAAACCATAACTCCTAAAACATGTAGGTACCTAAATGATTCCTTCGTTTGAAGTTGGTGGTCTGACACCCTGGTCCTGCGCGAAATTTTCCCCGGTCGTGTCGGATTGCAGTCTCATCGGACTATGAGAGTTAGGGAAGAAGGAATACACCTGTGTTTGTGCGCACACTAGTACCTACATAATATCGTGGGTTAAGAACTAGACAAGCGTAAGGGCAAAAAAAAAAAAAAAATTTTTTTTTCACCATTCGCTTTTTTAATCCCCATATTTTTACGTGCCAAAAAACTGGAGCGATGTAGTGTGTAGATTGCTTAGTACAAAAATAACGTTTCAAAAAAAATAACATTTGTTTACAGCCAAAATGAAGTATTTCTACTTACAATCATCTTGATATTATTTTGTCAAAAAGGTTACGAGCACAACGATCGAAACTCGATTTACAAAGCGAATAGTCCGAGCGAATAGCCTTCAATGTAATCGCTCAAATAACGTATGTTGTCATACGTTTTTAACGCAGAAAGTTTGATTATGTAGCCTAAGTTTGTTTCGTGCCAAATAAGCGTACTGTACCGTTTTTTTAAGAGCATTTGTATTTTTAAGGCCATTTTAACGGAAGTTCCATTGCATTCCATAAAAATGTAACCGCCAAAATAACGTATGTCAACCATTTTTTGAAAAATGAATTTTATTAAAATAAAAACGTTTTATGATTGACCAAAAAGTTACACTATTCTGTAGCCGATAAATGAAGCTTTATTATTAGTAAAACTCAGACATCTAACTACTATAGATTTTGCTATAAAAGAGCTATAAGATAACGGTACGTAAATTTGAGTTGTTTTTCGGCTCTCCTGTAAAGTTGTCATTTTGCCCTTACGCTTCTCTAGTTCTTAACCCACGATATCTTCTGCGTACTTGACTTAGCGTCTATTGAGGTAAGCCGCCGTGACCAAAATCGGCTGGAGAATATTATAATTATTAATGTTTTCTTTCCAGTACCTACTGATTTAGTCAAGAAGATTTTTCTGGAATTTTACCAAAAGGCGTAGGTAATCAAATACCAATTCCATGCAAACAACAGTAGGCAAACGCAACTGAAAAAGAAAGTCTCTTTAAGAAATATTTCGTCAAAGTAACGTGGCGGTGAAAGAGGGAAATATTGATAAAGTGACATGAAATGAAAATAAGATATACTTACTATATAGCAGAATGTAAATACAATATGAAAAGGTTTGTCACAGTCTGTCGCGTTATTTCTTGCAAGGAAATTGCTATGCCAGTTTGAAAGTAAAATAAGAAATTACTTTTTGCATCTTATTCGTTTCCTAAAATACGTATCTGGTAAGGTAAACAATTTTACTAACCTAACAATTTTTGTTGTAATATTAAGTACCTACTAGCTTCTTTCTGCCCGTGGCTTCGTCCGCGTAAGTTACTTTCCGTAATGTATGTTGAACTATTATCCCAAGGGTATACAAATCTGTTTAACGTTTTACGCGTGATAGAGTAATAATAAACATCCAAACATTGAAACATCTTCCCAAACTTTTATTAGGGGATTTTTATGAATCTATACTTATATACTTATCTATACTAATATTATAAAGCTGCAGTGTTTGTTTGTTTGTTTGTTTGAACGCGCTAATCTCTGGAACTACTGGTCCGATTTGAAAAATTCTTTCAGTGTTAGATAGATTAGTTATCGAGGAAGGCTATAGGCTATATACCATCACGCTACGACCTACGGGAGCGGAGCAGTAACCAAAGACGCGGGTGTAACCGCGGCGGACAGCTAGTAAGAACATAAATTAGTTTTTACCATTATCTTTTCTAAGACTTGTGTACGTTTTATTAATAGTCATGCTGTGTATGCATATTTAGGAAGTCTCGACCTGAACTTTATTACTGTGTTTATAACTGTGTTACTTATGCAATTAAAAAAATATTAGGTATTCTCGTTGCTTCCTACATGTCTTCGATGCCCTTCACTGATTTGTATTTAATTTTCTTTTGTGTTTATAATTATTAACCTTGCGTTTATTAGCAGCTCCTTTCGTATTTGTCTAATATCTATCATTCTTCTGTGAATGTTATTTCTATCTATAATTGGTATAAACATTAGATGTAATACATAACCTTAAGTACTACTATATGCCAATGTTTGATGTATAAGCTATAGGTGTATTTTATTGAGTAAATAAATAAACGAGAGACATTCCTATTAGTAGGGAGGTTTCTCGTTTACCATACTGAAGTAAGTAATGAAAAAAGATTAAGCACCCATCCGATTCTGAAGCCCTAAAGGTAATTCCAATTCCAATGTGATGTGTATGATTTTGATTTGATTTGATTTGAATGTGATCATACGCGAAGGTGTTCATTTCCAAGTATTGCGCACGCAAAAAACGTTCTCTAAAAAGATGAGACTTGACAAGCGTCAGTAATGGGAAGCTGTAGTATGGATGTACGAAATAGTTAATCTATAATTTGTGTATCTATTCAGGGATTTTTCGATGACATTTAAATGATTTTTTTTAACAATATTATAATATTTATTACCAAATAATAAAGTTTGTGTGGTGTGTCAAGTCTCATCTTTCGTGGCGCGTATTATATCTATACTAATATTATAAAGTTGCAGTGTTTGTTTGTTTGAACGCGCTAATCTCTGGAACTACAGGTCCGATTTGAAAATTTCTTTCAGTGTTAGATAGATTAGTTATCGAGGAAGGCTATAGGCTATATACCATCACGCTACGACCTACGGGAGCGGAGCAGTAACCAAAGACGCGGGTGTAACCGCGGCGGACAGCTAGTTTGTTTATAATTTTGGGTGATCCTGTGCTGATCGACTTTGAAAGTACTATTTGTTTAGACCGGACCCTCATATCTTAGATAGATTAACATTTGCTATCGTTATTGACTTCGAGTTATTGTTTACTTACCGTCTGACTTCTAGGACTGTTTGCTTCTTCAATATTTGAAAATAAGGTTTAATATTCATGAATAAGTTTATCCATTTTTCATATTTATATTAATACGCGATCCACTTTCATAAATCAAATAAAAATAGCTATTACACGTCGTATAGTTTCAATCTCAGTTTCAATATCTGCTGCAATTTATTACCAGGCTAAAAAAAGATAGCTGACATTGAGGGTGCTTCCCTTTTTTTAGTCTTTTATCTATTTTCAGGTCGTATACCTGTGCTCTCTAGATAAAAACGGCTATAAACATAAAACATATCACGTTCTGTCTGTTGCACAAAGAGGTTGATAGTGGACCATTCCGCAGCCCATTTGACATACTACGACAGTTATAGGGTCGCCATTTTATTTTCCCTGGAGAGCTATTCACCGGTTTTTATTGCTGTAACACGCCAAAATGGCTAAATTATTCTAGTTAACACCGAAGAATGGCTGTTTAGTTAGTTGGGTTGAATTATAATGAGAAAAATATTTAAATGATCTACGAGGTTTGTCGGTACCAAAGACAATTGAAAAAGGAAGGTTGTTGACATTAATGTTTAGATACCTACATTTATTTTTTAATATGTGTAATACTTCCGCAATATATTTCTACTGTCAGCCTACATCATCCCACAGCTGGGCAAAGGTTCAGTCTCATGAATTCCAGTTGTTTCAGTCCAGGGTCCGTATGGACCATCGGCTATTTATTGGTCTAGCTCGCCACGCCATCTTTTGCGTGGTCTGCCGCCTTCCGTAACACTTCGAAAAAGGCCGTAAAACTTTTATAACAATGTGCTTATTAACAGCGCCTTTGCGTTGCACATTTCACAATACAAACATATTTTTAACAGCATGCACATTAAAACAGAATAAATAAATTAGCATAACGGCATGTTTTCGAAACGGAATTTAATATAATAAAAAGAAAATTTTAAATGAAATACGTACACTGCGATCTGGATGACTTAAATTCCATGAAAAAGAAAATAAACCATTTGGAATAATGAAATTCATAAAATAAGCAAGCCTGAACTGAAAGGTGTATTGTTCAACACACCGCCACAAACACAATAGAGGGAAACATGACGAAAAATGTACGTTCAACTAAGTGGGATTCGTGGTGAGAATTATTGTGCCGCCATATTATATTCGTGCGTAAAATATCGTAAAAATTCTGTGTACCGAGGTCTCACAAAGCTTTTCGCGAATTCTCGCTTCACTTACATTATGTTAAGAAAGAAGGGGCGGAATGTTATAGAGAATTTATTGTAGAGGGTCACAGATTTTTTATTTTTAAATTTTGGTTTCCGCGTTTTATCTTCGCTGCTGCTACATCTTAGGATTTCCCCCAGATCCTTTGATTAGGTAGGGTGTATGCCTATTATAAAGTACACGACCTCTATTCACGATGCTGACCTATTTCTGCGTAATAAAATTTCTTGGATAACCACTCCTTTGTACAGTAAGCTTAATCTTTTTATCGATAAACTTCGTTACTAAGAGCCATAGGGCCCGTTTCAATTGGAAATTCCAGAAAGCATTTACATATTTTATTAAATATTTAAGAAGGGTTTCACAATGGGGTCGAGTAAATGTTTTTTAATGCAATTTACGATAAAATAACTTTAAAAATTCTTCTCAAAGCGGATTGATACATCAGATATTAAAATTGATAATTTCTTGTCACTGAGGTAACGTGACACTGTAAATCAAAAGGATCGTATTTTAAATTAAACTCTTTCGTATCGCGAAACTTGTAATGTAACACTAGGTACAAAGTTGGTGTCTTGAACACAAAGTTAGGTTTCGTCTCCGGACGAATCTCGACGGTAATGACTACGTGTGAAGAGGAGTAATGCTGTACTGCTCAAATGTGGTGATCCTTCAGTGTTCGCAGTAAGTGGATACATTACTTTTTTTTATCAGTAGGTACTTTTGGTGTAAGATTTCTTTTTTTTTGGAGTTTTGTTGTTACTTAGTTTGAAAGATTATTGCTATGCGAAATTTTCCATTAGGGAAGTGGCAATTTAACTATTTAGGTACATTTTGGTGCGCTACGATATTATCTAGAATTCTAGATGATAGGTACCTACGTAGCATATACAAAATTGCGGGATCAAAGGTTTAGTGGAATGTTTAGAGTACTTTCACACTTTCACTCTTTTGATTTGATTGAACATTTTGATTGAACACAATTTGATTGAACAGAAGTCCATACCTAATTTACTGGTGACCATAATGGTGGCAATCTGATCTAAGCGCATTTAACTATTCATCATAATTGCTATGAACACATAAGGTGCCAGAGTTAATCGTAGAAACTATTTTCCTTTGTTGTAACGCTGCAGTGTCTTATTAGTGTTTTTTGTATAATTTAAATAAATAAAAAATTTAAACAAATAAATAGCTGCCACTCCTTCAACATCTCATCTCACTCTAAGCAGATTTTAGAAGCCAATAAGTAGTAGTTTGTATGACCTAGATGTCTAGAATTCTAGATCAACAAACGTTATTCAAAAACAAAAGGACCGTAAGTATTACAAAATTAAATCGATGTTTATCTCGTTGCCTTAGAGATTCAATAAACAAAAAAGGGGCTTGGTCCTTTCGTCCGTTTTAAATGCCACTGTCCTTTAACCCAGAAAAGATTAATAAAACGATATTTACAAATACTTATTTGAAGTACCGTCACTGTCTCTTTTGATGTCGTCATCAAAGGCCATTGTTGGGGTAAAGTTGACAAGTCAACAGTAACTATTATAAAGAAAAAGTCAATGCTTGATCTAGTTTAACGTTCACTTAAGAAGAAAAAATTATATGTAACTAAGTATTCTTTACCTAATAATCGGTAACGTCCAAGAACATAGTTATGTCCCCTCGTAGTTTGCTTTGGGAGTTTGGACCTTACAACTTTAACATAGATTCTACTTCAACTTTCGTTTCGTCTGAGTCATGCAAGAATAATCATAATATTAATGTCAAAAAACACAAGTCTGCGGTACACGATACAAGATTCTTTTTTGATTTTTTTTTTTGTGAAACCTTCAGCTTCTTTAACTGTTCTAGTAGTAAAGTGGTAGAGATATGCCATGTTATGGTAAGATATAGTATACAAAAAATAAACAGTAAACAAAAAGAACAATTTTACTGTTGAATTTATTGGTTACTAGCGACCCGCCCCGGCTTCGCACGGGTGCATGTATAATACATATAAACCTTCCTCTTGAATCACTCTATCTATTAAAAAAAACCGCATCAAAATCCGTTGCGTAGTTTTAAAGATCTAAGCATATATAGGGACAGACAGACAGGGAAAGTGACTTTGTTTTATACTATGTAGTGACTTCCCTTTTTCTACCGACCCTAAAACGTAACGTAAACGTAACGTTCGAAAGACCAATAAAATTATGTCGTGTATCCTATTAAAATGTACAGAAGTACAACGTGTACAAGCACATGCATAGCCTAGTTGTCAGCTTCGTTTAACAGCAATATGTAGTCGCAAGCATGCACCTTATCTCATTATACAGGCAAATGCAATTTCCACTCTATTCGTCCTAAAGACCTCATTGCGATAAAGTAGGACATAGACAATATTGTGGTGAGGATTTATATCCTGTACAAGGTTGTCTTTGGTTTTTTTAAACAGTTTATTATTAATCTGCGGCTTCGAATGAGTCATTAATAAGAATGTAAGAATTATGATTAGTTAGATTGAATTCATCTTGTTGCTGACAACATAAGCGATTTTTGTCTGCGGAAATTGATTTAAATTGACATGATTCTTATTTATAATAATATAAAGTAAAATAGAAATATAGGCAGATTCTAACTTTGTTTATCAAGACGAAAGAACAAATGAAATATTAATAATTGGGCTTTGTGTCGGGGCACGCTTGCCCAATATTAATAATCTAGGGTCTACCCAAAAAACATTCAACATGTTGGTATATTTTTTCTCACCACGACAACGGGTGCTGACCAAACACATAAACCACAAATACACTAAATTACTTCTACCAACATTTTGAGTTACCTACAACGAGTTTATTTAGTAGCTCAGCGCTTATCTTTGTTTATGTGAGCCACTTTTAAAACCTAATCCGTATTTACGACCTGTAGCTCTGAATCGCTTCGTCCGGTGTACAAACGTAACTAAGTGGAGGCAGTATCTAACATTTGTCCAGTCATAAATCTATAACGGACCGCTTTACTTCGTAATTGTTGTTGTTATTCGTTCCATTTACTTCGTTAGTGTTTTATTGACTTTGTTTTTCTTAGTACTTAAGTGCTACTTGTAATAGGAGAAGTGTTTTGGCGTTAGATTGTACGGAAGTTCTAAACAACAGTTGATGTTCGATTTGTAGACGTAGCTCAGATTCTAGTACCTATACGTATTGGAATAGTTTTCGTGAAGTAGAAGTGAGCAATTTCGTCTTAGGGGTAACGTTGCAGCGCTGCAAATTCATGTATTGACTTTTGTGAAGTTGCTATATAGCGCAGATTGCGCTGAAATATTCCTTACCGAGCAGGCTGTTCTGTGAGCTTTAGTGTTCCTTTATTTCTAAGAGTATATAGCTCGTTTATAGTGACTTTTACGTAACTGTCTTCCTAACAGATATTTTACGATGTATCAAACCCAGTTTAAAAATGTATCGCAGAAATATGAAGCAGTCTTGTAACCACATAATGCATATCAAACGTTGTCTGGCAAAGTCTGAATAATGTTCATATTTTATATGGTCTGTCCCTACAGAGGTTTCTGTCTCTGAAGCCAATATTGAAATTATCATAACGTCAATCGATGTTGGAAAGGAAAAAAATAGTAAGCGACAATTTGGTTATGTTTTATATCCAACCTTATTAGGTGTGTAAGATTAATACAAAAAGTTATAGCTTTAATTCTTTCCACAAAATAATGTTGGAAACATTGATTTTTTTTTTTATTAGCACCAAACAATTTATCCGAACAAAAATGAACAAAAAGAAGAACTTTGATAACAATAGAGTTAAGAGTACAAACCATAGCTTGTTGTATTAGTCTTACACACCTAATAAGGTTGAATTTTAAACACGACTAAATGGTCGCTTGGTATACATTTTTTATCTCCGCCGTCGATATCGTTTTGCACCGGTAATGTATGTGAAATAAGATTTGTACGATAGCATTTCGTGTTTTTGATTTTGCAAATCGACCTTTTTTTTGGCGGGCCCTTTTTGTTTATTCAGTGAAGATTTTGCGGATCAGCTTTTTGTATCGGGTTACAATTTGTACCCTATTAGACTTTGTTTGAAAGCCTTCAATAATGAATGGATTGGATGAACGTCAAAAAAAGGCTCATACCTTTTTCGATTGATGTGCAAATACTAGTCCGTGATTACGGTCTGCTCTAAGATAAATCAATATCTCAGGGTACAGTCAACAAAGGAGATAGATATCGAACCGATGGATGTCTCCGATTGTATCTTTACTTAATTAATGAACTGTTTATTATCTACTTTTTAAATTAAATTACATTTGAAAACATCCGTCGGTTGCTAAGAAAACTTTAACTATATCTGGCGACCCTGCATACCTATCTCTTTTGTTGACTGTACGTAGGTAATATATCTTCATACTAAAAGGCAACGCAGAATTTGGGTTGATATCAATAATGTGCCGTAACCAATCCCTAGCCTGTGATAAATCTATCAATTTCTCGCGGCTATACCGACAATTCCTTATACCATTCTCATAAATGCTTTTCCGATTTCATACATTCATATTCAGGGCGTTGTTTGAACTCGGAAAACTCGAATGAAGTGATTGTAGGTTGAAAATGAAATGTTATTTTTGACCAAAAATTATGGACCTATACATACCTCTTGATTATTGTATTTGTGAAAGTCGGATTTTCGTATATTTTTTTGCTAGTTGAAACATATCAAAGTACCCTAAATGGAAAGATAATAAGTAGATGCATTTACAAGAAGGATTTTAAAGTTTTTAACTTATTGGGCATGCGCTGATAGCGACCAACAATAACGCGCACGCGTTATTCCCAAAACGTTAACACATAAGGTTTTTATTTCTTCAATTATTGTATCCACGATAATTTTCTTTTCACTATCGATTGTCATTTCGTGTATTAGTCCATGCCATTTAATATTTTGTCTAGCGCAGACCTACATACTTATGATTATGTAGGGTATATACAATTTTGTGAACCCAATAACATTGGGTGAAATGTTTTCAATTTTTATAGTAGTATTATTTCAGAACTCAATGAAAAGCTTTATATTGTTCAGGATGATAAGTGGCGACTGGCTTATTGTAATATCTTGGTAATAATAATAGGTAGGTACTCACTGTGGTGATAATTGTGATGAGATTACATATAATAGTCAATATGTCAAGACAATCTAGGTAATCAAGTAGCTAATAAAACAGCTCTTAGAATAGTGGAGCACTAATAAACTTGATCTCAAAGAGAAAACTAAGTGATCCAGAGAAATTCTGTGTTTTATATTTTGGGAAAACGATCAAGTTTAAAGCTGTACTAACTGTGGGTAAACATTTAATTATGGTAGAGGAATAATCTGTAGTAGTACTTACACTGGCTGTAAACACAACACTTACAATTAGACTTTACCTAATATAAACTTTTAAGGTCAAATTCTTGGAAAATAATGAACGAATATGAATTAGACTTGAAACTACAACACGACGTTCATAAGTCTTAAGATTTAATTGAGAATAAAAAGAGTTATACTTATAAAGAAAGGCTAAAAGTGGTTTCAAACCGTCGGCGTCGAGTCAAGGCGTACTTACCCAACCAATCCGCCAAGCGCGGTTTCCCCATTTTGCCGGTGTAAAGAGGCTACAAACATACTTTTTAGACTCGTGTATCTTGTGTATACGTATCAAGTTAAATCGATTCATTCATTTCCAAGATTTTGGAGTTAAAAGTTTGCATGAGTTGCCGTGCGGTAAAACTCTCTTAAGCTTTTAGGTAGCTAACAAACATATTTTCTTCCATTTCCGAAGCAGAATATAAATTGAAGATTATATTTCAATTCCTTATGAAGGTTTTCACGAAGAATATGTATAAGATTTCATACAAGAACTTTTATCGGATAAATTCATGTTTCCTCAAACTGGCTTCCTGCGAGGAAATAGAATATGAAAGACTTCTTTATATTTCTTTGTTGATATCTGTGAATATAACATGAAAATGATTCTCGACTATGAAAGAAATATGTAGAAATATTTTTCCAGAGTGATAACCGATGTTTACCTACTTTACTGTTGTTTCTGACATAGTTCGATTATTTTTCCCTTCATTTTGTTGAACATAAGAATTTTGGGAAATATCTTTTTCGGATTGTAAGTGACTGGTGATGTTAGCTACTTCTATTTGAGTTTCGTCCTCTGTTGCGCTCTTTTCAGAGTGCCTGGTTCATTATCAAAGGTAATGAACATATATTATTCGTTTTGTAGTTTTGATATTATGGAGTTTCTTTACTATTATTTTCCATGGGAAACTATCTTTTGGATAGGGTAACTAGATTCTATTATTTTTTGTAAATGATGTTCAAAAGTGCCTTTTAAAGTCTAATTTTAATTTGAATTGGACTTTGTTGTACGCAAAATATTTAGCAATTATTGTTTGAGTGTTTGTTTACGCAATCATGTTATCGGGTCTTTTTTGGAGTTATTCCTTTCTGATCCCCTAAACGGATCCCCTGCTGAATTATTATCATGTTTTATTTGCTGTCTGATCCACTATAAACTTTCGTCATTCCATTCTGATCCCCACTGTACAGTTAAGATAAAAACAGTTGTTGATATAATAATTAATGTATTGAGTTAGTGGTTTAGGTAGGCTCTTACCGTCGAAACTTGACAGATTTGCTTGCGATGCAAATCCCACGTAGGTCACAGCGCACCGGGTGCGCTTCAAAATAAAATTAACAATATTATATTTTGATTCCTCGAAGCGCACCCACGATAAATCATGGAAAAGAGGATGAACCATTCATATTTAGTGATATCGATATTTTAAAATTCAACTGTATATTATTTGTGTATTACTTAAAACTACCAGGAAACCAGAAATTAACTGGAACTAGGTGCTTTAAGCGACGTACTACCTAGCTCGATAATGGTTAAAATACAGGTTTTGAAATTAATTTATTGTTTTAAAAAGTACCAGGGTAACAGAAATGAACAGAAGGTAGGCCCCTAAACGATCTCACTAGAAAGGAAAACAAACATAATTATATACTCACATACACAAACAGCCAGACCCGAAACAACTACTTTTTTTTTTTTTTTTTTTTTTTTTTTTTATCTGTAGATCATACAAGTATTTCGATACCGGAAATATGAAATAACGTAAGGGACATTCAGGCGACAATCTCATTTTGGACCAAAAATGTGAGGGACATAAGGTCGAAAATGAGATTTTGCCCAAATGTCCCTTACGTTATTTCATATTTCCAGTATCGATTTGTTCCTTGCGGGAATCGAATCCGCGACACAGTGATCTAATTTACAGTACAGTTTGGACGGCACGGTTGGCGCAGTGGTTAAAGCAATTGGCTGCTGCGTTGCGTGTTGAATTTTATTGACATCGTTTAAGGGCCTACCTTCTGTTCATTTCTGTCACCCTGGTACTTTTTAATACAATAAATAATTAAATTCCAAAACCTGTATTTTAAGGTATCAGGACACATGCGCGGAAGACATTTGCGCGCAAGACACTTCGCACGGGTACTTTACGACATTTCCGGTGTATTTTCCATTTTTATTTTCATAAAAACCTTGTGCTGAAAATTATGAACACAACAAAAAAGAATCAGCCAAATCGGTCTAGCCGTTCTCGAGTTTTGCGCTTAGCAACACATTTAGCGATTCATGTTTATTATATAAATTATCTACTTTATTGAACACATTCAAACAATACAGTATTAAAAGATCGTCATCACTGTTTTTGAATTTCTTGTTTTAAATGTGTTTTGGCGTAATTGCCTTTAATATTACTTTCTAAGTTGTAAATACTCATAAATAAAACTACTAATTAATATCTACTTATAAATATCTATCAGGTATGTGAAAATAAATATTTTTCTACATGAACAACTGTTTTTCTCTCGACTGTACTTACCTGTCAAAAAATAGTAAGGAGATCAGAATGGAATGACTAAAGTTTATAGTGGATCAGACAGCAAATAAAACATGATAATAATTCAGCAGGGGATCCGTTTAGGGGATCAGAAAGGAATAACTCCTTTTTTGCTAGTTGAGTAACATTTTGTGTAAAGTAGATTTTCATTTGTTTTTTTCCTTATTCAAATTCAGAAGGCTCGTTCGGTTTTATGTGATAAGTTCACACATCACAACGATGTTCGTTTTCTTTATCAACAATCCAATAACGTCGTCCTTCCGCAGGTGTAAACAGATCAATATTGATAAGTCTTACTACGCGTCTTACATTCTCACTTCAATTTAATGCTACAATACCCTCAAAAGATACGTCGGAGGCTTTTACTACGGGCTGGCTGAATAGTTTTGTATAGGCTACTGTAGGAGCTTTGTCGAATGCGAATGTGGTACTTACGTTTGAAGTGTAAACATAACAAGTGATCGCTTGAGTGAGGTCGATGTATTGGTTGAATTTACTGCCCCTTTTTTGTAGGAGTTAGATTTTTTTTTAATATAAACAGTATTGAGACCTTTTACTGAGGTAATAATTGTTTTCTTTTTTTTAAACGTTGCTCCGCGTTATCAAATTATCTTGTATCGTGGGTGAGTTCACAAACATTGCGTCAATCGTGTCGTCAAAAGAACACACACGTACTTACAAACCCTAGCTATTAACTACATCATCGTAACATCAGGCTTTCGATAGGTTATTAATAAATTAATATAGGTATAATTTTAAAAATATATGGGTGTCTCCACAGATATAGATAGACATAGATAACGCGAGAGCAACTACTTCGCGTGCCTAGCTTACGTACAATAATCGTAAGTGGCCAATTTCGCGCTCAGTCTGCATCGGAGCATAGCGCTAGTCGGACGTCAGTTAAAAATATTAAAATGGTTAATTGTGCTGTTATAAATTGTAAAAACTGTACAAATGCGTGGAGAAAAAATAAAGTAAACGTTTCCTTCCATCGGTAAGTCATTTTATGATTAATATTATGCGTAATTAATTTAAAAAACAATTATTTTTAATCTAATACCCTCAGTAATACCTGGTAATACCAAATTTGAGAAAAACAAAATGTTCCTATTACATTGCAGCTTTTACTTGGACGTTTTGTTTTAACAAGTAATGAATATCGAAACAAGCGATACTATCGTATATCGTTTCGGTTTTGTAGTACAGGGACTTTTATCATTTTTCTGTCAATTTTAGCGATTAGTGCTGTTCATCATATGCAACACCAATTCGATTCTCAAGAATCGATTTCGGAAACAGAGGAATGATTTTGTATTATATAAGTACTTTGTAGACAATTTTAATAAATAATCGTAACGTTTCGTGATTTTTTTAGTTTTCCACATGAACCCAATTTAAAACAAAAATGGATTGAGGCGACGGGAAACAAAGATTGGTTCCCAACAAAGCATAGCACTATTTGTTCAATACATTTTGAGGAAGCAAGCTTTGTTGAAGGGAAAAAGTTTTCGTAGATCATGTAATTTTGGATCTATTTTGATTTAATTATAACGTATTTTACATGCTTTTCGTTTTGCTTCTAAAATTTCTTCTCTGGATTTTGTCTTTGTTTCCGACATTTTGATAGTCTACAACAATTACAAGAAATAATTAGGGAAATACTAACAATTTTGTAAAAAATCTATATTCCTAACTGCTTTATAAGCAGATCAGGAATTTTATTTTGTCATTCATTTTTCTGTTTATCTCATTCCTCTGTATATCTCATTACTCTGTCATAAAATCGATTCGTAAATCGATTTAAATTATGTTATTATTATTATTACATTTTTATTATTTATATTATTATTGTTATTGTTGTTATTATTATATGTTATTATGTTATTAAAAAAAAATATGGCAAAGGTATCCAAAAACTAGCACGTCGTCGGAACGCAAGCGCTCGAGCACGCAACCTCTCACTACAAAGACTTTCAGCGTACTGCTGACCGGGTGAGCGTGAGCCGCTGGCGCATGGCGGGGGGTAGGACGAGGGGGGCGCCGTACGCGGCGGCGTCTTTGAATCGATTTGATTTTCCCATCACTAAATAGTGCTTGTGACGTCATAATAGGTAGTCAAAAAATGGCACGCTTGGTTTTCATACAGATCGTGATACTTGCGTTATCTATGTCTATCTATATCTGTGGGTGTCTCTGTTTATAAGATAAGACGAACTGCTCAATTTATTGTGATTTATTAATGTATTATTTGTTTGTTCATAAATATACATAATTTAAAAATAAAATAAACTCAATTTTATTAACTTAAAAACAAAGAAGCAATTCATTTTAAATTATAAAAAAAAGTTGTACTTTCCTTTTTAAAGTACCCAAGGCCAATTCACTGTGGGTACGACGTACTTATAAGTACAAAGGTTCGCACAGAAACTTTATTTTACGTATTAACCACAAAGTAGGCTATTTGCGTTATAAATGATCTCTATTCTTCACTTTAGCAGTCGGGTCTCTTAAATATATCATGTTTAATGTCATAAACTGGAGACTCGGGTTTATCATGAGAATAAAGATATTGTTCAAGGATTTTTTTTTGTCTTTACTAGCTTTTGCCTGTGGTTTTGTCTGCGTGTAAGTCTGAAAACGAATGTTTTAATAATAAGTGGAACATGTCGGAATAATAAGTGTCCTATGTCTTAATACAGGTTATAAAGTACCCTTATGCCAAATTTAATTTTAATGCGCTCAGCCGTTTAATCTTGAATCATCAACAAACATGCTAACAGATTTTCACAATAATATAGTTTATATCCATGCATATTAAAATATTTAAGAGGAAATGCGGTTGGTATTTTTTTCTTTTCTTTTATATTGGTTATAATTATATAAGAGAAGGAAATCAGCGAGAGCCAAGCCCCGTATTATGATTTTTACTTTCTTTCGGATCTGAGAGTTGTCCTTTCCGCGCGCCGAGAGCTCGCGGGCGAAGGCGATAGTTTAATGTAATACTTGATTTTCAAAAATCTTACCGTCCGCTTTGGTATCCCTAACCCCACGTCTCGGCGCGTGTTTTGTGTACGTAAGAATATCATTCGAGTTTCGACACAGCACTCCACAAGGAAGCCTTGACGTTACTGGTGATCTCTTAGAGGGTTGGGTTGCCGAAGTACTCCGCCCTGTATGTAACGACCTCGGGGAACCCGAGAAGCACATGGGCTGCTATCTCATCTCCTTCCAGGCTCTGCACAGAGAGCTGTATGCTACTCAACAACAACACAACATTTTGTTCGAAAAAGCTATATAAAAAGTAAAAAGACTTTTCGATATGTTTTTGTTATCACGAATTTCCAATACATTGGTTCTCACTGTTTATTTTGTCACGTATTTCTTTTTACCCCTATTATTCACAGACACTTAATATATTTATGAAAAAATGAAGATATATGTATGACCTAGTAAATGGTTTATTCAAAAAACCTATTTCTACTCGATATGATCATTTTAATTGGAATATGCAAACATTTGCTAGAAAACTTATAGGACAGGGATACAGACAAACAGTAAATTGTGCGTACAAATTAATTAAAAAGCTAAAGATAGGTGGTTTTCGTCAGCGTTTTTTTTTATAATACACAGTTTTTCTTTCTTTTTACAAGCTTTTATTTAGCTTGTAGCCTACTGTTCGTATGTATGTAAGTTGTCCGTTCAAAATTTGCAAACCATTTTTCGACCATTTGTTGTTATCCGATTGAGCTGAAATTTTGCATACGCCTTTGGTTCTGGTGACAATACAATGTCCAATAATCAATATTGTACAATTTTAAATTAATGCTTGTTTTTAAAAAATATTTTTTTAATTAGTTATTAAAGCTTATGTCTTAATAGAAACACCTAAGTAATCCGTATTCATTATCCGTAATCCACATTAACAATTATCGTCATTGTTAACGGTATAATTGCGGATCCCAAAGGCATTTTATGCCACACTCGTTAGTGTGATCAATTAGGATAAAATATTTATCAGATCCTTTTCAAACGGTCCAGGCAACCGATATCGTTCGGTTGAAAGCCTATACGTCTGTAATATAATCGGATTTTCGTTAAACTAATTTTTTACAGTGCCAGAGAGTAGATTTGACAGAGACCTAGCTTCATGCAATCCCGTATAGCGAGAAGTTTATAGTAGGTTTTCGTGCCTAGATGTCTCAAGTACCTATTTAGGCTCTCTTTTTTCAAGGGTTTTGAAACAACGTGGTTTTAGGTCGAGTACGTAGCCAGTATGTAAGATTCAATTGGGTTGAATCCTATACTCTCGAGTTGAGTAGTAGTTGGTAGGAGTTTGGTAGTACCTAGTTCCATATAACAGTATTATATTATCTGTGATATAACCCACGTTGTCCAAAAGAGTTTCTGTTTTCACGATCAAGAAGAATTTTCGCATATAAGAAAGGTTTAGACCAATATTGTGGTATAATTATGTTCTATGAGGCTTAGCTATGCGACACAGTTTTAAAATTGTGTATTAGGTATGTGGATTGTGGCATAACTTATGTTTGCGAGATATCTCATGAACGCGTTCTTTCTATAAGACTAAGAAATTACAATGCACAATTATGATCAGGTCGAAGATCTAGGGTAAAATAAAAAATCTTCTCCACAGATAACTTAAAAATGCGCGAGTCTCGCGTATCCATAGCCTCACTGAACGCACGATGTTATAGTGAATCAATCACAGCAATCTTATAAAGCTTAGTTTGGTCTCTGTTCCCTATCTACTCATGTCCCTATACGTTGAAGCTAATGCTCTTTTTCAGGGATTGGGAACCGGCGTCAGGTAATAAATTGGTATGGACGAGCTCACATACAGAATTACGTGTGCCGGATTGAATCGGTGATAAAACCGAATTCACGAATGTAATTGCGTAGATTAGTTAGAATGGATGGCTTTTTGTCTGATAGGCAGATGCCGTTCTGGAAAATTGTATTTGGTGGAAAGTTTAAATAATTTTTGTTTTTATCATGAATTCAATTCAATTTTATAGATCGTGTGAAAATATCGCATAAAGTAGGTAAAATTAATGTCGTGTGAAGGGTTATGGTCGAAATAATATACGATTGTTTAAGCAGAGATTTAGAACCAAGTTTATTTATAAAACCACACAATACGCAAATCCAATGGCAAGAGTATATAGTTTTTTTTCTTTTTCACATTTAAATTGACGGTTGACATTCGTTTACAAAGAGATTCCAACACCTGCCCTTAAACGAAAACATTATCAACCGATAAGACAAGAAATATTACTAATAAAAATAATTTCTACACAATATTCTTTAAACTAAATTGGTTTAGACAGTTAACAAATTTTTCCTTTACTAGAGGTTTTGTGAGAATATCAGCTGGCATTTCATCTGTGGATAAATATTTTATATTAACAAAATGTTTATTTATAATATCTCTTATAAAATGATGCCTGATATCTATGTGCTTCGTTCGAGCGTGAAACATTGAATTCTCACACAACTTCTGTGCAGACTGGTTGTCATTATACAAAGTTAAAATACATTTCAAATTGAGACATTCATTGAAAAAAGTGCGTATAAATAATGCTTCTTTACATGCATCTGAAAGCCCCATGTATTCAGCCTCTGTGCTGGACAATGCAACCGTCTTTTGTTTACGACTTTCCCATGAGACCACAGAGTTACCTATTTTGAACACAAAACCTGTATAAGATTTGCGATCGACTTCGCAGCTCGCCCAGTCAGCATCTACATAACCAGCGATATTTAATCCTGATTTTTCAAAAAACAAACGATAGTTAAGTGTGCCTTTCAGATATCTTAAAACACGCTTCGCAGCCTTCCAATGAATCTCCGAAAAACAATTATTAAATTGACTTAAGAAACTCACCGCATGGGCGATGTCAGGTCGCGTACATACTGCGATGTACATCAGACAGCCAATTAGATTTCTGTACTCATAATTGTCAGATGACGTCTCTGCCTTAGTAAGTTTGAGACCTGGTTCCATCGGAGTCCCTATGGGCTTACAGTCATCCATTTTAAATTTATGCAAAACTTTTTTAATATAGTTTGTCTGATCAAGAGTTATTGTATCTTTTTCTTTACACACTCTCATTCCTAAAAACTCATGAACTGTACCCAAATCTCTTATTTCAAATTCTTTCATTAGCTGGTCTTTAATAGCCTTTTTATCTTTATTCGAGGATGTCAATAATAAGATATCATCTACATACAAACAAATCATGGTAAGCCCGTCCTTTTGGGATTTAAAATATACACAAGGTTCTACTGAAGATCTTTGAAAAAACATCTTCTTTGTTAGAACTGTATTTATTTTATCATACCAACATTTTGCAGACTGCTTGAGACCATAGATGGATTTGTTTAATTTATATACCTTATTTTCTTTTCCTTTTATAATGAAACCCTCTGGTTGTTCCATGAATACATCTTCGTGCAGATCACCATTTAAAAATGCAGTTTTAACGTCTAACTGATCTATATCTAGATTATATTCAGCAGCTATAGCGAATAGCATCCTAATTGTTGAATAACGGACAACGGGTGCAAAAGTTTCCTGATAATCAATGCCATATTTTTGCGTAAACCCCTTTGCAACTAAACGAGCCTTGTATTTAATTATTTTACCATTAAGGCCACGTTTAATTTTAAAGACCCATTTACACTTTACAGGCTTTTGTCCCTCTTTCCTATCCGTTAAAGTCCAACAATTATTTTTATAAAACGAGTTGTACTCATCTTGCATTGCGTCTCGCCATTGCTTAGTTTCCTTGCCACTCAGCGCCTCCTGTACTGTCAGTGGCTCGTCACTGCCATGATAAAATATTTATCCACAGATGAAATGCCAGCTGATATTCTCACAAAACCTCTAGTAAAGGAAAAATTTGTTAACTGTCTAAACCAATTTAGTTTAAAGAATATTGTGTAGAAATTATTTTTATTAGTAATATTTCTTGTCTTATATTCGGTTGATAATGTTTTCGTTTAAGGGCAGGTGTTGGAATCTCTTTGTAAACGAATGTCAAGTATGTCAACCGTCAATTTAAATGTGACAAAGAAAAAAAAAAAAAACCTCTCTCTCTTGCCATTGGATTTGCGTATTGTGTGGTTTTATAAATAAACTTGGTTCTAAATCTCTGCTTAAACAATCGTATATTATTTCGACCATAACCCTTCAGGCTTTCCCATGAGACCACAGAGTTACCTATTTTGAACACAAAACCTGTATAAGATTTGCGATCGACTTCGCAGCTCGCCCAGTCAGCATCTACATAACCAGCGATATTTAATCCTGACTTTTCAAAAAAAACAAACGATAGTTAAGTGTGCCTTTCAGATAAATATATCTTAAAACACGCTTCGCAGCCTTCCAATGAATCTCCGAAAAACAATTATTAAATTGACAAATTGACACTTTACAGGCTTTTGTCCCTCTTTCCTATCCGTTAAAGTCCAACAATTATTTTTATAAAACGAGTTGTACTCATCTTGCATTGCGTCTCGCCATTTCTTAGTGTCCTTGCCACTCAGCGCCTCCTGTACTGTCAGTGGCTCGTCACTGCCATAGCTCTGCATGGATACCATGTTGGCATACTCCTTGAAATCCTCCATGCTTTGGAAGCTAGAACTATCATCATCAGATTCCAGTGACGATTCCCCTGGAACGTAAGTTTTATCCAACGGATCATCTGTACTTAAAATTGAGGACTCTTCCGGGTCAGTCTCATTCGATGAATAAATCTTTTGTCTTCTCTGGCTAGACTTAGTTGCTATG
The DNA here is from genome assembly GCA_949316365.1 of Hoplodrina blanda. Classification (NCBI taxonomy): domain Eukaryota; kingdom Metazoa; phylum Arthropoda; class Insecta; order Lepidoptera; family Noctuidae; genus Hoplodrina; species Hoplodrina blanda. Next base: position 6,312,226 of record OX438589.1, on the reverse strand, counting down.
TCATCAGACAAATCCTCATTAGAAGACTCTGGATTGAGCCCACCATCATCGAATGATTCTGACTTAGGAACGAACAATTGAGATTGTTCTACAGAATCAATACTTGGTGTTAAAGGGACTTCAAAAAAAATCATCATGTGACATATTATTCTTAAATATCTTTGAAATAAATTTTTCTTCAAAGAAAACTACATCCCTTGCTTTTAAGCAGGAAGTTGGACATTTCGGGTCTATGAGCCTATAGCCCTTAGTGTCCTCACAGTACCCAACAAAAATGTACTGTTTACTTTTGGCGTCTAATTTCTTTCTATTATGCACCAATGCATAAGCTAAACAACCAAAAATTCTAAGATGACTAACATCTACCTTTTTGCCTGACCATTTTTCTTCTGGTGTCACACCCATAACAGCTTTAGTAGGTGTTCTGTTTTTGATGTACACCGCAGTCTTGACCGCTTCTGCCCAAAAACGTTTGTCCAAGCCGGCATCTTGAAGCATGCACCGTGCCTTCTCCATAATTGTCCTGTTGACCCTTTCGCTCACTCCATTTTGTGCCGGGCAGTAAGGAACAGTCGTTTGATGGACTATGCCGTGCTCCTTCAAGTATGCTTGAAAACGATTATTGACATATTCAGAACCATTGTCACCTCTCAATATTTTTATTTTCCTATTGGACTGATTTTCTACTAATGCTTTAAAATTTTTGAAGCTTTCGAAGACTTCACTCTTAGACTTAAGAAAATAAATGAAAGTCTTCCTAGTAAAATCATCCGTGAAAGTCAAAAAATATTTTGCTCCTCCAAATGAAGCCTGTGACATAGGCCCACATAGATCGGTGTGAACCAACCCTAATATCTCATTTGACCTGCTTGTAGAAACCTTAGGAAACGATAATTTAGCCTGCTTTCCTTCTACACAAGCAATGCAAGACATATAACTATTTTCATTATAATTAATCCCAGTGACCATACCTTTTTTCATTACATACATACTCCTCGAGTTCAGATGAGCCAGCCGCCGGTGCCACAGCCCTTGTGTAGCCTTACAACCCGATGCGGCAGTTGTGGAGGTTAGCAACCCTGCCTCCTCAACAGATGTGCTCGCAGACACATTCGAAACATCTGAAGTCTCCTGTGAAAGAACTGCAGAATCCAACACAGAACACGAAAAAAGATTGGCACTTTCAGATACTGCATTACATGTAAATGAATCTACTGTGTCTAGTCGATACACATTATTTACACGAGTAGCAGTAGCTACTATCTGATCCCCGTTTAATATCTTACACCCTTTTGAGTTGAAAGATACTTCGAAACCTTTACTGGTCATAGCGCTGACGGATAAAAGATTAGCTGAAAGTTTTGGTACAAAATATACACCGCTTATTGCCTTTTCGCAGTTTTTCAACTTAACTATGACGTTGCCTTGACCAACAGTGGACAGTTTATCACCATTAGCAATGTTCACCTCTAAAGGCTTTATCGAGACAAAGTCACGGAAGACACTTCTATCGTTACACATATGGTTCGTTGCTCCGGAATCAATATACCAAGAGTTTGCTTTCACAACAACCGAGAGTGCTGTCAACAAAGCATTATCCTTGACGAATGGCTTCTCGTGTCTTTTATTTTTCTGAGGACAATTCTTCATCATGTGACCGGACTTTTTACACCTGAAACACTTGAAAGTCTTCCTCGCAGCAAGAGCCGTAACCGTCTCTGTATTGTCATCTCGTCGCTGGTGTTCCTGAAGTAACTTGCTTTTAACCATCTCACTCGATAGCTTGATATTATTATTTTCTAGTGTCATGATAAGCGGATCATATTCTGGTGGCAGCCCGCTCAACATTATTACAGCTACAAAATCATCATCTAACGGAGAACCAATATCAGATAGCTGTTGCACAATTTCAATAATATTGGATAAATATTTGTCCATGCTCTCGTACTCGCACAGTTTCATGCTGAACAGACTTCTCAAAAGACTTAGCCGTCTGCATAATCCCTTATCCTCATAAGCTCTTTGCAAATTATTTCAAGCTTCGAAAGCAGATTCCGCATTTCTAACGTGAGGATATGCTGATGTATGCACTGACAAGCAAATTTTTGCTAAAGCTTTCATACCTTTTTTGTCTGCAGCTTTTCCTTCAGATACCACATATTCCCATAAATCTTCATGCATCAGTAGCATTTTCATGGCAAATTTCCAATTATGGTAATCCTGGATTCCTTTCAATTTCTCCAGTGGTATCGACATACCTGCGCTTCCATTGTTAGCGGCCATTGTGTCACGTTGACGAACGATATATTTGAATAGATATTAATTAAATCGTTTTACAACTTTTCTTGTAAATAAACTGTTTACTACACAGGGATAACACCCTGGGCCCATAACCTGAAGGGTTATGGTCGAAATAATATACGATTGTTTAAGCAGAGATTTAGAACCAAGTTTATTTATAAAACCACACAATACGCAAATCCAATGGCAAGAGTATATAGTTTTTTTTCTTTTTCACATTTAAATTGACGGTTGACATTCGTTTACAAAGAGATTCCAACATCGTGTAAGTTAGGTTCCAGATGACGCCATTGCCTCCCTTTGTTAGAAGGTGATGACTCCAAAGGCGGCAGCGGAGTGGGAAACTGAGCGTACTCTCACTCCACCCGTATCAGGTTGAAGGGCTCTCAATGATCTTCGGCCAGAGCAAAGAGGGGCCTGCGGGTGGCGAACTTGGAGCAGTTTGTCGCTCGAATAGTCGTACGCCTGGGACGGCGCGCGGCGGCGTGCAGTGGTTCCGTACGCGCCCCTGAAGGGGAATGTGTGGTCAGTAGGACAGGCCGTGTCTGGTGAAGGGACCCGCCACTAGTCGGGTGCATGGATCATGCGTCAAGTGTATACCGGATGCCCGACTCATGGTAGTAGAAGAAGCTCTCCGGTTTCCCCAGATGGAGGGTCTCCATGAGGATTCCCCTCTAAAAACGGGTCCTGATGGCATAATTATGTAAATAGTATTTTCATGAGAACTTTTTCGACATAAATAATAATGCTAATGTTATAAATACATAGTAGTTATAAAGTGGAATAAGAATATGTTTGTTGTTGTACTAAAGTACTAACAAGACTTACATGGTAAGTTACATGCGAAGTTTCAAGACATTACAACTCAGTAAGTGTACTAACAGCACATAAAAAAAGTGTAATTTATTACTTTTCTACTTAGATAAAGACTTTTACATAACTTTTAGGAGATTTCGCGCTTGGATTTTTATTTTTTTCTTGTAAATCTTTTTGGAAAAGACACCTTCGAATTGTTTCTTTGTGAAAGTATTACTGCAATCAAATTGACCAAAATTTGATTGTTTTTTTTCCTCTGGGAAATTGAAAAGAATATGATAGTAGGAGAGGGACCATTTCTTACATTTTACGCAACTGATTTCCCCATAGTCACAATTACGAATAAAACAGAAATTAAATTTCCAGAATTTACTTCTCTATATGCATATAACGAAGAAAGGACGATCATTTATGTTACAAATTAAATTAACAAGAAATTAGACCACAAATTAACCAAAATAAAACTATTATTACTTTAAGTCCTGGTTTGGAGACGGACTTGTTATTAATATAAGTCTAAAATCATCAATCCGCCTTGAGCAAGCGTGGTGATCAAAGCTCGTGCGGTCTCTCTATGAGAGGAGGCCTTTATTACCCTTGAGTGGGCCAATAATAGGCTGGTATTATTATTCTCCGTTATACAATGTTAATACGTCTATTATGTGGCGTGTTACATAGACAAGGCTCATTCAACTTTCCCTTTGTTTGTTGTTGTCAACGTGATTGGCACAAGTGGCAATAGATATTGCCAAGGAAAATTGTGTGACAACCGCTCGTAACCCTCAACAATATTACAACACTCTCGAAAATACAACACAAACACTGTTTTGTTTACCCAGAATAAGTATAGCTTTACATTTACTCAATAATTTCATGTCACTCCGGTAACAATGAAAAATTTTCCTGAAAAGGTCATTGATATATCCCGGTTCCTTTTGGCGTCTATCCGTGACTGTATATTATTAGGGTCGGGCTCAATTCTGTGATGAAATATGTCTTTGTTTCCTTCAAAATATTAGGTGTTCATGACGTGGCTTAATATGTTTGTCTATCTTTAGATGTATAGATAACTTTTTACATTACTAGGTATATCTAAACCGCTTAATTCGACACTGGTGCCGATTCGATCGTTTACAAACTAAACAAAATTCAGACTATTTCTATCTTTTTCTGTCCAATGAAACAAGAAAGGGGTGAAAATACATTAGACCTGTCAATTTTAGTGAACTTCCAGGCAATTTTAATTCAAACGCCTGCCGGGGTTGCGGGACGTCTTAACAGGATACCGTGGCCCCGGAACGTAAAGGGCAACAGAAGGAACAGGGCGGTTTTTTAGTCAGTAAAAGTCTGACAGTCCCTTCCGCCCCACCCAGGGCGGAAGGAGTCATTTGATGATTTTTACCACCTAAAAAAAAAGGCAATAGGCATGATGACAATAATTGAAAAATGGACCTATAATGTCCAGAAATATATACTATTTACAATGAATAAGATATTTCTGCAGAAATTAAAAGTTTAGTAGGAAAAAAATGCAATTTTAAAATAATAATTTTAATTTCCCCCTAAAACGCTTGTTAGTGTCATGGCGTCGCTTGTGACGTCACGTTTGAGTAAACAAAACGTAAACGCGCTGCGCTCGTGCAAGAATTTAGTTATTTTGTGTTATTAAATATGAAATCGAAAGTGTATAGGTGGTGTGGGGTCCCCCAGTGTGAGAATACATCCATAAAAACTCCTAATAAGCTATTTGTGTTCGTTCCTCAAAATAAAACAATACGAAACAAGTGGCTTAAACTTGCAAGGCGAGATTCAAAAGGAATATTGCCCAGTACTCACCTTTATTTTTGTGAAGATCACTTTGACGTAAGTTTTTACATACTTTTGTAGATTCTAGTATTTGGTAATAATATTTTGTATGAGGTCTAAATGTAAAAATATAAACAATCTATTTCGACGTTAGGTTTCATCTCTCATTGCTTTGATATGTATTATATTAAATCAATTTATAAATAAAGGGTAAAAGCATTATAAAAATAGATTTCAATAACATAACCTTAAAAATAACTTGATAAGAAATACATCGTCAAAAGTATATTTTAGGGAATTATTTTATAACTTAAATTATAAAGTTTTTAATTATTATTAATATACTTACATAGAAGTTTTAACATTTCTAAATTCTGCTGAACAAAAGTCTTTATTTGATGACAAAAACTCTCCCAGCATTATTATGTCGATTCTAGGCAAATTAGCGCTGTTTGCCTTAGTAAATCCTTGATCCATGATTCGTGTTATTTTATATTCGAATTAATAATATTCACAATCAAATAGTACTCAGTATTTAAACAAAAATAATAAAAACACAAGATGTTCGTGCGTGTGGCGTATGTGTTTACTCAAGCGTGACGTCATGCGCTCTGATTGGTGTTCAAGATATCATGGCGGATTGCCTTATTTTGTAGTTTTATTTTATAAAAATAAATATTAATCACACTTAAAATAAAAAAAACAATGCGTATTTTATATTCCAAGCTTCAAGTTTTATTCAATAAATATAGTATTTTAGTAGATTTTAATTACTGTCATCATGCCTATTTTAGTTGACATGTCAGAATGCATTGATTAAAAACACGGAAAAGTTCAAGGCAAAATTAATTTGACATCTCTAACTTAGTTCTGAAATGTCACCGTCCTTTTCTTTCGCTGTATGTTAGTAAGAGTCTAAGAGATGCCAATTCTCTATTTATAGTGTAGTTTGTGAACAAGGGAATCGGCACCACTGTTCACCGTTAACCACTGTGGCGTCAAATATCTTAAAAGCTGTCCAGTGCACATTTCGCCTCTTGTGTATCACGCTACAAGTACCCGCCGGCAGCACTTCTCCCGGTCCTCGTTTTCGTCCTCCCCGCGCCCCTGTGCCCCGCAGGCAAGAACTCAAAGAAGTGGTTTAGCTATAGTTCTGTAGGAATTCTTTTGTAGTTGTGTGTACATAACACACACAATTACATAACATCTACAACTACAAAACATTTCCTACCAAAGTAGTAATGCTAAAAGTTCTTTGCAAAACATTTCAAACAACAAAAGTTCTTCTTATTATGCTAGCATTGAATATTTTTCGAGGAAAATACAGGATTATTTTATACTTAGAAGTGAAGGGTCAATTTTCATAACAGGAAATCTGAAGTATAATCTCGGTTGCTTCTATTTGTATAAACCTACAACTTTGCTTTTCTTAATTAATTTAACACCATCTAACAACAAACGTGTGTTCAAATTCGAATTGAAATTCATTTGTTATTTTTTAAACACAAGATGCAATTGGATATTATATAAAAATATGAAGATGAATATAAAGATGTTTTCTCCATTGGCATCCACAAAACACATAATAATTATTGTTAATGTAACTAACATTTACTCGACAGAAAAGAAACGTACTTTTTGCCGAAAAAGACAAAACCAACTGTTCATACAACCAAAAAAGTAATCGTTTTAGTTCTTAACGAAAATCTTGTTACAAAGCCTACAGATGGCCAGTAATAGATCAATCCAATAGTCCTTTCATGTCATGTAATCCAATGAATCCGTCTCTTATATTGATTACCCTGTACCGTTAATTGATTATCCGTATCCGAAAGATAGACATTTTCGGACAACCATATATAACGGACGAACTGGAGCGCGTCTGAAGGGATATAAGGGTTGGCGAACTGTGCAACCTAGTTGCGTATCTTTGCGTATTTAGAAGATTTTAAGCTGGGTATTCACTGTGCTTGCAATGACCAAGGACACGCAGCTAAAAGATATGTTCAAGTCTAGCGCTGGAGCAATTGGAAGTGCCGTTTAACAGCTCTTTATGGAGCTACAGATCGCTGGAAATGAGACCTTGTTCACCAAATAAGGAGGAGTCAAGGTTCTTAATAATAAGGAACTGATTAAGGAGAGAAGAAAAGTCTTGGTTTTCACTACCCAAACAGTGGCTTTCCACAATCTCATGTGACTTCTGAATGAATCTACTTGTGAAACAAGTTAGGCGTAGATCTGTTTCTAGCACAGACAATGAAGTAATTTGAGTTAAGAACTTTCATTATGATCAGTATTTTTATGTTTTTTCAATTAACTTGGCACAAATATTTCTGTGTTTACAAGGTCGGGGTTTTTTGCAAAGATATAGTGAGTACGCAGGTTTAGTTCAGCCACAGTGTAATTTGATATAGTTGGCCTTGACGAAAGTTATTACTAGGGCCAGCTGTTTATTTCATTCCGCTGTGTGCACTATCCCAATAAGCCTGTCCGTTATTACTGTTGATTCCAAGTTTGAAGTCCTTATATATAGTTACTTTGAAGCTCCATTTATTCATTAGAATTTTACTTTACCTTCGAAAAGAATTAATGACGTGTAACTTCAGGTTTCTGCAGCTGAAAGGGAACTGCGTATCAGTAGATCCGTTGTTTATTTTGTTACGCATGGTAAGCAGTAATGGCTTAAGTCATCAATATTTTCTTCATATCTCTCTTACGGTGCAGAAAAGAAGAACACGATATATCAATTTTAATGTGTAACCTTCGTAAGATGTAGTGTGTACGTAACCGCTTGTGTTTGTATTTTCTTTTTAATGTTTTTTTTAGATGGATTATTTTGTGGTTTAACAGCCTTGAACTTTTTTTATCTTAAAATGTCTGTTCAAAATTCTCTATAGGTATCAAAATTAACTTATCAAAGCCAAAGTTTTACCCGAAGCATACAGCTGTTGTTTTCGAAAAAAGATACCAATATACTCTAATGTGTTTACTAATAAGACGCTTTTCAGGTAGGTTTTTAAGGGCCAGGGTCGAGTATTTATTTATTTATTATGACTCTTATTCACTTTACGTATACAGTAACAAAGTTTTTAGTAACAACCTGCACCAATGGCATATATTCAGTAGAGCATTCCACAATTTTCTCTCAAGTTAAACCTGATGAGTAGATATATCAGGTTAACAAATAGATTCTTGCTCAAAGTTTGAACATACCTATTAAAGCTCGCAGGTCGTATTAACCCTATTAATGCATTAGCCAAAGTTTCGCGGTACATACAACAACTAGTTAAAGTTCTAAACCTTGTGATATTACGTAACTTTGATGCAGCTAAGAGATACATTAGGTAAAAAGAACGGGTTCACGTAGTGTGTATAATATTAGGTACAGGTTAGTGGAAGGGTATAATGTTGTTTTGATAATTATTCGGTCAGAATTTGCAATAACACTGAAAAAAGCAAGACATATTTTTAAATGTTTACGACTTCGCTGTACATTCAACAGATTAAGGTGAAAATTGGGATAAAAAATATAATACCAAAATCCTAGCTTGACACATTTCTTTTCATTTCGGAAACCGTAGAAATTAATAATGTTTTTTAAGTTGTTTCTTCAGGTAAACGTTGAAATAAGGTCGAAGAAAAATTTCAGTTGAAAACCAATATTTTCGTTAGCAAAATATGGTGGAAATGAACTTTATGTAATCCAAGCTTGACGTATTGTGGTACTGCGAAACATATAATCTGGAAAACTTAAAATAGGCTGAAGAAATGGGACGCCCACTTACCATGAAAAATAGGTCGAATGTCCTTATTGAACATTGTTCGTCAGTTTCGTATTTTCCCATGTAAATAACGACCTTTTCAGTTTTCATAAAAACATTAATTCCTTTATTAAAAAAATTTGTGTATTTTTAGGACACCGATTTGTGGTACACGTTGTACCTATAATCGTTGAGCATTGTATTGTGTACCTATTGACACTCGTTTGTTTTCCTAAGGGAAATCTTGATAAAAGCTTTGTGTTTAATTATGAATAAACGAGCATTTTGTAGGGTTCATGTTGAACTTTCTCTGCAATTTGACTTCTCAGCATTTATTCGTGAATTAGCGTTGACATGCGGCACCTCTCCGCAAACCATGACCCACCTTTAATCCTGCGCCGTATGCCTTGTTACCTGCACACGAGAGGACCTAATGACTGCGTCAGCGGATGGTGTTGCCGTAGCAAAATACTGGACCAAACAAAAAAAACATATTTTGTATTTATATTTGCAATCGACACGTAAGAAGAAGAAGAAGCATTGATATTATAATGTGCAATAGTACCATTGATTAAACTATTAAGACAATAGTCAAGGTTCCCAAAGGTTATACAATTTTTCCCTGTATTCATTTTCGGTAGCTACAACTTGGACATGAAGCTCCGAATACAAACTAGGTCGGATTAGGGTTTATTGATACTTCCCTAGGTCTATTTCTGACATGTGAGGGGTCTGTGATATCCATAAATATAATAAATCCGCAGCAAGGGTCCATATAAACTTTGATTTATTTTCGCGGCCCACTTTCAGGGATTGGCTTATGTAATTTTTTTCTGTTTTTGTTTTTTTACATAGAAAGAGGTTACATGATGATATTTTATTGTTACTAAAACTAGGTTGGGATGACTTAACTTTCATGTTGTTAAAGTAGGTTAAAAGCTAAAAGGTATCTTCCACCCAAGAGTCAACTTTTTGCTATTTTGACCTAAAATAAAGGTAATGTCTAATTCTAATATTTTCTTACTCAAACCTTCCTGCCTAAGTAAGCACGCCATATGTCAACCTACGACAATTCTTGAACACTTATCTTAGTTGCAGAAAAAGAGACAAAAATCATTTGTAAGGGCGTGCTTTAAGACAGCGAGAGAATCCATCATTCCTTTTGAAATTCTCCTCAGTCAAAGTACATCTTTTCAGGACTGAAAAGCCTTAAGAAAGAATACCACAATGAAAAGGACAACAATAACTGTACGAATGAGTCAAATATTTCGTGCATTGTGTGTGCTCTTGCAAAGAAATTCAACAATGCAGCAGAACATATAAATAATTGCGCTTTTAAGAATTTTATGATACCTACATTCAGTAGCTTTTATAGAATGAAGATGAAAGTGCTTGTTTGGATATACAGGGTGTTTGGTGCATCGTTTGCCAAATCAAATTGACCAATAGGAGAGGTCATCTGCTATCTATTCACGCCCAATAACTCATACTTTGTCACACGGGTTTTTTTATATCAACTTTTTAGTTTTAATCTTGAAAAAATCCAAAACTCAGCATTTAGGCTTAAATTAAAAAAAAAGTAATTTGTATAGCCTTCAAATTTCATTTTAATTTTTATGTGTACTGTTGTATGATTCTATAAAATTCAAAATTACTTGCTAATAACGTTTACTTTCCTTTGTAATAACTCGTAAAGTTTTCGTCAAAGAAGAATAAATTTTTAACCTCAACTTTAAATTGTTTTTAAAAAAAAACAAAGAGCGATCGGGGACTTAGCTTTTTTTTTTAAAGTTCTCTAGTCTGTCCCCTTTCCAACGGTATGCAATTTGACAAATAAAAATCTTAATAACGTCACTAATTCGCTAAATTTGTGTATCGGGGCGCTCACCGAGCTATTCCATATTCGGGATAAAACCGTGTTTTTGCACCCAAATAACAACAATAACACCTGCCATCAAAGAGATTATCATTCGTCACTATCCGTCCTGGTTAAGTTTTTTTGGAAAATCCTCATGGATGTCCACCGTCCTTGAGAAAGCGAAGGGATTTGTCAGACTCTTACTGACTAAAAACCACCCCGGTGTTTCCTTCCCACGCTTACACCGGGGGTCACGGGAACGCGCCTTCCGTTAATCTCGACTGGTGTTGGCCCGCCCTTGCTAGCCTCCTCTGGTCAGGGGGGGAGTGAAATGTTTAACTCACTCAACGACGTCATAGAGAGGCGCGCATAGAACACTACGCGCCGCCACCTCGAGTCCGGTTGAATGGGGGCTGCAAGAAAGCGTTGTCTACCTTCTGCAAACGCCTGGTGCGCCTGCTGCGGACCGGAATAAAGGTAGTAATCTCTCTCTCCCTTTTCGCAGTCTCGTTCTGCGAGTTAACCGTTTCGCAGAAGGAGACCACCGCGTCCTAGGAGCCCGGGACCCTGCGCCGCCGACCATTGAAGCGATGACGGCCGGCAGCGATAAGTCACAGTTTAATTCACAGATGAGGGCATGACGCGCTCCCCCCAAACCGTACAGTTTGACAGTGTATGCCGCGCCATGTCGTCCCGGCAATCCACGGAGTGGTGACACCGAGTGTTCGGCTCCCTGTTTATGTGACACAGGTACTACCAGAAGCAGCCATGCCTTGAGAGCACTTGCGTCGTTCATAACGTCAATGGGTCCAGGGGCAGCGGACTTGGGGACGTGCGTCACCCCTCATTCAACCGGACTCGAGGTGGCGGCGCGTAGTGTTCCATGCGCGCCTCTCTATGACGTCGTTGAGTGAGTTAAACATTTCACTCCCCCCCTGACCAGAGGAGGCTAGCAGGGGCGGGCCAACACCAGTCGAGATTAACGGAAGGCGCGTTCCCGTGACCCCCGGTGTAAGCGTGGGAAGGAAACACCGGGGTGGTTTTTAGTCAGTAAGAGTCTGACAAATCCCTTCGCTTTCTCAAGGACGGTGGACATCCATGAGGATTTTCCAAAAAAACTTAACCAGGACGGATAGTGACGAATGATAATCTCTTTGATGGCAGGTGTTATTGTTGTTATTTGGGTGCAAAAACACGGTTTTATCCCGAATATGGAATAGCTCGGTGAGCGCCCCGATACACAAATTTAGCGAATTAGTGACGTTATTAAGATTTTTATTTGTCAAATTGCATACCGTTGGATAGGGGACTGACTAGAGAACTTTAAAAAAAAAGCTAAGTCCCCGATCGCTCTTTGTTTTTTTTAAAAACAATTTAAAGTTGAGGTTAAAAATTTATTCTTCTTTGACGAAAACTTTACGAGTTATTACAAAGGAAAGTAAACGTTATAAGCAAGTAATTTTGAATTTTATAGAATCATACAACAGTACACATAAAAATTAAAATGAAATTTGAAGGCTATACAAATTACTTTTTTTTTAATTTAAGCCTAAATGCTGAGTTTTGGATTTTTTCAAGATTAAAACTAAAAAGTTGATATAAAAAAACCCGTGTGACAAAGTATGAGTTATTGGGCGTGAATAGATAGCAGATGACCTCTCCTATTGGTCAATTCGATTTGGCAAACGATGCACCAAACACCCTGTATAAATACTTCTTGCCTGCAACTTCGTTTGCGTAAATATCGATTATTGCGGACGCAGATAATGTCGCGGAATAAAAAGTAGCCTATGTACTTTTTTGGAGTTCAAACTTACCCCATACCAAATTTCATCAAAATCGGTCCAGTGGTTTAGTCGTGAAAGTATAACAGACAGACTTATTTATGCACGATATTATGAATTTATCTTTAGATATCATTTTTGGTCTTGTTTTTTAACGCTATTCTTATAATTAAAAAGGTAGGCGTTCCGTTTATACTTAACAGGAATCGATGGAGTGAAATAGGTCAATGTGTGTTAAAACGGTAACCTGGTACGGCTGTGCACGTGCTTCTCAACCGGTGACTTGGTATAATGACATCAGTGCACGTGTACCTTATTAGGTACCTACCTACTATGAGTAGCGATAGAAGCTTTGCTTACAATCTTTAAAATAAAACTAAAGTGTCTGTTTGTAATGACAAAATAAAAGCTTTTAACAAAATAAATAAATGCTACTCGTAGGTAAGACCGTACTTCCACGTAAAAACCATTTTTTTTAATGCCATGTCTATTTGTTCTTGCTAATAATATTCTAAACGGCTGGACCAATTTTGACAGGGCTTTTACTGCCGGATAACCGACGTCGTATATAAGGAGTACCTACCCTTTTTTTTTCATTTGTTTTTTCAAAAAGAATAAGGATTCCGCGCAAAACCAATAAAACCCCGACATTCACGGGATTGAAGTCCCAGGCATAAGCTATGTAGTTTAAGAATATATTGGAAAACCAAAAAAACAGGACAGTTTTTCTAATATATATTTTTATAGGCAACTTGAAATAACGATACATAAAAGATTGCTGATTCAAGAATAAAGTGTCTATAAGCTGGATTTTCTAGGAACAGATTTCATTTAAAGACATTATAATACTCATTATATTCAAAATAACGTTATAGGACGATAGATATGTAATGAAGATACATAAAATGTTATAGGTACCCTAGAGTGCACAGACTGGAAACACGGTCAAGTGCGAGTGAAACTGGAAAGCCGTAGTGTTCAAAAAATGTTTTTTTAATCCGTACTATCTATACTAATATTATAAATGTGAAAGTGTGTCTGTCTGTCTGTCTGTCTGTTACCTCTTCACACTTAAACCGCTGAATCGATTTTGATGAAATTTGGCATGGAGATAGTTTAAGACCCGGGGAAGGACATAGAATAGTTTTTATCCCGCCCGAAATCACCCCCTAAGGTGGTGAAAAGGGGGGTGGAAGTTTGTATGCAAGTACGATATACAAGTTACTTACAAGTTCTACTCGGACATAGTCGCGGGCAAAAGCTAGTAATATTATAAATCCGAAAGTTACTTTGTCTGTCTGTGACGCTTTCACGACAAAACCACTGAAACTATTTTGATAAAATTTGGTACGGGGTAGTTTTTCTTCCCCATGAAATGACATAGGCTACTTTTTATTCCGCGAAGTCATCTGCGGCCGCGATTATTGACATTTATGCAGACGAAATCGCGTACAAAAGCTAGTAGGTAATAAAACTCCAATATTGTGGAACATTACAAATCGTCTTTTTTTGTTTTTTTTTTGTTCCGTGGTAGAATCCATTCACTACCGTTTACAATAAGATATGGAACCTTTAACCTTTTTGGCAAACATTGAGGAAATATTGGCTTGTTAAATTACCTCTAGGTTATGCTGGAGATAATCGCAGAAAAAAGACCCCAATATGTATGTAATCGGATCCTGGCAAAAAGCCAGTGGCATGATCGGTTGAAGGAAAGCCATAAAAAAAACAATGATAAAAAAATATGCTTTTATTTCATAACGTATTATAATGTTGGGGAAACTGGCATTGTTTCCGCCTACCGATTTATTTTCTGCGTGCTTATTGAGCATGTAAATGACGAACTAAAGTTTTACATACATATAGATTGGGATAATCATCATTATATCAGCCGTTGGATGTCCACCGCTGAACATAGGCCTCCCCTATAGATTTCCAATTGAACCCGACGGAAGTGGCTTGCATCCAGTGCGATGAAGCCGGGGAATCCTATTATCTCTTTCTGTATGCATGAACTAAAGTTTTACATACATACATACAGAAACATAGTAATAAAATAAAAAAATGGCCCAGTGTGCGTTGGAAATATATAATTTTCTTGTTTGGACACATCAATTAATTTTCACACACATCAAGATTTTATTTTTGTTATACCGGCCATAGTATTACACACTTTGTGAACCTTTTTCCTCAAATTTCAAGTGTGTCCTTGTGCTAGAGGGTCGGATAGACAGACGGACGGTTGAGCTAGAGCAATAGGGCTCCGTTTAGACCCTTGAGTACGGAATCCTAAAAACCTAACTTCGAAAAGATATTTATTTTAAAAAGTTCATAGAAGTCTTGCACCTACGACCCATAATATCCGTTTTAGTTACTGGATAAACTAAATAAACCCTAACACATAATATTCTACCATCAGATTTTATTGACTTGGGAAGTTCAAAATATCACGATCGTCATTAGGGCAATGGTCGAAAAATCTATTCCAAGATTCGATTATAAGTTTTGAAACATGAATAAAGTCGTTTCAAGACTGCTTTAAGTAAATCGTTTTAACGATCGTCGCTAAAGTCCTAGCTTAATTTAGTATTTATCGTCGCGTCGTGAAACTTAATAATTCAGTTTTGCAGGTAAGCACTAAGGTAGCCTTTGATCAAAAAGTTACTGTCTGTTCAACAATTTACACCAAAGTATTGATTCGGTGAGTGTTTGGATTTGACTGAAGGGTGATAAGGGTGCTTACGGAGCCGAAACGTGACCCTAATTGGTGGCGGCTCCGAGTCACCCACTATTGTCGGATTCCGAGTTGGCGGGAGATTGATGACGCTAAACTTTGTATTTAGAGCTGTTTTTAGAAAAGGAATCCCTTTCTGTTCGAATTGTTTGGAGAAGAAATGGGTCTAATTGTTTTCGACGATTAGACTCGTTCGAAGACAGATTTTTTGTTAAATGACCTAAATACTACCGCCGATTGTAACGTTTGGCAAAAAGTCGGCCCTGAAATACTTTTTGTCTTAATGGAATCTTATTTATCCCAAGTTCTATTTGAATATAAAGCCTTATTACAAAAAGCTGCGTAACTTATTCAATAATATCTAAAAAAGCCGTTTTATTTACAGTCTCAGCGGTTATTATTTCTATGCTTACTGGAAGTCATAAATACCGCGATATCTACGCTCTGTTGCTTCGAAACACAATTTATTAAGCGGCACAAAGCGACTTCTGAATCTATGAGACTTATCTGGCCAGTTTCGTTGAGGTTAACAACGAATAAGCCACTAAACGCCCTCCTGGGGGCTCATTGCGTTTAGTGATTTACTGCCCAAAGTCTGTACTTTGGGCAGTAAGGATAAAGTTTTGCGTAGCAACTTGTTCGAAAGTATTTTTATAGTCATCACATTCAATTAAATATGAATTTCCGAAATTAATATTCTTTCAGTCTTGTTCCTATGAAATAAACATTATATTACATAATCCTGGTGGTCCGACGGTCTATATGTTCTATTGGAAATATAATTTATGAAGTATATTCCATGTTTGCTAGTCCGTCATTTTTATTACCTCCATATTCTTGGGAATTAATACTCTAGCAGACTTTTATGTTCGATCTAATGAATTTTTGCGTGTTAAGCAATCTTAAGGCTAATGAAAGACAAATACTAATGCTTAATATAATGACCTTTCTTCTGAAAACAGAGTTGTTTATATTATTATAATAAGGTACTTTTTACCACCTTTTTTGGTAAGAATCCGTTAATATTTTTGTGAGCTATGTTCCTAAACATTAAAAAAATATATAGCATCGCACTTTACATCGTCGTATCCTACGAATAGGGGCGTAACTGCATAATAGCTACTTTTCAGGAGACACTATTTTGTGTTTAATTAAATTAAATGTGACAAAATATGTATTGGTGGTTTAATATAATGTGTATTGGTATTTTATGGTTTGGTTAGCATTATTTTTAATAAATTATCTTTATAGTTTATACGCATTTTGTCCCTTAAATCCTTTTTCTCCGTTGTGTTAAGGCTTAGTACGTCTAAACTTGAGAAATAAGTTACATTATGCCTTTTATCTGCGGAAATGTCGAGGCCACAACCGCCTTAATGCCCTGTATATGTTTTTTTCATGCGGGTTTTTATTTTTATGGCATAGGAATTTGTGTATCATAACTATTTTAACATTACTAGGAACATGTGAATGTTATAAAAGAATATATAATATTTTATTTAAGAATAGGTATAATATTTAATAATTATTACTAAACTTTAGTAATACAAGCATAAGTTTTTTATTTAAAAATTAGTTTACGCTCGCCGCAACTAACAATCTCCGCGTTCCGCCGAATACTAGCCGTCTAGCCGAGCGGGCCCGAACGGCGCTAAGACGCACTCGCCGCGTCCCCGCACCCCCACTACTCGCGTAGAACGAAGGCGCGACGGCGGTTGTGGCTTTTTTCTTCGTTGAAAACGTAGTGCTTAAAATTGTGGCTTTTTAGAAAACCTAATTATTTGATAACCTGTGCGGTTTTTAATTGTTTTGCTAAACTGGTTATCTGTGGTATGACGAGCAGAATTGAATTATGCAATAAAAAAAGAAAGCCCTTATGTTCGTTAGGGCACTATTCGTAGGATACGACGACATTTCATCATCATTTTCCTGCCCTTGTCCCATGTTACTTGGAGTCGGCGCAACATGTTTTCTTCTTCCATTCCATCCTGTCAGCCGTCATGCAATCACCGACTCCCTTTTCTTTCATAATCATTCTTCACACAATCCTTCCATGTTTTCTTTGACCTTCCTTTTCTTCTCCGGCTGGAGAAGAAAAGGAAGGTCATCATTTCCACATTCATATTCATAACTCTCTTGGTCACATCATCATCATCTGCCTAGCCTTTTCCCAACTATGTTGGGGTCGGCTTCCAGTCTAACCGGATGCAGCTGAGTACCAGTATTTTACATGGAGCGACTGTCTATCTGACTCTCTCTCTCAACTCTCTTGGTCACATGCATTTTACTATACTTTTATAGTTGATGGAATCAAATGTAATACAGTCTAAATCGAAGTAAATTGTCCGATCGTCACCAGTGGCCAAGGGTCAGTATATTTAATTCGAATGAATACCCACATTTATTACGGGGAAATTTGATCTCGGGACCTTTACGTGAGTCGAAACCGAAAAAGGGTGTCTCGGTATCGTGTGACCAAGCTATCGAGTCTGTGCGTGATATTGATGGGGTATCACGGCCTCATTACGGACAAAAAGTATTGTTTTACTCACTCTCCACTTTCATATTAAGCTGCGGGCTGCCTGGAAACAGTGTCATAGTTTCCATTTCTCTCTTCAACCCCAAATATATGACAGCTACACAGCTAGTGATTGGCTGTTGCGCTGCGTGTCGTGGGTTCAATTCCCGTACGGAGCTAATATATGTATTGCCTACAGATAGTTTTTCGGTCTAGCTGTTTGTGTCAGTTTAATGTTCCTAAACGCAAAAAATGTTGCCTCATACTAGAAATTTCTAGTATGAGGCAACATTTTTTAATAATAAGAAAAGAAAAAATCCATTTAGCGCGACAGTGCTTTGATTTTGCTGCGAGATTCTGTTTATAAAGGTTTTTAATTTCCTATACTTGCCATATTTTTCTATAAAATACATTAACAGTGTAATACCAAGACGGTAGGCTTGTACGTTTCATCGAACGATATTTTCAGCTTTCTAATTTCCTGGTGTCAGTTTCCACTGACGGTGACACAGTTCTATTATTTGACGTAAATATTGTCGTCTGGCGAATTCTCTTATTTATTAGAAGCGAGTGATTTATTGTTACAGTCCGAGATCCAAGAGTCGCCACGCTCATGTCATTTGGTCATGGCTGTAATTTTGAGAATAGATTGAAGAATATGTCTTTTAGAAGCTTTAGCAGTCTGAAAAGGGTGCTAACCTTCTGGGATGGCTTAGGTTGGTTGGAGTAAGACTACATTGAGAGGTACCTACGCACGACGGCTAAATCAAGAGGCTAAGTGCGAAAATAGCCCAGCTAAACAAACTATATCAACTATATGTCTTTAAGAACCTCCCTACGCATACCGTAGGTACAGTCAACCAAAGACATAATAGGTATCCAGGGTCGTCAGATATATGTAATTGAAGTTTTCTTAGAAACCGTAAATTTCTTTGTTTTAAACTTAACTTAATTAATGAACTGTTTATTATCTACTTTTTAAATTAAATTACTTTTAAAAACATCCATCGGTTTCTAAGAAAACTTCAACTATATGTGACGACCCTGCATACCTATCTCTTTTGTTGGCTGTACTTGTTAGCTTGAATGCTGAGCCTTTTTTTTTCAGGTAACACGTACGAAAGATACCTTACTTACGTTTAAGTGTAATGTTCTTCGTATTTATTTACAGGATTATTTTACCTAAAAAGGCCGAGAAATCCTAAAAAAAAATGTAACGTCTTCCAAAATTGATAGTAGGTATCAGATAGTTCGTCTTCGAAGGGATGTACCCTAAAGTTACTATGTAAGCTTATAAGAACTTACGTAAGTTTAAGACAAGCTGGTTTTACGCAACTTAAAGAAGTTTTGAACTTCGCCTTAAGTTTAAAAGTTTGATGTGTTACGTCTAAGAGAAATCTGGAATATACCAAATTTTGAATAGTTATTTTGCGATTTTGCACATTTTTTTAGTTATTTGTTTCTTTCCATTTATCGGTCAGCCATCTTTTTAATATGAGCGTTTAGGTTTGTCTTAGCTTATCTCATTTGTGTATGAACTAAACGCCTAATTCTTAAAAGAAATGGAATTCAATTACAAATAATTGCTTTTACAAGTGGCAGTGTTCTTTGAAGAAACTGTTTTGTGTGCCTAAATTGTGTTTCTGTACTATTTTTCAAATTGAAATACAAAACTTGTTATTTTTGAGTCTCTATAGTACAAGGCTGCTCAACCGCAGGCCCACGGGCCACTGAGTGGTCCGCGGAAGGATTTTGAGCGTATGCAAGTTTTCGCTCTTACGCTCATTTTTCTGTTAATTACCATCTAATTTTTCGTTAGAAATCAAACCAATAGAGTGCGCCAATTATTACAATTCTTTAAATAAACATCAATTACATTTCATATTATCTTTGTTTTTTTTTTGCACAAGTCCTAAATGTAACTAAAATAGGAATCGTTAGTGGTCCGCCGAAAACTTCTAAATCTAACGCTTGGCCTGACTGTTAAAAAAGTTGAGCACCCTTGCTATAGTACAAGGAATTTAATAGGAAAGACTCTACTAATTAGACTTACCTACCTATTTGTGAGTGCTTTGTAGTTTATTATCACGTACCTATATTTATTTTTAAACTATTCTTTGTATAATATTTTTGAGGTAGGTATATAAAAATAACAATAGACGGTGATAATCTATTTTTCTTGTTATTTTTATTGCGAAATTAAGCTGTGCTGTGGTTTCAGACTTTGACAAATGGCGGCTGAAACATGGAGTATTGTATAAATGGAGTGACCATACTCACAGGATTGTCAAAGGTAAGATTTTGGAACGACTGAAAGCTAAATGATGTGGATGGTGGATGACGATGATGAGAAAGTTCATAGGTTTATTTCTAGTTGAAACTGCTGCTTCACTACCGAATTTTTATTCTGTTCTTTGCATGAATATTCCTTACTAATCTGGTCAGTCTGGCTGGGGTTTATACACTATCACTCTGCTTAATATGGGGCATAAGCAATATTGTCTTCTCCCACAGAACTAGGCTCACTTTGAGGATTGTGATGACATAGTATTACATAGATACCTACTTATTTTTGTTACACTTAGGTCTACGAGAGCAAAGTCACAGGCACACCTGGTTTTAAATAAAAAATGAAGTATTCCATGCCTTTTTATTCTGTGATCAGAACATTGAACTTGGCATGACGGACGGGATTATACGGGTAGGGCATCCTCGCAGCCACAATAGAATTCGTGCGTGATCGCCAAGATTACAACCCACTGCGATTTTTATTTCTCATACATCTTTTGAAAAACCTTTTATTATTTATTATATTGTATTGTGTCGAAAATGGATTCTGAATGTGTTTGTATTAAATAAAAAGGGAACTTGTGTCCAGTTTGAGTAACGTACGTGATTTTAGTTATTTTATAAATTAGGCTAAGCTTTAATATTTACGTAGTTATAATTATGTGGGTCTAGACGTTATATAAAACATGGTTCATCTTAAGTTTTATTCCCAGTTGGTAGTAACTTTTCAGTCAACATAATTATGACATTTTCTCCTAAAACTAATGCTAAGTATGTCATACTTCTGTCGTAATTCTATTTCTGAGTGTTAATGAACGGTTTCTTTTCCCGAGATAGTCGTAAACAGCAGTAATATGCTGTTACCACTATGTTTAGATGACTCACAAATCCACCGCGTATGGTAGTCCGCGGTACCTACTACTAAGTTTTATGTACTACTCGTTAGACAAATTCGTTCTAGTGCTATAGACAAGATCACAGTGTACATTGAATATACTGACAAGATTTTTGTAAATAGGTTTATAGTTTATTTCCTCCGCATTCTATATTAGAATTCTAAAAAAGTGTTTTTCTTTTTAATTTTTGTTCAAATATAATGTTAATATTATTTAGGTATATAAGATCTGTAATTTGTAAGATTTGTTAATTTTCCACTCACTTTCTTTGTTATCTAAATCCTAAAAATGTGTTATAATTATTATATTTAAAGTATCTTAATTCTCACTGTTTAATGCAAAACTAATAAAATAAAATTTTGCAAGGTTGATGGATTGGTAAGCAAACAACTTTTTTTTTTACTGTACTCGCTTATTCTTCTTTAAGGACATTATATATCAGTCAGCATCTGCGTCCAAAAGTTCCTAAACATAACAGAGGCTGTGACGTATGTTCACGTACGTGTAATCAATCACGTGGACAACAAGACACGACATGAGAGTAGACACGTTGTCTGGAAGAGAGATCCGATAAGGGAATTCCATTCGCGAATATCTGTAGTTGTTTTTGTGCTACGGACATAATATCAGATATTCATAAAATCAAGTACTAGATTTATGTGAAACAAAATCTGTTTTATCTAGTATCTATTTGTCATAAAATATAATCTTCTACTTCTACAGTGACATTAACGCAAAAATGGAATTTATTTCTGTTACTTATTTGAGAATGGCGTAAAATTAAGCCCGTATGTCTGATGTTCTGTGAGATACAGTATGCGAGAGTGTCCACTGTGCCATGTTAGTAAGTAGCGAATAGTTTTTTATGATTGAATTGTCTGCATTGTATAGTTTTGTTTTATTTCTATGTTAATTGATGTACAGACGCCAGCACATCAAGCTACACCAATCTGTCAAATTTCTCTGATAGATTTCAACTTTATTACAAAAGAATAAGGTTCATGTTCAGTCCGCCGTAAAAAAACATATGACCAAAATGTACTCACTCTACCTGCACTTTTGAATTCTCACCAGCACTTAGTTGGACAGCTTACAAGTGACGACATAGTGCTGAATCTTATTATTTTATGCTCTTATATCGTCCTATATAGGTACGTCATCTGGTGGTTCATATGACCCACCATTTTTGGACATGGGCCTGTCTGTAGTCTATATAAAAAAAATGGGAATATCTTTCAATATCTTCATAACCAGAAGGTTCCCAGATATGATCCAGAAAAAAAAAAAGCCACAATGATAGAGAGAGAATATTATTATGTAAAAAGGTATATATTTGGTCAACACACGTTGTAGCTATGAGAACAAAAACATAGCAACAATACGTGTTAAATATATTTTGGGTGTAGACCTTAGATACCAGTATTAATTTAATATTGGGCGAGCGTGTCTCGACGCGATGTCCAATTGTTATTAATATCCGTCTTGCTAATGAATTCTTTCGAATTTAATAATAATTATATTGATTACATATATTAAATTAGGTACTGTTAGATTTTTAATAATAATTTTTGATGATATTAAATTGCTTTTAGGATTTCTTTTTTGTCTTTTTTTTAATTCTCGGAACAGAAAGAGGGTTGTTAAAAGTTAGATCGCTCTGTATGTCTGTCTGTCTGTGTATCTCTCTGTGGCATCGTAGCTCTAAAACGGGTGAAAAGATGTGGGTGCGGTTTGTTTATTTAAAAGCAATTTTTTATCCGTAGTTATCCCACGAATGAAAAAATAACACATCATGGTTATCCTTATGGATACTTTATAGAGAGCGTATTTACCGTTATGTACTTACACGCGTTGACTTCAGCCTGTCTTTTTCCTCTGACGTTCTCATCATTTACGCGTAGTGAACCAGCCTCGTTTTTCTTTGAGTCCGAATTAGCATGTAAATTGGTGGGTAATGTGTTTTCAAACAAATTGGATACAGTTTTTGCTACTTAATGTAATATTAAATTAACTTTATAACCGTTTAATTAATGTTTCCAATTATATAATTTGAAAATTGTGACTTGTTATTCTTTTACCGACTGTTTTGTGGAATATATACGAGTATATATATATACATATATGTATACGGACGCTGTCAGTCCAAAACGAAAAACCAATTTTTCGGCCTGTCCACTGCAGCACTGTGTGGACATAGCTACAGATATCACGTTGGTAAATTCCAGAGCTTTTTGCGATAACCTGTTTATTTTGTCACACTGACGGAAAACCAAGAAAGAACGGACTTGCACACGTAGGGTTTCGTCCACCATACAATATTTAACACAACCTACAAAAAAATAAGTTTATAATCGCTAATAATAGTAATTATTTTGTGATGTAACTACGGTTTCGGATTTATTCCTTTATTTGTGCTACATGGCATTCCTTCTTGCCAAATATCATGATTCTAGGTCATCGGGAAGTTCCATTATGGACTTTAATTCCCTAGTGAGCGTTATCTTTAGCTTGCGTTGGCTTAGAAGTTTAATTTATTCACTGCTTCAAAGGGTAGCAGGTCTGAGTATTTAATATTAATTTCAGCTTGATACCTCCACGCGTTCCTAAGAAAAAGGGTCTTGACAGATGGACAGGCATACAGACAACATAGTGATCCTATGAGGGTTCCATTTTTGCGAACTAAACTCTAGTTAAAATATACATTATTTTCATATGTCAACATTGACTTAAATTGTCTAACTTTCACCGACTGTTATTGAAAGAAAATTCAACAACGGATCAACTAATTGGAAAAATAAATGAAGCGTGAACGTGAAAATAAAGTGGGCAGTGACTAGCTTCCTTAGGGAGCACTTGTTATTCATAAGCTTTACCTTTCATAGCAAATATTTGACCAAAAATGTTTTATTCATTCCTATTCTTTCCGCAACATTGAAATTAAAATGAATTGAAGGAACTCGGTACAAATAAAGTTTGTCCAACATTATTTTTTTGAAAGAAAACTGTATAATTTTCGGATAAATTATTGTAGAAGTTAACTTTTTATACAGTACCATTACGGAATGTGAATCAAAGAAGGTATGGTTCATAATTTGGGCAGGCTAAAGAAATGTCCACTCTCACTGAATTTGTGAGTTCCACTTTCTTTTTATACTTTTGCGTTTATCGTAAATATGATTTTTTCATTCTTATTATGAATGTATTGACCTTTCTATTTTGTTTGTTTTTTTGTTAAAGTGATTTAAAAAAAGCGTACGAAATATTTGCAGCACACTGTTCATTTGGAACACTGGACATTTTTTTAAAGACAGTGATAGTGGCAGTATGTTGGTGTTCCTTCCGTTTCCTTATGTGTTGCCTTCCGCCCCACCCAGGGCGGAAGGACTCATTTGACGATTTTTACCACCCCAAGAAAAAAGGCTATATCATTGAGTGATACTAATTATGAATTTAACGAAACTGCTATAAAATTGTCGTTTTTCCAATTCCAAAAACTCCACCAATACTTTTACGTTGGCGCTTTAGTGCTGGGTATACAGTTCACTTAGTGATTTTCAACTGTTGACGTTCAACCGGGCGTGGAAAACACAGGATGCGGTTAACGTCCTCGTTAAAAAAAATCGCCCGTGTGAACAAGCGCTAACTTTCCTTATACCATCATTATAAGGGTCTATGATTGATTTTAAAAATCGTTATTTGATATGTCGTGTTGGCGCAGTGATTAAGGCGCTCGCTTCTCATGCATGAGGTTGTGGGTTCGAATTCGGGCAAGTACCAATGTGACTTATTCGATTCATATGTACTTTCTAAAGTTTATCTTGGACATCATTGACATCGGTGAAGGAAAACATCGTGAGGAAACCAGGACTTGTAATTAATATAAGTCTGGCATCACCAATCCGCCTTGAGCAAGCGTGGTAATCAATGCTCGTGCCTTCTCTGTATGAGAAGAGGCCTTTGCCCTGCAGTGAAACAGTAGTAGGCTGGTTTTATTATTATTATTTGATAACGGAAAATTAATATAATAAATAACCAAGTCTTACTACAAGCAGATTAGGTTACTTCGTTATTTAAGAGGGGGAGGAGTATACTGGAGAAAGGGCTTTATATTATGTGTATTTATGAGTATTAAAATGATTAGAATTTAGACAAAATATATGTGCCTAAGTACTTTATGAAACACAAAATTGAAAGATATAAATTAAATCATAGTCTTAGTTTAATTAAACTAATCAGTATTCTGAAAAGATATTGTTTTCGGGCATAACTTTAAGATGTTGTTTCTGCTGGGGGAAGAATGGTATATATTAGAAAGAAAATAAATGACTCATTTGGATTCATTTATTTCCCCTTTGTAATTGTTTCTTTCATTGAATACTAATAAAAGCGAGAGGAGACATCTTTGCTGTGAGGCATAATTGTATTGCATGTATGAGCATAATTAATTATTTTTCGGAGTGTCTCGTTGATTTTGTGGTCGTAAACGCGACTACTGGGCTCGATTCCCAGGTCGGGCAATGTGTTGTTATCAGTAAGCATTTTTCTAAGTTTTATTTTCAGAAATATTTTCATCAATAACTTAAAAAACAGAAAATGAGAACGAAGGTTCACACACACACACACACCCCCCCCCATTCACAAAAACACACACATTTAAAAAAAAAACACATTTGCATTCTAAAAAAAAATGTATCTCAGACAACAAAACATTGCTATCTTAGTACCACCAGTATTTCCTAACATTTGTCTAAACCGCGCAGAAAATTATTTGTCAACACACGGCAACACGAAACCGCTGAAAATTCACGCTTGAATTTGTGCCACCTCCAATATTTCACGGGCGATAACATCTCACAGGATTCTAAATTAATAGAGCAATTTACAAATCGTTTGGGAGAGATGGCATCAGTGGGTGTTACATCGGGGGCTTTTAGTCCCCGTCTGCCCCCAGGCGAGGTAATATTTGTCATGGACTGTTTGCCAGGTACCTACTCGAGATATTAAATCGCTTGTTATTGCGGAACGAAGGGAAAAATACGATGAGGTAGATAAAGCGGGTCTCGGCTGTCACTTGTGTTATTACGAGCGGGAAAAGCCTGACTGGCCTGGGGTCATTGTACCACTTATGAGGCGTTCTGACTGCTATGGATGTTACGTACTTATCTTTTGGGAATTACCCTTGTCCAGAATACTTTTGGGGAGCAACATTAATAATCGTCACGCTTTAACGTTCTGCTATAGCGGCAGTACAAAAATTCTGGCCATACAGTATTCAGTTCCCACAATTTGCTGTCTGCAGACGAAGATTTATGAACGACGTTGATACCCCATTAAAAAAAAAACTTAACTCATTTCGGAGAAAAATTTCATGGTAACACATTTTATATATATTTTACATTTATAACAAGAATACACATCATTTCGCTTCATGTAAAATACTGGTATTCAGCTGCATCCGATTAGACTGGAAGCAACCCCATCATAGTTGGGAAAAGGCTAGGATCATGATACAATCTCCTTTCTCACTCCTCCTTTCACTTTCTTTTTCATAAAGGTAAAATGTGTAAAGGAAATAGATATCTTCCGAATACCAAAAGCTTAACTAAAGCTGTAGGGATTACCATTAAATTAACCAGGCGTCCATTACAAATCCCATTGTTACAATAAAGGTAATACAATGTCAACCATCAAATACTTAATTAAGTAAGACGGTATATTGTTTAGGAAATGTTACGACTAATAACTAAATGTATAACTAACCTGATGGAATTGTTCCGATAGTTTGATAGTCACCTTGATTTAGTTCATTGAAATGTTCATAAAGGAAATATATCACAACATTTTTTTTAAGAGTTTATGGTTTTCTTATTCATTCTTCCCTTTCAAGAATGGGTAAGAAAAATCATCAACTCTACTTCTACAACTTACAGGTTATTTTTCCAAGTCTGGTTGTTTGTAAAAGAAGAGTAGGTACCTATTGAGTTTTTTGCCCATTCTTCTCCATACGGAACTTACTTTTGAAAGGGGTAACTAGATTCAATTATTTATTCTTATAAATAACGTTTAATAAATCCTTTAATGATCTTATTGAAATAATTTGTCTTCGACTTTGAATACAGTATTATGTTCATCATCATAATTGCTCATTTCATTGGTCACATGTGTAACTTTTTGACCAAACTAAATATTACCTTCAGTAGATCTATACTTAAGCCCTCGTATGTTTAGCGTTGGTTTACCAGCTTATTTCGATAAAATTATGATAATTATGTAGGGAATTTGTTAGCCCACTTTAGAAGCGCTTACGTAATATTTTGTAATATAAAGTTTACTGGCGCAACCCTCAGTAATTTAATATTTTCGCCTGTTAACATTGATTACCCTGTTGTTGATTTTTTAGTTCTCCTTTTTTATAATTTATAATAATTTTTGGTCAACTGTTAGAGAATGCCTAAGGCATTAAGTCCGCCTTTGTACTTATGTTCCATAAAATTTAAATAAATAAATAAAACGTTAGAATATTGAATGAATACATTATGATTTTATTGTGCGTCGAACAAGCTATTTGGTATACAGGCAGCTACTTTTGAACGATGTTTCGAGTGTGTCAATTCGTTTTATTTACTCTATAGGTTTCAAAATTATTAGACACTACAAGCTTAAAAGTGAACACAAAATTATAATAAACGGCAATGTAGCAGAAAGATAATTGTTGTTGTCTGTAAACCAAAAAGCTTGTTTGACCGTACAAGAATATAATTATATCCATATTAATTTATTGTTGATTCAGAAGACAGCCGCCATACGATGGTTAACACTATGTAACATGAACACCCTATGAACACTATGTAACTTTAAATATAATTTTACCTTAAATTCTTAATTTGTAATATAAATTCCTTTTGCGTGTTATTATATAGTAGTTTTTATATAAGGTACATTGCATTCACATGTAATTACGTATGACTCTGTATACAAATAATAATATTGTAAAACACTGATTTTAAAAGAGTACGTATGGAGTTTCTTGCCTATTCTTCTCCATACAAAACTACCTTTTGGAAGGGGCAACTAGATTCAATTCTATTTTTTTTTCTTGTAATGACGTTCAAAAGTGCCTTAAAATGGCCTAATTGAAATAAATGATTTGACTTTGACTTTGACTTTGTTAATTAAAAATTTTACCCAAATAGTGCATGATCAGATTAATAGCAATTTCATCTCAGATATCCTTGAGCTGAATAACATTAACTCAGTATGCATAACCCACACTGACGTCAGCATTTATAGGCACAATATCTTAAGCAACAGCTTGACTTTAATAGCTACACCACTTCCTGAACTTAGCATATTGACCTGAATTACCATAATAGCTATGCGTGACTCGGTAGGCATGTTCAATGTTCACCATTAATACAAATCCCATATCATATCGCTTAGATTTATTAACGAAGGTGTGGCAGGAAACTGCTGTTTTCCGAAAATCACCATTCATAATAGGTGAGAAAATGTTATCGCGAAATATAAATTGAGCAATTTATTTAAATTGTAGGTGCGTGTCCTCACATGAGGCGAACATGATAGAACGACACATTACATTGATTGATGTTTTCATCTATCGGATATCTGTGAGGTGTACTCTTGCCCTTATTTCGAAATGGTTTCGGGCCTATTTTTTCACATGCGGGGCAAATGTTAACCGATTTAGTTTGAGATAAATCAGTTTCAGTGATTTTTTTGTCTCTTCTCACCTTATTCCATAATGGTTAGTGTTTTTTTTTTGCAGGTACCTACGAAGGTATACGAGTTTTTGCTGTGGTTCTATCTTTCAGAAGTGCTTCCTTAGATAAATGATTAAAGAAGTACAGTTTCGCGATAATATCCAAGCGTTGTCGAGTGTAGCGTTGTTCTATGTATTTTCAATTTTTTTTATCAGGAACTAGCTTCTAAACTCCAAGTCAAGTCGTAGTTCTCAAAGTCAAGTGTATCATGTCTAACCCTCGGATTTGGAAAACATTATAGGTTAAGTTTTGCCACAATAGGACTGGCATCATGTTAAAAGTCCTGTAAATAAAGAAAGAAAAAAAAAGTATACCATAAAACAATTCTACGAGTATCAGTGACAGAATTTATGTAATCGGGCCAGTACTTCCAGAGATTACCTTTTACAAACAAAAGCAAACAGACTTTATAATTTATTTATTTATTTAATTTACAACGGTTCAACCAATTATAGTAAATCAATCTGAAAAACGTAGTTACATAAATGCAATAAACATGTGCTTCAACGAAACATGAAAAACATGATAAAAAAAATAAAGGTTTCAAAAGTAATAAAAAAATAATAATAATATTAGTATAGATTAGTAATAAGGTTTTTTTTTTACCTTCCATTTATAGCTAGGTAAATATTTAATTAAGAATAATATTAAGAAATAATTTATTTCTTTCCAGAAACATTACTTGATCATAGTTAAATTCATATCATAAAATAATTTTTGATTAAATGAAAGTAGTTATTAAATTAATTCTGAAAACAAGTATTAATAAAGCTAGGATTTAATAATGTTGAAATTCTGTGTAAACTCGAATTTATTAGAGAAACATTAAATGTTGCTAATTAACTACATAAAGACAGACAATGCTATTGTAATAAATTATATTTTGAGTATACTAAGAAAATTATGAAATTCACAGCATCTATGAATCCAAAATCCAAACCAAAACTTTCATGTAATATCACTACATAGTATAAAACAAAGTCGCTTTCCCTGTCTGTCTGTCCCTATATATGCTTAGATCTTTAAAACTACGCAACGGATTTTGATGCGGTTTTTTTTAATAGATAGAGTGATTGAAGAGGAAGGTTTATATGTATAATACATGCACCCGTGCGAAGCCGGGGCGGGTAGCTAGTTAAATATATTATGTACAATTTCTAAAACAGAGAGGATCTTAAAGGGTCTCAAAAAAACTCATTCGCATAGTTGTCAATGGGATAATTAAAGTGCCCAACAGGCTTGACATTGCCACGTTGTATGGCAATGCTGATTCTATGGCCCATGCAGAGGCCGGAATCTATAAATAAGATTTGTATTTTTTTGATAAATTATGTAATCTTTGGATAAATATTTTTTTTTCTCTGTCATGGTGTTCATGTGTAGGTAAGTAGGTATAACACATAGGTAGTATGATGTGTGAAAAATATGTAATATGTCGAATTTTCACTTGTCTCAATGGGAGCTAGGCAAGCACACAGGATGTTATATTGCACACGTATGTGCGCAATATAACCGGAGGTGCACTTCGGTATCTTTTACTGTCATATTCTGATGGGAAGGCAATCCAACACGTCCGGGAAGAGATCAGGATCAAAGGCTTTACGTGCTTTCCGAGGCACGAATATGCCTCACCTCTAATTTTATATTTCCTTCACAGTTGTTTCCTATGCGGACCTTGTAAAAACTGGAACTTATTTTCGTACGTCCAAACGTTATTATCAAAGGTACCTATTATTTTAATCGAATTTAACATTTAAGAACCCATTCATTAATGTTTATTTATATTGCAGCAGTTGATTCTGACTTTCAGGAGTTGCAGTGGTTGCTTGGTGTGGCGGGCTTATAACTTTCTTGCTCCGGGCTGAGAAATTCCTATTGGAAAAACAGAATAACGCTTTCCCTAACGTAGGAATCGAACCTAAGAAGCCACGCTCAGCAATCGTGCTAGCGATCACAGGGACAACGGGGCATACAACCCTGTATAAGTATTTCCAATACATTTTAAAGGTTAATGCGTATCCTCAGATAATGAATAAAATATGGTATTCGCCTAGGGCAGTCCATTAGTGGCGTAACTCAATGCCTTTCTGGGCAGGTCAATTTCGCCCTATTTCGGCATCCCGTGTATCGTAGTACCTATAGGAAAAAAACTATTTCGGTAGGTATTGGCAAATTAATTGACCCAGTTACGTGACGGCTTTCATCGTGAAGTATTCTGTTCGTGAATTAAGCTGAGCTTATGGGTACCTACGTATATCGTTACTAGCTTTTACCCGAGACTTCGAACGCGTGGGCTTTTTTAACAATGTTAAGTTACATCATTGGTTACTGCTGCGATCCCGTGGGTCGTAGCGTGATGTTATATAGCCTATACTATTCCTCATGAATCTGGCTATCCTATAAAAGAATATGTTTTCTAATCCGACTGGTAGTTCCAGAGATTAGCCCGTTTAAACAAATAAACAAAAAATCTTTTCAGCATAAATAACCAATACCACATTTGTGGCGTTATTTTAAGGAATCATTCTCTTTGAATGGTTGGGTACGAGCCTGTGAGGCACATGATTGCCTCGTTGGAACAAAAATCAAATCACGCCTTGTCATAAATTAATTCTGATGTACTTAAATCAAAATTTTACATGCCTAACTAGCAGCCCCGACAGAGCGGCACCTATCGGGGTGTATTGAGTTTAAAAAACGTTCAAGAACCCATTGAACCCACACAAAATTTCATCTAAATCGGTCCAGTCGTTTAGGAGGAGTACGGTGACGAACACACTTACAAAATAATTATATGTTAAGATGTAGATTCTAAATGACTA
The DNA here is from genome assembly GCA_949316365.1 of Hoplodrina blanda. NCBI lineage: Eukaryota > Metazoa > Arthropoda > Insecta > Lepidoptera > Noctuidae > Hoplodrina > Hoplodrina blanda. Next base: position 6,280,860 of record OX438589.1, on the reverse strand, counting down.
GCATTAAATCACAATAAATTAAATTATATCCGTTACTCTGTGGGCTTCTAAAATTAGTCTTTAAATATTACTACTTAATTTCCTTGGATACTTTCAGGCAGCTACATTTTTAACTTCAAATTAATGGCGTTCGTCAGCTGTTACAGGTCTGATACGGCAAATTGGTCCTTAAAACTCTGTCACAAGTAGGTCGGACAATTTATTATTCAAAACGTTCGCTTTTCTTTGGATTTTATCATTTTAAACAAAACTTTATGGACTAAACTTCTTTTGTTATACCTACTTAAATATTCTTAGAGCGTTATGATTTGTACCTGCCTTCCGTAGGACTATGCTTGTAGTCGTGATGGCCCAGTGATTAAGACGCCCGTCTCTCATGTATGAGGTTGCGAGTTCGTAATCGAGCCAGTACCAATGTGACTTCTTCAATTCATATAACTCTTCGACTTTCTAAATTTATTTTGGACATCACTGACATCGGCGAAGGAAAAATACTATATTAATCCAGCAGAGGTATTTAACCGAAGTCTCTTTCACATATTTCAGCTGCCATGCAGCATTACCTACTGTGTTTTTGCTGGAAGGGTATGGGTGTCGGCGTAATTCCAGGCACATGGGACATTTCAACGTTGTCTCTGGGAAAGACGGGTCGGTGGTGGGTGGGTCTCTTGATGAGCTGGTATTGCAGGTGCTCCATAGGTTGCGGTAACTACTCACCATAAGACCACAAAATAGCAATGTTGAGTCATTGCTATTTTGTGGTCTCATGTTGACTTATTACCGCCACCTATGGAACATCCAAAATCAAAGAAAATTTTAATATTTCATAATTTATTTTAATCATATCTTTGGTAAGTACAATGGCTTAAGGGTTATGGCCCCTAGTGTTGGTTCTTTGGTACCTACATCTTGGTGTTCCACTCATATTCTCATACGTAATACAAAAGAGTATTTAATATAACAGTTCTATACGACTTGGTCGGGCTGTGACAGAATTATTGTTAATAAGGTTCAAATTGACCTTATTTAAGCTCCAACCTTGGTAAAGCCTTGGTGGTTGCGAAGAGTACTTCTTGGTAATGTGGTGTCGATAACTCAAACAATGAATTATTTCAATTTGCAAAGAGTTGAATTTAATTTGTCATACCTACTGGTTTTTTTCCTGATTGCGGTTAATAATACAAAAGACATGTCCATGACTAAGAAACTTACATAGGTTGACAGAAATTCGTTGTCAATTTAGGTTTATTTCTAGGAAATAATATTAATAATCACCGAATGATTCTGTAACAGCCCGCTTGTAAATTAATTCGTAAAACAAATAAATAGGCGCAATAAGTCTATTCGAATTCATGTAACCTATATTAAAACAATATTTAACAAATAACTCGTTTGGTATTTACACGAAAATAAATTATTCTATGTTAATAAGGACAATTCACCACAGTTAGCTACACATTTGAGAAGTTTTCTTTTTTTAAAGAGACATGTTTTGTCTGGCCAATTGTAAGGAATTGTTTTATAAAATTAATAATGCTTTTAAACTATAAAAGCTCGTTATTTAAAATAAAAATTCTAATGAGTAATTACACCTCGTGTTAACATTGCAATACTGACAGTTAGCATAGTTTAACCCACACATAGGTTAGCTAATCGTTGGAATCTGAGCTTTAGGCTGACAATGGTGCCGATTCCGTTGTTCGCAAACTAAACTAAATTTAGACTATTTTTATCTTTTTCTGGCCAATAAAACAAGAAAGGGGCGGAAATAAATTAGACCTGTCAATTTTAGTTAATCTGACACATCCATACAAATTATAGTTGACATCTAAAACGTGTCGATTAAAAATATGAAGAATTTGAAGGCGAAACTAATTTGACATCTCTATCTTAGTGTGTAAGTGTCACCGTCCTTTTCTTTAGCTATCTATTCCGTTGTTCACAAACTAGACTAAATTTAGAGAATTTTCATCTTTTACTGACATATAGCTAAAGAAAAGGACGGTGACACTTACACACTAACACACGACACGTTTTAGATGTCAACTATAATTTGTATGGATGTGTCAGATTAACTAAAATTGACAGGTCTAATTTATTTCCGCCCCTTTCTTGTTTTATTGGCCAGAAAAAGATAAAAATAGTCTAAATTTAGTTTAGTTTGCGAACAAGGGAATCGGCACCAGAGTCCGAATAAAGTTACTCAACCGTTCAAAATTGGGAAGATGACAGCATTTACCAATAATTCCAAGACATAACTTCTCTAAAGAAACACTTTATTTTAGCCCTGGAAACTTGATTAATTTTCAATTAACTGTAAAATTTGATTTTGAATTGCTTTCAAATTAATAAATAGTTAGTCAATTGAGTCTACTCAAAAGTGACGTCACAGTTATTTTTTGCCGTACAATATCTATCCTGGGACAATCGCGTTTTGACAGGTCATAAAAAGTACGTCAATTGACTGTGGTGTCATCTACCCTATTGCATTGACAGTTTAAAAACATTAATTCGTAATTGAATTTAACTGGAGAGGCTTTCATATAAACCAGAGGAATTGAAGTGTGAACGTTTACTGTGGTATTAATACGAAATCGTAACAAAAGTTTATCCTATCAGACCCACATCAAACTCTAGAACGTATTTATTCTACATTTGTCTGCTACCAAAGATAATAATTTAAACAAAACACGTATTTGAGCTTTGGTGTTCAACCAGAGGGAATTCTGCTCAATTAATTTCAAGTTTCAGTAACATTTTCTCAGACTCACAACAGCTAATGTATTTTTGATAAATCGGTATGTTTAATACATGCTAGGTTAAATAAATACAGTAAAATTGCCTATTGACTAAATAAATTTCCTTTATACAATTATAACATATCTTTGGGAAATCTTCGGTTACGACTTATCTCACAACTATTAATATAATATCTATCATATAAAACATTTAACTCTAAATACTAGTAACATTTTAATATTTCGTCGAAAACAGACAATCATTTGGAATGGTCGCCATTAATTTAATATTTGTATTAATATTGTTGAACCAAAGCGATGTCAATATCGTATTTTACAAGCTATATTTAATTTAATTATTGACTTAACTAATAACAAGTTTAAGCAAAATGCTGCCATATTTAAATGAGAATTAGGTCTCAAAAAGTTTAACATTATTTCCATCAGAAACTTGCATCTTTCAACTTTCAGGTTCAATCGAACGAAACAGCACCGTCTTCGATTCAATATTAATCGTTATCGAAACGTTTTTTTTTATTTCTATGTCTTTGACATCCTCCTTATTTACAATAATATCACACATTGATATTGTACACTAGTACGAAACACCTTTACGTCTAGGTGACTCTTGTTTGCGTCGGCAAAGAACTCCTTCATACGTGAACCGCACAAATAAGGAAATATTATTCAATCCATTTTTGAATTCTATTCCATTGGGAGTAGAGTTGAAAAATAAGTGGTTATATTTTCTATGATTATTACGTAGAATATAACCGCAATTATTGTACGAACGCGTCATTATGGCCGCGACAAACAATTGTCACCTTAATTAATAGGTTTTCGATTTTTTTATTAATTAGAAACCGAACTGTTTTGATCGGATACTCTGTTTATATAAAAAAAGTCTACATTTATCGTAATACTTAAGAATATATTATAATGTATCGTATAAATCTTATAACTAAAGGTAGTAATCATACATGAGTGAGTAATCGTATAGATTTTGATTTTAATATCATTGATTTGTATAAACTACATAGAGGTAACAAGCTTCAGTTCCATTTAAAATTAAAATTGGTATACATTTATATAAGCATTTACTGGTAAAGTTAATAGTTATATTTTTCAAATCCTTTTAATAGTTTCGATATTTAATTTGTTTTTTGGAAAATCGTTTTCGATTAAATCTTATACCAAGAACTTTTTTATTAACAATTACTGCGAAAAATGTAATTTATAATCGAAGTTTTAAATTAAAGTCGTCGATATAATATAACACTAAGTACTTGAGTAAATCGATTGCTTTCTTAAGTTATGTTAGGTAAACTTTTTATCTACACATTATTGCTAAAGCTTAGATAATAAATATGTACATTATAGAATAGACTCGTCCTGACTTAGACAGTTGAAGGTTATTGTGATGGCATTTGAGTTTCTTGCTTGTTTTTAATCGGAATGTAACAGTATTGTTTGGAAATAATCAATTTATATTCCACTATTTCCAAATTGGACGTGAATGGATTTGTATTATTTAAATAGAGAGAAGTTTATGTATCACAATTTAAGAGGTTAGTTAAAACTAATTCGTTATTTGAGTAAAGAAAAGAAAAACAACAAGTTTTAGTGTCGTATTTTGTTTTCAGCTCATAAAGTTGAATTCATTAATCATTAACTTAATTCTGCCACAACAATTACGACTGACTTGCAAACTAGTATTTGTTCAACAAAATTTACATATTTCAGCCTACTGAGTATATTTACAAGAATGTATAGTCCAATCAATCTCACCGTCTACATTTAAACAAACTTTTGTATGCTTGTCTATATTCATTGGACATCACGACATAAATGACGGGGTTTGCACACGTCGTGAAATATATAAGCACGTACCCAAACACGTTGGCGACTGAATGCGTCGTGGTCTCAAAGAATATTGTCTTCATCAACGTGATAGGCAAGTGGCAAACACAAAAGGAGACCATGATAGCCACGATCATGGTCAATAGCTTCTTGTCCTTCTTCGTAGGAAGACGAGGCTTCATCGGTGCTGTAGTCCATCTCATCGTGGCGATGAAACTACGACGAAAGTTTTTGGTTTCATCGCCAAGAGAACGCGCTTTGACTTCGGGAGTAGTAGACTGTCTCTCTTGTTCTGATGGAGTACTTTCGATAGAGGAGGATAGTTCAGCTCCCGTTTGCATAAAGCAACTCAGAGGAAAAGCAGGGACTGTGTTTCTGGTTGGACGTTTGTCTAAGTCCACAATTCTTGTTGCTATTGTCGTTGTGCTCATGCTTAAAGATTTCATTTGGGTAGCAGGTCTGTGCGATTTCCTTGCGGTTTTTCTGACAATCCATAGTATCCTGGCGTAACACGAGATGATCGCCACGCTTGGAAGGAGGAAAGCGATGATGAAGAGGAATTTCTTTGGCGAATTACCGTTATCATCAGGCACGATAGTACAGGAACCAGTTATGGGATCCAAGCTGAACTCGCCCCACACTCCGAGGCATGTAGGTATCAGTGCTCCGAAAGAGAATATCCAGAGTGATGCGATCATCAGGCATATGTTCCTGGTCGTGTATAATCTGTTGACAAAGCACAATGTTTCTATTAAATAATATTTTTTGTTATAGGTACCTTCTACACCTCTATAGTGCCTAAATAATTCATCAGGAAGTATTATGTATAATTTTAATAGGTATTATTAATGTTATTCAAGTTAAATATTTTGTAGTTAAGCACATGTAAAAACATATTAAATAGCAGTAGCCCTCACACTAAATAAAATTGAGCAAATATCATTGCTGGAAAACTTTTATTTTCAGAATCACTGTTTATGGTAGCGCGCTATATAACGTCACAAAACATTATGGTTACAGGGTGTAAAAAACTAGTAAAAAAAAATACAATTTGGTTTTCGAAAATAGAATGTTGGATCCAGAACGTTTCCAAGTATGATCCAGAACAAAAAAAAAATCTCAATAACGGCAAGAATGTGTGACTTTCGGCTTTTTCTTCTTTAAAATAATATAAAAATACTCACTTGGGATATAAACTTGGGTGTGATATCATGACATATCTGTTTATAGTGATAGCAAGGACTGTAAACAGGGACACCGCCACCAGCGCATATCTGGCGAACGGGAACATGACGCACAAGATCTTGCCATGAGCCCAGGATTTGTTGTAGAAAGTGGAGGCAGCCAGGGGCAGGATGAAGCAGCAGAACAGGAGGTCGGAGCAGGACAAGTTGATGATGAAGATTGCAGTTGCGTTGCGGACCTGCAAAAGGTAGGAGATATTTTGTTAAACTTACGAAGTTCGAAGTCATAGTCGACAAAATTTTAGGAACGAACGCAATCTAATTTCAATAATAATATCAATCTGTCAAAAATGCCTCTAATTTACCTACATTTTTTGACATTGATTGTCGCTGAGATGAGAGTGCGTCTACATTTTGAAAAAAAAAAAAAATATATATATATATTAGGGAAATTGGCCTTCTGGAACTCAATATTAGTCGCGTGTCAAAGTGCAGGGGCATTTTAAATTCTCACTAGGTACAATAATCTACCTAATTTCGAATGAACATTAGACACAAAATGTTCAAAAGTCCCAAAGTAACGTCGAAAAGGTGAACACAATTTTTTAACTGAGCGTTCCTCTTTGTCTGTTCTTTGTTCTTTTTTTATTGCAAGATATTTTTCGGAATAGTAACGGGAGAAATTTTCTTGTGGGTTTAGTTAGAAAAGGCAGAACTAAAAATAATAATGAGTGATAAAAAGTTCAAATATTGGTGAACGGTGAAATCGATAAACGGAATAAACCTATCTATTAGCAATTAAATAAAACCATCCATTTTAAACCGAAGTCGATTAATATCTTCATTAATTAATTAACCCCTTCTTTAAAATCGTTGTTTAAAGTTAAAATAGGTTTGAACATCAAAAATATATACCTAAGCAGACGTCAATTTTGAAAGGGGGAAATCATTATTAATATTACTAACATATTTTTTTAACGATTGTATTTCATGTAAAATCCGCATATGATTGTATGACGTCAATGACGGTTATTCGTCATAGAGTGAACAATAAACAGTTCGTCATTGTACGTGGTTATGCGGTTTTAGAAATACTGCGCTGAAATTACCTGTATGTGATCAATGTCAACGCACTGGGATAGTAACAGGCAGTAGCTATACAGCATGTAACAAAAACCCTGTCCGATCCTTAAGGGTATTATTCGGCATCGTACTGCGTACACATATACGTAACCATTTAATGGATTTGAGATTATTATTTTTCCCCAGTGAAAAAAAAAAGAAGAAAGAAGAAGTAATTAAATTAAAATAAAACATAAAAACTGATCAACGGCAACACTGATCTGACAGGGTTTTTGTTACATAGTGTATAATTATTTAATGATAATTGATTGATTGATTGATAAATATACGTACTGCTTACCTTACTAATGGTAGTCATGACATCCTAACTAAAATTCTAAATGCGAAAGTAATTCTGTCTGTTTGTTACGCTTTCACGACTAAACCACTGAATCGATATTGATGAAATTTGGTATGGGGTAGGTTTGAACCCCAAGAAAGGATATAGGCTGCTTTTTATTCCGCGACTTCGCCTGCGTCCGCGATAACCGACATTTATGCGGACAGAGTGTCGGGCAAAAGTTAGTTTACAATATTAGGTCAGGAAAAAACCAAAACAAACAAATGAGCAAATTCAATTCAATTTGTATCTTGCTATTAATGGTGTCTAATTTTGTTAAAATTACTGTAATTCTGTCCAGTTAAATATTTTATGTTTAGTATTTATATTATATTTATTATTTAGTTATAAGCGAACGATAAAATTATTTTGATAGCCCTAATAGGTATTATGGCATTCTACAAATGCACTACCTATTACAATACCCAATATAAATAATAATATAAGGTATCTACTTATGATTAGGTTATGAATGAGAACAAAAGGCGTATTTTCCATATTTTTTCCTTTACGAATTGAATGAAGGGAAAATATTTAAAATAACAAGTTGAGTTGAAGGGAAAAGCCACACCAATTCACACCATATTCTGCTTTTGTACCTGAAATGTGCATCGAAGGTACGATTCGAAACAGACTATAGCGCTCCCCACACGTACAGTTCGGACCGCAGGAAACAGCACGCGCCGTTCCATCCCTCGCTCCGAACTGTACGTTTAGATGTGCGGGTCTAACATTCCGATACAGTTCGGAGCGAGGGATGGAACGGCGCGTGCTGTTTCCCGCGGTTCGAACTGTACGTGTGTACGTGTGGGGAGCGCTAATGTGGTAGCGGAAATCTTGTTGGTGTCAAATAGGTAATTCATTTCAATTAGACCATTATGACTGACTGCCTAGTTGGTCTAGTAGTCGCAAAGCGCGACTGGTGAGCACGAAGTCATGGGTTCGATTCCCAGGTCAGGCAGTGTTATTGGGTTTTCCATCAGAAATTTCTCAATAGCAGCCTCGGAGTCTGGATTTGTGTCCGATTGAGGGCAATAGGCTCTTCCCCTATTATATGGGACTTAAAGATAACTGACGAAATGTGGATCTACTAATGGGTACACTTCTGCTTAACCCTTCGCGGATTACAGGCGTGATATTTATGTCATTGAGACTCTTTACGCCTTACGGCATATCAAAGTGTAGTATGCAAACTTTCAAGTCCTTATTTTTAGAAATGAATGAACCGATTTTTATGAAACTTTCTACACATAAACAGAAAATATAGGTCTAAAAAGATAGGTCAGAACATTCCATACCCCATAACAAAAATTAAAAAAAACCTATCTATTTTAATATTGACTCGTTTCAAGAATTACTAGTACAGTTACCTCCTTGAAATTGACGAATATACAAAACTGCGCCTTGTATAGGTAAAACTATTATTTTTGTATTAAAATTCGTAGCTACGTTCACGTTACGGTACGACAATGTTGGTAGTGGTGTTATAAACATGATCAAAACAAAACACGTACCTACATCTCATCACGTCAACTCACGTCTGACTGATAAGGATGAACAATGAAGCAAATTGGTTGAACCAACATAACTTATTACCACTTCAGTTCTTTATAAAGTGTTCGATTTTTAAAAGTTTGCTTACTTCGTAAACTACTTAAAATCTGGCTTACGCTTAATTTGGTACTAGGGATGTTTTACGTATATGATATATAGCACTTTCCCCGCGACTTCGTTCGCGTGATTTTTCTTACGGATCCCTGATTTTTTGATAATAAATATAGCCTATAGCACTCAGTGATAACGAATTAGTGAAAGAATTTTCGAAATCGGTTCATTACTTCCGGAGATTACCCCCTACATACAAACTTCCAAACTTACAAACAAATATTACCTCTTTATAATATTAGTATAGACTAAGTGGAAGTGACGTCGTGGCACAAACTTATACCATGGATCCGTTACATGACCCTTTAGGGTTAATATTTGCCGTCGGTTATATAATGAAAGGAAATCTGCTGTTTCATACTAAAGTACAACATCGACACTGTTCAAATGTATAAAACAGATGTGTTTCTTTTAATAACCGACTCTTGCACGATGACCTTTCCACCGCGCCTATACAAGAAGATCTATTAAAGAGATAGACGACATCTAAATTAAGTCATATTTTTTAACTGGAATACAAGGTAGGTATTCCATTTGAAAAATACTACTTAATTTAGATATAGTCTTAGACAGCATTACGTGGGTAACCTATTAATAGTTTTAATAGAGGTACAGGTTTTGTGCCCGGTTGATGGCAATAGGCTCGCCCCATTACATGGGACCTAAACATAACTGGCGAAATGTGGGTGTAATAATTGGGTACACCACTGCCTAACCCTTCGGGGATTAAAGGCGTAATGTTATGTTATGTTTGATACAGAAATTATTTCCTAATAACCAATTCGGTAAAACAATGTAATCTTTCACCCCAAGTATTTACAAATACCGTTTTGGCAAGATGTAAATGTTTGGTTTTGTTAATAATAACTATTTGTTAACTGGGAAATAGGTACGTGAATCAATTACGTAGATACTAGTATGTATCCGTATGCAAGTATGTATTTACAGTAGGTACGGTCAACAACGAAAGTCGATTAACAATGTTACTTTTTTATATCATTTAAACAGACACTAAACACATAATGTACTGGTTTTCAGAATTTCAGGTAATAGCTAAAGGTTTATTATAACTTAATTATATATGCATTGCGTTTTGCTTTTAATATTGTACTTAATAATTAGAATTTAAAAATCATAAATGTTAATCGACTTTTGTTGCTGACTGTACAATATTAGTTGTTCATACTAAACAGGTACCTACATGAAAATCGTACGTGACCATTGACAGATATTGTTCTCATTTCAGAGATACCGGTGTCGATTCCTTTGTTCACAAACTAAACTAAAATAAGAGAGTTGGCATCTCTTACTAATATACAGCGAAAGAAAAGGACGTGACACCTTAAAACTAAGTGAGAGATGACTAATTAGTTTTGCCTTGATCTTTTCCGTGTTTTAAATTTATGCGTTCTGACATAACATCACGCCTGTAATCTCCGGAGGGTTAGGCAGAGGTCACGAGGTGTACCCATTAGTGCCCGCATTTCGCCAGTTATGTTTAAGTCCCATGTAATAGGGAGTGATCCTATTGCCATCAACCTAATGGAAAAATCCAATAACACTTTGACCGACCTGGGAATCGAACCCAAGATCTCACTCACCTCACTAGACCAACGAATTTTAATGAATAAATTGAAGTGATTGAACATATAATTGCAGTTATGTTTGTGCTGACCCCTAGACCGTACTACAAGTGTTATAGATAATAAAATTGTAAAGCGTAGTTTTGTAATAGATCCCATTAGCGAATCAATTACAATATGATTTTCCTGTAAAACACCTATTGATGTCACGGAATTATACGAGTAATTGAACCTCTTTGAACCAGAATGTGGAAAGTCCATTTAACATTGTGTACTGGGAATAAAAGAAATAGGTATAAGCTTTTGTGTGAAACGCTTATAGTTTTTGGAAGATGACGTAGGTAGGTACCTATAGGTACGTCATAAGGCTGCGCGCAGTCCTGAGTCAAATAACAATAACTAATACTTCGTAACTGATTCAAGACTTTACTTAGACAAAATCGCGCCAAAAGAACAAAGATGGCGCCGCACAGTTAAAAAAAACAGCTTTAAAGTTGTAGTTTTATAATATCTTCTGTCGTTTTGATTACAGACAAAATTGTTTTGTCTACAACTTATAAGAAAGCCAGTGAACTAATTTACGTAAAGCAATCTGATACAATAACGTTTAAAAGTTTATCAGTAGCGGACGCTGCTACTGATAAAGCTTCAAATTACAAATTCAGAGTCATTTCAACTTAACTGCATATATACCGCCATTTTGAAGGTATGTCATAGTTATAATGAAGATCTATCCTTTACAGAGTACCTAGTCATCTGCACGAATTTCGCAAATATTGAAATTTGCGGAATTAGCTTTGGTCTATTATTACTTGCTAAGATAATAGGAACAATGGACTAACCTTTCTGCACCTTGCCAGGGCGACGATGGTGATGAGGTTGCCAGGGATTCCGATGAGCATAAACAGCATACAGCTGACATACGCGAAACGCAGCAGCGGCTGGTCATAGCCTTCAAACAGCGAGACCGCCGCCAGCGCCGCGTCGGTCTCGTAGGAGGAGAGGCCAGGTATCCCACTGGCATTCACACTACCCCACATAGAAGATTCACCCATTTTCAATAACACAAATCGACGCACGTCACTCAAAGGCAAACATTCCACTACAAATGAATACGGGGACTGTATTGTTACTAACTTTTGTTTGTTTTATTTTCCTTAATGAGTCAATTTAACTGTCATGGGTATGCTCGAGATTGATAATTTACTCCAGACCGCGGTTTACCATATTAACCTGACGCGTCCTCTTTACTTTAATATTGCTTTCCAACTTTATTCATAACTGTCGACTTATTGCTAAGTTCCGAACATAATAAGTGCTCAACAATGTTTTACAATATACAGATAGATATGAATAATGATTCATATACTCGTACATAATTTGGATGATAAAAGACATAAGTCACTAAATATATACATGAGTGAGATGAATAATACGGCCATAGGATGTGGAATTTCTACCATCCTGCTGGCCGTTGTTGAGTATCATTTTACGAGATTATTAGTTTATACGTAGATACATTAATATCTTAATTAAACTACTTCAGTATAAAACATTATAATTGCTTCCTTCCCACTCTTAAGCACAATCACGGACGGTTCGCAATTCCAAAATTGTCTACATAACTGAACGTCCTCTACGCATCCACAAATAACTTTAACGCTGCCGCTGTCACTACAGTACACAAGTTTATGGTCACTTATCTTTTACACACATGTACTTGAGTGTCCATTATTTGCAGTTATTCACGCTGTCCAGCGATTTACGACTAGTCACGGCGGGCGCTTCTCGGAGGCGCCATCGCCGGGCGAACGTCACGCCCAGCGCCGACACATCAGCAGGTTCTTGTACGCCTGCCGGTACTCAGACGACATCACCACGTAAATAATAGGGTTGATACACGTAGTCAAGTATATCAGTATATACCCTGCTATATTCGCCGCTGGATGTGATGTGAACTCCCGAAATATCTTTGTTAAAGTTATTGGCAAGTAACACACCCAAAACGACAGCATGATTGCCATTATCATTTTCAATAATTTTCTGTCTTTTGGCGTGAGACGTGGTGGTCTAACAGAGGCAGGTGATCGTTTTAGTGCGACAGCTGCTTGTCTAAGACGCTTAGCGGTTTCTCCACCGCTAGGTGTTCGGGGTTTGGCGTCAAGAGCGCACTCCTCATCGTGTCCGTCTAATGTGTCAACACCAGAAGACGACGAGCGTTCAGGTCCCGGAGTCGGAGGACAGTGTAAAGCAGGTGGTGCAAGGAGTGCCCTTCGAGGCGGTGCCACGTGGTTAATACCATTTTCAGGACCAGGCGATCGTTCTAGAGCTGTCGAAGCTGATCCAACTGCGGAGTCTTCTAAACCCGGCCTTAGTCTTCCTCGTGCTGGAGCACGGGACTTTCTTGCAGCTTCCCTTACTATACAGAATATCCGAGCGTAGCATATAACTATGGCCAGGCAGGGTAGCATAAAGGCGCCGACGAAGAGGAATTCCTTCGGGGAGCGACCGTTTTTATCAGGAAGTATTGAGCAGGATCCTATTGTAGTATCCAAACCAAATCTGCCCCATTTCTCCAACCACGTGGCTATCAGCGCACCGAAGGAGAATGCCCAGGTACTTGCCACCATCACTGCTAAATACTGGCGTCGGTACAACCTGTTGAAAAAACAAACGTCAAATGTTATCAACAGAAACTAATAACAATTAACAAGCGCGGAAGAGTTAATTAATTTTCCTAGTACGAGATGATAATACCAAAATATGACTCAAGATTTCCTCGTTAAATATTAAATACGTCATAAACAATGATTATGTCAAATGTATAATTAGAATATACTCACTTGGGATAGAGGCGTGGATGGGAGATCATGACATATCTATTGATAGTGATGGCTAGGACGGTGAACAGGGAGACAGCGACCAGCGCGTATCTGGCGAGCGGGAACATTCGGCAGAGGATCCTGCCATGGGCCCAGGATCGTCTCCAGAAGGTCGAAGCAGCAAGGGGCAAGTTGAAGCAGCAGAAGAGAAGGTCGGAGCATGATAAGTTCATTATGAACACAGCGGTTGCGTTGCGAACCTGCAAAAAGAAGATTGTGATTATCATTTTTGTTTATCACTTAAGTTAAGTACCTGTGAAATGTAATCTGCTTTTTCTATTGTAATTTGAGATGAAATTATTAATTAATTTGCTCATAAAGAATGAGAAAGAATTTTACTCTGTGCCCTTACAAATGAATTTAGAAACGTTTTTAGAACAGTGTTTTTAATTGTTTACTTTCGTGGTCTATTATGGATGTTCAACAAAGGCCGCTTTTAGGCAGGTGTTGATGTCGATCGTTCATTCAACTTATTTCTGAAAGTTTTCAAAGTTCATCGACACGTTTAAAATTCATTGATACACTAATTTTATTATGGACAAGTTGGAAGCTTAACTCATTTACATAAACGTATAGTAGAAGTGAATTAAGTCTGTTAGTTATGTTTATAGTGAGAGAATGGCGATCACTGACCTACGCTAACAGTGCAATATTTCATTGCATTTATTGTCATTCTTATCACTGGTGGCGAATTAATCACGTCTACACTTGGTAGTACAGTTTTTCTATTTTTAGACTCTAGTAGTATTAAGTCGTGTCGTGATAAACTAGTACCAACCAGCACCTGCCTCTCGTGCATGAGGTTGTGGGTTCGAAACCGGGCAAGTATCAATGTGACTTTTACAATTCATATTTAATTTCTAAGTTTTCCTTGGACACCACTGATATTGGTGAAGGAAAAAATCGTGAGCACACCTAGACTTCTATTCAATATAGGTAAGTTTGAAATCGCCAATCCGCCTTGAGCAAACGCAGTGCTCAACGCTCGTACCTTCTCTGTTTGAAAAGAGGCTTTTGCCATGTAATTGGACAATAATACGCTGGTATTATTTTTTATTTTAGTAGTATTACTGTGGTTCTTATAAATCTCGTAATGCAGATTTTTTATCACTTCGGAAGTAGAACATAAATGTAACGTGTACTTGACATAAAAATGATATCTTTGCATAATAAATACTTTATGTGAAACGTGCGTGATATGCGAGATAAATAGGGACTAGTCAGATTTGACTGTCTTGTTGGTTGGTGATCGCAAAGCGCGACTGTTGGGTTCATTTCCTAGGTCGGGCAAAGTGTTATTGGGTTTTTTCATCAGGAATTTCTAGTAGCAGCCTCGGAGTCTGGATTTGTGTCCGGTTGAAGGCAATAGGCTCGCCCCCTATTGCATGGGACTTAAACATAACTGGGTACATGTGGGTGTACTAATGGGTTCACCTCTGCTTAACCCTTCGGGGATTACAGGCGTGATGTTATGTATGTGAGTATGTAGTCAGATTTGTTTAATATTATTTGTGAGTTTAGTTTTCGCCACACACGTGTACCTGTCCCCGTGACTATAAGATAGGTAATGTCATGAAAACAGACATGATGGCAGCGACATCTTTGCATTTTTTATCAAGTGATATGTCGACATTGTCTAGGGTTCTGTACCCGAAACGTGCTAACGGGACCCTATTGCTAAGCCTCCGCTGTCCGTCCGTCTGTCTGGCAGCGGGCTGTAAATATCTCATAAGTAGAGTTGAAATTTTCACAGTGTGTATTTCTATTGCCGGTATAACAAAAAATAATAAAAAAATATACAGGGTCATTGAAAATTTACCCGATACCTGAAAAGGGGTCATTGTACTCATCATTATGAACAACTTTTACTATGAAATAATGAAAAAAAATCAGCTGTTCCCTACAAAAATGCTACACAACAAGATCGTAATGTATGGATCAGCTGTTTTTTTTTAATGATTTCAAGGTTAGTCCCATAGTAAAAGTAGTAGACCATAGTAGACCTTTTCAGGTTTCCGGTAAATTTTAAATTACCCTGTATAAGGTATGTAATAAATCAAAGGTTGTCCCCATACAATAAACTTGCAGTGCAAACTTGCAATGCAGTGTTAATTATTTGACTGTGGTACGGAACTTTTTATCATCTGAGTGCAAGCATTTTAAATATCTATCGGCCAAATACTTTTTTTTAAGGATGGCAAATTATCAAATGACTTCTTCCGCTCTGGGTAGAGCAAAAGGGAGTGTCAGACTCTTACTGACTAAAACTCATCCGTGTTGTTCCTAATGCCCTTGTATTCAAAGCCGCGGTAACTCTTTCGAACAAAATCCGCAACCCATCGCCAAAATACTTAGCATCAATCACTCGCTTTACGATTGGTAATATTTAGATAGCTACATCTCCCACGCATGTTTAATGTCTAATAAGGAGAGGCCAATGTCCATCTAAAGACATTTACGATCTGATATTATAATTCACGGTTCGTAAGTTATATCATTGTTTATTTAACACAACGAAGTCAATTAGTCAATGGATGTATACGTATCTGTAAGTGTCAATATCAGTTATCTCAAGAGAAATGTTTAGTAGTATTTCATATTCTAAAACTCTGATATTGATACTGAAATAGTAAATATATTAGTCGTTTTATGTGGGACATAAATCGAGATGCGCTGCGGAGTTTCAATTAGGTGCATTGATTTACGATTAGTGTGGATTTTCCAAACAATTTTAAGGCGATAAGCAATGATTTGCTCTAACCGAAATTCGAGAGTTGTGATTCCCTGAGGAATCAATTAAATTCTCAGTATATTAGTGATCGTAACTTCTCATCTTTAACTTATTTATGACGCGCCCCCTTTTTACAAGGAAAAAGTATCCGCGCCCTCTTGCCCAGATAATTTAAGGTTACTAACAAAGATTATACCTACCCAGATCGAAAAAAAAATTATAGGTACTTTTTTATTACGAATATGTCTAAATGTCTAACTTTTAAACCTAAGTATGTTACATGAAATGCCGTAGGTACGGCGTAAACGCAGCTGAATTTAGTACTTCACATGGAGTGACTGCGTATCTGACCTCCACAACCCAGTAACTGCGTGTAGCATGATACCCTTTGGTAGGGCTGGTAGGCAGACTCTCGGGCTTCTGACGACCCGAAACGACTGTCAAAGATCCACGTATGACCAATGGCCTAACTTGCTTTCCGAGGCACGGAGGAGTCTCGGTGTGTAAAGTTGGTCACCCATCCACGGACCAACCCCGGCAAGCGTAGCTTAACCTGACGGATCGACCCGTGCGGCTATTATTACTTAACCACGAGTTCCTCAAGGTTAGGTTACTCGAGAACCTTAATAAAATGAGTCGTAGTAAAGTTAGCGAGTAATCTTGAGTACTTATTAAACTACAAATATTTAACACGACGTTTGTAAAAGGATTTACACTATCTTATTAGAGAAGATATTACAAATATGTCAGATAAAAGAACTGACCATTATAGAAGTTTATCTAACAAGTTTACATAGTTATTAAGATTTTATCTAATGACATAATTAGAATTGTAAAACTGTACGTAAGTGTTAGTAGAATACAATTTGAATAGTTCCTTGTTCTCATTCGTTTGCTTTAATTTTATAAATTAGCTTCTGCCCGCCACTTCGTCCGTATGTTTTTTTCACCGGCGATTAGCCTACTTGTACCGTGCCCCGTCGCGTAACAATAGGTCGCAGATATTTTTATATGTCGTGGACGCGTCAGAGATTTCTGTTAGCAGTGCTTTCTGTATGTAGTTGTATCGTACAAGCGCGTTTCTATCTTACGTTCCACACTCGTCGTCCTAAGCGTGTTTTCTATACAATTGAGAAAATTGCTTACAATGTCAAAATCTTGCGGCCCGGCGCTACGTGGCGGAGCGCGGTGCAGATGGCGTATCAAAGTCAAAGTCAAAGTCGAAGTCAAAACATTTATTTCAATTAGACCATTTACAGGCACTTTTGAATTGTCAAGGAGTCAGTCAGTTAGTCCGAAAAATTAAGCTAGTTGCTCGTTCCAAAACGCCTATCGCCTTAAGTTACGTATTTGATTACTGCTCCGCTTCCGTGGGCCATAGCGTGATGCTATATAGCTTATACTATTCCTCATGAATCTGGCTATCATATACAAAAAGATTTTTTCTAATTTGACTGGTATGTCTGGTCCAGATATTACCGCATACAAACAAACAAACTCTTCAACTTTAATTATACGAGTATTAAGTATAGATGTGCAATTAGCGTACACTTGAGTAAATTTGTTAAAGTTGTTTGTTTTGTAACTAATGAACTAGTTGTTAAATAAAAGAACGCAGTTTAATATCGGACATGCGTCACAATGATTTTTTAGCACTCACGCATATTAGTAAGCACTATTTAAAAACCTTATTTGCACTTCTTGGTGGTTAATTAATTAAATTGATGGAAATGATAGCAACTAATTGATTTGATGGTGGATATGAATAATAAGAGTTGCCAAATTAAGTCTTCAAAAGAATTTTTAATATTACCTACTGTAACGTAAATTTTGGGCTTTATATGATTCAGTGGTATACTTATTTATATTTTTAAGCAACACAAAACAGAGTACAGATACTACTAATTGCATTTTTAACACATAGTATTAAAGTTCTGGTCGAGAATGAATTCCTGAATTCTTGTACACATAATACACGATATGACTATTTCATAAATGTTAGCAAGACTAAGAAAAGTCAATTATAAAAACCCATAACGTAAAGGTAATCGAAATTTTATAAAACCCAATTATATGTATATATTTTTCATCTGTCATTACTCTGTAAACATTAAAGAGCAAAAAATAATATTGTATTGCAAGACAATTTGGCATTCATCTAAATTACCTAACCCTGTACTGAAAGAGTAGTGTCTGAATCTTATCTGAATGATGCTGGCCTTTCACCTGTTTTAATATCATTTAATTACTGTTACTAATATACGTGCCAACAAAGTATAAAAGAATCGTAGCCTAATACATAAAAAACCTCAAAATATTTTAAAACTACTGACCTTCTTGCACCTTGCAAGCGCAACGATAGTGATGAGGTTTCCAGGAATGCCAACAAGCATGAAGAGCACGCAGCACACAGAAGCGAAGCGCAGCAGAGGCTCCGGATAGTCACGGAACAGCTCCACCGCCGCCAGCTCCGCATCAGACCCGTACTCCGTGGCCTCCACGCCGTCGAGGCTATAGTTCCCCCCGTCTACTTCACTCGCGAACGTACTCCTCGGTATACTCGGTAGCAGATCACCCATCTTAACAATTTAACGCACATCCTTCGCCACAGTAATAGACTTCATCACTTATTTCATGTCCATGTTCACGTTGCCGGGTTTCGTTGGCGACTGATAACGAACCTTCGTGCCGGTCAATAAGTTTGTAATAGTGTGGTGGTGATAAGGCATTTTGTCGATGTGCGAGGTTATAGGGTCACAGCTGCTCAGGAAGCGCTCGTATCGCCTGGTATCTCCACAGCCGCTGACTGTGTTCCACCGTATCTGTACAAATAAATTAGTATTCGTTTATTATTATTCAATGTAAGTACGGTTATGAGAGTTACGAAAGATGATAATGGTGTGTTTGTTTTGTGAGTCGGTGATTGTGTCCGTGAGACTATGGGGCTGTTTGTTCCCATTGTCAGTTTGGGTATTTATTACGTCTACATTATTTCTTATCGCGTTGGAGATAATAAATTCTAATTTGTGTAACGACGTTGTTATTTATATGATAAAAATGTTCTTCCTTCTTTAAAACATTTTTTCCTTTTTATTTTTATTTTATGAGATACATTTTCTTTTACCTTTCCCTTTTTTATTTACTTTTCTTTGAGAAGCCTTTGCCCTGCAGTGAGACAAAAAAATAGGCTGACATAATTATTAGATACCTGTCTGAAGAATGCCTATCATATTGAATCAGTTTATAAAGCGTATTAAAGTTGGCCGGTCACTTAAATCCTAGGTAAAACTGGGTCTCGAGATAGACCGCAACTGTTGACACTTTGACAGCCCAGATTAAAACGCATTCTGGAGCTATAAGAATGGTGGTTTATGTATCCGAATAAACCTCTCAATAAGTTTTTGAAATTCAGGGTAAACATAGGTGTAATATTATACTATTCATTGATAGGTTAACCTACCCATATTAATAATCCATATATTAATAATCCACATATTAATAATCCATATTATACTTTTATTTTTGTCTTCAAAATTCTTACTGTATTTTTGAAAGAGCACACTTAAAATTGATATTTTTTGGTATAATTTTGCTCAGGGGTGTTCATGTAGTGGGTATCCTGAAATTTAACTCGACAGCGTGAAAATCAAGAGTTTCTAAAACGTGTCAAGCATGCTTCAAATACGGTAAAAACCCTTAAAAATCGGTCGTAACCCTAGATGTCAAGTACTTAAATATGAGATGAATCGATCCCGGTTCAGTGTCCAGCATCCAAGCACTTAAGAGGTATCAGGACTGCGGGTATATTAGACATTGAGTAATTGATAGTGTCTCCTGCAAATCTTTGACGTTTGCGGTAGAGCTGGCAGGGTTGCAATCGAGTGTTCCAGGATTAATGATTGCTCGTGTTCTGTCTTTTTTTAGCTGACCTCAAAAAAAGGAGGTGGTTATATAGTCGGACTGTACCGATTTACTTTGATATGCAAGTACGTACACCGATTTCTTTGAAATTTTGCGGTGGTTACTTTTAAGTCGATGACAATACAAAATAACAAACAAAAAAAGCCTTTATTTTTCTATTTTTGGTACTTTGAAGGCGGTTGTCTTTTTTGTAAAACGTTTTTTTTAACTCAGTTATTGAAAAGTTAATCTGAAATGTTCTTACTGAGTTTGTAAAAGATAAAAAAAACTGAATATGTGGCTTACTGTATATCAAATGAAACATTTAAGATATATATTAAGCAAGCTCGCAATTTGGCAATAAATTTAGTAAACGGATACATAATAAATTGGCCTGTGATGGTAAAATTTAAAAACAATAATATACATAGGAAATGGAAGTTAGAGTAAATGTTTAAAAGCATATACGTACAACTGTTTTCATTTCATCTTACCTACGTAATCTCACGTATGTGGCACGCTGTAGTGGCAAAATCTAATGGAATTCTGTTTCAGTTTCCATTTTGCAGTGCACTACAGTATTTTGTCAGTAATGTGTTTGGAATAACCACTGGGAGTGCAGTGGAACGTAAAATGAAAAGTGATGGAGACTTTCACACGTTTGTTGCTTACTTCATTGTTTTTATGCTGACAAGTCAGTCTCTAAGGATTTTTAAGCTTAATATTTTTTATTGAAAACTTTCAATTGTTTTCTAAATAGTCTGCACCTACGATTTATTTCAAATGTCTATGGTACTGACTTAAAATATTCACGTCCAGCTACCTACCAGCTAGTAATAGATTACGACTAATTTATTTCAGGTTTTTTTAATTTTGGCACTTTAAAAGCTCTGGTTTAAAAACAATATTAAACATGGTAAATAAAACCATGTTTAACCTTATTTTAATAATTTAAATTGTCGTCGTTTTCGTTTCTTATTTTCTTTCTTTCAATTCTTTTCAAACACTGGAAAATAAAAGGATAAATAGAAGGATAGAGACTTGGCAGTCAGTCCGCGGGACTGACAAGCGAGTTTTCTTTGAATATATAAAATAATTATCCTTCTTATCGTTATAAGAGTTTAACTTCAGTAGAAATATAGTGTAGTGTAGTGTGGTGGCGTTCTGTGGTTTCTGCCTACCCCCATGGGAAAAAGGCGTGAGTTTATGTATGTGTATGTATGTAAATATAGTACCTAACAGTTTTCAGTGAGAACTCCAAGTTCTATCAGTACATAAAATCTGTTGTTCAGTGACTTATTTAGTTAATTCCTGACATATATCTCTGTGGAAGGAATAAAGAATTATTCTACATGCCTTTTGTCCAGTGTGAGGATAATATAAGAACACAGAAGAAGATTAGAAGGCAAATTCTACTAATTATAAACAATCTTCAAAACTAAAGTCACAATCAATGTTGGTAAATGGTAAATGTAGAGGCATTTTCAACAGATCAAGAATGAGATTAGATTACGATCGTTCCTAAAAATATAGAATTTGCCACTCAGAAACTAGCACGTCAATTTACAAAATTACTATTAACTCAGCAGATTTTTCAAGATTTGATAAGAAAGTTAGATTCAACATAAAAATTTCAAATGTGGGTTGACACAGGGTAACCCAATTCATCATGTTACGTAGTACCAACTACTTTCACAAATAACTGAAGCCCAGCGTAGGAAATGTAATCAGATGATTCCTTCCGGACACATAAATCTTGCCGGCTTCAAAGTCAATTGAATTAAGTACCATTCCTGTAGCTCTAAATTGTGAGTAGGAAATGCTTTAGTTTTGTTAGTAAAGTTATAATTCATTTACACTGACCACCGTGGTTTAAGAGCTTCAGAGAAAACTCATCTTTTTTTGTCAATGTTCTTCCATTTATACGACTTTGAATAATTGTCGTCCGTAGAGGTTATACCTGAGTATACGTAAATAACAATAATATTAGCATCCTATATGTGTCCGAAATCGGTCAGGATCATATATATATATATTTATATATATATAATTATATCCTATTATTGTGCCTGTGTCCCAATGCAGGGCAAAGGCCTGGGGTTGCGGGACGTCTTAACAGGATACCGCCGTGGCCCCGGAACGTAAAGGGCAACACAAGGAACATTGTAGTTTTTTAGTCAGTAAAAGTCTGACAGTCCCTTCCGCCCTACCCAGGGCGGAAGGACTCATTTGATGACTTTTACCACCTCAAAAAAAAGGGCAAAGGCCTTTTCCTATACAGAGAAGGCCCAAACAGATGTTGCTGTGCCCTAACAGGGTCCATAACTGTACTTTTAGCTTTAAGCATTATAAGTATGCAAATAAATAAATTTGATATCAAATATGAAGGCACGAGCATTGATCACTGCGCTTTCTCAAGGCGGATTGGCGATTTTAGACTTATATTAATTCCAGATTTCCTCAAGATGTTTTACTTTACTAATGTCAGTGATGTTTAGATAAACTTAGAAAATACCTACATAATTATGAAATAGCAAAAGTCACATTGGTATTCGCTCATGCTGGTTTGTGAACCCACAGCCTCATGCATGAGAGGCGGGCGCCTAACCACTGGGCCATCACGACTATTCATTGTCTAAGATGCATTCTTTCTCTTAAAAAATAATGATGATGGTATTTAGGGAATTCTAACTTGCATATTTTATTAAATTGGAAGAGGGGACTTTTTATGAAGCTTCATCGGAAACAAAACTGTATGTGAGTATGTGTATAGTACCTAATAATTGCAAGTCACTGCGACCGCTGACTGTTTTTTGGCGAAAACTAAAAATAAATAATTTTAGTATTTAATTTGGTTGGCTGTGGTTATAAAACATCAATATCCATATGCCTCACAGTAAGACAATGTTATAAATTACATGTCCCAAAAGGGTTAAATCTAGATGCTGTTAGGTTATTGACAGGGCTGTCACCACCCACACAATTCATTCAGATGTTCGCCCACGACAAGCTTTTAACTTGTCAGCCCTAGCTCAACAAGAACCAGTGTGTTCGCAGACTGTAGTGATAGAGTAATTGAGTTGTGATCGGATTAAGATGGCCGTAATTGAATTCGACTAATTTGGGGTTACTTTAAGACTGTACCTATAGGGGATTTTGTGAAGGCGTCTTTGTTTTAAGACGTAATTACGGAGTCGTTAGAATAAACAATTTGTTTGATTGTAGCTTTTCTTAACAATTTAAAGATGTACGGGAAGAAATAAGGATCGGTTAGGAGTTTATCCCTACCTCTTCTTGTTTTCGGGTCGATTGACTCAAATTAAATAATTCAGTATTTATAGTTATTTTTATTCAGTATTGAGCAACCTGTATTGGTCCGTAGTTTTGAAAAAGCTACTAACATTCACGTTGTCTTGATATGACAACCCAATCAGATTTTAAATTATTAATATTGGAAAATTAGGCCTAGAAAATTCAAACGTCACAAGGAAACATGAAAACTAAAGCAAACTTTTCGTATTATCAAAACATTTGCTGAAGACATAAACACACAGAATCTGACTGTTTTAATTAATGACCGTATTCATTGTCCTACCTTTGTTACTACGCCATCACAACTCTGCGTAAATAAAATACGTTTAACTCCCGCAAAAAATATTTAAGAACCCTACAAAAGAAACATTTTACAGTCAAAATGTTTTATATTTTATTTCGTCTAAGGAATCATAATTTAACGTTTTGGGAAAAGCCTTTTGTTCATTATTATCACTGTGAACAAATGAATTTATTGTTTTTAGTATAAAAAGAGATATAGAACGAAAAGTTATGATTCTATTACAGTTTTTTTGGGGTTTTGGTTGAATCATTTAATTTCCACAACAGATAATGTTGCCAGATGGTGTAACAAATAATAGCTTTGTGTAATTGTTATTACACACGATCCTTTTTCGGATGAAACGGATTTACAAAAAAAGTTTAAAAAGCCGATCCCAAAAAATTGAGTCCACAGATTTTTTCAAGCAATTAAGAGTTTTTTAGAGCTTTTATATTTAACTAGCACTTTCCCCGCGACTTCGTTCGCGTGATTTTTCTTACAGATCCTTAATTTTTTATAGTCAAATTAGCACTCATTGATAACGTAGCTTCCAATTTGCGAAAGAATTTTCAAAACCGTTTTAGTAGATCCAGAGATAAACCCCCCCTTACAATCTCACAAACTCACAAACTTTACCTCTTTATAATATTACCTAGTATAAATTAAAGCGTTTTATACATTTATAACACTGCTAGCTATTGCTAGTAGGTATATGGTAAGTTGTATAATTCAACTTGATTGGTCGATATCATCTTCCTGCCTTTATCTCGTTATACTTGGGGTCGGCCAGACACGTTTTCTTCTTCCAACCATCATGCTATCACTGATATGGCAAGAGATTGGATTGGCTGTTCTGATTTAAGTTAAGTTTTGTGTTTCTTGAATCTTTCAGAAACTCGGTGTCAGGCTATCACAGGCTTTATGTTAAAATTGAGTTTGCCAATGCCAGACGGTCTTCAATCAAGTCTCAAGGTTTCATTTGTCTTTGCAAATTCAACAGAATCCATTATAGTTTGTGTTATCAATCCTGTTAACCAATTAATCAAGTTAATAGTTTATTAAGACCTTCAAGTTAGAAATCAGTAAATGTAAGAACTGATTAGTGATTAGATTTTGTAGAAAATGTTCTGTGAAGTTTGCTCATAAAGTTGGTACCTACGAGTATCCAAAGTTTAACTAGAGTCCTTATTTTTAACTAAACTGTCACTAATTATGTATATCGTGCTTGAGAAATTAACTAATCTAATAGTGCTAATAGATAGCCTCGAGATTTTTTACTTTTTGTTTCAAAATTATAATTTCCCTTAAAAATTATTATACATTATATAGGAAAATTAAAAACTGTTCCACAGCAGGGCAAAGGATTCTTTCCATACAGAGAATTCATGAACAGTATTGATCAGCACGCTTGCTCAAGGCGGATTGATGATTTCAGACTTATAATAATTACAAGTCCAGATTTCCTCACGACGTTTTCCTTCACCGATGTCAGTGCTGATGGTTTATTTTTATCCAATTATTCTCGTAAAAATACATAGGTAATAACCTGTTTGATAGCTTTACTTTACCTCCTCAGATTTCACATCTTACAGATAATGCTTTCAGAGCTTCTGTTTTTTATAGGCTGTAAAAATGAGTAGGACAATAACTGCTTTTGCGGCAGTAATAACGATGTCAAGGGGGGAATGCAAGGGGGAAATAAAAACCATAACCACAGATTACTCGTACAACGCCGAATGTTCCGAATAAAGAGGAAATGTTTTAACGAAAACGCTGGAAAAGGTACTCCTAATGATTTGCTGATTATGTTTTTATTACCCATATTTTTTTAGGCTGTGGCTTTATCGTGCGTTTCGCGATTATGCAGCAATTACGCGACTGTAGTATTTTTTGTAAATTGTTGCTTTGTTTCATTAACAATTTATTGATATTCCATGATTGTAGTGACTTAAAAATACTTATTATGCTGAGGGAAGTTTAACAAATATTGTTTTTTTTGCAAATATTCTGACGTGCTTCTGATGACGACCGTGATCATTATTTTTTTTAAATAGATACTTCATTGCAACTTCGAATAACGTAAATAACATGAACACCTATAATAAATCTTAATAAACCTGTGTTAATTACAATTAACTAACATTTGCTATAGTTACGTCAGCGTCACGGTATTTTCCTCTTAATTTTATTCATATGAGCTGATATGGCTGCTAAAGTACATTGTATTTACTACTAAATCTAGGCGAGTAGGTACCTTTGTATCTATTTACCTTTAAGTTCAAAGTACAATCCAATACCAGTTATTTTTAAGTAGACTTTTGCATGTCAGCATGAATGACCATTTATGATTTTGTATTTTGACCTTTACGTCGACAATTTTATTTAGTTTCATAGGAGGAAAAAAGAGGAGATCAAAATCAAATGGTATTCATTCATTCATTCATTCTTTCATCCCCATATCAGTATGTAAACGTTCACTGCCTAATATGAAAGCCATCTACGAGATTTCTTATATTGCTAGGAATACAAAGTGCAATATCATGTATGGATACACAGTTAATCTTTTTAGCATAATCACTGACAAGCCACTCACAGACGTGAACGGTTTATCTTCAGTCTCTAGTACCCATCTAGTTACTCATCTCGTCTCCAACTTCTTCTATTCAATAGTTTGGACTTGTGAGTCCTAAAATGTGCACAAAAAAGTGGAAAAATGTGTGTGATAAGACTGGCTGGTTGAGTCAAATGCAACCTATTACTTATATGAGATAAATATTTGCTTTTAAAAATTAGAATAGAAGAAAGAGACCGTGTGTCAAGCCTTACAATAAGAATTACAATTAAAATATAATAATATAAAAGTTATTCAATACACGGAGTTTAAATATATATACGCGTTTCAATCACAACTAGATTGAATATATCCCGGTACAAGTAGCGACCAACGTCTGTGTGTTATAATAGCTAAGCATCTTTATAACTTAACACCTAAAAACACACAGAAATAAGTATAGGTCATAAACTAGATTGCATCTACGTAAACAACTCAGCATTCGTCTCCATCATTATAAGTAGCAGTAAATGTAACGTAAAATTGGGAGGGAAAGAGAGCATAGCAATTGGGGATAGCCGTTTTCAATTAGGCACGGAGAAAAATGCGTGGGGCGCGGGCGTGGTGACTAGAGCCTGTATCTCCGTAAACATTATCACGGTCTCATTGTATCCGTATTGTCTTTATAAATTTTATGGCCAAGAAACAAGCGGGCTTGAGCTTAAGTTTATGGGACTGGATTAAGGGCGCTTGTAACGAATGAATTGATTTGATACGAATTACGACCGTTGATTAAAGTTGGATTCTTGTTCCCGTAACGGTTTCTGTTTAATCAATATTTAGTCGCGTTTTATTTTTGCTGAAAGTGATATTATTTGGTGATTTTATGGGACAAAATTGCTGCAGTACTGAAATATTTTTAAGATAAATGTGACGTCATAGTGGGACACTACAGACACGAATACAGACACGCTATAAATACTAGAATACTACGAGATTTATATACACTACATAATTATATTCGGGAAAGTAGATAGTAAAAGACCACAGGGGCGATTATTTACCTGCTGATCGGATTAAATTAAGGCAATAATGGATTCTTTATTGCCTTTACCCTGAGAAAAAGCCGAAGACAGCGTGGTATGGAAACAGCTCGTCAACCACTCCGACAAAGCGTTTCAAGACGGACACGACCTCCAGTCATCTGCCTAGCCTTTTCCCAATTATGTTGGGGTCGGCTTCCAGTCTAACTGGATACAGCTGAATACCAGTATTTTACATGGAGCGACTGCCTATCTGACTTCCACAACCCAGAAACTGGGTAATACGCTACCCCTTACGACCCGTAACGACTGTCAAAGATCGACGTATGACAGCCGGGGCCAATGGCTTCACGTTCTTTCCGAGGCACGGAACGAAGTCAGTAATGTCTAAGATACACTTAGAAAGTACATATGAACTGAAACGGACACGACCTCCAGTAATACAATATTAAGAACACCTTCGAGAACTTACCATGTGTCTGGAAAATAAATATTCTATTCTAATGAAAAACACGGACAAGAAGACGACGATGGTTACTACAAAGCATTTCGTAAAAGCGCTGTTCCACCCAGCTAACTATCTCAACCAATTCTAAAGAGCTTGCTAACTTGATAATTACCTGCTGATTAACGTAGTAATTGTACTTAGGTACTTAAGTAGGTGAACAGGTAGTAAGCCGTAAGCTCAAGTTTAATAAGGCTTTGTTTAATTATCGAGAGTAGGTTAACGATGCACCTTGTCCATTATAATTTGACACTTCGTGGTAGCGCTGCTTGTAAAGGCTTAGTTTCAATCATGTGGTTATTTGTTACCGAATTCTGGTGCTATTTATGTTTACTCTAGTGAATGGAGGGATCGGCTGCAAACTTGATTGAAATCTGTATCTATACTTTTAGAATAGTGCAGCCTATTTGCAGTTTTAGATAAAATAAAATGTAAAAAAATATGTGATTAGATTCAGCTCAGAGTAGAATAATAAGCAACACCTGTTACTCTGTTATTTATTTATTTAAACTTTATGCAACAAAAAATACAAAGGCGGACTTAATGCCCTAGGCATTCTCTAACAGTCAACCAAAGAGATAACATGGCAGATGCAAAATATATCAATATCTATGTATCTGTTTATTTTATTGCCTCAACCTGTTCTAATTTCTCATACGTGCAAACATATTTTTTTCCAGCACACTCATCACAGTAACGGTTTGTTTATAGACAGTGTAAATGTGAACACAATTTACACATACTCGTATGTAAAATTCAATACATTTTGGAATTTAGTTTTGTATGTCGCCGTATTCCAATTTATACTGGTTGTTTGGCGTTGGATAGCGTTAAGCTTTTATATTTACCATATTAACACTTATTACACGGGTACCTACCCTAAATAGTTTTATGAAGGTGTTATGGTATTACTCATTAATAGAATGTTTACATTATTATGGAAGGCATTGATTTAGGTAGGAGCATTTATAATTTAGGTACTTAAGTCAGAGGTGAGAGGAGAATGTCACATGCTTAAGACACAAGTGCTCAAAAGCTGCACGCCAATACCAATATTGGCCTGAAACTTCTGAACACTCGTGTAAGTTATATATGAAGAGAAGCGTTAACATTAGTGAAATGTGTGGCATCTTACATATTTACGGGTTTCTTAACATCGTTTCCTGTTTCCTGACATGTCTTTATAAAACATTCCTGTGTTTTATGTACAGTCAACAAGAAACGAGAAAGTAATTGCTGTCGTAATATTAGTACTTCTAGTTCTTAAACTTCCCCTACTAAAAGTAGGCGCCTTAGGGCTCGCTTTTCATATAACCGGGTCAGCGCAGCGAAAAGACGAACCTGCTTCACTTAGAGTAACAGTAAGCCTATAATATATTCCCTAGGGATGTCAGGTACTTAGTCATTACTGAACTTATTTCCAGTTTTAAATGAAATGTAACAGAGTGATTACTTGTGTCCCAACACAGGCCATTAAACCTATAACATTACACAACAATTTTTACATATAAACACCCGCGTCACGTTCCAGCACCGACCCTATAAATCACGCTAATTTCGGGGCCTGCACTTAGGGATGTCCACCGACCTAATTCCGGTTTTTAGGTCGACAGTTAGCAGTGTTAATGAATTATTGTTTACCATACCAATGTCGTTATTAGGCCGTAAAAGATGAGTCCGTTTGTCGCGTGACGTCAATGTGTACTTACCTATTTCATTCATTCAAAGTCGGAAGTAGGCCTCTATGGAGAAGAACGAGCAAGAAACTCCACGGCTCTTTTAAATTAGGTTTTTACAAAATCCTGGTTAGATCATTCTTGTTGATTCTACATGTGAAAACAATGAAGATGAATATAAAACAATAACCCAACTGACAGCACTTGGATCGTTCACGAGCATGACGCATATTCATACTTGCATACGTCCTCTGAGTTGTAGTGATGAGGTACGTTTTATTGTTATGTTAGGGAAGTGCGTAAGGGAAATTCTGTTGCGTGGGCGCATAGTTGTTGTATGTAAAAATTGTTTACTTTGTGGGATTTTATTATCTGTAGCAACCGGTAGGTAGTGTGTGTGTTATGTAAACTGTGCGTAGGATTGAATGGGTTTGGTATATTTTATTTATTGGGGAAAACAAACAATAACGCATTGAGTATTACACGAAGAAATTATAACAAAAGTTTATAAACAAGATTTGGTTTTTTGTTATCGGCGTAAGGTACCTGTAATCTGGGAAATACAGTACGTAGTTTCAATTGAGATTTAGTAATGTATGACGTATAATAAATGATTATTATTATTTTAATAAATGTTTATTTTACACATCAAAAGTGTCTAGGGATCAAGATGTATTTGGTAATAATAATATATTGATCCCTAGACACTTTTGATGTGTGTAGTTAACTCGGGACTTTGGAAGGAGTTTATAAAATATTGTATTAGTATTTAAGGCTTTTTAAACTTGGCTTTTTTTTTAGACTCGTTGGTTTAGTGGTCGCAGTACAACTGCTGAGCATGTGGTCTTGGGTTCGATTCCCAGGTCCGGCAAAGTGTTATTGGGTTTTTCCATCAGGAATTTCTCAGTAGCAGCCTCGGAGTCTAGATTTGTGCCCTGTTGATGGCAATAGGCTCGCCCCATTACATGGGACTTAAACATAACTGCCGAAATGTGCGTGTACTAATGGGTACACCTGTGCCTAACCCTTCGGGGATTACAGGCGTGATGTTATAAAAGGCTTTTTAAATTTTTTTATTGCTTACTTACAACAAGGTAAACGTGCATTTCGCACTTCAGTTCCGCCCTATTACCTACCACTGAAAAAGCCAAGCTTTTATGATAATGCGCGAACTTATTAACGATATTATTATGCCGCCACACGCTGAGAGAAAGTAATTTAGAGGTTATATCCGACGCATGCAAATGTAAAACTCCAGGAAGTTATCGAATTAAGCCGAATCGAAGGCAATATGAAAAAAGTTTGTGGTAGTTATATATGTTATGGTAAAATACCTACGTTTGACTCGAGATTTCCTTTATGTGACCTTTTAAGCACTTACCACAGAAATCCCATGTGACAAATTATTGAACCACTTTTTGTTGAGCGGTTAACGTGAAAGCCCCGTTAACCACAAAATAAAATATTAGTAAGGAATTTTTTTTACTTAATTAAATGATAAACTTATAGGAAAAGAATAATGACTCACTCTATAGGTAAGTAAAGTCTAGTTACCTTTAAACCTTTACATACTGCATGAAAGGAAAACCGTTTGAAAAATATGTTCTAATTACGAATAATATGCATTTTTTGTAAATGTAACATATTCACTCTGTTTCGCGATCTAATATAATCTGTATTACGGTAGAAAACCTATTGTCCAAGGTCTTCATAAATGTTCTATACTATAGCAGACTTGTGACATTGTAATGAATTCATTTATTGTTATTAACAGAGAAAAATAAATAAGAAAAAGTAAATGTTAAAGCGAAGCCCAGTGGTTGACGCACCCGCCACTTATGCATGAGATTAAAAGTACCAATGTGACTTTTGTTATTTCATAATTATGTACTTTCTATGTTTATGTTGGGCGTTATTGACATCGGTGAAGTAAAACACCGTGAGGTAACCTGGACTTATAATTAATATAAGCCTAAAATCGCCAAAACGCCTTGAACAAGCGTGGTTATTACCGCTCGTGCCTTCTCTGTATGAGAAGGCTTCCCTGCAGTGGGACAGTAATAGGCAGATATTATTAAAGCAAAAACATTTAATACCGACTCAAAAAACGCTTTTATTCGTTACAAGTGCAGTACAGTTCAATGCACATTAATCGGAGAATCGATAATCGTTGCATCAAATGAATCGAGTGGAAACGCAAAGAAAACAGCTTTAATAATCGTGACCCAAAGAAAGTGGGTAAATAAGGAAAAGGGTGCTAAGGAAATTGCTGCTTTTGAATTGCAGACTATAGTGGAGTGTGTCTGTATTATTTTTATATAAAATACACAGGTAAATTCACCCTCTTTCTTTTGTTATACTTTGTGTTTCTGAGAACATGCGTATACCTTTTTGAAGGACTTTCTTCTATAGCTGATATTTTAGGGATAATAATGTAATGTAAAGACAATGTTTTGAAGTAGGTTTTATTGGCAATGTGCTTAGGAAATATGATATTATCGGTCAAGATTATTTAATCTTGACCGATAATATGAACCGAGAAGAATGAAACTCCACGAAACTCCATTTTGAAAGGGACAGCTAGATTTAATTATTTTTTACCCTGTTAAGCCCCGGCTGACTTACCAGTAAGTCAGAACAATAGAAAATCAATTGTGTCTCATTATGTGGGACTTGAGTAATGACGTTCAAAGGTGCCTTTCAATGGAATACTTTGACTTAATTAAAAAGTAGTGTTACTGATCAAAGTTTTCCTCATATAAACAATGTATTATGTACTGTGAGAACACGACCAGATAAATAAATAACTCTTGTGAATCAATAATATTTTTTTTGTAAATAGTTTAACTCATCTAATAAATTATATTAACTAATATTTTACTTGCCTGTATTCGAACTCACCACCTAATGCACGAGAGGCGTGTGCTTTAACCGCGAGGCTATCACGTCAGAGGCTATCACAGAGTACTTAACTTCATTAACTGAAAATTAACCTACTTCTCAAAACACCTGCGAAGTGCTTTTTAGAAAACCGAACGGAAGGCGAGGTGCAGGCGAGAATTTTAAAAGACACCCATTTTCATTTTCACGTAGGTATTTCGAGACTAAAATCTCCGGAAGTTAAAGGGGAAAGCCGATAAAATCCGGTTACTCCTTTCACACTTTTTATTAAAGCTCAATCCTAATTTTCATTTGGAACTTTTAAGAGTTTGATTTTTTTTTAATTTTTTATATTAAGCACTAGCTTCTGCCTTTTCATTTATTTATTTTTTCTTAGGGAAATCCTCATGGACTGCCTCCACCTCGGGGTTAGGCGGAGGGGTGTGTCGGACTCTTACCGACTAAAACCCCACGGTGTTCCTCCAATTACCTTTTGCCGGGGCACGGGGGCGCTCAGAGCATTCTTCCGCACCCCGGCAGGCTTCCGCACCCCGGCAGGACTAGCTTCTGCCTGCGATTTCGCTCGCGTGGTTTTATCACCTGCTTTAAGTTACGTGTTTGCTTACTGCTCCGCTTCCGTGTCGTTGTGTGATGTTATAGCATACACTTTTCCTCACATATGACACTTCATGTATGAACGTGGACGAGGCGAAAGGATTATGTAAGGATCGTAGTTTGTGGCGTTCTCTGGTTTCTGCCTATCCCAATGGGAAAATAGCGTCAGTTTATGAGTATGAGAGGATGAGCCCAGTACTAAAACTATCTGTAAGTTTGTGTAGGTAATATTTGCTCTAAGCAAAAGCAGTCTCTGATAGTTCACTTAGTTTTAGTAAACCTACTAATGTTCCAACATATCAGGGCGTCTAAGGGAGTTTCGTAACAGAGAAATGATGCAATAATCCTCTAATCGGAACAAAAAAAACCTTAATTACATTTCAGATACCCTCGTATTGTCGATATTACGAACATGGATGTTCGCACGCTAGCATTCACACAGCGGTGCGATATGATTGGCACTCAATTACCTTTGTTTTGTTTTTCCGTGCAAAGGAACATAATTGATGATACATTAATACATAGGAAAATGTATATCGCAAAATAGATCCGTTTCTGTTTACTATACAAACAAGGGGTAGTAATTACTTACGTTGGAGAAATACCAGGCTCGTTCATATTAGGAAAGAAAGATATAATGGGTATAAAAAGATGCTTCACGTAGCCGAAAGTTACACGTGAAAGTTATATTTCCCATCACTGCGTACAGACATCTCGTTACAGAGATATAAGGTCCAACTTTTTGTCACGATATTTAACAAAAACTATTTTTAATTGTTTTAACTTTGTATTACCTTGACGATCCTACTGTTGTATGTGTTGTATATTAATATTATTATTATTTTTTTTGACATTTATTGTATTTTATTTACTATTTGGTTTTTTTTTTACTATGGGATTGCGCAGGCTCACACACTGTTGCATTGTTGGTTGAGATGTTGAAAGTGGTCGTCTACAGTTCCAATATTTGTTAACATGTGAACACTATGTAACTTTAAATATATTTTTACCTTAAATTCTTAATTTTGTATTATAAATTCCTTTTGCGTGTTATTATAAAGTAGTTTTTATATAAGGTACATTGCATTCACATGTAATATTACGTATGACTCTGTATACAAATAATAATATTGTAAAACATTGATTTTAAAAGAGTACGTATGGAGTTTCTTGCCCATTCTTCTCCATACAAAACTACCTTTTGGAAGGGGCAACTAGATTCAATTCTATTTTTTTTTCTTGTAATGACGTTCAAAAGTGCCTTAAAATGGCCTAATTGAAATAAATGATATGACTTTGACTTTGACTTTGACTTTATGCACTCTTAAGCACAATCATTTGCGTGTGCACACACAATAATTTGTACAGTAATTTTTCACACCAAAAAAAATGTTAGATCCCAGCAATCATTTTTGCTCAATGATGATTAGTTTGATAAGCAGTATCCATAGTTAACGTTATAATAATTATATGTAATGTATCTTTTTGCATCCCGTATGTGTACTTAAAAAGACAGTTGTATATTGTTACCTTCATATAAGGTTTTTCCATTAGAATTTCCTAAAGTGTTCTCTATACCCGACATGGGAATCGAAACCAGGTCCCCGTTGGACAGTCGCACTTGCGATCAGCGGGTACTCATTCAATGACATAAAATAATAATAAAAGACATACA
Source organism: Hoplodrina blanda (assembly GCA_949316365.1). Lineage (NCBI taxonomy): Eukaryota > Metazoa > Arthropoda > Insecta > Lepidoptera > Noctuidae > Hoplodrina > Hoplodrina blanda. Next base: position 6,246,315 of record OX438589.1, on the reverse strand, counting down.
ATCAGCTTAAGTAGGACAGTAGGTACGCTTCTCTCTATCTCTCTAGGTCGCAAGCGCGTCATTTGTCCTAAAAACTAATGCTAGGTTTATGTACGCGAGTGGGTGAAGGGTTCACTTGGTTCTGCAGCCCCGATTAACTCAAACATTACAGTGAATAGGTGACATCATTTGCAATTGTAATTCTGGGGCATGTTGAACGTCATCTAACTATGAATTGAAGCTATTTGCGTCGAGGGTTTAATTAATGCTGGAAAGGGGGTTTAAATTATTGAGTGTTTTATTTTGGAAAAACTTTGAGGGTTGGTTGCTCAAATGTAGGTATAGTAAATTAAATACTCGTAATTTTAAAGTTCTGTTTTTATAATAAAACGTCGTTTTTGTTCAGCACCTACGTACAGAACCTAACAGAAAACCTACTCATATTATGTTTCCAGTTGAAAGAATGTACATAACAATAAAAATCAATTGCCGTGCGTTAATCTCGCAAAAACACGATAATGGCTCGATCGACTTGAATATATTTTTTTGTTCGCCTCACTACCAAGATAGTTTAGGAAAAGAGAAAATTAGGCGGTAGGTAGGTTACGTTTCAGGTCGTACCAAGTCCTCTGGATCATTTAGATAATAATACAAATAATTTAATTCTCAATAAAACATAGCACAACCTTTACCCCCTAGCATGCACCCGTAAGCACAATGGTTTGTTTTTGTGTGAACAGAAACTTTTCACAGCAAAAATAAAAGTTTTCCAGCAATGTTTTTTCCTTATTAAGATTATTTTGTTTTGATGAGCAGTATGCGGTTGTATTACACCTCATATAATTAAGAAGTAAATGAACTTTAGTTATCCCTACACTCAACGGTCAAAACGATAAAGTGACAAATGCCACTTCGTTGCTTGCCAGCGGATACAGCGTTTATTAACATCGGTACCTAACTGCACGAAACTGCACAATCAAAATTACACAACAACCTTCCACACACAAACCCGATGCATCGTACGTAAACCGATCAGGTCCAATATATCATCGAACCGCTATCGGCTCACAGTCAGCGCGTTCAAATATTTATCGAACAAAACGTTTCAGATTTTCAACGAAAACTTTTCACCAACTGCCAAGTACAAACAGATATTGCTATGGCTTAGATTTCAATTATGATCGGAAAGACGGATTGCTTCTCTTATATAAATAACAAAATAACTTTGTCATAGTCAGTGTTGAAAGTAAACATCTATCATGGAAGATAGTATGGGATTTTATGATATTTCTCTCTGTACTTTCGTGCGATTTTGATGTGGATAATATTTTATAGCATATTAGCTTGTACCTTTAGGGGAATTATATGTCCGAAGAGGGAGGTTTATATTTAAGTGTTATTGAGGAAGTGTGAACACAGCGAGGAGAAAAATGGCGTGTTTTTTTACTCTTGTTTTTTGTTGAGAGATTTATGTAGGCTAAATTGTAGGCACTTCAGATTTATTCACAATATATTGAGCTAATTCATTACCGATTGATGTTTAAATTATTCCTTTATTACGTACCTATATATTATCTTCCAACTTTTTAACTTATATAAGCTTGTGCCCGCGACTTAGTCCGCCTTAAAATGTCGGTTATCGCGAACGCAGACGAAGTCACGAAATAAAAAGTAGTCTGTGTCCTTTTTTGGTGTTCAATCTTACCCCGTACCAAACTTCATTAAAATCGGTTCAGTGGTTAAGTCGTAAAAGCGTAAGATACTTTCGCATGTTGGCATGATTTATTTAATGGGTATCAAGTTAGGCAAATTAAATTCCAAAACTGTCTCTAAATAATCCCACAAATGTATGTAAACACCTAAACTAGCATCCCATTTATCGCGCCGCGTTAGCTCGGATCCTTACATAATTCCTTGTCTAAAATGTAAATACTCGTACCTGAGAGCCTAGGACACATACCTATATATATTTAAATATAGGAGCTTTTACCGTTTCCCGTTCTAGCTCTCACAGCACAGAATAGAAAGATACAGAAGGTCGGCTCCATACAAAAACGATAACGCTCATACACATACGCAGTTCATATACAGCGAGTGCAGACAAAAGATCGCAGCAAATAATTTGCCATTCAAGTTTGGGCTTTAAATCGTGTATTTTTAGATATTTTTTATAATGACAAGATAAAAAAGGTGACAGCTCGCAGGCGGTATGCTGGCAGGTAACGGTTGGATTTTTCGAAGCCGAAGCCATTGTCGTGTTGGAGCCGGCGGTGCTATTGTAATTGACGGTGACCATTAGTTTCGATGGAGATAGAGTGCGATAAATTGAGTTCTCCTTACGTCAGGTCTATATGTGTATGCGCTTATTTTCGCACGAGGTATTTTTTTAAAACAGTGCTGTCTCATTCTCGTAATTTTCCTAAATCGTGAGTGAGTTTACAAACATGCAAGCTCACATTCACAAACAGCCAGACCCGGAACTGCTATGTATAGGCCAAACAATTAATCACTCAGCCAACCGTGTTGTTCTGTTTAGACCAGACCTTCTGTAATTTGTGGCCTATGTATCCATGACAAATATACTTATAGTACAGGAGCTTTTAACGTTCCCTCTTCTAGTCTCAGCAGTAAGATATATCTAGGATATCTGTTCTCGTGTTCATGCATGTATTTTCCCACTGTACCGTTAAATTCAGTCGCTTGGAGTAGTGCCAGTAAACTAGGATTAATGGAATCTTTTAGATGGAGATTTGTGAGTAGATTTGCTTTGAATTGATTCAAATGTTTTGAGTTTAGTGCTTAAATGTTTATTTGCAAAATAGGTACTTATTTAGTGTGGAAAAGAAATAAAGACAATTTTTTTTGAGATGGGTTTGACTGAAACTTTGTTCTATAGTGGTCGCAAAGCGTGACTGCTAAGCATGAGGTCTTGGGTTGATAGCAATAGGCTCGCCCCCTATTACATAGGACTTAAAACATAACTGGCGAAATGTGGGTGCACTAATGGGTACACCTCTGCCTAACCCTTCGGGGATTACAGGCGTGATGTTATGACGATTCAAGAACCCAAGCCATTAAAAGACTATATTAAAAAAGAAATACTATCGAAGAATAAAACCATGGTGCATAACCGTTTACGCGCAATGCATTACCATTACTTAAATGTAAAATTCCCTATTAACTTCAACTTAAGTGCTAATGTGGTTATTGATTTAACCGTATGTAGGTACTTATAACGAGAGGAAAGTGGGTAGGTAGTGCAGTAATTACAAGATTACGGCTAGCTTTTCATTGCACTAGAGCAGGGGTCGGCAACCTTTTGGCAGGCAAGGGCCACAAGGTGGCAAAATAAACTAAAGGCGGGCTGCACTTGTGATATTAACCCTAGAAGCCCAATCCTACGTGTAATTGGTCATTTCCCATCGAAAAAATAAAAATGTTTAAAAAAAAATTTAGAACATAGGTAGGTACGGATTGAATTTGTAGGTACACTTAATACTTACATATGTTTGGGCTTTATATTTTAGCTTTAGCTAGAAAAATAACCACTGTAAATCATTCAGATATTAAAACTACAAAGTTCCTATATAGGTAACTGATTTTATACAAAACAAAACATTCACGGGCCGCAAGTAATACGTCCACGGGCCGCATGCGGCCTGCGGGCCGCGGGTTGCCAGTAGGGTATAATTGGGGGTTCTGCATCACTTGCTCTCGCCGCGCTCGAGCTGCGTGATGCAAAAACCCCCAATTATACCCTACTGATATTCTGATCTGACCTGTTTTCTGGATGAATATTTTAATGATGTGATCAGGTCTTAACCACTAAGCCAAACGTGTTGTCAAATATGTAACAAAACAGCGAACCACTTCATGCACTTTGTTTACTTTAACGATGTATTGTATGACATCATTTATTCGATGCGCTTCCGTATATGGTTTTCAAGTTGAATGACTTCTTCCCAGTCTGCGTGATGCAAAAACTCCCAATTATACCGCTTATTTATGCAGATTGTTATGTATGGAAGTAATTTTCATAAAAGGTTCAAATAGAAGGAATCTCATCTTCCAAATCAAATTTCATTACTTTGACTCATTTTAAGTGCAATGTGGCATCGTATACATAATATAATCTAATAGGGTAGATATAATCCGACTCAGAGCACAACCAATAGCACATATTCTAATAGAGTAATTGTTTCAGACAGTTATTAATATAATATATTCCTTTCACAGCATTCAAATAAAAACATTGAGGAAAATTTGTAGCATGCTGCATCCAAGGATCATCGTAAATCTCCCAATCTTCTATAACACCTCCACATGAGAAACACGCTGCTTTATCATTTACACCATTTCCAAAATAAAAAAATCCGGCTTCAGCCATTTCCATCACCAACCTTCTCTTTGAATTAGCCGTTGCCCAATAATGTCTAAACGAAATTTCACGCATTTTATACGTATTATAGATGTCATAACGAGGGCTATATTTATTTTGAGACATGTTCTGTTCACTCACTATATAGTTCTTCATACAGATAATTATAAAAATGAAATGATATCGTACTACTGTAGCCAGCAACTTATAAAGATTATCATTTGATTGGTAGGGATAGAAGATTGGAAAATTAAACAAGAAAATAATTATTTAAAAAATTTATTATTTATACACCATTTATTTAAGCACAATACATTTTTTAAAGCACACACAGAGTCATGATAAATACAGTTATATAAATCTTGAGAATATTTATATTGATCGTATAAACTTATCAAACTAGGACAACCTTCATCTTCTAAATTGAATATACTAAAGTTACTATTTTCTAAAATATGCTTTAACCACAACACTTTTTCCGAACCTTTGACATAAATACATTTATCTCTTAACATATCTCTAACCAAATTCTGATAATTATAATAGGATACAAATCCTTCGTGCCAGTGTATCTTTCTGTTACTTTCAATCCAACTAACTTGTTTTTTTTCTTGTTTTGTTAATTTTTTAAATGGAAATGGGGGCTTAATTAAAAATACTTGTAATTTTTGATTATACAATATAGCGATTTCTTTTATTATAAATTCATTTGTTTCTGTTTTAAAGCCTTGAATATCCACAATAGCGATCATGATAATCTGCGCACAATGTTGCTGAGAGGTTTGTATTCCACAAGTCGATCATTTATAATCAAACAATATGCAGTTGTCTTATCTGGTATTTGTGTTGAACATTCAAATTCCAATCGCACATCCACTGGACCAGTTTTTAAACTATCATTTTGCCTCGAGCAGTCTAAGATAAAGACTGGAGCTTTTTCTTTGAAGTCCTGTAGATCAAGCAACGGGTCTACCGGAGAGTTGTAATACGACTGACGAAATTTCACATACATTTCATATAATATACTATATTTGTTCTCACAAAACTTTAAAGATAAAGGCTCATAAGGATAATATTGCGAATTTAAAAAGAGCGTCACGTTTGTCACCTCACAATGATCAAACACTGAACTGTCTTTAGTTCTATTATTTTTTCTATTAGTCTGCAAGCAAAAAATGACATACCGAGGCTTTTCTAATTGAGAAGCAGTCTTTACAGACCAAGAATGCTTTGTGGTTTTAGGTAGTAAAGGATACTCATATAAATCCCAATTTCTAAAAGCCATCTGAATAGGTTTATCTCTTTCTAAATGCTTTAAAAGTGTTAAACGTTCTCGATCTGAAACTTTTATGTGCGGTACTCTCCATTGCACCCTTTGTATATCTATTTGAACCTGAACGAGTTCATCAGTAAGAATAATGCTATTTAAGTTAGAATTACTCCTATTCAATATAAGTTCGTGTTTACAATTTATCACAATTTTATTGTAATCCTCGGCAAACCCTAAAATCTTATTTAATGGCACCACAACACTAAAATGCCCATCACTTTGAAACCCGTTTAAATTCCAACCCCATAATGCAGCAACTTTACTTTCTGCTTCATTTAATGAGATGTAAGACTTTATTGTTGATGTTATTCCGGAATTTTTTATACGATCTATTTCAATTCCATTCATTTCGTATCTGATGTCTTGAAACAAATGCATAATAGGGTTATTAATGAACGTAACAGTTTTCTTGATCGGATTCCCATCCTTACCGAACAGCTTTGCCTGACCTTCGATGTAGATTGAACTGGCTGATGGTAGCACATATATATCTTGCTGATGTATGGGGATTCTGATTTCATCGTTTTCTCTAAAGCTGTTATTGTAGGGATTGTATGAATGGACTTCACAACTTTCGATTGAACTATCAAAGTGTGGTAAATCAGTAATCTGTAGTATACTCATACTTTAAACCCTAGAGCTTTAAGAAAATCTTTATTTGATTTAGTCAATTTCTTCACGTTTTTCTTACGTCTGTGCACCTTAACGGTTGTTGATGGAATAGGACGTTTTATTTTCACTGGAGGGTTTTTATCATATACTATCATTTTGCCTTTCTTAAATGAAGACGTAATTGAATATGTTCTTCACCAAAGTCAATACAGTAACCAAACTGATCTACAATCCTGACAGATATGGATGAAATTATATTTTTGTTCACTGGGAAGTAAATAACGTTCTGGGGTATTTCTTTGTAGCCGTGACTTGAAGCAGTATCAGATATGAATTCGTGAATAAAATGAGTCGGTAATCCGTTGTAATATGAACCGTGAACAAGATCGCATTCGATTCTGATTACAGTTAAACTGCTGTTATTAGCGGGCACATTCGGTCTTTTTTTTAATACTGAAAAGTATAGTAAACCGCACTCGTATTGATCAGATAAATGAAGAGGTGGTTGAAAATACGAAACCAGTTCTGATTTATTTCCAGAGATGGTGACCGTCGTAGACATGCTTGCATACTGAACTCTTTAAAATGATACTGTTTATTTTATTTCTTGATTATACCAAAAATTCTTTAAGAAATTTAAACATAGATGTCCACAGTTGAAGGGGTGATCACGTTGTAAATTTTCATAATTATATTGTATGTTAGAACCTACATATTTTATAAATTCCTTTGGAGGTTTAAGATTTCCATAACTGTCGAAATACTCAACATAATCATTATATTTTGCATAGGCTACCCAATGAGAACCAGGATTTTTAGAACTATCTAAATTAATAACTCCGCATTCTTTTTTATACGGATATTTAGGGAGCTCATCTCTCATAAAGACACCTCTAAAATGAGGAATTCTATTTCCATACTTTAAAATGTCAAAGTTAGTTAAGGCTCGTTTGGGTAGCCGATATCTTAGTTTTTTTCTTTTGATACGAAAATTCCAAGGCCGCCTTTATGTGGTTTAAGATGTAGTCCTTTGCCAATACATAGAGCTTCCATTTTTTCATTATGTCTCCTCGATTCCTCATACAGCTTTTTAGCCATTTTGTATTCATTTATGGTTTTGGCAATACCAGCTGCACCGCCTGCTAAAGCTCCCGCCGCTGATAATCCGGCAAAAATAGGAATCAGAGGTAGTACTCCCCCAGTTTTTGGAATAGGAATAACACGGGGGAGCTTAATCGATGAATCATCAGCTAATTCTCTGGTAGCGGCAATAGCTAATTCTATAGCCATTTTCTTGCTCTTAGGTTTTAATTTTTTTATGTGTCTTTTTGCTTTTGTAATAACAGTTTTTAATTTACTTTTTAATCCTTTTCCAGATGTAACTTTTGGAGAACGCTTTTTCCTCAAACCAGAACCAGTTTTAATTTTTGCCGACATAGCCTTACTTACTAAGCGTGCCGCGAGTTTTTCGCCTGTACTGGCATCGGAAGCAACCGCTCGCTGTTTCGCCATTTTTAACAAAATTAAATCAGCCTTATGTCGCTCTTTCAAGTTTGATGACTTGTGATATGCAATATCGTGATCTCTGCAATATTCGTCCAACTTATTTACACCGTTATCTCCTTGTGCAAGTCTTTTTATTAATTTAGTACCAGGACCACAGTAATTATATCCTGGTAAGTGTAATTCAAATGGTAAATTATTAATAAGCCAATTGAGAAGACTGCTCTCTCCAAAACACATTATAAGACTGACGATTCCGGTTTGAATACTTTAATAAATATTATGCGATTCGAGTTTGTTGTTAATATTATTTTATTTATAATATAACATTAGATTTATCTATCCAACTGCTTTCAGCTGAAGACAAACCTAACCATTTTACTAAAACCCTGTTACCTTTTCTTCTAAGAACTTTCTCGACTAAATATACATTGGGGTGTTTTGTCTTCTGAAGTTCTTGTTCATAAAATGCTCCTAGGATAGGCTGTCCTCTGATCGTATCTTCAATTAAGTAAGTGATAGGAGTAGTATTCTGCTTGTATCTAATTTTAAATATTTCTGTTGACCAATTGGGAGTATAACCTTTTTCGAATGTTCCTTTGTACTTACTGATACGAACGTAATCACCCACTTTAAACTTGCATTTTATACTTTCTTTATTTTTCACTAAACTATTAAATCTTTTTAATATTTCTTTCTTATTTGCATTGTTGACATTTGCTGGTATTTCATTAATTGTTCGATGATAGGTATGATTGTATTTATGAACTACATTGTCCAACGTATTTTTTATCCAATTATAATTACCTTTTAAACTAAACTCTTTATACAGTTTAGATTTTAATGTTCTTATAAATCTCTCCACAATTGAAGCCTTTTTAGATGAAAATGTTGAATAATGATTAATATTATACGACTGCATAAGATATTTAAATTTGTTATTATAAAATTCTGTACCGTTATCTGTTTGTAAATTTTTAGGTATGCGATTATCTTTCAATAGAATTACAAAAGCATTATACACCTCATCTTTGTTTTTACTTTTCAAAGGAAGCGTCCAAGCATATTTTGAAAATGTGTCAATTATGGCAAGAATATATTTATAATTATTATTTTCCCTCGACACTGTTTGCATATCTATTAAATCTGCTTGCCATAGATCATCTATATCCTTCATAATAACACGCCTTCGCGGAAAGTTCACCCTCGCACTTTTATGAATTTCATTTACCACATCCGCTTTGCTCATTTTAAAATATTTTTTTTAATAATTCATTGTATATTTATATATTCATAATGAATGACGTCGTAATACTGAATGAAAAGTTTTCTGAGCATCAGTATTTATTCTTTAATTATGTTAGCTTCTTTTAATTCTTCAATTACTGATAAAATTTCATTGTCATGATTTGTATTACCTGCATCTCTTGAAGCTATTAATAATTTTAATCTTTCAACCAATTCATTCGGATCGTCCCAATATACTAAGTCAGTATTCTTATTATATGTTTTAAGTGTCGGCAAACTGCCCCCAATTTTTTTTTTATTGTTTTCCAACAAAGTCTCAGAAAATAATGGTCTGATTATATCTCGATATTTGAGCCCTTTGTCACCTCTTATTTGACCTCTAGGATTAAAATCCCTCTTATGGGCGTTGGTATAATGTAGTATATCTTTGTAGACAAGTCTATCGGCATCAGTTACAATCTTTAAGTCAGGTTTCTTTCGAAGTAAAAGTTCTTTTAGTCCAGGGGTGAAATCGTAACTTCTATCTCCAATTTTAACCAAAACTAAGTTATCTCCATCAATATTTTGAATTTTAGAAAATGATACTACGGAGTTACCCATCATTAAAGTTTTATTGTCGGTTCTTATTCCAAATGGTACATTTACACCATCATAAATACCGTAGATATCCTCACTTTCCAACGAAAGTTCTAAATTATCTTTTACTTCTTTTTTAGGAGAGCTTGAAAAAAATATATCAGCATCATGAAAATCTTCACATTCAGTAGGAGTGATTTCACAATTTGCATCTAATTCAATAGGTATAGAATTATCGGACACGTTTTTATCATGCTTAATATTTTCGATTAATCTTTGAGAATTTATAAAAGTTTTTAGAGGGTCTGAAACTGGTTTGAACATTTTATCTAAGGATAAGTTAACTTCATGTTCGTAATTTTTCATTTCGTTTATTTTCTTTTTTATGGAGTCGACAGACTTGATTAATTCCATTTTAATATTTTTTTCCATCTTATGTAATCACAACTGTGTTCAACTAAGAGAGAAATAAGACTAGCAATGTTTCTCTATACAATTCATTTATAAGGATGTGCCACATACAGACATCTATCTGCGTTCATTAGAATTTAAAAAATGTATCGAAATTCTTTCTGTACCTCCCATTATTTAATGTAGACTCTTTGTTAATAAGTAAAAAATTGAAAGGATTACTCCAAACTGTTTTACAGATTTCTTTGAACTGGTTCCAGTTTAAATCAGGACTGACATGTTCCTCATAAATATGTTTTAAGTTCACATCATCTTGTCTAAATACTATAAGAAAATTAGCATTGTCACGTAACAATTGTTTCGGTATCTTTGAATAGGTCTGAGATAAATAAAAACAATCGATTTGCTTATGTCTCCCCATACAAAAATAATTGCGAATATTCGTCTGATTTTCTGTTGCAACATCGTCAAAAATAAATATAGAATTTGCTAATGCTTCACTGGGAGATATAACATCTTTATTGTCGCTAAACTCATAGAATTTAATTTGAGGTACTCTTCTTAACACTTCACTTAAAAAACGATATTTTGGTTGGAAATTCGTTTTTGAGTAAAGATACAGATTTTGAAATTTAAGGCCATTTTCATGTAATAATAAACTGATCATAACGTTTGTTTTACCACAATTTGAGGGCCCACATATAATACAACGAATCGTATTAGGCAATAAAGCACTGTGTCGGATCTGACAACTGGAGTCATTAAAATTAATATTATTTACATTTAGAGATATGGGTTGTTTGATCAACTTCATCTTGCCTACTAATTGCACTTTTCTCGATCCTTCAATATATATATAATAATTATAATAACAGCTATAGTTTTGCTAAATTAGAATTCTTTTCTCAAATATTAAAGTATTTTTTGTTACAATGAATCATTTAATAGCTGCAGCCAGTGCAAGACAGTCACTTGTCAATAATTTTCAAATTAAATCATTTATTTTTACTAAAGGTAAGTTTTGATATAATTATAATTGAAAGTTCATATTATCCAAACAACTTTTGACAAATTTATTTTCTTTTCAGAATAATGTCTCTTTCACCATCATACAGTCCTAGTTTTTGGGATAATGAGATTTCTGCAGGACACGAACAGTCGCGATTACACGAGGTATGTATCTAACTATAAATGCGCAAATATTTACATGTTTTTAGATAAAATGATTTTTGACATTCAACAATAACAACTATTATTTTTGTTGTGAGGAATGTGTCAAAAATAATATTATTGCATCGCTGCCATATTTACCTATAGTTTATTCATCATTCTCTTTACAGAAACTGAGCGATCCTTATCTTGCGGATAACGATGCAGCTGTTAAATCATTCTATTTTACTCAAGATCTGAATACCTCCAATATTCCAGTTATCAAAACTGCGTCACAAAAACATCCAACAGAAAAAATAAAAGAGAAAAAAAGGAGGTCTGCAAATATGAAAAAAAATAAGAAATCTCAATTTTATTCAAAAACTATAATATCAGATAATTCATCTTATATTATTAGGAAAGAGCCAGGAAAAGCTCATCATTTGATAAATATAACTATTCATGACATGAGTGATAATGCTTCCGGAAGGAGCTGCAGTGAAAATGACAGCACTCGTGTAAGTGTTCAGTACCTAGTCAGAAACAATTGTGATGAAATAATGGATGAAACTGAACATTTGATTAATAAAATAGTGAAAAAAATTAATTTGTGTAATTGATTGTGAATCTTATTTCTGAGGTTGTGAATCTTATTTTTTTAATTTAGTGTGACCCAATAAACAAAATAGATTCTGCAAACTGTGTTTTGAATTACCTGATTAATTAGTTACTAGATAATACCTCTTATTAATAAACAATGTGCAAACAGTGTATATAATTATGTCAAAAGTATAAATAAACTAACGTTATTCATGATAATAATCTACACACATTGTTTAAAAGAGGGAAAATCTTTCGGAAAGGGAAAAATAAACAAATAAATACAGAGTACACATTTATTGATTAGATACATTTTATAAGATTATATCCTTATTACATTTCTCCTTATAATATCCTTATTACATTACAAATTTAATTACATTGTAATCAACATAGTAGAACAAATAGACACATGTACTAAAGTATTGAACTATAATGCCCCCAAGGTAAAGTGTTGAAACAACCTTCTATCCTTTGCCTTTTATCATCATCACTGTTAAGAATGAGCTTATTTAACTTTTGTGTAAAAACTTGATGATTTTTTGATCTTATAACATACATATCATCTCGAAGGTTATCATTTAACATTAATGCTCTTTTATATTTTTCAATATCCAATTTTTTTGTTACCGGCTTTGTTATTCCCTTTGCTTTCTTTATAGTTTTATTTTCCGTGCGTATACAATACAACTTAGCTCGTAAACCTACAAATTCTGAAATAATCTCTCCACCTAATTCGTCTTTGAAATAACCTGGTATTTTCATATTAGCTTTAGGTAATCCATATATATTGTTATCCTCAAAATTGCTCGTGTCAAAATAACGAATATTGTTTTTCATATCTTTATAAAAATTTTCAGTTTTTACCAAATAAAGTAAGCTATCAGTATCAGTGTAACATAAAATAACATTATTTCCATATATTTTTTTAATTACAGAATAATGAAAATTATATAAATGCGTTTTAGAAATTTCAAGAATAGAAAATCCAATATAAATAGGGCGGTCCAATATAACTTTTGTTTTATTCAATTGAATAGCTACTAAACTTTCCGATAAAATTGCTAAGTCTTTGAAATGCGGTGCGCTAATATACCTTTCAGCACCATGCAATTTGTTGGTTGTATTTAACTTATCTTTCCATAATTTTACGAGCCTAACATCAACTTGTTTCCGCTTGTTTTCAATTGTTTTTCCAAAAATAGAATTGTTTTGTTTCTTAAAAAAATCTTTTTCAAAATCAGATTTAGCTTTTTGCCTGAGAGAAGTATTCAATAAAATATATGGTTTTAAAAAGTTATCTTGATAAAATGATAATATTCTGTATATTTTTAACAATATTAAACCATTTTCTAAACACTCTTGTAAATGCATATAATGAATAACAAAACGATGTTTGTTATACAAATTTGCAATTAACTTTTTACACTTGTTTTGCATAGGTGAATATTTTTCAGCAGCAAAGGGAAGATCTGAATGAGCATTATGAATGTTAGGTGGGTAATATAAATCTACCTCCAAAATGTATCCCTCATCACCGTTTTTGTTTACGCCATTTATATCAAATTTATTTATTTCATTATCATTAAGAAATCGGAAGTTACGCATTGGAAGTTTTTGCATCATTGCAAAGCCATATAAATTCACACAGTCAAGATAAATAAGGTATGAGCTTGCCTCGTTCTTATTATACGATGATTGATATTTGTTATTAGCTTTAGCATATCTTAATGAGCATTGGGCAAGACCTCCACGAATTCCATTTTCTATCATTTGGTACATTTCTACGTCAGATATTAAATCAAGCTGAACTTTAGTGTACCACAGCATAGCATCCCAACTTAACGATGGTGATGAAACATAATAACATGGGTCTAAATTGTAATAAAATAAACTCATTTCTCGAAACTTCTCAAAAATATCACATAATAACAGTACATCACATTTTAAATAAAGGTCTGTGTACTCTCCTAAATTTTTTATTTCAAAAGTTTGCCATATGTTTAAAGCATGCTGATAATCTTCAGTTGAAATATTTTCTCCCGTTAGTTTATTGAAAAATTTTGACTTTTCAGGCAGCTGGGTTTCATCATATTTTTCCCATCTGTCTACATAGTCATAACAATATACACCTTTTCTACATGTTAAATTAAATAAACGATCATGATTAAAAAACAAGCGCATGTGTTGAAAATCATCTGCGTGTAACGTTTTTACCAATTTATCTAAACTGGTGCTTAAAAAGTTAAAAGAATCAATAAATTTTAATTGCGCTGTAGTTTTATTATCAATAGGTATGATTTTTGTAAAGGATATGTACTTTTCTTTTGATTTAGGAATTAAAGTAATTTTGCCAATTATATCCGACAGCTCTTTTATAAATAAATGGCAATCATATCCAGATAAATTGTGAAAAATTATAGGTATGTATTGACACTGTTTCAAATTCAAATTACAAGCGTTGTGTGCAGCACCTCTATATTTACCGGTGAAATGATCATGATCTTTAACTTTTTTATCAGTTTGTGTAAACTTGGTTTTACATATGTGACATAACTCAGCTATTTTGAATGAATTTAACTCATCAGAAGTAAGAGGCATCATTGACTGTTTATTTTGCAAAATTTTATACAGCCTTTTTACATCATTTGTAATGGTTTCAACAAATTTTTGCGCGCACTTTGGGCCTCTATAACTAACAAAATTATTTAATTCAGGTTTAGAGTTGCAACAAATATAATAAGCATACGATGATGCTTGATGTGCCTGCACAGATTCAGTAAAAAGCGATTTATTTTTGTCTGAGTAATTGCAAAGCAAACTTTCAAAATCTCCGTATATTACAATTGGAATTCTTTGCGTTCTCTCAAAGTTTGAAAATTGTAATTTGCTATGTTCATCAGGCAAAACTGTTTTTATTTTGCTGCAGTTGTGATTTAATAATTTATCTTCATCATTATGATACAAAAAACACTCATCACATAAAAATAGTTTAGATTTATGTTTGGTTAATTGTCGATGCACAAGACGACCAAAATTTTTTATTAAACAAAAATGGGCTTTATCGCCTTTAGTTATGTACAACAAATTGACATGTATAAGCTTTCGCTCACGTGTCAAATATAATGGGCCTGTTACATGATTACTAGCTTCAAGACCATATACATTTACACTTATAGAAGGATTATTTTTCTCAAAGATTTTAATATCATCAAAACTTGGTGGAAAAGACATATCATTTATGTTTAAAAGAAACGTATAGTGTGGGTACGATTGCAATCTATTAGCATTAATTTTTTTAGGAAACATGTGGGCAATAATACACCACAAAAAACAATGATTGTCATTGTTACGTATATTCAAACATGACTTTGTGTTTTTTATAACAGTAGGCAATTCTAAGTAAGTGCCAGCTCTCAAAGGATTGTATTTGTTTATGTTTATTTCCAAATGGCTTATAAAATTAATAGTCCACCCAGATTCACCAAGTTCAAATTCTAAACATTTAGATATTAATTTTTGAGAGCATTGAAAATAGATATCAGAAATATTTGTATTCGGAACTGCTATCATATATTTGGTGTTGAAAGATTTCATAGAGCTTTCATTATTTTTTGGCAAAATGTATGAGGCAAATAATTCAAAATTGACTTTAATTGCTTTATGTTTTTGAATCATAAGATTGATAATTTTACATACAGATTTTGAAACTTGATTTAAAAATATTTCTGGAGTAATTGTTATGTCACTGGGTATAATTGGATTCACTTTGTAACTTATGATTCTATTCTTAAAGGCAGTAGCAATAACTTGAATATTATCGAATTCGGAGCAGAGCAATACATTAGATTTATGAATATTTGTTCTACTATGTGCTGATAATTTTGAAACATAAATATTACAGTCTTTACAAAAAAACATGTTCATTAACAATTGGCTAATACTAATTTTATAATTTCTCAGGTTTTATTTATATATAATATATATATGTATATAATATCAGATTTTAATTTTAGAATTTCTTATTTCGGGTTTTTATATTTCTCAGTTTTAATTTCTTATTTCAGGTTTTTAAATTTCTCAGTTTTAATTTCTTATTTCAGGTTTTTAAATTTCTCAGTTTTAATTACTTATTTTCGGTTTTTTAATTTCTTAGTTTGAACCTCTGAAAATTTTCTTAGTTTGAACCTCTGAAAAAGTACATGTGTATAAAATATAAAATAATTATTAATTTAAAATTTGCAATACAAAATGCATAAAATGAGAGTTAAAAATACAGGCAAAACAATAACTAATATGAATAAGGTAATTATTATGTATTTTATAATAATATAAGCTTAAAATAATTATAAGCAGATATAAATATTTATATAGAAATGTATATATTTGCACGTGAATGTATATAAATATAAAAATACTTATTGATGTTGTTGTAATGTATATTGTTATAGAAAACTTTGTTTAAATAATATTCTCACAATTTTTTTATAAAGACTGTATATGTTTCCATAAATGAGATTAAACAAACTTATAATTAAAAAGATTAAACAGATTTATATTTGCAAATTAAAAAAAAAACTTACGCAAAAAGAGCGCATAAGTAGTACCTATAGACAGGGTTTGAAAAGTAAACAATTGTTTTTTAATGTTAAATCTAAGAAGGTTTACTGTATAGAACAGGCTGAATATCTTTAAATTCAGCCCTTCCAGTATTTACAAGGTGTGTTAAAGCCTTCCACACAGCATTATCTTTATCAGTTGATAATTTTAAAGTTACAAAAGAATGTTTCCAACGCTCGTTTGGAGCAAGTTTTTCCACTTCGTCAGTATTATAAACACGCAATTCAAAATAATACTTTCCTACCCTTCCTGGATCTGACTGGAAGGTGTGGCCAGTAGCTACTCGCTGAGTGAAGCAGCTCTTTAGGGTAGCAGCACGAATCAACGGTCGAGACGATTCATCCTGAAATACATAAAAATAACCAGTTTTAATTAAAACAATAAAGCGCGAATTTTTTTTATCTACGTTGTTTAATCTATTACTACTTTAATTATAGATAATCTATTAGAAAGTTCATATAAACTCTTATGTCCACAAACAAGTATAATTTTAATGGATAAAATCACCCACTAAAACACTAAATAATATGTTCATGAATGTTTAATCAATGAAATGATTAACACGTTTGAAAAAATACCTTACCTCAGAATCTGAAGCGGTGATATTCCGCTTTCTTTTTGGAGCTGATGTTGCAACAATTTGCTGTCCGTCGCTATCAGACTCTGTTTCTGAAGCGAATGGGTTTTTAGAAAGCAAAGCCTTCTTTTTTTGAGACACTTTTTTGTCTCTCTTCACAGCTTTTTTTTTCGAGCTGCCGCTTATTTTTTCTTTAGTTGCTCGAGATATTGGAGGGGTGGAGTCGTCTTCTTCAACCCAAAAAGGATTATTCGTCGACTGAGCCCTGAAGACATAATTAAAATGCTATAAATATTTTTGTTATACCAACATTACTAACAACATGAAACAATAAACATGTTTCGAATATCGAATAGGGAATAATATTTTAACAGTCTAAAAAAAATTGCTTTAAATTACTTAGAAATCGACCTAAGGTCTTGTATTAATTGCTTGTTATACCAATCAAATCAAAATAAGTTAACCTCTATGCGCGTGTGTGCCAAATTTCATGAAAATCGGTTCAGCAGTTTTTGCGTGAAGGAGTAACAGACGAACAAACTTTCGCATTTATAATATTAGTAGGAATAATTAATAATATGAAACTAAAAATACAGCGCCAGTACATAATTTAAATAAAATAAAATACTCACATACTTTTTCTGCAACACACCCAACAAAAAAATAATCACGATACCACAGTGAAATGCTTTTCAGCACAACGATGACAAAATGTGAGGAATAATCTCAGATGCTTATTTTTGTAGACCTAAATTTTAAAGCCGTAGTCATAATGTTACTTTCCACAAATAATTACTTGAAAAATATAATTCAAACTATATTTGTTAATAGAATTTCATCTCTATTACCGGAGTACTTAAAGTAGATTTTATTTTAATCATTTCTCGTAATGAAATCGCGCTGTGAATGCTTCCGAATACTCTCGTTAAGGAAAGTGCTCTCACAGCATTTTTTCCTTATTCGAGTTTTTAATGCAACTGGAGACGAAAATCTTAAAAGGAATGATATGTCAAATAGCTTTGGTGGAATAGAAACAAACATATGCGAAAACCAATAAAATGAGATCTCCGCTAGTTATTTGCTATGTATGCAGAAATGCTGGCTTATTCTGTAAAGTCTCAAGTCGTAAAGGTTGCGTTAGATATAGCTATCCTGCTCATTTTAATGTTAATAGAAAGAGATGTCAATGGATTTCAAAGTGATATTCCCTTATGCAACTCTTATTTGATATTACAGAATTAGGGTGCGTGAATAGGTATTGAACTTTGGTAAATGAAACAAACAATTTTAGTTTTTAAATATATTAATAATAAATCTTCTTTGTATTAAAATAAAAATATCATAACACATTATTTCTAATATGTTTGAAAATTCAACTAGAAAACTAAAGAAAAACTATTACAAGATTTTTTTTTATTTTTTTTTTTGCATTTTCCTCCCATCATATCTCAATTTTATACAATTTGGACATTTTGTTTGAATGTGTCATAAGTGAATGAATGTGTCATGTGAACTCTATAAAAATAGGGTCAAATCTAACAATCTTCAAAGCGATCCAGTATTTTGTCACATGTTTGACGACACGTTTGGCGCGTTGATTAAGAACTCTACTCGCATCATCACAATGTAAATATTAGTTCATAAGTACTAAATGCACCGAGTGTCGCGGGTTCGATTCCCGCACGGAACAAAATAAGTATTTGTTCCGGTCTGGATTTTTATACACTTTTCTCATTTTTTTTCTCATTTTTTTAAATATGTGCTCCGTAAGAATTAGATAGGGTTCCTTCTGCTGTCAATTGCAAAATTGAAAATCGTTAGACCAAACAATAACATACATAATTATGCAAGTAAATTGTTGAACTAATCCCGTTGCTCTCAAACGATATTGGTAAAAAAAAAATATTGAGGGGAAATGTCATCGAATTAAAATAAATTTCTAAATAAAGCGTACCCGTATCTAAGCACCGATGACATTAACTTACGCGGCTGTTAATATGTATTGAACGTTGTAGTGCGCTCCACATGTCGAACGATGCGACAAGCAGATGATGTCATTACACGTTATCCGCTGCCCGCTTATCTGCTTTGATGCGTCTAATAGTGGACATATACACTACGAGAAATCGTAACGATCAGACTGTACAGTTCGAACGGTACCTATAAATCGCTACATGTATGTTATAAAACTGTACAGTTTCGGTCGATTTTTTTAAGACTGTGCAGTCGAGCGGAACAGTATGAAAATTTCAATTGATTAAACGGAATCGGACGAACAAGCCAGGTGTAAAGTAAGAGTAGCGCTAGCGATGCATGGCATCGGTCGGAATTCATCCAGAAAACAGGTCAGATCAGAATATCAGTAGGATATAATTGGGGGTTTTTGCATCACGCAGCTCGAGCGCGGCGAGAGCAAGTGATGCAGAACCCCCAATTATACCCTACTGTTGCCTATCGCTGCACTAGAGTTAATTAGGTACGAGGTTAACTGTTACAATAATTAAATTTAATTGTAATGAAATGTAGGCGTTTATTTAACCACTGCCACTGATTGTTCAAAGTTGCTTAATGAAATGACCTTTCCAAGTAATGTTTATAGAGCCTGTGGGTTGGGGAATCAAATTATGGACGCTTCGTGGATAATTTGATTATTAAATTGAAACGGACTAATGATTTAAAATTGGAAAACTTGTGAGCAATAAAGTCAATGCGTTGAGTGTTGCCTAACTGCTTAAGACTCGTCTTAACGTTATGACACCGATGACGTCCTTGCTTTGACGTGTTGCTGTATTGACACTTCGATAAGCAGTTGTTCATCCAAAACTATCACATATTCTAAGTATTTAGGTAGCATCTTAGACATCGTCAAAGATTAGGTATATCAGAAATTAATTTATAAAAAAAACCCAATGTGTACATTAGGTACAATCATAACTAAGACTACCTTCTGCCCGCGACTTCGTTCACGTTGTATTTTCCACCCGCATTTAGTTGAGGCCACCAGCAGTCGCTCCATGTAAAATACTGGTATTCAGCTGCATCCGGTTAGAATGGAAGCCGACCCCAACATAATTGAGAAAAGGCTAGACAGATGATGATTTAGTTGAGACCTTGGTTATTGTTCCGCAGCCGTGGGTCGTAGCGTGTTACAACAAAAAAAGTACAGTCAGCAACAAAAGTCGATTAACAATGTTGCTTTTTTATATCATTTAAACAGACACTAAACACATAATGTACTGGCTTTCAGAATTTCAGGCAATAGCTAAGGGTTTATTTTATTTTAATTTTATATTCATGCGTTTTACTTTTAATATTGTCCTAATAATTAGGATTTAAAAATCATAAATGTTAATCGACTTTTGTTGCTGACTGTACAAAGGCGGACTTAATGCCTTAGGCATTCTCTACCAGTCAACCGAAGGTGCTGAAGAGAAAACAGAAGGCATTATTCCTCATGAATCTGGCTATCATATACGTCCATTTTTTTCCAATCTGACTACATTTAAACAAACAGAAAACTCTTTAACTTTATAATATTAGTATAGATTGCGATTTTGATCGTCACTGTAACTTTACACTTGCCAATAAAACCCATCATGCCTTACCACTTAAATCATGTATTCACTTTTCCACTCACATGTACATACATGGTGTGAATTTAACGCAGCGTACAGTCACGTCCAGTGTATCTAAACACCCGCTGAGAACGACACATCGGCGCCTGGCATAGGGATTTTCACGCCCATACATCGGGGTTAACGGCCTTTGCCCTTAAAACACAACATAATAATATTAACATTGAAAAGTGATTGTGTCTCGATAACGGGATTTGTTTTGGTCTGTTTCTTGTTCTTACAATTGAATTTATAAATATTGCGTGTCTTGTCTCTTTCATTCGGGATTACTGTTTGAGTGACGAAAACATTTTTTCTTTTATTTTAAAACTGTTTACTTATGTAATTAAGTACCATTTTTTATTTTCTTGTCTCATAAAAGGAGAATGGGCGAACACGAATGGATAAAACTTTTCTTGATGCTAACACGACTTTTGTCCAATTATGACTAACAATTCTTCGTGTTCTTTCGGTGTTAAAGACCTGTAGCCGCTTGTTTGGGCATCGAAATATAGGAATTATCTTTGTCCCCAATTGCTAAAAGTGGACATGTTTTTGAATCGAAGTTCCTTATCGCGGCTTGCGGTAGAAGTAACTGGCAGAATCGTCACGTAAGGGAAAAGCGTTAAATGCCTTCTCAAAGCGAACTTCCCTTTCTTTCTTTTTGTTTCTTTCTATTATATACGGGTATCACAATTTTTCTGAAGAAATTTTTTGTATTTTCTTCTCCTGTCGTGATTTGAGCTCCAACATTTAGCATTTAAATGCTTTTTTATATAAACTTTACCAACCAATTTCGTAATTCGAATTCTGGTTTTCCGGGCTCATGCTCATGGAAGACCCAATGAACATTCCATTTGATGTATTAAATATGTGATGTTTATTTTATTCATTGATCACATTAGTCGTTCTCGAATCGTCAATCTTTTAGGAACGATCGAAATTAACAATATTTACAGACTTAGTTATAACAAAAAACAAAAAGAAACTCAAACTAAATGACATCAAAAAATTCATCCGCATCGTCGTCAACTGGAAATATTCCCAAAAGACTGGCCGCACTGCCACTTTGGATGGCAAGGCTTAGCTTCTGGCCAAGGTCACGGCAAGTGTCAATCAACCGTTTGGACAACTCCTTTAAAAGGCCATGGGCAATTTGATTTCAGTCTTATTCTGTCGAAAATGCCCCTAATTTTCCAATAGATTTTAATCGTTTTTGATTGGTGGAATTGGTATTTTGGATATATATAACGCTTAAAGGTACGAGAGCAACAATACACTTGGGATGTATGATTGTGAAACAGACTTGCAAAACTTGTCAAAGGTAGCAGTGCCCTTACCAAAGTCTAGACGACGCTGTTAGTCTTTCTTGAACTTAGGTATCTAAATACCCTGGGATAGATCTTAAACGTCAAAGTTGCCGATATCATTCAGTATTTTTGTTCCTCGCGACGTTTTCGAAAGGAACATTTTAAAAGTAAAATTGAAGAAAAGAAATGTAGGTAATGTATGCTAAGATAGAGCTGCATTGCTTAAATTAATCGGTCGGATTGGATAAAACTTCTATAAGACAGAAACTGGGTTTGTGTAGTTGGGATGCCAAATAATATGATACGGTGGAGTTCTATCAACTGTCATAAATGTAGCTACTAGCTTCTACCCGCGACTTCGCGTAATGTCGGGCCCCCGTTTAATCCCCTTAGGGGGTGAATTTTGTAAAATCCTTTCTTAGCGGACGTTCACAAACTGTAAACTACCTCCCTGCCTTTCATCTTTATATGTCAAGCGGTTTTCGATATTTCGGGATGAGTGACTGTAGGTATGACCTTTCGCTTTTATATATTTAGATTATTGTCGTTCAAGAAGTGCTTATTATATATAATTTAGAAAAAATAAGAAATCCTTTCTACTTTCGATACTTCTGTACCAAGCAAAATGTAGGTATGTAGTATTTTTTCTTGCTGTTTGGTACAAAAAAAAACAATATTTTATTTCACAATAGCAATGAACTCACAGTCTGATCCATTTTATCTCCCTAGAGACAAGCTCGACATGAAGAATTTATGAGCTCATTATAAAAATATGGACTAACTTATTAGTTGTAGTAAATTCTTATAACGTCACTTTCGTCAGGGGCTTTAAAATTCCGACCACTAAAGTGACTGGCAATTAATGTAGGTTAATTTTTGTATTTTTAAAATTATCCTTTAAAATATACATAAAAACCAGTCGTCACACTTGAACTTAAGTGTGTAAGGTACCTGTTGTAACTGATACTTGAAAAAGGGCCCAGTATAATATTGTAGCTAGCAAGATTTAATAACTACATATTTGTTTCATATATTTTTAAAAAATCAGCCAAGCTAAAATGATGTATGTGGTGACTCCGGGATCTTAGACCATATGAAATTGCGTTTGGTAAACATGATTGAGGTTTCAAGCCGTGTAGCAAACTATAGAAGCTGTTAGGTAGAACGACTGACGTACTTCAAGGGAGTATAGTACTGATGTAAATGAACAACTTTTAATAAGTAACCAACCTTGAAATCACAAAAAAATACACACACAGCAGTTCAATACAATTTATGTTTCCATAATTCAACCTAATGTTGGGAACAGCTGATTTTAAAATTACGATTTTTAGATTGGTTCCTTCTTAAAAGTTGTTCATATTCTTAAGTACCATACCCCCTGAAATACATCACCCCTTATACCTAAAACCTAGTATAGCCTTTAAAAAATAAGTCAACTTCACAAAATAGCACTACTCAAATGGTAATTAAAAACAATTAACTGTAGCTGTATCACAGCATTGTTTACTCCCTAAAGCGACCTCATCAAGGCATTTGTAAATGTCTAGTAATCACGTTTGTTTACACAAACAAATTGAGTCATAGAGCTCCCTGGGTGTTAATTTTCATCAGCCGCCTGATCGCCCTTTGCCCTTTGTTATTAGGGATATTACGAACACCCTTGTTATTATTACCCTTATCGTAACACGTAAATAGGTATTACGGTGTTACTGTTTAGAGGTTTACAGGGGTTTTTGAGGAGGGGGGAGGAGTACTGCTAGTGATAGTTTACTTGGTCAGAGCTAAGTGATATTGATGATACTATTGTGATGCTTGTGTGAGTGACATCTTGATTCTTAGCGGTAATTGAGACAGTTGGTTTTAAAAATTTAACTAGCTTCCGCCCGCGCATTCGTCCGTGTCAATGTTGATTTATCATTAAGTATTTTGGCATTACTTTTAATGCCAAAATAAATAATGATAAATCAACTATATAATATTCCAGTGCCGGATAAAGACCTCTGCGTTTATCCTGCAGTGGAATAATAATAGAATATGTATTATTATTTCTATAATTTTGGAAAATCCACTTCCACTGGAATAACCGTACATTTTTAAGGTATTTTGGGATGAAAATACTACTAAGCTACTAAGCTAAGCTGGGGCGCGTCGCTAGTTATTATATAAATAAAGAATGGCACAATATCACATAACTGTGAAAAATAATACCTTTGAATGCAGTCAGTTAATTTGACGAGTTTATGAATGAACGCTGGAATTTCATTTTGTGAAACACAAAGCTCACGAATCGCTGCAATTCCATTCGTTATTTATTTTTATTACTTACTAGCTTCTGCTTTTGACTTCGTCCGCCCATCTCCTGTCATACACTCATATTATTAATCGATAAAATATTTGATGATTTCCACTAACTTTTATAAACGATCGCCATCTAATCTCAGTCTCAATTGGTCAACAATGCTTCTAATTTAGGTACATACCTACATTTTTTGACGTTGATTGTCACTGTGATGAGAGTGCGACTAGATTTTGGTTTTTGAATTGGCCAGATTATAGGATATGTTTAGGATCGAGTATGGCCATAATTCATGACGTCTATAAAATTATTTTAAAGTATGTATAAAATTATAAAAAAGAAAGGAGGAACCTTATACGGCATCAACAAATTATAAAATTAAAATTATTTCTCATAATTTACGTCAGGATTGAGGAGTCATCAGGATCACCTGCGCCGAGTTATTATTGTTTTTGTAGTAGTACTTAAGTACCTATCAATACTATTTAAATTAAGAAGTCAATAGGGCACAATTTAAAATATCAAAGAGGTTCTATCGATTTCCCGGAGGAATTAAAAAAAAGAATATAATTGGGTGCTTGATATCTCTAACCAATGATTCTAAAGCTTTAGGGTTCTCTTTTTAAAAAAGTCCTTTATATCAGCAACCCGCTTAATTCAATTCAATTAAATGTAAAAATAGTTTTTTAGTTGCTTTGAAATTAATAAATAGTTAGTCCATTGAATTGGAGACAAAATTACGTCACAATTTACAAAACCCTCGTTGGAATCGCATTTCAACAGCTCATAAAAAGTATGTTAATTGATTGCTGTTGACCACATAAGTTGATCGGAACTTATTACGTGCCGAAAGATTACCTAGGTTCGTGTTGGGTTTGCTGAAACATGAAATTGGCCTCTAGAGGCCTCAAAAATAGTTTCACAAACAGAAAGTGTGTATACTCATGTAATATTTCCCTTTCTCAAGTTTCTTGTCACACTGTCAACTTGTGTCATTCAAACAAGCTTAACAGGCTTTAAGTGTAAGGACACATTATACACGCACTTAGTAAGGACAATAATAGTGTACGTACTAATATCGTCGGGTACTTACGTGAACATCCATACTAATATTATAAATGCGAAAGTAACTCTGTCTGTCTGACTTTTACGACTAAACCACTGAACCGCTTTTGATCAAAATTTCGTACAGGGTAAGTTTGAACCAGGCAGCGCAGGACCGGCCATTGTGGTTATCTTTAGGGAAGGCCTTTGTCCAGCAGTGGACATCGTTCGGCTGATATGATGATGATAAAGTTTGAATCCCAACAAATGACATAGACTACTTTTTATTCGACTTCGACTTCGTCTGCGATAATCGGCTATCGCGGACGAAGTCGCGGGGCAAAAGCTAGCATAATATAATCCCTACCGAATTTTCGTTACGGCAGTCAATCTCAATGGAGACATCAGATCACCAACTTCGAACTCCGGGCTGCTATTAAGAAATTCATAATAGAAAAACCTAATAACACTTTTTGCCCGACCTGGGAATCGAACCCCACACATGCGATCACGAGATCAAATGGAAAATAAACACATAAAATAAATGTCGTATGTGTGGCTCGCCCCTTAGTACATGGGACTTAAACATAACTGGCAAAATGTGGGTGTACTAATGGGTACACCTCTGCCCAACCCTTCGGGGATTACAGGCGAGATGTTATGTATGTATTACATAAACTGTACACAAAGACGAGGACGCCCAGAATATTAAACAATGTCTCATAAATGTTTGTACATTTTGTCATTACAATTGTTCTATTCATATCCCTTTTAAGGTTCTAGAGGACTAACAATTGGCCATAATCTGTAGGTACTCATAACTCACACGTTTAATTTATGTTTCATAACGGGTGTTAAAGGTACCCCCCCTTTTATGCATGAGGTTGAGGGTTCGATACAGGGCAAGTACCAATGTGACTTTTTCAAATTCAAATTCAAATTCATTTATTCATTTTGTGAACATAGGGTAAAAAATATACAGATGTTTATAAAAATATAGTGATCCATACTATGTCCCGCCAGAAGGCATACAAAATAGTGTGGAATATTAAATTTTAATGTCAATATTTAACAAAATAAAACCAAAAAATTCATACTTATATGTTCTTTCTAAGTTTTGGCAATGTCACTGACATCGATGAAGGAAAAATATCATGAGGTATCTTGGACTTGTAATTAATATAATGTCTAAAATCGCTAATTCGCTTAGAGAAAGTATTGTGATTAATGGTTCTGCTTCTATGAGAAGTAGGTGTCTGTAAGTGGTCTTGTATGAGAAGAAGCTTTTGCCTTGCAGTGATACAATATTGGGCTGATATTATTTATTATTTTATTTTAACGAGATTATAAAGACAACTTCTTTGTACAGAATGTCTAGAATTTGCCACTCAAAAAGCCGGATTCTAGGCCAACTATGAAGATTACATATCTAAGTTCATCTATTAACTACAACCAGTGCGTTAATAGATGAGTAAAATAAGTTTTATAGTCCATCTTCCTTCAGAAGATGTTATTATCTGGTGATGATAACAAATATTCAATAGTAAACTTTTGTAGGGACCATTCATTTAATTAATTTATTTGTTAATTAAATAATAATAATTTACTGTTCAACATAGCACTTTCCTATCACACGAAATCCAATTTAACTAACCTCCTCCTCTTCGTCGGTTAAAAATAAAACCAGAAAGTAAACAATCTGCTTTTACGTTTCCAAACGTATTAGTTAATTTATAACTCATGAAAATCATTTGACACTTCACAATAACATGACTTTCAAAGTAAATAATGTTCTCTCTTTCAGTAACGTATTCGAAATACATTACATAAAGTGCAAGCTAATCTCGACCTTGTAGCCCAGGATTTAAGATTTTTTAGATGAAGCTGGGACAATTCGTTACTGCGCGACTTAGGGCTAGTACTTACGTTCGGGTCGTTTAATTTTCTACGCCTATAAGCTTGTGGGACGAACGTCTTCCGAGTACCTAGCTTACGTATGGTTAATTATGTTTTACGTCCGGCATACACGACTTCGCCTATGCATTTGAATTAAGTTTAACAAGATCCACTTTGATATACAGGCTGAGTGTTAATTCATTGCGCTTTTTTCCAGGGGTAAAAGTACTCATGAATATGATTAATTTTTCCATGGGGCCAACTGCGAAATATGGAAAAAACCACGAACGGTTTTGTACCACCGTACAATATTTATTACACGTTTCTTGTATACCTCCTTTAGTTTTACGTTTATTTTATTTATAGTGGCAAATATACACACTGAACAATGTCAGGTGTCCATAGTAACTTAGGCTCAATAAAAAAATTTTATGGACAGTAAAAATTCTCACGTTTTTTTGTGTAGTTTAATGTCGGAAGCTTATCTGTGTTTTCCACTTTTACATTGAACTTCTCAAAAAGAAATTATTCAGACATTGTAAATTGGAGGTTATTTATTTCTACGGAGTAAATTAAACAAAAAATATACAGTAATTAAACTTTAATTCGTTTTAATTCATTAAATCATTATCAATTTCGTTATAATCAATTAACAAGTCATCGGCCAGGTCGCGCGGCCCGGCCGCAGGGGTTGCGACTTGCAACGCGGCCAAAACCACGGCTACGATCGTCAGTTGCACATACAGCGCGCTTCAAAATGGACGTTGAAGAAATACCTAGCAGTGCTTTTGTATCTTATAAGTAAGAAGCGAAAAAAGAACACCTATAATAAGCAAACCATGTATGTACTTATATATTGTCTACACATGTTTTTGCAAATAAATGATTTTTTTTTTGCAAAATCTTCACAGGACATGTCCCACAACGCCCTCCTTGTCTCAATCTCGGTTATAAATCTTTCCGTTTTGGAAGACATCGCGATGATCACAAATCACGCTGTAGTTCCACAATACGTGCGGCCGCCGCGGCTAGTGCGCGCACACTGGTGATTTAACTACAATGCAATTGATCTCAGTAGCCGCAGCGACCAGCAACCGAACACGGGCCGCAAATGCGTCGCTTCGATCTCGCTGGCCGCTGCGGCCTGGTGTGGCCGCTGGCCGCGTGCGGCCAGGTGCGCGCGCTCTGTGGCGATTTCATAATATTAAGGTATAATATATCTCGATGGCCGCCGCGACCTGGCCGCTGCGGCCTAGCCGCTAGTGCGCTATTGCTCTTATAAGAATCGTACTTTACCTCAGAAAGTGAAGTCCATTGCTGTAACAATGAACGGATATCATCAGATTCAACTAAATGCCGTTTCATCCGAAACACATTTATACCACAATTAATACAACGTAGTTGATGGGACATTGTCACAAAATGTGTGATATTTGAGAAAAAAACAACCGTACTCATAGAAAAACACTAGCAACAACACAAACAAGATGTTTGACATTGACTAACAGTCAGACAGACACGACAGACAGACAGAACCTAACAGGGTTGCCATTACATTACGATTAAGTTATCGAGCACTGCTGCCCTACCATGAACTCTTATTGCGATCCAAAAAACTGAATTGTTCTTCAAATAAGTCAATATAACGCATCAATTTATGTCATTTATTGACGTATTTTCTCTTATTGCGATCCAAAAACTGAACTGTTCTTCAAATACGTCAATATAACGCATAAATTGATGCGTTATATTGACTTATTTGAAGAACAATTCAGTTTTTTGGATCGCAATAAGAGTTCATGGTAGGGCAGCAGGTCATGAAAATCGATTTCTTGAGTTTTTATATTCTATAAAAATACTAAATGTATTTAAAATAAACACGATGAACGTATTATTTAGGTAAAAAATAATATTAAGAGACAATTGTGAGGTGGTAAATAAAAAATAAAGAGTAAATCGGTTTAATTATTTAGAATAATCGATTAGTGGCAGAACAAGTTACTACCTAAACGTTTTTATTTATAAAAAAAACCTGGAACAGGATGGACCAAATGATTTACGATTATTTTTATGATTTATTTTTGGAAAAGTTCTAGAAAATAAACAAATGTTTTTTAAGAAGTTAGAATTTTACATTTAAATTGTTGTAGGTAAAAACTTTGTGTCCGTGTGAACTTAGTTTTAAAAGTTGTGTAGGCCGAAACCTGACATTGTTCTTTCAACTCTGTACCTATAACGGTTCATAAAATACAGCCGACAGCAGATGGACAACGGAGGCTTAGTATTAGCCATATTTTATTCTATGGAATAGCTTTTTACATAGTTCGTACTTCTCTGTAAGATGCTTGGTAAATTGAAAATCAGCTGGAAATAAAAATTTCTTGCAGCATGTCAAAGAAGAAAAAATTGTCATAACGCATTATTCTCTATGAGGTCTTTTTACTAAACTTTTCTTTGAAAGCCCAACACCCGGAAGGATTTATACAAAAGTCCACCAATTCTTCTATTTCCCTTATCGATGTAAACTACGCTACTGATTAAATCAGCTAAAGATGTGCAATCATACCTAGGAGTATATTTTAATTAACAAAAACAAAAAATCCATACGCTGAATTTAATCAAGGCTAGCAGAAGAGTATAATGAAAATATCATAGAAGTCTATTCTAAATGTTTCGTGTGAGAGGTTTCACAGAATTTCGCACAACAAAAATAAACATTCTCGCAATAAAAACAGATTCAATGTGGATTGAAGATATTGTTTGAATCTTATGTACATTTATTCCAATATTAACTCCAGACTGCACACAAGAGAAAATCGTTTTCAATAATAATGTGAAAATGTAAACATTTGTTCTCAGTTTCTAGGAATCTAGAAGCAGCCTGTTTCAGCTAGCGCTACGACTTAAGATGCTAAATTGAGAGAAAAATAACATAATAGTTTAAAAAACTAAAAAACACGCTTTTAGCACGCACTAATTTTTTTCGTATCCCATTCAGCAAACCCTTTCATTTAATACCCATATCATGGGGATGCATTTCAAGTAGCCAATCCGCCATCTTGGATATCCGCCATGTTGGATTTAAGTCACGTGACTATTTTTTTCGTATTCCTGACAGCAAACCCTTTCATTTGATACCCATATCATGGGGGTGGATTTCAAACAGCTAGTCCGCCATCTTGGGGAGGCCGCCATATTGGATTTGTAATGACGTTTCTTAGCTAGTCATGTATTGTCATCAGAACTTGGAGCGTGTGCAAAATTTCATCCTAATCGAAGACCGGGAAGTGGGTTGTGTGCTGTTACAACTTTTACGTGACATTAAGAAAATTATGTGTTCGACTTTTGAATTTGAAATTATTGTTTTTCTTTATAATGCCTACACTTCATAAAGTTGCTAACATGTGCCGTCGTGTTGGATATGTATATTATTATAACTTAGTGACAAAGACGAGAAATTCAAATTAGTGTAGTAATATTAAGTTTGAAAGTCATTTTATTCAAGTTCTGTTAAGGGCTTCTGTGGGTGTAGGATAAATAAGGATAAAAGGAAGGTATTCTGTAATTATGTAACAGATGCCTAGTTGATAACTCCGTCAACCAAGTTTGTGAAATTATGGTATTTATCTAAGTGTCTGTTTAGATGGTTCAACCGAAAGTTTGAAACCCTTATTGAAAGGGTAAATGAAAGTCTAAAATAGAGCCTCACTCAACTAATATAAATGTCGATGAATATCAACACTATTGTTCTACTTAATATGATGTGTGTATATGTCAATCATGTCGCAACGGCTGAACGAATTTGGATTCGAATACGGATAGAACCATGACCTAGATTAAAACATAGGATACTTTGCATCTCGGTATTTAGTTCCCGTGGGATAAATTCCGAGCTTCTCGCAGGAAAAACCGCTGGCAAAACCTAGTACTCCATTAAATTGATTCAGCACTTCTAAATTCAAAATTATTCCTAAGTAATATTAAATAGAAACAAAAATCTTTTATTAAAAAGTGATGTTAAAAACTCGTCGAAATGTCGCAAAACATTTAAAAGCGAAGATACAGTTTTTGACAGTTTGTAAAAACTTTGTAAAAGTATCTGATTCACCCACTTGAGAAGCATTCGAGATTTAAATGAGTTGGTAACTGTTGGAAGTTGGGAATAATAAACTATTTTGACAGTTCAGACTACTTGAGGGTTTAGTATTATCTACTCACTAAAGGTGATCTATTAATAGGTACCATTGTTATCTGGAGCGGGCAGAGGTCTCGTTGAAAGGGACATTGCGATGCCAACTGTTGCCCAGGGTTTAGTTCACGGTTCTAGACCCTTCAGTGGTAACATTTTTAAAGGGTTTAAAAAGAAATCAGCTGTCTCATACAAAAGCGCAACACCTACACGGAAAAGTGTATGAAAGAGCTGTTTTTTTAAAAATAACTAATGAAAAGTGTTAATCCTGGAGGTTTTAGAATTACAAACTGAGTACATGGTAAAAGTTTCCGTCATATTGTCCCTTCCACCGTGACCTCTGCCCGCTCCCAGGAAATTGTATATATCTATTAATAAAGCACCTTTAGTGTATTTTAACTTGACTCGACATCCATTCCATATTACCTTCTTTTTAAGTTTTTTTTTATTTAGGATCTCCAACAAAAGATATATACAAATAATGACATACAAATTACTAGATTGTACTTCTTCACTCAGGCATAGGAGAACATAGCATGTACTTCAATATAGTGCTCAAAAATTATAATTTTAAATATTCTGAAGTGTTAAACGAGTTTTGTCGCTGACCGTACCTAATGATTCTCGTGGAGCCTTTTCTAATAAAACAAAAACATTTCACCTAAATTAAAATTAAAATCCAATCAGGCTCAGTTTATAATCAAATTCAGTTGTTTGTCAGCGTCACGTTTCGATCAAGTTGATTGATTCACGACCACGTAACCAATGCGTCGGTACAGATGACGCCTATTTATAGTCCAGTCACATTTTGTTCAGAGAATTAATTATTTTCGCCAACAGAGAATCAGTTTTAATTTGAAAACGCTTTTACATACATTAATTTGATCTATCAGTATATTAAATGATGGAGGATGATAACAAATTGGCGACACGGCAACACAGTGGCTGAGTGATAGGCTGCGTGTCGCGGGTTCGATTCTGTCACGGAACAAATATTTGCAGTTGTTGAGGGTCTGATTGCTTGTGTATGTGAGTCTATATTTGTAAAGGCAACTTTCGATACAGGTGAAATTCTCAAAGTGATGCAAGGGTTAAAAAATATCTTGCCAAGGACTGGCTTATCTCGATTTACAGGTACTATAATGGATACCGTGGCCCCGGAACGTAAAGGGCAACAGAAGGAACAGGGTGGTTTTTTAGACAGTAAAAGTCTGACAGTACCTTGCGCCCCACCCAGGGCGGAAGGAATCATTTGATGATTTTTACAACCTCAAAAAAAAAAAACACGTACTAAAATACACAGTTAAAGGTGTGTATTATTTGTAACCTGCTACATAGTAAAACAGTATCCATCACCGTTATTTGTTTCCTGGTACGTGCGCGACGTCTCAAACAGACGACAGGCATATTTTTCTCTTTTACCAAAACCGCTTTGAATAAAAATGTAGGTAACAAACAATATCTTACGTTAGTACTATACTTTGCTTTCAACTAAGATTGATCATTCATCGATAACAATACAAATCACATTGCACTGCCCATCTCATTTAGTAATATTGAGCATGTAAAAATCCATGAATCTAAATAATATAAATAAAAGCGAAAGGTCACATATTCCCTCATTCATCACGAAATATCGAAAACCGCTTGACGTATAAAGAAAAAATTTGGCAGGGAGATAGTTTATAGTTAGTAGACGTCCGCTAAGAAAGAATTTTCCAAAATTCATCCCCTAAGGGAATGAAAAGATGGTCCAAAGTTTGCATGGAGAAATCAACTTTGACGCGAACGAAGTCGCGGGCAAAAGCTAGTTGATAATAATTGTTAGAAAGAAAGAAAGAAAAACTATTTATTCTCGCGTTCTTGTTGCTAACGTTAGGTAGGATAACATAATCTACATCTTCCAAAAACAGAATATACTGCATAGTTTATTGTATTAGCTGTATATAGAACAAAAAGATTATGGTGCTTAGTTAGTAGCCATTTCGTGCAGGTTATAAACGTCGGAGTAAAGGATTACGACGGTATTCGTCGGTGACAGGGTCGGGCTCTCACGAGAATAACCGTTTAAATATCATCTATCATGCCTATGGTTCGTGTTAGCAACTATTACGGTTTTGGATACCACATTAGTCGAAATCTATTTGGAATCGTCTTTATGATTGTGGTGTACACATATATATCTTTAGTTTGGTGTATAATAGATAATGTAGGCAGAGTAGTACCTACTTTTTTAATGTTTTTCCTCTATCCATAGGCTATCGGCTAGCCATCGGTTGCATGTTGATTTCTAATTGTTTTGTTTTGAAATAATCGTTAATTAGTTTGTACTCTCTAAGTTTGTTTTGGACGTTAATGACATCGGTGAAGGAAAAACATCGTAAAGAAACCTGGACTGAATTAATATAAGTTTGGAATCTGAGTAAGCATAGTGATCAATGCTCGTGCCTTCTCTGTATGAGAAAAGGCCTTTGCCCTGCAGCTGGACACTAATACGCTAGTTCATATTATTATTGAAAAGCTTAACTGTATAGGTAGTACGGTTTATAAACCAACCGTGCTATTTTATTTCAATGAAATAGAGGTACAATGTTTTTTATATTCAGCCGTAAATGCTTGTAGTGTAAGCTTTAATTATGTTTGTGTAAGTATTGTAATTATTCGGCTCTAGTTCTGTTTAACATAATAATTATGTATTCATGTCTAGACAGTATCTACATGGAATAGGTACCTACATGATACTCATATTTATAATATCCATTTTAAATTGAACGAACGTCAATATTTTAGACGTTATTGCTAGAGATAGGCTTTTCTAATGGGCCTGTTTCACATCACGAATAAGCACATAATATTTCTGTTTTAGCGTATGATCAGCTGTTTGTAATGTAAAAATACTAAATGCATAATAATATGAATGTTTTTGTGGCAGATGGCTGATGGTATAATGAGTTAGTTACACTTATTTTTATTTTAGAACAATAATTAGGGTGCTGTGCAAAAAAAATAAACTCCACAGATCTTGGAAATAAGTGATATTAGTATATTTAAACACAAAATAAAAACACTGCTATTAAAAAAAGCATATTACTCAGTCACTGAATATTTACAAGATAAACTCTTATAATGTTACTCTGTTTAATTTCTAATTTCGTAAATATATACCTGTGTATTGTAAATTTACATGCCTTATGGTAGGATATGGCTAATGGACATTATTGTTATATTTTAAGACCTTTACTTTTGTATCCATATTCGCAAATTAATAAATGATTTGATTTGATAACCGACATTCATGCGACGTCACGCGCGCATAAGTTAGTACATAATAATATAGTTCATGTTGATACCAGATACAGAAAAAAGGGGCCAACAGGTAATACACAGAAAGACCCTTATTAATACCTACTCAGAATAAGTTATAATAACCATCCAGATTAAAACCGATATTCGCAACCGCAATCCGAATAATCCTAAAACACTGGCCCACATTGCGGCAAACAATTTGTCGACACCACAAAATATTCGAGTAAAGGGGACTTACAAAAACATTGTGCGCCAAACTTGGATTACAATAATAAAGTAAAATATGATCTGAAACTCGACTAACTAAAGCGGGTTGCAAACGATAAAGTGTGCGAATAAATCAGACGGGCGAAGCTTCCTTCACAGATTTTCACGTAATAACAAGCGGGTTTTTGGGAAAAAACTGCGTAATTTTACGTCGTTCATAACTGTCGGGTAATCGATGAGTGTGTGGCAGGGTTTTTTTTTTCTCAACAACTTAATTTCAATGATTAAGGCGTTATCTGCTTTGTAGGTAGTTATGGACAAAAATAACAGTTTTAATAGGTAAAAATAGCCCGCGATATAGCCGCGAGTTTGACTTTAAAGATTGTTTCGTATTTTCATTTTGTGATTAATGTACAGTAGCGGCCATAAGTAGAGTAGCAATCTACAAAGCAAATCGATTGACACTTTGGTTAAACTTACGACCTTTCGACGTCGTGTGCGAATTTTGAGGTGTACGTAGGTACCTACTGTGTTATTACGTTCAAAAGTGCCTTATAATGACCTAATTAAAAAAAAATGATTTGACTTTGACTTTAACTTTGAATACATCACCTATACACACAGATGTAGGTATCGCCTGTACCCAGTGTTCACAGCAATTCAAACCTTAGCATGCTACTGCACTTATGACCGCTACTGTACATTTAATCAATAGAAAGGAATAAGAAGTAATTTAAGAAGGTAGCAAATATTCAACATTTTTATTGTTTCACGGTTGGATCTACCTAAGCAATACCTAGATATCTTGTGGGAAATAGGAAAGTATTAAAACAAGGATTAGGACATGGTTTTGGTTGATAAATCAGCCGATGTGTTTTAAAAATAATATTGTAATTTACGAAAAATTAAAGGAATGAAATTATGAAAGAATTTCCAAATGGCGCAATTTCAAAACATTCATGAATTATGGCGCATTTTCATTAGTCGATAGGGCCCGCATGCGGGGTGCGAGAGATTTCTGGCATGCGTTCGGGGAACCGTGTTCATTATGGCGCATTTTCATTAGTCGATAGGGCCCGCATGTCGATATCACGGTGGTCGGTATAAAGCATGCGGGGGATCCCCGCATGCGGTGCAACGACTTGTAACTTTCATTGGTAGTTATCTCGCATGCGGGGACTCCCCGCATGCGGGCCCTATCGACTAATGAAAATGCGCCATTAACGATTCTATTTAATTTCAATTCAATATAAAAATTTGTACTCTTCGTTCCTTTGTTTGTACGTACTTAACAATTACTCGACGATTTTTGTTCAATAGTGCTTCGATTTCAATTCTTTTCATTTTTTTAACAAGCCTTTGTGGGCATTGTCTGAAATTTTTTATCTCTCATTGAGATTGGTTCGGTTTCAATTTATTAAAACTGTGGAATTCGCCTGGTTATAATGGAGATCGGGATATTTTACTGTCTGTCCGCATCGGGTGGAAAAATTAAGCTGTAATTAAGACTCAAATTCGATTTTCGAAATGGACTGCATGATATCGATTGGGCCTGAATTTTTCAAACGTCGGGATCTACTTTTATTATCTATTTCTAAATAGAAACAAAGCAATTAATTTATTGTCTATTAAGTTACACATATCCTGTTTAATCACACAGGAAGCGAATGATAAATTATGACCTTCGTGATTAAAACAATTAATTTAATTATTACGCATTTGTTACAACTGTTGGACTTCCAAGGACAAAATATCTCGTTGCGCGTGAGTCGAGTCGCAGCGTAATAAAAATAATAATCATTTTACCTAACGTTATAGGTAAGTTCCGATTAATTTTCTTTTTGAACCATTTTTCTCCAAATTTAGGCACAAAAGCAAGTTATAATGTAGATCACTTTCATGAATAACAAGGGTAACCAAGCTATAGGTAATTAATTCACCTGCTGCCGAACTTTCCCCACCTTTGTTTGTACAGATCTATTCGCAATCCAGATTTATAGCCTAGTAGGGTGTCCATAAATTACCAAGTGCTTACAACTTATTTCGTCTCTATTAGCAACGTTTTTCTCTCGATTGGAGGTTAGCAGATAAATTGTCTGAGAATTTTGCGGATTTGCACGAATTGATTCATTTGTTGAGGGTTGTGATGTATTTGGCTGTCTCACGTAAATGGTTTTTGTTTGTGATAAAATGCCGAATAAGTTATTTGTTGGAGTAGGTACCTAATTAGCTTTGTTGAAATTTGTAGCAATAAATTGTGCGGTCGGGGGATTCACATCAGAAACGAAGTCCCGTATGAATTGAAACAAAAAATAAGTTTAAATAAAATTTACACGCGTTTAGTATTGAGGTTATACAGCTGGCCGCACACAATGGTTGCTGCTTGAATCTCGCACACACCCGCCCCCCACACACTCCTGGGGGTGTGTGATATCCGTATTAAATTAAAAAAGAGATGGTGAGAAAGAGGGGGAAGGTCGCCTAGAGCTTTTACCTTCCGTAAAGATTTTTGTCAGTTAATTTCTGCCGCAATTCGCGTTAAGCAACTTTGTTCCAATAATAAAATTGTGTGGTGGATAAAAACAGTCTAAGGTGAATTACATTATGGAAAAGAAAATCATTTTCCTTCCAAAAAGCCGGGCTTTGGAAATGACATGTGTACAATTTACTAAACATTATGTACACTCACAGAATGCAATGGTTGAGTATTTACTAACACTCCCACATATCCACGTCACCTGTGGAAGCCGGTATTTTTATTCCTAGATGATGTTGGTAATATTACGTAGTAAGAAAATTAGAAGTTCAAGTAAAAATTGACCTACATACTATTTTATTACCTACTAAACTGCTTTTATTTATTCGTTGCGTAGACTTTTGGTAGTCAACTATTTTTTTAAAGGGCTCAGTTTCCTTGCATTTATTTTGAAACGTAAATAAACGAAGCTGCAAATAGCTTTTAATGCTGTTTCCTTTACCAGTGTTTTGTTTGTTCTCACATGATATTGTGCAAGGCTACGCGTAACATTATAGAAGGTATGTTTATACTGCGATGCACAATAATTCACCGCACAATGTGCAATCATTTGGCTTGTGTGGTCATTTTTATTAACGTGTTTCGAAGAAAAACCACTTAGTTCTGCTTGTTTGTTTTACGTTTCAGGCTTTTGTCTGTTAAGATGTTTTGATGAAAGAGATAAAACATATAAGGTCTTAAGAATAATATTATGATAAAAGAATAAACAAGTATCTTCACATTGTAGACAATTTATGACTGAATAAGTGCTATTGTGTAAAGATCTCCGTTGGTGGATTCAGCAGTAAATCTTTAGTATCGGAGAAAGCTCATCATCATCATCATCATATCAGTCAAACGACGTGCACTTCTGGATATAGGCCTCCCCTAAAAACAGCCACAATGACCGGTCCTACGCTGTCCAGCGGTTTCCCGCGGCCTTTAACAGAACGTCGCGCGTCGGTCTACCTCGTTGGGGGTCATCCTACACTGCGCCTTTCGGTACGTGATCGCCACTCTCGACTCCAATGGCCGTTTTGCCCTGCTATGTGCCCTGCCCATTGCCACTTGACTTTCACAATTTTGAGAGCTATATTGGGTACCTTAGTTCTTCTGCGGATCTCCTCATTACTGATTCGATCTCGCAGAAGAAGGTGAGGTGGAAGCTTACTTTGCGTGAATTCACCAAAGGGAGAGAGGGAGATTTTAGAGAAAACACTGGCTGGTCATAGAGTTAGTGTAAAAATAATGATCAAAGAGCTAGCTCAGGCATTACAATATAATGATTTCGGAATCATTATATTGTAATGCCTGAGCTAGCTCGAGCCTAACCTAACCTAACACAATTCTCACGTTTGACGAAATCTAGGTAAGATGTCTATTACAACTTATAGGTACTAATAGTATGAGGTTGTGGGTTTAATACCGGATAAGTATATACCAATGTGTATTTCAATTCATATGTATTTTCTAAGTTTATCTTGGAGATCACTGACACCGCTGAAGGAAAATATCGTGCGGAACGTGGACTTATAGTTTTACATGAGTCTGAAGTCACTTATCCGCCTTGAGCAAGCGTGGTGAATGGCTATCAATGCTCGAGCCTTCTCTTTATGAGAACGTAATAGGCCAGTGAATATAATAGGCTGGTATTATTTATTATTATTATTATTACTTAAGAGCTCCAATACGAGCCGAGCCCCCAATGCCCTTACCTTAACTAACACAAAAAGAAAATACATCGTACAAAAAGGAAACCTATATAAATTCTCTATAGGACTATTGATTTATTTCCTTTGAAGTACAATTGGAAACACAATACATTACGACCGAACGTTACAATACCCGTTACTCAATAGGGTGTTAGGTACTTATGTATCTGGTATATAAAGCCTTTGAAATAGTAGGTAGGTGTGTTCTCTAGTAATTATTGAACTGAACTGAGTGTCAGCATAGAATATGTATGTACAGAAGTGAAACTCCACTCCCGTATTGTAAATTTCAAGTTTCATTGCGTTTAAAACGTTCAAAGAAGAAGTTGATAGTTCAACTACATTCATTGCTTTCGATATAGAAAAAAACATTGTGTATTCGGCAGTTATAATAATGCAATGAATAAAAATAAAATCTTATTTAAAGAGATTACTCTCCCAAGTGTGCGCTGTTTTTTGAAAGCACATGAGTTTCGCTTCTGTACGACTATTTATTCTGTGGCATTGGTAATTGCTACGTAGACCAGAGTATTAGGCGGGCTGCGTAGCAAAACCAATTAGTTTTGATTCGGCACTCTTGGTAAGGTATCGGTTTTCTGAGAAATATCTCTGAAGTTACACGCGTGTAATGATATGCTATGAAATTGTTTACTGATAAATCATACTATGTTTTTGTGTGTAGAGGACAGCGACTTATTTTTACCAGAAATGCGATTTTGAAAGGTCATACATTAATGTCATGTCAAGGGACAGGACATGTGAAAAACATATCCGTGCTCTGCTGATACAATGAGTCCTAGAAAGAGTGACGAAGACGACGCTCTACAAAGTAAATTTTTTTTTAACTCTATGTGCCATTTCTTCACTCATTGTAATAATTGAACAATGTCTACTGCTGGACATAGGCATTCCTTAAACATAGCCGCAATTACTGGTGCTGCTCTACCCGTATCCAGCGGTTACCTTTACCAGGTCCCTGGTCCACCTCATGGTCGCCACTCGAGAGCCGAGAGTTATGCAATTCTGAGAGCTATATCAGTTACCTCAGTTAC
This sequence comes from Hoplodrina blanda, assembly GCA_949316365.1. Taxonomy (NCBI): domain Eukaryota; kingdom Metazoa; phylum Arthropoda; class Insecta; order Lepidoptera; family Noctuidae; genus Hoplodrina; species Hoplodrina blanda. The sequence continues at coordinate 6,206,188 of OX438589.1, read as the reverse complement.
TGTTCTTCTTCAGATCTCCTCATCTCTAATAGTCCGATTCTGAAAATTCTTTTGCTAATAGGAAGCCACACTATCCTTTTAAATATAAATAGGCTTCCTATACACTACACTGTCCTTTTAAATATAAAGAAGTGCTATAGTCTTGGAGTTTTCCCAAAGACTTCGTCTGCGTTATTTTTCATACAGATAGATCCCTTTTATTCTTAACCGATTTTTTTTATTTTTTTATTTATACGACGATACATATCAATGAGTATGTATTCATGCTACCAAGAGGACTTCAATAAATGCAAAAGGTATTAAAATAACACACTGATTTCTTATACAGACATGATTACTAAACGATAACGAAATGACTACAAAATTAGTAAAGCAACACCAATTTGTAAATAATTTCCTGCGCACGTACATTGCAATATTTATTTATATTTTCATGGTTAATATCACACAATTTGGCATTAGTTGCTGTAAAACATAATATTAGAACATCTGTTTACAGAACTGGATATAGGTAATTTTCTGGTATGAATCTTTTGGTAGTCATCCAACTAAATAATTAAATGGGAAAGTTTAATTACGCACGTCACGGATGAACGCATTGGAGTGCAAGTATTCTTGTAAAGGGAAAAAGGCATAATTTATTACCATAGGCTACTTCACAGTTTATATAACGGGCTGTGGATACGGGCAGTAGTCCAAGTTTAACTTCTCTGAAATATTACAAACTCCCCTATCCAAAACAAACGAGCATCTAGGATGCAAACATGAAAACAGTATCTTTAACAAATTGATTCTAAGTTTACAAACAATCATAAATTTTGTCCATATTCACTTTATCATAAACCCCTCCTCGAAGTCAATAATAGACAGTGTAGTTTACCCAGTGTTCTAATAAATAAGGGATGTGACGTCAAGCCGCTATGAAATCTAACCGCAAACGATGTTACACCGGAACTTGCATATAATTAATAATAAATAATGAACTTTCGGTCTGTGTAACATTTTGTCGATGGATGGAATATTTCTTCAAGTATTCGGGTCAGGGATGGGCCCTCGTTTTTTTGTAATAAAATTTTCCTCGGGGGTGTCTCGACCAGATGACGTAGTGATGTTTAATGGGACGTCAAAGCGATGAGTTTTTAACTTAATATGATTAAGGTTATGCGGACGATGTGTCTAATAAGTAACACGCTGTTTCTGCGTGGATGTTGATGGATGTGTTTTTAATTTAAGTGACAACAAGAAAGTACTTTAAAAACCTTGGCTGGTTTATCAGTGGTGGCAAATTGAATTATGAACCAAACACTGCTCGAAAACTGAACCTTACTTAAAAAGATTGTCCGTGGAGTTTCTTGCTCATTCTTCTTAATAGAGACCAACCTACATTTTGGAATGGGCAAGTAGTTTTAAATTTCCGACTAACTGCCCGACCCTTAGGCAATTCAAAGGTAAAATAAATGCTTTGACTTTGAGAAGAACAATCACCTTAAATGGGTAAGAAGCGGTTTTTCATTGATTTGTTTAAATAGTTATCTATTAATCATCATCAGAGTTTCATTTCACGATACATAGTACTTACATAACAATCCCAGAAGTAGCTCCAAATCCTTATAGTACCTTGGTGATGGCTTAGCGGAGTGTAAGAGTCTTAAACATTTTTTTTACTGGAATATAAACTGCCTAAGACTGTTTTATTACATCAAAGAAAAGCTTTATGTTTGTGTTTTAGAAATGATATCAAAAGACTCTTCTAAGAATTTAATTAACAATAAAGCCAACGCGAGTTTCCTTATTTATCTTCGTTGTGTCAAATTAAAATTCACGTAACTATTTAAAAAAATAATTATAAGTCTGAAATTGTCAATCCGAATTGAGCACGCGTGGTGATTAATGCCCATTGTGTCATTGTCCTACTGCATGGCGAAGGCAAAGGCCTCTCCTCATCTCTCATCAGAAGACACAATTCTCTAGTATGAGAAGAGGCTTTCGCCGTGCAGTGAAACAATAATAGGCTACTACTATATTATTTATCTTATTTACAAAATTGCTGTCCCTCTCTCTAGTTATCTATAAAGCTTTCCTTATATCAAAGCTCTTCAAAGGAGAGTGGGTCTTCAGGCACTATTTACATAAACTTATATTTTATGACATGGATGTTATGGTAGTCCCTTTTCATAACAAAAAACATAGTCGGCGGTCTCCGGCCCGCGTTATATTGCAATTTATTCGGCTTGATAAAAACTTACTTGAGTGTGGGGTGGTCTTTTGTTTAAGCTACGATTTATGATGAGAATAAAAATATTTTAGCCTTGGACGTAGATGATTATTGAAAAAAAAAAGGGCCAGAATTTTTATTTACTGGTTGTTTTTCAGGGGATGGAAGTAACCATAAATACGAATAACTTTTGCTTTGGGAGATCGCTGAAATAAGTATAAAAAATCCGGGTGTATTCCATGGGACATTTTGGTCTTGTTGTGGTGTATTTTTGTAGGGAACAACAGACCTTTTTTCCAACAAAAGCTTAAATAAAATTCAGTGTAAATACACACTTCTTTGCCAAATATTGTTGTGTGCGAGAATATTACCCTCAATATTGCGTCAGGTTTTGAGCCAATCACCCTGTTCTAGGAAATCATTATCTTTTCAAACTTTTACCTTAGCAATTACATATTGTCGAGCGCCGATCGTGCGTTTTTCGGGATGAGGTATTACAGACGTGATGTTATATTGGTATGTATGTATGTATGTATGTATTTTCTAACAAAAATAAATGATTGACTTTACTCCTAAGATTCCAATCTAAGCCAATGCGTTTGAATATCGAAAAATCGCGCAATATAATGAAACCAGATGAAGATATAAACATAATATCATTCCAAAACTGAATGAAATCTAGGTTATTAATGTTGTTCGCAGATTGCTTACAATCTGTCATTACTGATGCATTATGCAGTATTTAGATCAAATGGCAGCACGTGTCTTGATATCTTATAAACACGTGTTCTCCATTATGATCGTGGTCTATATTGGGTGGATGGCATTGTTTATTCAGTGACATAGTCCTGATGGATAGTTTATCATATTACAGTCTTATGGATGAGGGCTTGGCACGATATTTTTGGCAAGAAAAAAAAGAAAAAAAGAAAAGCTAAGCTAAGTCAGTAGTAAAAACATAATGTATGCCTACAATAAAGAATCTTGCTGTAGAAAAATATTGATTCGGTACTGCAAATTAAGAAGTGCGTATACTTACATAGAAAAAGTTATTATTTGAAGAGGCACCATAGGAAGAAGTTGAGTAAAAGATAAAATAGCTATTTTGATTAGCTTAAGAAAAAATTATGGGCAAAGATGGAAAGCACAAGTAAAAAAAAAAGATACTTGACGCGAAGAACGTACATGGGCAATCCCATGGTACTAATAAATAGAACCAATATATAAATATAGAAGTGTCAAAAGTTACTTGACTAAAAAACAAAAAATGAAGAACTCACAGAAGCAACATCGTCTCGTGATAGTGGGCCCGGATGTTGTTACATGGGTGGTTTTTTAACACGGAGTGCCCGTGCCGGGTTGTGAACCCACAGACTCATGCATAAGAGGCGGCCGCCACGACATTTCATCACAGTGTCAATCAATGATAAATATCTAACCATACTTCGAAAAATGACTAAATATTATACTAGCAGACTGCGAGGTAAGTAACATTTGAAAGCTGGTAGAAATAAAACACTTTGAGAATTATTTTTCCCTAAATTCAACGGTAAGTGGATCAGACATATTAAAATCTTATGTTTCAAGGACGAAAACCGCAGTTTCAAGAATTAAATCAAAGCAAAACTACAATATATTATGATTTACATACACACGTGTGATTCGATTTTCGTGTCACGGGAACTGAGTCATATATTTCTAAGAACTTGAAAGATCAAAGCCGATGTAACGAATGTAACAAATGCTGGGAAATGGGTCACACTATAGGATTTATTATTTGAAAATAAAGTCTACATAGATCTTATGCAGTTATTAATAATACTTATCTACTTACTGCTGTTTAAAATCTATAGGTACTAGTATAATAAAGCTGAAGAGATTATTTTTATTTTTAATGCGCTTAGCTCTGGATATAACAGTCAGAATGGAAAAAATCCTGTTACATATGACAGCCAAAATCATAAGGAAAGTACAGGCTATATGACATCGTGCCACGACAAACGGGAGAGGAGCAGTTACCAAAGACGTAATCTAACACACGCGTATGAAGTCGTAAAAAAAAGGCATATAGTGTAAATATTAATTTATTATGTGTGAAAAATTTCGATTATATTCAATTCGACTAAGGAGATTGTACTGACAGTCCGACACTGAGCCAAAGTTCCCTCAAAAATGAATTCTATAGTGCTTATTGCGTAGTAAAATAATGATAAATTTGCGTGTGTGTATAAATGCCCAACAAATTATAGTCAAAAAAATTATAGATTACTAGCGACCGCAAACTGTATTAAAATCCGTTGCGTAGTTTAATTAAATGATCTATGACTACAGACGGCGGGAAACGACTTTGTTTTAAACTAATATGTAGAGAGAGATAGAGACATTATAGAAGTATCCACACATACAAAACTAAACGCCTAAATGACTAAATCTGTTTAAACGTAGGCTTAGGGCTCATAAATACTAAACCAGATTAAATTATTTGGTCAAAGTTTTGCGTTAAGCATTAGTTACATATGCTAAATCCGCGTGGGTTCACCGCAATAGTCGATAGAACACCGAATTTACGGACGGACTTTAGAATGCAAATTACCCTTAAATGGTGACCGAAGTTAGCTCTGCCCCTAATATCAGCGGTTACTAGGTATACCTAGTAATATTTTGGTGAAATGTTTGTGTGTAGTTACAGAACATTGAGCTTGTGATCCTTTAAAGGGTTTACCGGATTAGGGTTTTGTTTTCTGTGTTTGAATATAATAGGTGTAAAGAGACATTTAACGCAGCCGAAAGTTACATGTTTTTTCACTTACTGCGATAATTTTTCGTTTTGGAACCTGGGAACCATCTGGTTACTGGGATATTAAAGGGGTTCGTTGTCACTAGTACCATTAACAGTTCCTTGATGGAACTACTGATAATTTTTTAATCACTGGTTCCATTTTATGAGTATCTATAAATAATGGAACTAATGTTGAATTTTTTATCACTAGTTCTACATTATTATTTTAGGCACTTGTGAAATTTTTTAAGGGTGTAAAAACACTAGGGGTAAAACACACGGTTTTATAACAATTTTATTCAATAAAATCAACAAATATTTATTGTTTTCATTTATGATTCGGATTCAATATGGTTTTAAAATAATCATATTTGTAAATAAGGATGGAAAGCGGCTATGTGATTTTTTTTTATATTGAGCAGTTGTTTTCCCTGGCTCAAGATGTGAACACACTATTCTAAATTTAAAATACGTAACATACATAACATCACGCCTGTAATCCCCGAAGGGTTAGGCAGAGGTGTATCTATTAGTATAGCCACATTTCGCTTGTTATGTTTAAGTCCCATGTAAGCGAGCCTATTCAAATAAGTAACTACACGTAAGCCAGGTACATACCTTGATCACTTGCTCAGCGGTCACTGCATTTAAAAGTTTTTAATAAAGATGTATTCATTAAGAAGCTTCGAGCAAATCAGTTTGTAGCAAAACTTTTAAACAAATCCCCAGACATCGATCTTCGTTAAGCTACTCCAAAATGCCAACAATTTTACAAACATTTCTTTTGGCATTAAAGTAAATATTTTGATTATTTCGGATAGCTTTGACTTTCTTATCTTTTTAAACAATAACAATTTCATTTGACGAGGTTTATTTTACTAATTAAGCTAGCTAAAGTTGTGTAAATATCGTAAAAAGTAGTGAACGTGTTTTTTTTTTTTTTAATTTAATTTGAAAAATATTGCTCCACACTAGGAATTTTTTCTGTATCGTGGTACGTTTACAAACATATTAATTCACATACACAAGAAGCTAATTTCGGTATTATCTGTAGATGATATAAATATTTTTACCGTGCGAGAATCAAACCTGCGACATGCTGTGCAGCAGCAAACACTGTCGTCAATATTTATAACCTTCTGTTGCCGCTTCCACATAAAATTTTACAAGGAGATTGTTTTGTTTATTTTCTACATCTGGCTCAAAGTGTTAAGTCTATAACATGACTGCTTCAGGCAAGGCGCGTTCCAACGCCTCCAATGTAAATGCCTTTCAAACTTTTAATTACTTCTTTATGATATTTAGGTATATCGCATAAGAACGTAAACGCACGCCCACTGTTTTATTAATACCAAAAATTAAAACGAGATCAATCGTCGAAACGTTTCTCCACCTGTTTACATTCGAAGTAATAAAAAAAAAATAAAGAATATTTCACATCTGTAAATCGAAGTCATGCGTTATTTTCAGCCAACCTATTTACCTAAGCTCTGCCGGTCCGGTTAATTAAGAGCGGGTATTTAAAAATGTTACATGTGTCTAATTCCTGATACATGGCGGCGAATTGGAGCGGTCGTTGGCACACACATGGTGACGAAAGAGCCACCAGCGTAACTTGCCCTCTCGTTACATTGACAAAGTACAGGAATAAGGGGGCAGTTTATCTTGCACTATATGGGTCAAACGAACAATGCTTTAGGCCAGTTTACGAGCAATCTTAGCATACAATATTAAGTCAGATATATCATGTTGCATGGAAGAATGCTGTAATGAATAGCTTTTGTTCTTTAGCCAAAGTATTATGTGACCATATTGGAGGAAATAACTTCTGGACATTTTGTTTTGTGATGTTAAATCTCCTTTGATGCACCTTTGACATGTACTTCGCTGTTTATAGCGTAACGTTGATGAAATCACAGTTTCTAATAATAATATCCGGTATAACTGAGGTAGTCGATGATAAATGTTGTTTTAATCTATTTTCTATTTAGTTCGGCAAATAGTCGAAGTTTGTGTGTTACGATTTATAGACACGACACCTTAATGTTCTTGTAAAAGTTTGTGGGAAGGGTCTTATCGAGCTGTTTTTATTACGGTGGGTATTCTAAGATACCTATATTATGTGTTTTTTACATTTCTTCATCGCTGTTAAATTATCGTCCACTGTTGGGAACTTTTTCACAGTTTTACCCCAATTTGTTTGTCTAATAATATCTGATTATTTATTTATTTATTTAAAAGCCTTAAGAACTACCATTACAGGTCTCTTTATCTAAAGTGATAGCCTAGCCACACACACACACACATAATAAAAATAAGAAGAAAAAATGAACGGAGAAAAGAAAAAGAGAGTAAGAGAGAGAGAGAGGAGAGAATATCAATAACCGAAGTCAAAGTTAACTAAAAATAATCGTAGCCTAGTAGGTAGGTACTAAGGACTGCCCACATAAAAATAGTTTACTGAAACACGTGACAAAAATTCTGAATTTAATCTCATTTCATTCAGATACAAATAGCAATAATTATTTTCTAGTAGGTAAGCTGTAATCACGTGATTTATCTTCAGAAATCTGTCATGTAACCGGTACAGTCGCGGGCTCGGAGCCAAGCGGTTTCACTGCTCTCTGTCAGGGGTGCCACGTCGCCAACTCGATCTCTCATTGAAATGCTACAATGGTTAGGCCTAATGAAATTTTACATAATACAGGCAGCGATTTATTGCAGCCTTTTCTTACTGTTGAAATATTTTTTGCGCGGTTTTTGTTTGGCCTGATGACGGTCGACTAAAACCGGGCTTAGTAAATCATCGGTTTGAACAATAGCACTCGGAAAATAAATGTGAAGTTTGCGAGTTATTCATGTTCTGGAAGATGTATTAGTAGGTAGGTGAAAAACGGAATAGGTCACGTGACTCGTAAATTCTCTTACAGTACTTTTTTATCAAATGTGAAAATCTGTTTCATTGTTGCTTCTTGAGCTAAAATTTACTTTTTGTAAAGAGACCATCCGAGAACTAATTTTTACTAAAGGAACTACTTACTAAAATATTTTAGCATTGTAATTCTTACTTCTTTATTCTTGATTTTAAACTGATCTACAACACTTTATGTAACAAATTGTCATGTGCGTAAGCTGCTCTCATGAAGTGTTGATAATTTAGCTAACCAATCAAGGCAGTTTACGAGGCTTTGATAATTTGATACATCAACTGTTTTTCGTTTGGAAATCTGGGGGCAAGTGATAGCTAGTATATTCATTGATTTGCATACCATAATGTGTATAAAGATAAGGCTTAAAGCTAAAGTACAGATATGGACCCTAGTAGGGCACAGCAATATTGTAGGTATTAAACTATAAATAAAATAAAATAAAAATCATATTCCATCATTAAACATCTGTGAGTGTACAACTTTCTCATAACTCCTATCGTTACGCGTGGTAACCCTATTCACATGTACCTAATTGGTATTGTCGGGATCGTTTCTCAGCGTCGTCACCACGCTAACCACACGTGTTGTCTCAAAGGGACAGCTCTTTTGTTCCTTTTACTGGCCATCACATGTCGAACATATTGGACGGCGATATACTTTGATATGCTTGAAATCTTCCTGTATGTGGTCACGATAAAATGGGGACATAATAATTATGTGCGTTTATGTATTCTTTTGTTTTATAAAAGTTATGATGAATTAAATTTTTTATTGCATGGGCACGTTTGTACTTGCAAGTAAGATACGATCGTTGTTACTTAGAGTAGGTATTTTAATATTATGACTAATTTAGTGTACAGTGTAAAAGAGGTGCTCGTGGCTAAGTAATAACAGCCGCACGGGTCGATCCATCAGGTTAAGCTACGCTTGCCAGGGTTGATCCGTGGATGGGTGACCTTTATACACCGAGAGTCCTCCGTGCCCCGGAAAGCACGTAAAGCCGAGTGTCATACGTGGATTTTTGACAGTCTTTACAGGTTGTCATAAGGCCGAAAGTTTGACAACCAGACTTATCAATTTAAAGGGTATCGGTTACCGGGTTGTGGAGGTTAGATAGGCAGTCGCTCCACTGTTATTCAGCGGCATCCGATTAGACTGAAAGACGACTCCAACATAGTCGGGAAAAGGCTAGGCAGATTGATTAAGCAATTTACTGTAGAAGCCATGTTGGATCAGGAATCTAAAAATAGGAATTGAATCCTATTTTTAGATTCGCTTCCAAAATAAATTGTCTTTTAGAAGTAGTCCGGAAGTGCTTTGTAGATTGCTTTAAGAGAACCAAAGTATTTTATCCACTTACCTACTTTTAGTTGGCCTCAATTATTTAAACGTTTATTTTAATGAAGAGGCCTAAATTATCTCAGTGAGCTTCCTAAGTGCCGTTGGTAATAAATTTGTTCCTAATGATCAGGACCGGTATCTGAATTCGAATAAGGTAATAAATTCTCCGTAATTTCTGACTTTAGTTTGGGAACGGTCATAAATCACATATTATTTGCATGACATTTACCATTTTACCTCTAACCTGGATTAATTATGAAACATTCACATTCGGTAAGCGTGCCCAAGATTTAGAAGGTACAATTTTGTTTGTGTTAACGGTAAGGTCAGCATCGTATTTTATAACGAAGAAGAGAGGAAGAGTTTTTTTAAGATGTGCCGGCACTTCGTGTGCAGTAGTTTTCTTAAGTTGGTTTATCCTAACTAATATTAAAATGCGAAAGTAACTCTGTCTGTCTGTCTTTCTGTCTGTCTGTCTGTCTGTCTTTTCTTCACGCCTAAACTACTAAACCGATTTGTGTAAAATTTGGTACAGGGTAAGTGTGAACCCCAACAAAGGACATAGGCTACTTTTTATTCGACTTCGACTTCGTCTGCGTCCGCGATAACCGTCATATACGCGGACGAAGTCGCGGGCAAAAGCTAGTATTCAATATGTATTAGTATAAAAATGTTGTACTTATTTATGTTTTGTAATTTATGGGCATTCGTTACCTGAAATAAAGAATTATTATTATTTATTATTATAACATTTTCTTTATCACAGCAGTAAATTGTTTAATATTTTTTAGCTTACTCCATACTTTATAAAACTATTTCAAGATTTGTTCTAAGAACTGGTTTTTGATGCTAACTGTACCCTAATTTGTTTCTATTAGGGTTGTTCCTTAATGTAATTAGGGGTTCCAGGAATCCGCAATGTTAACAATGAGAGCTTTTTACAATTTTAATCCAGATTTGCGGACCGTAGGAGTACGTTTAATAATGTTACTTATTGTATGAAAGCGGTACCGTAAAAGGAAATTAGGGTTTTGTTATAAATTAATGGCATTATACAATTATTTATTTGGTTCACCAACAATTGTTTACACAAGCATCTTGATAAAAATAACATCTTAAAAAACTTTGAACAGTGTAACAAATTACTTAAAAGTAAACACCACATGAACTAAAATTATGTTAATATAAGCCTGGGTATAAGATTGCAAAGTAAAACATTACCTTTTTGCTTTTGACATGAGTTAATTTAACGATACGGTTGGCACAGTTGTTCAGTGATTGATTTGGTGAATGGTTTAAATACCGAACATTTATGTTTCTATTTTTATTTTCTACTTATTTACCAACAAATTATTATAACTAGTCTACGTTTGCATGAAGCACGTCGCAGCACGCTGTCGAGAAAAACCTTTTAAAAATATGTAATTTTCTATGCCATTGATCTTCTTCTTGTCCTTTGAAAACGGGTCAAGCTGAAAAGATAAGTCAGCCATGCTAACTGGTCACAAAAGGAGTTTTATTTATACATATACTAGCTTCTTCCCGCGACTTCGTTCGCGTCAAAGTTGGTTTCTCCATACAAACTTTGGACACCCGTTTCATCCCCTTAGGGGGTGAATTTTGGGAAATCCTTTCTTATCGGACGTCTACTAACTATAAACTACCTCCCTGCCAAATTTCATTTTATACATCAAGCGGTTTTGGAGATTTCGTGATGAGGGGGTGAGTGACCTTTCGCTTTTATATATTTAGATAGAAGATAGATAGATAAGTACATATTATAAGCCTTTCGATATTTCAAAATCCCACATGACATAAATATCCCGCTACTGTAACCGGCAGCCAAACATCACAAAAGAAAATTATTATGTTGTACATACAACGAAAAAAATATTTCCCTCTCCGAAATCTTATGAATACATTACATTTGTGTTATTACGTTGAACAAGTACTCACGGACGTGCAGCCTTCAATAATAATAAATGATGGTATTCTGAGTGGCCCAGGTACCTATTAATCAAGCTTTATTTCAGCCACCTTTTTCTGCTTGGTACCGGAAAGTAATTTGCATGAACCTCGCGTGAACATGATTTTACACTGCGGTCGAGTTACGCATATTTTTTTTTGAATAATTTATTTTACGTTAATTTAAAAGGTGTTGAAACCTCACACGGGCTTTTATTGGACCAAGGTATATTGTATGTTTTTAGGGTCTCTTACCTAAAGGGTGGACTCTATACTATGGTCCGCTGTCTATCCGTCCATCTGTCACGGGTTTGCATCTTTTGAACCGTAATAGGACACTTGAAATATCCAAAGTGTGTATCGATAACTTTACATTGGCCGTTATAACAATGGATATTAAAAATAAAACAACGTTAAAAATTAAAAAGGTTCTGTGAGATTCCGACTTGTACCTGGCCAGTGTTTTTGTTTTCAGTGGACATTCAGTCATATTTAATATCGTATGGTAGAGCCCGCTCGCAATTGCTAGACACCGCCTGAGGTATGTGAGCGGTGAGACGGGGGAGAGTGAGGTAATTATATTAATTAAGACAGTTCTAAAATGTTATCCTGAGATATATCTGCCAAATCAAATACCTTATGTGCATCTTATCAAACGCACCCTCCCCCTCGCACTTGCGCACGGATTATAGAACTCGAATTTCATTGGTGGAAGGGGGTTATTTACGATGTCGCTAAAGCTCATCAATTTTGTTCGTCAAAATAATTATCTTAATTTTCACAAGTAACAGAAAGAGCCTATTAAGTAACGAGAGAATCATATTCAGAATCTTAAGTCAATACCAATAAGCTCTATATTTGTAATACCGCTTGATTGTTATTTTCTTCTTTTTCTCAGCAACCAAGAATGGTGTCATGACTCACACTTTGTGACAAGTGCTAACATCGTTTCTGTCTTTTTTTACGCATTTATGGACATCCATCCTGTAAGGGAAACACGCATGTTACCCACAAACATCTATAAATATACAATACGACATCCGAAATCGATTACTTTGGCAATCATGTTTGCGGCTGACATTTGTTTGCAAATATTAATGATTAGAACGATAAAAGAATATTCATATCGCAAGTTAATAACACATTTACAATTTAATAAAACATTCACTCGTATCTTTTGTCAATGACGTCATTTCCGTCGCATAGACAGATGAAGCATTAATATTCAAGCGAATATCATTTCGTACTTTGCATTCTGCGCGTACGCTTACTTCCTAGTTCCTATATCGATTTATTTTGAGCCGGTTCTATCGATAATCGTAGCGTCGATGTTTCAATAATGTGTTTTGATGGGCGTGAATAATAATTTAGGAATTTATGAATAAAATTTTGTTTTGTTGGTTTAAATTTTTCGTATTTTTAATTTACATTAGTAAAAGAACGAAGATTTTGTATTTTTTTATTGAAAATTATGGATCGTAGTCCAATATTTAATACTTCCCAAAAGTATCGAGTCACTTTATAATTGAATATGGCAAAGTCAATAAACAAACTTGGATAAGCAAAAAACAATTTTAATAGCAACATAGTTCGGTAAACACTTTCCTAATATGAAATATCGAAGCAATATGAACACAAAAAGAAAACTCATTTTCATATTATACAGGCTGGGTTTAACGGTGTAACATATTTTTTTTTGTTCACTGCGGAACATAATCAGCTTTAGTATATTATAAGCACCAGATAAGCTCGCACTTTTGTACGTAGGATACATCATTAACTTGAAGTGCCACAATCCAATTTGGTCAATAAGGCAAAAATGTCCACCCGTACTTGAACTTGGTATTGAGCATTTTTATATCTTCAAAATCATTTTTTTATTATTATGTTTTATCTCGCAATAAATCTGTACCTATATTACAAAGCTGAAGAGTTTGCTTGTTTTTTGTTTCCGTGGTCCGATATCGATTTTTTTTTCGGTCTTGGGTTTGATTCCCAGGTCGGGCAGTGTTATTGGGTTTTTCCAACATTCCGTTACCGAATCTGGTAGTCTTTCAATCCTTGACGACAGTATTAAGACAAATCTAGAGTCGAAATCCCCAGTCACAGGATTGCCCGTTGAATAAAAGTGGGTAGCATGCTCGAAATCTAATAGGTATATTTAGATTTTTTTGATAGGACTGAAAGTTAGACTGGAAAAATGGAGCATTATATTTGATGTTCTTATTATTTTTTTGCTGTAGTAGGGCTTAATGCGAAAGAACGGGTGTAGCGCAATTTTGTAAAGGCTCATCTCTAGCAGTTGATTGCCATATGCCTAGTTTAGTTTATTTATTTATTAGGATAATATTATCTCAGTGTATGATATGGATAACATTATTTTTTATCATTGTAACTGGTGGCGCCATTTTAGGAATTGGTACGAAAAGAAAGAGCGTTTCCTTCACATAGAATCTAAATGTGTAATATCATTTTGGGGATTTTGGGTGCGTCCGGAATTCTAAACTAGTAAATAGGGTGTAGTAAGACACATCAGATAGGCCATTAACTACGTACACTGCCTATCAAACTAAGTTACTTAGTGCAAAAAATATGGTTCGTTGTCACTAGTTCCATTAACAGTTCCATGATGGAACTACTGTTGATTTTTATTATCACTAGTTCCATTAAATAAGAATCTTAAAATAATGGAACTAATGTTGAATTTTTTTATCACTAGTTCCATTAGGCACTTGTGAAATTTTTTAAGGGTGTAATAATACTAGGGGTCAAAACACTTAGGTTTTATGATAATTTTATTCAATAAAATCAAAATAATGGAACTAATGTTGAATTTTTTATCACTAGTTCCAGCTTATTACTTTAGGCACTTGTGAAATTTTTTAAGGGTGTAAAAATACTAGAGGTAAAAACACTTAGGTTTTATCATAATTTTATTCAATAAAATCAACAAACATTTATTTTTTCTTACTTTAATTTGTTTTATGATAATATGTAGTGATAGTTATCGAATAGAAACAGCAAACATTTTGCATGTTTACATGTCGTTATTTGATGAGACAGCTAGTTCCGTTTATTGTAATATCGATTTTTTTTTTATTGGGGGTGGTCCGAAAAAATATACATAGACTTTTTGTGTATTAAAACTTTTTCTTTAGAAAAAGATTTTGCTTCCATTTAAAAGAAAAACGTGTTATTGATTGTGCGGAACTAGTGATAAAAAATTCAACATTAGTTCCATTATTTTGATTTTATTGAATAAAATTATGATACAACCTAAGTGTTTTTACCTCTAGTGTTTTTACACCCTTAAAAAATTTCACAAGTGCCTAAAATAATAAGCTGGAACTAGTGATAAAAAATTCAACATTAGTTCCATTATTTTGATTTTATTGAATAAAATTATCATAAAACGTAAGTGTTTCTAATCCTAGTGTTTTTACACCCTTAAAAAATTTCACAAGTGCCTAATGGAACTAGTGATAAAAAAAATCAACATTAGTTCCATTATTTTAAGATTCTTATATAATGGAACTAGTGATGATAAAAATCAACAGTAGTTCCATCATGGAACTGTTAATGGAACTAGTGACAACGAACCAAAAATATTGCAGGGACACGACTTTCTTTTTTGGTCTGATTCCCTTTATTGTTATACATTGTTTTTATGAGAGCATGGAACAGTACAGGGGTCGCAGGAATATTTAAAGTTTAATTTAACTTTTGAACTTAAGTAGGTATTTTTTTATAAAAATACGTAAGTTAGAACTGTGACGTTTAATATCTCCGTAACCGATCTCTTTGGCAGGACATAACTTTTAGTACGCACTCAATAAAAATGATTATCAGTGTACTTAGTGGAGATATAGATATTTAGGCCTAAGTATTAACCAATTAGCTTGTTTATACTGTACAAATACAATAAGGTACTGTCAACAAAAGAGATAGGTATGCAGGGTCATCAGATATAAATGAAAGTTTTTTTAGGATGTTTCCAAATGTAATTTAATTTAAAAAGTATAATTAATAAACCGTCCATTTTATGTTACGTTTTAATCTGACGACATTGGATACCTAACTTCTCTGTTGACTGTACAATTCTACATTATATTTTCCACGACCAAACAGTTCCATATAATTCCTTCTTGAGTATCCTACCACCAGGATAATGACGTACTTTTGCCTAATGTGTCGGAATCTCAGAAAGGCACTTGGATCACTTGACTTCTTCATTTGTCAGCCGAATAGGTCTTATGTAACACGTCTGGAGTGGTAGGTAATTAGGACAATTTCCTCTTTATAGCTATGAGGTAACACTTCGTCCTAAAGAGAAAAAGTTTATTTACAAAAAGGTGTTCTTTTTGTAATTTATACGGACACTGCAATGTTAAATTTCCCGGTAATTTGTATCCCCCCATTCTCGACCGAGTTATCTAAAAGGATGTGTCCAATAATGAACTTTAACACCACTGCATTGTGACCAAAATATCATAACCAATGCTAAGATAAATCTTTTGAGATAAAAGTTCCGGAAAATATTTCACTGTGATAACATCGGGGCAGTTATTCAATCTTATTTTTAAAATTCTGAATATAAATACTTAAAAAAGTTTTATGGTTTAAAATAAAGTTCTTTTTTCCTTCTCGACACAAATTTTCTTGTTAACAAAACTGAAATCTACGAGCGACATCTTATCAAATTTTTAAACCTTAAACACAAAACCAAGACACCTAGTTTTATTAAATTATGTAAAACGTACAGTCAGCAAAACAGATAGGTATGCAGGGTCGTCAGATATAGTTGAAGTTTTCTTAGAAACCGATGGATATTTTCGAATGAAATTCATTCGAAAATATCATTAGTTCATTAATTAAGTTAAGTTTTAGCCAAAGACATCTATCGGTTTCTAAGAAAACCTCAACTATATCTGACGAACCTGCATACCTATCTGTTTTGCTGTGTGTACGTCAAGTTTAACTTAAGCTTTTTGAGCATGTAAAAACAAAATGGCGTCTCATTTTTATAACAACACTACAGAGGGTCCAAAAAACAAAAGAGAAAATTTTAATACCTTAAAATAATTGGCAACAAAGTTGGTTCAACTCGTGAGTGCACCTCTGCAAACCCTAATCAAAATGCATAACTTTATTCAACAATGTCAGTAGACAGTGCAGACCAGTTCAAAATTCCAGTCTTGAAAAGTTTCTCTTTACTCAGAAATAAGTGAAGCAAATTTAAACTTGAGTACTTTGTCAAAGACTTAAATTCTCAAACTTGGCTGTGGTTGAAACTATCAACACTTTAGTAGACTGGAATTTGGAATGTTAAATATATTGAATTTTAACGTAATCTGTATAGCCAAGATGGTCTGCGAAGTGTAGATAGTCTGTGAAATCTGTCAGGCTATTTAATTGTGGATTATTAAGTTGGAACTTGTCTTGGCCCCGTGGTGTGTTGGATAAAGGGCAAGTACCAATGTGACTCTTTCAATCCATATGTACTTCCAAAGTCTATTATGGACGTTACTGACATCGGTGAAGAAAAATGTCTTAAGGAAACTCGGACTTTTAATTAATATACGTCTTAAGCAAGTGTAGTGGTCAATGCTGATGAATTTTCTGTTTAAGAAGAGGTCTATGCCATGTAGTGAGATAATAATGGGCTGGTACTATTATTATTATTACTTTTAAGTTTAAACTTAACACTATGTCACATTTACCTATTTCTGCCTAAAAATTAAAACATTCCTAAAATTAGTTAACCCTTTTGCATAAATTCTTCTCCCGAAAAAGGATGACATGAAAGCTGGGGGAGCATTGAAAATTTTGATATCGGACGGGCTACCTGTCTATAAAAAGATTTCCCGTGGGTTTTGACCCATTTTATCAGAGATATTAACTTATTATCAAATGGCTGACCGGCTATTAGGACCAAAATTTCGGCATAAAGCGGATAAGCGAAGAATATAACCTACTAACTTCTGCCTGCGACTTTGTTCGCGTCAGTTTTTTCACCCGCGTTTAGTTACATATTTGGTTACAGCTCCGCTTCCGTGGGTCGTAACTATAGTTTATAAAATTCCTCATGACCCTGGATACCATTTAAAGAAATATTTTTACCAACCCTACTAGTAGATAGATAAGCGTGTTCCAACAAAAAATCTCTTCAGCTTTATATATTATAGTAGGTATGGAAATACCTAATGGACCTTGAAAACAAAATAAAGCACCACCTACTATTAATCATAAAGATTATTATATATTTGTTATCTCTTATCTAAATTAATTACAAATGTATCAGGAGAAAATATTAGATAATTTAATGTTATACCATTTTGTATATTTCAAGTTGTCGAACCATGAAACATAATTAAGCTCACGTTTGACATTATTTTGTAAATTAAAATTAATTTAATGGAAAGCTGGGATCTCTTTGACGGTTAATTAAACGTAGATTTTAAAAATAGTTTCTTAATAATCGAGCATTAAATATTTCATTAAGTTTCTGATTTATGTCATCGGTTATTTATTAATGAAATATTTGAATAATAATTAGAAATAAGTAGGTATAATTTTCAGCTTTGATGTTCAATAAAATAGAAGTAATTTATTTTGCTTAAAATAAATATTGAGGTACTTTGAAAATGAACAACTTATTATAACGTTTTTTCTTTGCCTTCGCTATAGAAATCGGTTGCTATAGAAACCAATTCTAATAATTAACTGTATTTTCTCATATAACTGTTATTTACGCTGGCGATGTAAAAACATAATTACTTCTGTAACTGGGGCGAGTTTGAGAGGCTGTTCGTTATGTAAATAGGACGTTGGTCGGAGTGGTGCCAATATTTGTTATAGCTGTGTCACATAATTCATTTAAAAGCAAATAAAGGCAATGTTGGCATTGTTACGACACTGCGATTGAAAATATCGTTTTCATTTTTGGTAAGTACACAGTTACTCGTGCGATATTGTGTTTAGTGTTGTATTTTAATGTGTGTAGGTTTATGTGATAACATAAAGTATAATTAATTATTAACATAAAGTAAATGTGTTTTTGGTAAATGTAAAGTGTGAGTCTTTAATTATAATAAAATATACTTACATTTTTGAAGTTTTAGACGTAATTGATGAACGGTGCAATCTGTAACAAAAAAGAAAACAAATGTTAATATTTTTTTTCTTTTTAATAAAGTTTTCAAAATTGTTAAAATAAATAAAGAATTAATATCCAAAGGCAAACTTCGATAATAATATTTAATCTAAAGTCAAATGCAAATAATTTATTTCAATCACTATTATAAAAAGGAACTTGTAGCGTCAAAATGTCGAGGAAAAAAAAGAAATTGAATTTAGTTGTCCTTTCCAAAAGCTAGTTTCGTATGGAGAATAATGTGCAAGAAGAAGAAGACTAGATTTTAGAGTCATACTCAACCATATCTTGGTACGTGCCCTTACCTACAGTCAATCTACAATAAAACATTATCTCAACGAAACAATCAAAATCACGTCAAACACATAAAGTTAATCAATTAAGCATTCTACACACGCGACTTATAAACGGTAACACATAACATTATTCACTTGGACCGCTGTCACTTGGTCCCTTCTGTATTTGCCAACAGCTTTATTGCCCCGGACTGTCAGTTAATGTCAGTGGCAAATGGTTGAAATTTGTCCAAACCTTAGATCAGTTAAGTACACAGTCCTTTAAGGGGAATTGCCTAAGGTATCCTGCGAAATTTTGACTCTTTACAAATTGGTACCGTACAAAGGGGGTGATTTCCATTTACTCGAAAATCTAATGTTTTACTTAAATTTTTCACTAAACTGAAACGCAATCGGTTTTCTTTTCTTTAATAAAAAAATTAAGTCATTAAGCCATATTTTGCCAAATCATTAGTTCATTATCTTTTTTTTCTTGTTATTTATTATTAATTTTTGAATAAGTTACGTTATCAGCGTAATTAAATAGTAACCTATTATGTATTTTACATTCACTCTTTTTTAAATCTTAGTTTGTAAAAGATAGGTATTATTAAAATGAATTAATCTCATCCCAATGATACAGTTTTTACTGATGATTATTTATATGAGTAGGTAATCATAAAAACAATTTACATACTTCTGTAATAAGGTTATGCATAGAAAATATATCTAAACGTGACGTGTCCTATTAAAAATTTAAAGAGCTATAGGTACCTACCTAAAACTTCACAATTTACTTTCGTCACTGTCGTGAAACATGATTATTTTGATCAGTAGGTGTATTAGGTATATTGTGTTGTGAGCTATCATAGCGCATACCCCTTAAGTAGGTCCATTAGTCCTTTTCCTGACAATGTGATACTTGACCCATTATTTTTCCTCGTTGAGCCTCTTTTTGCGGAATAACCCTTCTTGTACTAGGCCGGGTTCAGGAGATTTATTCTCGTTGACCTTAACTTGTAAGGCTTTAGGGTAATCCGTTTGATTTTTTGTGATGTCCGTGTGTCAAGGTATACCTACGGTTGAAGGATTTGGTGTCCGAAAAAGGGGTTTAGGCTTGTTCCAACGGTCCTCATGTAATTGTGTCAAAATAAATTATTAACAAGGTTTTGTTCATGTTAAAACATATTTTTTGCCTGACTTTTATTAAAATAAGGGCTAAATTTTCAACCTTCAGATAAAACTCTTAATGGAGGAATAAATAATAATATGGCGTTTTGACAGCATTTGTATAGAAAATATGTCAAACTGTCGTATTTACTCTTTGGATAAAAGTTATTTGATTATTGAATAATCAGCCCTAAAAGGTATAAAAAGCCACTTATTGAAGTCGTAGTGTTCTAAAAGCTTGTTCTTTCTTTCATTGCGATTTTTTCTGGACAATTTAAGGGACCTTTTTGGTTACGAAGATATTGAAGGTCGAAGGTCCAACAATTTTTATCGTGTTAGGTATCACGAATATTTTATTTATTTTTTTATTTTATTTTATTTAAGGAAAAACAAACAGTAACATATTACATGTTTATATAGGACTTACACACTAAACTATGATAAATATGTTACCCACTACGTTTTCCACAGATTACTATAAAATATTTAAAAAAACTAGAGAGACATACAAATTAAGCTACTAAACCAAAATAACAGTTAATATTGTGTGATGCACATTATTAAACAGTGATATAAACGGGGCGCACAAATATACTGCTAGTGGCAGTGAATACTGGTTAGAAATGTGCTAACTTAACTTTAAATACCCCATTAGTCCGGCACTGTTAAATGCACCCGTTTTGCATGCAGAACATTTTGCGTGAGTGCGTTATTTTTTGAAAAATGGAAACTAACGTTACTCCTTTACTTAAGTTACATAATTAACTACCTACAACTATTTCAGATATAGTGTAACTAGCAAAACATTAATTGGTATTTGGCTATCCAAATCGAATCCAATCCGAAACTCGTTAAGCGGAATTTGGGTACCGGAACACGGAAATAGCAAGCAACTTCCTCTGGGTTGGTAACGAGTTGTAATTGTAGCATCGCACACGGGATTAAGTTCAATACTCCCAAACTTTAAAGTACCTACCTAAAAGGTAATACCTAAAAGGTAATACCTAAAAGGTAATACCTAAAAGGTAATACCTAAAGTAATACCTAATTTGTACTAATCTATTCAAGCTACTATACCACGCTTCGATACCTTTTGAAATCTGCCCAATTGAACAGAAATCCGTAAGTATCATAGGTACTTACTTCCCCCTGACTTCGTTCGTGATTTTTCTTACAGATTTAAATTTTTTATGATAAAATATACTAAGTACCAATTTACTAATATAATTTTTACTAAGGCGATTAACACACGGCACCGTACGCCGCTCCGGCATGCGGTAGCGGTGAAGCGGATTTCAATTTTCGAACACCGCTCGACCGCGCGGTCGTGCGGTGTTCGTGTGCAAGGTTCAAGCGGATTTCATAGAGGCTAGTGCGACGTGAGAACCGCATCACCGCATGCCGGAGCGGCGTACGGTGCCGTGTGTTAATCGCCTAATATAGCTACCAATTTGCGAAAGAATTTTCAACATTGGCTCAGTAGATCCAGACAACCCCGCCCCTACAACCTCAAACTTTACCTCTTTATAATATTAATAGTATAGTACCTAGCAATGAAATTAATGCTTATTTATTTATTTAAAATTTATGCAACAAAAGTACAAAGGCGGACTTAATGCCTTAGGCATTCTCTAACAGTCGACCAAAGGTGGTGAAGAGATAACATGGTAGGTGAAAATAATGTACGAGCGCTAAACAGCAAAATTAATTTGAAAAAAATAAATAAAAAAAATACAAAAAGTCACTAGTTTCTGCTCGCGTCTTCGTCCGCGTCAAAGTTGATACGGAAAACGCGTATTTTTCCGGGCTAAATGTTTATGTGCTATTCCAGACTATAATCTATCTCTGTGCCAAATTTTATCCAGATCCATTCAGCCGTTCTGGCGTGATTGAGTAACAAACATTCATCCATCCAAACTTTCGCATTTATAATAGTAAGATTATCATTTTGCGTTCGAATAAGCGATTCTCGTGCAGTAAATTCCGGAAACCTTCGTTTTGAAAGCCCATCTCCTCGTCACACATTATACACACGACCTCAATCCCAGTTACTTTTATAGGGTTTTAAACTCCTATTTTATACTCTCCAATGAAAACAGGAACATTTTAACATGTTACTGGTACGAAAATGGCCAAATTGCTTACGAGCAGTAAAAGGTTATGTTAATTTTATTACCGCCCTACGCACATTTCAATTTGATGTGCCCCTTTGTAAATGCGACATTATCTAAAATTATATTTCTTTCCGATCTTAATCACACAGATTGCAAAAAGAACGGAACAAATGAGGACGAACGCTTTTTGCATTAATTTCGCACCAGCCGCGCAGAAATTAAAAAAAAAAGTGTATTTATGAGAATTATGTTCCCGCGGGTATAGCGTTGTTATTATATTCTTTTAAATCGTGGGAGTTTCATTCGTTTAATGGTCGCAGTGCCGAATTTAGGTCACTTATCTGTATTTTTTTCTACTTTTGAAGTTAATATTGAACACAAGGTTTGAGTTTTTTTTTAAACCTAACTTTTTATATGCATAAGTAGATATAGATTATTCTGAATAAAACAACAAACAGGCATTTACACAATCAAAACGTCTGTGATCAATATTTTCTAAAACACATTTTACCGTAAGTATATTTTAAAATCTTTTTTGTCGTTAAATATTGTTATAATATAAACCTTACTGTTGAAATGCAAGTGCGACTGTATTATTACTTTAAACATGATAAAGCTAACTTTTTGTAATTAGTTTTAAACCCCTTACGCTTCCGAAAGTTGTTTAATTATTTTATTAATTAGTAAAACCGTCTGATTCTTATTCTGACACGGCACAAAACCACGAATTTACAACTTTCAATCCGAACTTCCTTAAAATTATCCTACTGCCAAAATTGAATTGACCTCGACCGTAGTGAGTTCTCGTAATACAATATGAAAGTAGGTCTCAGTAATAATCTCCATAGCTACAAGAGTACACTCATCGAATAGAGTTTTTTTTTTACATCAAGTCAAGTTTCGTAAAATATGAAATATTGTTAGCGCGTCCAGACAGCGTGAAATCTAGGTCGAACGCTGTCATCTCGTACATTGGCTGTAATAATAGTCGGTCCATTCCAGCACGAAACTCGTCTGGTCTCCACCCGATGACATTTGTTATAGAACCATTAGGAAATTGAGGAGATTCCAGATCTGGTCGCCGCGACGGCTTTAATGTCCCTTTTATGGCCCCTTCGTCATTTTCATGTATTGCCCAAATAAATTACACCAAGGGTGTGTTTCTGTTAAGGGTCATTACGTCTGAATTTTATATTTTATCTTCCAATTTTCGATTTCCTTCTTAAAATATGTAGGGACCATTTTTCTTTTAAGTGTTTAATTTTGTTCTTTTGTTAGATTCGTGAGAGCCTTGAATTGTAATGAAGACTTTGGGCATAAGGAAATTGAACGGAGAAGGTTCTATAAATTTTTGATGGGATCGGGTGTTTCACAAATTTTATCGGAGGCATTATATCCTGTGGTTATTTCAATAATTAGTTGATTTTTAACAGTCAATGGAACATAATAATTAATTAATTACTTATATGAAAAAAATAATTAAAAAAGTGTTTATTCACAGAAATACTTCTTTTACACACGACATTAATACCTTTGCCGAACTGCAAAACAGTTTGTTGGCAGATGTAGCTCCTTTTTTTTGCTTTTGTACATAAATATTAATATTTTATAATGACACTTTTTCCCCTAAGTTAAATTAAAAAGCAGACTTTTCTTTTTGACTTTATTTTTTTAATATTCTATACATGTAAATTTCTTATCTTTAAATATTAATGAGGCATACTTACTGAGATTAAAATCAAAATGCAAGACAAAAGCAACACTTTCTAGACTCTCATTCCATGATAGAAGACTAATTACGTAATGACAAATAGCTTTCCCTAATGTTGATGTTCAAACTTGGATGTTTAAAGTTCAAAACGTGCGTACCGCTTGTATAATGTCCCACATTCCGCACTTTATAGTCATTACAATCAGAACACGTCCTGATGGCCCAGTGGTTATAGCAGCCGCTACTTATGCACGAGGCTGTGGGTTTGCAACCGGACATGGGCAAGTACCAAAGTAACTTTTTCTATTTTATATGTACTTTCTAAGTTTATCTCGGACATCACTGATATTGGTAAAGAAAAATATCGGGAGGAAACCTGGACTTATAATTCGCCAATCTTGAGCAAGCGTGGTGATCAATGCCCTTCTCTGTGCGAGAAGAGGCCTTTGCCCTACAGTGAGACAATAATAAGAAGGTATTATAATCAAGAAATTAGAAACATCGCGAACTAAGCTTTGTACAGGGATACAAATGAATGCAGAACGAGAGAAATCTAAATCTATAGTGCTAAGAATGCTCGAGATACCCGAGTATTAAATGTACCTGAAGCGAAACACATTAGTGAAGAATTTCATTTGTTTGTATCACTTTCTCTACAATAGAAAGTAATATTTTTCAGTAGACGGAGTATTACAATAAGTTTCGACTTATCCAGTTCGTTGGTTTTAGCAGAGAACCTGAAATTTCGTTACAAAGATAGTGTAAAACTTTACTACAATAAGGGTGGAGGTACCTACATATTACTGTTATGTGTAGGACATGATTTAGACTAAAGGAGTCTGTCTACTACACCGTATCATATCATGACCGTGTTGGGAACGTGTCAGGCAAAAAAATCTTTGAATTGAAAAGTATGAGACTATGATCATTGGCGTCATCGTCCAATTAATTGACGTACTTTTTATGACCCGTAAAAGCGAGATTCCCCCATAGATTTTGTATCGCAAAAGACAACTGTGACGTCACTTTTGGGGCGACTCAATTGATTAACTATTTATCACCTTAAAAGCATTTTAAAATAAAGTTTTACACTTAGTTGAAAATTAATCAGGTTTTCAGGTCTACTTAAAATAAAGTGTTTCTTTAGAGGAGTTATGTCTTGGAATTATTGGTTTATGGTACTTACGTTCTAGTAAGTAAAGTAGTCCGTGTCATGTTTTTTCCGTACCCGAAACGTTCATTAGTAAGAAGCTGATCCAACGGGAACTTCACGACTCTCAGTAATGAGGAATACGACGCGAGTAGGTCACGATCATAGTTATGGTATGGTACGGTGTAGTGCGTTGACTCCTTAACCGTCGTTAAGGTTCCGCGATTTCTCTAATGATACTTTCAAACCACTTCTTTCCAAGGCTCAGCAAAGTTCGTCTCTCAAAGTAATTTTCCACAATGAGAAGCACAAGGCTAATTTTCTAGGCAAGATGACGAAGCTACAATGCTTACTTTAAACAAATTCTCACTCTACATCGTGGAGACATTCCATTAAATTCAGCTTTCTGTTGTACTTAATTTAAACGAAAAGGACAATCTTATAAAATGATTAAATAAAAACGCAGCAAGAAAAACTGGGCTCTTGGCTCCTTAAAAAAGTATTTTTGGTACAAAATCGGGTGAAGTATTTGGCGACAATGGACCTAGGCCTAATCTCAAAAAATCTCAAGAAAAATACATTTACAACAATGAAGCTTAGATAGCTCAGATAGAGATCAGTTTTACTTGAATGGAGGGGAGTCTCCTGTGGCTAAAGAAATAAACAGATAAGAAAAAGCTGTGAGTCCGCATTACATTCAGACAGCGCTCAGCGGGATGTGAATTAGTATGGAAATATGATTAATCGTCTATCGGACCGGAGATGGGGCTTTCACGAAAATATTACCAACAATAGAATAGACGCAAATATTTCCGAACACTAACATCGTTTGCGAGTAAGTAAAGTTTTTTGGCTAGTAATATAATGATGATTTTGTTTTGCTACCTTTTGACAGTAAGTAAATCGTTATTTTCTTTCGCTTTAGTTTAAGATTTGTAATAAACTTATTTAATAAACTAGTTTTTAACTGTGACTTCGTTAGCGTAAAGTCAAAGTCAAATTCGTTCTCTACCTATAAACTTTCAACTAAGCAAACACTTACTTTTGTCATCATATTTAGACTAGTACTAATATACGTGCTCAATAGACGCTGATATAAACAAAAAGGATGGAATAAAATAATGCAGATTTAGCATTTGCACCAAAACCGGAACCGTTTTTCACGTAATACCACCAGTATTACAAAAAGGCTCGGTGGGACGTCGGTGTCCATTAGATCCGACATTCTCGGAAGTTGTCAATATGCTGTCGAAAAGGGTTTTTTCATTCAATGTTTGAGCGTACCCATGGGTACTATGAGCGTAGATTTTCGCAAGATATGGCCCTTGGTTCCGTTTCGTGTAACAGGGTAATATAATCTGTCAGTGTAGGTAATAAAGACAAAAGTTTTTGTTTATTTATTTGAATAAAGAATTTTCTTTTGTTTTTTTTTTAAATTGATTAAGATAGACGCAGGTCATTTAATAGTCTAGATATAAATCTCTTTTAGGTATTTGCAAAAAAAAATGTCTAGCCGCTGATTATTATAATTATAGTAAATATGTTGTAATTTATTCTTGTCTGATAATAATCTTCTCTGTAATAGTCTAGCTCATGTTTGAACTAAGCTAATTTGTCAATTCCAAATCTAGGTCTTGGTTATTTTGAGGGTTGTTTTACGAGCTGTATGACGGATTGGAACTATGATTTATTTATGTAGACATCGTAAAACGGTACATTTATTTCGCCGTAGGTGGCATAAAAGTGAAAGCAGTACCAGAAGGAGTTCACTATATACGAGGTGAATACGGATACGAAAAAAATACACAAAAATGGTCAGTATTTTTACAACTTTTTTATAGTCCCTTTAACTTCTTTTTTTAACACTTCTATTATACATGAAAAGAGTAACTTTATTGTTTTACAGCATAGGTTGTTCTATTTTTCGTCGGAACTTTTTGTTGGCAAGTTTTCCGGAAAAGTTTTAAATATAAGCGGCGAGTCTCGGGGGTTACGTAAACGTTTTTTACAGGCTCTTGTAACACATTCTTCTTGATGTAACAAGATTTATAAAAAGAGGGTACGTTTTTTTGGCTGTTCTCCGAGTTTGTGGTTATTCTGAGCCGTAAACCTTCGACTTAGGATGTCGGTTTTCATATTAACAAATTATTTTTATGTTAATAACTACTATAAAGTATAATAAGATTTACGAAATCTTTTTGATGAGTAACTAAACCGTCTTAATAGCTTTGTTGCTTAAAATTCACATAATAATTATGAATTAACATATTTATTTGCTCTTACAAAGTTTATGGCGCACTTAACGTTTAGAGTTTTAGACTATTTAAATTCACATTGTGAGAGCACCTTAAAAGACTTTTGAAGTGCCTCAAAGATCTGAATTCTAACTAAGTATAACTAAAATATTATCCCGAAGTAACTATGTTTATTTTATGTTGTAATAGTTCTTATCTTGTAATATTAAAATTTTGTTTTCAGACGTACCTAGAAGATGAGGCTATATTTAAGTACTTACTTAAATATAGCCTCCTAGCCATGTTTGTAATTTTTGATGTAATCTTCATTAGGGACTCACATATTTTAATTTACTTAAATGAAAAATACTTTTTCCGTTTAGATTGTAAATATGTCAGCTTTTCAAAGCCACAGGATGATAATTAACTGAAACATATTTATACTAGCTTCTGTTCGCGACTTCGACCGCGTTAAAGTTGATTTTTCTATATATACAAACTTTAGACCCCCGTTTCATCCCCTTAGGGGGTAAATTTTGAAAAATCCGTTCTATCGATGATGTCGGTGGTTCCGATGATGTCTTAACGGACATCATCATCTTCCTGCCTTTGTCCCATGTTACTTGGGGTCGGCGCAACACGTTTTCCTCTTCCACTCTGTCCTGTCAGCCGTCATGCAATCACTGACTCTCCTTTCATTCATATCATTCTTCACACAATCCATCCATCTTTTCTTTGGTATACTAATAATAAACTACCTCCCTGCCAACTTTAATTTTTATACGTCAAGCGGTGTTCGATTTTTCGTGATGAGTGAATGAGTAAGGGAATGACCTTTTGCTTTTAATATTTAGATAGAAGATAGATTACTTTTGTTGTTGCTAGACTTCTGTATCACCTATACTGTTTTAAAAATAAAATAGGTAGATCAGATATTACCTATAAACCGATCGATAAACCGAATTATTCCTACAGAGTTAAAACATTCATTTATTATTAAACGTAAACTAAAAGCTTCCTATTTCACGAACTATAAGGGGCACGAGTGATCTTCTCATCCTACTAACATATTCTGAACGTGCCTACCTGACAGACCGATTGACAACTTTAATGTGTATGTCTTGGCGGCGCTGCTCGTAAAGGGAAGATGTCAAAACGCTGTCAAATCCAGTACATTCCATTTTAGTTCTGCAATTCGCCACCTGTATTGATAAGTGTGTTGGTTTATACATTCTGATTGGCAGTGTCGATGGGTAGCGGTGCTGTCACGTCCAAATGGCGCATGGAGGCGCTTAGTGTTATGCATTCGTAATAGCGATACTTGATTTATGGACTCCTGGTACATCCGCGCTTAGGGCATTAGGGATCGGTGGTGAAGGGTCAATTTTTGTAAGAGGGCAATTGCTGCAAAGTAATGGAATACATTCGAATTAACTAATTCAATATACCGAATGTATTACATGATGCGAATGATTTCCATTGCAAAAATGGATAAGTAACAGCACACAATATGATAAGAGACAGCATACGTACTTACCGACATGGTTTGGCTTGTTTTAGTAGAACTAAGCTCAGTATACAGTGGGTGGCCAAATTATTAGGGACAGCGCCGAGATTTTAATAATTTCTAGTTTGTTTAAATTTTTCAGGGAAATGGGTTGTCTTTCTTAGAATAACTACAAACCTTAAAACACTTGCAATAGTTGCTATACCTCTCTGGGCATGTGTAGAGTGCAGTATTAATGTTTTTATTTCTCTAATTTTTCTTGAAGACGTGTCTGAAACGTTGCCCATACTAGAAAAAAGTAATTTTGAGGTTTTCAAGTTATAACTTTAATAAAATTAAAATTCAAGTATTAAGATTAAAAATAGTACCACTATACGTAACATTACTCACGTCCTGACTACGGTTAGCTGAAATAAACTTGCAATGTCAATCGGAATTTTTTTTTTACACTGCTGTAATAAGAGGAATTTTCAACAAAAATCAACAAAATGAAGTCACATCAATTTTCAAAAAAATTGTTCCAGCTCTACAATTTTTTCACATCAAAACATACATCAAACAGTAATAACATCAAATAAAAAAAACCCCTAATAAATCTATTACTTTGTTTCAAAATAATGTTTCAACTAGATATTACATTTCTATGAGTGCTGTCCCTAATAATTTGGCCACCCATGGTATGTCGTAGGTTTTTCATAAAATTAGGTTTTTGATCAAAAACCTAGGTTTTTGATGAAAAATCGGAAGATGACACATTTTAAACTCAATTTCATCATAAACCTATAACAATCCAGATTTTTTATTAAAAACCTGAACTAGTTTGGGTTTGTGTTAAAGTTCTTGTCAAAATCACGGGTTTGACAAAGATGCTTGCTTCAAGCATGCAGTATGCAAGCAGGCAAGCAACATGAAGTGTTTTAGAGTCACCCTTCAGTCTTTACCCCGCCAGAAGGGCTCGACGAAGCCCCGCTGCGCGGTACAACCCAAGGGTAGAGCAGTAACCAAAGCCGTAACTCATTACGCGTGAAAAAAACCATGCGTACAAAATCGCAGGGAGCAGCAAGTCTCATATAAAACAGAACCAATGGTTCCTAATGCTTGTTTACTACCAAAAATTGGGGCAACACTGGTCTTGTTATACAAACACGTGACGAAACGTCGTGATATGAACATAATACATAATCAACGTACACACTATCATTTCACCGTTACACTGTGTTTGTAAACATGACTTATGGTAATTTTATACGGCCACGTTTTTCAAATAAGTGATGCGAAAAACAACTCTATTTTTCGCACTGTGTTTAGGTGACCATGTTACAACTGTTTTGTACCTTTTGTGCTCGTAAATAAATTGACTTTTTCGCGGATTTATCTTGCTGAATGGTGTGACTAAGGTTTTGGCCCGGAATCTTTTGTCAGACGTATTCCTATTCCTTCCAATGCCTATTCTTCTTTAAATTATAACGCGATCAGAGTGGTGGATTAGTGAAGGTCAATATGACGGTGTTTGGGTACTGAGATGATAATTGTGATTCAGACCAATTGACTGCTCCGTAGGTCGCATTGTCACAAGCGCGATTGCTAAACGTGGGGTCCTGGGTCCAATTTCCATTGGGTGGGTTTTATCATTAGAATTTTTTGGTAGCAGCCCGGAGTTAGGAAGTTGGTGGTTGGTGGTTGGTAGGTGGTTGGTGGTGGACCTCGGGAAGCATGTAAAACCGTTGTCCCTGCGTCTGATCTCTCACCAGACGTGTTGGATTACCGTCCTCATCGGACTGAGAGTGAAGGAAAAGGAAGTGCACCTGTGTTTGCGCACACAATAGTGCAATATAATATCTCTTGCGTACTTAGTTAATGTCCATTAGAATGGCCGCCGTGACCGGAATACGGTTGGAAGGATATTACATGATACAGCTAACAAACCACAAACTTTAACCGTATCTTTACCAACAAAAACTTGTCACCATTGCTACATACCAAACTGAAAGACAATTTTATTTTACTTTCGTCCTCTTTCTTTCTCAGTGTCTCTAAAAACACTTTTTTCTTTTGTTTTATGGCTACGAAATGCCATCGAGCATGGCATGTTATTTTAGACACTTGAGTGACAGTCAGTGAGGCAATTAATTGTTCAGTGTGTCCATGTGTGTAGCAGACACAATGCGCCTCGGCCGTTGACTTAAGGTTCATAAAAAAATTATTAATGATGATTATAAAATAGAAATGTGTCTAAAATAACAAAAGACTATTTTCCAATTTAAATACGTGGTGGTTCAAAGAACCTTCGTGGGGCCAATTTTAAGTGCAAGACGAGACATTGTCTAATCATTTGACAGCTACATCTTTAGTGACAAAGTATTCCCGTTTGAGCACCTATGCATTGAGCACCAAAGGTTTAACACCTTTTGTTTGAATAGGTGCCCTTGATTTTCTGACACCCTAGTACTTTTCAACAATCGTAACTTTGTTGTAGTATCCCCGAATTGTCAATAATCGATTTTATGACATGAGCACCACGTTTAAATATTGATTGGTGCTCAATGCATAGGTGCTCAAACGGGAATACTTCTCCGTGACAGGTAAGCAGGACTAATGTACTGTATTGAACTCGTTAGCTTGCGAGAAGGACTTTCACAATAGCTACTTAAGGCATATTTTGCTTTGGACTCAAATCTGAGTAGTAAATATTGAGAAGGGAAGTAACCTTAAAGATAAATAAATTATTTACATTTACAATACCCAAAGGAAAATATGGAAAAAGGTCGAAGGAAAACAGTGGAATATTTCAGTTTGTATTTACAAAAATATTCCACTGTTATTGTTCTTCAAACATTATTCCTGTTTCAATAGTAATATGGGACTGGAAATAGTGATTTTAGATAAACTGAAAAGGTAAAGTTATCTAAAAATATTCTCCGGACCGATTTCGGATACAGCGGCTAATCTCAATGGAGACTAGCCAAGTACGCAGAAGATATTATAGTGCACAAGTGTGTGCACAAACATAGGTACACTCCCTCTTCTTTCACTCTCATCTTCTGTCTTCTTTATCGTGTGGGCAGTAAGGTCTTACACCCTAGTGTCAGAGTTTCTAAACCGCCTCAAGAGCTTCTGACATGGTTTGGGTGGAACAGTAAGGTTTCCTCACGATGTTTTCCTTCACCGATGCCAGTGATGTCCAAGATAAACTTTAGAAAATACATATATGAATTGAAAAAGTCACATTGGTACTTGCCCGGATTTGAACAACCTCATGCATGAGAGGCGGGCGCCTTAACCATTGGGCCAACACGACACGACTTTCACTCTTATAATCCGATAGAACGGAAATCTGACACGACCGGGAAAAAATCAGTTGCAGGACCAACGGTCACCAACTTTCAAACTTCGGGCTGCTACTAAGAATTTTGTGATTAAAAACTCAATAACACTTTGCTTGACCTGGGAATCGAATACGAGACCCCACGCTCAGCAGTCACACTTGCAATAATTACGAGAAAACTATAACGGGGTAGTTAATAGTTATCTATTGCTACCATGAACGAAGGTGTGTAATAGGAAGTAGGTAACACAAAAATACATCTAATAACGTAACTAAGCAAAGCATACATGTGGAAGCTTGTAATTAGCAAATGTCCAATGTATGATATTTATGTTTGTTATTAGTCTGTAAGCTTTCTTTAAAATAAATAAATATTTATGTGTCCTGTATCATTGGAGACAGACAATGTTAACTGTTAGGATCCAGCAGATAATGGAAGTCAGCCATTACGGTTGATCCCAATCCAAAAAAAGTATCATAGGAATTGCCTGGGTTTTTTCAGATAGGCCGGTAATGGTATGTGCTCGATAAAAAGCCATTGGCCTTTTTACATTTGATCTAATCGAAACAAGTCATCAGCGAACTTTGAATGGTCGAGAACACATCCTAGATAGACGCGGTATTTTGACTTCAGAATAATATTAGAGGTGTACTAAATAGTACACCCACATTTCGCCAGTTATGTTTAAGTCTCATGTAATAGGGGGCAAGCCTATTGCCATCAACCGGGCACAAATCCAGAACCCGAGGCTGCTACTGAGAAATTCCTGATGGAAAAACTCAGTTGGGCTTTGTACTCACTAGACCAACGAGGCAGTCTGCCTAACTCTTCGGGAATTGCAGGCGTGATGTTGTGTGTTGCTAATATTAGTTACTAACTTCCACACACGACTTCGTTCGCGTCAAAGTTAATATGTATACAACATTATTTTTAGTATATATATGCGAAACCTGAATATAGTTTGTTCAGAATCAGTAACTGATTCGATTCCAAAAATTTTTACACCATGTTATTTTTTTTTTCAAAAATATTTTAATTAAATTTTATTACCAGTTAATTACAATACAATCACCGTACGGTTAGGTACCTATTGCCAAACTATTATCACGAGTGTATAACACAGGAGACGCGGTTTACGCGGGTGTACCGCGAAATGAGCATGTTTTTGAACGGACAACCGGGTAATATACAAGTTTATAACTTTGTGATTTTTTATGATACGGTTTTATTTTGTACATAGATTCTTTACACAAAAATACTAGACAGGTGTATCGGGTTTCGCATAAACAAAAAATAATGTTGTATGTCCATGGGAATAATACACTTTTTCGGGATTTCAAATCAAAAGTTCAAAAGATCAAAAGTTCAATGGAATCAATGAGTAGGTACTATTAGGGGGATACCTAATTTAACTAGAACATAAAGAAGGTAAGTACTTATTAAATATATTGAACATTTTGCTACATCATTGAGCATCTGATTTTATTCATTAATAATCCTGACAGTGTGGATGAAATCTGTTCTGAAATGCGTAATTAATTGAATGAGTTTCAAAACGTAAATTATTATAATTATGATGTCTGTGAAATTTGTAACGTGGTTTATGTCTTGTTAATAGAGCTTGGAACGTGCTTAAAATGGCTGTCGCTCAAAGCAAAGAAAAAAAATAAAATAAAAACATAAACAATTGTTTTTTAAACATAACAATTTATATAACATGTTTAAAACATGTTATATAAATGTTACTTGAGTTTACTAATAAAAATGCGAAACTTTGGATGGATGGATGTTTGTTACTCAATCACGCCAAAACGGCTTTACGGATCAGGTATGCTATTCTCTAAAAACACAGCGCCGCGGCAGCGCTGACACTATGGTTTGTGTTTAGTGGATTCTCAACGTTGTGATTTACACTATAAAGTTGAAAATCCACTAAACACAAACCATAGTGTCGGCGTGGCCGCAGCGCTGCCGCGGCGCTGTGTTTTTAGAGAATAGCACAGCTGGATGTAATGTTTCACAAAGGCAGGTTATAGTCTGGAATAGCACACAAAGACTACTGATTATTCCGGAAAAATTTATGATTCCCGTGGGATAATATATCATCTTTGAAGCGGACAAGGTCGCGGGCAGAAGGTAGTAATTAATATAATAATGTAATTAATAAGTCTGAAATCGCCAATCCGCCTTGAGCAAGCGTGGCGATGAATACTCGTGCGTACTCTTTATAAGTAGATTTTCCCCTGCAGTGGGACTATAATAGGATAGTATTTATGATTGTTTAAATTGGACGTTAGGTTATACCGAAATATCAGTTACTTTTATGACACAGAAGGTACAGTCAACAAAAGAGTTAGGTATCCAGGTTCGTCAGATATAGTTGAAGTTTTTTTAGAAACCGATGGATGTCTTCGATTAAAACTAAATTTAATTACACGACTGCCCCAAAAAAGGAGTGTTATGTGTTCAGGGTTAATGTATGTATGTATGTGAGTTTCTTTATTCCACCATAACTTTTAAACGCCTGAACTGATTTAGATG
This sequence comes from Hoplodrina blanda, assembly GCA_949316365.1. Taxonomy (NCBI): domain Eukaryota; kingdom Metazoa; phylum Arthropoda; class Insecta; order Lepidoptera; family Noctuidae; genus Hoplodrina; species Hoplodrina blanda. The sequence continues at coordinate 6,171,777 of OX438589.1, read as the reverse complement.
TATGGGGTATCGTTACAATTCTTGCATCGCGGCATCGTTCCGAGTAACATAGGCTAGTAAAAAATAAAAAAACCGGTGTGGTCACTTTAAAACGTAAATTAATACCAGCCTCAATTTATTTTTTTAATGAATCTGGTCGTGTCTATGTTTATCGTCTAGAATTTGACAACGAACTTGACAAGATATTTATGTGCAATTTTAGCAGTCGTGTTTTTTAATTTTTTAATTATAGTAGCTTGTTAATGAACTATTGTACATACCTTAGGAATCATAACACGAAAATACCATTTTATTATCTTCTCTTTATCTTTTAGTATCACCTTTATGACAAATGAAACCAATCAGCTAATACACTCTATATTTTTCTGTCATAATGGAAAACGTAGATTTTACAACTTTGACAGAACTAAGTACCAAGTAGTAAAACTTTGTACTTTAATACACCTTTTTTAGTACCGTACCGACTATTTAATTTTCTTAAGTCTCTTTTTATGGTTCAAAAGTTTTTACATTAGACTGATGCAAACAGATGCAAAAATATCAAATTGAGACATTCATAAATCTGAGTATATTTTAAGTATAAAAGCGAAAGGTCATAAATACACTCACTCATCTGCAAAATTAAATATCGAATACACCTTTTTTTTTGAGGTGGTCAAAATCATCAAATGAGTCCTTCCGCCCTGGGTGGGGCGGAAGGGACTGTCAGACTTTTACTGACTAAAAAACCACCCTGTTCCTTCTGTTGCTCTTTACGTTCCGGGGCCACGGTATCCTGTTAAGACGTTTGACGTTCAAAAATGAAGTTTGGCAGGGAGGTAGTTTAAGTTAGTAGACGTCCGCAAACAGAGGATTTTCCAAAATTCATCCCCTAAGGGGATGAAACGGTGGTCCAAAGTTTGTATGGATCAACTTTGACGCGGACGAAGTCGCGGGCAGAAGCTAGTTTTCTATACATATTAAATACTTTGTCCTTAATGACTTGTGTGTTGATCTGGTTTGTTGATTTGATTTGTGTGTTGATCCGTCAGTCTAAACCGCTGTTTTCGACTTCTATGCGGACGAAGTCGCGGTCAAAAGCTAGTCTTTTATCTTCTTCTTTAATAAATACGTACGATAAAAAAGTTGCACATAATTTTATTTTAAAAGTTTAATTCTTTCAGAGCTGTGTTGTAGGGTTTTAATTACAAAAAGGTTCAAAGGCTTTTCGTAAATAGGACCACACCCGACCACTGCGTCATAAAATACACTTACTTTTCAAAATCCTATCAGAGTACTTTCATTTTAATTCTATACACTTAGTTCCTTTCGAAGCGCAAAATAAAATTAGTTCTGGGCCATGAATCAGGCAGTGATAAAGAACATCTTTTATCAGAGGTCCGTAAAATTAAGACCTGCTATCGTAAAAGGCTCTCCTAAGGAAGTATGGGCCTTTTGTGGGTGAATTTCGATTGGTATATAAAATTGTAAGATAATTTACTTGGTACCGAATTCTTGTTATTTTTCAACTGTAACGGAATTTTTTTACTATGTTACAATTGCGTCGTGACCTTGACGGGGACACGTTTCCGGTTGGAGGTCAGAACTATACAATACAAAGGCTCTAATGCTTTTTAAAATACCTACATTATTATAAAGACGCGCTCGAAATGTACTCAAAATCAATATGCCCAAATAAAAAAAACAATCGCCCTTTATTTGAATTTAAACCCATTCTAGAATCTGGCTGGAAGTTTAAATATTCTTTTCGGCCAGTACTAGCTTCAGCTAGGTTGGTATACAACCTTTACAGTACCTACCTAATACCTACATACAGAACAAAAAGACCGTGAACTCTAAAAGCGAATTAAAACATTCTCATTTTTCTTACTGAACTGTTCGTAACACGTTTAATTTTTTCAACATAGGCTTCGGTTCCAACGTTTGTCCTCCCACGCCCTAAAAAAACTCGTCAATGTCTGTAAGCTATTATACGGTGTCCTACTTATAAAACTCAAGCTCTCACCCATTTCGGCGCATGTTCAATCTCTTTTTAATAGACTCCATTTGCATAGTTATTTCAGAGTGTGGCACGAGCCATTATTTTGTAGTTATTGCGTAAATTGATAAGTTTTTTGCATAAAAATGAAGCTGTGAAAATGTTTAGGCAGAGGTGTACCCATTAGTACACCTACATTTTACCAGTTATGTTTAAGTCCCATGTAATAGGGGCGAGCCTATTGCTATTAACCGGGCACAAATCCAGACTCCGAGGCTGCTACTGAGAATTTCCTGACAGAAAAACACACTTTGCCTGACCTAGGAATTGAACCTAAAACCTCATACTCAGCAGTCGCGCTTTGCTAGACCAAGGAGGCAGCCAAAATATGCGAGGCTGTAAAAATATGAAATAAAAAAAAAAGAAATAAGAAGTTGTATGAATAAAACGGTTTATTTTAATTATATTATTATCTGGCTTTCGATAGAATATTGAATAATGATGCTGCGCATAATATATTAATTTATTACATTCATATTGTTCAGAGATGTAGCATCTATACTGAATATTATAAAGCTGAAGAAGTTTTTTGTTGGTTTGTTTATTTGATCGCGCTGATGTCTGGAACTTCCAGTCAAATTGTAAAATCTCTTTTTGTATATGATAGCTAGATTTATGATCAATAGTATAAGTTATATAACATCACGCTACGACCCGCAGGAGTGAAGCAGTAACCGAAGACGTAAGAAACCAAAGACGTGAGAATTAAATTCAAAGTCAAATCATTTATTTCAATAAGACTATCAAAAAACACCTTTGAACGTCATTTACATAAAAAAATACAACTTAATATTGAATCTAGTTGCCCATTTCAAAAGGTAGTTTTGTATGGAGAAGAACTGGCAAGAATCATCATAGGTATGTACATACTGTATTAAAAAAATGTTTTATAATAGTTTTAAACACGAACCCTCCTAGGGCACAGCAACATATTTACACAAACAACAAAACAACCTCAATGTCAAAGAGACTATGAAACTGTTTTCCACGGATAATGTCGTATCAAAACAATTTCTCACTAGTATTTCGACTCAAAACACTACTGAGAAATTGTTTTGTTACAAAACAAAACTTGTTCTGTCTTCGGTTGACAACACTGTTCTCGTAAAGTTCAACAACCCGAAAAACAAACGCAATCCAATTACAACCCAAAATAGCAATTAGATTACAAACACAATTACCAGTGTATCGTAATATGATTCAGTGGTCATAATTAACATATGTTCACTAATCATTGTAACAGAAGTTCGACCATTCCCACGGCCCGGTAGTAATTACCGCTTGTTATTAATATTATACCTGTTTCTTACATTGTTATTTCTGCAAACATTTTGTGTTTAAGGAAGAGTTTTCTTTGGAGACTTGCTTGTGTTTATTCATTTCGGGCACGTATGTAGTTAATAAAAGGTATGTTGATGGGACAAGAGAACGTTGTAAACTCACTCTTCAACATTATAATAGAAACACAGAAAAAGATGCTATTGCAGAAAAATGGGCAAAAACAGTATTTTTCAATGAAAGATAAATGCTTGACACATATTGGATAGCTCTACGTACTGTTATAAAACAAAAGAAACCAGAAGGCTCAGTTCTATGTATACATTTATGTTCTGCCTAAAACGTAAATTCATGATAATTTTCTATGCAATTTGCATACTTATTCATAGCACATATTTAATAAGCAACCTAAATAATCGCTCAATATCATAGCCAATCAGCCAGTGAGCATCGTACGTCTGCCACTTCAAAATATTTTCATGTCATCAATTGAATTCATCCCGAAGTTGAAACTTCTATGAAATGAATAAAAAACAAAAAAGCATCAAACTTTTACAGTTGAATATTGTGCAGTTTACCTAATGAAATGAAATGAAATGAAATGAAATGAAATGAAATGAAATGATGTTTATTCAGCAAATTGGTTATAAATAACACTTTTACACGTCACATTTGTTTTTTTTTTAACTAGATGAGTCCAGTGTTTCCTAGCCGACTGCTCTGAGAAGAAACACCGAAACAAACTCAGAGGTCAAAGTCTCTTTTAAAGTCCATACAATTACTTGTAATGGTCAAATCATATGCGAACCAAGTAGGTTAATGTCCGAAGTGGTCTCTTGAGGAGAGAGGCACACGAATTTGAGTCGGCCTGTCCAGTCAGTGCATGCATTTGTCAGAAATCGTCAAGCTCGACTCAGAACTTAAGGAGCTCAACGACACGACGAACAATACCAAAGAAGGGACATTTGGGTAGGCCGCATCAAGTACTCAAACTGTCAGACAACCATGAAATCTAATCACAAAAAATGCAACAACCCACATAGTCCACATATTTACAATATAATATATTAAAAAAAAAAAAAATACTTTTCAAAGTATGTTAACGTAAAATTAACAGATGTCATGTTTAGTAAAATGTGTCAAAAAGAAAAATGTAATTTGCAATTTGCAAAGGGCTTAGCAGAGCGAGCAGTTCAATCCCAAGCTTTTTTATCATCTAAATAATCCGAAATTTTATAGTAGCCCTTTTTGTATAGTTTGGTTTTAATACAACTTTTAAATTTTTTAATCGGTAAGTTTCGAACATCAATGGGAAGTTTATTGTAAAAACGTATACATTGACCCATGAACGAGTTGCCTACTCTGTGGAGACGAGTGTGATGTACCACAAGATTGTGCTTATTTCTAGTATTAAATCCATGAACATCGGACACTTTCTTAAAATTTGAAATATTCTTGTGTACATACATAAGGTTTTCAAATATGTATTGTGAGGCTACAGTCAGAATATTGATGTCTTTGAATTTCTCTCGAAGGGAATCCCGTAATAAGTTACCTAGGCAGTTACCTAGGCAAAGGTAGTGCGAGCGCGCTACTGTAAATAAGGTATTCGATTCGAGTCGATTTTTGAGTCGAGTTAGATATAAATATGACTTTCCATTAGCATTTCAAGTAATATATAGCTTAGCCACACTTGTGGCGTGAAACTCCGAGAACGACGGCAACTGTTAGCGTAAATGGTTTCGCAGCTTCTCGTTCGCACCTCGCGACATTCCCAGTAAGGAATGCCGTGAATCGCGAACGCGTAAATTCACGGTACGATTCGCGGGCGAATTCAAACTAATTAAATGTTATGTGCATAACTGGTATTACCATATTCCATCTTTTCTCTAGTTAGATAGGTTATGGAATGAGCAACTAGCTTCAACTTTCTGACTAACTAACCGACAGTTCAAAAGTATCTGTAAAGTAAATCGTTTGATTAAAATAAATGCTTTGACTTTGATTTTGATGAATCGTATTGAGTGGTAATTCTGTCTCTAACACCATCTAAGCTGATCTCTCGCTTCCTATTCAAAGATCGCTAGCTTCATTTCTTCGCCGACAGCTTAACTTTATAAAGTTGTGTTACTTATAGGTATTCAGTGTAGGAACTTGCGGCAAAATCCCTTTATTGTGAACATTTTTCGTATCTCGCTCGAGTTTATTATGATTTCCTTGAGATGTTTTAGCTTGGTAAATCTTATAATATGTGGTAAAAGCTGTTCCACACATTTTGCCGCCCGCGGGCCATTCGATTTGGGCCGTTCAGACTAAATTAAATACCCATTATTTTAAGTTCGCAACATTGAAGGAAAACTGATTACTGCAAATCGGAGTTATGAAACACGCAAGAGAGTGTCAGCTAGAATGCTTATAAAGAGTAAAATTTAAATTTTAATATTTCCATAAAAAAGTTATTACGATGAAATACCCCGAGAACTAAAACAATTTAGCCGTTTGGTGATAAAAACCATAACTCATACTCATAGGTACAAACGCAATAATTTTTTATGCTAAACATAAACGGATTTTAGCACAGTGTTAATTAAAATTTGACATAATTAAATTATCCGGAGGCTGAAGACACCCACGACTTGTCCCTATTTTACGTAATGAAATAAAACATTAATTGCATCTAATCCCATTAATTTAATACTGTTTGTTTGTACTAAACCTTGGCTTAATTTGATGGCCTAAAAATAACTCCAATCAAAGTGGGTTATCTCCTGAACATCGTCAGTTCTAATTACTTTGTCGTGACTAGGACACGGAGACACTTTTGTAGGTAGGTACAAGATTGACCTAGTTCTAGAATCCGAAACCTGACCCCAAGACTTTCATGCTTTGTAACAGTTACCCTGACGGTTTCCAAGCAGGTCAGAATTCGGCAATAATTTAACACTTTTAGATAAGAGTTGTTAAAATAAATATCGTGTTAAATTTTTCACGTGCTAAATCTTATTGTGCTAAGTAACCATAGGTGCTGGCACAAACGCGCGGAGTAAATGTATCGTAAATTTATTCCATTTTTAAATTGGAAATACCGATTTCGCACATAATATTTATTCATATCAGTAGGTGATATGCACACATAAAACCAAAAGGCTATGTCATTATATCAAATTTAAATATTTCCGATATTCTATTTTTCCAATATTTAAATTCGACATAAGTATAATTGTTTGACATCTGCTTTGATCAAAAATATTTAACTGTACGAATTTAATTATGCAACTAATTGTTGCATAGTAAAATTTAATAATTATGATTTGCATGCCCATGAGACGGTAGAACAAGGGGGTCCGATTTTTTTGTTTTTTCAAACGTTATGTGCATGTATTATTATCTGTTTGCATATTATAGGAAATAAATAAAATGAAATCTGACTCTATTCGATTACTTTTAAATTAGCTCGCTCGTGCCTCGGTTACATATTCTATAAAGTATTTTTTGCGTCATGTCAGAATTCCAAAACCAATACTCATATACAACGGTATCTGATTCCATAAAAAACCAGACGATGCATAACCATTTTTTTAAATCGTGCGTCAAATTTTTCAGGCACGCGCTTGTTAAAGCTCGCAGATTTTATCACCGTTCCAATCAAATAGAGTATTGACGTCACCGTGAGAAATGGCGTCATGTAGAAAAATAATAGTCCCGTATGCAAGTGCATCGCATTCGTAGGTTCGCTACAGACGTCACAAACACAAGTGGGACGAAGCAAATAGAGCAATATGCGAATGTACCTATCTATTTTCACCGCTGTTCGTTTTAAGACGGGGGTACCGCGGCACACGTGCACTTCTGCATTCGTTTTATTCGATTCCAGGCCGTCTGCGTCGAGCTTTATTTTTATTCCTTTTAACTGCCTGTCGGTTAACTTCGTGTGAGATCGGCAACTTTCGTTTTTATTGTGGCCGCCGAAGATTTAGCCAGATGTTAGTCCGTCCACAAAGTTATGGGAGCGTTAAAATTTAGGGTTGTTTTAATATGGATGAATTTTATTTGATTATCTAAACTGGTATGAACTTATGAATATTTGTTTTGAGTATCGTTTAGGTGTTAAACTATTAACAGTTGAGGTTTTGGAAGGTGTTTATTTAAAGGGCAAAATGTAATAAAAGTGATCTGCCTATCGGAATTACAAGCTATGAAAGTTTTAAGTAGTTTACTATACATTGAAGTTAATTTATAATAATTTAATTAAATAAGTTTGTGACGAAGGTAATGTTAAAGCTACTGGGTAGGGGTCACAAAGTTTCTGAATACAGACTAGAGAGACTCTAGGAATTCATTAAAGTTGTCCACGGAGTTTGTTTATCTGGTAGGTAGATCTAGGCGACTATTTAAAATAACTTTTAAGCCGCATTGGGATATACATGCCAACTAAATTATTATGTAGTACCTAGGTAACACACCTAGGTACTACGTAATGTTTTGGAAATTAATCATGTTGTAGGTAGGTAAGTAAAATAAATACGGAATATTTAATGACTTGTGGCAATTAATCAAACTAAACAAAATTTTGTCAAGGAAATTGCTTTTTAATCTAGAAATGATTAATGAGCACTTTCATGTCGTTAACGTTTTTTTAAACCGAAATACTTCCCTACTTTAAAAAAATCTCTGGTAATGTGGGTGCGTTTACAAACATATAAACTCACATACACAAACAGCCAGACCCGGTACAACAATCTGTAGGCTATACAGATACCTATTTGTTCCGAGCTGAAATCGAACTCGCAACACGCAGCGCAGCTGCCAATCGCTCAGCCACTGCGCCAACCGTATTGTCATTTTTAACTACTGTGAGACTTTTTCCTCACAATATGTAAAACTTGCAGGCGTATGGTCTAAATTTAATGACATCGTTTAATTTTTATAAAAATCAGGACTCTCTAATTAGTGTGTTTCAAATTCGGTCTTTTACGCACACTTAGGTACATAATTTATTCTGTAGGTGTAAGTAAACTGCCTCAAAGAGCTGGTTGCGGGACGTCTTAACAGGATACCGTGGCCCCGGAACGTAAAGGGCAACAGAAGGAACAGGGTGGTTTTTTAGTCAGTAAAAGTCTGACAGTCCCTTTCGCCTCACCCAGGAGGAAGGAGTCATTTGATGATTTTTAACATCTAAAAAAAAAAAAAGGTGTAAGTAAACTACAGGGTCGCGTTGTTTGTTCGAAAGAGTAACCGCGGCCCTGGAATACAAAGGGCATTAAAAGGAATACGGATGGGTTTTAATCAGCAAAAGTCTGACACTCCCTTCCGCTCCGCTCAAAACGTAAGAAGTCATTTGAAGATTTCCCATCCTTAAATAAAAGGTGTAAGTAAATTAATACGTGTACCTACCTACTTAATTCCAAATTTAAACATTTTGAGCTAAAGTTTCTTCAAATGTTTTTCATTTGTGAAATTGTATCCACATTACTATGAAAACCGGAAAACTGTGTATTGAGAAATATACACATCAAAAAAGTCTAGGGATCAACATCCCTAACAAATGTTAGGGATGTTGATCCCTAGACTTTTTTGATGTGTGTAGTAACCTAATCTTTGAAAACAGACGTGAATCGAAAACATTGAGTACTTACTAGCTTTTGCCCGTGACTTCGTCCGCGTAAATGTCTGACGGGAATGCAGACGAAGATGCGGAATAAAAGTAGCCCATGTCTATCCTTAAGGTTCAAACTTACCCCGTGCCAAATTTCATCAAAATCGGTTCAGTGGTTTAGTCGTGAAAGCGTAACAGACAGGGAGACAGAGTTACTTTCGCATTTATAATACTAGTAGATATGTTGTACGAATGAGTATAGTAACAAAGTTGTTGATCTACTAATAACGGTTTTCGCCGAACAAAGAAAAAAGTTTTCGAAGAGCAAAACCAATTCGTAGACTTCTTGAAAAGTAGTCCGATATTAAGGCACGTATTTCAAACTTTTTGAGTACCATTTACCCACTAATTAATGTTCCAACTGTACAAGTTTTTTAATTAAAATTCAGTTCAAAACAAAGCTGAAATAGTGTTTCAGAAACTAGCAATAAACTTGTGGTTTTGAACACAAACAATAATATAGAAAACTTACTGAAAGGAAAATGTGTTATGAATGTTTTATTATTTGTTTTTGTGTTTGAGAAAACACGAGCTTGAGTGGCAATTTAGCACTTATTTCCTTCGCAAAATAAGTTGGGAAGTCCTATATACTTATATATGACTGGTTATTACAGTTTCATATACAACTGTAGGTATTATAGTACAATGTTCAGATATACGTCTTTTACAAACTGCTAAAGTAGAGTTGTTTGTGTATACCACTAGCGACCCGTCCCGACTTCGCATAGGTGCAATGTAGATACATAAACTTTCCTCTTAAATCACTCTATCTATAGCTAGCATTTAGCTGCATTAAAATCCGTTGCGTAGTTCAAAAGATCGACGGCGGAAAGCAATTTGTTTTATACTATGTAAAGATAATGTATATAAAAGAAGTTACAAAAGGCTTACAGCTAAAGTACTGTTTTGGACCATGTCAGGATACAGCGACATGTAAATTAAAAAAAAAGAGATTCTTTATTCGAATTAAAAAAGAGTGGAGCAACGTTCTTTTTTTAAAAATAAAACGAAAAACAAAAGAATGGGGACGCGATGTGATGGAAGTAGGACTTTGGGTTTAGTGGCTGTCAAACTATCAGGTTTAACGCTTATATGTATACTTATTTTCGACATTTGTCGACTAAACCCTTAGTTTGATGGGCAGTATGTGTAGTTAACGGTTATGTGATGTGCCTTTTATAGCCCGTATATAAAGTAACATGGACCAACAATTGGTTTACTTTTATTTTTGGTGTGAAGAATCACTGTTTATAGTAGTGCGCTCTGCGACGCTCTCAAAATATTGTGCTCAAAGGTATTTAAAGTTTGTTAAAAAAATATATAATATTGGAATTTTGACCTTTTAATATCTCCATAACCGGTGCAGTTTCCCAGGTATGGACCAAATCAAAAAATATAAATAGCACAATTTTAAGAAAATCATTTATCTTTCTTCTTTCTTTTCTTTTTTCTCTTTGGTCTTTGGTTCGATTTCCAGGTCAGGCAAAGTGTAATTGGGTTTTTCTATCTAGGAATTTCTCAGTAACAGCCTCGGAGTTTTGATTTGTGCCCGGTTGATGGCAATAGGCTCGCCCCCTATGACATGGGACTTAAACACTACTTTCGAAATATGGGTGTACTAATGGGTACACCTCTGCCTAACCCTTCGGTCTTTTTACAGCCATTTAAAGTCACTCTACTTCTATAACAAACACAGCTCGTTGATCAACTATAACACTTTAGCTAGCATTAGCGTCCACACGACCGTTACACGATCCAGGCAGTCTAGCTGAAGTCCTAACTACCTAACTTGGCTGTCAAGGATAATAAAACGCGGCCGTAGCTCTGAAAGCCATTTTCTCAAGACCTATTGCGGTGTCTTAACATAATAAATAGCAGGATAATAAAGCCTCTGTTTACTTTTAATTAGGACATTTATTTTGGTTGGTAGTGTTAATTTTAGGCTATTTGTTAGTACGGCTTTTATTTTCCAGGCGGTTTTCGTTTTTGTTTTACGGGGAACGGACGCGGCGTAAAACTTATGATGTGTACTTTTGTGAGACCGTTTTTTGGGATTCAATATTGAGGTCAGAAAAAGTTTTTCTATAGGTATAGAGGTAACGAACTGTGAGTAGATATTCGAAGGTTAGATACCTACTCGTCACTGCTTAAGGATAAAATATAGATTCCGCATTTTTTGTCAGGAATGGTACTGTAGTAACCCCAATACGTGGACTCACTAGTTGTACCTGAATTATCGATTTACCACGATTGAAACACTATTTTGTTTAAGACTTCGTATATTGAATAATTACTTATTTAATTTTATATCTAACTAAATCCTAGCTGTCAGCCATAATGACGGACTGTCATAACCTTCTTGTTTTAAAGCAGTATTCATTATCTCATAGGCTTAGGTTGTATCTAGCTCAGTCAACCAGAGCCTTTACAGTACCTAGTTACGCTAATAGAGTTCTCTGATTCGGCAGTTAATTATATAAACGTATCAACCGACTAATTCTAGTTAATAGCCAATCAGACGCATTAACTATGGCACAGGATTGAACAGTAAGATTGCTTATGGCTTTATTATCTACAACGGGGAACAACTCAGGGGTACAACTTTGACTTTGACTTTGACCTTTTCAGAAGCCAGAAGGGCAATAATTCTACTGACTTTTAGGTACGATCGCATTCTAATCTCAATCTTAATCTTTTAAAAATGTATCTACATTTTTTGACATTGATTGTCGTTGAGATGAGATTGCGACTAGATTTTGAACGTTTTTAATTAGTAGAATTGGCCTTTAGTTATTGCGTACTATTTATTTTTATTAAGTGACTGGGCGACTAAAGGTATCAGAAGAAGCAGGGAAAGACTTTTTGAGCTGTATGGCCTTAAGCCTTATATAAATACTGAATCCTTTAATAAGCATGTTGCTACTTACTCAAAAATTTTTAAAAATACGTGCAAAGCAGCTAAAGCCTTGTACATTAGCAACAAAGTTAAATCAGCTGAAAATAAAATAAAAACTGTTTGGAAGATCATCAATAATGAAACAAATAGGAACAAGAGACACAATACTGACTACACTCTGGAGACTTCCCAAGGTGTCATAAACAGTAATATTGATGTTGCTCAAGAATTTGCAGAATTCTTTACAGATATTCCAATTAAAACTACTGAAATCTTAGATTCCTCACCCTCACTTGCTGTTGACTTACTAAGAGTGAATGTTTCTGCCTTCCCTAAGAAATTTAAATTTAAACATATTAACCCTGTAGTCGTTATAAAGGCTTTTAAACAACTTAAGATCAAAGCTACCGAAGATCTGTGGGGCATGTCTACTAATGTTTGTAAATCTATTATTGAGACAATAGCACCCTATTTAGCCTTAATATTTAATTTGTGCGTAGACCAAGGGATATTTCCGGATTTAATGAAGTACAGCAAAGTTATACCGCTCTTCAAATCCGGAGATAGCAAGGACACTAATAATTATAGACCTGTTTCGGTTTTGCCGGTTTTCAGCAAAGTGTTTGAAAAAGTGATGCTCAATCAAATGCTCCATCATTTTAACTGTAACAACATCCTACACGATCAACAGTATGGTTTCACCAGAGGGCGTTGTACTACTGACGCCGGTGTTACTTTAATTAAGCATATATTTAATGCTTGGGAGGACTCACAGGATGCCATTGGCATCTTTTGCGACCTCTCTAAAGCGTTCGATTGCGTGAATCACGAAACACTGCTCCTAAAGCTTGAGCATTACGGCCTCGGTGATCTAGCACTTAGCTTGGTAAAATCGTATTTGAATGATAGACTACAGCAAGTTCAAATAAATGGTGTAAATTCATCAGGCTTAAAAGTAAAGATGGGGGTTCCGCAGGGTTCAATACTAGGTCCGTTCCTCTTTTTAGTTTATATAAATGATTTACCTCATTTACTAGAAAACCAACCACAAATGGTGTTATTTGCCGATGATACTTCACTCATTTTTAGAGTAGATAGACGAGCGCAACACCTTGACGACGTAAATAACGCCATGCTTAAGGTTCACAATTGGTTTACTATTAATAATTTAGTGTTAAATGAGAAAAAAACGAAATGCATAAGATTCACTTTACCAAATGTTAGAAGTACTGAACTTAACGTTATATTGAATAAGGACATACTAGAGTTCGTCGAAAAGACAGTTTTCTTGGGGATTACGCTCGATTCTAAGCTGCAGTGGGGTCCCCACTTAACATCTCTTGCAGGGCGGTTAAGTTCAGCCGCTTACGCTGTCAGAAAAATCCGACAATTAACAGACGTGGATACCGCGAGACTAGTCTATTTTAGTTACTTTCATAGCATCATGTCTTACGGTATTTTGCTTTGGGGACGGGCTGCAGATATAAATTCTATCTTTATCCTGCAAAAGAGGGCCGTCAGAGCCATCTATAATCTTGGCAGTCGAGATACTCTAAGGGAATTGTTTAAGAAAATTAACATCATGACGGTACCTTGTCAATATATATATGAAAACATTATGCATGTTCGGAAAAACATTCATCTTTTTAAGAAAATTTGTGATAGACATAATTTTAATACTAGAAATAGGAACAAATTAGATCAACCAAGTTTCAGATTGTCAAAAGTAAAAACTTCTTTTATGGGGTACTGTGTAAAATGCTATAATAAAATACCACTGGATATTCTCCAACTAAATGAGAGAAAATTTAAAACATGCATTAAACGCACATTATGTAGTCAAGCATATTATAAGTTAGATGATTATATCACGGACAAAAATGCTTGGCTAAATGCTAGTCCTGCTCCACAGCCACTCGGGCTCACTAAATAGGATTGTTTTTTGTTTTTTTTTAGAGAATGATGTTTCTTACCCTTTTTTTTGTTGACCTGAATAACTTGTACCGTTATCAGTACGATTACTTTTCTTTGTTACTTACCTCAGTCATATAACCAAGAAGTACACCGAGAGTGTTAGTATTGTATAATTTTATATCATTTATTTCAATTTTTGTAAATGTGAGTACCATGGAGCGTTTTATTTTTGAGTTACTATGTGTTTTGACAATGAGCATGGCAGTTGAGAGCTTGTCATGCTCACTCAAATGTCTCGCTGATGGTGGCGCATGTGTTGGATCATTTGGCTCCCTCCATAATGGTTGAGCTAGGTGGTGCTGATGCATGCGTCATGCTCGTGAACGGGTGCTGTCAGTTGGGATTGGTTATCTCTTAACTGCTATGGCTTACATCTTTATTTTTATTATTTTTAACTACTGTTTTATATTCATCTTCATTGTGATCACATGTAGAATCAACAAGAATAATGTAACCAGGATTTTGTAAAAACCTAATTTAAAAGAGTGCCGTGGAGTTTCTTGCTCGTTCTTCTCCATAGAGGCCTACCTCCGTTTTGGAACGAGCAACTAGCTTCATTTTTCGGACTAACTGACAGACTCCTTGACAATTCAAAAGTGCCTGTAAATGGTCTAATTGAAATAAATGTTTTGACTTTTGACTTTTGACTTTTATTTATGCGTTAAATGATAAAGAGGTTAAAACGAGCGTAGGTATTTAAATGTCAATCATTTTCAACAGAGTTGTCAATACCAAAACTTGAAAAGTAAAGTCCCATTTAACTTTCTAAAGCCAGCTAGATTTGTTCAATATCCGAAATTGAATTCAAACAAAATTAAAGGCAAAACTTTCAAATACAAACAGGCACGGATTCAAAACTTTGTATTATCGATTTGTTTTAAATTGAAGGTGTCGGTATCATGTAAAATGTTCTCTTTATTTTGACAGCAGGTTATTAATTATTAAATGAATACAGTATTGTACGAGCTTAGTACCTACTTGTCATGTTGTGACAAGTATACTACGCATTGGCTGCTAAGCCCTTTTGAACTATGCATTAAAACATTCCGAAGGCCAATACTACTAAATAAAACCTTTTTTTAAGTCGCAATCTCTTCCCAAAGACAATCGATGTCAATCAATATAGGTATATAGAAAACCAATTGACAGATTGAAACTTCGATGAGATTGAGATCGTTCCTATAAGTTAGTAGAATTGCCCCCTTGAACAAAGGATAAAGAATATATTTTTACCAATATAAACGAAAAATCGATTCTACATCTCTAAATCAATCAGTGGACAGACAGACTAGACTGACAATATTTTATGCAGTAATTGAATCAAGAAAATCCGTACGACAAAGTCGTTTTCATCTTCATGTCTGGAGCATTTACAGACGAAAATTGAATTTTATACACTCGGTTACGGCTAAGAAAATTTCTTGCAAAGGTACTTAGGCGTCTCATGAAATATTTTTCTCGACAAGAATCTCACTTACAGTTGTCAGACACAATAAACGTACAGAATTTTTCGTACGTCGCGTTCAAATTTTATAGCCCATTCCCCATTCCTTTTTTAAATATAAATGCCTGAGTTTTGGTACCACGGTATGTCGTTAAGTGAATGACGTCATTTCGCTTAATATATTCTTGAGATTGTGGTGTTTTGGCTGTTTATTTTTTTTTTAACGGTACTTTGAATCTAAATTTCAGTCACTCGTTCTTCTTCCAAATCTGAATTGCAATATTCAGAGATACTACGTTTACTTCAATTTTTAGCAATAAGAGTCAAGACTGTCTTGCAATAAGTACCTACAGTATCTATACGAAATAATAGGAAACTCTATTGGTACATTCAGTTCGAAAGATTTCTGCTAACATCAAGTATGTACCTACGTAGCAATTTACACTGCTGGGTATATTACTATAAGGTTGTGACTCTTAAAAGGCTTCCACGTGTGCCTATTACGATAAACCATATTTGAATTTCACAGAACGGCATCGGTTGCCTTGACCTTTCAAGGTCTCTTAAATACACAGGATCTAGAAGACCTCTATAAGGATTTACAATATCTATCAATAAATAGTTTTGTTTTACAATGATCGCAAACAATGAAAACATTAAGTCACAAAAATAGAAAAGGGCTGAGAATGAGTCCCTGTGGTACTCCACTTTTACTTCAACCTTTAAGGATTGAAAAACTAAACTAGTTCAATAGCTATACTAAATATTGGCAGATTTCGAAAGAGCGGAAGTAATTAATAATATTAAAGTTGAAGCAACAACTTTATTATTAAACATTGTTATGTTTCTTTATTACATAATCAACGAAACTATAGTTCGCTGGTAGGTAAACATCTTGGTATTAAGTTCAAAACCAAATAACGATCCGTAAATTATAGGAACTGCCAACGCTAAGCATGTAAATCTATCGCCAGCTAGCCACACAAGTGGATTCAAGACACGTGTTAATTGTTTATACTGTTCTTAATTAGCTCGTTTCTAAGAAAATTTCAATTTACTCGGAGTTTAAACTAGCGGGGGAACAAAGAGTAAAAGATTTAATCTTTTGCAGTTGCTCTAAAGTTACTTGAGCTACTGGAATGTGATATATTTTCTCTGCTAAATAATTTGACTTTGCCTTTACTTTTATGACTTCCACTTTTACTCTCTACAGTTTAATTTATGAATCAGAAAGATTATAATCATTCTTTGTAACGTGGGAAGACTATTACTGACAGACATGGGTTAAAAAAAAAAAAGTTTCTGAGATCAGAGTCGATAAGAAACAAATGAATGCGTTTAATTTATGGTTTAAAGCGAGCTGTTTCAAATTTGGAACAAGCTGTGTTTGCGACTGGTGCCAAATATGTTTTGAGCTGCCGATTCTCACCTTTTCTGTATGAGAAGAGACCTTTAGGACAAAAATTGACTGCTATTGTTACTCTTTGAGAGTTACTATAGTTCGTTTTCATTAATCCCTTAGTTATCATCTTTCATTACTTAGTCTACATAAGTCTACTCAACATGACAAATTGAGAACACTACCCTATCATTACCACGATTGAGTAATTATCCGCCTTGATTGCTATTGGTGTTATATTCTAGGGTTCAAGTAACTTTCCAATTATGTAGTTAGCTATGTTTAATTACTAGTCGGTTCGTGTTGACAAGTCTAAATTAAAGGCCGTCACTACTAATTGATCGGTATTCTCCGTGATTGATGCACATAGTTACGTGTATAATGTGACTATATGCTCCTAAAGTGACGTTGTGAGTCTTCTGTAAGCCGAAAATTATTATAGTGCTAATATTGTTTTTGTGAAAGAGTCTTAATTTTTTATTATATGGATAGCTACTACCGCCCAAAGCGAGCGTGGTGATTAAAGCTCGTGCTTTCTCTGTATGAAAAGAGACTTTTGCCCTGTAATGAGACAGTAAGGCTGGTATTTTATTTTTTATACCTACTTTACAAAAATGATGTACAATCACACATTTCATAATATAAAGTAATAGATATAGTTGCATTTAATTAAAATCATCTAGAAGTACATCTAAAAACTTATAAACTATGAAATCTCTTAAAACCATTTAAAATATACTGATTTTTATATAAAAGGCTAAAAACTGGGGTGTCCGTACCAGATAGACTTTGAATAATACCGATTGAAAAAATCATATTTTAAGTGAATGTAAAAAAATAATAAAGAATACTACGTTGCTTCTATGTATAAGATCCTTAAGTATTTATTTAAATTTTAATAAGGATGAAGTTTACGAGTTACGATAAATAGAAACAACTGTTTTTATGGTTGTAGAGGCAAAAGGCGGGGGACTAGTCTGTTTTATTACAACAGCTTTTCTTGAATACTGATTCGAGTGTATTCTCTTTGCTGGATTCATTGTGATTGCTATATTCAGTTTGAATACAGATATACGAACATGTTTTTGTACTTACGCTACAAGCATGTAATTATTTTAATATTACTTTTATCAAACATTTCATTTTCATGGGATTACATTTCGTATTTTTTTTTAATACAATTTAATAGAAGAGAAAAAGGCTTACAGGATGCTTACAGGTATGTTTGTATATTTTTTGATGTTTTTTGTTTAAGTAGCAAGCATTGAGAAATCTTTTTCATATTCCGGAATGTCTAGTAATTGGAAAAAGTTCGTAAACGTGGCTTTCGGTAACGTAATCGTCACGTAACGAAAAAACGTTATGCCCTGCAGGCGAACTTTCTTTTCTTT
Source organism: Hoplodrina blanda (assembly GCA_949316365.1). Taxonomy (NCBI): domain Eukaryota; kingdom Metazoa; phylum Arthropoda; class Insecta; order Lepidoptera; family Noctuidae; genus Hoplodrina; species Hoplodrina blanda. The sequence goes on along the minus strand of OX438589.1, from coordinate 6,153,701 downwards.
CTCTTTCTCTATGTCTCTTTCTAATATAATTATATTAAATACGCTCAAAAGTGCCTTTTAATGGTCTAACTTTGAATATATCTTATTTACTTCTATTTTATTAACAGTTTAGTACTCAAGGTCATACATTATGAATTCCAGAAAAACTTCTAGTTATTTAATTTTATATGTATTCTTTTAGGTATCGTTTGGCACGAAGAGATTCTTATTCTACCAAATATCTTACATAAAGATGACAAGTAGGTACTTGTATAGAGCCTAAGACCTTGCGGACTTGTAACAGCCAATAATTATTAATATAAATAATCCAGGCCGAGACGCCATAAAACTAATGTAAGTAGTTAAGAATGACAGTATAGACTAGTCATAAAATATTATAGGTTATGGAGGAGAACTGACCTCGGCTTATTGGCACCGACGTAGGTGACAGGGTTTGGTTCCCGCACGGTAAGAAAAATTGTATGGCCTTTAAATACGTGTTCTGGGCCTGGCTGTTTGTGTTTGTGAGTTCATATGTTTTATACACTCACTAGGTATTTCTCCTGTATCGAAGATGAGCTTATAAACATAATAATTGTCAAGGTGGACTGTAAACTTCTTAGCTTCAATAAAACTTCAGGAATCCTTTCTTCGTTTATTATGTCGTTCTTCAAACAATTTCAAGTGACTGCTACGCTGAACTACCAAACTGAACTACCAAACTGGACTACCAAACTGAACTACGAAATGAGCGGCGAGCTCTCTTATTTATATCTAATTTTCCTAAGGTACAAGTAGTGGGCGGCGTGGAGTGCGGCTCCCTGACACCGACCAATCACAGAGCGCGATTACTTAGTTTGTCCTTGAACGCACGCTCGCTCTCCGGACAGGTTCCGACCTGTCCGTTCGTGTCAGAACCGTGCTTCACGCTGTCCTACGATTTACATCTTATGTTTATACCTTAATACTAATTGTCCTATTTTGATTTCTATTCAATATGGGAAAATAAAACAGCCTAAATCTAATTACAAAATCATTTCCCTACTATCAAAACATATTTATTGAATCGATCTTATATTTACTTAAGTCCTATTTCTATATCTATATATCATGAAGCGATGACGTCCGCAACATCCTCCCCCCGGCGCAGGGCTACCGTAGCCTTATCTTCCACGCAGAGGACGGCGAGCTTCGTCGTGGGACGCCGAAGGATGCCCGCTGTCGTCCTGACGTCGGCTGATCGCACCTTGCCGTCTGGACCGACGTACGTAGTCTCCACGACGCCTCGGGGCCACGTCCCTCGTGGCAGTGTGGGGTCGATGACGACAACCAGGTCGCCAACGCGCAGAGGTCGTCGTTGGTCGTCGGATGCCCCCCTGGGCACCAGCGTCGGCAGGTATTCGTTTACCCAGCGCCGCCAGAAATGGTCGGCGAGCGCTTGGGCAGCTCTCCATTGTTTTCGGCTGGCCTCCTCGCAAGGCCCAGTGTAGGGAAGGCCTGAGGAGGTCCCGATGAGGAAATGGTTCGGAGTTAACGCCTCCGGATCCTTAGGATCAACGGAAACGTGGGTGAGAGGCCGAGAGTTTATAGCATGTTCGGCCTCTATCATCAGGGTCAGCAGCACTTCTTCTTTTAGTGCCCGCTGATGTAGTGTCGCCCCCAGCGCCGTTTTGACAGAGCGTACCAATCGTTCCCACGCTCCCCCCATATGCGGCGCCCCTGGTGGTATGAACTTCCACTTCATTCGGTGTGAGAGTCCGAAGTGGACGAATTCTTTAGCCCACTCTTCATAGGCTGTACGGAGTTCGGCGTCTGCCCCTCGAAAATTGGTGCCATTATCGGAGTACATTACTCGGGGCCAACCTCGTCGTGCTGCCATTCTCCTTATGGCCATTATAGCCGAGTCGGTGGATAGACTTGCCACCAGCTCCAGGTGAACTGCCCTCGTCACAAGGCAGGTGAACAGCGCTCCCCAGCGCTTCTCGTGTCTTCTTCCTATGGTCACTGTCATCGGCCCAAAATAGTCGACTCCGCAGTGAGTGAAGGGTCGCTGCGTCTCTGTCAGTCGTTCCACCGGTAGGTTCCCCGTGACTGGTTTTACTGGTGTCGCTCTTCTGATGCGGCAAAGTTGGCATCGCTGCGCTACGGCTCTTACTGTAGGGCGCAGATTGACTACCCAATATTTCTGTCTTAGGTCGTTGACCACGCGTTCATTATTTGCATGGCCGGCTTTTCGATGGGCGTCCTCTACCAACAGTCTGGTAAACCGGTGTCTTCCGTGCAAAATGACTGGCATCTTCTTCGTGTCTGGGACTGCAGCGTGCCCGATTCTCCCTTTCACTTTGAGAATCTGGTCTTCCAAATAAGGGTCCAGTTTATACAGGCTACTGGACTTGGGCACTGGTCTTCCCTTTTCCAATAGTCTTATTTCTTCTGCGTAATCGTCGAGCTGCGCTTGTTTCACCCATGTCTTCTCCGCCTTTTCTATCAGGTCGACGGTCATCTGGCTGGCTCGATTTTTACATTTTTCCCTGAAGAGAAATAGTACCGCTGTAGTTCGTATCAGCTTCTCATATGAGGAGAATCTGCTTATGTCGGGCAGATGAGAAGCGCGTTCCTTTTCTGTGACCACATAAGTCACTTCTTCCTCTTGGTCTTCTTTCTTGGCTTTCTCTTTCGGCCAGAGGTCCTCTTCACTGTATAAAAACTCAGGACCGATGAACCATCTGTCTTTTGGTTTCATTTGTAGTTTATAATTAGGGCGCGTTGCATCGTCTGCCACGTTTTGTTCCGTGGGCACCCATCTCCATTGATTGGCGTCGGTCAGCTCCGCTATTTCGCCCAAGCGGTGTGCCACGAAGGGTGTGTATTTGATGGCATCCTTCTCTATCCAACGCAGGACGGTTTGTGAGTCCGTCCAATACGTCACGCTCTTGGGCTTGTCTCGATGCTCTCTTACGATCGTCTCCGCCAATCTTGCGCCGATCACTGCCGCCTGGAGTTCGAGTCGAGGGACGGTTACTGGTTTTAATGGTGCGACCCTTGCTTTCGCCGCAACCAGGCTCACGGTCACTCTTCCATCTGGTTTCAAGATCCTCCAGTAGGCGGTCGCCGCGTATGCTTGTTCACTCGCATCACAGAATACATGGAGCTCTATTTCGTCTTCCGAGCTCTTCCCGTAGCACCTTGGGACTCGCAGTTTTGTGGCCATATCCAAACTTCGGAGCCATTCCTCGAAATGTTGTGCATCTTCTTCGGGGATCTCTTCATCCCATCCCACTCCGTGTCTCCACAGGTTTTGAAGTATGATTTTACCCGTGATAGTAAAATGACTGATGAGACCGAGGGGATCGTAGACGGCCATCACTGCTCCGAGGGCTTCTCTTTTCGTCGGCGCTCTGTCTCTCATCCTTACTTCGGGTGCTAGACGACTAAGCCCTGTGTTGAAGCCTAGCTCATCTCGTTCCGTATGCCAGAGCAATCCGAGCGTCTTATCGGAGTTTTCCTGTCTCTGACCAAGCTTCACTTCGGCGTTGAGCACTCGCTCTTCTTTAGCCACGTTGTCCACCACATTAGGTCTATTAGAGCACCATCCACGGAGGTTGAAGTGTGCGTTCTCGTGTATTTTCCTGACCTCCTGTGCTGTTCTTATAGCTTCTTCTTCTGTCGCAAAGCTATCGACGTAGTCGTCCATGTAGTGGCTCGATGTTATTGCTTGCACAGCGTTGGGGTATGCTTGTGCATACAGCCTCGCGTTGGCATCTCTCACCGAGTGCGCGATGAACGGCGAGCACGAGGCCCCGAAGATCATTGATACCATCTTGTACTTCTTCGGTGGCTTATCACGCTCTTCATCCCGCCAGAGAAACATTTGAGCTGCTTGGTCTTGTGGTCTTATTTTCACTTGGAGGAACATCTCTTGGATATCTGCCGTCACGGCTACTCGACGTTCTCTGAATCTGAAGAGGATTCCCGGTAGCGATCTCAAGAGGTCAGGTCCCTCTAGTAAGTGATCATTGAGGCACACTCCGCTGTATCGGTGTGCCGCGTCAAAAACCAGCCGCATCTTCCCCGGCTTGTTAGGATTCACGACCGGGAAGTGTGGCAGGTACCATATCTTCTTGTTGCCTTCCTCTTGTCCATCGCACTCTTGGGCATAACCTTTATCGAGGAGGTTTCGTACTTGAGCGCGATACTGTGCAGCGAAATCTGAAGAGGAGTCCATCTTCCTTTCTATCATCTTTAATCTCTTCACGGCACAGTGATAATTATTAGGCATCGGAGCGTCTTCATTTCTCCATGGCAGACCCACTTCGAAGTGTTCTCCAACCTTCCTCATTGTTCGTTGGACCACGTCGATTGCCTTTTGGTCTTCTGGTCTGACTTTCTTCGCCAGGGAGACTCCTAGGGCATCAATCCTGAAATGTGCTTTCACTATTTCTTCTACGCGCCGTACATCTTCTGTCTGTTTGTTCGCAGACACGTCGTAGATATGAAGCACTAGTTGACCCTCCTTTTGAGTCAACGCTGAGCGCGGCGCCGTCCCATGAATTACCCATCCCAGTTGGGTATACGAGGCCGCAGGCTCATTCTTCTTGCCCATGCGTAGTTTTCGCGTCACGATCAGGTGCCAATTGTCCGCACCTATCAATACTTTCGGTGTGGCTTCACCAAAGAATGCGTCCTTTTGCATGTCTTGAAGGTGTGGATATTTCATTAACATCGTTCTATCCACTGTCTGACCATGAAGTCGCAGGTCCTTCATCGTTCGTGCGCGTAATTCTTGATAGTCGCCATTCTGGCCACGAATTTGCAGTTTGACCTCTTGACTGCGTTCTTCGTGTGGCTGAGAGGTCACTCCTAGTATTCTGAGTGTAGAGATTGGCCCTCTCACCTGGATACGGCGTGCTATGTCCTCGTCGATGAGTGAGGTCGTCGATCCTTCGTCCATCAGCGCGAACGTGCTCACTTGACCGCCTGGTCCTTTTAAGATGACGGGGCACATTTTAAGAAGCACGTGACGCGCGGCATTCCTGCTTGCTGAGACAGCCATCACGGCCTCTGCTGCCGGTTTATCATCCGTCGCTTTTTCCTTTACGTCTTGTTGCGACATCTCTTTGTGGAGCAGCGCGTGATGTGGGCGGGTGCACTTTTCTTTGCCACATCGCTTGGCTCGGCAGTGCTCTCGTCGGTGGCGATTATTCACACATTTGAAGCACACTTTCTCCGTTCGTGCCCATTCCCACCTGTCGTCGACACTCATCTTTAAAAACTTGGCGCACTTAGGCACTTCATGGTCTCCAGCACAACACAAACATGCTTGTTTCTTTTCCTCTTCTTTTTCTGCCGTGGCGTAAATCACTTCTTTGCCCGCTTTCCTCTTTGCGCTCGCTTGCACCACATTCTTCTGTTCTTTCTTTGGTGCGGGCGTGGGCGTCGGGTTTGTGAAGGCGTACCTCATTGCACGGTCAGCCTCCCGCATCAGGAACCGAGATAATAAGGTAATTTCGGGCTCACGTGACGTTTCCACAGCCTCTGAAGCGTAGTCGCACCATCTTGATTTCACGTGGGGGCTTAATTTGTCCACGACTTCACGCACTAGCATCGGGTTCCACAAGTATCCACGATTGTCCATATTGGATAGCACGCACACTATGTTCTGTAGCTTCACTGCGAACGAGTTTAATTCACTTGCCACACTAGTGAGCCGAGGCAACTTCTTTATATCCTCCATCACGTGATCCATTAATATCTCCGGCCTTCCATAATATTGTTCTAGCGTCTTCATAATTGCCTGTGGGTCAGACGCAGAGTACAGGAGCGCGGAGACTGCTTCCTTTGCTGGACCTCTGATGCAGTTCCTCAGTCTCGCTAAGTTTTCCATCGCGGTGAATTTGTAGACACTCGATGAATCTTCATAGGCTGCCTTGAATGGCAACCATTCCGTAGCCGCTCCGGTGAACAAGGGTAGTTCTATCACTTGTCGTGGCGGCGGGCGTACACGCATCATATCCTCTAGCGTGTCGGCCAGTTGTTCGATTCCTCTTGTAAATCTGCGTTCCCCTCTCGTGGGCGAACGTGAGGTCGAACGTCGTCTTCGTCGTGGCATGGCAGGCGTTGTAGCGTCGACACATGTGTTCGGTTCTGCAGCGGTTTGTTGGTCGGCGGGGTGCGGCGGCTGAGTTCTCTCTTCGTCGACTGGTGGGCGGCCTTGGTCAATACTTTGCAGCCACTCATCCACCCTGTCTTCACTCCTATGTCTGGAGCCTTCTTCACGAGCCTCTGCCTCTGCTTCAATCGCCAACACTTCATATTCAAACCGTTTGTTCACTAGAGTCTTTTCTATTTCCAATTGCTCGTTCCGAATTGCAGCCATTCTTTTCTGTGCCTCGTATTCTGCTAATTTCATCCTTGCCACGTCACTGCAATGAGATCTCCTTGATCTTATAGTGCTTGCAGTATCTCTCACTGACATATTAGCCGTTATCGTCCTTGCAGAGTCCTGAATCCTTGGCTGGAACGACGTGCTTGGAGTGGCGAGTTGTTCTTCACGCACTACACTCGCGATCGCGGTTGCTCTACTCGCCGGTACGCGGCGTGGAGCGGGTGCGGTATGCGCGACGGACGCACCATCAGACGGCGGCGCAACTCTCCCTGTCGCGGTGGCGGGGGGTGCGGTCACTGACACAGCGGCGATGGGCGCGGCACTATCGATTCCACTTCGCACTTCATGTTGGGCGCGCGGCAACGCAGACGCAATGGTTGAAGGTGATCTCGGCGGCTCTTCAAATGTTCGGGGACGTCGACTGTCGTAACCCGATTCCGCCTCACTTTCTTTGGCCGCAATACTTCTAGTCTTCATTTTCAGGAACACTGCGTTATTTTCTTTGTCTTCAATTCGTCAGGTAACTGATGATCTAACTGTATCCGACTGTATCCCTCTGGATCCGGCTCGAAGGACCAACTGTCAAGGTGGACTGTAAACTTCTTAGCTTCAATAAAACTTCAGGAATCCTTTCTTCGTTTATTATGTCGTTCTTCAAACAATTTCAAGTGACTGCTACGCTGAACTACCAAACTGAACTACCAAACTGGACTACCAAACTGAACTACGAAATGAGCGGCGAGCTCTCTTATTTATATCTAATTTTCCTAAGGTTCCACTACTTAGTGGGCGGCGTGGAGTGCGGCTCCCTGACACCGACCAATCACAGAGCGCGATTACTTAGTTTGTCCTTGAACGCACGCTCGCTCTCCGGACAGGTTCCGACCTGTCCGTTCGTGTCAGAACCGTGCTTCACGCTGTCCTACGATTTACATCTTATGTTTATACCTTAATACTAATTGTCCTATTTTGATTTCTATTCAATATGGGAAAATAAAACAGCCTAAATCTAATTACAAAATCATTTCCCTACTATCAAAACATATTTATTGAATCGATCTTATATTTACTTAAGTCCTATTTCTATATCTATATATCATGAAGCGATGACGTCCGCAACAATAATATAAACTCATCTTCGATACAGGAGAAATACCTAGTGAGTGTCACGTCATTGTCCCCTTTTTTTAAACTTTCACAAATTTAAAAAAAAATAACATAATATAACAACACATAACAATCTTAAAAAAAAATCTGACGGGACGCTGAGCGTCGTCAAGCCCGGGGGTCGAAGCTCCATTTATTACTCCTCTCGTTGTGAAATTTATATAGGTAACAATTCGACACCGCCATTTGATCCTACCGGTGAAATTTCGATTGATAGGTGACATTGGAAAGGGATGTGATTACGAACTAGTCACTAAGGACGCAGGTAGATGACCGATCGAGCTGAAAAAGGTCTCGTGTCGTGTACCTATAATGCTAATTGGAACGAATCCCCTTAACGCGGCTTGCGGTAGGGGTTGACTGGCAGAAATCGTCACGTAAGGAAAAAGCGTTATCTAGGTGATCTCCCCTTTTTTTAAAGTCTTTTTCTATTATATACGGTGTGTGTGTGCGAGCGAGTATCGTTATGCGAGCAGCAAGCATTGTGCGCGGCCAGCTGAATTCTAAACACGTGTATTAAAACTTATTTATTGTTTTAATTCATTTGGACTTTTTTTTAGTTTTCGACCGCACAGTTTTATACGTATACGATACGATTGGCACAGTGGCTGAGAAATTGGCCCTGCGCTGCGTATCGCAAGGTTTTACAAATATTTTATGCCCTATAAGTAGTTGTTCCAGTATAAAAAAACCCGAACGTGGGGCAACAAAAAAAAAGAAAACTATATTGAGATTCACTCCTCTGCTCAGCAGAAGAAGTACTTAATAGTCATTTAGCAAAAATAAGCTAAAGAATACAGATGATGATAAGCTAAATGGAACAGATCTTTTTACATCTTTAAGACCAAGATCCAGTAAATTAAAAACCTTTTAGTCTAAACTGTGAACCAGAAAGAGCACTCTTTACTCTGCCCTCGTTACTAGTACCTATTTTATTGTTAATCTCGGCTCCAGACGGATTAAGGAAAACTAAGTGATTTATATTCATTAATGTACGAGTAGGTATATAGTTTCTCTTATGGCCTATTTCACCACCTTTCGTAAAGTTTCGATTAAATTACTTGGTAGATAATTTCATATAAATTCTGTTCTATTTTTGAATATATCGGAAGATTAGCGCTTAATCAGAGGTGGTGAAACCGGGCCTTAAACTAATTATTATTAGAGTTTTAGCGGATAATATTTTCATGCTAATTTTTAACTAGTTTATCCACGTTAAGTTGTCTACTGCTCCACTCGCGTAGGTAATAGCGTGATGTTATATAGCCTTTACTATTTTTTATTAATCTGGCTTTCATAGACAAAAAGATATTTTCCAATCGGACTGGTAGTTCCAGACATTGGTGCCGATTCCCTTGTTCACAAACTAAACTAAAATTAGACTATTTCTATCTTTTTCTAACCAATAAAACAAGAAAGAGACTAATGTAAATAAGAGCTGTCAAATTTAGTCAATCTGTCACATCCATACAATTTTAGTTGACATCTTAAAACGTATAGATTAAAAATACGGAAAAGTTCAAGGCAAAACTAATTTGATATCTCTAATTTAGTTCTTAAATGTCACCGCCCTTTTCTTTCGCTGTATGTTAGTAAGAGATGTTAATTCTCTTAATTTAGTCTAGTTTGTGAACAAGAGAATCGGCACCATTACCGCGTTAAAACAAACTAAAAACTCCTCCTTTGTTATAATTCGTTCAAACCGATCCTTTTAAACTACGCATTTAACTTTTTTGGAGGATATTACCGAAATCACATATGTACATTTTTAATACTGGCAAATACCGTTCAGATATTACGCTGTTCAATTGTCTATCAAAGTGTTCAATCTCCAGCGAGTTCACAGAACGTTCAGAAGGTAAAACTGCTTTACATAAAGTTACAGCTTCATTATGGCAGTAAACAATACACAGATTCAAAGTGAATAGTAAAAGCGATATGGCACATAAAACTAACAACAGTAAAAAGGCGGAACGAACACAGTAAAGACTCCATTCTTCTTGGAGAGAAACTGGGACAAGTCAGGCAAGACTTAAGGGCTATTTAGGACTTTGTAGAAAAGCCAACATTTCCAAAGTTGGTCTAAAGCCTCGAATTTAGTCTAATGAGTCTGGCGAATTAACAATATTAGACTGAATTATAATGGTATTAGCTTTTGCCTGCGGCTTCGGTTGTGTTCATTACTTCCTTTAGGAACAGTACTTTTTTTACAAGTTTTTTTTTATTTAGCTTGCACTGTTCATATGTAAGTATGTATGTAAATAAGTTGGCCTTTCAAAATTTGCAAACCACCATTTGTTGTTATACGATTGAGCTGTTTTGCATAGACACCTTTAGTTCTGGTGACAATATTATATTATAGAGTTTTAAAATTAAAGCTTGTTTTTAAAAATATTTTTTTTTATAATTATATTTATAATTATTACAATTGGACATTGTATTGTAAAAAATATTTTTAAAAACAAGCTTTAATTTTAAAATTCTATAATATTGATTATATTATAGAGTTTTAAAATTAAAGCTTGTTTTTAAAAATATTTTTTTTTATTAGTTTATTCTGATTTGAAGGTATAATAGTGTAGGTATGCAAAATTTAATGATGATCGGTTGAGTAGTTAAAGGCTTGAAATCGTAACCAATTACTAGTTAAACCCGCGTTGTCGCCCGCGGTACGTTACATCTTTGGTTTGGTTGGTGGTAGCGTGATCACATAGCTTAAAACCAAAAGGGATTTTTTCAAATCGGACCTGAGACTAGTGCAAAAAATCTCTTCAGCTTTATTATATTCATTTTAAAGCGACATTTAACGAAGCTGAAAGTTACATGTTACATCATTGCGTTTTTTTTTGTATTGGACCATACCTGGGAATAATTTTTTTACGGAGATATTGAAGATCAAAGTTACAACTTTTTTTGTTACGAAAATATGTTTGAAATGGTCTTACTAAACTTTAAATACCCCATACTTACTTAATTGGCAGTATAATATTTGGCATGCGTTACATAGATAAACATTGATTTATCACACCAAAAACAAAAGTCTTTTTCCAGCAAGATTTTTTGGTCAATGTTGTTTAGTTTGATAGGCAGTACCTATGGTTGTTAACGGCAATGTGATATGTCTTTTTACATCCTACATAATATAAGTATAAATGTACGAAAATTATCTTGAGTCCAACATTTGTTATGTTTGCCAAAGCTTTTTATACCTATAATGAAATTGGAACAAACATTGTCATCATCGTAATAAGACGTTTAGAGGCACACTAGCGAAAAAAAAACTGACTTACAGATATGAAATAGTTCAAGTAATGTCTGATAGTAAAAATGTTTATGAACCTCTGTAATACCTATCCCCGTACTTTATAGCATAACTTTTTTACTTTAATTAATATTGTCTACGTAAAGCATTTTAGTCTTTTCATGTTGTTTTTTTAGGCATCTATACAAGCTAAAGTGTTTTTTTGGCTGTTTGTTTTTTTAACGCGCTAAATCTCTGAACTCACCTGTCGGATCGGAAAAAATCGTTTTGTATATGATAGCCCAGATTCATGAGAATAGTATAGGCCAAGGCTGGCCAATAGATTTTCCAGGTGAGCAAAATTTCTTAGACTGTGGCGGCGCCGGGCCACCGGTACCCCCAAATTCATAAGGTAATTTATACACAATAAAGACAAAATTTGCTTTATTGTACTTTATTTGTAAATGAAATAAAAAATCTTTTTTTTTTATTTAATGTGAGCTGTGAAGAGGTTTTCCTGATAGTAATTTGTCGATATTTGGTTTTAAATTTATTGCTGGCGACACCGCGCGCCCCGGCTTGCCGCTGGCGGGCAAATTCAAATGCCTTGGCGGGCCGAAGTGGCCCGCGTGCCTGGGTTTGGCCGGCCTTGGTATAGGCTATATAATATCACGCTACGAGTAACGGGAACGGAGCAGTGACCAAAGACGTAACTTAAAGCAGGCCGCAGACGTCCGGTTTCCGAATCAGGAGGCGTGTATGTACATACACACACATGCATAAATTACACATACATTCACTTTTTTTTTTTACATGTGTGTGTAATTTATGTATGTATGTGTGTGTATGTACATACACGCCTCCTGATTCGGAAACCTGATCGCAAACCGGACGTTTGCGCCTGGCCTAAAACGGGTGAAAGTACCATATATAGCACCTACTGATATTATGGTTTTACCCTGAATGATGTCAGTTTTAACCCCCGACGCAAAAACGAGGGGGGGTGTGTCTGTCTGTGGCATCGTAGCTCCCGAACAGATGAACCGATTTTGATTTTGTTTTTTTTTGTCTGAAAGGTGAGCAGCTAGTCGGGTATGTTCTTAGCTATGTTTGATAAAAATCTATTCAAGATGGACACCGACGGGGGATTTTTGATTAGGTAATTCTGTGCCATTCATTGCTAAAATTGTTGAGTGCTTTTAAACGTTGAAGGATAGTCACTCATTAATTTTGGTGGAACTCTGTTTCGTATTTCATTCTGTAACGAATTTCAGCCATTAATCCACAGTGGAATCACGAGATATCTTCAATCGGATCTTACTGTTAAGTTTTCGTGGTATTTGATTGATTTTAGGTCTGATTACAGTTTGGCACGAAGATAGACGTGGACAATTACAAATTGTTAGAAGCTGGTGTTTGTGGTTGTGGCTTAAATCAAACCAACAGACTATAGTACTTCGTTTTATTATAGAAGGGAGTTCAAGGAAGTACGGACGACAGCGCGTCGAGGCATCTGGCCGCGTCCACATTTGTATCATTTCGGTGTATCGTATCTCCGTTGCGTGGCCTCGGCGCGTATCATGATCGCTAGTTTGGACGCAAGATGACACACGTTAATGATACACGCCGTATCTGATACACCCCGATTCACACTAACCGCGTATCTTGATACACCTCGTATCCGATACGCGTATCACGATCGGTAGTATGGACGTATTTTGATACTGTATCACGATACTGTATCGCGATACGATACGTGATACACCGCGAACCATCTGTGTCGGTTTTTTCGCCGATCATGTTTATCAGAAGGTGCATTGAAAGAAACGCGTATCAGGAAAAGATACGAGGATCGGAAGAAAAACGAAGCGTCCATATTTGTAAAGATACAGCCGATACACTGACATGATACAGCATTTGATAAGTATGGACGCGTTTTTTACCATATACGCCTTAATAATACGACATGGACAAAATGAGCGTCCATATTTATGATACAAATACTCGATACGATACGACTGATCGGGATACGTCAAGATGCTACAAATGTGGACCCAGCCGCGGTAGTGATAGGAGCGATTTTACAACAAAAAGGTCAGTCCGACGTGCTGGTGAATGTGCTTCGCTTGCTTTTGTAATACAGTTATTGCTTTTATCTATTTTATCAAAGTCAAAGTCAAAGTCAAAACATTTATTTCAATTAGACCATTTACAGGCACTTTTGAATTGTCAAGGAGTCTGTCAGTTAGTCCGAAAAATGAAGCTAGTTGCTCGTTCCAAAACGGAGGTAGGCCTCTATGGAGAAGAACGAGCAAGAAACTCCACGGCACTCTTTTAAATTAGGTTTTTACAAAATCCTGGTTACATTATTCTTGTTGATTCTACATGTGATCACAATGAAGATGAATATAAAACAGTAATAAAAATAAGGTAGTTAGATTCTTTATTAATCGCTTTAACTTAGTATCATTTTATTCAGCCATCGTACAAACGCGTAAGTTAGCGGAATATTAATTGGCGATTTATTTAGTCGACCATTTTATTTTCAATTTTCCTTTTTCCAACTGATCCAGGATTATCCTAAGTGATCATTTTATCGTTAAATTAAGAAAATAGTAGGTATGGGTAGGTAAAGGTGAGATTATTTAATCTAGAAAAATAAAAATAAAATTGGTTCGCAACCGGGCAAAAACAATTTAAGTACCTACCAATGGCTATTTAGATCTTTGTAAGTTTATCTTGGACATCAGTGACATCGGTAAAGCACAACGTGATTCTCTGTGAGAACACGCCTTTGCCCTGCAGTGGGACAAGGTAATATTATAACAAAGCACGCATTAGGGCCATTTCAGATAGTCACCTTATTTGAATTACCTGACAAACAAAGTCGGAGAGAGTACTAATAATTGTACTGTAATTTGTTAAGCTGCTTTCAGATTACGCTATAATATAATAGCATATAGTACATATCTAGCTCATAGTACAACAATATCGCGCACCATACATTGTTATGGACACGTTCCACTTCGCGATAAGTACAATATATTATGTACTATATTTCTTTTAATGTACCTAGCTTATAGCAGAATAGTATAGTATAGTATACTTATCTTACATAAAACATTACCATACTCAGCTTTTACATAAATAATTAAGAAAAACAAGTTACTTTAATAGGGCAATAATAATGCGCGTACGCACTTAACTGTAACGGACGCGGGCTATTCTAACGGGCTATTTGTGATCGGGCCATAACTTAGTTTGTTTTATGATATACGTCCATACCACATCGATATGGGGAGGCTATTTTTAAAGATCCCCCATAGACTTCCGATCGCCAGAGCAAAGAAACTATTAGCGCGATGTTTTTATACCAAACATTAGATGAATGGGGGTTAGATGAAAGAGAGGGAGCAGCGATGATAGTCTATGATGATACCGAGGTTCTCAAAGTGAATGTTAACGACATATGTATGCTGAGTTGCTGACATTTTTGTGGTTCACATGAGAAACTGTTCGTGTTTTTTTCTATATTTATACTTACTATCAAGTAGTTGCTTTAGTGGTCGCAAAGCGTGACTGCTAAACAAAAGGTCTTAGGTTCAATTCCCAGGTCGGGCAAGGTGTTATTGGGTTTTTCCATCAGAAATTTCTCAGTAGCAGCCCGGTTTATGTCAATAGACTCGCCGTCTATTACATGGGACTTCAACATAACTGGCGAAATGTGGGTGTACACCTCTGCCTAGCCCTTTGGGGATTACAGGCTTGATGTAATCTTCTTATCTTATCTTATCTTATATACATAAAAATCAATTGCTGTTCGTTAGTCTCGCTAAAACTCAAGAACGGCTGGGCCGATTTAGCTGATTTTGGTTTTGAAATGTTTGTCGTAGTCCAGGGAAGGTTTAAACGGTGAGAAAATATGGGGTAGGGGTAGGGTTGGGTAGGGTAGAGGTAGGGTAAGGGTAGGAGTAGAGTAGGGTACGGTGGGGGTAGGGGGTAGGTATTGGTAGGGTAGGGTAGGGGTAGTGTAGGGTTTGGGTAGGGTATCGGTAGGGTAGAGGTGGGGGTATCGGTAGGATAGGGGTAGGGGTATCGGTTGGATAGGGGTAGGATACCACGCAAACGAAGTCGTGACGGGTCTGCTAGTTCGTAATAAATTAATCGAACACTAGACTCTCTGTGGAAGGCCCGTCTCAGAGCACCAGATCTCTCCCCATTTGTGTCAGTTTGCCGTCCCGTCGTACTATGGGAGTGAGGGAAAAATGAGTGCACCTGTGTTTGCGCACACATTTGTGCACTATAGGTAATATCTCTTGCATACTTAGCTAGTCTCCATTGATGACCGAAATTCGGTCTGAAGTGATGTAGGACGTAATCCCATTTTGTTTGTCAAACCACTAAAAAATTTGCGTGTACACAAAACTAATTTTAGTAATGGAATTCCGTATGTGTTTGAAACTGTTTTAATAACTTCGCTAATTAGGTGACTGGTCTCAACGCGCTAAAGCAATAATGTGTGTAATAAAAGAGCGATGGTTGAATTGAATTATGAATGGACTCAATTTTGAGGAGCGTAGGGCAGGTGCGCAGTACTTCTACTCAC
Source organism: Hoplodrina blanda (assembly GCA_949316365.1). Taxonomy (NCBI): domain Eukaryota; kingdom Metazoa; phylum Arthropoda; class Insecta; order Lepidoptera; family Noctuidae; genus Hoplodrina; species Hoplodrina blanda. The sequence goes on along the minus strand of OX438589.1, from coordinate 6,138,323 downwards.
ACACACAGTATGATGAGAATATGAGATGTATGAAAACGTGGATGAGGCGAAAGGAGTATTATGTAAGGATCGTAGAGGTGGCGTTCTGTGGTTTCTGCCTACCCCATGGGAAAAAAGGGGAAAATTTATGTATGTATGTCAATTTTGAGGAGCTCAGGAACCTATATTTTTTGTTTGATTGATTTGTTTATTTCGGTAATAATTAAGTGTTTTCATAAGGCACTGTCCTAATATACAACACGATCGTCGCGATCAGTAGTTCGGAAATCATCTCACGAACAAATTATTATCAATCGCGCAGGTAGGTCGCGCCACCCATGAAGGCAAGACACCCATGTATGTCTCTTGGTAACATGACAGCAACTATTTAGTTAGGCTATAATTGTTACTTTTAATTAAAAACCTCAACTAAGTGCCTAACACTCGAGCCAATAGGAGGTGCTTGTGGCTAAGTAATATCAGCCGCACGTGAAGCTACGCTTGCCGAGGTTGATCCGTGGATGGGTGAACTGACCATGTTTACACACCGAGACTCCTCCGTGCCTCGGAAAGCACGTTAGTCCATTTGTTCTGGCTGTTTACCTGGATTTTTTTCATTCGTTACGGGTCGTCAGAAGCCCGAAAGTCTGACAACCAGTCTTACCAAGGGGTATCATATTACCCAGTTACTGGATTGTAGGAGTCAGATAGGCATTTGCTCCATGTAAAATACTGATATTCAGCTGTATCCTGTTAGGCTGGAAGTCGACCCCAACGGGAAAAGGCTAGGCATATATATACTCGTGCCAATAACATTTTCATTCCAAAAAGGAAGTACAAATACCAATCATCACGCTCCAAAAAATACAATTTCCAAAACAAAACTCCGTAAATTAATTGGTATCACAAAAAATGGTGTATTGGGAAAAAACACACTGGTATGGCAGAATTTGACGGTGACAATTACTCGTATTATTTATTTGGGTGGCAAAACAATGTCGTAAAGTATCGTGTTGTAAGGTTAAGTGAATCTATATCTGAAGTACTGTGAGAGGAATTATTTATTTAAGGGATGACTTTGTTGTGTAACATCATCATCACGCCTGTAATCCCCAAACGGTTAGGCAGAGGTGTACCCATTAGTACACACACATTTCGTCTAGTTATGATCCCCTTGGAGCAGACAGCAATTAAAACATGTTCAGCAGGGGATCAGATCAGGGGATCCGAACCCGACGGAATAACTCATGTTTAAGTCCAATGTATATAATTTGTGTTCTTTTTTTTTTCTTTCGTTGTAACTGTTATGGCTTTATCAGATTAAATTGCGTTCATTCCTAAAAGTTAACAGAATTGGCCCCTTAAGAAAAATAATCTTTTGTTAATTTTACATGTTATCTAAATAGATATGAAATAATACGATGCACTGTTTTTCAGAATTTCAGATAAAAGGTGAGAGTTTATTTTATCAATTGTTGTAATTTAAAATGAAAAGTGTTAAATGATTTTTTTTTTGCCAACTGAAGTAGAATTTAAAGATTAGTGTTTTAGTTTGTTATATTATAAATAAGAAAACACAAAATCTTCTTAACCGATTTTAAAAATTCTTTCACCTGTGGAAAGCTACTTTATCAACAAGTAACATAGGCTATTATTACACACTACGACCCTCGAGTGTGGATCAGTAACAAATGACGTAACTTAACGCAGGTAGAACTGCGGGATGTGGTAGCTATAACAAAAAAAAATGTCCACAACTATGTTATGCTAGGTATATCTTAATATTTTAGTACTTAGTGATACTAAAAGAAAAAACACGTATTTTATTATTTTCGATAAACATCATAAAATTGAAATTTGGAACCTGATAAAAAATCTTCCTGTATAAACACACATTTAACAAAAGGTTCCCAGAATGAAAAATTCCCATTTATAAGATATGCCTAAATTATTTCGTACACGTAATACCTAATAAACTCAAATTATACATATACAATTTCTTTTAGACGGTAGTAATCAAATATTCTCTGTGCTTTATACATGATGAACATACTCCACACAGACGCAGAATTGAAATTGTATACGTAGGGAACTACAAAAGGACTCAAATACAACAGCTCATTATATTAACGCTATGACCGTGAATTCTGACGATAAAGGAGTTCCTACACCGTACCAACTAGTAAGACAAACTTTAAAACTACATAATAATTGAAAATGTCACATCAAGGTAGCATTCCGATGTTGGCGACCGCGACCGACGACTTAAGCTGCGATTATACTTAACCTGCCCCGCATGTCGCCACGCATGGGAAGGCTATCGGTTTCATACATTTAGTCGGTTACTCCACGCCACGCGGGACGGGACTAATGTAATCAATCCAGTACTAAATGTATGTAACCGATAGCTTACCCACGCGTGGCGACACGCGGCGTCAGCTTAATATAATTGCGGCTTTAAGGTCATAGCACATTATTCCAGCACCGCAACGGCAACGGCACCGCTCTAAACTAGCAATTTACTTGTCATTCAATTTAGAGCATTACATCGTGTGTTGTATAATGTATTTAGCTTGCATCTCGCGGCCGGCGCGCATTCTGCGAGCTTGCGCCTCGCGGCCAACGCGCGGACTGCCAGCTGACTGAAAAACGGTGTGGGCAAAAAAATAATATTATTACTTCTCATATAGAAAAAGTAATAATATTAATTACTTTAAGAAAAAGAAAGGACCTACAAAAAAAAAATCTAAAAATATCTGATATTCAGGGTATCTGATATTTAGGTCATTTCATAATATATTTTTTTTTTATTTCATAACCTACTTGCTGTTGCTTCGGAATAATCTTCCACGAAAAACGATTTGACGAATACTTTTTCAGGTTAGACCTGAAAAAGTATTCAGGTTTTGATAAGTATACCTCTTGTGTTCTACATTTTTTTCTAGAAATCCAATAATGTGTGTTTATTAAAAAAACGCGTAGATATTTACTTCAATTTTATGAGACGAAAGATAAGAAAATAAAACGAGGCGGGAGGTATCTCATGTCATTAGAGATGGAACAAAAAAGACGATAATATAGACCTATTTTACTCGTGGGCAGAATCTCATGAATACCCTCCGTCTGGTGAGAAAGCGGGGTTATGTCGGACTCTTCCAGACCCCTTCCAGACCCTCCCAAAACCCCACGACTCCTCCTGCTACATGAGTCATAATCTCTGACCCCTCGACTGCTATGGGACTGCCATTGATGGCCCCCTTTACACTGTGCGGACTTATTAAGCCTAAAATATTGCATCGTCTCTAATTGAGTTGGATCTGTGCCAAAATGATTTTCTCCTCCAATCGGAATAAAAGTAACAATAAGTATATTGATGTAACTGCTTGTTGGATATTTTTTCATTATCATCAACCCTCGACACATTGTCAAGATCTTGGCTGAAGATAATTGTAGATATTTTGTTTTCCGTTCATGTACACAGGGAAAATATAATTATGATTAGGTAGGAGAATAATACAAACCACAAAAATAATAAAAGCAATTCAATACAAAATGTAGCGTCTTTTTCTGATATAGAAAGGAACATTATTCCTAAATTGATTATGGATTCATCAATATTGGATAAAACAGAATAATAAACTTTGAGATTTTTGTTGTCCGACATTTTCCCTATAATGCTCATCAGATAACGTAATTACAAAAGTTTGTAAAAGTTTCGTGTACATAATTGATGGAAAGTGGGTCATGGATATCGTGTTCGACGATTCTTATGTGATCTGAATTCGTTAATACTTCAAGAGTAATAAAACTTTGCGATTAGGTATTACTTAGTTAATATCTCTCATTTCTTTGCAATCAAGTCTGGAGCGAAAAATATGGAAGATATTTTCCGAGAAATAATAAAAAGATGTAATTAATTACGACTTCAAAAGAATATTATATTTTTCGTGAATTGGTGACAACATCCTAAATGTAATATGCAGGTAATATTTAATTATTAAAGAGTACATTATTACTTTTTACGTTACCTTTTTACGTTTGTATTACATTTAATATTACAGTAACGTTATATACCTATAAAACTAGTTGGTTCCCGTGACTTGTGCGCGTGGTTTTTTTCATCCGTGTTCTGTTACGTCTTTGGTTACTGCTCCGCTCCCATGAGTCATAGCGTAATGTTATATAGGCTATACTATTCCACATAAATCTGGCTATCATATACAAAAAGATTGTTTATAATCTGAATAGCAGTTCAAACAAACAAAAAAAAAATCTGTTCAGCTTTCTTATATTTAGCTATAAGTACCTATGGCTGTTATAAAATTATAGTACTTCAAAAATTATTTTACTTATTCTGTTTATATCTAATGCCATTCAAGCTTAGTAGGTAGAGACTATGCACAAAGTAAATATATTATAATTTTATAAACATATATACACAAAGGAAAAGAGGAGTTGAGAGGCTTATTGACTTAAAAACTTTTAAAAGATGAAAGGTTCTAAGTACTCTGTTATCATCATATTCCTTTACATATACGTCATGTTAAAAATCGTCTAAGTAAATATGTATAACATGACAGAAGAAAATACATATATTATCCAAGTAATTCAAGTATTTAAACAAAGTCTGCAGAATCAAGTCATCTGAATCAGATAAAACAGCTAATTTGCAGTTTGCAAGACGATTTGTCGAAAGATATCTCGTAGGTTACAACCCTAAGTTCAGCAGACATTTTAATGAGTGTTCAAAACTTTAGTAGCTGTGTGATGTTTCACACAGACACCCCTAATTTAACAAAAGCTGTTTTCAGACTAATATACTTAGTACCATTTAGTTTTTGTTAAACGATTTTCTTCATCTGTCTCTTGCTATGATATTTTTGATTAAATGCAATCCATGATTATTCTTATTTAAATAGTTTTTGTTAGAAAAGTTTCCTTTCATTAAGTAAATACTTTTAAATGTTTTGACTGCATCTAAGTTAGATGATAGGTATAGCAATAATATATGTATCAATTTCGGTGGAAGACGGTTAAAAAACTGACTGTCTGTGTCTGTTACTATTGTGTTTGCAATACCTGCAAAAGACCGCTAAGTTTTTAAATAGTAGGTACCGGCGAGCGTTGGGTGGTTCGCCGTCCAATCGGAACCAGGTCCGGATCGACAGCGTGTTGTTCCACGCGCCCCTCAAAAATATTTCAGCATAATAGTCGGGGCCCGCTAGGGCCAGTGCCTGCCAGGGTTACGGAATTTGTTCGAAAGAATCGCCGCGGCCCTGGAAATTAAAGGGCATTAGGAGGAACTGGAACACGGATGGGTTTTAGTCAGTGGGAATCTGACACTCCCTTTCGTTCCGCCATTTGATAATTTCTCATCCATAAAAAAAGGTTGGTACCTACGATTTCAATAAGGCTAATTAATGTAGGTAGGTACACTTAGTATGCAAACAAAAGTTTTGATTTTAACTTTTAAAACTATTATTATCGTTCTATTTTTTAAATTTTTTGTTTGAAATATAACGCCCTAAAGGAAAACTGGAAGAAATTTTGTTTACACTTTTGTCTTACGTAAGAATCTTAAAATATTTCGTTATCAAAATATTATACAATTTACAAAGTAGTTCCGTGTATAACATATATTTAGGAGCCATCTTGTACAAACAAGTGAACATTTTACGAGGATTTGTGTACGGCGTTTTATTTTAGAAGAAGACACATTGTCAAGCGTTGCCGTCTACGATAAAACATCCATTTACGTAACGTTTCGTTGATATGCGCTGTGTGACTTTCAAAGGGATTTGTAGAAAGGCTTTAGTTTTATCTGTGTTACGAATTTTGCTGATATTGTAGTGTGAAGAATTTTGTATGTCCTAAATTGAAACCATTTCGGTGTAGATTGTTTCTTACAAACAATTCTTTTATATATTTTTTATATGTATTTTCATAAGACGTAGAGATGTTTTAATTTTAAATTGCACTTCCGACTACTGCTTGTTTTCGACACGATTCAATTTTAAATATGTTACAGAATTTGGTGGAACGGAATTCAATTTTACATATTAAAGACAAAGTCCACTGGTTGCTTAGTTTGGTTAACTGGTAGAGAATACCTAAGGGCATTAATTCCGCCTTTGTATCTTTTGTTGCACAATTAGGTATATAAATAAAATGGTATTCACGTTAACTTACGGCCTAGTGGTTTAAGCGCCAGCCACGCTTGAACTTGCGGTTTCAATACAGGACAAGTACCAATGTGACTTTTTCAATTTATATGTACTTTCTGAACTTATCTTACATAACTCATGACGGTATTGGAAAACATCGTGAGGAAACCTAAGCTTATAGTTAATGTGGTGATCAATGCTCGTGCCTACTCTGTATGAGAAGATGCCTTTGCCCTTGCAGTGGGACAATGTTAAGGTAGTTATATCTTTCTTTTACGTTAACTTTAATGTTTTTGTGTTTTTCCTATCGTAGTATCCAGGTAACCAAAAACATCTACAAATTAAGAAAAGAACATGACAATAAACTTCCGAGTATACTAAGATGATTGTACTTAATCCATCAAAGACCGGCTTTCAAAGGAAATTAAAATAAACAAAGCCGAGATCAAAACAATGAAGATGGCAACAATAAAAAGTTATTTACTTTCACATAGATTGTGTTTTGTTACGTCCGTAGTAACGATAAATCAAATATTATTTGGGAAATGTTCGTCGAATTGGATGGAATGGAACTAGGATTGAACTGAAACAATATCGATCAACGGCACTTCCAATAGATTTAGAGAGTGTTAAACGTTATGACAACGTAAATGTACAAGAGCACATCAGCTTTGAATCAATGATTATAATAGTATGTAGTTTTTTTTTTTTTTGTGAACGATTGTTATAGCTTGTCTTCTGACACTGTTCATTGTAGGTAAACCACTCTGACATCACATATCTTAGGAACTGTCCAGTGCAGATTTCACCTCTTGTGTATCATCCTACGTGCACCTGCCGCAGACACCTATAGCCTCCGCACTTATAAATAAATTAACACGCCAAAAAAGAAAATCGTACTTTACAACGACCAACAAAAAATATTGTGCACTAGAAAGGTTTGCCAATTAATTTTAAAAGAGCCTATTTTGGTCCGACTGATACAGAGAAGGCTCGAGCATTGAACACCCGGCTTTAAAAGATCATGATTGTATAAATAGCTTGAAGTTAGAAACACAATAACACATAAAGAATTTAAATGAAAACGATGTACGAATTGAAGACATAGTTGATGATTCAAAGTACAACATTCAAGCATGGCAATGAATTTGTGTTTGGAATAAATTGCGACAGTTAGTGTGTGTCGTTACTCAATTATTACTTTGTATCTGCTGTATGGATTTGGAAAGAATTTTAATTGAATGCAAAATGGATTCGCTTCTGAGATTTATTTACACACATCAAAAGTGTCTAGGGATCAACATCCCTAACATTTGTTAGGGATGTTGATCCCTAGACACTTTTGATGTGTATATTTACAATAAATCTGTTTAAATATCAGTTAAACTTGAATGCGTAGATAAAATATTGATCTATTTTCTCTACATGAAAAACAATATATCAAGATAATTTCTATATAGCATGTAACGGTATAAGGCGTAAGTAGCATTACTACTTACGCCTTATACCGTTAGAAAATTATTTAATAATCTGCCATATAAATATTTCTCCATAAATTCCAATTTAAGTACAGAATTTTCGTATTTTATTAAAACACTTGAATTCAAATAACAGTATTACTAGAAATAGAATAGATCGTTTTTTTATATAATTTCATAACACACAAAAATGTCATTCGTCCAGACAGTTGTGTCAGACACCCACGAGTATAGATAGATCAATAAAGTCAGACAGCAATGTAATATAAAGATTTTTAAAGCCCCTTAAAAAACTTTCAGAAGAATCTTTAATTAAAGCTTAAAAAATAAAATCTAAAGTACGTAAATTAGGTTAAAGCTAAATATAACTTCATTGACCGAAAGTTTGAGTTGCTTGTCTTGTCTGGGGCAGCTCGTTGAAAAGTTGTCCGTCTGTCTCGAAGTGTTATGTACCTAAAGACTGAATAAATAAAGTTCAAAATTCAAAACAATCTACCAAAGTCAGACTGCATTATTTTATTCCCGCTACCTTAAAATTTTGTATCTCAATTCTTCATTAAGAGTGTACTCTTCAATCTAATTATCGTTAAAAGACCCTCCGGTATCTAACGAGCATTGTCTGATAAAATTGACTGAAGAGCCACTTTATTGATCTTTGTAAGCAAAATGAATGAATTGGGAAAACAAACTGAAATGAAACGTACAATAAATTATTGAAACGGGAACAATGAGAAAGTATTTACTTAGGTATTTTTATGTTATTGTTTGACCAGGTTTCAAACCCACAACTGACTAAAAGGTAAGTCCTAATTGCTCTATCCAGCTTAACTAGAAGTTCTAATACCTATTGTTCTTGTTTATACTTCAGTTTAGCCTAAACAGATTCTATCTCAAACAAACCTCTGACCTTAGGGCGTAGGTACTCGTTAGGATAAGTATCATTAAATATGTTTAGGGATTTACTAGCTTCTGAGGACTCCTTTGGGTCCAACCGTTATCCGATAATATTTAGTAAACACTTGTGGGGCTTTGGCATTGTATGTTATAAGATTTGGAGGCCTAAACGGTTGCTAGCTTATTGTAAATTTGTCAAAGTCAACTTATTAGATTCAATTAAACCATTAAAGGCTTTTTTAAGTGTCAAAATTTTATATGTAAGACAAAAGAAAATGAATTTAATTATGATTAAAATAATATTGTTTAACTTGCGTTCCGCGATAAACTTATCTTCAAAGATATTTTATACATTTGTTTTATTACTATAATACCATAATACCATAATAATCATTTTATTTGTGTAACATAGGTAGTCAATACAGTTCTTAAATTAAAGTTCGTTGGTCGCTATGTTATGCCAAGAGGCGTACAAATATGGTTGGATGTGAAGTAATAGGTAAACACAAAATTATTATTTGGTAGGTATGTCAAAATTAATAAAATTATGATGAATAAATGAAATAAAGAAAAAATACAAAAATTAGAAATGTCACAGTACGGCGTAATATCTACAGTCAATGCATAAAAAAAATATAATAATAGTAGTATTGTTATTTTATTTATCTTAAAACAAGTAATACACTTTCAATTACAAGGGGAATACTATTTGTACTCCGCATATCATTTATATTCACTAAAATTAATTTGTTTTTAACAAAACAGGATTGAAAGTCTAAAGTTTTTAAACAAGTAAGATTTGGACTAAGTACTCTTGGATTTAGATTTTATATAATTCTTGTACCTCTGATGTTACATATCCGTGACGTCACAATCCAAATACTAATGTCATTTTTGTAAATAGAGCATACATAGTACATACATATTTGATTTTATTGCGATCGTGCTACTGTGCCATGTTTTCCTTTAAAATTTGATACTAGTAATAAATTACGTACACATGTTTATAAAGCATTTCGGTAAACGTCCGGTATCAAAACCAGCGCGGGTATTTCTGAATTAAATTATGTTAAGTATACATAACTCAGGTATTCCTGGCCCACGGCTGGGAAAAAGGCAATCATTACATCAAAATACAATAAATTTGCGTAATTTCGAAGTAAATGTACTGATTTTGATATACATAATTGAATAGGTACTAATAATATTATAACGTAACGCTGATTAATTTCAAACCAATTAGCAGAATATTTGATTTGTATATTGAATTATTATTGCTTGACAATAATATAACATATTTGGCATATTGAATTAGTTTGATATAATTAATTTAATTATTGAACGACTGTGGTGCGTCGTGATCAATCCTTCTCTGTATGACAAGAGGCCTTTGCCCTGTTGTGGGAAAATAATAAGCTTTCATTAAGTAGTTCCACTTTGCCACATCAAGCCGCCACCTTTGGCAAAACTAAGTAGACTGCCTTTTTTGCAGTGGAATATGCCTCACTAATTTTATTTGATGTGGCAGATTCCACTAGTATAAAATCTTGGTTGATTTTCACCATGTATTATTTTTTATTGTATATTGGCTTAATTTGACATGCTGGACTATCAATCTGTCTTTCAGTAATGTCTAAATGCGAAATTGAAATTGTCACAATAAAACAACTATTATTACTTTCCACGTACCTTTGTACCGAGGTACTGTTATTTTGACATTTATTAAAATGGTTATTAAAAATTTTCTCCATAAACTTAGTCGTCGGCTTTAGATCCTTTAAAATTGACCGTTTATTATTAAAATTTAACCAAAGAAACTTCTCCGTAGCTGGCAGGGCTACATCTTTATACCTACAGGGTGTCGAGGATCATAAGTACCTACCTATTTAAAATTAAAAAGGTTCTTTTAAACTTTGACCCTTATTCAAGAGTTATTTCCGGGTTTAATTAATAATTGCGTAGATTCACACTTCGCTGATCTCTCTTGTATGTTTTTTTTGTGCAGAAATATTAAAATTCACAATTTTAGTATTTTTTTTTTGTTAACTTCTAATGTACTGGTTTTCTAAAGAATATTGTAGAAATTACCAAACAATACAGCTAGTAAACATTACGATTCGTTAGTGTTATAGGAATTGGGTCAAATAAGAGTGCTTTTAAATAACATTGTTATACTTATATGTATGTATTTTTTTAGAATCATGGTCTAATCTAAAAAGCATGCTAAACTTAGTAGTCGGAATATAATAATAATTCATTTATTTCAGACTTAAGTCCACACATTTTAGAAAAAAAAATAATAATATGAAGAATTATTTATTGTATATTATGATCTGTAAAACACCAAATTTCAAGCAAATAAATTATATTAAAAACAATGAAAATACCAACAATCCTAAATTTTTTTATAACTCATACATCTTCCGTATTGCAAAATACGCACATTCTAATTTGTAGGCGTGACAAAGATCATGATACGCAAATCAATGTACCAACACGATGATCGACTCGCTATATTTGTATAAACAATTTTGCAGACACGGCTTACGTATTACGATCAATAGACGGTAACAATTATACAACAATTGAGAAATCATTCTTGGAATGTGATGTTTTGTTACGTTATTGTTTGTACCAAAGTATTACGCGGGGAATGGCGGTGGGGGGAAAGAGGTAAGGTCTCTGCTGAGGGATTGAGTCTATATTTATTTAACTAAACTTAATTAATAGTTAAGCCAAGTTTACGTTTTAATTATTGTTATCTATGAAAGTACCTATAACTACTTGTATGTGTGATGAAAGAGTAAATATTTTATTCAAAAGATTAAATTAATAAAAATACTTTTAAGATCAAGAAGCGAGTTTAAATATTGAATCTTTTACCGCCTTTATTACTCTGAAATCACTTATTCGCTTTAAGTAGGCAATCGTGGTGATCAATATTGCTCATGCCTTCTCTATGAGAAGCCCTGTAGTGGGACAATAATAGGCTGGGATTTATAAGTATTTATTTAAATCTACACCTTTAATAAAACATATTTTTAAACAAACTTAAAAAAAAAAGAAAACACTATTTAATGTGATTCTTTTATATAGTATTGATTATTATTTTTACCGTCTAGGAAAAATATGCAATTCCCAAATTGACAGTATAACCAAAACAGACTTGATAATAAACAGTCAATCTTTTAGTACTAAATCAGCATTACACGGAAAACTTGAAACAAAAGCCAAAAGCAGAGATAAGAATCTAACATAAATACTACATAATAGTGATGAAGATGGGATCGGCTCTAAAAAGTAATAGCCACTAAAAATAGACTCCTGGGCCTTTAGACAAAGTAACAATTTCAAAACGATAACGAAGTTAGAAAAGACTAAAATGTATGGGATTGACATAAGCCGCGTTAAGTCACGTGGACATGAAGCAAGACATGACAAGCAGTGTTTTCACAATGAGGGGAAGTTTCCCATTTGAGGGGAAATTAGGGTCCATACGGGGAGGAAAAGGGGAAGACATTAAAAGGGGAAATCATGGGTAAAACCTAGCTTAAAATATTGCGGTAGAGCGCCAAGGACTTGAAATAAAGTCAAAGAATGACGTCATGAAACAATTATAGATGTAGGTACCTCATTTCTTATGGCTCTAATTGAGTTATGTATTTGTTTCTTTGATACTTATAAATTATATTGTTTTTTCTTATTATGGATACCTACTGTGAAATAAAACAAATATGGAAATATTTAATCAGTTTTTATTTATATCCGTAAAATCTAAATATATATAACTCAAAGGTGACTGACTGACATAGTGATCTATCAACGCACAGCCCAAACCACCGGACGGATCGGGCTGAAATTTGGCATGCAGGTAGATGTTATGACGTAGGCATTTATTTTATTATTATTAATTCTACCCCCAAGAGGATAAAATAGGGGATGGAGGAATCAGAGTCTCCTTGCAGATTATAACGATTCCATGGATACTGTAGGCTATTGAAAAAATTTCTTATAGAAAGCTACTATGACGTAGGCATCCCCTTTGTTTTTTTTAGTTACTACACTAGGGCCAAAAGTAAAAACTACAGCAGAAAAATTTTTGAGGGGAAATAAGCCCTGAGAATTTGAATTGAGGCGTGGGGAAAGGAAATCTTTAAAGTGGAAACACTGAATTGACAAGTCAGAGACGATGACGAATTTAGATATCGTTTCGCTACAAAGCGATGTTACTTTGTCTAAGGGCCCTGTTCGAGTAGGAGAGGACAGTACAATAGCCATAAAATTGATAATGATGATGATTATAACATCTGGGAGCAGCGTCTATGGATCCCATATTTTTCAATGACCCATAAACTTACAGTGTCGTGTATATTGGCTGAGGGATAGGGCGCTGCAATCCGTGTCGTGAGTCCGATTCCAGCACGTGATAATTATTTATTATAATTATAATTAAGCCTACAGATAGTTTGGGGTTTGGTGGTTTGTATATGTGGGTTTACGTTAAGGATACAGGAGAAATGCCTAGTGTACCTACACTAGGCATTTCTAGGCGAAAAAAAAAATCGGATAAGTAAAGGAAAATAGGTATTAGAATTTAGAACATGGAAAAAAGGCGACAAAAAAGAAAAAAGAATTGTCGTAAGATAATTGAAAAGAATTTGGCTTTAGAATCCAAGACAAATCGTAACATTTACTTAGCTTTTTCAGGATAAGTGGTAATTCGCAAATGAAAACACACGTTATAATCATTGATTGGTTGATTTGAGATGTGCTGATTTCCCAGTTGATTTCTGAACCAGCCCGAATATAAATGTTATAAATTGGTATTAGCCAATCAGCGTTCGAGTTTGCAATTGTTTTAAAACAACTGGGAATTTGCAAGTAGGTAATCTGTGTGATGAACAAAGAATATTTTTTTATAAGTACTAAAAACAAAAGTCGTTTCCCAGCAATTATTTCTTTTCTCTTGTTATCTAAATGTTAATAATTTATATGATGAATATTTTGGTTTGGTGTGAGTCTTGTTTACTCCCTGTACGTAGGTAGAGTTCAAGAAAGTAAAGTTCATATGTTTTATGACCAAGGATTTGTCATAAAAAATATTTGGACGAACAGCAATTGTGTCCAATAAAAACTTCTTTCCATTATCAGAAATAACAACGAACCGGTCACGACCAAGCGTTATCACAAAATATTCCACGAATAAGTTTAGTACGTTTAGATTCACTTTCATTCGAGTCATAAAATTCTTACAAAATATTATGTCTAACCGAATTCCCAATCCGGACGTGAAAGGAATTCCAATTAATTTCCCAAGTCCGTAGCAACGTCCCATGTTCAATTAAGCTGAGTTCCATGACGTAACGAAATGCAACGCCGAAATAGGTTTCCCTCATCAAATGGAAACACCAAACATGCAGCTGAAGTTTGTTTTGATTTTGAAGTAAAAGTGGTTAAACATTGTACATACATTCATTATGGAAATTGTTGCCACAGCAAACATTTTCATGGGAAACAAGTTTGGTTACCTACCGTTCTGTTGATGAACCGGGCTGCTATTTCTAACTGACTTTACACGGTCTTCGTATCGGCGACTTCCGTTCACTGTTGTCGCAGGAAACCGCCAGTCAAAGCATAAAATTGAATCACCACTACACGCACCGACGAGCGATTGTTTTCAAACTATATCAACAAAACATTCATTATTATGTCCTCACATTATCGTTTACATTTCATCAAGCACGTTTACAGATACGATCGAGAGTATAGTCCAATTCACTGCGTACAATTCCAAGTTCGGATTTCAACCGTGATTAGGTGCGAAGACAACGTAAATGTCAGAGCAATGGTCTCCTTACAAACGCACAAAAAGTTTTAAATCAAAGTTAATTTCTCTAAAAGTTTCGCTACTTTCTTAAACAACACAAAATCTTAAAACATTATTTTTTTACACCTCTAATTATTCTAAAAGAAAATAGTGAGTCTAGATTTTTTCGTATTGTTTTTCGAAGTTATTTACGCGGCGCTGAGCTTTCAGAGGCTCGCGTGGACACATGCGTCGTCAGTGACGGCTCGTTGCCGACTGGCGCTTTCCTTCAGTAACACTGACTGAAAATATAAGCACATGGTAGGGCCTCCCGGCGTTTTTATCAAACGCAGGCTCGCGCGGGGTCAATCAACTCCGAAGGGATGAGGTCTCAACGTTAAGTGCTCTCAGTCCTTTAGTAGGGCCAAAGGGATCGGCGCTGCGGAGCAGAGGTACAATTACTGGGGTAACTTTAATTATTGCATTAGAGATTTTTTGTATTTCGAATACCGTTCAGTTTAACAGTTTAGAACAAATTATTTATACTCTTCAGTCTTTAATAAATTATACATATTATTAGCTATATCACGTGTAAATAACCGCTCTTTAAAAAACAGTAAACCTATTATATCATACTTTAAAGAATATTTATCGAGGCAATACATTTTTAAATAATCCACGCATTAAGTATATTTAACTACCTACTTATTAAATTAATGGTTTTAATGTCATAAAACTTTGTTAATTATATTTGTGTTTTAAATTTAAGGGGTGAGATTAAGGATGACAGAACAGTAATATTGTTACAAACTTTTAATAATATTTACGGTCACGTTTTGAGGGTATAATTTATTTAATATTAAAATTACTGCAAGATTTTCTTTCTATATTTATGAAAAATAGCATTTTCATTCTAAACAGTAGGTACCGATATTAAAAAATCAATCATTGGGTGCGTCATGCAGTACTAGTTTGCTGATGTTACTATTCCCGATGAGGAGAACTTCATTTGAAATTATCCAAAGGTAGGTAGGTAGGTAGGGATATTCTTTTGTCAGCTCAGAAAAAAATTGTCTTTGGAAAATTATTTGAAGTCTTGATTTTTATTTTTCTGAAAATATCTGTGAAGATGGACAAGTACTAATTACAAAAAATATGATCAGTCGTTACTCCTAGACGGCCAATCATTGCCAACACAGAACTCATACACCAATTAAAACACTGTCAATGACCTGAAACCAAACATAGTTATTTTCTCTCAACTAATATTTTATCAAGCTAAAAACAAGTGACTATCGAAATGGAATATCGACAGTCAACAGTTTACCTTCCCGATCAGATTGCCGGTACGATAAATGGACGCATAGCAGCGTAAACAAAGTCTATGGATAGTCTATGCGGGTCCAATTTTCACCTTTGATTAACATGCTGTTTCAGCGTCATTCCCTACGTTTATCTAGAACGAGTAGGGACGGTACTTTATTTGGTTAGCTATTTGTCTAGCCAATCGAATGGGGGATGGATTTTTTTCTTAACTGGTCTATTTTTTATGCTGTCTATCGTTTTGGTCGAGATCTTGATGGCCTGGTAGTTAAGGCGCCCGCCTCTTATGCACGAGGCTGTGGGTTCGCCACCGGGCACAGGCAATGTGACTTTTTTTATTTCAAATTAACTTTCCATGTTGGACATCACTGACATCAGTGAAGGAATGCGAAAACCTTGGTCTTTAATTTACCGATTTTTTATTTATAAAAATTATTTGTAATTTATTTTATGGTTAGTTCCATAATTAAAGTAGTTCATATTAAAATAAGGAAATATTTATTGATATTCCTAGCCATAATCATCTTTGTATATGTATCCAAGATTTGGGTATTCAGTATTTCAGATCGAAATGATTTTCACATACAAACATTATGTGTGGTTGTATGTTGTACTGGTAAACTCATTACCCTCTTTCTTTCTGCCTTTTCCGTAGTTGAATAGAAACTAAGGAAAAACACTGCGACATGGTTTTGTTCGCAATATGCCTCTGACCCGTGTTTCCGTTCTGTAGTTCGTTTTATACTCTTGTTATTTTGTTCACGTCTTCCTGTGTTTCATGTTTCAATATAGGTACGGATAGTATCTTTATTTATTTTGTTCTAATTCCGGTCAATTAGTCCCCCGATGCGACGCAACGTGTCGTCCGACGTCGGACGACATCGCCGCGACATTGTTGAAACTGTTCCTTGTCGCATAGTCACATACAAGGAACAGTTTCAACAATGTCGCGGCGATGTCGTCCGACGTCGCCCGACATCGCCCGATGTCACCGGGGACACATGTCGCTCGACAAAAGTTCCCAGTAGAGACGAGGCTTTATGCTGTACTGCCTCGTTGGTTTAGTGGTCGCAAAGCGAGACTGCTGAGCATGATGCTGAGCTTTTCTTGGGGGCAGGTCGGGCAGTGTTTTTCCATCAAAAATCTCTCAGTAGTAGGTTCGGAGTCTGAATTTGTGCCCGGTTGATGGCAATAGGCTCGCCCCCTATTACTGGGACTTAAACATAACTGGCGAAATGTGGATGTAATAAATGGGTAAACCTCTGCCTAACCCTTCGGGGATTACAGGCGTGACGTTATGACTATGCTTTTTACTAAAATAAAAGTAGCTTAAGTTCTAAAGCCATCATCAGCTATCTACCAGCGAAAGTTCCACCAAATTTGGTCTAGCCTTTTCAAAAATTAGCCGGAACAAACAGATTGATAGACAGATAAAATATTGTGTTGTTCGAAACGTTTTTCCGAGTCGATTTTCCACACTTTTACTGACACAGCGTGATATTTTTTTCTTTTTTTAATGTATATATTGTAGTTAAATGTGTGTTGGTTTTTCTAGACCATTCTCTGTTAATAATTTTGTTTTATTCAAGCATTAGGCAGGTACTGCCTCTATCACGTCAATTCGCGTGTCACTTACCTACATTTGTTTCTGGGAGTAATAATATAAAACTGGAATACACACGGGTGGCTTTATAAGTATTCATTTCAAATTCCTCTGATGCTATTAACATATTTGGAAGTATGTAATATGGTATTGGTAATTTGGTAAGTATTTTCATTATTAATTTTCCAATGGATGAATACAATTTGATCTTCTTAATTACCTATCGCATACTTGTAAAGTTATTGAATTTGTGAAGAGATTAATAACATAAAATCACGCTTGTAACCCCGAAGGGTTAGGCAGAAGTGTGCCCATTAGTACACCGACATTTCGCTAGTTACTTATGTCTTTTTAAGTTCCATGTAATAGGACACAAATCCAAACTACGAGGCTTCTATTGAGAAATTCCAGATGAAAAACCCAATAACACTTTGCCCGACCTAGGAATCGAACCCAAGACCTCATACTCAGCAGTCGCGCCTTGCGACAACTAGACCAACGAAGCCGTCAGCAGGCAGGAATTCATTCTTAACTAATACACTTTTTCCGTAATTTATTTCCCTCCTGCCAATCTATCTAAAACTAATTTGATGTAGGAGTCGCAGTTTAAAAATTAAAGATGTCTTCAGGCAAACGGCTCCCCAATGCACAGTTAAAGTAAATTAAAAACTAAGAACCGAAGCGAAACGTGACGACATACCTATACAGTGTCTCAGAATAAAGAACAAACCAGAAGACGCTGTGGCGGGGTGGAACTCTATCTGCCTGCGTTTGTATTTCCGAACGTCAATCATCATGAAACGATGAACAATCATCAATGACGTCACTTAAGGCTGATAAAAGTCATGTGGACGAAGTCACGGGCTGAAGCTGGTAAACCATAATAATATACAATAATTTAAAAGATAATTTTTGGGGAAAAAAAACCAAATACTTAAGTATTTGGTTTTTCTTTTCCCAAAAATGGTATTTCATTGCCGAGATTTTTCAAGCAAGCGGGAATTTGATTTTAGGACACATTGTACAGCATTCGTTTTCTGGTTTGTTCTATATTCTGAAACTACTATCAAGTGTCTAAGTCTAAGCAAACAGAGGGTTCGAAATCTGATTTAATTCCATTGACTTTAACCCTTACCTACGTGCTCATGGAGAGGGTTGAGTTGTTAGTCTTTTTAATTTTCTTTGATTGGAAAACAAATGAAAAGTCTTTATTTCGTTATAGAATGTTTTCTAGAGGTTTGTCTTTTATCTTTACAATTTTAAAAACTCCGATTGGTAGTGGTGTTCTGCGTTTTATTAGTCTAATTTTATTTTATAATCTATATCTATACAAATAAATAAAATTGAAATGTCTGTTTGTAATTTCAAAATAACAGCTTTTTACTTTATGCATATTCATGAATGTTTACATGGTACGTCCGCCTGGTAAAAACAATTTTTATTAAAGTTTATGTCAGTCTGTCTATTTGTTCCGGCTAATCTCCGAAATAGCTGGACCGATTTTGACGAGACTTTAAGTAACAGATAGTACATGGTATAAGAAATAATTACTGCTATTTTTATTTTCGAAAAATAATTATAGTTCTGTGCAAAAAAGCCCCGATAAGCTAGTGTATGTCGTGATGGCCTAGCGGTTAAGGCGCCCGCCTCTCGTGCATGTGGTTGTGGGTTCGAATCCGGGCAAGTACCAATGTGACTTTTTCAATTCATATGAACTTTCTAAAGATTATCTTAGACATTACTGACATCATTCCGTGCCTCGGAAAGCACGTTAAGCTGTTGGTCCCGACTGTCATACGCACGCAGCCCCATGTAAAATACTGGTACTCAGCAGTCGGTTAGACTGGAAGCCGACCCCAACATAGTTGGGAAAAGGCTAGGCAGATGATGTGATGAAACTAGTGTATAAAATAAATTTCGACTTACTACCAACTGGAGAAAAATGTTTGTGTATCATGGGGTCTCGCCAGGTGCACACATCCACAAAAGGGTACCAACCTATCTAAAACCATGCACTACCAAATCTAACCAAGATTACCGACCAACAACCGCCCGACATAAAATTACAATACACATATAGAAAAAGTACCAATAAATAATTCGCAAAACGTAATCAATCATCTTGCTAGTCTAACTGTATTCGCCATTTCCTCAGGTGAATAACCATAGAATTTTCAAGTTCCGCCGACGTGGTTAGCCTTTAAAATGTATGCAGATAGTCTAAAGGCTAATTAATATTCGGTAAGCGGCTACTTCTGGAGGCCTTTTATGTATTTAGACACTAAGTTTGCACGTCCGTTCATTTGCAACGTAAACAATCTAATCGTAGCTCAATTAAAATGTTTCGTTCGTCAGACATTTTGTGCTGACGTTTACATTTTAATTGAAATTGCTGTTGAGTCTTTGCTATGGGTTTTTTAAAGGAAGTCTTTGATTGGCTTTTTGTAACAAATAAAATTGTTTTTATAAGCCTGGGTAATAATTGTTAGGTTCGAGGTTATTTGACTGCTATAGCTGGTTTGTTATGCATTTGGTTAGTAAGAGGTAGGAGGTTATTTTTTTACATGCAAAATGAGATGAAAAATAAATAGTTCTTTTCTTTCACCGAAAGTATTTATTTAACACCTTGAGAAACTTTCGCTTAACAGCTGGGTCAAGAGTCAGATGCAGAAGGCGGTTGTCTTGGACATGGCACGCATAGTGAGGAGGTTCCTCTCTTTGGATCCCTAACCGCCGGTAGCTTGGGTTTTACCACCTCGTTGCGGGCGGAGCACTATTTTTATACATTTTTTTTAAACTATATTATTTGTAATTATTATTGTATTTAAAGAAAATATGTGTAAAAATATGGAATAATAAAGAATGTGGAGCTTAAATAACATTATGTTTCTTATCAAATTATTAACGACATACAAAACACTCACACATACCCTCACACATGTCAAAACGTTCTCGTAAATTATTTGTAAATGCGAAAGTCAGTTTATTAATTCGGTTGTTTGTAATCATTGACCCGGGTTACTGTGCGTTATTCCGGATGGCTACTTCTAATCCGCAACTTCATCTACTTCCGCGATACGGACGAAGTTGTGGGCAAAAACTAGTTCCTACTACAACAATTAATCTGGTAATGAGAAAACCATGACATTTGTGCGACAAATAACAAATGCTTCTAATCAAACTTGAAAACCACATTAGTAAACAGTCGAACAGCACCTGACAATGACAAGGAGTCGTCACAGGAAACACAACTCTTATATGAGTTACCGCTTCTTAATTTGGAAGTGTAACCTCAGCTCATGCAGGATGCCTAAACTAAAACTTAAGTTTGATTGAAGCCAGATTTATGTGGCAACTTTTGTAAATTTATGACTAAAGTTTACACTTAGTACGTTTTTGCGGAATAGTTTTTATGGTAGAAAGTAAAAAAATAAAAGCGATGGCCGTTATTCACGGTACACTCGAAAAGTTTTTGTGTGTCTAAAACTATTGATTTATTTAATAGACTGTTTGAAAGATTCAGGTGTTACTTGAGTCTGTTATTTTGAATAGTTTGATGAGCGTATGAATAAACTACTGAATAGTGTGTGAATTTGAGTAAATATTGGAATATGCTTACAGTTACATAAACTCACAATAGGTAAGTATTATGCCCGACCGAACGTGAAATGAATTTTGTGTAAAGAGATATATACCAGTGAAGTCGCAGTTCCGGCACAGTTCCGCGACTTACTTTACCCATAAGCCAACAAAAGTCCAATATTGTACTTAGCCTTCTGTGCCTTATTTAAGGTAGATACATATCTCAATAAACAAAGAAAAGCAAACAACTGCAACGGTATCTTGCGACCCGGCGCGCGGCGCCACTCGGTCCTAAGCGTTTAATAGCCTGAAACTCGATACCACTGTTCTAATATACGGTAACCGTAGGTTTGTGTAATAGGCGCCATTTTGTATTTCGTATATACAACTCGCCGCCACGCCATAGCAGACGTCAAAAGTTATTCGTTTAGGTATTCAGTGAAAAAGTTTTAAATCGAAACTGCGCTAATCACAGTTAAGTTTCTTGCTTAAATTGTTGGAGACTAGACATTACTCAAGTTTATTTTGATGCAGTTATGCTAAGCATGAAAGGAACATTCATAAACTTTATTTATGTCTCATTATTTGGATGGGGATTTCAACGGGATGCAAAAGGCCACAGGGAATACCATTTATGATCTCTCTAGTAGTAGGAGACCAAACTAAATGACTGACTTGATGATTGATAAGCCAAGTACCTATATAGTTTACATTTTTATCAAAAATACAAAAAATGCGAAACATAGATAGTAAAAATGTAAAATAGAGATTGGTACTTATAAATACCTTTTTCTAATAAAAAAAAACCTCACCCCACACTATGAATTTCTCACATATACAAAAAGCCAGACCCGGAACAACTATCTGTAGGCTATACAAATATTTGTTCCGTGCAGGAATTGAACCCGCGATACGCAGCTCAGCAGCCAATCGCTCAGCCACTGCACCAACCGTGCCGTTACATGAATTTGTCACATGACTCTTCCGTAGAAACTAATAATTATGATACTGGACATAAGACCTTTTCAAATTGTGTCACAAACTTGATAAACAAAACGGTAATCTAAGTTCTAGCACCCATCGTTGACTTTGAAACCCTCATCTAAATCTCAACTTGTATCATTTAAATAAAATGGCTGTCACCAATTTTAGTTTTCCTAACTTTGATCCCTTTATAGCACTTACGGATGTTAAATTATAATGATGGTAAGAGTTGAAATGTCCTGAATTTGAATAAAATATTGCAGTGGTTAGTCTAAATTGGATTTTAAATGTTCATTTTGGGGTCATTTAATTCAAATTATGCGGGTCGTACCGCACCACTTAAATTAAATGACCCCAGAATGAACAGTAGCCAACTTCGTATTTTTCAATTAGAAAAAGAATCTCTTCCTAATAGCATGAACTTAAGAAAAATGTTGACTTATATGTAGCTATAAAAAAAAGAATTGAAGAAAGACTGACTCGTTAGTCTAGTGGTCGCAAAGCGCGACTGCTGACCCATGAGGTCTTTGGTTCGATTTCCAGGTCGTGTAAAATGTTATTAGGTTTTTCATTCAGGAATTCCTCAGTAGCAGCCTCGGAGTCTGTATTTGTGCCCGATTGATGGCAATAGGCTCGCCCCTATTACATGGTACTTAAACATATCTGGCCGAATGTGGATGTACTAATGGGTACACCTCTGCCTAGCCCTTCAGGGATTACAGGCGTGATGTTATGTTATTTTTCTATATATTTCCAAAATTTCAGTGATCCTGACATGACGTAGGTCTAGTAACTCTGGGAATTTGGTCGATAATATTCGTCATTGATTAATTCAAGCGATTACAACCGTAGCTCTCAGATGACGTGCTTGTATAAACGTTTTGTTTCACAAAACATCACGTTCTGTACTGAATTATTTATAAATAACGAACGGTATTCAATTGCTAACAAATCTTTGGTAATTGTATCTTTGGCGTCAGACTGTTACTATAAAATTATGATTTTAGTTAGATTTTAGTTTTATACATTCATCTATCTTGTTTCCTACTTGCCCAAAACTTAACTCAGACTTAGTTGCTAACACTAAGTTAAATCTGTATAAATTAATCGGGGGGCACGGCAGTGCCCCCGCCAAGACGAGCCAAGCGAAGCGCAAGGGCACTACCTACCTTTTCTCGAAGTGTTTCGTCGTTTTTTTGAACCCTCATAGAGTTGGTTTCCGATGTACCAGATAGTTCATATTCTCAAGATATGATGTCAATAATAGACTAATTAAACATACAAAGTCTCAATTGAATAGTTCTAATACTTTAGATTTTATTGATATCTAAAATACACCGATTTCGTCACTGACACACTGACACACTGATGATCATCAAAATGTTTGGCTACTTCCTGAAGTGCTAGAAAGCTGAAATTTGGTATGTAAACTAAGTTGTGGCTGTTTCGTTACTTACTTCAGAAACTATATTCGCATCACCACCACGACGGTAGCGAAACGGCGAAGCCATACATTTTTACTGATATGTAGAATTTGTGAAGTTAGGGTCGGTAGAGTTAGGCCGTGTAGATTCAGAAGCTTGGCTCTACATGAGATCTGATATCTTTTTCACAGGGCAAACTTTATGTGGTCGTCTTGGCAACATTTTACATGAAATGTTTTTGGTGGGATTAAATCTTTTAAATTATTTTTGTGTCTGTAAGTATATTGTAGGTATTGTTGAAATTACTGCAAATTGGCGATATTTTTAACTATAAATTGCTAATACTCTACGTTGCTTTATATTTAAAACCATGAAATAACAGCAACTTATTTTATGCTAAAATTGTAATAACGATAGCATTATTTTCAACCGACTTCAAAAAGGAGGAGGTTCTCAATTCGTTTTTTTTTTTTTTTTGTATGTATGTTACCTGATTTCTCAGCCAATTATGAATAGATTTGGATGATTCTTTTTTTGTTTGAAAGAGTATACTTCCGAATAGGTCCCATAGAAATTTTGTTATGATCTGATGATGAACTTCGGAGTTATGAAACGGAACTGCTTATAGAATTACAGCATAACTGTCGTAATAAGTAAAATTGCTTTGTTTATACGTGTAGTCGATGACTGACTGAAGGAAGAGAGGGAGGGGGTACGTCTACCCCCCTCCTACTACTTTTCAAAATTAAATATATCGTGTGAGGTATTGTTTGAAAGGGCTTTTTGTAAGGATTTCAAACATTAACACACAAGCACTAAAAAGTGAAAAATAAAAAGCTTTTTTACAAAAAAATAAAACCGCCTTCAAAAACTACAAAATAAAAAAAATAACTTTAGTTTTGGAAGTCGGTGGCTTTGGTCTTGTTTTTTGTTATGTAGATATTGCCACCGACTTCCAAAACTAAAGTTATTTTTTTTATTTTGTAGTTTTTGAAGGCGGTTTTATTTTTTTTGTAAAAAAGCTTTTTATTTTTCTTTTTTTTCTAAAGACATATTAAATGAAACCTAATTTTTATTAAGTATTTACAATGATAGAAGCCAAAGTAGCACGTATTCTGTCTGACTAAGGTTTACTTTAAAGAAATAATAGATGTCATGCACTCATTGAGTAAACATTTAGCTCAGCCTATCCTATGAAATAAAGCTACCATATCATAATAATATTCATGAATATCTTGCGACCCACGGATGCCCCTCAAGTTAAAGGGGAACAAGTCCGTGATAAGACCTATCGTATTGTATGGATCGCAATGTTGGGCCGCGAAGAAGACGGATGAAAAAAGATTGCATGTAGCGGAGATGAGAATGTTGAGATGGATGTGCGGAGTGTCCAGAATGGATAAGGTCAGGAATGAGTACATAAGAGGAAGTCTGAAAGTGGCGCCAGTGACAGAAAAGTTGAAAGGGAATCGTTTGTCTTGGTATGGGCATGTGAAGAGGAGGGATGAAACGCATGTGACCAGGAGAGTTATGAATATGAATGTGGATGGATGGAGAGCAAGAGGAAGGCCAAAGAAAAGATGGATGGATTGTGTGAAGAATGATATGAATGAAAGGGGAGTCAGTGATAGCATGACGGCTGACAGGACAGAGTGGAAGAAGAAAACATGTTGCGCCGACCCCAAGTAACATGGGACAAGGGCAGGAGGATGATGGATGATGAGGTATTATGTGTTACGTTATTTCACTAAAATTCTCACAGCCTATGAAATGAAAGGGCACCATAATATAAGTATAGATGTAGGTAGGGAAATCTTGTTAGCTAAATTCCTTCCACTATTGTGTTCCATAATAGCAGCAAATTCATTAATAATTTTACTTATCAAGCGTGTTTTAGTGCTACCGTATAATCTGAAGTTTATTTTGTCTTTCTTAATAGGGGTGTATCTGTACTCAAGTTTGCTATAGAAAATTTTCTGATGGAAAATACTAAATAAATTATCTGACCTAGGGATCGAAACCAGAACCCTACGTTAAGCAATCCCGGTTGCGACCGCTAAACCAACAAGACAGTCATCATTTAATTTTTACACGACTGCCCCAAAAAAAGGAGTGTTATGTGTTCAGGGTTAATGTATGTATGTATGTATGTATGTATGTATGTATGTGAGTTTCTTTATTCCACCATAACTTTTGAACGCCTGAACCGATTTAGATGTATGGGGTATCGTTACAATCCTTGCATCGTTCCGAGTAACATAGGCTAGTAAAAAATAAAAAGAAACCGGTGTGGTCACTTTAAAACGTAAATTAATACCAGCCTCAATTTATTTTTTTAATGAATCTTGTCGTGTCTATGTTTATCGTCTAGAATTTGACAAGTAGATTTAAAAAATATATAACACTGTAAATAAAAAACGTCGTAAAAACTGTCGAGTAAACAAAGTACAAATATGTGCAATTTTTGCAGTCGTGTTTTTTAATTTTTTAATTATAGTAGCTTGTACACTTAAAACGTTATAGATTTTTTATTCACATTTTTTAATAGAAATTCCAATTTCAAACAGTACTGCTTAGTTTTTAAGTTTAAACTTCGAACTTTTGTATTGCGTACTGGCAAACAAATAAGTGAGTTGAGTTTCTCGTTTCTGGCAACAAGCTGATATTGAAAACTCGTTAAGAACAAATTGGTTTGGAAAAGGAGCAATATGGAGTATGACTGTGCAGTTTCATATTACGTACGGAATAAGCTGTGAAGTGTAACTGTATCTACGACCAGAGAATTCTTCTCTATCGCCCCTCCTGTAAAAAAAAATAAAATAATAACTAGCCCGTAGTGTCCCACTGCTGGGAAATGGTTTCCTTACTGTATTTTCCTTCACCGTTCAGGGAAGTCCAAGATAAAATTAAATAAATCACATTGATACTTGCTCGGTATTGAACCTGCAACTTTATGCATGAGAGGCGGGCGCCTTAACTATTAGACTAACGAGATTTTCCGCCCTCTGCGCTCCGCTACCTACAATATACCGGGTGTAAGGGACAGCCCTCCGCAAACTGATAGGGTGCATTCAGCTCCTTATTTTTAATCATATTTCACTCGAATTTTTCTCAGGATTTTTTTTTTTTTTTTACCGTTTTTTCAGGTACTTTTTCTTTTTTTCAATGTAAAATTACATTTTTTGTACGCAGCACTTAATTTTTATAAATAATACATCTAAAATCAAAAAACCAGCAATGAATGTTAAAATAATCGTAACGATCGACGCGTGAAATCAGCTGTTCACTTTCTGCCTAGCTACGGAATTACGGCCGAAGGCTAGCTGCGCTTGCCGATCGCTATGCGATTGCCGCGGTCACGATACATTGCGTATGAGCTTTTAAAACAAATCAGTTTTTTTTGGATTTTCATAACGTTCCTGAAACAATTTCATGTATCAGTCTTCTTAGTATGGTATACTGAAATCACCCCATCGGTCTGCGGAGGGCTGTCCCTTACACCCGGTATAGTAATTAATCAATAGCATCAATACAATTAGGTTTGTTACCAATATTGTTTCTGCAAAATATAACATCACGCCTGTAATCCCCGAAGGGTTAAGCAGTGGTGGAACCATTAGTACACCCACATTTCGCCAGTTATGTTTAAGTCCCATGTTATAGGGGGCGAGCCTATTGCCATCAACCGGGCACAAATCCAGACTCCGAGGCTGCTACTGAGAGGTTCCTGTTGGAGAACAAAACAACACTTTGCCCGACCTGGGGCAAAATGTTGTGAACTGTTATTAATTAATCTCTTCTTAGTTGAGTAATGTATCGAACAAATAGGGTCAATCTAAATATAGGTGCGCTTATCATTGAAACTCACGTCAATATATCTTAGCAGATACCTATTAGAAGATAAACTACTATAATATGGCGCGCCCCTCCATATTACTATTTCAATGTGTGTATAGTCATATACATATTGAAGAGTTTCTACATAGTAATAAGTATTTGTCTTCAGTGAGTAGCACTGAAGACAGATAGACGAATACTTACAACTACGTAGAAAACCCGTAGAAAATCTAGACCGGCAGATTTGTTGGTCAACTAATCATAATTAGCAAGATGCGCGGTCTTGACAACGCTCGTGTCATTTTCATAGAGTATGTCAGTGCAGCGCCATACTAATAATAATGAGTAATCAATGACGCCGCCGCGTCGCTAGTCGAGTAACAAGTCGCTGATTTGTTATTGTTTCGAGAGCCGTCTCAGTACCCACACATGCATTGTGAGTCTTGTAAATACCTTCACAAATACTTTCAAACATTTTGAATTTGTGGAGGGGCGCGCCATGTTATAGTAGTTTATCTTCTACCCACAGTTTCCTTTAATTAGAAGTCTCAATATCTCTGACCTAATTTACTAAGTTTTGATATTAAATTGCCTTATACTTATAATGTATTAGTTCTATTATTATCTACCTAAATATAGGTTTAAGTACGATGTCTGGAGTTTCTTGCTCATTCTTCTCCATACGTGGAACTATCTTTTGGAAAGGGCAACTAGGTTCAATTCTTTTTTTCTTTTATAGGTATGACGTTTAAAAGTGCCTTTTAAAGGCCTAATTGAAATAAATCATTTGTCTTTGACTTTAATATTGTCCTAACAGTTATGTGGCTTAAAATAACCACGCAATGTGTCTCACAGATGGGTATACGGATACAAAAATCATATTCATACACAAACACTCAAACCCGAACAAACAATCATAAAATCTGCGCGCAGCAAATATGGTGCCAAGATTGGCATCGAAAACCTATTCTATTGTATCTTTCTTACACATAAACCTCAATACTTCCGCTTGTCTATACAAGCCTATTATGGTCCCATTGCTGGGCAAAGGCCTTCTCATACAGAAACGACAGGAGCACAGGGCGCCTACCGCCATCTCTTATAACAATATTATTTTAATATTACTTTGTAATTTCTGTTGTTGCACTTTCAACTCTCGGCGCTGATCCGAGCGTTGGAAATCCAACAGTGCGGTAGGCAAAGTAATATTAAAATAATATTGTTTAAGAGATTGATCCGCCTGATCACCATGCGGCGATCTAGGCGGATTGGCGATTTCAAACTTAGAATTCTACTAATCACTACATATTATAAAATAAAGTCGCTTTCCCTGTCTGTCTGTCTGTCCCTATATATGCTTAGATCTTTAAAACTACGCAACTGATTTTGATGCGGTTTTTTTTAATAGATAGAGTGATTCAAGAGGAATGTTTATATGTATAATACATGCACCCGTGCGAAGCCGGGGCGGGTCGCTAGTATTATATAAATGTTAAAGTAAGTGAATTTTTTTAGATGTTTGGATGTATGTTAGTCAATCACGCGTAAACCGTCGAACAGATTTGGTTAAAAATTGGCACATAGATAAACTATTTCTTAAATTAACACATAAGATACTTTTTATCTCGGTTATGTGTTCCCTTGGGATAATAGTTCACTTTCTTTATGGAAAGTTACTTTTTACGCGGGCGAAGCTGCGGGAAGACGCTAGTTACATATAAGTTGAGGTTTCCTCACGATGTTTACCTTCAGTGTGTCCATAACAACAAGTAAATATGAATTAAAAAGGCGCTTTGGTACATGCTTAATATCAAACTCGCAACCTCCAACGAGTTGCGGGGGCGCCTTAACGACTGAGTCAATAACATTATTTTTTTGTACATTTACCTTAAATATTTCTGCTTGAAAAAATATAAAATATTTTTACTGGCAGGATAGATTTCAAGTGTGGTATTGTAAATAAAAATTCAAAGCTTTCACGCCTCAGGTTTCGGTGCTAAGCTGCCGTGGGCGTTCGCTTACTTTATTATTTTATTCAGAACAAAATAAAGAATAAAAAAATATTTGAATATAAAAGGTTTTAACGTTTTCATTATGTTGAAGACGTCTAAAGTTGTTTCTTTTCATTATATTTTTGGCCCCTTAGGCGTACTTATGTATCTACCTTTTCTAGGTGTGTAAAATTATTTTAAGTACTTACATTATATTCTCTAAGTACTGCCTCGTTGGTCTAGTGGTCGCAAAACGCGACTGCTGAGCGTGAGGTTTTGGGTATGATTCCCAGAGCTAGGTGTTATTGGGTTTTTCCATCAGGAATTTCACAGTAACTGCCTCGGAGTCTGGATTTGTGCCCGGTTGATGGCAATAGGCTCGCCCCCTAGGTATTATATGGGACTTAAACATAACTGGCGAAATGTGGGTGTACTAATACACCTCTGCCTAACCCTTTGGGGATTACAGGCGCTATGTTATGTTATTTTTCAGAAAGCATGACAGTGTGTGGTCGTCTTATTAAGTGTGTGCGTCGTAATAGATAGGGAGCACGTGCGAACATAATTTATTAAGCTCAGGTACTATTTAAATGCCGACACGTGTTGCAAATTATACACCGTCGTATTTGCTGTCACTACACTATAGATGGCTCTCCATACAGGTGCCATATTATAACTGGGGGGGATATTGAGATCCGTAGAACAAAATCTATGATATATCGCGCGACCCAGCATATATAGGGGACGTACCTAGGTAACCTGGGATATTATCTCGCCTGTGATAAAATCACATGTATGTGTAGAGGTCTTAATTAATATTCTAGACTATGACTGTAGTACCTAGGTTACAGAGATAAGTTTACTAGTGACTTATGGTATCAGAATTATTTAGTTCCAGCAAACTTTATTTCCGGATATGTTAGTTATACCTTACACCGTTTGTTACTTCACCAGATCTAAGTGATGGTAGGTACTCCTTGCTAAAATCTGTGTTTGCTGATATATATTTATGTATGTGTCGCAGATGGAATGCCGAAACAGTTTTTTTTTTCCAAAACCATTAGTTGTTTTACCAAACAGTTCCGTTGAGTAAAATAGCTGCACACGTCTTGCTGAATTGCCTGTGCACCATTATAAATATAAATATCTAAACGACGTTCAGCTGTTTTGAATCTAATCTCTAATCTCAACTCCTCCTCCTCGCGTCGTATTCCTCATTACTGAGGGTCGTGAAGATCCCGATGGATCAGCTTATTATTGATAGCGTCTCGCCATCTGCGTCGGTCTTTGGCTTCATGAAGTGCGACGTGCAATTGGGTGTCCAATGTGGAGCGGACCTGGTCTGCCCATCTTGTTGGGCTGCGGCCTCTTGGTCGTTTGCCATCAACCATGCCAGTTACGATGAGCTGTTCAAGGTTGTGGCCATTTTTCCTGGCTATGTGGCCAAAAAACTCGAGCACCCTGCGCATACAAGTAGTTGACAGCCTGGTCTTGATGTTTAGCTCGCGTAAAATCGATAGGTTAGTGCGGAAAGCAGTCCAGGGAATCAGAAGCATTTTCCTCCAACACCACATCTCGAAAGCATCAATACGGTCGCGGTCAGCCTTTTTCAAGGTCCAAGTCTCAGCCCCATAGCTGAATATGGAGAAGACTAGACAGTTTACCAATTTGGTTTTGGTTTTACGGGAGATGTTGCGATCCCTCCATATGCCCTGCAGCTGAGACATTGCACTCTTGGCCATTCCTATGCGCCTCCGAATTTCTTTCTCGCAAGAACCTGTATTACTGATGTTCGCGCCGAGATAGATGAAGTCATCAACCAGTTCAAGACCTCAACTAACGTTTTGTAAAACAGCTGATTCGGCATACATTTGCGACATCCTCCATCCTGGTTTTATTACCAAGAAAGCGTGTGTAATTGTCGATGGTAAATCTAAAATCTGACTTCTAATAAAAAAATAGTACATGGTAATAAATGAAATACAAAAAGAGTAACAAAAAAAAAACGGTATCTGTTCCAAGACCGTGGTCTCCATTAATTATCTCGCAGTTGCACTGTTACCACTATAATAACCTTTGGCCGGACAATTCTGAATCGAATCCTGACAATCAAAATTGGCGATCTCACAAAAATATCAGAGAACAATTCGTGTCCTTATCAGCAGTATGCCAACGACCGCACACAAATCCCTATGGTTCATTGTTTGCCAACGTTCCTTCTCGAATCGAAGTACTTAAGCTGTGAACAAACCGCGGCGAACGAAGGGCCGTCGGCGTCTCCTTTGTGCTAATATTTAACCGCGAGTCATCTCGTTATAAGGCGTCAACCTTTTTGGTGTACTGTCGACAAAATTAATTAGTATACAGCTAGCAATGGTCTGCTATTTTAGACACCAAGATTGTCGATACTATAAAGATAGTTTGGTACATCCCGACCAGTCCCGTTGCCACCTTGATGACCAGCTAGTGACTTGCATTGCATTCCGTAAAACAGATTATGAACACTACACAAGTTGAAATTAGGTCAAAATTAACTAAGGTGCGTTTAACTAGTAGCCCACGTCGGCCCTTATGCATGTGCAGTGATCTTCGTCATTATCATCATTTAAGCCGAAAGACTTCGCCAGCAGATCATAGGCCTATTCCGAGCGTTGAATAAATGTAGATCTTATCAAATCATAAATAATTAATTGAGTAAGTTTTGTGCATAAATGTAAGATATAGATAAAGGTAAAATAGCTCGTTCAATTTGAAAATAACTGAATAAAAAAACAATAAAAAATATTTTACTATTGATTCGGGTTGAGAATCACTAGAGTAATCTCCTTGAATTGCAAATAACGATAATGCAAAACTGCACTGTATAAATTATGAATGTCTTTGACAGGTGACTACATACTTTGTGTGGTTCTCCGTTCTTACCTGTGTACTTAATAATTTTGCCGTTTGTACCTGAAAACGCCTCCGAAGCCACTTGCAACCAAATTGCTTTTATAGGCCTTTCCTATTATGTTGAACAGCGTGGGAAACGTGAAGTGTCATTTTAGGGCGTGGCGTTAATTTTGTGGCTTAATTTTGACAAACATTCCATCATGTTATTTAGGAAGAATGCGTTAGAAAATGCTTTTATATTGAACTTGGGTTTCGTTCATCGAATTTTCGAAGTCACTTTTATGAAGTCATTAGCCTCTTAACTGATAAACGTTACTTAAAATTAAGAAAGGCTTAAATATATGGCTAAACCAGCGTTCAATAATAACTTAACATTAAACAACGGATTAATATTATGTTTTCATAAACTTTACATAAACATAATACCTTGCACGCCTGTAATCCCCGAAAGGTTAGGCAGAGGTTTTAAGTCCCATTTAATAGGAGGCGAGCTTATTGCCATCAACCGGGCACAAATTCAGAATTCGTAGATGCTACTGAGAAATTCTTGATGGAAAAACCCAAAACACTACCCGACCTGGGAATCGAACCCAAGACTTCATGCTTAGCAGTCGTAAAATTTACATAAGACAGGAAATAAAATTGGTTCTATACGTTCTTACGACTGCTTCAGCGATGATTGGGTAAAACTAGAAAATCATTCAATTAAAAAGTCAGATCCATCAAATATTTCCACTTGATCCTGAGCAAAGGGAATTGACCTTCCGATTGTTTATTCAATTTATCTGCGAATATTTTTCTACCGCTTTTGTACGTGCTCTCATTTCTGTTCGGCCCCTAAATTAGGTATGTAAATAGCTTTTTTTTTCTGTTCCGAGCAAATATTTTGGCGTTTTGTTCCTTTTGAAAAACATGGTGTAAGTTTGGTCTAGTTTGCCAGGGTTAACGTAAAATCATACGCCGTCGAACCATCCGATGACGAAATTTTAAGACGAGGTTCAATAGTTTTCTTTTTGTTTGGTCCTTTTTTCTTAAGGCCGTCATTCGCATCAATAGGTATGGTGTAGTACTGACAAGTCACATGAATTGAAGACCTTGAAATGAGTTTATCACCTGGTTTAGGTTAGTAAAGTTAGGATTTTCTCCTGTAGTGGGTGCGTTTGCAAACATATAAACTTAGGTATCCCAAACAGTTTTTTTTCTCGTCCGAGAGTCGTAGTCAGTCGCTCAGCTCCTGCGCAAACTGTTTCGTCATATTAAAGTGAATGAGTTTCTTTTATTCACCTTGCTTTGCATTTAATATAAAGAAGTATCTTTAATAGTAACTTACACTCTAAAACATAATATATCTCAATGTTTCCGCTAACAAATAATATAAAGTAAATCAAAAAGGATTTTCAAAGTGCCATTGCAAGCGGCAACCGTGCTTCAAGTTTTAAAAGTACACTCAGATGGAGTGCAATTTAAAACTTTGTACTGTATCATGCAAACGTGCAATTTGAAGCAGGAAAACTTAGTAAACATTTTGTTTTATTTACTTAGTTTGTCCCAAATAAAATGTGCATTTGTGTTCACTTAGACCGACAAAAATATGGAACAGTTGATGTTTTTTTTGCGATTTCAGGGGTTGGTATTGTAATAAAATGTACTCATACTCGTAATGATAAGTACTACAAGCAAGAAAGTCACCAGCTGATGGTCCAGGGGGCAATTCAATTTAATGGAGGATGGGGAAAGTATAAATTGTGGTTCAGTATATAAAGAATTGTAATTGTATAATTATGTACATAAAACCAACTGTAACTAGCAAAATGTTGGGTGTACTAATAGGTAAACCTCTGCCTAACCCTTCGGGGATTATAGGCGTGATGTTACGTACATAAAACCACAAAACTAATGAGACGAAATTTACAAAATACATAATGTAGTTATTCATTAATAGAAAATGTTTTAGTTTAGTTAACTAATTCTAATAGAATTTTCCTAAAACATCTGAGAACATTAGCGAAAAGCGAACCGTGTAATTAATTACTCCGCATTTCATGCATTAGGAACACCGCACAGTGAATGGATACCTAACATTTTTGTAACATAAAATATTTCTGAAATGGTAAACCACACTCACATTTCACTGATACTCGAAAAATGACAATTTCAACACTTTTAATGATTATGTATTTAAAATTTTACTAAACTGAAAAAAAAATACAAAAGTTGCACAGCATTGTTACAGCAACATGTATTTTTTTTATTATATTACAGAAAGAAGCCTTACAGATTTATCAAATAATAATTTAACGGATATAATATTATGATATTACCAAATAGCTTATTACAAGCCTTCACGTTATATTAAAAAATCTGATAACAAAAAGTACAATGTGTGCTAGCAACATACAATGTTACAGTTGTGGTTGCAGCGTTGGAAAGTTTGATATAAAACTTGTTTTCAGCTACTTTTCATATAGCTTAAAACAATGTACCTACAACAGCTGTGCAACTCAATTAATGATTGCCACGAAAATAAGCAATTTAAATGAAATGGAAGGGTTAATGATTTAATTCATCTTTCCCAGACTTCTCAACGATCTCTACACTCTACGCGATCGGGGAGAGATTAGGCGCAGGATTTACATCTTTACGTGCTTTCCAAAGCACTGGGGTGCCAGACGGCCAACTTCCGAACTCCGGACTGTTATTGAGAAATTTGTTTCAAGAAAGCCAATAACACTTTGCCTTATACATCTCAGTATCCGAATCACTTAAACCATACGCTCTAGTCGCAATCAGTGAGAAGTGTCGAATCATTGGGTTGATTAATCGTTTTAATCCACAGCCTGAACACAAAACATTCATTATATCACAAAACATCTGAAGTCTGAACCCATACCGACCTCAGCCATCCATTACCATTTTTTTTTCTGGAGTTCTAGACTCAATTTAAGTGAAAAGCCGTTTCGTCGTATGAACTGGAATCCTAGAGACGCCATACCTATGCCATTTTATTATGGACGAACGTTTGAGAATGGATTGAGAAATTTGTGGCCAAGATATTACATAACATAAAATCACGCGTGTGATTCTCAAAGGGTTTGGCAGAGGTGTACCCAGTTATGTTGAAGTACCATAGGGGGCGAGCCAATTGCCATCAACCGGGCACAAATCTCCGAGGCTGCTACTAAGAAATTCCGGATGGAAAACCCAATAACATTTTGCTCGACTTAGGAATCGAACCCAAGACCTTATGCTCAGCAGTCGCGCTTTGCGACCACAAGAACAACGAGGCAGAAGGTTAAAATGACGGTAAAATCCTTGTATATAATGTTAATTCATTTATCCCACTTTTCGTGGCCCATTACAATTAATATAGTACGATATAACATTTTCATTTCATTTAACATGCATATGGAGTTTATGGAGTTAGCTTTCCATTAAAAGTTCCCAAAAGTCCGTATACTATCTTGTGATTATTGCGTCGTGTTCAGGAAATTGAGTAAATTTTTATTGGCTTTGTAAAAGTTTTGTTTATGAAAAAAGTTATAAACTAGGTTTTGTGAATAACATCATGTTTGTTTTGTTAGTAAATCAGGTGCCTACGTGTCGTTTGTTATATAGGTACCTCAAGAACCACGTAGGTATATTGGGTATATTTTAAGGATGTAGGCTACTTTTTATTGCGGGACTTCGTCTACGTCCGCGATAACCGCAGGCAAAAGCTAGTTGAATATACATCGATTAAAGCATAGATTGATTCGTTAAATAGAACTATACCTCGGTTCTTCCAACGAAAATCAAATACCACAAATTGTCAAGCGATCATGAGCACTGTGATTCATAAAAATTTTTCGTTCGTAGAACCGTAGATTACTGTACCATGAGAGTGGGTGCGGTCATTATGGGAATGGCTGTACGGAGCCCGATGAGGAACAGCGGGCCGAGGCCTGTCGGGGAAGCGGTGAATGCTTATGCAAATCCCGCTCTCCCGGTCATAGGCAGAGGTGGAACACTGCCGTTAGAGTAAGATCCCAGGGCCACCAGACGTCACGACGTGATACCTGGAAATTGGCCGTCTAGCAAGCTAGCTGATAGGCATGCGTTCTTAGTACATACTAACACTACTCAATCGCCCACATTTCCTTCGTCAGAAAATACGTGACGTCTGGTGGCCCTGGGATCTTGGACCACGTGTTTTTAGCTGGTAAGAATCCGGTAAGATGCCCCTCCGTCACCCCCACGACGGAGTAAGTCCATGAGGATTTTAAAATCGAATAAAAAAAACACGTTAAAGTACCATCATGATTGAATCTTCTTAGGTGGGTTGGACACATCGATACCTTACAAATACATTTCTCATGACCTCCTTTTTTAGTCGGCTAGAGCTTCTTTTAAAACGACCTGAATTATTAGCGTGCTTACTACAACTGTATACTATCCATCAATCTGGGTCCTTAGAAGGGTCGCGTAATCGAAAAGTTGCGCCAAATTTAGGGGTTCTGGAAGTCGCTTTGACGTTGTAATCCTAGCAATTTCTATGTTCTGTTTAACAAATCATTTGATTAATTGATAACGTCAGTTTCCTTTAGTAAATCCGGTATTATTTGGACGATTTATCGGGAATTTCCTAATTCCGTGTCGCATTTGACACCAAAAGTTGGAAGAAACTTAAGGAATCTGACGGTATTCAAAAAGGCTTTTGGGTTACAAGAACATAGACGATGATGAATTATCCACAGTGGTGCTATTCTGTAGGTATATAGGATGACTGCAGGTAATTAGTGAATGATACTTAAACGTAATTGTACTCATGATAACAAACAACTTTCGCAAAGAACTGTTTTTTTTAATTTGCGTCACATATTACAAATTCGTTGACTGCCTCGTTGGTCTAGTGGTAGCCAAGCACGACTGCTGAACATGAAGTCTTGGGTTCGATTTCCAGGTTGGACAAACTGTTATTGGGTTTTTCCATGAGGAATTTCTCAGTAGCAGCCTCGAAGTCTGGATTTGTGTCCGGTTGATGGCAATAGGTTTGCCCCCTATTACGTGGGACTTAAACATAACTGACGAAATGTGAGTGTACTAATAGAAATACCTTTGCCTAACACTTCGGGAATTACAGGCGTGGTGTTATATAATGTGTAATTCTGACTACGTATGGAGTCCGAATTAATAATAGGATTAGCCTCCATTCTTCCAGTTATAGTATAAGGGGAAAATATCATTAAAATGTTCAGAATAATATCGGCTGCGGTCGCCTTGACCCAAATAATATATCTTGTACGTGACTTTTCTCGTCTGTGTTAGAAATTCATTACCTAGCTTTTATTAAGTTGGGACAACGTTGTATTGTATTAATATTTTGCGCAACAGTTTTTATTACGCCAATAAATTGTGTGTGCTGATAAAATAAATAGAGTGCCTTTATGTTTAAAAAATATGTCAGATTTAGGGAAGAATCAACAGTCATTTTATAGGTGAAGAATCATGTCACTTATGCCAATTTTCACTAACACTACGGGTTAAGTACCTAAATGTAATGGCCTTGCACTTTTAATTTAAGTCTTACTTATGTACCTACATTTGGGTGTCCAATTTAATAAATAATTTATTTGGCACTCAGGTTGTTATAATAGGTATTCTCGAAACTTATACTACTCACTGTTGTGGCTATTCCTCTTAAACAATAGAAAAGATAATCCAAGAAAACCTCATACCCTCATATCAAAATGTTTATAAAACTGACAGGTATTTTATTTACCCCCTTTTTACACGACTGCCCCAAAAAAAGGAGTGTTATGTGTTCAGGGTTAATGTATGTATGTATGTATGTATGTGAGTTTCTTTATTCCACCATAACTTTAAAACGCCTGAACCGATTTAGATGTATGGGGTATCGTTACAATCCTTGCATCGTTCCGAGTAACATAGGCTAGTTTAAAGTAAAAACAAAGCGGTGTGGTCACTTTAAAAAGTAAATTAATACCAGACTTAATTTATTTTTTTAATGAATCTGGTCGTGTCTATGTTTATCGTCTAGAATTTGACAAGTAGATTTAAAAAATATATAACACTGTAAATAAAAAACGTCGTAAAAAAAACCTGACGAGTAAACAAAGTACAAATATGTGCAATTTTTGCAGTCGTGTTTTTTAATTTTTTAATTATAGTAGCTTGTTAATCAACATACTGTACAAGTTCCCCAATTTGTCATTTTTAGATCCTGATTTTGCAATCACATAAAGTAGGTACAGCTTTTACTGCGCCACGAAATGCTTACCGAAATATTTTTGTATGAAATACTCGAATGCGGTTTCATTTATTGCTGCCGCAACATGTAGGATATGGTTGCGGTACTTATTGCAATATGCAGCCTCCTTTTATGATCTCATTTTAGTTTGAGTGCGTTTTCTGTGCTGTATTTTCAGTATAAATGTTGCAGTCGGAAATGCGCTAGTAGAAAAGTCTATTTCAGAAATGTGTTTAAATAATAGGAACTATAAAATACT
This sequence comes from Hoplodrina blanda, assembly GCA_949316365.1. NCBI lineage: Eukaryota > Metazoa > Arthropoda > Insecta > Lepidoptera > Noctuidae > Hoplodrina > Hoplodrina blanda. The sequence goes on along the minus strand of OX438589.1, from coordinate 6,099,860 downwards.
AATAATGACGCTTCTTCTCATAAAGAGAAGGCACTAGCATTGATAACCACGTTTGCTCAAGGCGGCCTGGTGTTTTTAGACTTACAGTAATTTATAAGTCCAGGTTCCTCACGATGGTTTCTTTCACCGATGTCAGCGATGTCTAAGAAAATACATGTTATTTTGAATCGAAAAAGTCACATTGACACTTGCCCGGTATCGAACCCACAACCTTGTGCTTGAGAGGCATCTTAACCACTGGACGGTCTCAACAATAGGAACTATAAACTGCTAAAATACGGTTGGACATGGCTAAACCAGCAAGAGCCTCTACAAGCAGTACTTCTGACATCACCATACACAACCTGTCACAAAAACATTTATTTTGTCAATGGAAAAAGTAATTGTATTTAGAAAGGTCAAAATCCAATCAATTGTAGATTTATTCTATGGCTTACACATTAATCGTGTTGTATATTACTGTTCCATCCCGCTGGGAATCCTTTAAAACCGTTTTCAAATTGATTTGATTATTGTAAACAATATTTACATTTCGTTTCGATTGTTCCGAAAAAAATATTGGGAAGCGCGGAAAATAATTTCCATTAAAAATAAAAGTATATGGGAAAATATGAAGTACCTAATAATATTCCTATTTAAGTATGTACTCACTCGATTAATACTGGTTGATAAGAACCTTTTATATGTTAAGCAATATAAAATATATTATTAATCACTAGCTGCTGCCCGCGACTTCGTCTGCGTGAACGCTATACAGCACCAAAAATACCTACGATAACCTATATCTTTTAAAATAACATTCATTTACCCGTTTCTTTTTTACATTTCATATCTACAGAAAGTGCAGTAAAATTGATCTTCAAAAAGTGCTGAATTTCAGCCTGCTTTGAATAAATGACTTTATGGTGATTCTGCTGAATTAAGTCATAAGTTGTGACTGAAACAGATGGAGAAAATAATGAATAAAGAATAGAAGTCCTTTAAGTATGTATGTATTTTTATCCTATTCTGTAAAAATACATACTTACTTATAGGACTTCTCGATAAACAACATTAGTTGTTTGGCTCTCCGCAGCCAAAATGTAAAGAGAGTCAGGGCTGGTGACGCGGGAGCAAGCGACGTACAGCTGCCCGTGTGAGAAGCAGCTCGTCCTGAGGTCGACACCCGCTGCCCTCAGTGTCTGCCCCTGCGACTTATTGATGGTCATCGCAAAGCAAACACTCACGGGGAACTGTACGCGCTTGAACTGGAACGGGAAGTTATGAGGTATGAGGGGAATGCGTGGTATAAATACTGCCTCGCCGACGCCACAACCCGTAAGAATTTCCGCCTCAATGGTGTGTCTGTGGAGCGAGATGACTTTAAGGCGGGTCCCGTTACACAATTTTGGAGGAGATAGGTTCCGAAGAAGCATAATCGGGACACCGACCTTCAGCTTGATGGTATGCGCTGGAAGTCCACTTGCTGACAGGGAGTTCAGAAATTCCACGGGATAATGTGTGGCGTCATCTTGCTCGACGACAGTGTTTATAGATGTGTAGACCACTTCATTCCCCTCAATTTCCGAGAGAATGCATTCATTGATTGCTGCAGCCTGATCATTTTTGGGCGTCAAAATGGCCCGCTCACACACCCAAGAATTCTGCTGGTGCGGTATACGACTGATGTCCCCGTACACACAGCGAATGAGTTCTTCTAAGCTGGATACTATTCTACCGAGAGACTCTGGAAGCACCACCTGTCCACCTCTCTCCTCTGGTAGAGTGCCTTCGCCAAGACTTAGAAGGACATCGGAGAATTCTTGAGCACGTTCATTGCCGCCGAGCCGAGCTCTCATATTAATGGTCAAGCTCAGCGTACGAACTCGTGACCACAACGAAGATCGTTTCAACGAAGCATTCACCTCGTCAGCCCTCGATCCCCGCGTCACCACGGGAAGCGTTTGTCGGAAATCGCCACTGAACAGAACTGTGACACCACCCATCAAATGTTCATTCCTGCGGATGTCCTGCAGGGTTCTGTCCACGGCCTCAACTGCCTTCCTATTGGCCATCGTACACTCATCCCATACGATCAGAGAGCAATCCTGGAGCACGTGTCCCTTATCACTGTTACGTGACACACCACAAACAGGTGTTTCGGCGCTCTCTAAATCGATGGGAATTTTAAACATGGCATGTGCTGTCTTGCCACCCGGAAGCAGTGTGGCAGCGATTCCCGACGACGCTACAGCAATGGCAATTTTGCCTTGCCTCCTGACCTCTGCAAGTATGCCAGTGGTAACAAATGTTTTACCTGTTCCACCAGGAGCATCCAAGAAAAACATTTTACCCTGGTTTTGCCCAACGCTTTCAAGGACGGTGTCATAAATTTGTTTTTGCTCTGAAGAGAACAAAGCGATATGGTCATTTCGTATAGTGGTCATTTCGCCCGGATCGTAAATTGTCTCAGCGTTATACTCCCGATTTCCACGGTCTTGATGCGGTGATGATTGGGGAGCTGGTAACCCATATTCGACCAGTGGATTCCCGCCGATAGAAATGACCACGTCTTGAAGTGAACCGAGACAGGTGTTTAGCACGCGTTCATCAGTTACTTCGACTTCGTCTCCAGAAACACGCCTCAAAGCTCGTAGAAAATCTTCAGACAGATGATGGCGATAGTTTTCCCACAAAGCTACCGGGTTCGCGACTCCACAAAACACCAAGATGACGGCAAACAGATGACGCATGCGGCTGGGACTGTCACTGACGCTCGCCTCCGCGAGGGTGTCATCCCAGTTTTGGTCACCGTCGAGAAGGTGACGTGCTACGCAGGCTGCGCGGTAAGTGGGATACTCCACGCCATCAAATGTCCTCAGAAAGGCGAAAGATGTTGGGCCTGGGACCGTGTGAAGTAACAACCGCAGAAAATAGCATTCGCCATTATTCGGGTGCACGGTATAAACTCTACCCAATGCGGTGTTCTTGAAAATTCCCGGAAAACCTTCCACAGCACCTCCTCGTCGACGTCGATTAAATACACCCCTTTGCTTGTCGTACGTGTAATATGAAGGCACCTCGTCATACGTAAGGGACCTCGCAAACTGGTCGACTTCACAGAGCCTGAAAAATGCCAAGAGAGTTGTTTGGCGCGGATTTTCCAAGCGCTCAGCAACGTTGTCTGGGTCAAAATATATGCGCTGGCCGTTCTCTAGGTGGACGTCTAAATGCATGACGGTAGGATGCCTGTCATGTATAGAGAACGCCAGTATCCGCCAAACCGCTTCAGACGTGCTGATGTAGCGACCAGACTGGTACTTGGTCACCTCGTCTCTATCAGTGCTCTGTAAAGCAAACGTCGCCTGATCGCTCCCTTTGTTGACGTATTTGCAGATGTATTTGATCGACTCGACGCTTGTGCACGACTCGACGTTGATGTGCGTCTGGAAGGTCCTGGACAGTACTGGTGAGTAAGGAACAATCCATCTGTTATCGACCGGTTGCGCCTGGCCACGCACGCTCAGCTCAGTGGAATGGCCGCCCTCTGCTGGTGATCGGCGCCGGTATGAGGGATATCCATCCTCACCAGTAATGGTTTCGTTGGTAAACTTTTTTGGGAATCTTTTCGTACATCGTCCATCTTTCATGCACGGGGATACTGGATTTAACGTGCCACAGGGGCCATGCACCATGTGACTTTTCACAATCTGATGCAGAACAGGATCGACGTCAGGGTCCGGAAGCTCAGCACTTATGACTTGATCAATCTGGTTGGGCCTGATCTTCTCTTCCAACCACAATAGCAGGTGCGCGTGTGGCAAGCCGCGTTTTTGCCATTCCACGGAGTACATATGACATCGGACTGCACCAAACACTTTTGCCTTTGTTAGAAGATCCATAAGGCACTTCAACTTCAGGTGGAATACGCGAGAGATCAAGTCGTGCCTGTCGTACGAAGCCTGTCCTGCAAGGAGTTGAGCTGTTATTTCAGGCCACTTTGGGTTGGTAGTGATGGTAATGAAGAGGTCCGGGCGACCAAACTTTCGCACGTAACAAAATGCATCTTGGGTCCTCTCGTGCATGTACCGCGGACCTCCTGTGAAGGTGGAGGGGAGAATGACCATCCTTCCTACATCTTGAGCATTTACATCATTCTGCATGGCATCTCTGAGATGGACGTAGTTCTCCGCTCTCAGCTTTCTTTGGTTGGACCTTATAAATACCAAACGCTCTGTCTCAATTTTGGCGTACATGTCCACCAGAAACTGACTAAAGAGCGTTCGGTAATGGTGGAGATAAGAAACATTGTTTACCCTCAGCTGGATCAAGAAGCTGTAGAACTGCATGGCGGACGTTTTTTTGTTATAATTTGGGGAGCCTGTCTGGGGGTCTACATTATAGTGGGCGAAATGGTAGCCATCCTCTCCGCGACAGAACATGAGCGGATATTGAAGAGAATCGTACGCACGGTGAGTCTCACTGATCCTTTGAAGCCGGTCATCATGCGTGCGCAAAACGATGTCTCTTTTATCACACTCCTGATCGACTAAGAGAACGGCTACCTCATTCGTCGTCGGCGCATTATATCGCCCCGGATGGGCTGCAATCGGCCTTTTATCTGCGCTGATGACAAACTTAAAGCGGTTGCGCTCGGTCTCAGGCACCGACGCCAGGGCGGCTTTGAAGTTGCCAATGTGCGGATTAACGTTATGCAACATACTTTGCAATCCTCTGACCAAACCAGGGTCCAAATTGGGGATGTGTCTACTTCGCAGGTTTGCTTGTTCTTCAAAATCGCTTACAAAATAAATTTGCAAAAATTTTGGAATGTCTGTAGGTAGCAGCGAACCGATTTGATGGTAAACTTGCCCCTGGACCTTGAATGTCGGCATGAATCCTGCTTCAACGATTTGATTTGCACCAAACGAAGTCATCTGGTAGGCGCTGTTATAAGCTCGGATGTTTTTCAAAAAATGGCTGGACTTCGGATGCTCGCCATTTAGTAAGACTCTTAACAGATCTGGTGGGTCTTGCATAGACTCCAAACGAACCGTACCAGATGCACAACACATCCCATTGGTCTCCCCTTTCCATTTGCGGGCTTGGCAGTGGGCACACACTTCTTCTAAGATGCCAATATCTCCGTGTGCGGCGTAGTTAATCGCAACATTGTACATGAATCCACTTCCCTCTTTATTTAGCCACGGTTGCTCTTCGATATCGTAAACCGTGGATTCATCGTCAGATGTCGAAAGTTGGTTTATGCTACGCCGCAGACGATCTCGTTCTAGTTGTGCCGCACGCTGTTCGCCCGACCAAGATCCCCGAAACTCTTGAATTCTGTCCCGTTCTTGCGATAGATGAGCAGACGTATCGCCACGCACGTCGTGGTACCGCTGCCGAGCAGCTGCACGACGTTCTTCACGCTGCTCATCGGTCTCCAAAGACCGTGAAAGGGCATGCTGAGAGCGATCTCTTCTTAAACGGGTCTCTCGCTCTTCATGATCTTCGATCGACCGAGAAAGAGAAGTACGACTCTGCTGCGAACTCAACCTCGTCTCTCGTTGCGTGTACGTCTCTGACGCGCGAGACTCAGAGTGGCGTTCCCGGTCGCATTCCAGTCGAGCTTCTCGCGCTTCGACACTCTCACAAAATCGAGCGGCATTTGTGCGAGAGCGCTGGGAACTCAACCTCGTCTCTCGCTGCGTGTACGTCTCTGACGCGCGAGACTCAACGTGGCGCTCCCGGTCACATTCCAGTCGAGCTTCTCGCGCTTCAGCACTCTCACACGATCGAGCGGCATCAGTGCGGCTGCGCTGCAAACTCAGTCTTGTCTCTCGTTGCGTGTATGTCTCTGACGCGCGAGACTCAGCATGGCGCTCCCGATCATTTAATAGCCGCATTTCGTATGCTTCTATACTTTCCAGAGACCGCAACGATGCATTTTGAGTGCGCATAGTATCTAATCGGGACTGGCGCGACGTACTACTTTCTCCACGTCGAGTTTCCGCATTTTGTTCTCGAAGAGTAGCCAACCTTGCCTCATGCTCGACGGCGGTTTCAAGAGATCGAGCTAACCTTTTCCTTCGAGAATCGTTTGAGGATTGGGATAGATTAGACCGTTTTCTAGGCATTTTGATTATTTTAAGTTTGAAAGATAACAGAAAATTATTTACACACTGAGAATTTACACACAGATAATGATAGCTAAGCAGTAGTCCGATTGAAGTTTATTTAATTAATATTTATTTATTTCAGGAAAACGTTTTCACGTTAAATTCGACCAAGCACACGATAACTTATAGCAACGCAGGTATTCAGGTAACCCCAGTTTCTATAGGTCGAGGCGGCGTCATCTGTACTCATAACATCACTTTTTGTGAACGAAACCATAGCGCGATCTAATTCGACGCCAACGCCATCTAGTTAGAAAAAAGGAAACTTTTTTTAAAGTGTGTTTGGTTTCCGACTACCGATACTTGAAGGGGATATTATAGACTCATTTTCATCGACAAAACTGCTTTAAAAAAAAAAAATATTCAAACACCTCGCGAATGGCGGCCATTTTTATTTTTTAACCGGCCGTACTGGAGTATATGTACAATAAAATGCAAATATCTTAGAATCCAAGACACCTACATACATGCAAATGACTTTATTGCGTAGTTAAACGTTGAGGCTTTTGAAAAACTTACCAATTTTTTTAATAATAAGTAAAAAGAACCAAAAAACATGGGAAAACATGAAATTGTACACAAAAAATACTGAATATTTTCACATTTTTCTCTCTAGCTCGAAAAGTACTCCTGAATTTTGCTTGGGTTTTTGTATTAAATTAAAAGTATTTGAGTCAGTCTATAAAACGATATCAAAATTGTCACTCTACGTTAGGTATTTTAGGAGTTATAATTCTCACTTGAAAATAACACGAATTACGTAAAGGGCTATTGAAGGACACCGTGGATTTCAGTCAGTACGAGTCTGACATTCCTTCCCGCACTGCCCTGGGTGGGAGGACTCATTTGATGATTAAACCTATTTAAGCTAAAAAAAAAGTTATAGTGTCGCTGGGCTCTTGGAGTTCTACATCAGGTGTTTCAGATCTTCAATTTTTATACGTCAACAGAGAGTGCTCATCAGGCTGAACAACTTTTGTTAAGACGTCGTTCCTAAATATAATATATGTTATAGTGTAGCTGGGCTCTTGAAGTTCCACATCAGGTGTTCCAGATCTTCAAATTTATTCTCTCAGCAGAAAATGCTCATCACGTGGAACAATTTTTGCTATGGTGCCATTTTTGTATCTCTTATAGTTTAGCTGATCTGTTGCGGTTCTGCATCAGGTGTTCGAGTTTCCAAAATAAATTATAGCCTATGTGTTGCCCAAACTTAATACCTATACAACAAAAAAAAAATCATTCAAATCCGTCCAGTACTTTTTGAGTTTATCCCGGACATACATACAGACAAACAGACAAACAGACAAAAATTCTAAAAACTATATTTTTGGCTTCGGTATCGATTGTAGATCACACCCCAAGTATTCTTAAAAAAAAATATTCAATGTACAGTTTTGACTTTCCTACTATTTTATTATATGTATAGATATTGAAATGGTATTCAGATAGATCTACCCTAATAAGGATTCTCTAAAATGATCCGCTTTCCTATCAATACATAAGAAATTATATTAAATGTTTTATGATTCACCTACTCATATAACGTGCCTAATTGATTTGCGTTTGATTTGATTTCAAAAAATGGAATTCTTATTGTAAATTGATTAAGATTTCGCAAGGGGTAGCCTTACAAAGTAAGTTTTATTTTCTAGAGATGACTGATTTCTTTACGTGGTTTACACGATTTTGTGTGTTGTGTTGTGATACCCCCGTGCCTCGGAAAGCACGTCAAGCCGTTGGTCCTTCGCCGGATCTCTCCAGTTATGTCGGATTGCCATCATGTGGGACTATGACAGTGAGGGAAGAGGGGGTGCACACACTTATGCATTATAATATCTCTTGTGTACTTGTCTAGTGATATTGGCCACCGTCACTAAGATACAGTCCGGAGAATAGTATAGTTTAACCTTTAATGTACATTTGCTTTCATATTTTCACTATCTCCTAAGGGTCGGACGTATCGTCTTTAGTATTGTCGACGCACTAACGCATCATCGGTTATGTGTGTATGGTTGGATATTTTATTATCTATTTGGCTGTTTCTGGGTTACGCGACTGACGTTACGCGGCGTATCTTCCGTCAGATATGTACCGACCCTAAACATAATGTATCTCAAACATCAACAGTAACTGGAGTATTAAAACTAAGCAGGCTTTACTTCCGCCCCGTCCCCATTTTGAAAAGGGCTTAATCTCCGCTATTTACCACAACAACCTATTGTATTGTACCAGATTAGTTGTTCGATAGACAAGATTTATACTGAATGAGCGTTTTCGTTGGAATTTATGTTCCCGACTTAGGTACTGCGGCTGTATTCTACAAAAATCTTGCTCAGTGAATTTTGGAGATTTATTACCCACATCAACAATACCCATTTGGCAAGTAAAGCCTTACTTGTTAAAATGGGTATTGTTTTGCGAATAGTAAAAATAAACAAATTTGGTTTAGGTGATCACAAATTATTATTATTACTAGCTGCCCGGCGTACTCTGTACCGTCTCGAAATCATTTTTTTTTGTAAATATTTCGCATGTTTTAATAATTAAGTATTCTGCTATTCTCGGATTAGATTATGGTGTAAATAACACGACTTTGTTTTACGTATAGGATAGATTAGAAATGCATAACATATCAACATAAGTAAAAGTGTGTGTTGGTATTTTATGTAATTTCTAATAGTTCCTTATCACAATTTTATTTTTCTACATGGTCACAATCAAAATAAACTCCCAATATTTCTCGAACTTCGGTTTCCAGATCAGCCAACGTACAACTTTCATCAAGCGTCATCCGTGGTGATTCTATCAGACCTATAAATAAATTACAGAAATCATTATCAGCTTTGAAATGACTTGAAGCAGGTACCTATATTATTCTTACAGACATACTGCTGTTCTACTGTAAAACAAAGGCCACTAACCTACAGAGAAGGCATGGCAATTCCAGGCTAATAATTATTATAATTCCAGATTTCCTAATGGTGATTTCCTTCGCCGATAATATTAAAAGAAAGTACAACATCAAATAGAAAAAGGCACATTGGTACTTGCCCATGCTCGGTTGGGAGTCTGCCAAGCTCATGCATGAGAAGTAGGCGCCTTATCTACGGAGCCGTCACGTTCTTGGTAGACCACCAATCAATTAACATTCTTCTTATTGAGCTATTGAAACGCGATTTCCCATAGCAAAATTTTGTATAGCAATAAGGTACAGTAACGTCATTTATTTACCAATTCAATTAACTTTATTGATTCAAGACGACTAAAAATTTTATTCGCGTGTTTTAGTTGTTCTAAGGGCTAAAATAAAGTGTTATTTTGGAAAAGTTGTGTCGTGGAATTATGGATTCTACAGCCATCAGGTACTAAACTTTTTTCTGGGAAAGCTTGCTGCGTTTTGATGAGATAGTAGTCAATTGTGAGCTTACCAATCATAAAACAACCTACTTACCTTCTCTAATACATCTGGCAACTTCAAGAGCCTCGTATACCAAACCGGCGCTATTTTCAAAATTATACGGAATTTTTGACGTGTGAAGCTTGAAGTGTTTAATTGCTCCATCACTGGAAACCATTTTGTCTGGGAAGTGAAATGGCGGCATTAACTGAAATACAAACATTTTTTTTTAACTGTTACAATTCATTCATCATCATAAAAAATAAATGAATTATATCAGCCAAAAGACGTCTAATGCTAGTCATAGGTCTCCTCTATTTAAGATTTAGAAACTTTTCATTGGTTTAATAAAACTCACTGCTGGGACTCGTGAACCGAGTCCACGCACTGCGGCTTGCTTATAAACCCGTTGTCTGTCAAGAATAGAATTAAAAGTCTTGACTTTGACTTTGTCTTTGACTTTGACAAGTAAAATAAACGTAAAATATTATCGTCCAATGGCGGCCGTTCGCGTTGAATCAAGTTTTGTACCTATGCGGTACAGTTGACAAAAAAAAAAAAAAAATAGGTACAGTTGACAGTTGAGGAGACTTTCGGCTCCGGGGTATGCCAGCTTCCTCACGCTATTTTCCTTAACCATTATTAGGCTTAGCGAGTGGATAAAATGTGGAATACTCCTCAAATATCTTTCAAGGAACCAAAGTTTACCGTAATGCGTCCTTTTGTCCCATAAATCGTCGCATGATTATCCAACTGCAATTGAGTGTGAGTATTGAGCACGGCTCGTTTGCCGCCGTTATATTCCAACATAATAGTTTCCGTGTAATCTACGTCGTCGTCGTTTAAGTTGCCGAAGGCTTCCACTTTGATCGGCCATTCTTTGAAGATTAATTGTGATAACTGCAGAACGTACACTCCAACGTCGAGAACAGCACTGCCGCCGAATTCTTTTTTACTGAAAATAATATTATATGAGTTTAAATGGAAAAATTGCTAAACGTGCTAAATAATTTGATTCTGTTATTTTTGATTGAAAGCAAACTTTAGATAAATTTCTTTTTTGTCCCTGTATAGGGTAAAACTGGGATAGTTGCCCCACTTTTTGAAATTACTTCATATCTCTTAGTATAAAAAGCGAGATTCTTTATTTGTTAAACGGGTAACTACTTTGGTTTATTATCTTCAAATTTATGAAAGGAATAAATATTATCTTTGATATTTCCAGAGTATTGGCGATTTTTGCGGACCTCTAAATTTTGGGACAACTATCCCATATAGGGGATAGTTGCCATCTCTATATAAATTACGTTTAGGATAGATGCCTCGTCGCGACAGAGGACATTTATCCCGCAAAAACTTTGATCGCACCTAGCCGTCCCATGCAATCGCACAGAGACATGCAACACGGTCAACTTAGTTGTAGTTGCAGAGTCTCTCGATAGATAAATAAAATAACATGTGTTTCATTCGCGAAACTAGAGTAATTGCAATCGAGGCAACTATACCCCCGGGGCGACTATCCCAGTTTTACCCTACTACAAAATTACAGTAGCACATAAGGTTGAATCAAGATGGATGCTAAAATGGACGGAAAAGAAAAGGAAAATCACTCACTTAACTCTTTCACTTTCACTAAAGAACCCCAAATTGGCTTCCAAAAATCTCACTTCTCCAATTTGTCCATTTACTATCTCCTTCTCCATTTCTGCGTATGCAGGAGAGAAACGAGACCACACTCCTTCCATAAGAAACAGCTTCTTCTCTCTGGCAAGACGAACCAGAAGTTTGGCTTGACGTGCATTCATGCATAGAGGTTTCTCACATAGTACATGTTTTCCATTCTTCAGATACATTGAGGCAAGGTCGAAATGAGATGGATTCAAAGCGCCGATATACACTACGTCTGCAACAGAAATAGGCTTTTCAAGAAGAAATACGTATTTTGAGAGATGAGAAACAGGATGGAAAGTTTCTTATCCTCCGTTGAAATGGGAGGATCCTCTGACCAGATGGGTGTTATGTCTGGTGGGCTGCTGCACGACGCGACGGTTGTTGTCGGGATTTTGTATAAGCTATCGATATCATCGTGCCGAATTTCGATTGCGAGTTTAGGAATTGTCAGTTGTAGTTCACATGCTGTGCAATTATAGATATCGCTACACTGATTTATAAATAAGAAAGTAATTTTGTTACCTCATCAAGGCAAAACAACTGAACCGATCGTAATGAAATTTGACAAAAAGGTAGCACATGATCTGTATAAAAACATAGCATAGTGTAATAACATTGATGTAGGCTACTTTTTAATCTGTGAAATTGATCTGAATGTGAATAATTGATATTTGGTCGGAATGTTTGACACAGAGATTGAGTATATTCTGGAATAGCACAAAGCATAACTTTTATTCCATTTTTGCGTTCCTGTAGGATAATTTAAGGCATAAACTGTCTCCAAGTGGCTTCTGGTACCCACTGAAGTAAGAATTGATATGGAGAAGTACATACTTGTGCATGTCATTGAAACATGTACTAGTATTAAAATACTGATAAAAGTACTCGACCTTGTAATACCAAAGAATTAGATACAACATACGTTTTTATTATTACTTAATAGCAAATGCGGGTGATATTTTTACTTTGAAAAGTTCTCGCTTGTTCTCTTTCTGGATTATGACTTTAAAGAATTGATTTTTTACATAACGTCACACCTGTAATCTCCGAAGAGTTAGGCAGAGGTGTACCCATTAGGACACCCACATTTTTCCAGTTATGTTTAAGTCCTTTGTAATAGGGGGCGATCCTATTACCATCAACCGATCACAAATCCAGACTCCGAGGCTGCTAATGAGAAATTCCTGATGGACAAACCCAGTAACACTTTGCCCGACCTGGGTATCGAACCCAAGGAATCATGCTCAGCAGTCGCGCTGTGCAACCACTAGACCAACGAGGCGTCAATGATGAATGAATTATGATGAATGATTGTTTACAGTTGAGTTATCAACTATTTTATACTATATTTTTTGTTTTAAGGCCGCCTTTGTAGTTTTGTTGCATAAAGTTTAAATACTACTATACTAAAAATATACAAAATGCTACGAACTTTAACTATGCAGTTTCTGAAAGAAATGAAAGATTGATTGTTTTCCCTATAAAAATAAATAAATAAACATACCTATATCAGGACTCATAGCCATTTCTATATAGGAGCCAAATGCATTCTCAATATTATGAATTTTTGCGAATTCAACAGCCTTTTTCTTGTCCCTGGCTGCAACTGCGACAATCAATTGATCCCCTTTATCGGTATAAGAGTTGACTGCGTTGACGAAGTCGCTGCAAATCTTGCCCGCAGACACGATACCCCAGCGAATTGTCATCTGGAGCAAAATTATCCACAATAATATTTCTATTCGCTTTCGTTTTTGTGGTGATGGCCCAGTGGTTAAGGCGCCCGCCTCTCATGCATGAGGTTGTGGATTCAAATCCGGGCAAGTACCAATGTGACTTTTTCAATTCATTATGTTCTTTCTAAAGTTTATCTTGGACATTACTGACATCGGTGAAGGAAAACATCGTGAGAAAATCTGGACTTATACCTACCAGCCTATTAGTGTCCCACTCAAACCATGTCAGAGGCCCTTGAGACGGTTTAGAAACTCTGACTCTAGGGTGTGTGGGGTCAAAGTCTTTACTGCCCACACGATAAAGAAGAAAGAAGAAGATATTTATATTATACTCCAGACCGGCTTCGGTCACGGCGCCCAATCTCAAAAGAGACTAGCCCTGACACTACTCAGGAGATAATTATTGTAGTGCGCAAGTGTGTGCGTAAACACAGGTGAACAACCTCTTCCTTACTCTCATAGTCCGACGGGACGGCAATCCGACACAACCGGGGAGAGATCAGGCTCAATAACACTTTTTGGACGACCTGGGAATCTAACCCAGGACCCCGTTCACACTGTACGTACCTACACGAAAAAACGAATTAAGAAGACTGTATCTCTGTCTGCTTGTTCAATTGATTGGCAAATTTCCAAAACGGCTGGATACTTTATAGGCAAATAAAGAGAAATAATCGCGTGCATAAGCTATTTAAAATAATATTAGGCCAGTAAAACTCAACCATGCTGTCGAGACGAAAAAGAAGATTAAGATAATTTAGAACAAGTTAATACTTACTTTGAAAAGAAGTTTTGTATTAATTAGAACACTGTAGCTGCTTTTAAGCACTAAGCAGTTAAGAACTGTTGCGGGTCTGAATCAAACTAATCATTTATGCAAAACCTATCAGGGTTAAGTACCAATTTACTTATCTATGAGTATCTCGAGTAGCGATACCAATAATGATAACAACGCAAGTATGGTGTACTTACAGTGATGGCTTATTTGCTAATGCACCGTTGGTCGCAAGTGCGACTGCTATGCGTGGGGTTCTCGGTTCGATTTCAGGGTCGGGAAAAGTTAAATTGGGTTTTTCCACTACTTAGTAGGAGCCTCGATGTACAGTCAGCATCAAAAGTCGATTAACATTTATGATTTTTAAATCCTAATTATTAAGTACAATATTAAAAGTAAAACGCAATGAATATAAAATTAAGATAAAATAAACCCTTAGCTATTGCCTGAAATTCTGAAAGCCAGTACATTATGTGTTTAGTGTCTGTTTAAATGATATAAAAAAGTAACATTGTTAATCGACTTTTGTTGCTGACTGTACTTCAGGAGCGCGTGTTTTTTTTTTCTTATTTTTAATTGTCTTTTTGTTTTTATTATTTTTGTGTGCTCATGGTCTGAGTCAAATAAACTTTTTTTCTTTATTTCTGGCCCTGCACCTAATTTCCCAACTGCCGTGTCGAATTACCGCCCCAACGGACTATGAGAGGGAGAGAAGAGGGAGTGTACAACATATTTTTTCCATTAAAGTTTAGTATTTAAAGCAATTTTCTTGGCAAATAATTTTTCATTGCTTTTTTTTTCATTTAAATAGAAACATATCAACTCATATAAACAAACAATCAGACCCGGAACATTTTATTGTGTACCATACAAATATTTGTTCCGTGCGGGACTCGAAATTTATTCTGTTCTATTTTTGAATACGTATGGTCAATTATTTAATAGTTTCTATTGAGAGATAATAAAACATGTCCCAAAAATAGAAAAGTCATAATATTAGGTCTGTAAAAGTGTGCTTTGAGTTCAACCAATTTCCGCTCTGGGCACCATTTATCCTATTTAAACTTGACGGTTTTGGCGGCATCCCAGCCCTAATTTTGTTTTACTTGGCGATAACAACCCACTGACCTCATGTCAATGGCTTTTTAATGCCAGATAATTTAAAGGACCTAAATACATTGGTTTGTATGTAATTTAGATGAAAATTTAGACTAAGTTATGTAATGTATATTACATTCTTAAAAAAACTTACCATCTTGAAAAGTATGTAACTTGACCTAATAATGTGCGTATATTGGTACAATTCCTCTTCCCTAATTCTCATAGTCCAATGGGACGGCAATCTGAAACGACTGGATTAGCAGGACATGCTTTCCAAGGCACGGGGGCGTAGCGAGGCTTCGGCTGGAAATCAAATCTCGGGGCTTACCTCTCAGCAGTCGCACTTGTGACCATTAGACCAACGGGGAAGTTAGATTGTGATATACTTATCTATCTATTGAAGTAGTTCTTATAATAAATTCACTTTGTCAACACTTCACAACTCTTAACCTTTTTTTTTATTTTTTCCAAACGTAAGCTTGATTTAATCCATAGGTCAAGTTACTCTATTAAGTTGATGTGATTCAAATGGACGGGCCGCCACCTCACGTAAGGCTTGGCTGTCAAAATTGACCTTTTTCATCAAAATCTCAATACCGCCCCTGGTAACAAAAGTTTATATCTTCTCGTAATAATAAAAATGTCATTTTCTGCCTCATACTTTGGGGAGAAAATAAATCTGATATCTGTTTCAAATTGGACCTATGCACATTCACTTTCCAGTTTTTTTTAGACCACGAAATACATATACGTAAAAAACTCACGCCGTTTTGCCATGGGGGTAGGCAGAAACTACAGAACGCCACCTGCTACGATCCTAGCTCCATCCACATACTCCCTTCGCCTCATCCACAATCATATATCTGGTCATACAAGCACGCAGGTTACGAGTAGGTACTGCACCTGACTTTTCTGAAGAACCTTACCAATAAGGTCAGTGTAGGTCTTCCTAAGGTGTCCCCTCCCTGCGTTGCCACTCACATTTGCCATATATAATTCCTCTTCCTAATCGCCTTTCACTCATCCTCTCAACATGTCCGAACCATCCAACGGAATATATTTTATATTTGGCTGCATTTCTCCATCAGTCTGTATGCTTGAAGAAACACTGTCATCTTGTATTCATTGTTACGGCAATTACTAGGTTTACGATGAAGACTTTTACTTACAAGTGAAGTAAAAAACCTTCCTTTCGGCTTTACCGCAGTCAAGTAAACATAACCTACACCGTAAACCTCCCGATTAGGTAGAGGTAGGTAATGATAAGCTACCCAGACGGTCATCGCACCATCTTCCGATTTCGTCCCAACCTCCCCAGTCTGTTTGTCTATCAGATACGTGGTCTGCACTCTATAAATCCAGCCATTGCTGTTTTTTTTATATTGATATAAACTCAAATAAATAATACCGAAGTAAGATACAGGGTGAATACGAATAAGAACTCCACACTTTTAGGCTAGCTTAGCGGCTGCGGAGCATTAGTCCAAGCTGAGTCGGTCGGGCCTAAACCAAGGGTACCTATTGAGGGGTTTTACTGTCTGAAATCTCGTCAGTAGTTATGAAGTTGGCAATGTGGCAACTCCTTACCCCGGAGGGCATGTTAAGGTTCCGTTTTCACTAAGTTTCTTCAATGATGCGTAGCGAGAGATATGATTTTTAAAACCTCGCCCAGATCAGGGAGCGAACCCGCATCTCTTAAAACAGTTTCATTTTAATATTACCTTGCTTTGCGCACTGTTGGATTTTCAACGCCCGGCTCAGCGCTGAGAGTTGAAAATCCAACAACAGAAATTATAAAGTAATATTAAAATGGTACTGTTTTAAGAAATGGCAGTAGGAGCCTTGGTCTAAAAGCTTGGCGAGGCGAGGTTATGTGCAAAACAAACGATAAACTCATGCGCCGCACGTATTCCCCACCTGAAAAATAAAACGCCTTGTAAAAAAACTCCTAAAACGTACATAATGGTTTCCAAAGGAAAGTTAAGTCAATAAAACTAGATATTCTCTTTTGTATCCAGCTTCTCACCATGAATTAAAGATTAAGTCTGAGATGGGTGCGGCAAAGTTCTCCAAGTTAATCAATTAATTAGCTACTTTTGTCCTAATTGAACCGATTCAAAGTTTCAGTGAGGATTGGCCAATATATACTGTGTACCCGCGGATTTACTTAACTAGTCTCTGGGAAACAGGTGGATTCAAGAATATTCAGAAACTTTAGTAACAGAGATGATGTTCTATTCTAGGTACTGTGAAGGTTGTATATCACTGCAACCTGGCAGAAAAGATTATCGGTCGAAACATTCAGCTGTAGTGACATCTGCGGCACAAAATGCGAACTACAACTGCCAATTCCTACATCACACAATCAACATTCGGCGCGACGTTAGCATAATTATAAGTTTATACAAAAATCCCGACATCAACCGTCGGGCAGTAGCCCACCAGACATAACACCCATCTGGTCGGAGGATACTCCCTTTTATAATGGAGGATGCGAAACTTTACACCCTCTTTCTTTCTCCAATTCCAATTTAAAAATAATCGGCGATGGGTTTTTTTATATTTTGGGGATTCTCGGTAGCAGCCTCAGAGTCTATATTAGTGCCCGATTGATAGCAATACTGAACTACTTGAACATAACTGGCGAAATGTGCGTGTACAAATGGATACACCTCTGCCTAACCCTTCGGGTATTACAAGCTTGATGTTATGTTACATCGTCTTCAAATGTAATTATATAATCCATGTATACGAAATAGATTGTAGATAAACTAAGTTTAATTTAAAGCCATAACAGTTTATGAGCCACACGTCAATGAAACCATAATCTTTTATGAGGAAGTCTGGGAGAGCAAACACCAACTGACACAGTATAGGGTTCGTATTGCTTATATGTATAAAGCAATTTAGCCCCCGGCTTTCCTGTTTGCGAAAAAATTTTCATATTTACAAATATGTACATAAAATTGAAGTGTCTGTATTTAATATCAAAAAAACGTTTTTACAAAATAAATATGAATGTTGCCACGACACTTGCAAGAAAAAAAAACAAAATTTTTACCTGTTTGTCTATCTCGGCGAACCTTCGAAACAGTTAAGCCGATTTTGAAGGGACTTTCGCTGACAGATAGTTGATGTTATATGGAGAAAATTAAAGGCAGACTTTTTTTTAGAAACAAAAATAAAATGGCTTTAAAATTCGGATTAAAAAAAGGACACACGCGAACGGATTCGCGTTCATAAACTAGTTTAATCTATCTCAAAAGCTCTCTATATCTTGGGTGTGAGCCAACTTAGCAAAGAAAGTGGTACCAATTTGCTTTATCATGCAAATTGAAGTTAACCATAGATTTATTTAGTTTTTTTTTGTTTATGTGAGTACCATGGAGCCATTTATTTATTAAGTTGTTGTCGTTTGACATAATGAGCATGGCGGTTAAGAGCATTGTTATCCGGGGTTGCGGGACGTCTTAACAGGATACCGTGGCCCCGGAACGTAAAGGGCAACAGAAGGAACAGGGTCTGCTGATGGTTAGGCTCCCTTTAAGATGGTTGAGGTAAATGGAGCTATTCCACGTCCAAGTTGCTGACAAATACATATGAGTTCTTTCTAGTAAGCAAGACGTTTGTGTTTTTTGTAAAACCTTATTGAAAAGAGTGTCCTTGGAGTTTCATGCTCGTGGCTAAGTGTTATTGGGTTTTTCCATCATGAATTTCTCAGTAGCAGCCTCGGAGTCTGGATTTGTGCCCAGTTGATGGCAATAGGCTCGCCCCCTAATAATCATGACTTCATAACTGGCGTAATGTGGCTGTACTAATGGGTACACCTCTGCCTAACCCTTCAGGGATTACATAGGCGTGATGTTATGTTACGTAATAAGTACATTTCATATTCGCACTGAAAATGAGTCCATTACCTACATATTACTAACAGTTAAAATAATATTTTAACACCTCTTCCATAGGGACGCGGTATCATTATGAAGAATTATACTCAGTGGTACAAAACGAGGCAATTTTGAAGTTAATCTTCTGGGACACAACATACAATAGCCTAGGGTCACCGATATTAACTTAACTTAATTTTATATTACCTTGAAGGTAATACACGAGCCTCATATAAAGTTATACTTATTATTTAGTTATAATTCTGTGGCTTATTATACTTGAATATGTGTGTAATATTAATATAAAATAAAAACGACGTTGTTTTTACTGTCTCACTGTGTTATTTTGTAAAATTTTACTTGAACACAGGCTGTGTTTTTTGACAGGGGATAAAACTAGCAAAATAAGCAGCTGAGTATACGTCTCTTCTCATAAAAAGTATCCACGAGCATAATATAAGAAAAGTATTATTACATTTTTTTATTATTTTTGTAGCCTAGAGTAGGACAGTAATGTTCTGAACGGGCCGCGTGAGGGAGAGAACAACACCCTCCACCTCACGCCCCAGCAGCCGCGGGAGATGCCCAGGGCGTCGGACGTCGCGAGGCGACATCCGGCTACCGTAGGCGCGAGCTTGCGGACGGCGAGTTATGAGTAGCTCGCCGTCCGATCAAGGACCATGCCCGG
This sequence comes from Hoplodrina blanda, assembly GCA_949316365.1. Taxonomy (NCBI): domain Eukaryota; kingdom Metazoa; phylum Arthropoda; class Insecta; order Lepidoptera; family Noctuidae; genus Hoplodrina; species Hoplodrina blanda. The sequence continues at coordinate 6,080,444 of OX438589.1, read as the reverse complement.
GTCGACGGTGCGTTCTGTTCGCGCGCGCCTCAAAGAGCTGTCAGCACAGGGACGGGGCCCCCAACGGGGCCAAACGCCTTCCGGGGTTGCGGGACGTCTTAAAAAAAGAAAAGATTCAGTAATGTCCTACTCTTGGGCAATGAACCCTCCTCCACTTCCTCAGGATATGGCGAGATAAGGCAAAAAATCGAGTAAAATGGAATGAATTGCAACAAAAATCTACAAAAAAATACTATTGTTTTTCTTTATAAAAATAAACTCACGATTAATTAAAGCGAGACTCTAGAATGGTGATAAGGTGAAGGTTCTTGATCTCTGAAAGTGGGATACGGACCTAAACTATCCGTCGAGATGGGTAAAAACCCCCTAGAAAATAACTTTTTTTATTTTACTCAGTTCTCTGCCTCGATGTCTAACTTTGTTGATAAATGATAACAGTGTCCCATTTGTCAGCTTAAAGTTATTATAATCTCTTTCTACCGTCCATAAATAATCGCTCATCTATAACCAATTTCCCTAAAAGCACCATTTGCTTAATTATTTACATTTAAATTTAGGCCGACCAGATATCTATTATGGAATGGTCGGGCTTATCGTTAAGTCCTAAGCCGCAGAAGCTAGGAACAGTTTCACTTGGTGCCACGGAAGCATTGCTCGAAGGGATGACTAATTTGGACTTAGTTCTATCAAAACGAACCAACCCACATCAAAATGGCCTCCTGAATACATAATTTTAAATCTATTTTAACCATAATTTTTGGATGCTATATACCTATTAGGTTACTGCCAGTGCGAATTAATAATGTAATACATTAAGCATACTTATCGAATTAGTTCGACCTAATTAATTAGATTTTGAGATTTTTTGGATTATCTGTTTTCGGCAAACTAAGCCATGTCACCTAGCACACAGCTTAGCAATAAGAGAAACAAGATCAAAGATGAAACCATTTACAGGTGCGTTTGGATTTTCTAGAAGTCGGTCACTTAGTCTAAAAGATAAAGGTAGTTGCCCACTTCAAAACATAAAACGTAGGTAGGTCTAGTCTATGGAGAGGACCGAGTTAGAAAATCCACGAATACTCTTCAGTATTTTTTCAACCATTAAAGTACTTAGCTATGTGGCTTCGACCGAAATACCTTTGTCACTTGTGGAGGCCTTTTACTATACCTACTAGCCTGACATTACACGAAGTTCTAACGCATCAAGTTAAGACTGTTCTTAGGCCCGCTTACGCCATTCAGGATTATTTTAACTTCGAGTTGGTTGCTAACACGGGCGGCCACTGCCTCTCTGTTGAGCAGTTGGGGTCCTGGGTTCGACTACCAGATAGGATAAAAAGTGTAATTGGGTTTTTCCATTTGGAATTTACCAGTAGCAGCCTGAAGTTGGTAAGTTGGTGGTGTGACATCCCCGTGCCTCAGAAAGCACATACAGCCGTTGGTTATGCGCCTGATCTTTTCCGGATCGTGTCGGATTATCGTACTATTAGACTGAGTTAGAGAAGAGAGAGTGCACCTGTGTTTCTGTGCACTATAATATCTCCTATGGACTTGGCTAGTGTCCTTTGAGATTGGTTTAGAGAATATTATTATGTATTGACATTTTGTAACAAAACCTCGTGTTAGCATCTAACTATGACTTAGGTTTTTGGTGCAAGTGGGCGTTAGCGAAGTCTTGCTTGTTTAGTAACCCTTTTTACTTATGTACTCGTTCCCCACTTCAGTTTTACAGGAGTTGTTTGTATTTGTGTTCCACATTTTGCTTGGTTCCGATTACCGTCGTCATTGTTTATCTACTTTGGACCTTTAACTGTCTGGTCTTTGGTAATATACACGTTTTTATTAAATAGAAATGCAAAGGTTAGGAACATCTTCTTATAAATTCATCAGATTCTTAATTATAATTATATTTAAATAAATAAAATAAAAATTGCTGGTATATTGCTGTTTTCGCCGAACGTTAAATTATTCTAATACAATTTCAAAGTTATAGTTTATTCATTTACAACATTCCTTCTATAAGTTTAGATTTTGTGAATATCTTTTAAAATTATATGCAATTTTATTAAAACTTTGTTTTGTTCTGTGAAAACAGCAAAATTGGTTCGTTGATTGTTAAAAACTTATCTTTTGAAGAGTTTGATAGTGTTTTTAATGTAATTTTACTCTTTTTTTAACATATTTTCGTACAATTTTAAATGTTTTCGATTTTTTTTGGGGTTAATGATCACCAGTTGTGTCTTTAAGGACGGTAAAAGTAAATGACATTTATATAAATGTGTAAGTGTAGTAAGTAGGAGGAAAAGTTACGAATTCAAAACAATTCCATAAATAAATTGAAATTTTACTGAACAAGTTCAAAATAACTAATAAGATCTTAGATTAACTTTAAATAATAAATAAGAAACTTAGATTTAGATCTTAAATTAATATTGTCACAATTTTAATTCCCATAACTCTTAAAACAATAAATTAAAGTTACATTGAGCACTGTTATGAATGTCTCTTTAGAAAATTTGATAATTATTCATTTTCAACCCGCTAAATCGAGTAAGAAGATACTGGAAAAACTTTTCAACTCAGCTAATATTTCAGGCAAACAAAACACGCGTGAACTTACTCGATATCTCAATCGTGCTCCTAATGCGTGTCTATAAATTATCCATTACCATCTAATGCTCTCAGAATCCGTTTTGAAAATCTTTTCTCCCTTACAGCCGTAATATTTAGGACGTTTCGTATATCGACGCCATTTTTTTCGGAGTCGATTTACAAGGCATTAAAGTGCCATCAATATCTGAAGGGTATTGATAACTCCTACGCCGTTAATTCTCTTGTGCTCTTGTGTTCGCGGCTTCTTTTTTCAAATATGTTTTTGTACTTTTATTGGAGGGGTGTGTGTGTGTGCTACGGGGTGTAAAGTGACAGTACGGACTGGAGTTTAAAGAGATTTCTGGGCCTAATTGTAATAATTGGTTAAAAAGCGTTATATTTTTCATTTTCAAAATACGTGACTTCGCCTGCGTACATTTCGGAATTAAGCCAAAGTCTTAAATCCCTCGGGAACCCACAAGATAAAAAATAGCCTATGTGCCAGACTGTAGTCTATTTCATCCATATCTGTTCAGCCGTTCTGGTGTGATTGAGTAACAAATACACATCCATTCAAACTTTCGCATTTATAATAGTAATAAGATAACCATATAATTATTCACATTCGAATATTTGAAGTTGGAAAAGTGGATTCATTTTCTCAATATAACGTGCACTTTAACTAAGTATTCGGTTAACAAACTTGTTGTCAAAAAACTATAATTTTTACCATTTAAAACACTCAAAGGTATAATAAAAACAGTAGTTTAGATGAATCGTCGCTGAAAGTTTTAAGTAACTAGTAAAATTATGCCAATGCGGTATTATCTAAAGAATATTCTAAATTAAAGTTTTAGCAACTTTAAGTAGGTAGGTACCTATTTGGATTTGAAATAAGTGCATGTTTGCCTAAGAACAAACGGAGGATTGCACGGGAGGAAACGCCCGGGTGTCACCACTGTGTGGACCGTCCGGAGGACACGGTGGAGCATACGGTGCAGGTCTGCCCCGCTTGGGCAGAGCACCGCCGTGTCCTCACGGAGGCGATAGGCGGCGGCGACCTCTCGCGTCCGGACGGGGCCCCAATAGGGGCCAAATGCCTGCCAGGGTTGCGGGACGTCTTAACAGGATACCGTAGCCCTGGAACGTAAAGGGCAACAGAAGGAACAGGGTGGTTTTTTAGTCAGTAAAAGTCTGACAGTCCCTCCGCCCCAGCCAGGGCGGAAGGAGTCATTTGATGATTTTTACAACCTAAAAAAAAAACGTCCGTTTAAAACGCTTTTACTCAATCACGGTAGAACTGTTGAACGGATCTGGATGAAAGGGACGGAGATAGATTATAGTCTGAAAAAGCACACAGGCTACTTTTTATTCCAAGACAATGTACGATTTCCGTGGGATAATATATCAACTTTAAAGCAGACGAAGTCGCGGGCAGAACGTAGTTTTATATAGGTACTTTAATCACAATTTAAGAGACTTAGATCTTAAATTATTGTTAAAATTCTGTACAATCTAATGAAACAATACAAAACAGACTCTAAGTGAAGCTACATAAATACCAGTCTCATTTTATGTTAATAGTTTCAGTAATACTTCTTAGCTCCGAACTCTTTGTTAAACACCACAGACAATTTATGACAGAACTCTGTAAGCTATGAAAATTTGTGTATTTTGAATATTTACGTCCTTTGAAAGTACCTTTAAAATGTAATAATGAATATGTAAATCACGAAGAAAAGGAATAGTTTATGATTTACGTGATAACTTTGTGACCAACTGTTGAACCTAATAAGTAGGTACCTACAGGTAAATAATTTTTATTCGCAGTGAGAATGCCGAGGCATTCAATTTATTTATCATTTAATTCTTTAAAAATCGTAGTGTGTACCTCGGGGCTGCGCCAAAATGGCTTACCTCTTCGACGGTAGAATAACGGGTATTTGGGCATTTATTAATATCCTACGAAGGTTTGGGATTGGTATTTCCTCGATCGTTTACCGACCAACACATTAATATAAGGACGATATATTCATACAATCCATTGGACACACGGATCCGGACGGACCCGGAAATACGGATCCGGAAATACATAATGACTCTATCAAAACGGATACCGATACCAATTCACTTCATGCATCGATAAGAAATTAATTGCCCGTAATTGGTTTCAGAAGGGAACAGAAATGACCCGAATCGTTGTGGTAAATGGACCCGTTCATTACACCTCTAGTCGCAGTTATACAGCTTACATACAAAATTATCGAGGCAGTTATACGAGCTTATATTGAGATATCGATCACAATTATTACTTACATTGTAATTGGTACCAGCTGTTGGGTGCTGGGAATATTGTTTATAAGGTAATTAAATTCAACTAAAGGAGCACCCTTACTGGGAGTATTCTCCTGTAATGATATGCTCCGTACTCACATACGGTTTTACTCGATCGAGCAAATATGTCGAGTAAAAACCACGGCTCGGGCTTTCGTCCACACATTCAGCATTAATCTATCGAGTAACGCGCACCGGTCAGTATTCACTGAACCGTTCGAGCCAAAACATGTCAACAAAGGAGACGGTGGCTGCTACATTTAGCAAGTCACGTTTAACAACGGCGGACTGACGCTCGACTCGAGCCACTCGCGGCGACGTACACACGCTTTTTTTTTTTTTTTTTTTGAGGTGGTAAAAATCATCAAATGAGTCCTTCCGTCCTGGGCGGGGCGGAAGGGACTGTCAGACTTTTACTGACTAAAAAACCACCCTGTTCCTTCTGTTGCCCTTTACGTTCCGGGGCCACGGTATCCTGTTAAGACGTCCCGCAACGACGTACACACGCTTGAGTCAAGCTCGACGGCTCCCTTTGAGTAGGTGCGAAGGAATTTACTTTTATTTAATTCCATCGAACCGGCTCGATGCAAGCCTTCGGAGCTGTGAGTTTTGCGGTCCACACGTTGTTTTTTACTCGCTTTCGAGTAAAACCGTATGTGAGTACGGAGCTTAATTAGATTCAAGCATTACATCAGTCAATAAAGACAATCATGCATTACAGTGCGCAACCTCATCATCATATATATAAATAAAAAAATAATAATAACAATAATAATCAAAAATAATCAATAAAAAAAAAAAGCAATAATAATATGAATATGAATATACATAATTATCAGCTGAACGATGTCCACTGCTGAACATAGACCTCCCTTAAAGATGCCATGACTGGTCCTGCACTGAGAAGTATCGTGCAAGTTGTGGTACATTAGCCGCACTTAAGACACGGTAGCCGCGCGGTCCCGCAATGTACGGCAAATTGCACTATATTATCGCATCGACTAAATAAGGCTTTAACATATATCAGTTCTGAAATCAACAATCCGGCTAGTTAGCATAGTGATCAATGCTCGTGCTTGCTCTGAATGAGAACACATCACGTTAATCTTCTTTATATCTGAATACCTGACTACTAATAACACAAATAGACGAAAATCGAACCGTTTTCAAATAAAATTGAAGTATTTATAAAATAAAGAAGGCGGAGGAAGCATTAGTTTCGCAGATATAAGCTGTGGGTTTTTACCATACAGAATTTCACTGTGGGCGAAAAAACTTAATAGACTTGGAAATTCTAAAAATGTTTGGAAACTTTTGATATATAGATCAATGATCTTTACCGCGTTATACTTTATATCACTGATTGGTGACGTCATAACTGTCTAGCTAAGATTTCATTCAGCAGTTTCCAATTCACTGGATTCTCAATTCAGTCATTTTATGTTATTGAATGGTTTGAAAATACAAGTGGACTCGGTAGGTGGCGAGTTAACGTTCGGGCAGGACATTGTCTATTGGGTCCTCTAGTAGGCTTCATTCCGTGTGGTTACGAAGATATGAAATTTAATGATGTTTAATGCAAACTATGCTTTTATTTGAAGTGAATGGACCAAGGAATCACGTTGTGCCATACAAACTTTCCCCCCTTTTGCACACCTTAAGGGGTCAAATTTCGCCTACGTCACACGAAGTACACACTCTCCAAGTTTCAGGTCTCTACGATCAGCGGTTTAGGCTGTGCGTTGATCAGTCCGTCAGTCAGTCGTTCAGGACAAAGCATTTTATATGTATAGATAGAAGATAGATTATCACGCTTCGACCCAAAGGAACAGAGCAATAACTAAGACCGCGGGGTATTAGCTAGTCTTTAATAATATAATATTTCAGAGAACAATTACTTTGAATCTAGGTTAATGCTGTAATACAACCAAGTGTTGTTTTGACTTTTGACTTAATTCTTACAAATTGGACTTAAAGACTTTTGTTATGTTTCGCTTTTGTTACTCCAGTAATCATCTTGTTCTACTTTGCTTAATAAATATTAATAAACTTTTATGAAGATATATATTATTATACTCAAGTTATTAATTCGTTTTCCTTGAGGAATATTTCTAGAAGGTTTCATTTCGCTCATATTTTCCTGTAAATTTTTTGTTTACCTCTCGTGCATAAGGTTGTCGTTTCCATATGACAAGTACCAATGTGACTTTTTCAATTCATACTTATATTAGCTACTATAGCTTCTGCCCGCGACTTCGTCCGCGTCAAAGTTGATTTCTCCATTACAAACTTGGGGCCCCCGTTTCATCATCCCAGGGGGTGAATTTCAGAAAATCCGTTCTTATGGACGTCTACTAACTATAAACTACCTCTCTGCCAAATTTCATCTTTATAAGTCAAATGGTTTCCGAAATTTCGTGATGAGGGAGTGAGTTAGTGACCTTTCGCTTTTATATATTTAGATTAGTCTCAATACTTCACCCACTGCTGGGTGTAAGCCTCTCTTTCTCTCCACGCTCCTATGAGAACCTCAAAAAAGTACAAAGAATATATATCAGCCTATTATTGTCTAACTGTAGGGCAAAGGCCTCTTCTCATACACCACGCTTGCTCAAGGCGGAATTGAAAAAGTCTAATTGTATCTAGCCCGGAATCGTACGCAGGTACGCTCAACCTCATGCAGGCACATCATAATTACTTAAACACATACATAAACTCACGCCTTTTTCCTATGGGGGTAGGCAGAAACCACAGAACGCCACCTGCGTTTCAATCCAAACAATCCAATCTCCAAACAACCAATCCAATCAATCCATCCAATCTCTTTCAGAATTATTTATTTATTTATTGTCATAATTATCAATTAATAATTAAAAGCACACTTAAACCCTTACTATACCCCTGTCTGGCACCCACTACGGGCCGCTGTCAAAGGTAGGTTTACCCACTAATATACCTAATAGATAAAGATCTACACTTTACATAATGTGTGTGGCTTCTATACAAGTACTCGGTACTCATACAGATGAATTAGATAATATTGATATTAACGTAAATATTACCTAATACTGTTTACTCGTAAAATGATAACGATTCTAATAATCGTTACGGATATTCCGAATCATTATTAAGTACTGTTATTTGATACTTACCGCCCTACCTTCATTTAACCACGACATTAATATCATATACAGGGTGTCACTAATTTCCTACCGTTTTAAATACCGGGTTTAAAAAAACGCTTAGCGTAACCGAGAGATACATATTCATCATTCATCTTCGATAATTTTTTTGTACTAGACCATACCTGGGAATCGTTTGGTTAAGGAGATATTGAAGGTCAAAGTTCCAACATTTTGACACTTTTTTTTGGGAAACCAGTTTTAAATGTTTTAATTACAATTTAAATACTGCCACGACCCTTATACCTGTTGTATATACTCGAAAGTACAATGTTTTGCGTGGGTTACATTGCGCAATACCTAAAACGCTCCATGAAACGTGTCGCTCTAAGTAAAATACTGGTATTCAGCTGCATCCGGTTAAACTACAAACCGACCCCAACATAGTTGGGAAAAGGCTAGGCAGATGACATTTCGCACTACCATATACAGTGATTTTACACCAATAAATAAAAAGTCGTTTCTAAGCAAATAATTTTGCTCAAAGTTAGCAAGTAAGTAAGTTAGAAAGTTTGATTGGCAGTATGGGTAGTTGACGTTACAGTGCCCGGCGATAAATATTGCACATCGACCTTTGGAAAGAGACAATCGGCTAATTTCGGCTTCGTAGAGCGTTATCTCTGTCGCACGAAATACAAACAGTCCGGTATCTATTAGGAGCTGTTAAAACAATTATGATTTGCTTCTTTTGATAATTCTTTTTATTCTTTATATAAAATACGAAATACGATAAAGGTCGATGTGCAATATTTATCGCCGGGTACTGTACATGATGTGTATTTTCACACCCCTTATGTGTGTCCTTTTAATAAAAACATGAAATTTTTCTAATTCATGAAAATAAATTCGCTGTCAATCTATAGGCTTATGTTCTGTAAAACAATTTATCAATATCGGAATTCTTTTATCTTTTAATCGCATCGCCACACATTCATATAATGAAAAGATTAATCTAACTCACAAATCCATCTGAATATATTTCATCCATACATAACATTGTTTTTGTAATTACAAGGGCCTTGTTTTCATTAAGTACGTGATCCAATTAAGTATAAAAAAATTGGCCAAGTACGAGTCGGACTCGCAAATAAAAGGTACCACAGTACAATATTTAAGACTATACAAAGTACAGTTTTGCATCCCCTTCAAATTCAAAGAAGTCTTTTTCTTTATTTTAGTTTTATATTAACCAAAGTGCGATGAATTATTTAGTTCTCTTGAAAGTAGTTTGATATTTTAACGGTGCTATAATTAAAAATCGTAATTTTCAAATTTTCAAAATTTTTAACTGCCTCTTTGGTCTAGTGTTCGCAAAGCGCGACTGCTGAGCATGAGGTCTTGGGTTCGATTCCCAGGTCGGGCAAAGTGTTATTGGGTTTTTCCATCATGAATTTCTCAGTAGCAGCCACAGAGTCTGGATTTGTGCCCGATTGATGGCATTAGGCTCGCACCCTATTACATGGGACTTAAACATAACTGGCGAAATGTGAGTGTACTAATGGGTACACCTCTGCCTAACCCTTCATGGATTACAGGCGTGATGTTATGCTGTTATGTAAAATTTTAAATGTTTTCAGAGCGGTTGAATGCGGTAATGTATCAAAAATATTGCAGTAATATGAACTATAAATGCCTGGTTATACTGAAAATATGTCTGACAATATACATAGCAGTAATAATAAGGCCCGTTTAGAAAATGCCTTTGATAACAATGCAACAACAATGTATCCGTACTCATTAATTTCAAACAAATGATTTCACTCCGCGTAGGCGTCGTAGCGTGGCGTAGCATTGTGCTACGCGCCTCGTAGCACTCGCAGTCTCTAAAGTAATTTTGCAATGTTTGTGAAAATCATTGTAAATTAATGTTTATTGTTCAGCTATTATAATAACATACAGTTTAATTAAATCCCATTGTAGGTATATTATGTTTAGGAGAAACAATGATGTTGCTGAAATAGGGGAAAATTTCTAAAATTAGACATTCACGAACATTAACAAGTGCAAGTAGGACTTGCACACGAAAGGTTCCATACCATCGTAAAAGATATAACATTATTGTGCTAACAAGCTACTGTAATTAAAAAAATAAAAAACACGACTGCAAAAATTGCACATATTTGTACTTTGTTTACTCGTCAGTTTTTTTTTACGACATTTTTTATTTACAGTGTTATATATTTTTTAAATCAACTTGTCAAATTCTAGACGATAAACCTAGACACGACCAGATTCATTAAAAAAATAATTTGAGGCTGGTATTAATTTACGTTTCAAAGTGACCTCACTGGTTTATTTTTATTATATTTTTATTTACTAGCCTATGTTACTCGGAACGATGCAAGGATTGTAACGATACCCCATACATCTAAATCGGTTCAGGCGTTTAAAAGTTATGGTGGAATAAAGAAACTCACATACATACATACATACATACATACATACATTAACCCTGAACACATAACACTCCTTTTTTTGGGGCAGTCGTGTAAAAACGGATCTTTTATATTGGGAAGGAGACCCCCTTTCATTTTTAACTTTTATTAGTTTTAATTATTTGTTGGTAAAGCGGCAATAAAAAAACAGGTTTTGTGAAAATGTTAAACTCTCATGCTATTACGTTTCACGAGATACAGCCCGGTGATAGACGGATGGACGGTCGGACGGGCAGCGCAGGCTTAGTTAAAAACATACATTATTTACTGTGTAAATGGGCTTTTTATAAAGAAACTCGTCCGGAGAAGTATTACCACCATACCTTTTTCTACCGCCAAGCAGCTTTGCTGTGCTTCAATTTACAGGGTATGAAATACGCGCCGGAAATAAGCGATAAAGTCGATATATTTTATATACCTATTATTACAGACGTATAAAATATTTCGACTTTATCGTTTAGGTGACAAAGAATATTATGCAATACATCTAGTAGAAATTGCAGATGGGTCCATAAAAGTATTATAGTTTAAGCTAGTTTTCTATCCAATAACAAACAAATTAAAATAAATCATTGTTAACTTTATACAAGTTAATTGAATTTCCTCTGTTCGACGTTGACGTAGGTAGCGGATATTAAAACAGTTATATAGTCTGCTAAAATGATAACCCACCTTTTTGCCTTACCGTTGTCAGTAAGTACCGTTGTAAGATAAACGTGAATTATGCTATTTAATTATCTATAATTAAATAGCATAATTCACGTTTATCTTTCCCTAGCTTTATTTAACCATTTACCCTATATAATACTGGCTGCCAACCAAATACAAATTTATACAAATTATTTTACTTAAGATAACAAACAACTTACCGAAAAAAAAAAACAAAAAATGAAAAAAGAGGTGAAAACAAAACAAAATACTTCATGAGTGGTAATTTAACTTAGTCATCCCTTTTTACAAACAAAACTATTCAACTTTTAACATTGATTACTCTTTTTTCGATCAAATATCAACTGTACGGAACGCGTGCACAGCTGATCCGAGCGAGGCCGATCGATGACCTGTTGCATGTAGGTACTATCGTAACACCCCCCATTTATTTTTTTTATATATTTTTTTTTCGGTAAGTTGTTTGATAACATAAGTACAATCATGTGTATAAATATCGTACTGTACCTACCCGGCGATAAATATTGCACATCGACCTTTATCGTATTTCGTATTTTATACAAAGAATAAAAAGAATTATCAAAAGAAGCAAATCATAATTATTTTAACAGCTCCTAATAGATAAATATTGCGATAAATATTGAACATCGACCTTTGGAAAGAGACAATCGGCTACAAACGAAATGCAAACAGCCGGACTGTTTGTATTTCGTGCGACAGAGATAACGCTCTACGATGCCGAAATTAGCCGATTGTCTCTTTCCAAAGGTCGATGTGCAATATTTATCGCCGGGTACTGTACACCAATTACCAGTCACCCTATACGAGTATGTATAGTACAATACTAATAATATTTTTTATGATCCTTAGGCATGCTGTTTGTAAAGAGGGATATTGTTTCACGAAGCACCCAGCCGGTCAGTTTGTGGTGGTAGCAGGTATAACCATGGCGCTATTTATGCTGCTCTGGTCGCTATAACAAGTTTTTTCTAAATCTAATAAAATAATATTATGTCCTTTTATAATTATTCAAATACAAGTATGATTAAATATTATTCAAATGTGGGTGTTTTATTGGTAATTTTCTATATCACCAACCAATTTATTATCTTATTTAGATACTCTAGTGTTTTTTTCCCTCAATTATTCTTTTAGTGTCCATTACCAATAAAACTACGTTCATTAACCTTTAATGAGAGTATACTAATAATCTCGAAAAGAAAGAAAGACTTGATAATACGCATTTATATTCTTTATACTATCATATAGCCATGTCATTATCTAAATAAATCAATGATAATGACTAACCAAATCAAGCAAAACAAGGACATTTATTTTAGTTACCCAATAAAGTCATTCACAGAAAACCATTCCCTTGTAGAGTCATTGCACTGTTATGTGTTTTAGATAAACCAATAACAAGTAGTATCGATTGGTTTTCTTCTCATACTACACACCTAAAGGTACACCACGTTACGAAATTAAGTTCTGTGCAAAAGTAATTACAGTTTATTTTGCATTGCAGATACATCTATTTACATAACATTATTGTTCCAAATGTTTTTAATTCCAAAACAAAACATTTATCTCTCGAAACACTTCTTTTGTTGATTTTTCATTTATCATTATATTGAAGCCTATAAAGCTCATTACACCCACCCGACGACGCCCGACCAGCACCACCTCGTCGCTCGGTGTCCACATGTTGTCGACAGCTGGCCCACGGTTGGATGCCGCGTATCAACCAGCGAACGTCGCGTGGTCAACGAGTGGACGCGAATAGATAAGTAGTTTGTCAGGGATCATCACTATAGGTATGCCTTTATTTGGGATCTACACGTGAGCAACGCAAAGCAAGCGTGCGTGCAACGGGTGGTCACCGAGTGGTCTACTCGTCGTCTGCGCGTAGTCAGCACATGGGCGAGGCGCTCCAGAGTTGATGTAGTGAGGGTATGCCCATAGTACTTCGTACAAAGAATATTACCCACCCCGAGGCAAGGCGGTGCTGGTCTGGTGTCGGGTGACTCTAATGAGCTATGACCTTTATATGCTTAGATATAATGGTGAATGTAAAATAAACAAGAGGTTTCTCAAAGATAAATGTTTAGTTATAGAAATAAAAAAAATTGGAACATAATGTTATGTTAAAAGATTTATCTGCGATGCAAATTGAACTGTAATTGCTTTTTCTACAGAATTTCATTTCGCAATGTAGTGTACAAACAAAATGTGGTACCTAACTGGTAAATGAGAAAGCTTGTTCAGCAGCTAAAGAATAAAAGTAAAAAAATAAAAGATGAAAAACAAAACTCATGTTCGTCGCTGAAATTGCGTCCTTGACGTACACTACTGAAAGGGTTTTAAAACAATATTGTAATAGGATTTACCCTATTATAATATTTTTTTTTGCAAATCAAACTACCTACTAAGCAGGCCACTAGGGGATTATCCCTAAGGTCCTAGCTTGAAGGTTCAGCTTATAATAAAGATATTATCACAAATTACTTCCGTTCTCAATAAAAATCGTAATAAACAGTATATTACCAACATACATTAAATATGTAACAATAATTATGAGGCCCTTAAATTCATTATTGGCCGGAAATTTAGAATAATTAACAACATTATTTTGACCTTGATATATTATGGTATTTACGAATTACATAACGACACAGTCGCCAAGGCAGGTCGAATTCGTTGTGACACTAAGGCTTTGCTCAAACGAAGACACTTTAGTTACTTGTATCTGACACAACAAGCAACCAGCAACATTTTTTTTTTGGGACAAGCCCGCCCTACTATTCCCAACCACTGCACCTCCTGAAATCAGCAGTGGCTACCACCAGAAAAGCGCCGAGGCAATGAATCTCGATAAGTCCCGCCGACGAGTCATACTGTATTGGATCCCGCAATGTAATTAATCAGAAAAGAACAGCAGAGGAGGAAGAATAACATTATTTCCAATTCCTTCACAACAAGCATGAGAAAGCCTAGAACCGGAGAGCCTACCGCGATCTCTTAAAACAGTATCATTTATAATACTACTTTGTAAGTAATTAAGCTACGTTATCACTGAATGCTATAGACTATATATTTTACTATCAAAAAAATACGGAACTGTAAGAAAAATCACGACAATATAGTCGCGGAGAGAGTGTTAGTGCACTTATAATGAGAAAAACTAGTTAACCTAAGTACATTACTTGGAAAGAATATCAAAACGCGATAGTCTCAAGTTAAAGGTATATTTTTGTTAGTTATTTAAAACCGAAGGGGTTTACCGCATTAATAACATGAAACTCACAAATGGATTTGTTATTTATTGGCTTATTATAATCTGTTTTCATTTTACCGGCCTGGTTTATATACCCACGCAATGAAGATTTAATAATATCCTGGTATCTTACATTGAGTAAAACGTTATTTGATTTTATAAATCGAAGTCAATAAGCTTTGAGGAGAGAAATGACGACATTATTATTATGTAAAGGTAATATTGTAAGAAGTCCTCTTAATTTTAACATGAAATCTATTAATATATTTTAATGAAAATGTTATTTTGTTGTGAAACAGCTTCCGTATTATTTTAAGATCGAAGAAAATAGAATTCGTAAGATTTAAATCTTTGAAATCAATTTGTTTTGTTTCAAATTGATTGTTATTAGAGATTTTATACCCAGCCCTTTAGTTAATTAGAGAGTTAAATAATCAATCCTCGATGTTCTAAAGGGAAATTCCCATAAGTTTACCAAGGATCGCATACTAATCCCAGTTTCAATTTGTCGAAAATACCTCTAATTTGCTTACACATTTAACAAGATTTTGGCATTGATTGTACCAGAGATAAGATCGCGACTTGATTTTGAAAGTTTTTAGTTATGAGAATTAGCCTTATTGACACTGATACTAGATTGCGACTTAATTTTAACGTCATTTAGTAAGTAGAAGTGGCCTTATAATGTTTATTTATTCAAAGTCAAAGTCAAAGTCAAATCATTTATTTCAATTAGGCCATTATAAGGCACTTTTGAACGTCAAGTACTAAAGAAAAAGGAATTGAATCTAGTTGCCTTCCAAAAGGTAGCTTTGTAGGTATTGATTTACACACCCAATTATAACATCTTAACAGTAAAAATCAAAGCGATGCTATATGTAACGTATTAGAACTAGGTACACTATAAAATATTATAACAATAAAAACATACTATACTCTTCCTAAAATTAACCGTACAGCTTAGAATAAATTCGGCAGGTATAATATCTCATGATTGATAAAAGTTAAAACATTAAAAGGTAGATAAGATTATCAACCGTTCGTCGCGTGTTCTGTTCACATCGTGGTATCCAATGACGGATAATTATATTAAAACGGCATATTTAATAAAGTTATACTTATATTTTAATTACCAGTAAACTTCTTATACATTATTTACTGTTACATACAATATTTAGTATCGCTTAACTAGTCTTACAAATTATTAATGAGATTTCTTAATACATCATTTCAGTACATGATATTATTTTGCTAAATAATTATCAAGGGAACGAGAGCCTTCCGGTGCTCTATTACTTCAATTTCTAAGAAAATGTAATTAAACTTTAAGATAATCTCATGACAAGTATTCCTTGAGCATTTAAAACTGTCAATTCGTGCAATTATATTTCCTACTGATTCTACATTATGTGGTCAATCAATACAGCACATCCAGCTATAGAATAAGTTCAAAGGGCTATAGTGCCACGTGACCATTTACTGGGCCCAAGTGGTATATATTATTAGATGGTTTATCGAAACGAAAAGAAGAAGGACTTAGTACGAACAGGCGGTGTAAACGTAACGTAAATTTAAATTATAGCATTTTGATTTAATTTTATACAGCAGGCATGGTTGGTCCGGGGTTGCGGGACGTCCGGGGTTGCGGGACGTCTTACCAGGATACCGTGGCCCCGGAACGTAAAGGGCAACAGAAGGAACAGGGTGGTTTTTTAGTCAGTAAAAGTCTGACAGTCCCTTTCGCCCCACCTAGGGCGGAAGGACTCATTTGATGATTTTCACCACCTCAAAAAAAAGGCATGGTTGGTTAGTATTACCCATTGATATAAAAAAAACCTTCATACTAATGTTTGAATTGTTCTGTGCGAAATGGGTGTTTCCTTCTTAAAAATCCATTGAATTAACGTTACGTTAACTTCGTGTGCTCGTGTACTCCTACATTTTCTATTTTAGATGACCCTAATAGACTGAAATGTCACAAGTCACCTGACTGACCTACGGAATTTTTTTGGCAAAGCTGATGTGAACTGATGCTAATAAAATGTTAGCTAGGTTAAAATTAAATAGCTCTGGTAACTATGGGATTTTGGTTACGTAAGTCCCATTTAGGTACACGATGCAATTGAGTTATGTGTTCAATGCAATCAATTGAAGCAAAAAGGACAAGTAAAATCAAAACAGTGTTTGAACAGTGCAAATCATTTAGGTACTGCTTCAATTTTCCAATATGCCAGTAGCAAGAAACTTGCATCGTGTAAATAGGGCTTGGGTAAGTAAGATGGGACCAGGGTAAGATAGTAATAAGTGCCCCCCCCCACACCCTTAACTATTCATATAAACTCTAAGCTTCAATCATATATCTTCTTCGTAGTCGTAGTCTTATTCAAAAAATGACCACTAAAATTCTAAGGGTAATTTCCGAGTCAATGAACCCGGACAAATTCCACAATACCAAACTGAAATCAAATATTAACGTTCAGAAATGAAACTTTTGAACAACCTACTTTTAAAGTTCAAGACAAAAACTTGACAAAAGTATATTATTTCTTAAAAGGTTAGTTAAACTCGTGGTTACACTTTACAGAGAAATTCTAACTCCAACAACAATAAGAATAAGTACCTACCTACGTTATAACTGATTTGCGCTCGGTTACGCACATTGCCGCGTGCCACGCTCCGGGGTGCGTGGCGATGGAGTCACGCGGACAGGTGCGATCTGCAATCTGCATCATCGTGCAGATTTCTCGAACAAAAGCGCGGGGCTGCAATTACAATCATGCGGTAGCCACACGTTTTCCGCAAATAGGCGCACGATCTGCAACACCGCGCGTGAACGCGTTGTCTGTGTGTTGGACTACGCGTGTTTTGTATACAAACACAAATACTTGCAAACAACATAAGAACACGCACTCCCGCGCTACGCTGCGTGATGCGGGGCAGTGTGCCAATCGCCTTAAAGGAAATTGGCTCGCCTCCTCTTATCTAGGTATATACGAGGTGGAACAAGACACATCACATAGCCGTTAAATACGCATATTGCCATCAAATGTTAGACAAAAAATTATTTCTGGAAAACGACTTTTATTTTTGGTGTGAAAAATCCCTTTTTTAACCCCCGAAGCAAAAACAACGGGGTGTTATTTTGACGTGTAGGTATGTGTGTGTGTCTGTCTGTGGCATCGTAGCCCCCAAACGGATGAACTGATTTTTATTTTGTGTTTTTTGTTTGAAAGGTGAATTAGTCGAGAGTGTTCCAAGCTATGTTTGATGAAAATCGATCCAAGATGACCGCCGTAGGGGTTTTTTAAACTTAAACCATTGTAATGTGTTAAATGAGTGCAGGCAACAGTACAGCTACTGAGATCGTGGGGGTGTTAAAAGTTTAGTTGCAACATTTAAAAACACTGCTCGTAAAAAAATCTACTGGAATTTGACCTTTAATATCTCCGTAATTAGAAGGTTCCCAGAACAAAAAAAAATCGCAATAATGGGAATAACATATAATTTTTTACTTCGCTAAGTGTCTTTACACCCGTTATAAACTATGTACTAGAAACCAATAAATAGTAAACAAGAAAAACCAGTTTTTATAAATACGGATCATTGGAGCGAAACGATGAAGGTTCTATGATTTTCGGAGCACAAGTAAAATGTAGGGTCAACGGCAATAATTCAAACCTTTTGCCAATATTCATGGCAAGGAACAGAAAATATTGGAACCGCCTATTTCTGCCGGACCTATGAATCTCATAAGTCTTTGGAAATAAATTGGTTTATATTGACTTGTGTAACGCCTACGTTAAAATGTGTAGCAACAAGTCACAGATCTGTTCATGGTTCATGCTTTCTCTGTAAGGGAAGAGGCCTTTGCCCTGCAGTACCTACCTACATAGGACAATAATAGGCTGGTATTATTTTATTGATGGTTACAGGTTTATACTGTTATGTAAGTTGCAATTGTTATGCAAGTTGCAGTTGTAATTGCTTTTTTCAGACAATTATTATTGTGTAAGCACAAGAATGTCGCATTGACCCAGTGGTTAAGGGCGCGCCAAAAGCCAGCAAACTTTTATAATTCATCCGCGCGCCCCGTGTTAAGTGTTTTATCGTAATAACTCCAAAAAAAAAGGGAATTACCTAAAATGCCTATACAAAACCCTCACTCATGTATAAATATAACTAATTATCAAATTTTCGTCATATTAGTCATTATAATATCGTGTATAAATCGAAAAAACCAAAAAATTAGAGGCTACTTCGTGATGTTTTTT
Source organism: Hoplodrina blanda (assembly GCA_949316365.1). Classification (NCBI taxonomy): domain Eukaryota; kingdom Metazoa; phylum Arthropoda; class Insecta; order Lepidoptera; family Noctuidae; genus Hoplodrina; species Hoplodrina blanda. The sequence goes on along the minus strand of OX438589.1, from coordinate 6,061,684 downwards.
TATCGAGAAAATGTTATTATTTTATGTTTTTGATCAATGAGAACCCTTGAAAATATCATGTAGTTTTCATACTTTTGTATTTTAAGCCTAGCAATCTAGAATTGTTTATGTAAAATCAAAAAAAAAGTTTGGTACTTTTGCTTACTACCCACTCTTAAGGCGCCCGTCTCGGATGTAACAAGTGTCGATTCTTTGTTGGTACTTTCTAGGTTTATCGTGGACAACACTGATATTGGTTAATGTAAGTGGTAAATCGCCAATCCGCCTTGAGAAAGTATGGTGATCAATACTTCTCTATATGAGAATAGGCCTTTATCTTGCAGTACCGTGAAACAATAATAGAATGGTATTACAAGGTATGGTACCCGACAACATCGGGTGCCAATCACCGAACTTCAAAAGAGGCAAAATAAAAAAGTTACTTTAATGAAATATCGGAATCAGAAGGAAGTTCTACAAAGTGTAAGTGCGTTACCATGGCAACTTGCGTCACAACCCTCACAAACGAGCTATTAACTTGAAGCCTGCAAGTTCTTGCACTTCATTTTCAACGACATTTTATTACCTTAAAACTCGAGCACACTGAATGCGACATTTTATCGTTTGGTAAAGTCTCAACTACTAGCTATGTACGCACGGCTACACATCTAGCTATACTTAACCAGTATAAGCTGACTTCTGATTGTACGAAAAGCATATACAATGCGAGGTCAGCTAAAACTGGTTTTGTATAGCTTGATGTGTAGCCGTGTGTACGAATGAGATATTAGGTATAGTGCACAAGTGTGTGCGCAAACACAGCTGGACTCTTTCTTCCTTAACTCTCAAAGTCCGATGGGACGGCTAAACGACACGCTAGAAATTAGGCGTAGGACCAACGGCTTTACGTGCTTTCCGAGGCACGAGGGTGTCACACCACCAACTTCCAAACTCCGGGCTGCTATCAAGAAATTCCTAATGGAAAACCCAATAACACTATTTGCCCGACTTGGGAATCGAACCCAGCTCAACAGACGCGCTTGCGACCACGAAACAACGGGGTAGTTGAACCTACATAAATATCCTCATAGCTAATGAGATGGACTTATTCTGTTGTTCTCTGAATTAATTCACAAGGAATGCTTTGTTTGTTATTACTTAGTTAGTTACAATGAGGTTAGGATAAGTCAAGGCGCATTTACCGCATAGGGATAATTATCTTATAATGGCATATATGTAAGAAGATAAGTAAATAAATAAATGTTGTATTTTCACTTCAAGTTCTATTTCCATTGAGATACAGGTTTCTAGACGGACTGCAATAAAACGTCTCGTAAACACGCTACTACAGCAACTTAGATTAAAATTTCATATATTATAATACATAGTTACAGCGCTGCAGCAGCTTTTGATGTGAACCTTACTCAGTACTAACAACGCACGCGTCTATGTTAGACGTGCAAAAGTTTCATAATATATGGCTTCTGCTAAATTCTATGAAATGCACCTGCAAAACTTGACGTAGTGAGGGTACGTGTTGATTGAGGGAACATAGAGTATTGTGGCAGAAGCGACGTCTTTATACGAGGTATAAAAGAACAACAAGTCGTCTCATAGCCGTCTGTCATCATCTGTCTGTTGATAATAAAATATAGCCTATTCAATGTAACGAAGCTTCCAATTTGCGAAGAATTTTCAAAATAGGTTCAGTAGATCCAGAGATTACCTCCTATAACCTCACAAACTTTACCTCTTTATAATATTATTATATTAGTATAGATTAACTACGTATTCTATCCATTAAAATAAGTAAGATTGAGCAGAAAATTCTTGCTGAGAAAATGCTTATTTTTACACGACTGCCCCAAAAAAAGGAGTGTTATGTGTTCAGGGTTAATGTATGTATGTATGTATGTGAGTTTCTTTATTCCACCATAACTTTTAAACGCCTGAACCGATTTAGATGTATGGGGTATCGTTACAATCCTTGCATCGTTCCGAGTAACATAGGCTGTGTGGTCCGGTGTGGTCACTTTAAAACGTAAATTAATACCAGCCTCAATTTATTTTTTTAATGAATCTGGTCGTGTCTATGTTTATCGTCTAGAATTTGATAAGTAGATTTAAAAAATATATAACACTGTAAATAAAAAACGTCGTGTAAAAAACTGACGAGTAAACAAAGTACAAATATGTGCAATTTTTGCAGTCGTGTTTTTTAATTTTTTAATTATAGTAGCTTGTTGAAGTGAAAAATCACTGTTTATAGTAGAACAATATAACACACGCCTATCATTGTGCTCGTGGGAGTATTAAAATTGTACTTATATTAGTTGAAAAATGAACTTTAACCTTCAAAATCTCCATAACCAAAAGGCTCCCAGATCATTTTTCGTCCGTAACAAAAAAGCTTTACAATAATGGGAAAAACATGTAACTTTCGGCTTTGTGAAGTGTCATTATTTGTACTGGTATTTAGCTACAGCCTCGACAATTAATGATAGGTATTTTGATCATATTTCATCTCAAACTTTGGTTATTACTCTATATATTTTGGTGTAGAATTTATTTATAACGATTTGTCTCATCAGTCCATGAGATATATCGGTATAAATAAATTCTGCACTGAACCTCGTTGGTATACTGGTCGTAAAGCGCGACTGCTTAGCATGAGGTCTTGCGTTCGATTCCCAGATCGGGCAAAGTAGGTATTATTGTTTTTTGAAGTGAAAACTTCTTTAGCGGCGTTGAGCACTTTTTCTGTAATGGGTATAAAATCTTAAACTCGCGTCAGGACACGTGCGCGTCAGGACACGTGACCTGATCGAAAAAGCGTAAGACGGATGGAGAGTAGACAGCTATCCCCTCTCTACGGCGCGGCGAAAATGTATGCCTGGGCCTACTGTTTCGTTTAGACAGCGCAGGGCGCTTGCGCGAATGTTCGTGTATGTTAAACGTAAACGTAAACGTAAACGTTAATAATCAAGTTTTCACTTCTGCCGGCACTCCCGAAGTGCAACCCGTTTTTTTTTTTTCATCAGGAATTTCTCAGTACCAACCTCGGAGTGCCCAGTTGCTGGATTGTGGAGGTCAAACAGGCATGCTCTATGTAAAATATTGGTATTCAGCTGCATCAGGTTAGAATGGAAGCCGTCTCCAACATAGTCGGAAAAAAGCTTAGCAGATTGACTAATGTTTAACATGCCGTCTGATCCACAGACGGTAAATTAAACCTACATAAATTTTCAAAGCGATGATCGTTTTCGCAGCTCTCTAAGTCAATACTTCTTAATTACCCAAAACTTTGGTTAATAATGGCTGTTAACCGCATACATGGTAATTAACAGGCAATTACGACAAAAGCCGTACTTTTAATTACCTTAAAACTAAGGATAAGTAAAGACTAAGTTCCCAATGACATGTAAAGAAAATTTAATTCAGAAGTTGTTTGAATAATTAAAAGTTTTACGTATTGAATAAAGACCTTTTGTTGATCAAATATGGAACAGGGGAAGGGCGTTGTTTTATTATAATTTAGGTAGGTACTTATTAATCACATGCTTGGTATTGGCAGATAACATGCGTGTGAGTAGGTACTAACTCAGGAAAGTTTAATTAAAACCTTATCATTATTTTCGAGGCCGCTTTTTATGGATAAGATTTTGTTACTAACTTAGTTACTCTAGCATTTTTCTTATAATTTCAAATTGTCGGTCACGGTCCTAAACAGTCGCCACAACAAGCTGGTATTCCATGTAGAAAACAAGTGCTAGGTAAAGGGTACCTACAGCAAATAGCTAGAACATCATCATCATCATAACATCACGCCTGTAATCCCCGAAGGATTAGGCAGTACCTTTTAGGACACCCACATTTCGCCAGTTATGTTTAAGTCCCATGTAATGGGAATGGGAGGATAGCCTTTTGCCATCAACCGGGCACAAATCCAGACTCCGAGGCTGCTACTGAGAAATTCCTGATGGAAAAACTCAATAACACTTTGTCCGACCTGGGAATCGAACCCAAGACCTGATGCGCTGTGTGACCAACGAGACAGTTAGAACAAGACAAGCAACAACAAGCAAGAACATCTTTTACAATCATTGTTAACTATGTACTAAATTATTTGTGAAATTGATCGACAATTTTTTATATCACATAACTCCAAGACCACTTCGCACATTGCACGCTATTCAAGTCCACGTTGAACCAATTTAATAACACTTTTAGAAATGGGAATATAGCACATTTACTCCGTCTCGTCGAGATCGCTTGCAATTGCTTGTGACATAAAAACGTGTTGTACCGAAATTGTGAATGTTACGACTGCTGTTTGCCATTTGTTATTTTTAGTTTATAATTTAATCTATTTTTTACGAAGTACACAATATTGTAGGAAAAAGGTGTACCTACTTGATAATGAGCTACTACATTAACCAAAGCACAACTTATTAAAAAGCATTTCATTTTAACCCTGACAACCAGATTACTTTTCAATTAACTATAAAATTAATCAAGAAAATACATAGGCAATTAAGTAAGCAATAAATGACGTCACTATTTGCTAATGCCAATGATTATTTTAATTACAATCATTGGGAATGAAATAAAAATTAATGACACACCTTTTAGTTCAATGACTAAAGCAGAAACCCAAGAGGACTATCTCAATAAAAAATATCACTTACTATCCCATTGAATTGGAATCCTCTTTAATCCAAGTCGTAACGAATTTGAAAGTGCCCAAAAACTGTTTTTATCTGTTTGAGATGGCCGGGGCTCCATTAAACCGTCAATATAATTATCACTTTGGAATATTTATCTGCATTTATACGACACTAAAGTGTAGATGTAGAAATGGTCAAGGCCATGCTGACGTATGAAGTGTATTTGGCGGGATTTTTTCAGATCCCTATCTACAAAAAAGTTACATAAAACTTTTTTAGAGTTCCAAATGAAAAATGGAACACTTATAGGATCACTCGAGTGTCTATTTCTCCGACACAACCAATTTGGACGTGTAACGTAACAAATACATATTGAATATAGGGCCACTTTTGGAGGGCAATATAGAAGTATTTTTAAACCAAACGAAAATTAATCATTCCCCTTTATTTTCAAAACAAAGAAGTCAATAATTTGAAAAAATTAAAAGAAATAGTTTTTTGCAGACAACTGTGAGCAGTCTATGGTCTTTAAACAACATGGTAAATAAAATGTTCATCGTATGTACGGAACTCTCTTCACGTGAGTTTGACTCGCACTTGTTCAGTATTTCAATATCGTATAAGAAACATTTGTTGTTTTGTAACAGCAGGAACATTATATTGAAAACCTAAATATTAATATCTTATTATTATAAATGAGAAAAATTTGAATGTATGGATGTTTGTTGCTCAATCACGCCAGAATGGCTAAAGGGATCTAGATGAAATTTGGTACAGAGATATATTATAGTTTAGAATACCATATACCTAAGCTGTTTTTTATCTCAGAAAAATGTACGGTTCCTGGGGAAGAATTTATTAACTTAGACGCGGTGAAGTCGCGTATAGAAGCTAGTATTCCATAAATTGTCATAGCTCTAGTCAAGATAACACAAAAATCAGATGTACTACATTACAAAAATTACCTAAGTTTTATTAAAATCAAACCATTGAGGTTTAACATTGTATGTACATATAATACAACCGTCGAAGAAATCCAACTCCCGAAGAAAATTAATTAAATAAATTGCTCGCAAAATATGTTTATTCATTCTGAATCCTTAATATTTCACCAAATTAATTTATACTGATGGTACTGTACTACAATTTCGTGGGACCCATAATTTGCATAGATATGAAGCAATATCACCGCGCCCTTACAATCCTTTTGCCTTCTCTCTTCCCTTGAATTGACAGCAATGTCCACATTCTCCAAAAATTTTGGGTCCGATCTCTAAAAGGTCTGTTTTTGTCAACCGGCTATTATATGTAGATAGCGATTCACGATCACTTTTAACAACTCTCTTTGTACTATGACAATGCACAAAGCACAGTTCAAAAGTTATCTCAGAGAATATAGGGACTTCATTTATGTTATAATTAGGTAAATGTAATGACCTAATAAGAACAGAAAATTCCGTGGCTTGAAATTATAATTAAAATTCTGCATGATAAGAGTTAACAGTGGAGATGCCAACAAGTACCTATGGTAGTTGTAGGTAGGTAAAGTGGCAGGTACTCTGATTGCTTGGGAACTGTCTTTTTAATTGTCAGATAACTTATATCTGAAGAAGAAATAAGGCGCTTTAATAAATTTTCTATAAGTTTCTATAGATCCGCTATCAATCTGTCATTGTATCAGTCTGTCGCCACCTCTGATTATATAGTATTCACCATATAAAAACAAAAAAAAAATCGTTTGAAATTTTACCTGCCAAGTAATTAATTCGAAACTTACTCAAAGTGGCGAATCAGACTTTTATTCTTCAGATGCTTAAAAATTCCGTAGGTATATAGATTAGCAATTGTATTCAAAACTTTAGCAAAAATAGAAATTACATCAAAAATCATACAGAAGCAAATTGTTGTATCGCAAATCAACGCATAAATTAATTGATTAACATTTATTAGTTACAGAGCAACACATGACAATACAATTAATATGATTAAAGAAAGAGAAGGAAATATAAGTGCCAGGGAGTAAGGTTAATAAGGATGCGTTTCATATCTCGAACTCTCAAGCATTACTACTTTTTGTGTCAATTGACGCAATGTGCCGTACTAAACATATAATGGTGCCGATTCCATTGTTCACAAACTAAACTAAAATTAGACTATTTCTATCTTTTTCTGTCCAATAAAACAAGAAAGAGACTAATGCAAATAAGAGCTGTCAAATTTAGTCAATCTGACACGTCTATACAATTTTAGTTGACATCTTAAAACGTATAGATTAAAAATACGGAAAAGTTCAAGGCAAAACTAATTTGACATCTCTAACTTAGTTCTTGAATGTCACCGTCCTTTTCTTTCGCTGTATGTTAGGAAGAGATGTCAATTCTCTAAATTTAGTCTAGTTTGTGAACAAGGGAATGGGCACCATTAACAATCAAACCAACTTCCTTCAACAAACGGTGTCACAGTGAGATTCTCACTCACTGAGTCCATGTCACCTTGGACCGATGTGTTACACGCCATTTACTCAGCCCCCTTTGTTCTAATGAGGATGTGGCCCCCTGCACGGGGGCCGCATGTCGTTCATAACTAGACTATTTAGGACCCAGGATCTCGGTCCTAGATTATGGTAAACAAATGGAATTAGGTTGTTGACTCCTCCAATCAATGGATATAGTTTTTATAGTTGTTAAATCTTGTTTTCTCAAAGGTTTTGTATGGTAATAGCAACTTGTGAGGTCACTTATTTGCCAACTTTTATATATAACTATCCCTCGCTAACTATAGGTATATAAATTAAACAAAAAAAGTAAATAATTCGATATTATTTTTTAAGTTATTGAAAATTAGTCGAGTTAAAAAAAGAAATTTAAATGTTTTTTTTTTAGAAGTTGTTATTGGTTAACATTATCAACTAGGTAAGTATATAGGTTACTCAATTGCATGATGAAATTTTTTTGTTAAGATTTTGATGTAGCAGTGATTATAGAACATAGGTACTGAAATCGGGTATTTCATGGTTTCATTGTGCAACCGTAGGTTTGACCACAAAAAGTTCATTTTGCTTTGTACTTTAGTTTGGCATTTGTTTCGAGAAATACAGATAAGGTATTTTATTTCTAGAGTTCTTTTTTGAGGACTTTCGTACCTTCTTATACACATTCCAGTGACTAAATTAATTCCAGACTGTTTACTAGGAGAGTACTTCTTTTTATTTGAAATAAAACTCAATATTTTATTTTCTTCAAACAATTTTCACGGACACCGAACACGCGTTTTTTCGAAAGGAAATATTAATAGCAGATTTACAAAGAATTTTTTTACATTTAAAACAAATTATAGTGTAGTTCTACAACCTAATTAGGGCTTTTGATTTAAAGTAGGTCGGTACTCCGTCACGGAGAGAAATTATTATAACAATATTACCAGAACGTATGGTAAATATTATTCTAGTTTATAAAAACAGAATTGAGTTAAGTTTACGAGATTGACTTTTAACAACAAATAGTCGTATTTTAATAAATGCCAGAATATTATAGTAAACACATTATAGTAAAGAATACTCAAAGCTATTTACAAGTACATTTTATTATTGTAAATAGAAAGTTTCCATAACTTTATAGTTTACCTTCATAATTTGTTTGTTGTTACTAGCTGTCAAATCAACAATACAATATTTATGTTATCTCTAAAAGAATGCTAGTAACAAAAAAAGTTATTTATTTGTTTAAATATGCTAGATTATATAGTAATGTTTAACCAGATGATTGTTATCATAATAAAATGTTTTTTATCGTTATCATATATCGTTTTTTGTGTAACATGAGTATCGTATAACAAACGAATCGTTTTTTACGATTACCAAATATATTGTATGGTTTGGCACGCCATTTTGTTCCACCCATTTCACCATAAGTGCGCGTACAGTGCTGTTCAAGTGCATGGTTTTTCTTTCTTTTAGAATTTTTAAAATAATGGACACAAGTGTAAAAGAAATATTAAAATCCTGGCGGTTGGAGGAATACATACCCATTTTTACCGGTAAGTAAGAATTATACAATTTATTTGGCTAGGTACCTATATTCCTGGAAGAAAAGTGTTGAGTTAAATGAGTTTATGATATGTCTAGGCAATGCAATTAGGCATACCTTTATTACGTCCAGTGAAGACACTGACCGACTTAAGAAGTATCTTTCTTTATATGGGGATGAGTTGAAAGAGATCTTTAAGTTAGGTAGGTACATACTGGTAACTCACTTCTAATTCTGGTCTGTATGGTCTGCTAATACGGTAAAGCACCTGAATGCACTTTATTAAAACTATCGGTTCCAGTGAATTATAATATGCGTGCCTATATACCTAATTGAAATGTTTTATTTTTAGAAAACAAAATAACTATTGAGACACTTGGTCTCCTGGATTCGGACGTAATTAAAGAGCTGATTGGACCTGCAGGGGACCGCGTACGATTCCAAAAGAATCTAAAGCAATGTAATGAGTTGATAAATAACTCGCTAGAGGTAAGTGATAAGTACATATTATAATTTTACTTAATGTAAATGATTAGAACTCCACAATGGGATGGAGAATGTATAGGTATTTATTCATTTTGGGTTAAGATTATGTTTGTTAATTGGGCTGATTTGGAAACAGTCTGCTGCTTTGCATGTCTCACATGAGTGCTTCATCTATACATATAAATAAAAATAATAGTTTAAAAAACTAAAAAACACGCTTTTACCACGCACTTAAAATTACAAAATAATTCGAACATTTACTAAGATTTATTATGAAAGAAAGCTTGGAGCGTTTATTTAATCTTTACTCTTCTTGGACAAAACGCTCCACGCTTTCTTTCATAATAAATCGTAGTAAATGTTCGAATTATTTTGTAATTTTAAGTGCGTGGTAAAAGCGTGTTTTTTAGTTTTTTAAACTATTATTTTTATTTTATACTTTTTAGTCTTCTTATTATTTAAACTTAATTTACTACTTACTAATTTAAAATATTAATAGGTATGTATTTAAAGATATTTATTATTAAAAAACTTAACAAAATTCACTGTTTTACGCATCCAAATTTAATACGGCGTTCGCCATATTGGATTTAAGTCACGTGACTATTTTTTCGTATTCCTGACAGCAAACCCTTTCATTTGATACCCATATCATGGGGGTGCATTTCATATAGCCTGTCCGCCATATTGGATTTAAGTCACGTGACTATTTTTTTCGTATTCCTGACAGCAAACCCTTTCATTTGATACCCATATTATGGGGGTGCATTTCAAATAGCCTGTCCGCCATATTGGATTTAAGTCACGTGACTATTTTTTTCGTATTCCTGACAGCAAACCCTTTCATTTGATACCCATATCATGGGGATGCATTTTAAATAGCCTGTCCGCCATCTTGGACGTCAACCATATTGGATTTAAGTCACGTGACTATTTTTTCGTATTCCTGACAGCAAACCCTTTTATTTGATACCCATATCATGGGGGTGCATTTCAAATAGCCTGTCCGCCATATTGGATTTAAGTCTCGTGACTATTTTTTTCGTATTCCTGACAGCAAACCCTTTCATTTGATACCCATATTATGGGGGTGGATTTCAAACAGCCAGTCCGCCATCTTGGGGAGGCCGCCATATTGGATTTGTAATGACGTTTCTCAGCTAGTCATGTATTGTCATCAGAACTCAGAGCGTGTGCAAAATTTTATCCCAATCGAAGACTGGGAAGTGGGTCAAATTAAGATTCCAAGATTTTCTTACATAGTTACTTACAATTGAAGCGTGTTAATAATAAGTCACGTGACTATTTTTTTCGTATTCCTGACAGAAAACCTTTTCATTTGATACCCATATTATGGGGGTGGATTTCAAACAGCCTGTTCGCCATCTTGGGGAGGCCGCCATATTGGATTTGTAATGACGTTTCTTAGCTAGTCATGTATTGTCATCAGAACTCAGAGCGTGTGCAAAATTTCATCCCAATCGAAGACTGGGAAGTGGGTCAAATTAAGATTCCAAGATTTTCTTACATAGTTACTTACAATTGAAGCGTGTTAATAATAAGTCACGTGACTATTTTTTTCGTATTCCTGACAGCAAACCCTTTCATTTGATACCCATATTATGGGGGTGGATTTCAAACAGCCAGTCCGCCATCTTGGGGAGGCCGCCATATTGGATTTGTAATGACGTTTCTCAGCTAGTCATGTATTGTCATCAGAACTCAGAGCGTGTGCAAAATTTCATCCCAATCGAAGACTGGGAAGTGGGTCAAATTAAGATTCCAAGATTTTCTTACATAGTTACATACAAGTGAAGCTAATATAAAGCGTGTAATAAAATTGAAGTGTCTGTCTGTGATTTCAAAATAACTGAGTTTTCTCAAGTGCTTATAGTTATTTACACGATACTAAAGCACAAACAACCTTTTTTAAAAGTTTTGTCTGTCGGTCTGTCTGTTTGTCCGGGCTAATTTCTGGAACGGCTGAACCGATTTTAATGGGACTTTCACTGGAAGATAGAGGAGGTTATTTTGCTTTGCATTATTTTTCAGTTGAAGCATTCTCAAGTGAAACATAAAATTATTATTGAATACTATAAAATATATTTCAAAAGTATATAAAATATTAAACATTATGTCAATTTTGCCTCCAGTAGGATTTCAAATTATTTTTAACTCAATGTTATGTATTAAAATGATCACCATTTTAATGTTAGATAAAATATTATAAAAGTAAGTATAAAATACCCCTGTACTTATTACTGTCTAAACAGGGCTGTGACAAGTTCGTTACAAAATTGAGACATCCAAACTCTATCAGAACATGAAAACATATTCGGACCTTATTTAAAGCAGGTACTACTTTTTATCTGACTACTTAAGCAAATCAAAAAGGAGAGTTATATAATAATATAATAATAATATGAGGTGTTTTAATATACTTTATATTCATTCATTTCTTAATATTGGAATTATGAAATCAAAAAAACACTTTTGTGTTACTATTATCGCATTCAGCTGTGCCTCATGTGATAAAACTCACACTTGTGTTTTGATAACCCCTTTTATATGACAGTTGCATAAACTACTATAAATATTATTTTATTACAGGATGAGCAGCCTTCAATACGCAGCTCCACACCTATAAACAGTCCTGTTCACAATGATAATGCCCTTGATGAAGTTTTGGTTCTGTAATAGTTGGATCGTAAAAATTAGAAGAATATGGCGATAAATGGTAAGTAAATTATTTTAGTTACATAAATTGTAGTTTATTTCTAAGCTACCGTCTTATATATTTTAGTTTTCAATGACAGGAAAGGTAAAATTATCATTATAAATTAATATCACAGGTAGTAAACCTTTTTTTACTTTTACAATACCACTATTATTTTATTATACTGATGTTATATATTTATACACCTTATTTTCATTGACATTTTTGTATATACAAACAATCGTTGCAAAATGAACTTTAAAAGAATTGATGCAATTATTTAAGTTATTCCCGATTTTATGTCCAGGATTCCGATGCTACACCAAATTACTCTTATATTTCACGTCTTATTCTTTATTTCAGATGAAAAACGTTCATGGTCGCCCAATTTATTAGACGATACTCAAGATTCTCAGTCTATTTTGTTACCCGAAAGAAAAGCAAAAAAAAGATTAAGAAAGAAGATTTTGACATGTTGACATGCGAAGACTGCATGAACGTCATCAATATTGAAAGTGTAGATAAACGGAATATCCTTTTTGGTCAGTTAGTGACTGAAGAGATGAACCAAATTAAACCCTGTCTTCGTACCCGCACTTATGCAAAAATTTTAACGTTTCTGAATGATGCAAAGGGTTCACACTCGGGTCAAATAAAATACGACACTCAAATCGAATAATCATTTATTGATTGTGGATCAATGTGATTGTTAAGACATTTAAAAGTACAAAAACAATTATAATTAGTGAACTTGTGAACCTATTATTATATAAATGCAAAATAGGAAATAAAAATTATGCGATGTAAGTGATCCCTAAAAATACCTTTATTATAGAAAAGTAATAATTAACAAAATATATTTAGAATCAAAGGTTGTTAAATCCTGGAAAACGCCCTTAGGCGTCTTCAGCACCTAGAAAGGATTTCGCAATTTTTTTATAGTTAAAAATCCGGAAACTGTGAGCAGTACTTTGTGCATTTAAAAAAAAATAGCACCTATTGCAAAATTTTACTTTTTATGGCTGGTTTTTGCCAAGATATATACAATTGTAAAAAAACGCCGATAGGCGTACTCCGCACCTGAATATGAAATAAAAAAACGCCGATAGGCGTCTGCCGCAGCGAATGGGTTAAATAATTTTGGTCCCATACCTCGTTAGGAAAAAAAAAACCGGTTAAAGACGTTACTAAGTATATTATGTGTTTACATTCCTATTTACTTTTCAGGACATAACGAAGATATAAATTGGTTGAAAAAATCTTGTGATCCTTGGGATATGGTTGCTGAAAAGTGGCGTAAAACCGCAGAGTTCCGTCGTGCAGAAATTATGAAAGAAGGCACCACTATTGAGAGCTATATGAAAACGTATCCAGCTTTGCAGAAGCCTGTAGAATTTCACCTCCTTCTTTCTGATTTTGCTTATCAGTATCCTGAATGCAATGACGATTTCCAAGAAAATTTTCCTCTTTATAAACAAAAAATACTAGACCTCACTGTCAAAAAGTTGAGTAAACACCCTGACAAAGGATTGAAAGCTCTGATTGAAGAGTACTTATATGAATGCAAGTAAGTTTATTTCTCTAATTAATAGTTATCTAATTAGCCATATTAAAATTGACTAAAAGTTGTTTGCTGTACAATGTATCTAATCTTTTCCACACAAAACGATTACACCAACAATAGAAGGCTGGAAGAAATGATACGGGGAGAAGGAACAGGGCAAAGAAAGTGGGCATAAAATAGCTTCTGGTGTTTCCCTATGCTGGGCAAAGGCGTCACCTCCATTATGTCATCATCACAATCTTGTGCTTTTATAATTAACATTTGTATTTTTTTTTTCAGTTAATGAAGAGCCGGCTACTTCTGTAGAAACGAAATCAATTTGTGCCATAATGTTTTTAACGCTTCTCTTGGGGAACCCCATTGCAAAAAACAAGAAAAAATGTTGGAGGCCATCAAAGCAAGAAGCCCGTGATTCTTTTATTACCCATGTGAAAGCTGTAGTGGATTTAAAACAAACAATCACTGCACGTAAGGAAGTTAGAAAAGTTCGGTCCACTGATTTTAATTTGGTTGATGAGGTTTGAGGCTAAACATAGGATATCCAAACTATATGCTAATGTTTCCAGTAACAGAAAAAATATATGTAAGTCAGTAAGCATCAACTGCAACTGAACCATATTTTTCTTATGAATGACTTTCATGACAAATTTAAATTTGGTCACAAGAAATCAGTATCAGATAAAACTAAAAATGATATAATGCAAAGCCTTCATATTAATACATTGTTTGATTGTTTTTCTTGTAATTGGGTCGTAGTAAAAGGCGTGCATTACAAGAAAAATGTGGTCCTTATGTTGGAATTAGAAGTTGATTATCTACCAAAGTTTGCTTTAATTATAAATGTATATGTGATACTAATTAATAATGAGAGCGAATGTTCAAGAAATTTTTGATTGTGTATTTTCAGTGATTACCTCCTACAAACTATTGTTATCGTGCTAAAAATCAAAGTAGTGTGCAAAATAATAAAAAAAATATTGTAAACAAACGGTTTTTATTTTGACCCATTGTGATAAAATTCACACTCATTTTGAGTAGTGCTCATTTTGATAAGTGCTCATTTTGAGAAATACACACTTTGTGAAGAGCACATTTTGCGTCAAGGCCCTTGACTCAAGGGCACATTTTGCGAAATGCACATTCTGCGTCAAACCCATCCAATTATGATTGTTGTGGATAATACAAATAAAAACCTATAAACGTTTTATGTTTTGTTTTATTTAAATCGGTTGTTGACAATCCCTTCATGTTCGTTCATGATTTCAGAAGGTGGCAGGATTAGGGTACTCGAAGAGTAAAGTACCTTCTACGTCGTGCTATAGTTTTGTTTACGGTTTCTGATAGAAAAAATGTGAATAATAATGTGAATAATGAGCATTTATTCTATAAATGGTAAATAAGAAAGCTTGGTGCAGAAGGTAATTTATTTTTACTACAGCTTGTCAAGTATTATTAGAAGATGTAATTATGACATCAAATGATTGAGTTTACTTTAATGAGAATTTAATGTTGTTCAGTTTACTCTATTGTTTAGTGATTTCACCAATGTTTTATTTTTTGCTTCATATTGTTTAGTAGGCGATTGGGTATTTATAAGAAATATGTACTAACGTCATAGTTACCATGTTAGGAAAAAGTTGAAATCTCTCAGTTTAAATTTGGTGACAAAACTGACAGATTTTAACTTTGTCTTAGCAACACTGTAACTATGACGTTAGTACATATTTCTTATAAAGACCCAATCGCCTACTAAACAATATGAATAAAAAAATAAAACATTGGTGAAATCACTAAACAATAGAGTAAACTGAACAATATTAAATTCTCATTATAGTAAACTCAACCATTTGATGTGATAATGGCTAACAACATGCTGGTAATAAACACAAAATAGGTAGTAAAGTAAACAAAATATATAGTTTAATAAACACTCAATTTGGTAACATTTGCATTCAATATGTTTATAGTAACTATAATAATCTATCAACGCTACTGTAAATCTGGTTATCTCCAAAATAAAGTATGGTGTTACAAACGATACCAATTCCGTTAAATTTAAAATAAAGTATGTAATGAATACAAATAGGCTTTTGCGCACTATACATAAATTTTAGTGATGTGTACCAGCATTATGTTTAATTGTGCTAGATATTCTTGTAAGCTATTACCAGATTTTTCTAGGAAACTCTACAAATAAGATAGCTGTCGTATATATTACAAGACAATCTAGTCAATTTAACTTTATTCTGGTTACCTAAACTAGAATTTTCTCTCCGTGTGATTTAAGCTGACAAAGTTCAATGACATTAAACAATTACCTCGGTCTAATTTTTCCTTTAATTAGAAAAAAGCTAAGATGAATTTGTTTTAATTATACGAAAGCCTCCATCTAATTGTGTTTATGTTTGTGTATTTTTGTCTTCGGTCGTCAACCTCGTTTTGCAATGCTCGATGTTTCTTAGAGAAACCTATTTTTCTTCCTTTATTGCGTCCAGATGTAAATATTGGTTTTCGGTACCAGCAAGTGTAAGCGAACGACTGTTTTAGTTCAGCTGGTAACAGATAGATACAATCATTTAATAGGAGAAAAAAATGTTCTAGCATATAACTTTAGTTTGTTTTCGTTGGTAATACCATTAATAATTGATTCTGTATATAAAATTGTAAAACATTGATTTTAAAATATATGGAGTTTCTTGCCCATACGAAACTACCTTTCGAAGGGGCAACTAGATTCTATTGTTTTATTGACATTCAAAAGTGCTTGAGTATTAATTTGTCGTCTTTCATTATATTTTTGAAAAAATTAGCAAGTTAACCTCATGAGTTTCAAGCTCAGATGGTTACAAGTGATTAAAAATTACATTCATGATAAAATTAATGTTATTTGGAATAACGTGACAATATCCTGTACAAAATTAAACACATTGTTATTAATTGTAGTAGTATTACCTAGTAGGTATTTTAAATTTGAATTTCCCCACAAAATTAATTACATAACCAAATATTGTTGGTATAAATGGATAAACAAACAGACATCAATATTCAATTTGTACGCGAATCGAAAAACTAATATGTACAGACAGACGCCGACAGCTACAATGTTTTACTAACCGTACTTATTGCAGTAAAATAAAACCAAATAAATGTTATTAACATAGTGCATTTCGGACGCTGCGCAGTAAAATGTTATTTTATCACCCCATAAAACGCAACAATAAAGTATTTATGGTAATTACAACTATGTTCGGCGTTTCATTTTGTTTTTATTGCGATGCATTCGTAAATAATGTTCATAAGAGTACTTACACAGAATTGTTAGTAAAAAATTTGCTTCGCCGTATATCGGAGACATAAAGTCAGCAGTTTTTTTTAATGAATGTACCGAAGTCGTCTGTCAGTCAAGTGATAAGTTTGATAAACTTTAGGTGAGTGCAGAGTTTATAATAATAAAGTTTTCCAGACCGAATTTCGGTTACGACCGGCAATCTTCATGGAGACTAGCCAAATGTGCTGGAGATATTGGTAAGTGCAAGACTTAGTGTGTCCGCAAACACAGGTACACTCCTTCTTCCTTCACTCTCATTGTCTGATGGAATAGCAATCCGAGACGACTGGGAAGAGATCAGGCGCAGGACCAACTACATGCTTTCTGAAGCACGGGAGTGTTACACCACAAACTACCAAACTTTTAGTTGTTTCTAAAAAAACGCAGTATCACTTTACCCGAATTGGGAATCAAACCCAAGACTCCAAGCTCAGCAGTCGCGCTTGTGCCGCAAAACCATCAGGTCAGTCAATTTTATATTCATCAAGCGGTATAATAAATGTCAAGAGAGATAGTATTCAAGAATGCAGGCGCAGCGGTCGTAAAAATTAAAACTTCAAGTACCTATCGTTATATCGTCTCCCTGATGTCTCATGACGGGATACTTATTATACGGTATTTTACGTGCAATTAAGCAGACTGACAAAACAATTGAGTATAATAATGAATATAAAATAAAGACCAATGCTGTATGTCTCGTTCTACGTAGGTATTTAACAACGACGAGGACTTCATACAACGCTATTCGTGCGAATCCAGTTGTATGGAGTCCTCGCCACTTCCTTTCTTCCTTCAAAAGTCTGACAGGCTTCCCTTCGATTTGAAATAACAGATACTCTTAGTCTACCACCATTGACAAACAGCACAGTCAATAAGTATCTATACCAATTCATCATGTACCTATATATGTAAAAATCTCGTGTCACGGCGTTTGTGGCCGCACTCCTCCGAAACGGTTCGACAGATTTTTATGTTTTTTTTCTTTTAAGTATTTGGTAGGTATTAAAATAGGTCGTAAAGTATATTACATACCGCTACGAAGTTGCGGTCAGTAGCTATATTTTATTAATCAAAATATCATTCATCATTTAGGTTCTACACATTTATAGTTGTCAACACTGGTTTTCCCGTCAATTCTCATTAATTACAGCAGTATTTCGTATTTTATCACCAAACCACATCCACAAAGTTCCTGTTCAGCTAAAATAAAACAATATAAGTACCATGCTTCACGCATCACGCATTATTTACGGGCTGTTTTTAATATTAAAAGCCCTTACCCGACCATAAATCGGGCGTCTGAATTCGCACACGGAAATGATTATTCTTTATCAAACTGAACACGCATCATCAACGTTGTAAATTGTTTGACAAACGATAGGATTTGTCACAATAACCGCTCGCATCCTTTTCAGGCATTAAGGTTTAAAGTGGTTTCATACTGGCGAGGCGAGGAATGAATTGAAAGGGCGAGTATTTTTGTACAAGTTTTTACTTTGCAAAATCATCATTCAATGTGAAAGGGGCAGCATGATTTCAATTCTCGCCGTTTCAATCCAGTATTTTTGTACAAGTTTTTACTTTGCAAAATCATCATTCAACGTGAAAGGGTCAGCATGATTTCAATTCTCGCCGTTTCAATCCAGTATTTTTGTACAAGTTTTTACTTTGCAAAATCATCATTCAATGTGAAAGGGTCAGCATGATTTCAATTCTCGCCGTCTCAATCCACTCCTTGCCTCGCCGGTTTGAAACCACTTTTAACCGGCCCTCATTTTATTTTACTTCCCTTTTTGTCAAAACAGGAACGTCCTTTTGTTTTCAGCGGAAAAGAAGCACTGCTAATGATAAAATGTTCCACGATAACGCGTCCCAAAAAATATTGCTCTCATTTCCTGCCAGAGTGAAGAAAATGACGATTTAATTATTCCACTCTACGTTAGAACAATGGACTAAATATAAGTGTTCTCTGTGCGCATTTCATAATATTCTCTACTAACATAAGGCTGTGTCTCCACCCGTGTAAATATGGGAAATCTGTGGTTATTTAATTATTTTGCTCGGAGCTCTAATTCTTTTTCTGACATAAAAGTAAGTTACCTAAGTCACTTCTTATAACATCTGCTATCTGTCATTAAAAGTCCCTTCAAAATCGGTGCAGCCGTTTCGGAGATTAGCTCGAACAAAAAACAGACGGACAGACAAGAATTTTAAAAATTGTTTTTTTTTGTGTGTTCTTACTTATTATTATTACTTACTTTTATATGAATATAGAAAAACTGTTATTTTCACATTACAACCAGACAGTTCAATTTTATTCATTTGTTTAGATTTGTTTTGTTTGTAGAAACATTTTTTTCTGATGTAACTTCTAGTAGCATTTGTTGTGTTAGCACTATATTTTGTTTATTTTTTGTCGTTTACTATATCATGAATGAATGATCTCATATTGCATACGGTAAGAATACAATGTTTTATCAATATTTAATGTTTTGTAAAATAAACATTACCTGTACCTACAATATTTTTGTTAGGAACAATGTTATTGACGTCGATGGTCTTTTTTCGACGTGCAATATCCATTGATAGAATAATACTTTTTTGAACACAAAATAATACGAATATATAACATAACATCACTCCTGTAATCCCCGAAGGGTTAGGCAGAGGTGTACTTACCCATTAGTATACCCATATTTCGCCAGTTATGTTTAAGTTCCATGTAATTTAGCTTATTAGTGAGGTTCTTCAGAAAGGTCTAGCGCGCAGTACTCGTAACCGGCGTGCTTATATGACCAGATTTAAGAAGGTGGGCGAGACGAAAAGAGTATGTAAGGATCGTAGCAGGTGGCGTTCTTTTCTGCCTACTCCCATGGGAAAAAGACGGGAGTTTATGTATGTATGTTAGTAAATAATATGGAGTAGATACTTAGACTTAAGTCACAAGTATGTATTATAATTTCATTAAATAAAAAAAATATAAAAAAGATCTCTTTAGTTACCTACAGGTATTACACAAAGTAACAGTAACAAAGTCATTATTATTCTAAGTACTAAAGAAAGCATCCTTTATTACCGAACTAAGTACAAAAGGTTAATTTCTTTAGTACACTTCTAAAAACATAGACCGTGCAAAAGTTTTTCTTCTCATAATAAATCATGGAACGTCACGCTTGGGACCATCTCGGGAACTTTCCGAAAGGATGCGATAAGCGTGACAGTAATGTCACGAAGTTGAATTGTGTGTAAAAAGGTGGAAAATTATATGTTTTAGGTCGACTAAGTCGTGGATTTTTCGGTGATATTGAGATTTGTGAGGGAAAATCATTGAATTCCGATTTTTGTTAGGTGACTTTGCTTTTGGTACAATATAACATTGGTAAAAGAATATAATTATGTTGACAAATATTTAAAGTTCTGTCACTACAGCTGATTTTCAATGGATGTCCAATTCAGAACATTTTTAGTATTTACAGGACAAAATATACCTAACATAATTATTGTAAAATTATTGCACTTGATTTGTTTTAATATACTTTATGTATCTCGGGACGTGATACATAAAGTAAAACAAAAGGTTTATAAAATGTTGTTTTAATAATAAAAGCTATATTTTCCAATACGAGCGTGTTGGATTAATTTTATTGTATTAATATGTATTTTCTGATTGTATTGTAAAACGAATTAAGCAAATATTGTTTATATTATATTCTATTCTATTTCTAAATATTATATTCTATTTTGTTACTTTACGTAAAGTAACAAAATAGAAATACCCACATAGTTTTTGTTTTGACTCGCAAATGGCGTCACGTGTTGTCTGTTTGAAACGGAGTGGGGGTTCGCCTTATAAAGGCGGTCCGACCCGTCACAGCGGGACTTTTGCTCGAGACACGAACGGCGACGGATTACTTGCCACTACTACTTACAACAAAAGCTAAGTAACTATCATTATTGTGTTATGGATGAATTATAGATTATAGATATATAGATATAGATATATATAGGAATAGAAAGATAAATTATAGATAAAGATCATTATAGATTATAGGTAAACATGATTAATAAATATGTTTATTAAATATTATATTATATATTATTATATTGCTTAAATTAAATAATAAGGAAGTGTGATTATGTCAGATTATTAAAATATGAATTTACGATTGATAAATATGAATTGTTTTCTTTATAGAGCCTATTTCTTACACACTTTATTTTAAGGTTTAAATAAGACTAAATACATAATTTTGGGATTAGATACTTAATCTATTGCTATAGAAAAAGGAATATATGGTATAATATAATAAGTTGTGGCTTTTCTTTTACATAGTCCTATATATAAATATTATTTTATTTCAATTGTCTAGACTAAATACATACACACATCTATACTTACATCTAAATCTAACATCAGAAGTGGGATAGCTCTAGTTCACAATTATTAACATTTCTTATGTTTTAGGATGGACGCTGAAGTTGTCGCTAGTCTTCTCGCAGCAATACGGGATGCTGTCTCCAAGCCTCACTCAAACGATGATGACATCGCGCTACCAGTATTCGATCCTGACAAAAATGACTGCGGAGCAGCGAGCTGGTGTGACAGCATTGAGACTCTCGCCAAGGACCTCAAGTGGAGCAGCATTAAAACTGCAGCAAAAGCAGGTAAAGCCCTGAAGGGTTCTGCAATATCTTGGTTTGAATCGTGGGAACCACTCGAAGGTAGATCTTGGGAAAATTTTCGAAGGGATATAATTGACACGTACCCAGAAAAGAAAAACCTCTCTGCAAAACTTACAAAGGCTGTATTGTACACATCTGATACATCCGAATCATATGGTGAATATGTCAGAGAAAAATTAAGATTATTTCGCAACACTAAAATCTCTTTCACTGAGACTCAGCTTATAAAAAACTAACAATACTAACCTACCTACCTAAGCACTATTGTTACTAACATTAAAATAATACTAACAAAACTATGGACTATAGTCTGAAATAAATTATTATTATTATTATCATTTATTAAATTGTATATACATATAAATTACATTTTTAAATATTAATATAAAAATACAAACATTTAAAAATATAAAAAATAGTAGCCCACCGGAGGCGGAAACAGGGTCCAAGCCACCGGCGGTCAGGGCTCCAAAGAGAGGAACCTCCTAACTATGCGGGCCGTGTCCAGAAGTACTGCTTTCTGAATCAAGCCCTTGATCCAGCCACCTAACGAGAGCCTCCTTAGATGTTGGTCGAGGCTCTTGGCTATTAAGCCATTGGCTGTGACGACTATCGGCACAATGATCGCTGAGTCCACCTCCCACATGTCGACAACCTCGCGGGCCAAGTCAAGATACTTGATTTGCTTGTCTTTCTCGACCTTCACGAGGTTCACGTCATGCGGGACTGCTATGTCAACAATCATTGCGCGCCTCTCTAAGCGATCCACCACCACTATATCAGGCTTATTAGCCACAATAGTCCTGTCAGTGATGATGGATCGATCCCAGTACAGTGTGACACTGCCATTTTCGAGAACTGGGTCGGGCACATACCTGTAATACTGTACTTCCGATTCCACGAGGCCGTATTTTAGAGCAAGTTGCTGATGTATAATCCTGGCTACTAGATTGTGTCTATGCAAGTACTCTTCGTTAGCTAGACGAGAACACCCAGAGATAATATGACGGATTGATTCACCCGGCCGGTGGCATGCCCGACAGATGTCAACCGTGCCATCCTTCACAATAAATCTCCGGTAGTTATTCGTCATAATAACTTCGTCCATAATTGCACAGACAAAACCTTCGGTTTCTCCAAATAGGTCACCGAATCGAAGCCAGGATACGGACGCTAAGAAATCTACATCGGGCCCATGCTGGGCCCGAAAAAAGCGTCCGTGGAGCTCCTTACTCTGCCATACCTCCTCGCGATCTTTAGTCTCAAGCACTACAGGTTTGCGCCAGTTCTCTTTAGCCAAGGAGAGCGGGGTGAGGCCCTTATCCACCGAAACCACATCCCGGTGCATCCCCACGTCGGCTTCTAGGAAATATTCCCTGAGACTCCATATCTCACGGTTGTGGAGAGTCTTAGCATTTAAAAAGCCACGACCTCCACACTTCCGCGGGATATACAGTCTCATCACCGATGACCGTGGGTGATGCATCCGATATGCCGTCAGTAGTTTACGGACCCTCCCATCCAGGGCGTCAAGTTCCGTTTGACTCCATTTGAGTATGCCGAAAGAGTACATCAAAACCGGCATGACCCACCCGTTGAAGGCGCGCACCTTATTTCCTCCTGACAAAAGACTGTTAAGCACTTTTTTCAGGCGGCCAAAGAAACGCTCCTTCAACGATTGTTTCATGTCAACAGTATTGATGCCCAACGCTTCCGACATACCCAAATACTTATAGGTCTCGGTTGAAGAAAGGGATCTAAGGTTTATGGAATCCGAGAGTTGAACTCCCTCGGATTCCACAATCCCCCCTCGCTTGACATGCATGACCGCACATTTGTCCACACCAAATTCCATCCTGATGGCGCTACTAAAGTTTTCTGTTATCTTTAATAGCTCCATCAGTTGCAATCCGTTGGGGGCAAAGAGTTTAAGGTCATCCATGTAAAGAAGGTGAGATATTACCTGACCACCTCTCTTCAATCGATAGCCTAGACCTGAATCCTCCAGCAGTGTGCTTAGGGGATTCAAGGCTAAGCAGAACCAAAGTGGACTCAAACTATCACCCTGAAATATACCTCGCTCAATCCTTATAGGTTCGCTATTCCGCTGGACATGCCGACACCCTGGATAGCGAAGAACCGTCCTCCACTGCCCCATACACGATGTCAGGAAGGTGCGTAGAGTTGCATCAATCTTATACAACTCCAGCACCCTCATGAGCCACGCATGTGGCACGGAGTCATAGGCCTTCTTGTAGTCTATCCAGCATGTCGACAAATCCTTACGGGATCGACGAACCTGTTGGCTGATGGCCATATCAATCAGGAGCAGCTCCTTGGTACCACGGGACCCATTCCTACATCCATTTTGAGAGGGAGACATGATATTATTAGTGTCTATATGATTGTTAATTTTAGTTCTCAAAATGGATGTAAGAATCTTATAGACCGTCGGCAAACATGTGATCGGTCTATAATTTTTGGGTTCCGCAGTATTACCAGATTTATGGAGCAGGTGGGTTATTCCTGTCGTTAAGAACTGGGGTAGCGATCCTGATTCTAAAGCTGACTGGAACCGGGACGCCAAGCAAACGTGCGAGCTTCTGAACCATTTGATCCAGAAGTTATGCAGCCCGTCCGGCCCTGGAGATTTCCAATTAGGCAATGAACGGACCGCACGAGCTACATCTTGGGGGCTGATGGTAATTGCCCCCATTTCCGGTATTGGATCGCACGTTCGCTCGACTTCCCGGGTCCAATCATCTTCAGTATGACTGACAGGCACCGACCAGATGCTGCGCCAAAACGAACACATGGCGTCATCATCCGGCAGGCGCGTATCAGACACACCTTGAATCGGTCGCTCCCAAGCCCTGTAAACCCACCTTTCATCACTTTGGAATGTGCGATTCTGGGTGTATCGTTCCACTCTCCGCTTATACCTACGGATACGGTTTGCCCATGCATACACCTTCTGCTTCAGAAAGTCGATGCGCTCTGTGACCTGGGACATATAGTCTTGAGGACTGATATCAGTCCCCAAGAATGCCCGTCTCACAAAGCGCATCACTCTTGGGCGAGTATTGCCCTCCCTGAAGCAGATAAGTTTGCCAATGAGTACTCTGGCCCCCCCAATACGCCGTTCAATCCTGCACTGCCACGCTGGTACGGTAGGTTTTGGTCGTGTAGCTCTATCATCATTAGGAAATTTGACGTGAGCTACACGACATGCCGCAACAGCCGCACAGTACAGAATCGAATGCGCATCAGCGAGGTCTCCACAGTCATCAAAATAATTTGATAACTGTGAATCCAAAGCACACACTAGCGCCCTATTCTTGTTATGCATGGGCAAACGAGGTATGCGTGGTCTGTGCTCAAGCGGCATGAGTCTATAATCCCGAATCGCACCCTCCAAAGCACTCCTAATTTCCTCACTGCACTGGGTACTTACATGAGCATCCATGTCATTATTCTCCCCATCATCATGTCTGGGTGTTGCAGTGGATTGTGGAAGTGCCACATCCACAGACTGTGACGGAGGAGCAATGACATGGCTCCTCTGTATCTCAGATCGAAGGCGATCAAGTACACTGTCATCCAACATATGATTACGCAAGATGACCCGCACCTGATCCGACAGTCGTTGCGCCGAAACGTTGACAGCTGGCTCAAGCACCTGAAACAGAGAGAGCATCCGAACACGGTACGCGGTCAGGTTGTTTCCCCCCTCTGTAGCCCCAAAGTATGAGCGCATGACATTTTCATTGATGGATTGTGTCCATCTCATGCGCTGCACACTTCCGCCGGGAGCTGGGACCCTATCAGAGGCCTGTGGGCCTCGGGATCCTAAGCCCTCCGGTGGCCGGCGTCCTCCCCGTCGACGAGCAGGTGGTGGCGTCGTGGGCGGAGAGAAATACTCGTCGCTCGAGCTCGACGCAACTGCCGAGGCCGGTGTCACAGCACTCACGGTGGGGCTGGGACCCGGCGGCGGCAAGGCGGAGCTGAGCGACGAGCCCGGAGATGGTGGTCGTGCACGTCGAGCAGCGGCTCTTGTTATCATAGTTCATGTAGTTTTTCTCGGAATTTATAACTGTTATAGGATGACATGACATATGTCATCCTACATATGTTTATAGTCATTGCTGTATAATAAGTTTAATTTTGATTTTTACTTTGATATTATGCATTTTTCCAATATTTTCTTTATATCTCAGCTTAATATCTTGGTATAATGAAGTTTATCGGTGTATTTAAATTTATTTTTACTGTTTTGAATCAGATGAAATTATTTCGAACTATGATATTTGGTGTTGCCAACTTATTATTATTATTATTATAGAATTAGTCTGCGGAGGTGTTGACGATATTGGTGTAAGAATGGCGTCCTTAAATAGCGAAGTCAAAACAACTTCTGCTCTAATCACATTGCTGTCTACTTATACGAAGTCTAAGAAACGTTCATTAGAAAATAGTGATAAGAATAATGGTTCAGGATTCAGTGGGGTTAAACGAGCCAGATTTAGTACCGAAAAGAAATGTTATCTTTGCGATCAGGTTGGGCATGTGCAAGCACAATGTCCCAAAAATAAACAATCTCAGTCC
Organism: Hoplodrina blanda; assembly: GCA_949316365.1. Taxonomy (NCBI): domain Eukaryota; kingdom Metazoa; phylum Arthropoda; class Insecta; order Lepidoptera; family Noctuidae; genus Hoplodrina; species Hoplodrina blanda. The sequence continues at coordinate 6,035,631 of OX438589.1, read as the reverse complement.
CAGGAATCTCCGATAACTAATCAAACCCCACAGACTCCTAAGCAAAATAAGCCACAAATAAAAATTTGTACTTACTGTAAAAAACTGGGCCATACAGAATCTGTGTGTTATCATAAACTAAGAAAAGAATCTTCCTCTTTAATTACAGTTCCTACTAAAGAAGTTAATTTTTTAGAAAAACCGAACTAAATCTCACTCCAGTTTGTGTCAACGGGGTGGCGATAAGTTCTTTGATTGACACAGGAGCAAATTGCAGTTTAATCAAAGAATCAATTGCTAAAAAAATAGGCTGCCATCTTTCACCAATATCTATGTATGTAGGTGGTTTGGGACAAAACAAAATACATGTGTTTGCTTTAATTTCTGTAATCGTTCAATTTGAGGATATATGTTTAGAACTTGATTTTAATGTGGTCAGGGACAACGCAATCCGTTACGATCTTCTTATAGGTAGAAACGCTGTAAATTATCCAGATATAGAAATCGTTACCGATTCATCCGGTTGTCGTTTATCAAGAAAGTCGTGCGAAGTAGTGACCGAAGTAAATTTAGTAACCTCGTCACCTGAATTATGTGGGTTAACTTCGAAAATAGATCACTTGCCACTTGAGTTACAAAAGAGAATAGAAGAAATTTTCGATAGATATCCATCAGTTCTTAGTGAAGTAGGCACGGTGCGAACTGGTGAATTAATTTTACGTTTAAAAGAAAATAAGATTGTGTCTTATCGACCCTATCGACTGGCTCCGGTTGAGAGGGAAAAGGTAGATAAAATAATACATGAACTATTAGACAAAGGAATTATTCGTGAGAGTGACTCGCCTTTTGCAAGTCCTGTCATATTGGTAAGAAAAAAAGACGGAAGTGACAGAATGTGTGTTGATTTTAGATCGTTAAACAAAATTCTAGAAAAAGACAGATATCCGCTCCCTCTCATTGAAGACCAGATCGATAGGCTCGGTAAGGCTAAATATTTTATCTCATTAGACATGAAAAATGGATTCTACCAAATTCCTGTTTCACCCGACTCAATAAAGTATACTGGATTCGTGACACCTAACGGGCACTATGAATTTTTAAAAATGCCATTTGGCATATGTAATGGGCCCGCAGTTTTCCAAAGAGCCATTACAAAAGCCGTACAACATTTAAAGTTTGTTTTAGTATACATAGACGATATACTTATTCCTTTTTCAACGATAGATGAAGGACTAGATTATCTTGATAAAACTGTTCAAGCACTGTATTCGTCCGGATTTGTTATTAATCTAAAAAAAAGTAAATTTTTTGTTAATGCTATAGAGTATTTGGGTAGACACATATCACCGGAAGGTGTGAGGCCAAGTGAAACAAAGATAGCTGCATTAGTTAATTCTCCCACCCCATGTAATGTCAAACAAGTTCGACAATTCATGGGTCTCGCTAGCTATTTTCGAAAGTTCATCCCAAATTTTTCTTCTAGAACAGCATGTATCAGTAAATTAACAAAAAACGGGCAGAGATGGGAATGGGGTCTTGAACAAATCGAAGCTAGAAATTATGTTATAAAACAATTATCAAGCAAACCTTTATTATCTGTTTTTGATCATAAACTACCTACGGAACTCTATACAGATGCCAGCTCCTTGGGCTATGGTGCCATGTTAATACAGATAGTTGACGGTAATAAGAGGGTTGTTGCCTATTATAGCAAGAGAACTACTCCGGTAGAATCAAAATACTGTTCCTATGATTTAGAAACATTAGCGATATATAATGCTTTAAAGCATTTTAGAGTGTATCTTTTAGGTATTCGATTTAAAATTTTTACAGACTGTAATTCCATCAAATCCACCATGAGTAAAAAAGATCTGTCCCCACGAGTTGCCCGTTGGTGGGCATTTATGCAGGACTTTGACTTTGAAATTATCTATAAAAAGGGGAAATACATTGGGCACGTTGATTTTCTTAGCCGAAATCCTATCGATACATTAGTTTCTAACGATAATGAAAACAGACTCGATTCCTCCTCCCTCGTAAATCCTTCAACTTTGAGCAATATTAACTTTTCACACAAAAATCCTCTTAATGTGGTTAATTTAATTGATGATCCTCAATCATGGCTGGAGGTAGCTCAACAAAATGATCCCGAAACTCAAAACTTGATAAGTCAATTAGTAGCTGGAAATTTAGATGAAAACCGATATATTTTGCAAAATAATTTATTGTATTACAAAACTCAACCCGACAAGCCCAAGCTTTATGTACCTAAGGGATGTAGATTTGGTTTACTGCAGCTCTTTCATGATCAGAACTGTCATACAGGATTCGATAAAACGTTGTCCAAACTTCAGGAACACTTTTGGTTTCCTCGTATAGCAGCTTACGTTCGGAAATATCTCAAACATTGTCTAATCTGTATAGAGAGAAAGGGGCATTCAGGTCCGAAACAAGGTTTCCTACACCCTATTGAAAAGATTCCAGTACCTTTCCATACAATTCACTTAGATTGCACCGGTCCTTTTTCTCAAACGTCCGAGGGATATAAATATATATTTCTTGTAGTAGACGGTTTTACCAAATTCACTCTATTAAAACCCTTAAAAAGTCAAACAGCTCAAGAATTGGTACCCCTAATCCGGGACACTGTCACTTTATTTGGTACACCTAGAAAAATAATCACTGACAGAGGTACTAACTTTAATTCACGTCAAGTAATATCCCTATTAAGGGAAATGGAAATTGAGCATCACATGATTGCTACGGGCACACCAAGGGGAAACGGCCAGGTAGAACGTTATGTAGCTACCGTCATTGATATGCTTAACACCACTTGTAATGGTTCGTCAGATTGGCCAAGCGGTTTGTGGAAGGTTCAGCAGTCTATCAATACCACTATCCAAAAATCGACTGGTTTCTCTCCGATTCATTTACTCATCGGTTGTAATGCCAACATACCAAGCATCCAAGCCCATTTAGATGAAATTAATGTTTCTGAACCGAATATTGATTTAAGGGCAGATCGAGAATTAGCATATCAACGACTACTACATGAATCGGGTAAATTTAAAAGCAGATTTGATTCGGTAAGACGGGATACTAAATCTTTTGAAGTAGGCAATGTAGTTTATGTAAACCAGGAACATAGGCGTCATGATAAGCTGAGTCCCCGATTTAAGGGTCCATATGAAATAAGTTGTGTACTTCCACACGATAGATACGCTCTCAGAGGAAGAGGTAATTTCAGAAGAGGTAATTTCAGAAATATAATAGTTTCTAAAAATAAATTAAGACTATGGCCAGGTGTATGGACAGATGAACTTTCTAACAATGTGTCAATGAATTAATTAAAATAATATATCAAATAATGTTTAACTTTTTATGTAAGTTTTTGCTTAAATATATTGTATACACTTAATGTGAAAAGTGGCCCATTGTACATTATATTATAATTAGATAATAAATGTCTACTTAATGTGAGAAGTGAGACATACTTTGATTAAGCGAATGATATTAGAATCAATGTTCACTGTGAAGAAATAAGACTATGTATGGGTGCTCACAATGTCTGCTTAATGTTAAAAGTGAGACTGTGATGCCGAATAAAAGTTTTACTGTTATGTATGGGTGTTCACAATGTCTACTTAATGTTAGAAGTGAGACTGTGATGCCGAATAAAAGCTCAAATGTTAAATGAAGTAATTTACTTAGTTTTAAGAATTAACGTTTGTATGATTTATGTACTGGTATATCAATATAGGTACTTCAGGGAACGAAGTACATATCAGAATGGCCGTGTTGGATTAATTTTATTGTATTAATATGTATTTTCTGATTGTATTGTAAAACGAATTAAGCAAATATTGTTTATATTATATTCTATTCTATTTCTAAATATTATATTCTATTTTGTTACTTTACGTAAAGTAACAAAATAGAAATACCCACATAGTTTTTGTTTTGACTCGCAAATGGCGTCACGTGTTGTCTGTTTGAAACGGAGTGGGGGTTCGCCTTATAAAGGCGGTCCGACCCGTCACAGCGGGACTTTTGCTCGAGACACGAACGGCGACGGATTACTTGCCACTACTACTTACAACAAAAGCTAAGTAACTATCATTATTGTGTTATGGATGAATTATAGATTATAGATATATAGATATATATAGGAATAGAAAGATAAATTATAGATAAAGATCATTATAGATTATAGGTAAACATGATTAATAAATATGTTTATTAAATATTATATTATATATTATTATATTGCTTAAATTAAATAATAAGGAAGTGTGATTATGTCAGATTATTAAAATATGAATTTACGATTGATAAATATGAATTGTTTTCTTTATAGAGCCTATTTCTTACACACTTTATTTTAAGGTTTAAATAAGACTAAATACATAATTTTGGGATTAGATACTTAATCTATTGCTATAGAAAAAGGAATATATGGTATAATATAATAAGTTGTGGCTTTTCTTTTACATAGTCCTATATATAAATATTATTTTATTTCAATTGTCTAGACTAAATACATACACACATCTATACTTACATCTAAATCTAACAAGCGCCTCAGTATCTAAATTACAAAATTGCATTTTTTTTCTCACAAGTCAATAACTCAATACCTTCTTCATATTATTATAATTCCATAATATCTATAGTTCTTCTCATACTTTCTACACGTGGATACGGAGATTGCAGGTTCATAACGTCTATATGGTGCATCGTTTACGACCTTCCTCACTTTATAACCTCCATAAAAGATCGCTTACCAAGAATAAAATCGAACATTTACTGATATATTGTGGGGAAAATTACCTTTTATACGGGAGAATTTTAATTAATAATAGGTAAACTGAACAATAATTTAATTTTAAAGACAACTTACATTGGTCCAATAGTTACTTAAATGGTTAGAAATGTATTAAGACCAGTAACTTATCAGAAGTTCTTTGAGTGCATCCCAAAAGCAGTGCCAGTGTGGAGCACCATCACATGACAATACGTCACCTCCTCAGTTGCACGTCGTGCATGACCACCTGCAATATCCAAGATCTAAATGAGACCAATGATAGCAGTGAACCTGCGAAGTGTACAATAACAACTAAAACCTATTACGCCAATTTTGTCAGATGCTTCAAGATAATCATGGCTGTTTACAAAGTAATGAAAGAAACCTAAAAACAATTAGACTTTTTTAACTTTTATTTTCTATAAGATCGGAAAGTTAAGTAGATCACGACTTAACGACTCGTCTTTTTATCCGACTTCAAAAATAAATTGTACAAACGTAGGGTGGTTGTAAACAGTCTTAATTTAGTTGATATTTGATCAAAGCTTTTACTAAGGGTATTTAATAAAATACGAGTATAAAAAAATTTGGATTAAACAAAAATAAATTGCAAATTAAAGTAGAAAGGTAAGTAAAAAAAATATATAATTTATCATTAAAATATATTTATTATTTATTTTATTTTTATTTCTTCTTCAAGCAAAGAATTTTCACGCCGAAAATTCCTTTCACATAAAATCGTATGTTGCAAAACCGAAATAAAATTCAAATTCAGTCGACAATTTGAAACAATTCAATTTACATGAGTTGAAAAATCGTGTCTAGCTAAGTTTTGCTGCATCTCTTAAAGAGTTGTCAACCATAACTAAACGTGAAACATTCATGAATGTTCACTTGAAATTCGGAAATTTTAATCAATTACTTGTGTCGAATAGCTCGACGGAGTGTTTCGCAGCCGTATTAAAGTTCAACGGTGTGAATTCGGAAGTTTTACGTGCCGAAGTTAATTTGAAGTCGTGCGTTAAAATATACGTTTTATGCTCGTTTATTATTTGATAATTTATTAATGAATGTACTAAATATTCGGTTTTCAGGCCTATTAAAACAATATAATTATGTATATTTAGTTGTTATAATAATTAACCAGAACACAAAACTTAATAAAATAATAATAAAATTACATTTTTTAAATAGAAAGTAGATAGCTTATATTCCATTCAATATCTAATCTAAATATTTGAAAGCGAAGAGTTACTCACTCACTCACTCATCACAAAATATCTAATAATAATAACATAAAACCGCTTGACATATAAAGATGTAGTTTGGCAAACATAACATAACATAACATCACGCCTGTTATCCCCGAAGGGTTAGGCAGAGGTGTACCCATTAGTACACCCACATTTCGCCAGTTTGGCAGTGAGGTAGATTATAGTTAGTATTAGTAGACGCCCACTAAGAAAGGATTTTCCAAAATTTACCCCCAAAGGGATGAAACGGGGGTCCAAAGTTCGTAATAATAATAAAAAGAAAAAACAATCCAATATTATCGTATGGAGAAATCAACTTTGCCTCGGACGAAGTCGCGGACATAAGCTAGTAACATTATAAAATAATGTAATATAATGCTATAGTTATTTCAATGTCAGCGTGAAATAAAGTGCATTATTTTACAATAAATATTAAGTTAGTAATGTAGACTATTAAAAAAAGCCAGTAACAAAAAAAAATCACTAGATTGCGGTTATTTCAACAATATGACACAATAACTGCCGTTATTTTTTGAAGGCTATAATAAATGGAGTATATAATAGGTAGGTATATTTAAGATTAAAAGAAAAAAAAAGAGTGTTACTGCGTTTTGTGGTTAACCGAAGTTTATGATAAGTTAAATTCGCGGTTTCAAAATTCACAGTTGTGTAATATTTAGATCTCTGAAACACTTTCGTTTGTAATATCACTTTCATTTCTACGAAAAACGCTAACATTGATGAAAAAGAAAGAACTGCATTTCACCACGAAATCGATACAAAAGATCGTCAGTTTTTTTATCGATTTTGTTGTGAAACCCAGCTCTCAGATTTTTTTGCCGAAATAGAAAATCAGTGTCACTTTTTTTGACATGAATCGATGACTTTTAATAGCTAAGTACACTCAATAGTACCTACAATCAAAAGTAAGTAAGTACAATCAAAAGTATCTCTGAGCAATAATTAAAATATAAGTACATATTTAAATCTGAAAATACTAGTGTTAAAAAAATAAATGTTATGCAGCATGTTATGTTGTATATCGTTAACGAGAAAATACGTCAGTCATGTTTGTTTTAATCGATATTTTGCCTTTGAATCGAATTGACTACTTAACTGAAATCTCTTCAGTCGACTCTGATTCGAAATTATAAAACCTTATTTCCAAGCAATTTAGGCTCAGGCAGCTCAGGTATTCAAATCGAGGGGCACGGCAGTGCCCCCGCCAAGTCGAGCAAATAAAAGCGGCACGGCCGTACCATTATTTTCTCGAAGCAGTTCAGGCCATTTTCAACCCCTTATAACTTTGTTGTGGATTAAACTAGAAGCCTGTATTTCTAGTTACCAAGCAAGCATTGTATAAACACGGTATATTTCAAATTTCATTCAATTTGAACCAGTAGTTTAAGAATTATAACTAGTCAAAGTTCTTAATTTTGTCACTCACTGACTGACCGATCATCAAAAGTCTAAAGCACTTCTAGTAGACATAGAAGCTTCAAATTTGGAATGCAATTAGTGTTTAGTGTATAAACCAAGGAAAAACTAAAATATTTTGCAATTTCAGTCCAGTTTTCTAGATACACCAATTCTTAAACAGATAATCAAAAATCTAAAGCACTTCTAGTAGACATAGAAGCTTCAAATTTTGAATGCAATTAGTGTTTAGTGTATAAATCAAGGAAAAACTAAAATATTTTGCAATTTCAGTCCAGTTTTCTAGATACACCAACTGCATAAATAACTTTGTAATCCCATATGACATCATATCATCTTAAAGGATTACAAAGTTATTTATGCAGTTGGTGTGATCATTAAAAGTCTAAGGCACTTCTAGTAGACATAGAAGCTTCAAATTTTGAATGCAATTAGTGTTTAGTGTATAAATCAAAGAAAAACTAAAATATTTTGCAATTTCAGTCCAGTTTTCGAGATACACCAACTGCATAAATAATTTTGTAATCCCATATGACATGATATAATCATATGGAATTACAAAGTTATTTATGCAGTTCAGTTTTTTTTCTACAAAAAGAAATGAGATGCCACCAAAAACAAAACTTGTAAAAATTCCAAGTCTCGCAACTCAGTTCTTCTACCGTAAAAAGTTGTGAGATCCATGTAATACCAAGTCAGTCGATTTATTCAGTCCCTACTTAAGGGACCTTCTGTCTTAAGTTATTACGTAATTAGCATTTATGTTTAAATGAAATAAATTGACTTGGCCATCGCATGAAAACACAATGCCATCAAAAACAAAACTTGTAAAAAACCAAGTCTCGCGACTCAGTCAGCACGATTTTGCTATCGCACTAAACAATCTTATTTACTACAATATGTATTGCTTGTGAGTTACATTGTGTTTTCATGCGTTGGCAAAGTCAATTTATTTCATTTAAACATAAATGCTAATTACGTAATAACTTAAGACAGAAGGTCCCTTAAGTAGGGACTGAATAAATCGACTGACTTGGTATTACATGGATCTCACAACTTTTTACGGTAGAAGAACTGAGTTGCGAGACTTGGAATTTTTACAAGTTTTGTTTTTGGTGGCATTCATATCTTCACCAAACAAAAGGTCTTTCACATTAAATCCTGATTTACTCGCAAATCATAAATTATTTTTTAACGTGCGACCCTAAACGACATTTCATTTTTAATTACCAGTGTAATTATACCTTAAGGGTAATTTAAAGGGCTGTTGAGTGATACTTAATGACGACTGGGAGTTCGTATAACACTTTCTATTATCGTTCAAAACGGTAAGCTGCCGTGTAATCTTGCTACTTACCTAATTATTGTACCTACCTAATTGTAATTGTAGACAACTTAATTTTACTAATAATTTCTAATTAAAATTTTAATGGCTTTAACGCAAAGTATACCTACCCATACTTTGCGATATAGCCATTATAATTTTAATTACCTAAGTAAGTACCTATTACTTAGGGTTTTAGTAAAACCAACATTGCGAAAGATTTTCTTTCACAATGCAATTTTATTTATTATTGAAGACTTCTAAACGAGTTTGAAACACGTAGGTAATTAAGCCTATCTGTTTAGTACGTGTTTTTCCCATCTTTACGATATTTTTCTGGACTATGCATGGAACCCTTCAGGTTACGGAGATATAGAATATTGAAGTCAAAGTACTTACCAACTATTTTTTTAAGAAAAATAAGTTTTTAAGTTTACTATAGTTAGAATACCCTCACGGACCTACTACTGTTAGATGCACCTGTAAGCACCACATTTTCGTGGGTTACGTTTCCTAGCAATTTTACACAATGTTACTTAGTTTGATGGTTCAGAATGCGTAGTTAACGGGTGTGTGTGTCTCCGTATTAATTATGTGGCAAATGGAAGTGTACGTTGTGTACACATGTAGGTACGCAATAAAAACACACTATGACTTCCTTGTGTTCTTTTATAAAATCTAGTTGAAAATTCCAAGGCCGCCATAAAATTCTTGATTAACATTTCAAATAACCTACTTGAACTTGTAATCATGAATTTTATATGTAGTATAGTAGCGGTCATAAGTGGAGTAGCAATCTACAAAGCAAATCGATTGACAATTTGGTTAAACTTACGACCTTTCGAGTTTCGACGTCGTGTGCAAATTTTGAGGTGTGCGTAGGTACTGTGTTATTACGTTCAAAAGTGCCTTATAATGGCCTAATTAAATAAATGATTTGACTTTGACTTTAACTTTGAATACATCACTTATACACACAGATGTAGGTATGGCCTGTACCCCGTGTTCACAGCAATTCAAACCTTAGCATGCTACTGCACTTATGACCGCTACTTTGTAATTGTAATCCATCAATATTATTAATTGACTATAATTGTACGAACATAAGACAGTCGTAACTTTTGTAAACACGGAAGTAATGGTTACTTAACTCATTCATTGTTTTAAACAGAAGGTTAGCAGAATTTCTTAATGATTGTTCTAATACCTGCCTACCGATAGATTTTTAGGGTTAACTATTATCAATTACGTTTTACCGTGTAATTAAGTGTCCTTGATTACTCCGGTAATGACAGTTTCATTCATCATTTCATCATTCATTTTGCAATTACCGTTTCCAAGACTAGACATTAAAATTTGACTCACAACATCAGGATATGCATTAACACCGCTACAAAAAAAACATACCCATTGTGAAAATACAATAAAATATTGAAGCAATCAGTCCAATGTAGGCCTTAACGTGACGTCATAAAATCGAATTTATAATGAGACACATTCATGAATGACGCAGCCAGCTGTAGATCAAAGAATGACTCATGCTGTCCCGTTTACTCGTGCAACTTAACTGCTTGGTCGATTTAATTTTGACCTTTATGTCGTTGACTCAGAGTTGAGTATTGATTAGCTGATTGTAAAAATGAATGTGTACAATTTTATTGACAATGCGTGCGCTAGCGCATTGTGAGCTACCGTCGTTATGTCAGTGTGACATATGGTGCCGAGGACGACGCACGTCTGTGCTGATAATTGAAATAAATTGGCGCGAACATATTTTTAACGAACAAAAATTCTTCGTGACTGTTACAGTGAAAGTTATTTTGATAACCAAGTTTTGTGATGACAGAAACGTTCAAATACGTTATAAGGATTATATTTGTGACAATATTCTATTATACTTTGATATGCGTGTACAAAGAAATCAAGCGATTCTGGCCCGGAATTGATTCGACAAACGCAAATTGACATTGGATTACTACTTCACTTCTGTTTGCAGATAATTGGTGAGTACTACCCACATTTTATGAAAGAATTTAATAGGGCCATTTTATTTAAACATAAAAAAATATCCGCTCGAAGGGAATAGATATTTCAACAATTTGTTTAGTGAGATAGAAAAATAATTTCATATTTACTAAAGCAAATAGGTAAGTACCTGTTCTATGAACATATTTTTTATGATTTATGTCAAACATAAAATAGTTAGATTAAGATCGAAAAACAATATTTTTTTTTATGATTAATTAGAACACCGTGGCTTCAACTTTGGTTACCTACTGCTCCACTCCCTTGGGTCGTAGTGTTATGTTATATAGCCTACTAGCTTTTGCCCGCGACTTCGTCCGCGTAAATGTCGGACCCCCGTTCATCCCTTTAGAGGGTAAATTTAAAAAAATCCTTTCTTAGCGGATGCCTACGTCATAACATCTACCTGCATGCCAAATTTCAGCCCGATCCGTCCAGCAGTTTGGGCTGTGCGTTGATAGATCACTGTCAGTCAGTCAGTCACCTTTGAGTTATACATATTTAGATAGATAAAGTAATCATTGATAATCGCACTGTATGTATAAGGCAAAAGAGATTCCTGAAAATAGATTTCAAACAAACAAACTATTAGTTTGAGTATGTAGATTGTTAGAAAAAAAGAACAATTCCATTGTCATTTGTTTCATTTATCTAATAATATTGTTGCTCTAACAAGCATTCTATGTGTAGAATGTTCGAATCATCTAGTGTTTGTGTCAACACTACATTCAATTGTAGACACTAAACTTATAAACATCTAGCTTTTGCCCGCGAATTTGTCCACATAAATGCCGGTTATCACGGACACAGACGAAGTCGCGAATTAAAAAGTAGCTTTGTCCTTCCTTGGAGTTGAAACTTACCCCGTACCAAAATTTAATCAAAATCCGTTCAGTGGTTTAGTCGTGCAAGCGCAACAGACATACAAACAATTACTTGCGCATTTATAATATTAGAGAAAAAGCCTCGAGATTCATAGGACTCAGTCGTTAAGGAGAAATGCGGGTGGTCTTTTCTTCGAGCAAAGTGTTATCGGGTTTTTCCATCAGGAATTCCTCAGTAGCAGCCTCGGAGTCTGGATTTGTGCCTGGTTGAAGGCAATAGGCTCGCCCCCTATTACATGGAACTTAAACATAACTAGCGAAATGTGGGTGTACTAATAGGTACACATCTGCCTAACCCTTCAAGGATTACAGGCGTTTGATGTTATTTAAAAAAAAACGTTACTAAGACAAATCATCAAACACTAATACATTTCCAACCCAATAAACTGACTTAAACATCTACAAACATCACAATAATAAGAACATGTCTAAAAATATCACGTTAGTATATCCTTTGGAAGATAAAACAAACATGTTCCATCGGATGTCCGTCGTCACAGTAAACGATGTGTAGACGGTGTCCATGTTATGACAGTCATTTATTCCTAATTTGGATACTTCCTATCTCTAGTCTCTGGCATTTAAGACTACAGGAATATTGGTTTAGTACTGTGTATTTATTACATACGTCATTCGCCTTTATCTATATTGACAGAAATACTAGGTATAATAAAATACATAGATAACAGCTGATTTTTAAATCACCGGTCATTTTTCATTTTTTTTTCATGAATACGAAATACTTTTACTATTGGACTAACTCTGAAATATAAGAATAAGAATAATTTTACTAGTTTATTTTACAGGAACAAAATTAGGTATATTTTAGTAATTAGTTTATTCTTAGTAATTAGTTTATTATTTTTTAATAATTTATAACTAGCCCTGTCCCACTGCTGGGCCTCCCTCCTTTTTATTCATCTATCGCGACTTTACACTACGTCTTATCAATTATCTCATCAAATAAAAAAAACAAATAAAAATCATCAATTGATCAAGTCAATTGTCTTATTATTTATTTTTTTTAAGTCAAAACTATGTTTGCTTTTATCTTGTTATATTTTAGTTTCGACTAACTAAAAATACAGTTTTGACACATTGGCATTTATTTTATTGAGCCTGATATCGTATTCGTCACAAGTTTGCTTACGTACTTCCAGTTCTCATTAATAAACATGTTATTGTATTTATAATTTATTGAAAGTTATTAGTCATTAATTTAAATCCAGTATGTTATACCTCCTTGGTTAATTTTAAGTTTACCAGTCTTGCCACACAGTTTTGATTGGTCGAGACGAATAAAACAAATGTCGCGCGTAAATAAAATAAAACCAGGGATTTCCAAACTTTTTATACTGCGACTCCCTTTACATAATTATTGTATTATTATAATATTTTAAAAGGAGTATGTAAGGATCGTAGCAGGTGGCGTTCTGTGGTTTCTGCCAACCCCCATGGGAAAAAGGCGTGAGTTTATGTATGTGTATGTATGTATAATATTTTTATGTTATGATGTTGATGTTGACTTTTGTGTTTAAGATCAAAAATCTTATTAACTTATAGCTTTTCTGTTTATTAAAAAATATAACAGTAAAATTATTGTAGTTCAATCAATGCGGCTGAGGATAGCTCAGGATAGCTCTACGACATCCTAGGACTTCACGACACACAGCTTGGGAACCCCTGCTATAAACAGTTAGTGATGTGTATTTATATCAAAGACTAAATAACAGGAAATTGTGAGAGTAATATTTAGTCATAAATAAGCAAGTATAAATTTGAGGGTTTAGTGTAAAAAAACATTCATAACTTCTCAGAACGTAGGACGTCCCGTTTTCAAAGGTTTCCATAAAACGAAACTTACGTTCATAAATTCATCCCTTCAAACAAAAAATCTCTTTAAAGTCCACGGTGGGTGTGCGGAACTCATAAAAAATATGGAAGTGTCCAATTATTCACATCATTTCATTTTGAAAGCTATAAAATCCCTGTGATTAAATGTTTGGAAATTGTTGTTGTGAATCCGAGCCAACAGACTCTCATCTCATGCCTATATATCTTTCAGACTAGTTGGAGAACTCAAATATAAATGATGACACAAACTTTAACAGTTGGAATTACGATCAACATTATAAATATTAATGTTAACTATGTGTTTATTAACGACTGAACTTGACCAAATTAGAAGTAAACATGTAGACCAAATCTATTTATTTTGCACATTGCCGGTGGACCAGCAGGTACTGATTTGAGGATGATGATATCATTATTGTATTATTTTTACAACAAGTAAAATTAATACCTACCACCATTGATAAATAAGGCTTCATTCAAACGCAATAAATATTATGTTGGAAACGTATAATTTCCAATTTTAAATTCGAACAGATTTCAGTTTACATTTGCTCCGCGTTCTGTTGCTGGCCTTTCGGTACCTACGTCGAAATCGATCGTTAGTTACAAACCAAGACAAATACATAGTTTCAAAACATAACATAATACATTGCTGACGTCACAATACAGTACTTTCATAATAACATTATTATATACGACATTGTTCGGGCTGGAGGTGTTTGAACAAATTAAACGATTGTATAAATTGTCGGCTATTTATTTACTTGGCATGTAGGTCAGACCACACGTTTTAAAATATAAGGTATACTAAATTAAGTGTTGTCTCTGTTCTTGTTTATGTACTGAACGGTCTGAAATACGGGTACTTAGGTGTCTTCTAAAAATAATTAAGGTACCTATGTCAATAAATAACTTAGCCAAAATATTACGTAACAAATAATTTGATAATTTATTTTACGGATTTTGTTTGTTATTCTTAAAAATAGTTATAGTATAGTATAAAATAGTTATAGTTATAAATATCATGATGGCCCAGTGGTTAAGGCGCCTGCCTCTCATGCACGAGGTTGTGGGTTCTAATTCGGGCAAGTACCAATGTGACTTTTTCAATTCATAGGTATGTACTTTCTAAAGTTTATCTTGGACATCACTGGCATCGGTGAAGGAAAACATCGTGAGGAAAGAAAGAAAGAAGTTATAAATAAAAATACAGGGATAAAAAATATGCGGCCCTCCAGCTGAAGGGGCTCCGAACCTGTGTTTGTGAGGTTGTAGGGGGTAATCTCTAGATTTACTGAACCAATCTTTAAAATTCCTTCGCAAATTGGAAGTTACGTTATCACTGAGTGCTATAGGCTATATTTTATTATCAAAAAATTAGGGATACGTAAGAAAAATACCGCAAACGAAGTCGCGGGAAGAGTGCTAGTAAATTATAAACAGATGCACAATATTTATATTGATGCTCGTATTTTTTTACATTAATTGATATAAAAATGTAAATATACCGCAGTTAAAATTGTCGTGGTTACTTTACTACGGAATATGTCGTTGGTACCTACTACAAGAGGAGCTGAGTATCTTGAAAATGGCTAAACTATTTTTTATAGAACGTAGCTAATTTAATTCGTAATCGGTAGGTAAGTATTAGTAGATAGTTTCTAGAAGGCTGGTATAATCTATTTAATAAGTAAGCCTACTTGGTAATAATAACATAATCCTCTTTAGATTATCCGAAAAAAAAAAAGAGAATGTACAAGACTTCTTTCTGTATGTCTGTGGAACAAGATGTCAAAAATAAATCAATTTTTTTATCCTTTTTGAATATGACGTGCATTTTGCGCGGAAATTATGTTTATGTAATATTTACAATAATTTTACAATGGACAAATTGTTCCAACTTATCGAACCAATATGCCGACCCCATGGAGGGCAGATCACCGCTTCCCGAAGACTTACCTGATGACTTGTACAAGAACCTGATAATGGAGAGACCAGACTTGGAGCCCATTCTAGGTCCCCTAAGAAAGGAAAATGGTCGGCGAACTGCGATGCCCTACTTAAGGAAAACAAATCAGCAAGAAGACGACACAGAGTACTATGGCCCTCTTCTGGAAGAAGTGGACATGGAAGTCAAATACAGAAACAATGTTAGTAGAGTGGCACGGTACACGTACGAACCGGTAGATCTAATAGAGCTGGTCGAGGAAGAGGTACCCAGAAGTGGAGCAGAAGTGGGGGGTCATCAAAAGCTAATACTAGCAAAGCTTACGATATTCCTTTATTACTTTTGTCCCATCAATTATATATCATTATTATGAATAATTCCAGTTTTTTGGTCGTTTTGTTTCCTATTTTAAGTGCTTTTTCACACCCGGTGACGACTGTCTACGCAGCATGCGGCCTGAGCGTGTGGTTAGGCGCAGACAGTGAGACTATTTGCTAGCCACTTGCTGGTTTCGTTTTTACAAATATTTATGAAGTATGAAAAATCAAAAGACTCATAAATCTTAAACGTCATTCTAATGAGATTCCGATTTCTTGCTAACGTTCCGGATACACGTAGTCAGTTTACATCGCTCCATTAATAAACTTTACTGATATTAATTACTAACTGTAGAAACATGGTATCCATCATAGTTTTGATAAAGCCCTTTGAACTATTGGGACCAGAATTTGGGCCGCAAACAAATTAGCCGACAAGGTTTGAGAATTGGGTTTAGAAGTCCAAAATACATATAGATTTTCAATATGTATCGCACATTCTTTATTCTTTGTGCGACGTAACATAATTTTAAGCCGGTAAACATCTAAAGAAAAAGTGGCGTCTACTGCGCAGGCTTTGAAGGAAGACGCGCTCTTTGTCCCATAATATTTTATGCTTTTTTTGGTTTTGCCAGTAACTTCGTCCGCATAAATGTCGATTATTGCGGACTCAGACGAAGTCGCGGAATAAAAATTTGCCTATGTCCTTCTTTGGGGTTCTAACTTACCCCGTACCAAATTTCACCAAAATCGGTTTAGTGGTTTAGTCTTGGAAACGTGACAGAAAGACAGAGTTTTGACTGCCTCGTTGGTCTAGTGGTTAGTGACCCTGACTGCAAAGCCGGAGGTAGTGGGTTCGATTCCCACCCAGGACAAACTTTGTGTGATGAGCATAATTGTTGGTTCTGTGTCTGGGTGTATGTATTTATAAATTATATAAGTATGTATATCAGTTGTCTGGTTACCATAACACAAGCTCTGCTTAGCTTGGGATCAGATGACCGAGTGTGAGTTGTCAAAAAAAAAAAAAGTTACTTTCGCATTTATAATATTAGTAAAGCCTCATTTAGACAATGCAAGAAATATCGTGCGATTTGACGTACATTGCGGGACTGCGCGGCTGTCATGTCAAAAGTGACTGATCATTGACGGAAATGTACCACAACTTGCACGATATTTCTCGCACCGTCTAAATCAGCCTTAAGGATATAATATCGTATTACCATTTATCTCGCACATTCAAGGTATTTATAGGAAATTAATAAAGTAACAAATTAACAAAACATAAATAATTTAGCTTCTCTCTTTATTTCACAAGAGACCTCAGCGTAATACAGTATTTAGGGAGCCACTCAACTTAAACTTATTGAAGCTCGTACAATTATTACAGAGGTGAGACTGTGTGTGTGTGTTCCCTCGAGTCTAAACAATTTCCATAAGTACCATGTGAAAAGTAACTTTTTGAGACGTACATGCTTCGGAAACATATTTCCATCACGGAAGTTGTTCTATTTACATTTTCTTTTAACATAAAGGGTTTCTTCAGAAATAAGAGTTACAGCCATACTTGCAAACACAAAGAATCATTTGTTGTACACGTGTTGAGTCTTATGACCTTTTTTAACCCCCCAATGCAAAAAGAGGGGTGTTATAAGTTTGATCGCTGTGTGCGTCTGGCTGTGGCACCGTAGCTCTTAAACGGGTGAACCGATTTGGGTGCGGGTTTGTTTAATTATTGTCAGAATAATTACAGTTTTCAATAAATTATGTCATTATGTATTATTGTGTGTATTGTGTAATCAAATATCGTGTTGAAACAGATATAAGCTGACCTCGAGTGCGCTAACGTTTTTAGGTACAAAAACCGACTTTTTCTCACCGACTTACGTTTACAAATTCGAAACTTGACTATTCGCAAGCATATGATATCAATAAAGCCCTTATACCAAATAAATATTATGTGAAAACTATAAATCCCTTGGGTTACTAAGTAACCTAATTATAAAACAAATAAGTATATTTTCGGCGAACACTTACTTAAAAATTATTACAATCAAGTAAATTGGATGGTAACACATCGAATAGTTCTTAGAATAGCATTCATTAGTCAGGCGAGCGTTCAATACCATTGAAGCTATTTGCTAATTTCACTAGTTCTTTTCAGAATTGCGACAATTGTAAAGGTGTTTCCACACTATATTTTAGTGTCGATCGTTTTGTAGAATAACTTACTAATGTTGTCCAATTAGCACAATTGCAATGAGAGCCATTCCTTGGCCTATTTTAGTTTTTAAATAGGTATACCTACAAGCTTTTTTAATTTTACCATAAACCTAAAAAGGGGTCTTCGTCACCACTGTTGTCAACTTAAATCAAACCTGAAATCGAAAAAAAACCAGCTGTTCCATAAATTTTGTCAAGTTATGTGAATATAAATGTATGGATTAACTGATTTTTTAAACCACTGTTTAGGTTTCTCGTAATAAAAAAATAAGATTGTATAATTTTCAAGGGTTTTTTTTTGCTTCCTATCTAAGTATTTCATGTTACCTAGGTTTACAAGAGATAGATCAATCACACGAATGTGAGCTACAATTTTATCAGCAGTGGCCATATTTATTATTAAATCCTATAATAATAAATATGGCCTATAATAAAATTAAAAATTCACCGCTGCGTATCGCTGTTAAATGTGAAAGGCCATAACATCTGAATATTGCACGTGGCGCATGCAAAGTGATCAAACGAGCCCCACTCAGCTCTAATGAAAGTGTTAAATAATCCCTAGTGCACACTGACCATGGTTATAGCTTAGCTACAATGCAGAAACTCTTGCTCCACGAAAATTGCAGCTGTTGGTAATTTCAGTGTATAGTATCTGCATATGTTTACTATTATTTTGTTCAAGCACTTAAAATTTTAATCATGCTCCGTAGCATTGCGCTAAACTATTTCCAACTAGCTGTTGCCTGCGGTTTCACTTGTATTTTAGGAAACCTAATACATCTATCTCATACATACATTAGATACATAGGTAATCTCACGCCTTTTTCCCATGGAGGTAGGCAGAAACTACAGAACGCCACCTGCTTCGATCCTTACATACTTATTTTGCCTTGTCCACGTTCATAGGTCTGGTACAAGCACGCCGGTTACGAGTACTGCGCACCTAACCTTTCTGAAGAACCTCATCAATAAGGTCAGTGTAGGTCTTCTTAAGGCGTCCCCTCCCTGCGTTGTCGTCCAATAAAAAGTGTCCTTATGTTGATATATTCTACGGTATGTTTGCCTAACTCACTGCAAGCGCGTCCAGGATTCTGTGGTTAAAAGACAAACATCGAAACTGACAAACAACCAACTTTAATATTTTTGTGGCTACCTCATTAGGTTGAATTTTTTCACCAATAAAAGACTATTCAGTATAGTCATAGTATAAAGTTCGTTGACCCCGTTGTGATCATGAAAGCAAGTAGGTAAGTATTCAATGTGGCAGCTGCAGATCTTCTCACGCTGAAGCCGATTGAGGGCAGAAGGATATATCAAGATATTATTTGAAGTCTCTTTTTAACTTATACTTTATATCTTCGCAAAAAAATACATATTTACGAGAATTAGGTCACTTGTTACCTTTAAAATCATTCAAATAATTATGAATCATTCCCATTTAAGAGAAATGTGGGTAGTCTTTTCTCTATAGAAACGCCAAAGTCATGATTTTTTAGAGTAAAGTACTTATATATCAACTAATTTGTATGTAAGTAGTACCTATGTTTTCCTTTTTAATGATAGGTATATTATTTTTATAAGCACTAGAACCCACAGAAAATGCTCAAAATTGCCTATTTATATCGCTGGCAATAAAGGCCTTGACTTAGTGTACAAAATTGAAATCTAATAATGAAAAAGAAAAACATAAGTAGGAACACTCACAATGTTCTTTTTAATCGGTTTTTGAAACACGAGTATCTTATAAATTGGTTCAATATTTATGTAGGAAATAGGCGAGAGCTATGCCCCAAGTTATGGCTCTTTACTTAGGCTATTCAGTCGGATCTACAGTCATCCTTTTCGCACGCCGTGCACTCGTAGAAGTATGTCGTGTTTATGGTACTTAGGGTTTCGTACCCGAAGGTTGCTAACGGAATCCTAATACTAAGCCTTCACTGTCCGTCCGTCCATCTGTCAGCGGACTGTATCTCATTAACCGTTATAGCTAGAGTGTTGACATTTTCACAGAAAGTGCATTTCTGTTGCTGCTATACCAACATCATCATCTGCCTAGCCTTTTCCCTACTATGTTGGGGTCGGCTTCCAGTCTAACCGGATGCAGCTGAATACCAGTATTTCACATGAAGCGACTGCCTATCTGACCTCCACAACCCAGTAACTGGGTAATACGATACCCATTGGTAAGGCTGGTTGTCAGACTTTCGGGCCGTAACGACTGTCAAAGATCCACGTATGACAGCCGGGACCTGCTTTTAATATTTCTGTGGCCGGGACCAACGGCTTAACGTGCTTTCCGAGGCACGGAATGATGTCAGTAATGTCTAAGATAAACTTTAGAAAGTACATATGAATTGAAAAAGTCACATTGGTACTTCCCCGGATTACCAATGTATACATATATACCAACTATACCAACAAATAATAAAAATAAATAAAAGCTGAAAATTGAAAGGGGGTCCCCATACAACAGACCTACTTATTTATTTTGCGTTTTTAGCTCGATATTATAATGGAAATACTATTATATCTTCTACGATGGCACGGAACGGTTCACGGTTTTATTTCGTTATGGTGGCCTTTATCAACATTATTCTAAAATACCAAACAGACATTAAAAAAAAAATAAACTGCGCGTAAATCAATGTTATCGATGCCCAAATATTCCTACTATATACGGGCAAAGCCGAAACTGCTTCCGCGATATAAATTATAAACAGATGCACATTATTTATTTTATGCTCGTATTTTTACGTTAACTGATACGAAAATGTAAGAAAAATATAACGCCAGGAAAGAATAAATTTCGACTGAGTTATGAATTATGGGAAGGGAAGTGGGAATGACACATAGGTCATGACGAATGTGGGGTGTCAAATTTTTGGTCCTAAGCTCCGAAAAGGTATGGAGGTCTCGAACTTAGGTTTAAAGTAACTTGTTTTATATTTTAACTACTTTTTCCCGCGACACTTTTGTCCGCGTCATTTTTCTTACGGATCCCAAATTTTTTATAATGATATCAAGCCAGGCGTCAAAAATATTGGATTTAACCAGTACACCTACCATTTTAATATTTTTTTCATAATATCAGTAGTTGAATTTTCAACTGTTAGCACTGAAGCGAGCGTTGAAAATGCATTAGTGAGCAAGACAAATTAATATTAAAAATAATACTGTTTTAAGATATGGGGGTAGCCTAGGAAAGACACCTTCAAAGGCAATAAAGCTATGCTTGGAATTAAATACTTGTTGTGAAAATAATATCAAAATTACAAAAAGAAGTTTTCCATAACTTGAATAATATGAGTATTTACACTTTCCCTTCTTTTCTCTAATATAATTTAAATAGAGCCCCCATAATTAATTACCTCGCCATAATTAATGGTGCGATAGCGATCAGCTGCTACATCAAGCGTTCATGATAACGGATACTTAATTACTCTGCCTACTTCAGAATGGATTACAAACTAAATGATATTCAGATTAGGTAATATAATAGGGTATAATAGTAGGTATTGAAAAAATTACCCAATACTTAATCATTTATTGTATTGAACGACAATGTACAGTCAACAAAAGCGATAGGTATGCAGGGTCGTCAGGTATAGTTGAAGTTTTCTTAGAAACCGATGGATGTTTTCAAGTGTTTTTTTAATTAGCAACAACGGAACAAATATTTGTATGGCCTACAGATAGTTGTTCCGGGTCTGGTTGTTTGTGTATGTGAGTTTATATGTTTGTAAATGCACCTACCATACAGGAGAAATTCCTAGTGTGGGGCACCGTTTTTTAAAAAAAGAAAGAATGAAGAAGAAAATTTAAAAGTAGATAATAAACAGTTCATTAATTAAGTTAAGTTTCAGTTGAAGACATAGTAAAAAATAAGGAAGTAAATTAATTTCTTAATTACACAATCGTGGACCACAATCGGACACAAAAAAAAACCTTTTCCAATCAGTGGAAGTTCCAGAGATTAATTATTAACTGGCAGTTCCTTTCTTTTTCATAAATTGTGCATACTTTGTAATTTAATAAGTTTTGTGTTTAGGCTATTTAAAACCGATAGAATCGTCTTATTTAAATAAATGATTTGACTTTAAAATATGTTACATTTAGGATCTAAAATAAAAGTCGAATTGTTAAAAAATAAATAATTTTATGTAAATTTAAACTATGTATTACTTTTAATGAATATAGGTACTTGAATTTGGTAGGACAGTAGTCTTATCCGTGTAGTAATGAGTTATTATTTCCGAGCAATTTGTCCATTGATCAATAAATTAGGTACAAGAAGCGTCTTAGGCCACCCATATTCAACTAAATATAGACACCTGCCGCGTAGAAATTCTATTTAAGGCGAAGTTATCAGTTGCATAAATAATTATTCAATTAGTCTAGCCTTCAGTCGTATGCAACAAAGCACATAGCTCACTCAAGGTTAAGACCTTATAACAAGATAAATTGTGTGACTAATTACGACTAATGACATCTTATTTACTTAACTGTAGAGTATACTTTTGTGATAAATGTTGAATTTGACACCAAGGGTTATCTTGTGTACTGTTTATTGTTAGCACTCACACTTCGTTTTTAAGGACCATGTGGCCTAGAACTCGTAAAATTTTATCAGTTGCGCACTTAATTATAAAAATTAAAAATAAAATAAGTACTTATTAAAAAAATGTGTTTACATGGTGATAGATTAACATTATTTATATTAAGAACTCCTTCCGTACCTAATATTTATTATTATCTTAATGTAAAAAAAAAGATATAAGAGTGCTTCTAAAAATTCTTGTAAATATTATCGCCATTTTATTTCTATACAAATCAAAGTGTTTGTTTCAAATTAATTATATTAATAACTAATTTAACTACCAAAAGTACAATCTTTAGACATACATACATACCTGCGTAGTTTAGTTTCAGAGTTTAGTTTTTTTTACACGCTTTTAGTTACGTTTTTGATAACTACTCCGCCCTCGTGGGTCGTGCCGTAATGTTCTATAGCATATACTTTTCCATACAAATCTGGCTATAGTATAAAAAATCATTATTTTCAAATCGAACTTGCTATTTCAGACATTTGCGCGTTTAAACATACATAAACTCACGCCTTTTTCCCATGGGGGTAGGCAGAAACCACAGAACGCCACCTGCTAAAAACATACAAACATACAAAATCTCTATAGCTTTATTTTATTAAGTATAGATATCTAGTTATGAATTATAAATTTATAATTGTTGAAGCATACAACTTGCACTTAAATCTATCGTCCATAAATAAATTATGACGTTAAATTGAATCTCGACGGAATTATTCAACATTGGAGGCAGAGTGTTGATTCATTAAATTGTTTAAGTATTCATAACAGTTAATTATATTCCGATAAGTCTAAACCGGTTTAAGTTTGAGTCACTTGTGAGTTGCTCTGCTCCGAAACGTAATATAATAGCTATAGTTGGCAGCACGGTTCCGCAGTTTTAAATTGCCTATGCACTTTGGGTCTAAGACTGTTCTATTAAGGTTAAATGGTTGTGTTTTTGAAGAAAATGTTTTTACAAATTTTGGATTAAAAGAAAAATACGTTATGTTGTTTACAGTACTGTAGTACAGTGGACTAGCTATTGCCCGCGACTCTATGCGCATCAAAATCAAGTAGGTATACCTATACCACAAAACATAGTCTTTAATACTGGCGAAGAATGTAGCTTTTTATTGGTAAAATAATTGTTAAATTATAGAGATAGATATTGGTAACTAGCTTTTGACCGCGGCTACGTCCGCGTGGAAGACAAGTGTACAATAAAACATAGCCTCTTAGCACTCAGCAATAAAGTAGCTTTTTATCATATAATCTTTTTCTGTAATCTGACCAGTACTTCCACTGCTAAACAAACAAACAAACCAACTTTATACTATACTTTATGGTTCAATACCAGTTGCAAGCGCGGATCATGCGTTAAGCGACTACCGAGCGAGTTCCCGACTCTTGGTAGCAGGAGGAAAAAATGATCATTCCTTATTACTTCATCAATAGAGTTAAATTTTCCGTGACACGGTGAACGGTTTGGTGTTGATATAATTATATTGGCGAATGGAAGCACCGATATCGTAAACATTGCCATCGTCTGATATCAAAACAGTCATCCGTTTATTTCACCTTTAAACGCGTAAGGAAGTAGGTACCTATTACACTAACGTGGTCCTTCTTTGATCACTTCGTGTGCGTTCCATAGGTACATACGATTAGGTATGCACAAAGACGCCATTTTCCATTAATGTGAGTCAGAGGTAAGGAATTGTTTGCAATAAAGGTGTTTTTTGCATAACTGTAGAAGGAAGTAAGAATTGTCGTGGTTACTTTGCTACCGAATAGTTCCAAGTATTTAACTAACCGTGTCGTTGGTAGTACAAGTGAAGTTAAGTAGTAGATTAGGTTTAATCGTGATGGATCCACCCTTATTTAATAAGTGAGCCTGCTTGGTAATAATAATATACGAATACAATCCTCTTTATATTTTCCAAAAAATAAGAAGAAAAAGTACGAGTCATTTAACTGTCTGCGGAACAAGATGTCAATTTTATAACTCAACTTTTTGATCCTTTTTGAATATGACGTGCATTTTGCGCAGATTTTATGGTTTTGTATTATTTTTAATAATTTTACAATGGACAAATTGTTCCTATTTTTGGAACCAAGATGAAACCTCGGATGACAGAATACTGCCACCCGAAGACTTACCTGATGACCTGTATAAGCACCTGATAAATGAGAGACCAGACCTGAAGCCGATTCTAGACCCTCTAAGAAAGAAAAAAGTTCGGCGCAATATGCAGATGCCCTACCTAAGGACAACAAGCCGGCAACAAGACAAGACAGAAACCGTTAATATTCCGTCTGTTTATCACAGGTTTGCGTACTATGGTCACCCCGGGGTAACAGCAAACAACGAAGCCAAGTATAGTAACAATATTAGTAGAACTGCACCGTTTTCATATGAACCGCTAGAGCTGGTCGAGGACAATACTATATTATTATCTAGTACAACTGAATCAGAACGCTCATCCCGTATGCTGCCGTTCATAATAAATACCACATCTCTCAACGATAGCCGAAGTTGGTTTTTTGATAGTTTCTTTGACTGGGTTAAATCTCCGTGGGACACATCTCCGATAGTAGGGCGTTGCTACACTTGTGGCTACACTACACAGGACATACCTGATCAAACATGTTACGATGCTTTTAATTCACATAACTGGAAAATGAGAGCCTTGCAAAGGTATTTTCGCAGTGTCTGTTACTACAACTATAGATGGCGTCACACCAGTATTACCAGAAAGGTTGAATTCCGGAAGTATGGCCAAGTTTTTCAAAATGATCGGGGTCTTACAACTGAACGGCTGGGGGGTTATATAAAAGGATGCTACAAGAGGTACTTGGATATTGGGACGGTTTACACTGCTCGAGGATGTCGAAAATCTTGGCCGGATGGTAGTGGTGGACTGGCAGGCTCTAGATTCGCAAAGATGGAAAATATACTGAAGCGCCATCAAGATCAGTGCATAACCAGCCCGTATGCGTCACTGACTCCGTTCTCGCGAGGAATCTCGCTGTTCGCTCGCTATCACGTGTGCGTGTGTTCTCGCAGATATTGTAACAAAGCTCTAACTAGTAAATATTATGATGTTCCTTTATTATTCTTATTTTTTATATTATTTATTTTATTATGAATTATTTTTATTAGTTTATTGAGTTATTTTGTTTTCTATTATAAGTGCTTTTTCACACCCGGTGCCGACTGACTACCCAGCATACGGCCTGAGCGTGTGGTAAAGCATAATATACTAGTTTCTGACCACGACTTCGTCCGCGAGATGGATGAGTCAGTCAGTAGCGGTTTCTTTTTTTTTCGTTTTTTTTTTATATAGTTTATTGATATTTTAGATTTGTAATATTTTTATTTTTTGTAGTGTACTGTTTTTATATGTATTTTGTGAAGAATAAACTATTTCTTTGTTAATTTTTTTTTCTTTATGTGAAAACTAGCTTTTGCCCGAGACATCTTCCTTGTGGAAGGCAGATAATATTGGTATATGACTATGGACTTACCTTGATACATGAAGTAAAAATTCACATATCGGTAAAACAGGGTGAATAGAGAGGAAGGTGAAAATCGAGACGAACGGTTGCGTTTTATATATACCTAGAGAAACATAACATCACGCCTGTAATCCCCGAAGGTTTAGGCAGAGGTGTACCCAATTGTTTATAATTACACCCACAATTCGCCAGATATGTTGTACTGTAATAGGGTGAGCCTGTTTTCATCAACTGGAAAGAAATCCAGACTTCGAGGCTGATACTGAGAAATTCTTGATGGAATTATTTTTTGATATTTTTAGAAGTTGACTGTGAAAACAATACCACACATGATTTCAATACGCGGTCTGAACTGTAAAAGCCAGTGTAAAATGCCCGCATTGGTCCTTCTCCCCTCAAATGATACCAATTACGTTTAATTGTCGGTTAGCCATCCATTACAGTGTCCACAGTCCAACTGTTGCTTAACAAGGAATCAAATTGTGTAATTTTATTTGATATACCATTTTAGGGTTCTTCTATTGAAATAATACTACTGATTGGGTTATTAAAGAAAAAAGGGGTATAAAAAGGGGAATACGGTACGGAGGTCACCGACCCAATTTTACGTGTTTTTTTTTATTGCTGCTTCTTCTTTTATTCTTTTATAAAGTATTTCTGACTAGAGATTTTGATCCCTAAGTGAATTTTGATACATTTTAATTACATTTTTTTTGGCTTACATTAGTTTGTTTTTTCGGCCAGTTAGAAAATCGGTGACCATTTTTTTGTCGGCGAGAAATGGAACGTAACGCAATAGTGCCAAGCACATGTACTACAAAAAGTCGGTCCTATGAAATGAAATAGTCGTCCGATCCGATAATCGGTCCTACAAATTCTAACGTGGCCCTAAACATAACAGTTGAAATCCGTCACAATGTTTGTGGTACCATATTAAGATATTATAAAATTAATTCAAATTATTTTCATAGTTCTAAAGTAAATTAAATAACAATAATTTTATTCATGAACACGTCAATACTTTCTACTATACTTCCAGTTCGTTGACCATCACTTAAGACTTCCTACAAACGCTCAAACTGACATCGACCTACATATTAATGCAGCGAACCAGTGAACCAATTCTACCATAATGCTTACTTGTTTTATAAACCCAAAGTAAATCACTACATATATTATTTATAGAACAAAGTCCTCCGCCGCGTCAGTCTGTCAGTTTGCGATAAACTAAAAAACTGTTGAACGGATTTTAATGCGGCTTTCCTCAATAGAAAGAGTGATTCATGAGGAAGGTTTAGGAATGTAATTTATCAAGGTATTGTTTGAAGTATGACGATAATTGTTGGACCTCATTGGACTAGCGGTCGCAAAGCGCGACTGCTGAGCATGAGGTCTTGGGATTGATTCCCAGGTCGGGTGTTATTGGGTTTTTCTATCAGGAATTTCTCAGTAGCAGCCTCGGAGTCTCGATTTTTGCCCTGTTGATGGCAATAGGCTCGCCCCCTATCACATGGGTCTTAAACATAACTGACGAAATGAAGGTGAACACCTCTGCCTAACCCTTCGGGGATTACGTGTGATGTTGTGACACGAATAAAGCCTTTAAACTAAATAAATATTATGTGCGAAACGGGTATTTCCAATTCAAAGCTAAAACTATTTGCGATAACCTTTATTTGTTCTTTTCTCAGAGTATTATTAGTATTATTAGTATCTACTGGAAAGCCTAAAATAGGATATTCAAATGAGTCTTCCTCACCAAGGCACGGATTTTGTATGACGTTGTGAATTTTAATGTCTGACACGTGTGGTGCATACCAACCCTTCTATGTCGTGTGACCGAGACCTATTTTCTCTAGGCTGCATTTGTCACTTAAGTAGATGTTTGGATGTTTTCGCCCATCCTGTCAGCCTTGACAATTTGTCGTATTAGGGTCAGTTCACACCGAGACGCGACGCGACGCAACGCTGCGTGCACACTTTAAAAGAGCGACTCAAAATATAACTTTATTTTCTACACAAAAAGATACACGTTTCATTGTAAGAATTTAGAATACGTTACACCACGCAGCACTACGTCACGATGCGTCGCTCTACGCCGCGCTGCGCCGCGCGGCGCCGCGCGCCGGGCGACGCATCGCGACGCAGCGGTGAATCGCCGGTACGCGCGCACAGAATGACGTGCAAGAGCGGCGACGTTGCGATGCGTCTCGCGGCGGCGAGCGGCGCAGCGCGAAGTCACTGGCCTCTTCAAGTATCTTCACGTTGCGTCGCGTCGCGTCGCGTCTCGGTGTGAACTGACCCTTAAGATCGAGCAAGCGAATAGATGCAAAATCGCATACAACCACGCACCGCTGCTGGCATTTTATTTAATTTCAGTACTATCATGGATTACTGGCGAGTAGCGTATACTGTGGCTTTGGTTTTCGAATTAAGGCTGGGCGCAGACGTCCGGTTTCCGGATCAGGTTTCCAAATCTGGAGGCGAATATGTACATACATACACATACATTTTTTTTTACATGTGTGTGTGTATTATGTATATATGTATATACACGCCTCAAACTAAATAAATCTTATGTGCATGCTGATATTTTCAATTTCAGTAACCAAAGACGTACCTAACTAAACGCGGGTGAAGTCGCGAGCAGAAGCTAGAACGATATATGTATACAGCTCCGTAGCAAATTGTTACAAAAAAAGTATATCGTTTCGTATTCTTTGATTTGACAAATAAAAAGTAAAGATTTTTTGACAAATAAATACCCACCTACGCAAGTACACAAAACGGCTAAAATAACAGAGTGCCTACATAATATTTTACCTGCCTACTATATATTTTTGTTAGTTTAATATTATTTGCTGTATAAACATTGTGCTAAATCCATGCAAATATTTTCTTTTGATAACTGCGTAGGATTAATTTTGAAATTCTAGTCAAGTTTATTTATATTTAGTAGGACATTATAGCGTAGCGTGATGATACAGTCGCCAACATATTATACTCCACATTTTTGTTGTAAAATCGCTCCTATTACAACCGCATAGGATGCCCAATGTGTACCTTAAAAGCGCTGTTGTCCGTACATGACGCTATGTAATCTCTATAAGCTGATATCGTTCTTGTACGAGTGTGAGGCAAGTATAGATGCGTATCGGTTGAATGAACATTATTTTTCCATTTTGTACGAAACATCCCAATTGCCCGATATACTATACTTTAAGAGCATTTTCGAGGATAAAAACT
Organism: Hoplodrina blanda; assembly: GCA_949316365.1. NCBI lineage: Eukaryota > Metazoa > Arthropoda > Insecta > Lepidoptera > Noctuidae > Hoplodrina > Hoplodrina blanda. The sequence continues at coordinate 6,006,229 of OX438589.1, read as the reverse complement.
TAGGTAACTTAAGTACCTAGAGTATTCTGTACCTGGTTATATGTATATTGGAGGCAAAAACTAGGTGAAACTATCTACACCTGTTGAATTCATAAATCCTCTTTCCACAATGCCTACTCGCACATGTACCACAGCTCGTATATGGTATTCTGGAATAAGATCTCGGCTTCTTTCTTAATCTAAATAGCAGTTGGAATTGCGATTACTGACCTTGAATACCTACGTCTGACCGACAATCCCGACAACGTGTTATTGGGTTTATCTATTAGCTATTTCCCAGTAGCAGATTCCAGAGTACTGATTCTAGATTTGTGCCCGGACTTTTTTTGTGTTTTACCTATACTAGTTTCTGCCAACGACTTGTCCGCGTCAAAGTTGGTTTCTACATACAAACTTTGGACCCCTATTTCATCCCCTCGGGGGGAGACTTTTGGAAAATCCTTTCTTATCGGATGCCTATGTCATACAAAGAACACACCCTCCAAGTTTCAGGTCTCTACGATCAGCGATTTAGGCTGTGTGTTGATCCGCCAGTCAGACAGCCGTTTAGGACAAAGCATTTTATATGTAAGTAGGTATAGAAGATAGATATGTGAGTATTTCACAATATTACTTCGAACCTAAAGTTTCTGGTGCCATGAGGGTATATTTTATACCACAGTCTAACGCTTCGGGGAATACCCAGCCATTATAATTATGTTACTTTATATTGTTTATTCCATTTAAGTCGTAAATGTCATGTAATGTTCATGCCTAAAAACTTTTCCCTATATCCTACGACGTTTGATTTAATAACATTGATGGATGTAGCAAAGTTCCCTAATTTTTACGAGTATATTAGCGAAGTAACAGACCGAGGTGTGGCGCCTTGTTGATTGATAAGCCTGTTTATTTTGGGATAAAAAAATATGATAACATCTCTGAGTACGAAGAGTTCTCTGAACCCTAAATCGCAATGTATTTAGAAAATAGGATTCGAATTAGAAATTCGTTAGTTGATATTAAGTTTAATTAGCAGGAAATCTTCCATGTTCCTCCAAGTGCGATTGTGTACCTAATAAATAAAAATGGCAAAAGTTTTATCTTTTCCTTTAATAGTCGTTTCGGAAAGAGTCTAGTATCTGAATGTCGCATCCAGTCTACACTACATCTGAGTGACACAGCAATAAACGTGATTCAAATAGTATCAATAATTATATTAAAAATGCATCATCGATATTCAAAAGAACACTCCAGAAAGATTCTAGCACAGACCACGGATTCATTCTACAATTATTATTGCCGACTTTCGTTGGGGCAAGTCAGCTTTCAGTTTTTCTCTTCTATAAACCGAGTAGATAGAAGTCAGTCGGTTAAATCACAGTCTTCTTCATGCGAAATTAAATACCATAATATTTTATTTTCATAGCAAACTTTTCGGGCGGGTCGGATCGGTTATGAGTGAAAGAAAAACATTGTATTAAGGATTGAACCTACGACTGCGCGTCTTCCCACGCGTCGAGAGCCTCTATAAACAATGTTTGTTTGTGGGCGACGGGTTGACAAGTGGTAATCAATCTATTACTGTAGAGCCTGCCTAGCCAAAACACTTTTGATGGTATTATGAGATTGAAACGATCGCCTGTCATCCTTAGGTTTTGATAGTCTTGTTGTCAAACCATTGAAATTATTAGGGTATTAGGTCCTAGATGATTCTTATCAACTATGTTCAGGCTTCGATGTATCGAGTGGAAGGGATATGAGAGCTTTGGAGCACAAAATCTTAATCTGTCCTTTTTTGCTTGTGGAATCCTTCCAGCGGCGCCTGATCTTTAAAAGTGAAACCGAGGAGCGTATCCCGGATTCTTATCTCACTGTACCATCCCAATGGGCATCGTCAGCACATGGATAGGGTTCCGTTTTCTCTTAAGAGCCCGCACCAGAATCCTCCCTCTACAACGCAGGGATGTACCCTGCGGAAACTGTTAAGGGTTCTCCCCTGAGCCTCACTCCTAATCTGGGTTAAGAGAATAAATCTCCCTTGCGATTGCCAATGCTTTGCGTTGCTTTTAATTATGAGGTTTACATTTCGTTTCTTTGTAACCGTGCTCTTAGCATACCGGTATATATCTTAATCTTTATTGTACTGATGGATTTTACTGACAGAATTAAAAAAAAAACAAAAGACTTACTTATGTGTCTATTATAGACCAGGCCGAGCCACTTATTCCGAAAAAATGCAGGTCCTATGCAACCTATTTCATTGGGTTTTATGAAGGTGAATCGGCGTAGCTAGTATAGGTACATATACAAGCATACATTTCATACATTCTCCATCCAATTACAATGGTTGCGTGTCTGAGTCGTAAACGTAAGGCACGATTAGCAATGAACTGACCTGCACTGAGCTGGTTATACACGCCGCCGTTACACTCACTTCATTATACATACCACGGGCCGGTTAAGTTAACTAACTGCTTAGAGTTGCGTATCTGTAAAATTGAATTTGATGCTTTTTTTATTATAGGTATCACATGATCACATCTTCTAAAGATTTATAGGCCCTATCCTACTTACTTTTGATTTTATTTTTTACTTTTTTTACACAGTGTAGATCGACGGAAAAGCGGTACACATAACATCACGCCTGTTATCCCCGAAGGGTTAGGCAGAGGTGTACCCATTAGTATACCCACATTTCGCCAGTTGTCGACGGAAAAGCGGTATTAGACACTTAATTGGAAACACCCGTTTCACACATAATAGATATTTAGTTTGAAGGCTTTATTCATATCAATGGGTAATACTAATTAAATATGTAGTATAAAATAACAGAAATAAAATACGATAATAGTAATTGGATAATTACTGTTGACACCATTAATTAATTATTCCAAGACATAACTTCTCTAAAAAAACACTTTATTTTAGCCCTGAAAACCCGATTAATTTTAAATTAACTGTTAAATTTGATTTTTAATTGTTTTCAAATTAATAAATAATTAGTCAGTTGAGTCGACACAAAAGTGACGTCATAGTTGTCTTTTGCCATACAAAATCTATGGAAGAATAGCGTTTTGACAGCTCATAGAAAGTAAGTACGTCATTTGATTGGTGTTGGCATCTAATCTATCCAATTCCATTCCATGTCGAAAATCGACTCGAATCGAATATTTTTACGTTACACTTACGAGAATAATGATAGATATGATAAATTCAAGATAACATCTTAAATAAATACCTACCAAACAGTTACCATATCATTTTGTTTATTCGATGATTGCTCGAATCACGTGTTGTAACGATTGCTCATCGACTGCGATCACATCAAATGTCCATATTTGTGAATGGATTCCAGTGGTCAATGAATGAATCATTTTTATTTTCCTTTTCGTTTATATCTGTCATGTATGGTTTACCTTATCCAAACACAACGTTTTAATACTTGTTGATTGTAATAAGTTTAATAGGTAGATTAATATTAATACCAGCCTAATACGAGTATATTATCATACTGCAGGGTAAAGGCAACTCCTCATACAGAGAAGGTTGTGCCTTCTCTGTATGAGAAGTTGCGTTGAGTTGATCACCACGCTTGCTTAAGGCGGATGTCCAGGTTTCCTTATGATGTGGTCCTTCACCGATGTCAGCGATGTCTAAAATAAACTTGGAAAGTACATATAAATTAAAAAGTCACATTGGTACATGGCAAATAATTGTGATCCTTGTACAATCTATTTTACTTAATAAATGTAACGAAGTTTGTCAAAATTATTGTAAAAAAAAATACACAACAAAAGCGACAATAAAAGTTGCAGCGTCTAAACAGCAAGTTTGCATTATGTAAATAAGACTTTATGCAGGTACTATGACGCTTTCTTTTACATTACCACCATAAAAATATTCAACCGTAAATCGATTATTCAGTGTCCAATTTTCTTTTATTCATTACAAAATAAAAAGATTGTTACTATGCGACTTTCCCAGATTAACTGACTTCTTAAGACTAAGTACATGTAAGCAAGTTTTTTTTGCTTTGAAAGAATCAGTGCAAATCCATATTTGTTACGCTAGTGAGCGATTTAACTTTATAACGGATGAGTCAACGCAGAGTTAGTGATGTTCAAAGGTATTTCGATTATTCTTTGATCTTGTGTGGAAGCGATAAACTAGTGATGGGATAGTGTTTTGCTAACGAATATAACAATTTTCTTTTTTTTTCTCTAAAATAAATCACTCAAGCGAAAATGGTTTTATTTTTATATTTTATTTTCTCGTATTTATATTAATCTGTTTTTACGATTTTGTTTCCATATGGGTGTAATTTACTTATAATAAATAGATTTATTATTATTTACCCTGGTATACAAATGAGTAATAAATAATTTACTTAACTATAATATTAGGTACCTATTATGTGTGCGTGTTTCTAATACCTACGTACTTATGCCTTTAAAGGCTGTTGCATCTTCTGTTTTCATCTGCTTTCATTTTATTTTTATTACTCGTAACTAGGTATTTTAAGTGCCTATATGATTTAATCTTTGAAAGAGTAAGTAGAACATCACTATCTAACATATTTTACAGTTCAGCAAGAGATTGGCACGTCGATCGTTCCTATCTATCGAATACATTGTCTAGCATGAAATGAAACTGCCTTAATAGAAAATATTTCATAATTACATCGGTGGAAAAAGACAAAAAATGACATTTCTAAAAACCAGATATAAATATTTAAAAGTATCGTAATATATAAAGCTAAAGAGAATTTTTGTTCGTTTGTTTAAACGTGCTAATCTCTGGAACTCCTGTGGGATGGGAAAAAATATTTTTGCTTAACTTCATACTACAACCAACGGAGGCAGGGCAGTAACCAAAGCCGTAACATAACGTGGGTGACAAAACCACGCACCACCAAGTCTATTCTAAACAAAATAAGTGTGTCCCTTCCCTAAAGTAAATCCGAAATAGGGTAGCCACAGTGAACGCTTCCGAACATAAATCTAGGAGAGATTTACCATAATCCTAATAGTATTGACTGGGCTAGCCACTGAACTGTTACAAGTTGCAAAGTATTAAATATTTTTTATTTTTAGTCATTTATTGATTTGTTTAACATAGGTACAATAGTGATGGTATAATTATATAATAAATAGATAGTGCGCTATGCGCTAGAGGGCGTACAAATGTTGCAATTTGGTTATCAAGCCAGCTAACTCTGAATAGTTAAATGAATTCGGCAGTAAGCAGTTAAGCACATTAAAAAATCAATTGCATTGCTTCAGCAACAAATAGTAACTGGATGTACTTGTTATCCTATATTCTTCCCGAAGTAGGTACCTGTAATCCTTATTCATGGGAAAATGTATGAGTGCGAAGCGAATACGAGTTGTAACTTCGGTGGCAGAAATTTTTGTGTAAGAAATATAATGGGTAGTTCTTCAGGGACAAAATTTTCGATGTCTGTGGGTATATTTCTGTAACTAACTAACGAAACGGCATGTAATTTTTTTTTGTATAGTTTAACTATGTCCGTTACTGGGACAAATGATTTTTTTTAAATAATTGCTGTCTAGGTACAAAATAAAAATATTTGAAGCTTGTTCTACTGATTCATATAGCGCGTCCGTTTGCCATTTTCCGGAACAAAATGGTCGATGTCGCATTTTCCCTTTGATACTTCAATATAAATTATAATTACATCGAAAGAAAATGAACTGTCCTCTTAAAAAAAAATGTGTATTAGTTATAACTACGTTAGTATGTTTATAAATAAATAAATAAATAAGAAGTGTCCGGCGTATAATACTGATTAATGTGGCGTAAGCTGCGCTTGACCGTACTTGGTCGGGTATTCATAATGAGAGTCTGGCTTCTTGTGCGGGGGGAAGCCAGTCGTGCAACGGACGAGCTAGAAGTCGGACTTGCGGCTGGTTGGCTTAGATCCCGGTGTTACTAAGGTAAATATGTGATTCATCTGTGTTTGGTTCAGGTGGCATCCTGATTACAATGCCTACTTTATAAAATTTATTTTATAGTTTTAAAACTTCAATCTGTGTTTCGTGTGATGCCTTTGGGTTATAGATTCGTGTAGAAAAATGACAAGAATGAAGTCTGTATGTATGATGAGTTATGCATGATTGTAGGCAAAATCCTGATTCATCTGTGCCTGATTCGTATGGTCAAAACCTCATATGAATCATAAAATAAATTAGTTTTTCTTCTCTACAGCACGGAAGGAGTGCTTTTGTTGCGTTGTCCAATTTTTTTTTACTAGTCTTATTTTATACTAGCTTCTGCCCGCGACTTCGTACGCGGATCCTGTTGCTTATGCCAGCGACAACGGGGTCGTCAAAATCGAAGATCTGAAACGTCTGATGTAGAATTCTAAGGCCTGGGGACGGGAAAACAACGGGATGAGCGAGATTTCATCGAAAATCAGTCCTAAACTGTTACCGCCTTCACCGCGTGGAGGTACTCCCAGCTTATGTTATTTTATAATTATACAGTGAAATTGAGCTTTGATTTCCACATCAGGTGTTCCAGATCTTCAATTTTTTAACGTCAACAGAGAGTGCTCATCAGGCTGAACAACTGTTGCTAAGACGTCATTCCTATATATGTTATAGTGTAGCTGGGCGCTTGGAATTTCACAACGCGTGTGCCAGATCTTCAATTTTTATAAGTCAACAGAGAGTGCTCATCAGGGTGAACAACTTTTGCTAAGACGTTATTCCTGTATATATTATAGTGTAACTGGGCTCTTGAAATTCCACAACAGGTGTTCCAGATCTACAATCTTCATACGTCAACAGAGAGTGCTCATCAGGCTGAACAACTCTTACTAAGACGTCATTCCTATATATATATGTTATAGTGTAGCTGGGCTCTTGGAGTTCCACATCAGCTGTTCCAGATCTTCAAATTTTATACGACAACAGAGAGTGCTCATCAGGCTGAACAACTCTTGCTAAGACGTCATTCCTTGTAGTTGAGCTCTTGGAGTTCCACATCAGCTGTTCCAGATCAGATCTTCAAATTTTATACGACAACAGAGAGTGCTCATCAGGCTGAACAACTCTTGCTAAGACGTCATTCCTATATATGTTATAGTGTAGCTGGGCTCTTGGAGTTCCACATCAGGTGTTCCAGATCTTCAAATTTATTCTCTTAGCAGAAAATGCTCATCACGTGAAACAATTTTTGCTATGGTACCATTTTTGTATCTCTTATAGTTTAGCTGGTCTGTTGCGGTTCTGCACCAGGTGTTCAAGTTTCCAAGATAAATTATAGCCTATATGTTGCCCGGACTTAATACCAATACAACAAAAAAAAAATCATTCAAATCCGTCAAGTAGTTCTGAAGATTAGCGTGCACAAACACACAGACAAACAGACAAACAGACAAACAGACAAACAGACAAACAGACAAAAAAAAAAATAATTACAATTTCAGGTTCGGCATCGATGTAATAACAACCCCTGCTACTTTTTTTTTATATATTTCCATTGTACAGACACCACTTTTCTACAATTTTATTATATGTATAGATTTACTAAGCTACCTATAACCTTTTCAATAATTCAAAAATCACAGGAGTGTAAACTTATTTTAAATATGACACTTTTGATAAGTCTTAGTCTTAGATAAGAATTAATAATTATTATTGTAATGTCAATTGTAACTGTCATGATGGCCTAGTGGTTAAGAGGTGCCTGAGGTGGCCATGCATGAGGTGGCGGGTTCGAAACCGGCCAAGTACCAATGTGATTTTTTCAATTCATATGTACTTTCTAAGTTTATCTTAGACATCACTGACATTGCAATGGTGAAGGAAAAACATAGTGAGGAAACCTGGACTTGTAATTAATATAAGTCTGAAATTGTCAATCCGCCTTGAGCAAGCGGTGTGATCAATGCTCGTGCCTTCTCTGTACGAGGATAGGCCTTTGCCCCGCAGTGGAACAATAATAGACTGGTATTATTATTATTTATATTTAACAATCATTAAAACCTATTTATTCATAAGTCAAAGTCTCTATCTTATTTCTGTTGTTTTAATATTGCAGTTAACAACAATGCCACTTAGTGAGGATCAAACGAAGGAGAAAAAGAGACTGGCAGAACGTAGAAGGATGGAAAATATAAGTTTTTTTTTCCGTGATATAATCACGGATAATTGTTTTCATTATTGTTGTTGTTAAAATATGATATTTTTTTTAATACAGAACTCATTTACACAAAGTTTTTCATTTTTATTTCGGTTTCTCATTCATCTGTAACAAATTCTGATTCATCTGGGCACAAAATATTCGAACGTCGATATCTTGAAAACTACTTTTTAAAAACGAGTCCCTCATTCAAATATATGTTATTTGGTATACCTATTTTCATATGAACATGTGTTACAGAGCTGAAAATGAAATTAAATTTTGGCCACATGAATCAGTCGAAGAATCAAATTTCGAAGAACTACCCTAATACCATCCTAATACGTGTCCTACTGCGGGTCAAAAGCCTCTTCTCATACAAAGAACGCTTGCTCCAGGTGAATTTGCGATTTCAGACACATTATATTTGATCCAAATATCCAAAGGTCACTCCCCCACTCATCACGAAATATCGAAAACCACTTGACTTATAAAGATGACATTTGGCAGTTTATTTTATATGATTTTTCAAAATTCACCCCTTAGGAGGATGAAACGGGCGTCCGACATTTACGCGGACGAAGTCGCTGGAAAAAGCTAGTTAATTATAAGTCTAGGTTTCTCACGATATTTTCTTTTTAAACAGCAAGTTTGCATTGTGGCTTTCAGGCATGTTACAGCCATTAAGCACTTCTTTGAAAGATGTAGTCACATAATATTTTGACCTCGTTACATAAATGACTTCCTGAAGAAACCGCCAATCAACGACTAAAATCGTAACCATCGTCACTCTTCAACTAATACCTACATAACGTTTCCACGTCACTTAATTCCCTCATTTACTTTGCTGATGCCATTCCACTGCTATCACCACACATATTAACCACAACTACTAAAATATACCACAGGACTGACACCCTTACTACCATTGTCATAAGCTATAGGATTGCATGAAAACTATTTACCGGAATGTGTCGGGTTTTTGTAAGAGCGATTGTACAAATTACGTAACGGCTGAAGCAATGCAATTTTGACCTTGGTGCACTTGAAATAAAGGATATACCTACTGAATGTAATTTTTCTACGTTTGTTGTCTTCAATACTGTCTAATGGTTTGTTTGGTTAAGAAGCGTGGAAATGTAGTGAAGGATAGGTATCAGTCTGCCAAGTAGCAATAAGTCAGTCGGGAGAAATTGTATTGAAGACTGATGGGACTGAGTGGCTTTCTTTTCTCATTCGTCTTGGTGCAGTTGTTCTTTTGTTCCATTTTGTACGGCTCATCTTTTATAACCTACCGGTCTGTTCTGTAAAAAAATCCCTACTCGGTGAATTTAGGTGGGGTGAGCTGGCAAACTTCCGAGAGGACAACAGACCACCTCAATCCCACTTCAGTATAGCACTGCTGCTTGAGGACTGCACATCCACCTTACTTACAAAAGTTGTTTCAAATTAAGATACTATTAAACATCAAAAACGTACCTACATTAATCAATTTTTTAATATTAGGCAATGTTTTTAAGTAAAGATGATAATTGCTGTAAAGAAGTCATGATTAACGTCCGTGTCGACCACAAACATTTTTTCGTGACGTCATGCTGTCCGCACTAGCAAGCTATGTACGTCTTTCAAGAATTTAAAACTTATACCATTCTTGAACATCTTGTAAAAGAATAGATACATATTATACCCCATTTAATACAATATTAGAAAAGTAACCTTTCATCGCTATTGTTATTTTAAAAGTTGCGTTATTTTACGATTACTATAAAGCAATGTAGACTACCCATTTACAATATAAAAATATCACCAAAATGCAATATGTTTTTAACAATTTAACACAATAATTACCGTTATTTGGCCCTTATTTTTCTAATCCCTACCGTCCCCTGCCATTTGTACGGTTACATCTTTCAAACTATACTACGGATTTTAAGCGGTTTTTTATCAATAAATAATAATAATAATAATAATACCAGCCTATTACTGCCCCACTGCAGGGCAAAGGCCTCTTCTCATACAGAGAAGGCATGAGCATGATCACCACGCTTGCTCAAGGCGGATTGGCGATTTCAGACTTATATTAATTACAAGTCCAGGTTTCCGGTTTTCGGTTTTTATCAATAGATAGAGTAATTCAAGAAGAAAGTTTATGTATCTACATTGCACCCGTGCGAAGCCGGGGTTGGTCGCTAGTGCATAAATTAAGTATAGGTAGGTATCAGAGACATTCTGTCTTCTCATTTCTGGTGAAGCAAACTTCAACTTACATCATACTAACTAGGTATATTTTCTTATCTTAGTAGGTACAAATATTCATTTATCTACTACGCAACGTTATCTAAATATTTAATTAAATAATGTTTTATCTTATCTAAACAAAGAGAACTACTTGTTTTACTTAAAGGAGGATTAACTACTAAAACTAAATGCACCTGCGAGTGCTAACATCAGTTATTTATTTAAAGGAAAAATCCTAAAAGCGAAAAACCCATTGAAAAGTGAAAACCACTAAGTGCTGGTTCGCAGAAGAACAACTTCATTAGCCTGTAGACCTTTTAGGATTTATTAGTAAAGGTACTTACCTACTTATAACATTAATTTGAGCACTCACTTTTTACACGACTGCCCCAAAAAAAGGAGTGTTATGTGTTCAGGGTTAATGTATGTATGTATGTATGTATGTATGTGAGTTTCTTTATTCCACCATAACTTTTGAACGCCTGAACCGATTTAGATGTATGGGGTATCGTTACAATCCTTGCATTGTTCCGAGTAACATAGGCTAGTTAAAAATAAAAAGAAAGCGGTGTGGTCACTTTAAAAAGTAAATTAATACCAGCCTCAATTTATTTTTTTAATGAATCTGGTCGTGTCTATGTTTATCGTCTAGAATTTGACAAGTAGATTTAAAAAATATATAACACTGTAAATAAAAAACGTCGTAAAAAAAACTGACGAGTAAACAAAGTACAAATATGTACCTACAATTTTTGCAGTCGTGTTTTTTAATTTTTTAATTATAGTAGCTTGTTACATACCTGTACCTGGGTACTCTTTTAGTAAATATTAAAAGTAGGTTTATAATATTAGCAAAGAAGGGTCAATTTTCGTAATTTAGCGAAAGCAAAAATTGCTTTATTCTATTAGGTTCAGTTAAAAAACGAAATTGAAAGATAAATAAAAGAAAAGTCATCATATCAAAGGATGAGGCATAACGCTTACGTGACGATTTTGACGAAAAAGAAATTAGTATAGTCAGTTAACATTATTATTATGCTGACACTCTAAGGCCTCATTTACGGAGACGCGGGGCGTCGGGCATCGCGTTGTGCGGCGCGGCCCGCTCTGAATTCAAACATATGGCGTTGTATGAGTGCGTTTACGGAGAAGCGATTTTTGACGTACTGATTTTCGCGCCGCTTGACGCCACGCCGCACGCGACGTCCGACGCTCCGCGTCTCCGTGAATGAGCACTAAGTGCGCGAAATAAACTAAAGTCAAGAGGATCTACCAAAAAAATATTGATTGTGTTTACGACGAGGCGAGTATTACTCGGTCCAGAAAAACTGTATGTGGATAAGTATAAGGGTAATGACCGGCTAGCCCTATTCGAGAAATCTCCACCACCAAAACAAAACTTCATCAATCAAAAGAAAGACAACAAAATAAATACCACATTACCATCTCATAACATAAACTCAAGAAATCGAATCAATCCCAATAATAATGAGTAATGGATATAGCCTCCTAAGTTTTCGATTCTCGATTTAGGTTAATCGCAATGCTATCGGAATCGGTTTGAGGCCGATTATATCCTAGTATTGTGAGGGGACGACTGGTTGATGTATTATCGAGACATCGTTTAGGGACGTACCTACTCGTATCTTGACCTGGTTATCTGTTGTTCATTCATCTGGTGAACTGTATATGGGTTTTGGGATATGGTGCCAACATTTTTGCAGACCAATTTGTTATTTTATTTCACTAAATTTCGCATGTTTTCCGCAAAGGATTAGGCAGAGTTGTAGGTTAACTTAGTTCACCCATTTTTAGCAATTACGAGTATAATTATGTATACAGGGTTATTTTAATACACTAGCTACCTGAAAGGGGGTCATTGAACTCATCATTATGAACAACTTTTTCTATGGGGCCAACCCTGAAATCATGAAAAAAAATCAGCTGTTCCCTACAAAAATGCTACACAACACAATCATAATGTATGAAACAGCTGATTTTTTGAAAAAGATGAGTTCAATGACCCCCTTTCAGGTAGCTAGTGTATTAAAAATAACCCTATATGTTTAAGTCCAATATAATAGTAAACGTTATAGTAGTCCCCGGTAGAGTCGGATTGCTGTCCCATCGGCCCATGGAAGCGAGTAAAGGGGGACTGCACCTGTGTTTGCGCGCACACTTATGCACTATTATATCTTTTGCGTAGGTACTTGGCTAGTCTTGAACGAAAGTCAGTTGACAAAATATTATTATTATATTAATAAGTTATGTTATGTAATAAGTTACCATTAATTAAGTTATGTTCTGCTTTGTTGTAATAAATAAAAAATAAATGAATTTGAATAAAAATAGTACCTAAGTTTATTGCCATCAACTGGGTACAAATTCAGACCTCGGGTGCTACTGAGAATCTGCTAATTAAAAAACCCAATACTTAAGTAATAGTTTTGCCTAACTCACGAGGAGTCATTTTACGTTCTAATAGTTATTTAATTTGTTCTGCTAAGTGGAGGTGGCTAACAACATCTATTTAAAAGAGTGTATGGAGTTTCTTGCCTATTTCTCTCCATACGAAACTACGCAACTATGCGCGTTATGTGGCAACTATGTAGATTCAATTCTTTTTTCTTGTATATGCCGTTCAAACGTGCCTTTTAATGGCCTAATTGAAACAAATGCACTCTATAGAGAATCCTAACTAATATTATAAATGCGAAAGTAACTCTGTCTGTCTGTCTTTCTGTCTGTCTCTCTGTCTGTCTGTCTTTTCTTCACGCCTAAACTACTGAACCGATTTGTGTGAAATTTGGTACAGGGTAAGTGTGAACCCCAACAAAGGACATAGGCTACTTTTTATTAGACTTCGACTTCGTCTGCGTCCGCGATAACCGACATATACGCGGACGAAGTCGCGGGCAAAAGCTAGTCTACTTATAAGTAGACTGTGTATGCTTCCGGATGCATTGCATGAAATAGTTAGTCTGAGGACCCTGGATCTACAACAACAATATACATGAAGGCCTAGAAAAGATAGATTATTTAAGCATTTGGATTGATAACATCTCGTACAGTAAAAATTTGTAGTTAACTTGTGGTAGGTAGAACATTATTTTGGTATACATTGCAACTTGATGACCGTAATCATCAATGTGGCATTCACTAACGACACTTTTCCATCGACTTCAGCATAATAAAATGTTTGGTAGGTTCTTATGGGAGTCATCATCATAAAGTACCTCCATACCCTTTAAAGTCTTATCACTCTTACCCACCTGCAATAAAATTTATATATTTTGAACCCCATCAACATTTAGCTACTGTCCTTTGTAAATATATTTCGACACTACCTACCTATCTCGTTGTCTTTAAACAGTTAACCAAATAATGATTTAACCCGTGCTATTAAAGAAATGTATTGAAAATGGCGACATTCATGACATTTCAGTCCACGCAATACTGTGCAAGTAAAAGGGCACGATAAGCTTCTTTGTTTGGCCACTATATATTTTTTTATGCAAATAGAACTTCATAAAATATAATAATAATAATTTCCTCCCGACGGAATTTCGGTCGGAAGACAAGCTATATACGTAGGAGATATTATAGTGCACGTACAAAGATGCACTACATAAGCTTCCCTTACTCTCATAGTCCAATGGGACAGCAATCCGACATGACCGGGAAGAGATCAGGCGCAGGACCAACAGCTGTCTGTGCTTTCCTAGGCAAAGGCGGTCTTACACCACAAACTCCAAAACTTCAAACTCCAAGCTGCTACTAGGAGGTTCCTAAAAAAAATCCGCTCAGCAGTCGTCTTTTCAGCCACGAGACGAACGGGGCAGTTAGATAAAAACATTATCTGCCTAGCCTTTTCCCAATTATGTTGGGGTCGGCTTCCAGTCTAACCGGATGCAGCTGAGTACCAGTATTTTACATGGAGCGACTGCCTATCTGACCTCCACAACCCAGTAACTGGGTAATTCGATACCCATTGGTAAGACTGGTAGTCAGACTTTGGGCATCTGGCGACCCGTAACGAATGTCAAAGATCCACGTATGACAGCCGGGACCAACGGCTTAACGTGCTTTCCGAGACACGGAACGGTGTCAGTAATGAACACTAAAAAATTTAAAATTTGAAAAAGTCACATTGGTACTTGCCCGGATTGGAACCTACAACCTCAAGCATGAGAGGCGGGCGCCTGAACCACTAGGCCATCACGACTCAGCAGTTAGATAAAATATAGAAGATAATATAACATTGAATATTATATAACATCCAATAGAATATAACCAACGTCTTGGGTCTGTTTATATAACCTTTTGGCGTGACCAATCCCTTGGGCATCGAAGGGATGGCGTAACCTCTTTGAGAGTGAAACTCGGTCAAGGAAAAAGATGTTTGGTGGTTGAATCTTGTTTTTTGATCTTCGGAGTTTGTTTTGACTAGATAACATATCGGTTCCTTAACTTCGGTGGTGTTGAGTGACATTGAGTGAATATCTTGAAAACGACACTCATTTTTTGGGAAGTTTTGTAATATAGCGTTTGCTAGCGGGCTGTATCTTTTGTACCGTAATAAGGTAAGGAGTTTTTATAAAGTGTATATTTCTATTGCCGCTATAATAACACAAAATAATAAGTATTAAATAGGCAATAAGTAGTCGAATTAAAATAAAAAACAACCGAGAAAAAGGATTTCATACCACCGTACAATAATGAACACTACATAAAAAAAAAAACAAGTTTTTATTATTTCACTTTTATTATTTTTTGACATAGTGCCAATACTCTACCCTATTACAGTTTATAAGATACAACATCCTGCTGACAGACGGAAAGCGGAGGCTTAGTAGATACCGTTGACACCCTTCGAATCCATAACTCTGAAAAGGTAAACAACGTTTTTATTATTTATTTCTATGATCCTTGATGACAATTCGATATTATGTTTTAAAACACTAGCGCACTCTCCCTGCGACTTCGTTCGCGTGAATTTTCTTACGGATCCCTATTTAAAAAAAAAAATATTGCCTATAGCACTCAGTGATAACGTAGCTTCCAATTTCCGAAAGAATTTTCAAAATCAGTTCAGTGGATCCGCAGATTACCCCCTACATACAAACTTACAAACAAATGTTACCTCTTTATAATATTAGTATAGATAGATATAGATAGGTTTTGTCTAGAGCTAAATAAAGATCAGTTAGGTTTTAGTATATCTTGGTTTTAAGTAAATAATATCAAGTGGATGGATACAACACTTAAAACATCTTGTTAACTAATCTCAAGTTAACATGCAAATCGTTTAAAACGTCAGTTTCCCAATGTTGGTATGAATCAGAAAGCTGACTCAGGCACATTCTCTCGTCTCAGGTAGCGGCCATTATTGAGCCAATGAGTCATCGTCAATTCGTCACTTTGACTCAGTTGACCATAACATCTTAGTTTACGTAATTTTTAGGAATTCGCTGTATTTTGCATTGCAAAATATATCTATCCTTATTTTATTCATTACTTTTACAACATAGTTATTGAAAAAAAAGAGAAAACAAAAAAAATTGGTAAGTAGGTATTTGAAATCAATTTAAAATATTTATATTTTTTTTATTTATGATGGGTTTGCTCTTGACTCTAGTCTAGGTCAGAAGTGACAGAGACGAATTCTACGTAATATATTTTTATTCTGTACACACATTTATATGTACAAAATGACCAGTCGGTCGACTTTCAATATTGAACTATTTTTTTCCTACTTTTGAGTTACATTTTTGTCATCATAACAAGACTAGAAAATATCCCATATTTTTAAATAATTGATTGTTCATTCTTTAAACACATTATATTGTACAGTGACTTTATGCCTTTTCTATAATAAATAGGTACGGTAAATACCAATCAAAATAATTTTTTTTTCTACACAGTAGGTTTGATCATATTTTTTTCCCTATAACGTGACTAACCTACTTGTTTTAAAAAAATCAAACAAAATTATTATCATCGCGTTTAAATCATAGGACGGAAACACTTTCGAATATTTTAAGGTCGCGATGACTCATTGAAGCTTCACGGATATGAATAGTACCCAAGTATGTGTGTACCGTAGAACCTCTAATTCATTAGTATAATGTAGCCTACACATAGGGCTGTTTTTTGTACGAGATTACCTGGATTTGACCTAGTGTACAAGGCATTCGGGAATCGTCCGGAAGGGGTTTTCAAAAAGGAAAGGTGAATCCCGATTAATTGTTTGAATCACTCTAGGATTTTCTTCTGCGATAGTGAGTGCGTTTACAAACATTGGCATAAACTCACATACACAAACAGCTAAAACCCGGTACAACTATCTATAATATTGGTTCCGTGCGGGTATCGAACCTGCGAGCTGCGGCACACAGCGCAACAGCTAATCACTCAGCCACTGCGCCAACCAACCAACAATTGGAAGATAAGTAATAAATCAAATCATAAAAGGGTCAGCAGTTTAGGTAATGGCAGCCCTACCTAAACTGTACGCTTACTCATAACTATAATGTAGTCAGGGAATAACCAGAGATATTAATAATTAAACTATTAATGTTTGTTTAAGTAGTAGGTATAAATATTGTTTAACAATATTTATAATTCAAAACATAACATTATTCAAATTCCTAATTTGAATAACATAATAAATATAATATGGATACATAATTTTATTTATTTTCCTTTTTAAGCTGAAGAGTTTTTGGTTTACTTAAATTCTTTTTTCAACCAACTTCAAAAAGGAGAAGGTTCTCAATTCGGCGCGTATGTTTTTTTTTTGCAAACAAAGAGAGTAATCGCAGAACATATGTTCTGCGATTACTCCGCCAAATTATGAATCGATTTGGATGATTCTTTTTTTTGTATGTGATATTCAGACTCATGAGGAATACACATTATTACACACACCTACACATAACATCACGCCTGTAATTTCCGAAGGGTTAGGCAGCGGTGTACCCCATGTAATAGGGGGTGAGCCTATTGCCATTAACCGGGCACAAATCCAGACTCCAAGGCTGCTACTGAGAAATTCCTGATGGAAAAACCCAATAACACTTTGCCTGACCTGACCCCAAGATCTCATGCTCAGCAGTCGCGCTTTGCGACCACTAGACCGACGAAGCAGTCGTGAGGAATAGTATAGGCTATATAACATCACGCTATGTCCCTACGGAAGCGGAGCAGTAACCAAAGACGTCACTTAATACGGGTAAAAAAGTCGTAGGGGATTAGTAATATAATAATGTAATACCTATTTCACTAAACCTACATAGGTACAGTCAACAAAACAGATAGGTATGCAGGGTCGTCAGATATAGTTTAAGTTTTCTAAGAAACCGATGGATGTCTTTGACTGAAACTTAACCAAAATAAAGAACTATTTATTATCTACGTTTTAAATTAAATGACATTCGAAAACATCCATCGGTTTCTAAGAAAACTTCAACTATATCTGACGACCCTGCATACCTATCTGTTTTGCTGTGTGTACATAACATAAAAGGATTTGAATGTCCTCCTATTATGATATTACTTAGGTATTATGTATATTAATGTTATGTGAGTAATAAATGTAAACATAAAAGCGGGTAACAAGCAAAAGTTATTTTAACGGGAGTTTCCGCCACAAAAGACCAGAAAATTTGCATGTTTTTTCTAAACCCTTTCCTGCGTAAACAAGTGAATTTTTATGATTTTCAATATAAGTAGGTATAATGTACCTTATCCCTAGAGCCGGAACAACATTAGAAGGGAAGAACATTTTTTTTTTCAAATTATTTACCTTTTTATGCTAATTGTTTCGACCTTGCTTTGCATAAAATAAGCGGGCTAATTACAATAGTCTGTTTTATAACAGAAGAAAGATATTTTAGAGATAAAAAATAGGAATTACGAAGAAGGAAAGTAGAAGACTATACCTATATTTCGCAAACTTAGTCCTTTTTGCTTCTTTTTCTTTTCATATCGATGATACATCTTTAATAGGTCCAGCAGGTCGCCACGGTTACTGCCGCGTCAGAGGCGTTACATAGGCCGTCAAGGACGCAGGTGAACGGGCAATTGGGGCACCTCAGCATATATTATTAACGGCCTCCTCATGCGCAGGCCTGCGGACGACTAGCGTTAGGTAGCTCGCCATTCATTTAGAACCACGGGTCCACGGCGCTCATTCAGATGTCAGCATAGTAGACGGAGCCCTCTACGGCCAGTGCCTGCCAGTGTTGCGGAATTTGTTCGAAAGAGTCACCGCGGCCCTGGAACGCAAAGGGCATTAGGAGTAGCACGGATAGGTTTTAGTCAGTCAGTAAGAGTCTATCACTCCCCCTTGCTCGGCCCCGAGTGGAAAAAGTCATTTGATGATTTCCCATCCTTTAAAAAAAGGCATTCTCTAACAGTCAACCAAAGGTGGTGAAGAGATAACATGATAGGTGTAAATAATTGTCCTAGCATAAAAAAACAAAATTTGACGTGATGATGTGATGTTTTCCTACATCGATCATTGCCTGCCCCGGGATGGCCCCTTGTTACGTGTAAATCCGGGGACGGATGACAATATGAAGCGTGCCAGTAATAATTCTCTTCCTACACTCATAAATCAAAGATTACTTTATTGCCTGATTCATAACAGAGGGGACATTATCTGTGATCAGTGTAGGTGGTGGCCGGACAACGACCGACAAATTGGTACTAATGCAATCATTATCGCTGCCACGACACCTATACTATAAACGTTGAATATTGTAATAGATACGCATTGGGAGATAAAGATGCAATATTTATATATTCATGTACAATACTCGTGTCGCAGTGTTTGTTGCCAAACTTCGCCGAAACGGCTCGACAGATTTTTTATGAAATTTTGTGTACAGATCGGGTAGTTCTGAGAATAGGCCAGCATTTATATTTCATTAAAAAAAAAAATTGCAGTACGAAGTTCGCTGGGACAGCTAGTCTATGTGTATATATCTATATAAATTAATCTCTATTTCCCTCAGTCACGGCATCTCGCGTGAACGGCTGGACCATTTCACTATTTTTTTTTTTTTTGTTGTGTTTGTGATTGTAAGAAGAAGGAACATATGAAATAAAATTAAAATAAAGGAAAAAAAGATGGCGGCACGAAGTTCGCTGGGTGGGCTAGACTCATATAAATTCTATCAACTCAAACAGAAGAAGAATTCGTCTAAGTTTTTATATGATTAACAAGCAAGCAACATCGCAAGGCAACGACTTTTAAAATGGATCAATCTCATAACATTTGTTCATTTGTTTTGGATTATTTTATAAATGTTTACTTTTTCCACTAATAAAACATTACCCACAATAATAACTGGCCTAAATTCCCTGATGAATTCTAACCACGCTGTGCATAGGTACGTTGGTGCACGAGCCCAGCGATTGGCTGCTGCACTACGTGTCTAGCGTTCGATTCCTGTATTGGACAAAATATTTGTTTGGTCTACAGATAGTTCGGAGTCTGGTTGTTTGTGTATGTGAGTTTGTATGTTTGTAAACACACCCACGTTAAAGGAAAAAATCATAGTGGGGGCAACGTTTAAAAAAATACAAAACATAGGTCTACATCAAGTCTAGCAAATCTTGAAGACTATTGTAATGCTCTTATAGTACAGTTGTTTAAAAAGGACTAGCTGCGTAGGCGCTTCCTCTATTGAACAATGGACATTATCCACTTATTGTCGCGCTAAATTGGTTAATTGTCGGTGCAACGGGATCTGGTGGGTATTTAAATTAAAGCTAAAGTGAGCGATGACATAATAAGAGGGTTTTAATGAGATGATACTTACTTTGGGAGCCTTTATTCTAATGTATTTAGAACATCGAATCTTTGTAGTACTAGTATGATGTTATATTATAATAGTAGTCGGTAGATAATTCTATAGATAGTAAGTACTCTTTCTCTCTATTTCTTTCTATTATATACGGGTATGCATGCGAGTTTCAAGATTCGAGCAGCAAGCTTTGTGCGCGGCCAGCTGTATAACGTCAATTTTAAACACGTGTAATATTCAAACTTATTTTTATTTTATTTAATGCGGTACTTCGTTCCTGTTTGGGGTCCCCTAACCTCACATATTCTTTTTTTTATTCATACTATAGCCTCTTTATTCTTAACCCCAGTTTTTTTTTTATTTGTCTTTTGGCAATTTATCATTCATTAATTTTTCGTTCGAAAAACCGGAACGTAAGTAGCTATTTACTAGCTGTCTATTATTATTTTTTCTTTACCCACTTATTTCCACGATCTCTCTCGCTAATTCCCTTGCCTTATACAAACTTCTCTGAACCGGATTTCATTAAGACAATTTGAACTTCTGACTAACGCCTACATATCATTAGCAGATGAATGAGACATTGCGCTTTCCTCTTGTGTAATATGCAAATTAATATTAACTAGTACTTAATATGTAGCTGTGGGCTTTTAATTTAGGTTCTTCAACGCTTTCTCTGCTACAATTCAAAATATTCCTATTATGTTTTCTAGATACATTTGCATGAATTCCCAAACCAATTTAGGTATCTACATAAAAATGAGATAGCTACCCTATGCCAAAGTAATCTCATTTAATGGGTAGTATAATATGATTTTCTAGACTGTTAATGATTCGAATTTATTTGTAACCAAACTGGAAGCTTAAATATAACAATATTTATATTAAATTAAATATGAAAGCTGTATCAGAAAAATATAACATATATTTTTATTTCAATTTTAAACACAGCTAAAATAATGGAATACATAAACGAATCTGGTTTAAATTATGTTTGAATTGTTTTCAAAATATTTTGGTATGTAGGTATCGTCATAGCCAAATTAATGTGGGTAAATATCTACAACATTATTTTCTGGCTGTTTGTTCATAAATAACTCCAAGTTCGTCCATACATAACATCTTCATAAAACAAATTGTCGTCGAGTTCAATTCAACGGGAAACTCTTCGGGTTTTCTGCAAACAAGCTTTCTGTCGCAATATACGATACTTTGATCTGAAAGAAACCTTTTAAACTTCGACTTCCACTGCGACTTTAGAGCTACTGTTTAAGTTCAACATTTATGTGACGGTTATCGAAGCCAATTTGATTTAAAGGCCAATATTGTCGACAGTAATTTCCTTCATAGAAATATTTTTCTTTAGTTCTTATTTTGGACTTCAAAGAACAAAAATGGTGAAAAAAGTAATAGTATAGAAGCAATTTTCCTTACAATACTTCATTTGTGATCAAATAGCACAAAGAGTCAGTTTTCAAAAAGTGAAAGGGCTTACTTGGGTTAAAACAAAATACAAATTAAACATCATAAAAAACTTCGAACGACTGTTTAAAAAGAAGGCTTACAAAAGAACAAAAAATTCAAAGACCGTGAAAGTGTGCCGTAACAGGCTATAACCCGGGAATTTTCTAAGTAATAAGGTAAACGTACAGAAGAGGGGTAGGTAGGCACTATAAAGAGACACAATTGCAGGTATTGTTCGGGGACTATGAAGTCCCAAAACATTCAAATGTTTCCGTCTGCATTACTGTATGTAAAAAACTCACTGAATTATCGTAAAGTTGAATGAAAACGGTCCGTGTAGTGTTGCTTCTTATGTTAAACATACATTTTAGGTACCTGCTAATATTGTTTTCTTTTCTTCCTAATTTTAAGCCAAAAAAATAATAAAAATAGGAAATTAAACTTACAATGTTAAATATCCAAACTGTGATAATGACTTTAATGTGTGACAATGACTTTATTAAAAATAGTAAATTAAACATAGACAAAGTTATCCAAACATAAAGAACCACAATTTAGGTAGTAAGTAGGTAAATAAAATTCAAAGCTTTTACATTTCAACCTTGATTCGAAACGGGAAATTTCTTGGACGTCTTAAAATATTTGTCAGTTGATATGCTTTCATTTTCAACTTCAGCGATGCGATATTTTTCAAAACGATTATAAAATTGCTTTTTAGTACCTACATTTTCCTTGCCCTTTCTTATACCCTTGCACGCACTTCCATGTCAATTCACATATCATATTTCTATACTGGGAGCGATCACTCCAGTTTCTGTCGGTCTACCGACACACTTATTTAAAAATCTCCCTCAGCGAATTCAAGTTAGGAAGCATGAAGATGTCGTTCGACCTAATCAAATCAAATCATTTATTTCGGATAAAAATCTATAGGTAAGTACGTAACAAAATTTATACAAAGAATAAAAAAATAAAATAAATAGAATAAAATAAAATAAATATCAATTGCACCTAATGCTAGGCATTGACTACTCACCTCATGCTCGCTTGATCTAAATTCGCCAAGGGAGATTTAAACAAAATAGCATTTTCAGTTTCAATTTAACTTCAGTGATACCCACGCGAGTTAAAATAGTACCTTGTACTCTAAAAATAAGACCACATTGGTATCCATTAGCAGGTAGTTTCTAAACTTGGCTCCTCGTCCCGGACCTAAAGTTGGTCTTTCTGTAGTAATAGCTCTCGAAGGAGTGTCTAAATAAGTCGTATCGAGTAAGTGTTGCTCTTGCTTTGTCGTTGTGGAAATTTTTAGTTCGTGGAAATCTTAGAAGATGTAATCAAGCGACTTACCTCGGAATTCTTAAACAACACTTAACTTTAAGACCTAAATGTATCTCTTTCGCTACAATACACCTTAATGTGACAGAAATAGTGTAAGGGTTGAAGGCGACTTAAAATTGAATTGCGTTTGTGAATTTGGCCGTAAGTGTAGATTTTTTGTTTCTGATTTTAAATTTTCTTTTTTCGTTTTGTTAGGTTGGCATATTTTTAGGATGTTAATCTTTTGTTTTTTTTTAATCTTTGCTCTGTATTATCTAACCGGCCTTTCTCTTCTCCCTCGAAAATCGGCTTTTATTAAAAAAAATATTTATGCTAAAAGCTTTTTAAAGTTTTTCTATTTGAATATTCCGACTTGAATATTTCTAAGGCTGTTTTTTGCTTACTTACAACATCGTTACATGTTTTATTTTTTTGCACCAATTGAAAGAACCTCTTTTAATCAATAAATCATAAAACTTTAGCAATCATGAACATAATATTACCCTTTTTATCACAAAAGAAAGCTTTTCTGTGGGGGCTTGAAAAGCAAAACATTATACTTTGGATATACAATCATACGTTATGCATTATTATAAATGACCCGAGTGTTTTTTTTTTAAATTATATAAGTAGACATGAAAAATTTCTTTAGATTTAAACACATGCAAAAATCAACGGTTAAATTATCTTCTTAGGGCTGATTTTTCAATTGTCAAATAACTTTTATCCAAATAATAAAGACAGTTTGGCATATTTTCTATACAAAACCTGTCAAAACGCCATATTTACCTCAAAAATTAGCCCTTATTTAAATAAAAAAGTTCAAAAGCATCAGAAGTTCATCTACTCGAAAGAAAATATTTTGACCCAATAAAAAAGAAGCTTACAATACAATATAATCACAAAACTCTTTGTAAAGAAAAACAGCTTTAACAGAACATTGACCTAAGAAACCAAAGGAAAACAGACTTTCCTATATTTCATACAAAAGAAAATCAAAACAAAATTCGGCCAAAGATATTAGGTATTCCAGTTTTTTAAACAAATTCAAAGCGATTCGATCTCTGTTTTATTGAATTATTTCCGGGTTCTGTATTGACGTTTCCAATATTAGGACAAACTGGAATGCTTTTGACGGATGACTTTGAAAGTTTAAGATCATGATTGGTAGGTATTCCTGTTTTGAAATTATTTTACATTTTGGTTATATCGGAAAGTACTTACGTTAGGCCGTTGGTCCCGGCTGTCATACTTGGACCTTTGTCAGTCGTTACGGATCGTCAGAAGCCCGAAAGTCTTAGCAAGGGGTTTCGTATTACCCAGTTACTGGGTTGTGGAGGCAGTCCAGTTGTAAGCAGTCATCATCTGCCTAGCCTTTCCCCAACTATGATACGGTCGGCTTCCAGTCTAACCGGATAGAAACTCTTGGTCTATTCCATAGCTATTCCTGAACCACACAGCAAACACAACAACACAAAATATTTAATATAATTCTTTCCAAAGTTTCAATGAGTGCATTATCTTCAGCGGTCGCGTTAAGTGGTCCAAATTGGCGCTGGAGCAATTCAAACAATTGTAGCGTATGCGCCGATGCTAACGCTAAGCTTGTGTTAATTAGACGCCATTTTAGTTTTGTTTCTTTGGACAGCGTGAATAAACGTTGCAGTCTGTTATATTTACACTTTGTGAATGGAGAAATGTAGGTACTTACTGATAAGAAAGTAAGTAACTACCATTTGTTAACTTGAGCATTTAATCCTTTCTAGAGTTCCAAGTAGCAGCCTCGGAGTCCGGATTTGTGCCCGGTTGATGGCAATAGGCTCGCCCCTACGGGCGAAATGTGGGTGTACTATTAGGTACACCTCTGCTTAACCCTTCGGGGATTACAGATTACGTTACGGTACAATTGATAAAATTTTGCTAGAAAAAGATATTTCAAAGGTAACTTCTAGAATATTAAGTACTTTCGAAAAGTTTCTACTAGCTTAGAATAATGATAAGAAAGCACCTAAATATGTCAACAACTACCTATAATATAATTAAAATGAATTGAATTTAACTACTAGAAGCCTTCAAGTTATTATCATTCTTTGGAACAAGAATATAATCAAAACTAATATAAACTAATATTATAAAGAGGTAAAGTTTGTGAGTTTGTGAGGTTGTAGGGGGTAATCTCTGGATCTATTGAACCGATTTTGAAAATTCTTTCGCAAATTAGAAGCTACGTTAAAAAATTAGGAATCCATAAAGAAATCTCGCGGACGAAGTCGCGGGGAGAATGCTTAACACAGAGAAAAGTTTGTTTTTTTGGTTGTAATGGATAAACTCAAAAATTACATAACCGATTAAAAATAATAATTCACCTATGGAAAGCTACATATTTATTTATTTACTTAAACTATATGCAACAAAAGTACAAAGGCGGACTTAATGCCATAGGCATTCTCTAACTGTCAACAGTAGGTACATAATCAGTGAGTAACATAGCTTAAACATTATTTTAAAAACATTAGGGATACTTAACAAATATTGACGCGGATTATAGTCGCGGGCAAAATCTAGTGGAGAATTATAGTAACAACAATAACAAAAGGTAAGTAAACCGAGTTATGGATGTCCCTACGGAACAGAAAAAATAGTGGAAGTGCAATGCACCAAAATTACTATGGGAACCGCTGTCGTCAAACTCATACAAATAAACCGATAGTCATATATTGCTGTCCCCAACATTGAATACCTAGTTTACCTTCACAAAGACTAGGTTATAATGTCATAATAATGTATTACTGTGCCTTTATGCATGCATTCCTTAGTACATACGGCCTTCGCAAGAAACTATGTAATGTACAATCATCGTGATAAAAATACCATGTGTTAGTTCCTACTTAATGTTACATGTACATTATGTTATAAAGATGAAATTGTTTAAACGAATGTCTTTGTGTATGCAGTATTTGTCACTTTATCTCTCCCCGTTCGTATTGAATTGTCGTCCTATTGGACTATTAGAGTGAGGGTAGAGGTGTAAGAGAGAGCACTTGTATTTTCGGAGACACTATTGCACTACGATATCCTCGTTCGCACTTGTTTAATATCCGTTGAAGTTTGGTCCTAAGGATAACATTGTGGACACGCTAGTGCGCTGTTATATCTCTTGCGTACTTAGTTAATCTCCATTGAAAGTCGGTCCTGAGGATAATATTTCACACTATAGTGCACTATAATATAACCTGCGTAAGGAATTGTTTAGATAACATTGTGGACACATTAGTGCACTTAATTATCTCGTACATACATGGTTCGTCTTCGTTGAAGTTTTGGTCCTAAGGATAATATATTTACGGACACACAGTGCACTATAATAGCACCTGCGTATTTCGTCAGTCTCCGCTGAAAGGTCAAGAGGATAATATTATTATTAACTCGTCCTGAATGCGGTGACCTTATCAGGATTGTTAATATGACCTCCAGTCTGTTAAATCCAAATCAAAATGAACTCATCCTCTTTTCCACCTTTTTGTGCTGTACTGATTAATGGTACTGACTCATGTAATCATGACGGATGCATCAATTTATTTTCAGTCCAATGTTTATGGTATTTTGTCCTCTACGTATTCGGACCTATTCGGATGGAACAGTGTCGGTGCACGGTTGACGGCTCGCTGGGCTCGGCATGACCTCATGACGCTAGGAGCGCCGTTCTACACGACATGAGGCTATATTTCATATGATTTGCGTGAGAGATATCATATATTATGTTGGTTTTGCTTGATTGTTAGCTGTTTATATTCGCCACTTGGCCTTTCGAGTGGCGAATATCTAGTCAGTTTACTCAGTTATAAATGACTAACTTCCTATATCCGTAAATTCGTTATTTTATCTTGCGGGGTTTGCTAATTCTTTTTCTAAAATAAAAGTAGCCTAATTTACTCTACACAACATCAGCTATCTGCCAGTGAAATAGGTTGTAAAAAGCTGTTATTTTAACATTTTATACAGACATTTTAATTAAATATATTTATTTCCTAAGATGTCGCGTTATTGTCATTTATTATTTACAAAAAAACTGCTTCGATACTTGTCTACATCGCATTCCAAGTCATCCATTTCAGCTTAAACTTAAACCAAAACAATTATTTCACAAATATCCGGAATCATGGTGTGTTACCTCCATTACTCCGAAGCCGCGGTTTGTCAGCCTGAGTCATGCGTCACGAGACTATTCATTGACTTGATCTTAATAATTATGAGGGTCAAGTCGCATTGTTTCTGTAACCCCAGTTGTCTTGATGCAACGAATCAAAGAAATAGACAAGATACTAGAGCAATTTGTAACTCGTTTTAGATAAAATCTATATACATGAAAAAGAATTCGCTTAAATGTTGCTAAGCGCAAAACTCGAGAACAACTGAACCGATTTGACTGATTCCTTTTTGTTGTGTTTTTAATTCCCGGACAAGTTTAATCTAAGATTTTATTTTGGAAAATTCATTAGGAATGTCGGAAATTGTGCGAAGCCAGGACGGTCAGCTAGTTAGAAATAAAAATTCCTTTAGACATACTTATTAGTTTACGTTCATAATATTGAATAATCAGATTTATCGTTAATTGTTTCAGATACAAAATGGCAGACGACATTATGAACTTTACAGACGAAGTTAGCGCAACCGTGGAGCCAAGTGAACTGTCCAAGTAAGTTATCAAAGTCTTAGAAGGAAATGATTTTTGACTAAAGATTCATACAAATAGAAAAAATGTGGTATTATAAAGGTAATTTTTTTAAACGGAACCTTAAAAATATACTATACCTACTTAAACGACAAAATACGCGATCGTCGTTTGTTGAAGTCACGATCTATTGTTTTCAGTCCTTCGAGGCGCAGACGTGACCAATTCATTGTCAGTCGTTTGTTGATCTTTTCTACCTATTTTCTCAGATTTGTTATGGCTTAAACTATGTAGTTATACATAAACAGTACATACTCACTTTTGTTTTTTTATTAGCAGCTAATGCGTCTACACGATACAGACTTAGTACAGACTTCACTTTGCAATACACAGACAAACTGTAGAAATCTATGTAAGTTTGTAACGTGTGGACAGACCACAATACTTTCATTCATGCGGCAATTGATTTTTATTTACATAGATTAAAAAATATTTTAATGAACCGGAAGTCAAACATCTCTCTTGTTCATTTGATCAACAGTCCGGATATAGTCAAGTCTAAGATATAAAAGATATCCTGTACCAAGCTCCCTGACTATAAGCTTTGCGAATAAAGGATATATGATACGGTAGATGAAGTGGTTTTAAAGAAAACGGAGTTCAGTATAAAGCTGATAAATAATGCTAAGACATTGCCGCTTTGCCGCTTTTATAGACTAGACTTATTTTAAGACTAGGAAACTAAACAGTTTACTAGATAATCCTGTAAACAATCAAAAAAATTCTAAAAGTACTAAGATCAAAAGACATGAAATGTCTTCTGATTTTAGAAGTTTTAAACAGACATACATACATAGGACATACTACCCTGTGAACGGATAACGTCCACGATAACTGAAATTACACAGTATTCTAAAAAAAACAGGCTATATTCCAAATCCCGTTACTACTAGAATTATTGCAAAATATTAGGATCTTGATTATAAAACCTGCAAGTATAATAAAACAGAAACAAAATATGAAAGATACTAATCACACACATTTTGTAATTAACGTTTGAAACATTTTTCGGCTTCATACCAAGCTGCATAATTCTGTTTAAAAAAACTTGTTTCCCGCTAGAAATGTGTCTTTATTATTTTATTTATCCTTCCTAACTAGCTTCCTCTTTTTCTGCTAAATATTTATTTATTTTTAGCATTTGCCCGCGACTTCGTCCGCATAAGCGGGCAAGGTCGAAGTCGAAGTCGAATAAAAAGTAGCTTATGTCCTTTGTTGAAGTTCAAACTTACCCCGTACCAAATTTCATTTAAATCGGTTCAGTGGTTTAGTCGTGAAAGCGTAACAGACAGACAGGTAGACAAAGTTACTTTCGTATTTATAATATTAGTATGGATAAGATAAAATGTAAAATATGTAGAACATAAAGAATATATCTTGAAACATTTAGGTACTCTTGATTTTTTCTAAACTTTAAATCCCACGTTTAACTCACGTCTCTTGTTTTCTAATAAGTTTTATCTTTTCTCCGTCTCCCAACCCCAAAACACTTTAGAGGCGTAACTTTTACCCAACCAAAATTTACCTTTTCCTTTTATAAAACTATCAAAAAGTGACTTAAGACCGTTGAATTTAAAAACTTTTCCAAAGCTTGGATTTTGTGAGAAAAACTTAAAATATATTTTATACCTTATCTAATCTTTAGAGTCATTAGGACCACGCCGGTAGCTACAGGCGCACTGGGCTGTAGCACACGCGGCAAAAAAAACATTTTCGAATTTTTTTGGTTATAAACCTGGAATGATAAGGCAAACTTAAGCTAACAACGATTACTTAATCCCTACAATTTTGATACAACATTACTTAGTAGGTACTTGTAAAAACCCTACTACAGACCTGCTTATATTACTTATAGTGGTCGCTCACTGGTCGAAATTCGACCATAATTCATAAGTTTGAACATTAAATAGAACCACCAGTATGTGACATAGATTTACATATAGTATAGTTGGATACAGTATACATATGTGTGTGTCAAACACATGGTAGTTTGTGTAATGTTGTTTTTAATTCTTTTTTTTTTGAAACATTAGCTTTCTGCATTCCTACTTCGTAAATATATAGGGGTACAAAGTTTTTGCTTAACGTATTAATATATAGATGAGCCCCATCCTCAATCCACGCGCGGCAAGTCATCTGTCAAACAGCTCATGTCAAAGCACCACACGAGACACATCCTGTGTGACACTCCCATTATTATAACCGAGCAGAATATCGTCCACTATGCCGCACAACCCGGTTACTATCTGATCTGTTATTCATATTACGTGCTCAACATAGCGAAATAACAGAAGAGCATCGAGTAGGTATAAATAGGCTTCTGATAAGGTAAACTGTTGCTGTTAAGAGGCATACGAAGTAACTGTACCTATCATGTTTGGTAATTATTTATCAGAGAACCGTTTTTACATTTCGGTTAACTACAAGAAAGTCAGGAAACTTTTAGGAAACTCTACCTTATAAAACAATGATGGAGGCAAAGACCATACAAACGGTTCCCTCTACCAGACAGTTTAAGGTATTTCAGCTATATGCACAAGAAACAGCATATATAGCTGCGCAATAAGACAACACCGCAAGCATTACAAGGATCTCTAATCTTCGTCAGCTTAATTGTATCTTACCACCTAACTGTGGGTATTCTAATATATTCATAGCTTTTCTAAAAATACGGTAAAATAAAGGATATAAAAAAGCATTTTATTGTAGCTAAACATCAATTGCTTTCATATAATAAACTAGAACACGCCAACTCTCTCACTCATGACTTTAAGAGAGTCAGACACGTGTTAAAACTTCATATTATCTCGAAAATTGAACATTTTTCAAACTTTTTGATGATACTTTTTATCTCTGTAATTTGGCCTGTTATCAACAATATCGATACTATTATCGTTGTTGAAATGAGATTACTGAAAGCCCATACGTCCTGTCTAATGTTCAGAGTTCATTTGGCCTCCCAAAATGTCTGACCAACCTTACTTTTTGTACTGCTGGGTAGATGAAATAATTTGGTACGTTTCCAGGTTCTCGCCAGGGTTGCTGACGTTTGCTGCTGTGGTGACCGGGACCATAATGGTGGTTGGGTTGTTCGGTAACCTGCTCACGGTTGTCGCGTTGCTGAAGTGCCCCAAAGTGAGAAACGTTGCTGCTGCTTTTATAATCAGGTAAATTAATTTATTGGTCCTTTGAGCCAAGTATTTTTGTTTATCACGCCGGAATCTTTTAAAAAGTTCCGAAGTGCCATTCGCAGTAAAATTATATAGCGAAAACTGACGCATTAAATATACATAATTAAAGCACTTAAACAAACATTAAAACGTACTTTAATCGCCCCTAATCAAAGTTTTCCAATAACAGTTCGTAATAGTTTTCCAGCAATAATTTTCTAAAAGCAACCACAAAATGTTTAACTGTTCTTGCTCAGAAAATCAGTTTAATCCACCAATTTGTGAGGTGGGAAAGTTGGAAAATAATTTTATCTATAACTTTTACTTATACGGGAAACTTTATGATTGTTTAGTTACCGTTAAAACATCTTTCACGGAGTTTTACCCCAGTTCTCGTTCTTCAATATTTTTGTTCAATATGTGTTCTATTGAGTTTTCTGCCTTTTCATTATTTTGGTCCTTTTCGAAAAAGGTTCAATGTAGAACTTGCTATGTGCATCCCTTAGTATATACCACAAGAGCTTAAATAGATGCTGATTTTGGATTAGGATTCTTTTTCTTTAAAAAAAAACGATTATCAAAACATTGTTAGAAATGGCAGATATTTAGTAGACATTTTATTATTATTTATGTCTCGTATTTGCTTTCATAAAAGCAGTATTCAACCACAACTCGGTTTTATCCATGATCCAAAATAATGATACAATTTTTATGCCTACTGTAAATAAACACGCAACAGCGGCAATGTGACTTCAATAGAATAGGTATGAAGATTACTAAAAAACCTAATTCATATTAGATCATTACAACAACAAGATGAACGTAATCACAACATAATGCATGATGTAATTCCAGTACTTAGGTAGCGGTATTCTCTATTTGTACTAAATGCATGAACAACAACCAGATTTTCCATAAACAAACACATATTGGATACGAACAAGTTTTGTACAATGTAACACGATGACTATAAAACTGCTATGAATAGGTATAGTACATTAAGATATCCAGTTATATTCAGAAATGGGTAGTAATTTACCCTATGATCCCCAAAAGACCTTTTACATAAGAACCCTTCAATTGCTTGCCCTATCGTGATCGATGTTTCACCCCTAAAAGTTATCGATACAGAATAACCTTTTAGGAGCTCATCTATCAACATCTTAATCCTTATAAGGATCGCTGTCAACTTGTAGTGACAGCCTCCAAACTCTTGCTTTGTCTGGCATGTAGTATTGCAATATGTCATGATAAAATAACACTAAGTATTCATAAACAAATTCTGGTCCTTTAGCACATATCTTCTTTGAATAGTATAAAACAAAGTCTTCACAGCCTCTCGCCGTCTGTACTTTTAGATCATTTAAAATACGCAACGAATTTTAATGCGGTTTTCACCAATTGGTAGAGTGATTCAAGAGGAAGGTTTATGTATCTACATTTCACCCGTGACAAACCGGGCGGGTGGCTAGTTCAGTATATAACGATATCAATACAAAAATTTGCTCAGTTCCTTTCACAAAACCGTGCAATGAATGGCCTTTTGCCGACCCATTTGACATCCAAATAGGTAACTCGATATTTTCGCATGTCCCACAAACGTTTCCGCTTTATTCATGGCCCTCAAATACCAATTGACAATACGCTTTGTATATCCAACAGCATGAATCAAAACTAGGCTAGACATACACGTACAGTTTATTCCGCGAAGCATGCTATTTTCAATATCCTGAAACGGAACTTTGCTTGTGTTGTACTGTGACTATGTCTGTAAATGGCACGGTCCATATTAAGACTTTCAGTGAATGTGGAAATATTCTGCAAGCCCATACATTAAAAAGCAATGAAACGGGAAAGCTGATGTTTAGTGGTTGTCGTGTTCGGACTGTATAGGGATGCCGTCCGTCCGGGATTACCCGGATTTGTCCCAGTTAAGAGATCGTTCGGTGGTCATCCGAAAAGGATTTTCTATAACTGTTCGGATTAATTTAAAATAAATTCTGCATTCTAAAAACTCCAATTATTCTGCTAAATAGACACAGAACAAAAGAAAAGGCAATTTTACCGAAATATCCGGGATTTTTGAAGTCTCAGGCGTCGGAAATTTATCTGATGGCAGCCCTAAGGCTATAACGTATGAGGCGATGTTCAATTGTTTCCGTGCCATAATGGAATAACCTATTCAGACAGCCGCACACTTTGTACCGTTTTAACGGTATTTCACCAGACCTTAAATTTAAATTGACACATAACTACTTAATCCTTTATAATCTAATACTAACTAATTGTAATTCCAGTCTCTGCATAGCCGACTTCCTGTTCTGCGCCATAGTGCTCCCTTTCGCCATATCAGGATTCTGGACGCGGACCTGGTCCCATGGGTTCGCACTATGCCAGATGGTCCCGTTCCTGAGGTACGGGAATGTCGGTGTTTCTCTCCTGAGCATCGCCCTCATAACCTTGAACAGGTAAGAAGCCTCGTGGGAGGTATTGTGTTTGACAAACTGAATGGATATTCAGAACACGTAGGAATCTGCTTAAAGAATTTTTTGTAGGAACTTTGTGAATGAATCTTTGATTATTTTTTTATTTTTCTTGAACTTAGTAAGAGATTTAACATTTTAAGAAGTTGGCGGCTTGCTTACCTTGTTTTTCATATCGCCGAAAGTCAATATTATAGTGATAAAAAAATATACATACTACGCATGTACAGCTATCAAAGCTACCCGACGTTAAATCGGACACAATAATAATTCTAATCTAACTGTGATTCCTTTCAAAATCATTCATACTTATGAAACTAGCCTTAAAACCTTTTTCTCGATACCAAATAGACCTTGGCCTATAGAAAGAAGGCTTCTTAACAATTTTCCCTCTCAACACCAACATTTTCCTCCTCATACAATCACGTAGTATCTATCAAAGAGCCAAGTTATTGACCAATTGGAGACGGTCTTTAAATTCGTTATGAAGCATATCAGAATTCATCTCACGTTTGGCCTTGTGAGTGCGTTATCGTAATAGACTAATCGTATTAACAGCCCATAGTTGGTGGCTCATCGAGTGAATTGATATTAGTTATGGTAATAATACCATGAATGGTAGATAAGGTAATGGAGGTAAAAGGATGAAATGGAATTCTACTAGGTAGTAGGTACTGAATTCAGAACTTAGTTGATTGCTTTTATTACAGTACCTGCATAAAAGTGGATATTTTTTTGTTTAACCCATTATATTTTTTATGAACGAACCAGTTTCTGCCCGTGACTTCGTCTGCGTCGACTTCACAATAAAGTCTAAATCTATTTCACGGGAAAACAAAAACGGGATGTAAATCCTATTTAATCAGCAGGATCAATATTCATATGTGTGCCAAATCACAACAAATTCTGTTCAGCCATTTAAATCTGAAAGAGTTACAAACATCCATTCTCACAAACTTTCGCATTCATACCTCATCATGAGTGCGCTAAGAGTCGCAAATCTCCACCATAAGGATACACGAAACATAGTTAATGTGATCCTTACACACATTAAAATAGGACTTGTCCCAAGCTGACAACCAATAACATGGGAGACACAAGGGCATAACTCTTACTGCAATAGAAATAAGTATCACTTTTCAGCTTATAGAAACCACTTATGGAACAACACCAACACAACAATAACTTCCTCGTCTGTACTAAATTGCTCATAATTGCTAGACACAAATTATACATTGCACATTATTCGAACAGCTATACCCAATGCAAATTCTGACACGCTATTGTCTGTAAACCATAGAGGTCGAAGATTACATCGCGTGTGGTCCGGCCTTTTACTTAACAATGTTCATTAATCAGAACTATAAATAGTTTAGCTGGTAACGTTTATAAATAGGGGACTAAAGAAACTGTAACTTTGGAAATTTGTCTTCGTCTGTGGGTAATGTGATACTGACATGATAGTAAAGTCCATTGACCGTGAGGTACACGTGTCCTTTCTCATAAATTTACTGGAAGGTTGATTAAATTATTTATCTTTGTCGAGAAATGATGCATGTTTACTCCTCCAGGGTCAGACAATAGATACCTTTCGATTTACATATTATCTATTTGATCATAGCATTAGTTCGATGCAGCGTTAGATTCTATGGGATTAGTTGAGACCGGGTATTTAAAACTCAATACGGTCTGGCAAGGGCAGGGCGGTATGGGCACACGCTAGGAAATAAATTGAAAGGGTCGCCGTTATCGAAATTGATAAGAAAGATTGTATAACCATAGATGCTTTAGTAAAGACATACTAATACCTAGATAGGAAACTTTTCATCCATACAAAAATTATAAATGCAAATTAAAAGTAACTCTATTTCTGTTTGTTGCCACATGACCCGATGTTAATGAAATTTGACACAGGAGGTAGCTTGAGATAAACGTCGGCAATACAACGATAACATGCGAAATCGTGCGCAAAAGTTGGTAATAAATAAGTAGATAGATGTCTTCTACACTTTGTGAAAACAACAAAAAGATCAACAACTAGAAATAAACATCTTAAACCTACTGTTTTCTAATGGACTGCAATGACTTTATCACAATAATGGGTCCTCCTTTGCTCATTTAATAGGACCAAAAATGATCCTTGCACCCATATACCTAAGAGTATTTTTGCTTCCACTTTATTCTAATCTTCTGTAACCAAGTTATTTACTCATTCTTTGATCCCTCAGGTACATAATGATAGCTCATCACAGCTGGTACGCGCGCGTGTACCGCAAGCACAACATAGCATTCATGATCGTGTTCTCGTGGATGTTCTCGTACGGTATGCAGATACCCACCCTTGTTGGAGTATGGGGTAAGTTTTGATCACACCTTCATCATTAATTACATTCCATAATTATTCAAATGAATCTGTCGTAAATATAGAAACCTTCTTGGATGCTTTATGTTTGAGCCGTTTGGATTCCCGTTCCCCTTGTTTCTCGGGACATCGCCAAGCGACTGATAGACTCTTCACGTGACCTTGACAGAGGGCTGACCTTTTCTTGTTGGCCAAAGAATCAGCATTTCCATGCAACGTGGCAACGCTGTCAGCCTTTTGGGCATTTGCACTTTAAGCTCTATGAGCTTCATCCTTTCTTTTTTATAAACTATACGCACTTTGTAATTTTGAGTTTAACTTAATTATTAATGAATCTTGATTTTTTATTTTTTCACACAGGTAAATTCGACTACGACCCTGAGTTGGGAACATGCTCAATAATGCCAGATAGCAACGGACGCTCAGCCAAGACTGCCCTCTTCGTTATCGCCTTCATTGTGCCAGCGCTACTCATCTTTATATGCTATGCCAGGATCTTCTGGGTGGTCCACAGGTTACTTTCTTTTGTTTTTAAGTGAACACTGTTAACAAATGTCTACCTATAATAGACACTTGAATTTTTTTACAGATTATGTATAGGTAGGTACTATTACAAATTAAAAGATGTTACTATCTTGTCACCATAGTTACAAGAAACGTGTGTTTTGGATGTGCTAAAAAACCCTTGTAGGTATTAGTTAGAATACAAATTACACATTGAACGTAACTAAGTTAATGGAAAACATCGTTAGTCAATGAACATCTACATCATTGTCAATCAGTCAAGACAATTACGATTTTAATGAAATCCTTGTGATCTATGAATCTTGAAACCTCTAGTTAATGGCACGTAGACGACGAGTCCATTGTCACGTTTCTACTCTTATGTCAATAAAGTACTTTAGATACTTTATACCTAGCTGTCTACATTATACATATTATTGTGTGAGAGATAGTTCACAATACACTTCCATGATTGAACAAAACATTAAACGGCACGAACCGGAAATACGTCGAAACAGCATTAAGCCACGTGCCGCAACTGAGTTTGATAATGAATAAATACACTTTCATATAAATTATGAGAGCCTGGTATTTACTCCTCAATCTAATTAAACGACAAACGACGAACCAGTTTATTAAATACACCAATAAACAACACAACTTCTCTAAAAACAAAAACATTTTTAATTGTTAAGTAAAATTATTTTTTTAGTTGCTTTAAAATCAATAAATTAAATTATAGTTGGCACAAAAGTGACGTCACAATTATTATTGTCCTAGTTTGTTATTGTCAGATAAAATCTATGGAATAATCGTTTTGACAGTTCATAAAAATTATGTCAATTGATTGGTGGTTTCAAGTGCCCAATTATTTTAAGCAAAAACATAGTCCGCCTTTGTACTTTTTTGTTGCTTAATAAATAGTTTGAAAAGACAAAGGACTCTGTTGGGCCTAAAGAAAGCCAGCTTCAAGAAATAATGAACTCAATCGACTGCCTCGTTGGTCTAGTGGTTAGTGACCCTGACTGCAAAGCCGGAGGTAGTGGGTTCGATTCCCACCCAGGACAAACTTTGTGTGATGAGCATAATTGTTGGTTCTGTGTCTGGGTGTAATTTATCTATAATATGTATATATTTATAAATTATATAAGTATGTATATCAGTTGTCTGGTTACCATAACACAAGCTCTGCTTAGCTTGGGATCAGATGGCCGTGTGTGAGTTGTCCCAAGATATTTATTTATTTATTTATTTAAATGCCTTAAAAATATGACAAGACTTTTGCTCATCTTAACTTAGCCTAAAGCGACAAATCCCATTTACAGTTTGGTGTCATAACTTTCATCGACGAATATGATATGATATTACAGTCTTCGCAGTAACCCTCATACGTTATGATAAAGAGGGGTGTAGCAAAAAACTGCTGAGAGGTACAAACACTGTATTAACTGAACAGATTTATAAACCTCACGGCTTGCTGCAGTAATAGTCGAAAATGTGACAGATATACCTACTCACTAACTCAGACAACTTAGACTAAAGACTCTGACACAGATAACTGTTCTTCAGAAACTTTTAACATTTTACTACCATTTTATATAAAGCACTAAATAACAATAAATATTTTTTATTTAACAAATAAATAATCAATCACTTCCAAACAAGTATAAAACGACTTTGTTTTAAGAAGAGAAATAACTCACCCTGTGATCACTCTTAACAGAGGAACTAGACCTTTATGAGGCTTTATAGAAAGCAGAATATTATTTGACACTATCCTTTGAATTTCAGCTCTGAACAGCGAATGCGGGAGCACCAACGATCTCAGCACACCAGTCCTGGTACATTAAACAACAGCACAGACAAGAGGTCTACAATCAAAGACAATAGAGAGACGAAAGCTAGACGCAACGAGTGGAGGATTACTAAGATGGTGCTAGCGATTTTCCTGTCTTTCCTCGTATGCTACCTGCCCATTACTATTGCGAAGGTGGCTGACAACCATGTGCATTACCCTGGTAAGTCAAGTAACCATTTCTGATGGACCCATTTATTGATTTCAAGATATTAGGCAAAGGTACCTACTATGAAAATTGTTCATGGCTTTTCCTACTTGAATTTCTGTAACGATCTCTAGAGAACATTAACAGTTCCTAAAGGGCTGAGCCTTTCTTTATTCAATGTTACACATTCTATCTTGAAAAAAGTGCTCTACGATAAGACTCGTGAGGTATCTTTCTAAAACAGGAAGGATTAACGTTCAGCAGTATAGGGTCTGACTTAAAAGTCGTTCGCCAGAAGAAGATAGGACAGGATTGTAGGGCATTCTACATCAGCAACGTGAAGTCCGTAGATATTATACCTACTTAACGTATTTTTTTTTCAGTATTCCACATCACGGGCTACCTTCTACTGTACGCGAGCGCATGCGTAAACCCGATCATCTACGTGATAATGAATGCTCAGTACCGCGCGGCGTACGCAGCGGCGTTGTGCTGCCCTCTGGCAAGACTTTCGGGCTTCACCAGCGGTGCGTATCCATCCTCGCCCGTCGCATGCCAAGCCGTCAAGAAATCGGAACGCACGTCGGCTCTCGCCTCATATGTCAGACCGTGAAGGTATCATTCGGATGCAACGCGCTATTGGCAACGGTGACGCTTCCGGGCTTTGGTGTATTGAACGTGTTTTAATGGTCTTTTATAACTTACTGGATTATGTATGTAAATTGTAAATTAAGTCTGCTTATTCTGACTATCGTTCTATCAATAGTGAACAAAGAGTTCATTCTAATGAAACGTTTTTTCAAGGGAGCATTGTTAAAAGCTACTTATCCAATTACCCCAAAATATAAACGGATTTACTCTCAAAAATCTTTATGGCCGAACGTTTACCATGCAGCGCATTGTATCATATTCATAGTCTCATTAACTGCATGTTGAATCAACTAAATGTTTGCACGTATAACGTAGGTATCTATCACCGAATACGATCGTCGTATTCATCTACCTACATCACAGTACCCACCTTCTTCAAAGTTCGTAATAACACATCTTCAGCCGATTGTTCTTAATCTCTACCGCTTGCCAAAGACTTCGTTCAATCTAATCCGACAATTAACTAGTCCTTTATTCTTTTTAGAGAAATGGAACGAGCGTCATGGCATGAGCTACAACAACACGCAAACGGCGCTCAGCCAAGTGTCCCTGGGAGAGTCGAGAGTCGACCCTCGGGGCACCCTGGCCCCTGCCGGCCCTGGCGGAAGATAAACTCCAGGTCTTACAATTCTCACAGTGCTGGTCCCACTCAAGGCATCGGACCAGCCACAGAAACCGTTGGCTTTGGGCCCAAAATTGGAAAAAGACTTCCTGGACAAAAAACTGGATCACAACAAAGTATTAGTAAATCTGAAAACGTTCGGCCTCAAATAATGGGATCGCAACACAGCATTGGTTCGAAATCTGTTGGCGCGGCTATCGGACCTCCGTTGACGGGATCCCAGCAGAGTCTAGGCCCCAAAGTCACTCGATTCCAGTTGGATGCTCTGCGAAGTGATAAACAAACCAATGTATAGCGACTTGTCGCTCATTGATAAGACATACCAAAGATATTTTACAAGACTTAGTACCAAATATTTTTTTGCATTTCTATGAATTGAATTAAATGATCTAGGTACCTATCATCACAGTATTTAGTAGGTTGATTGTACCGTAGATTTTACTTTAATTGTCACATGAATTTATCTATTAGGTAAGCTCTGCAGGTATTATACATTAATTTAGTAAACACTGTAGCGTCAAAATCTCGATATTTTTTGAACGACAGGAAAAAATGCTCTCTTATTTTGTTTTCAGGCATATTATTATTATCTACTTAATTAAAACTTAATATCACTATAATCCGTCCTATAATGAGCGACAAGTAAGCGATAATCGACATACCTAATAATTGTATAATGTAAATAAGGTGACTTCTAGTATTAAAGTACCTAATAATTTAAGATATCATTGTTAAAATAGGTTTTCTGTCTTCCAAAATACTCTCTTAACTCGGTAAATAATTATTAGTGCTGGGTTATAGTAATGTCCTACTGCAGTTGTTTAGTGTTCTAGAGACATAATATATACCTATATTATGTCTTTAGAACACTAAACTGCCTAGTAAACCTAGTGAACCTGTGCCTAATTAAACTTAGTAGGCACCAAAATGGGACCAATTAATTTATGTACCGAATTTGTTATTGTAAGTAAGTGTACCTACGGTCTATGTAGGCCATTGTGCTTTTACTGTCAACTGAAAATATATACTGGACAGTAATATTTTTTTAATCCTACATTCCGTATTTTTTAAGTTTACAAAATTGGGTATTAGACATCAACAATCAATTGACGTGCTTCTTATGACTTACACAGAATTTGTATGCCAATTGAGAACTATGACGTCACTTTTCTACCAACTCAATTGACAAACTATTTATTAATTTCAAAGCAACAAAAAATCTAATTTTACAGTTAATTGAAAATTATTATTGACAATATTTTGCACTTTTTATGCAAAAGAGTGCAAATTTTAAAATAATTTATCGCTAGAAAACTACATTCCATTTAATTTCGCGGCCAAAGAAGAATAAAGTTTTAAATAAAATTAAGCTTATTTTATTCCACGACCAAAATATTTTTTAGAATAAACAGTATTTTGTAATAAATAAGTTATAACAATGTATTTATGTAATTTACCAATAGGGACCTAATTATGCCATATCTACTATGTTATTATGTAAGAAATTTCTCGAAAATTAATTGTAATAAATTAATGTGTAAATAACTGGTTGATTTGTTATTTATTATTTTGTTATTACCGTGTATAATGTATGTACCTATTTAAAATATCAAAGGTTGTTGGAAAAATAAAATATAGGTCTTATGTATAAAATGATTTGTAATAATTTGTTTGATTTTAACCCCTTGCCTTTTTTTCCATCTATTGTAATCCAAAATTGGCCATGAGGTCTTCTTTACAATGGGCTAAAAGTCTCATATAAGCAGAGGCGTAGCTAGATAGTGATACGGGGCCTCCCAGCAACAGGGGCCTCGAACCCAAACTCGCAGTTAGGTTAGGTTAGGTTAGATAGTTAGATAACGGC
This sequence comes from Hoplodrina blanda, assembly GCA_949316365.1. NCBI lineage: Eukaryota > Metazoa > Arthropoda > Insecta > Lepidoptera > Noctuidae > Hoplodrina > Hoplodrina blanda. The sequence continues at coordinate 5,964,871 of OX438589.1, read as the reverse complement.
GGAATGGAAGGAACGACTTGAGCACCCCAGCGCAGGGCACGCCTTGATATCGGCGGTAAGACCCGTCATGGAGGATTGGCTAGGGCGCCGGCACGGCGCCCTCACATTCCGGCTGACGCAGATACTGACCGGACACGGCTGCTTCGGAAAGTATCTGTGTCGCATAGGCCGGGAACAATCGCCCGGTTGTCACCACTGCGGAGATTGCCTGGAGGACACGGCGCAGCACACGCTGGCGGATTGCCCGGCTTGGGCAGAGCAGCGCCGTGAACTCTCCGCAGTAGTCGGTGACCTCTCGCTCCCGAACGTCGTTCTCTCGATGGTCGGGAGCGAGAGTGCGTGGGAGGCTGTCGCCGGTTTTAGCCGGTAAGAGTCCGGCACACCCCCCCGTCCTCCCCTAGACGGGGGATAGTCCATGAGGATTTCCCCACGATAAAAAAAAAAAAAAAAGGTTAGATAGTTAGATACCCCCCCCCCCCCCCCCAAGTTTTGATTCAGGGCCCGTCTGAGGCAAGCTACAGCACTGCATATTTTCTAGTGATTACAACAGTGCCAGATCATTATAATTTTGTGGATGAATGAAAAGATACATTCCTAAATACAAGAATCCTGATTCAATTTCTAAATATAATTAAGTTTCCCAAGTAAAAGTCACAACATCTGACCATACCACTTTAACAACCAAAAGTTAGTAAGTAGTAGGTACTTACTACATTCGTTGTAGTAGATTGGTAGTTGTACTTGGTAGTGATCTACGCTTAATCTAATAATACCCATTTACTTGAAACCCGCAATAAAAAGCAAAAAAACTAATTACCTACTAGCTGTACCAGATTCAGTCTTGAATAATAATGGGCCTAGAAAAAAGGTATCAGTACGATATTATTACAATTAGGTAGGTATAGGTACCTATAGCCATAAGGTGGCAAAGTTATGGCAAACATTTTTTTTTCGATCAAACCTACAAAATGAATAAATCAAATCAAGGCGCAAATTACACTTACACCGAGACCTGACGGTACTTGAAAAGGCTAATTAATTCGCACTCTAGAACGCGACGCCATTATACGCAACGAGATTCCGTTAGGTGAGAACGTCTTCCAGCGGAGCGATGAGGACGCCGCGCGCCGCGGCGTGGAGCTTATTCGACTTCTTCAACTGAAATTATAAATAATAATTATAAAGTTCTGTATTGCATCGCTATCTAATCAGAAAAATCGGCTTGAATCAATTTACAACAAAATAAAAAATGAAGGGAAGATCAGCAACCATAACGGAATGAAATTAGATAAACTGCGTAAAACTAAACGCCTTCAAAAGAATTGTCAAAATGACAAACAAAATTAACAAACGTCAAATCAAAAATGTCAAAAAGGAAAAATTATTGTTCTAGCGTGAATAGTGCTAAGTCAAAGAAATTATTACTTTATTTCTACCTTGGTTATAGAACATGAAGAATATAATATTGAATATAATAAATGTTATTTAACGTAAATAAATAGTCCTAGTTGTGTGCATTTGATTAATTTAGTGTAGTGTTACTGTAAAAAATACAATAAAAAAATGGATGTCGTCGGCAGTGAAATTGGCCAAAAAATGCGGGTAAATATCTAGAAATACATCGTAAATTTAACCCAAAATTAACTTTCAGGATGATTGATGTTGTATTTGGTTGATATTCATACAATTTGACATTAAAAAATTCTAATTAACTGCTGTAATAAGTGTATAAACATAATGCTTTCAGGAACAAACTTGTCTTGTTCCTCATTTGTTGACACAAATGTGACATTTATCGATGATGAGTGTATTCATTTTAAATATTTTACTTTCAGTCGGCCATCAAGGCCAAGTTGACAGAATTAGGGTGCTATGTTGGTAAGTAAAACAACTTTGGGTAATAAACTTAGTTACCTAGGTATGTATGGCTTCATTTTATTATTTAACTAAGTCTTAGGACAAGTCAGAAAGGCGATCAATAGTTGACAGCAGGGCAAGAACTTCAAGGCTGGGTATTTTATAATTTATATGACTTTCATATAAATTGTAACCTCGGTGCAATACAATTTTTTTTCTTCCATTGTCAACCAATTCACAATCATTTGTTCCTTTTTATTGTCCCTCATTTAATCCATCCATCTTTTCTTTAGACTTCCTCTCCCTCTCCCTCTCCATTCATCAACATATAAAACCATCACTCGTTTATTCTCATGCATGTCTTTAACATCGGCATGTCATTTACCTATTAACTTTAACATTGACGAGAACACAAAATCAGTCAAACAAGATTTATAATGTTGAACAATCATCAAAAATAACCTCATGCTAAGCCACTTATAATTTTGCTTGTAATTTTTTAACCAATATATATCTCAGTTTCCACATTTGTGATAAGCTGATGAAGCTATTTCTCTAAAAATCTTGTATTTTCTTAAACTGTTGCCGAAGTCAAGCCTTCACTTATGATGTCAAAGATATACTTAGAATGTATATATGAATTGAACAAGCTACTATAATTAAAAAATTAAAAAACACGACTGCAAAAATTGCACATATTTGTACTTTATTTACTCATTAGTTTTTTTTACGACGTTTTATATTTACAGTGTTATATATTTTTTAAATCTACTTGTCAGATTCTAGACGATAAACATAGACATGACCAGATTTATTAAAAAAATAAATTGTGGCTGGTATTAATTTACTTTTTAAAGTGACCACACCGCTTTCTTTTTATTCTTAGCCTATGTTACTCGGAACGATGCAAGGATTGTAACGATACCCCATACATCTAAATCGGTTTAGGCGTTTAAAAGTTATGGCGGAATAAAGGAACTCACATACATACATACATTAACCCTGAACACAACACTCCTTTTTTTGGGGCAGTTGTGTAAAAAGGGGTAAAATTTTGAAGTGGGTTGGTTCTTTTTGCCAGAACTAAATCCATCGCCTAGTACAGTTCAAAAGATCAGACAGACAGTTGAGTCTTAGAAACCTTAGTTTAGTTGGGTATGAAAGTAAGAAAGTGAAAATATTTGTATTTTATAGACGATGAGCTGCCTGACTATGTGATGGTAATGGTAGCTAACAAGCGGACGCGGGCGCAGATGGAGGATGACCTACAGCTGTTTCTTGGCGACAACACCGAGTTGTTCGTCAACTGGCTACACCAAGTATTAAAAAAGCTGCAGGAGGTGACGGTAGCTACTCCCCAAAGTATGTACTAATTATCTATACTAATATAGTAAAGCTGAAGAGATCTTTTGTGTGTTTGTCTGTATAAATGTGCGTATGTCTAAAACTGCCAGCCGGATTGAATAAAATCTCTTTCTAAATGATAGTCATATTCATAACTAACATTTTTATTGTCAAAGATAGATAGACATAACAAAAACACTTTAATTATGCTAATATTTTACAGAAACTGCAGAAACCGACAAAAGCAAAGAAAAAGCCGATTCTAAAGAGCGAAAAACAAAAGAAAAGAAAACAAAAGATAAACAAAAAAAGAGTGAGTTGAAAAAGGCTAAGAAAAAAGACAAAGAGAAGGTTATACGCAAAAAAGACGACAAGAAAGTACATAAACTTAAAAAGAAGAGTAAACACCACGACATGATTCGTCCGAACATACCCCCTTTACTGATGAATATGGAGAAGAATTCTGAACCTTCAATCACAGATGTGTTTGCTGGACAGATATTAAAGAACCATGGAATAAGTCTTGAAGCACCTCAAGAGGATACAAGACCAGATAAGAAACCAGTTTTGGCTGAAATCAAAAGGCCCATTCTACCCATCATTGACCCAGCAACTATTTCATCACAGACTGAACCAGAGGTAGATGTAGAAACGGTGGAAGCAGAGCCTAGAAGAACCAGTGTCTCATCCATGGGTGGCCCAAAAGAAGAACATTTAAAGGAAATAACTCAAATTGAAGCTAAAATACAGGGGTTAAAGCAGAAATTGGCAGAGCAATTAGATTCTATGTCGGATGATGAAGACTTTTTGAATATTAGAACTGAAGCTGAAGAATTGATGAATGATTTTGCTGAAGATGTGTTTCAGGTATTCATTTCTTTTCTTCAATATAGCAAATTTACTGTATTTGATGTACTTTTGATGGAATTTAGTAGATATTATTGTAATTAAACTATTATCTTTAATTTTCAGGAAATATCTCAACAGGCGCCTTCGGTTCCCGTAACCGTCACACCGCCAATAGAGCGTGTAAAAACTCCTACCCCTCCACCCCCTCCTAAGCCTATAGAAGTACCCAAGGACCCCCCAAAAGACCCCATAGAGACTCTGCCTCAGATAGAACTCAAACTCCCCAAAAGGCCTGTAAGGGACCGGCTAGGAATTCGTGAGGAACCAAAAAAAGTTCCAGAAGCAAAACAGAAGGAATCAAAAACGAGGACAGAGAGTCCCGAAAGGTTGTTAAATTAAAAATTTGAGGTAGTAAGAATAAATACGAGCTCAATTTAATTATATTTATTTAATTTATTTAAGTTGGCCATAATTTTTATTCAGATAATAAAAAAAATAGCTTTACAAACAATTAAACAAATCCTTCTTTATTATCTAAAAAGGTTCACATTCTAAAAACTTTCTATTTTTATATATTTTTTTTATGGCCATTATACCTTCTAAGTACTATTATTAACTGATTTATTTTCAGGTTTACGCCTGAAAGAGAGCCAGACTTCTGGCCCCAATCTAAGTCAGCCAAGAGTCGGCTCGGAGGTGTCGCAGAAGCTTCGAAAAGAAGTTCTTTATCCGATGATACTGCGTCTGACATAGCTGAACCACTTCCTAAAAAACTGACATCAAAGTAAGTGAAGCCGACCTGAAAAGGCTGCTAACCTTCTAGGATGGCCTGGGATGGCTGAGGTAGAACCACACTAAGAGATACGCACAATGGCCCAATCAAGTAGCTAAGTGCAGAGACAGTCCGGCCATATAAACTAAGTGAAGCCATAATTTTGCTTAGTGAACCTAATAGGGGATCGGACAAATTTTCAAAAAGTGTTTTAAATTAATCTTTATGGATACTTATTCTCATGAAAAATAAAATTTTATTTATTTATAGCCTTTTAGGTACTCAAAATCATGTTTTAATATTGTTTGTTTAAAAATCCCGCCAAAACGCCACATGACGTCATTTGTGGTCATAACAAAATTTCCAATAGGAAAAACTAGAGAAACACCACGTGACACAGAAAGAAACAGAACGCTTAACTCGGTGCCTTTCATTCATTTCAAGGTCAACGAGTTAGGACCGTTTCTGTAGTATGAAGCGCACACTCCATAAATTTTTAACCTCCTTGATGATGGCCCACAAATGACGTCATGCACTGTTTTAGTACAGATTAAAAATATTGTAAATAACAACATTTTATTTTTTCATTTAAAAACATTTAAATGAATTATATTTAATTATTATTCGATACATAATCGTAAAACAGTATATTTATTTTATCTAAGTACATTTTAGATTTTAATCTGATTACTGTCCGATCCCCTATTAGTGTAAAAAATCTTAATTTACTAATACAGCCAAAACAGCTACCTAATACAGCTGAGCAATGTAGCTAACATCCAACAATCCAAAACTACCATGAAACCTCTCATAACTCCTCACAAGAGAACGCACAGGAGTTTTCAAAGTTAAATGAAATCTTTTATTGAATTTAGACTAATGTAGTCCATCCATAGGCACTTAGTCATCAATATAGCCAATACAGAATTCATCTACCTAGCTTTTTCCCAACTATGTTGGGGTCGGCTTCCAGTCTAACCGGATGCAGCTGAGTACCAGTATTTTACATGGAGCGACTGCCTATCTGACTTCCACAACCCAGTAACTGGGTAATACGATACCCCTACGTTCGACTGGTTGTCAGACTCAAGATTCTGACGACTCTTAACGACTGTCAAAGATCCACGTATGACAGCCGGGACCAACAGCTTAACGTGCTTTCCGAGGCACGGAATGATATCAGTAATGTCTAAGATAAACTTTTAGAAAGTACATATTAATTGAAAAAGTCACATTGGTACTTGCCCGGATTCGGACCCATGCATGAGAGACGGGCGCCTTAACCGCTAGGCCATCACGACATTCTCTTCAAATTCTCATATAGCCAATACAGAAGCTGCTGTAAATTATATTAAATTAAAATATACCCTTAGATGTTTCTCCACAGCTTCCATAAAGATCTAACCTCTTCTTCTAGGGTGTCGGTGCTTGAGAATCGTCCATGTCGCTCGACATGTGCGAGCGTGGTGCGCGTGCGACCGCGGCCGCGTGTGGCCACGCCCGCTAACAGTCTGCTGCTCCGAGCGGTCGCTGATGCACATAAGAGTTTGTTGAATGTAAGGCTATTTAATCCATTTATTTATTTATTTATCATCATCACTTACAACTATTATTACAGGTACAACCCAGCCCAAGCAAATCTAACACAAACTTATTTTCTAAAACTTATTACATATAATGTTATCCTTGTGAATTCACTCAATGTACAAGCAAAAATGTCCATCTCATCTGCTACAATGTACAAAGAGTGCGAAGCGCTCGCGTCAGGGGCGCCTCTTTTAATAGATTAGTGCGGCCACGAGGTACAGCCGGCAGCTGAGGCCGACGTCGCCGCCACACATATCTGTCGGGCACACTCAAACACACTAACTCTAAAATGTTGGCGTGATGTATATTGCCTCTAATAAATTTAAATAAATATAAGACAAGTGCGAACTCACGCCTAACTCTCAGCTCGTTGTATCTAACCATGCCTAATATACAACATTTATTATAGCACTAGGTACGCACCGCGGTTTTACCCACGTTAAGTTACGTCTTTGGTTTCTGCTCTGCTCCTGACGGCCGTAGTGTGATGTTGTGCCTATACTATTCCTCATTAAGAGAATGCTATCGTATACAAAAAAATGTTTTAATCCGACTCCATCTCGAGCTCCAAAGATTAGCACGTTTAGACAAACAATAAACTCTTTAGCTTTAAATATATACGAGTATAAATACCTATATCTTGTTATTGTTAAAATGACTGCATTTTAGGGATAATATTTTTTTTGTATATGTCTACATTGCTTTATATTTAACTAGCGACCCGCCCCGGCTTCGCACGGGTGCAATGTAAATACATAACCCTTACTCTTGAATCACTCTATCTTTTAAAAAATACCGCATCAAAATCTGTTGCGTAGTTTTAAAGACCTAAGCATACATAGGGACAGACAGACGGAAGCGACTTTGTTTTATACTATGGAGTGACATGAAATAATGAAGTTCAAAAGTGTCTTTTGATGCTCTGATTGAAATAAGTCACTTTGAACTATCTCTTTCAGGCACCACCGAACAGAACCGAAGCGGATTCTCAAATTAAACGCGCCCTCGTGCTACCGATGCGGCGCTGCGTCGATGCGAAGAAGATTGTCATACAAGTGCCCGCGGATAACTCGCAGGAGACGGACAGAGGAGATAGCATCAGTCTCGGAGACATGGATAGCGATGATGACAAGAGCTCCAAGTAAGTTACTTGAGAACCCCCTGTAATCCCCAAAAGGTTAGGCAGAGGTTTACCCATTAGTACACCCACATTTTGCCAGTTATGTTTAAGTCCAATGTATAGAGGTCGAGCCTATTGCCATCAACCGGACCCGAATCCAGACTCCGAGGCTGCTGCTGAGAAATTCCGGTAAATATATTTATTAGAAACCAGTTACTTCTTCTTCTTCTTTATCGGTGGTCAGTAAGGTCTTACGACCCCACATACTCTAGTGTCAGAGTTTCTAAACCGCCTTAAGGGCCTCTGACATGGTTTGAGTGGAACAGTAAGTCTAGATTTCCTCACGATGTTTTCCTTCACCAATGCCAGTGATAGTGACAGTGGTGTGAGTGAGTTACTAAAATATATATTTATTGGAATTTCGAAGTAGTATAAAAAATGTGTCTATTTCATTATTTACTTCTTTTTTCAGAGTAGCGAGTGATATCGAAAGAGACGAGTATGTACCGGCGTCCATAACTAAGAAGATCATCAACAGCGAGTACACGCCGTCACGACGGAACGAAGGCAGGACGGCGAGCAGGAAAGATGATACGCTCATCATTGAGACCATGTAAGACATAATATCTTGTAAAATAATAAAATAGCCTTTGCGAGTCCCTTTGTGAAACAATCCATTTGCCTATCTGTACAATTAAGTATCGCCTCTTTGATGTACTAATATTTCAATTAAAATGATATTATTATTATAATAATATCACTTTTTTTATGAATTGGTGAAACTTAACTAACATGAAGGGCATACTACTTTTAAAAAATATCCTTCAATTAAATATAATATTTCAAATATTGCTGATGATTTTGTAAAAAGTTTTGGCTATGAAAAGCCATGAAGTATTCAATGTATTAATCTCCTAAACAATAAAATTCCCTTGCACTCAGTAACTACATAATTATCTGTTAATTTCTGTTCTCACAGCAACATCCACAACCCATCAATAGACAAAGACAAGAACACTCAATTCATAGTCACAATGGACGGCTATCACCCGAACGCTTTCCTTGCAAAGAAACTCCTTACCGAAGGCTTACTCAATGAAGAGGACGAATTAAAAAAAGTGGAACAGGAAAAACCAAAAACACCTGAAATTAAAGAGAAAGAAAGAGAGCCGACACCGAAAGAAACACCTGTAGAGAAAGAAACAGAACCGACTCAAAAGAAACGCCTTAGCAATACGAGTGAGGAGAGTGATACTCAAGTTATTATCAAAAAAGAAGAGGAAAAAACCGAAAAGAGGAAAAATGTCGAAGAATTAAAAGTCGATATGCCTCCAGCGAAAAAGAGGAGGGCGTCTCCTATAGTGTTTGATGTTGATAAGAAGAAAGAGGACAGGGAGCCTGAGAGAGTGAGGGAGAGGACGGAGAGTGTGAGCAGTGACCAGCATGTGACGGTCGCAACTGTTACTAATACGCATAAATATGATTCTGTGCCGCCTTGTGAGTATATTTATGTTAACTCTTCATTTATTGAATGCTAAAGTGAATAAAAAAATATTGGGTACGTTAAATTAAACCAACTAAACATAGGTTCACATGGCTAGAAATGAAACGTAATAGGTTTAGATATTAAACAATACATATTTATAATATTTTCGACTTTATTGAAGGAGCTACAAGTCGATAGTGTTTTGTGTGAGTTGTCATAACAGAAAAACCTATGTTTGTGTCAATACGAATAATGAAATAACTTTATAATTATAATTTGTATTTCATGTACTTTAATTTAATCACATTATCTTTCAGTATTGTCCGCAGTAACTACAGCTGAACGCAAAGTAGTGTGGTGTCGTGCCTTCCCTCTGTGCCACTACGGCAACGCGTGTGCGTTCGCGCATCCTCGCTGCAAGTTCGCGGCCGCTTGCACGAGACGCAACTGCGTGTACTCCCACGCACCGAACGCCTTGGCCCTGCCCACTACTCCTACGTCGCCTGTTATTGGTGAGTTGTGGTTGTTGATGGTTAAGTATGTTTTGCTGATAGGGAAAGAAGAATCTGATCAAGTCCTAGTGTCGCCTCATAGAATATGACTAAGTAATTTATAATCTTTGATTATAGTTGCAATTAGGAACCTTATTTAACTGTCGGAGCAGATTTCGATGAAAGACCATTTCCTGGATCAACACCTTAGATTATATAATGTCTAGATGGAGCGTCGCCCTACAATCAAAACAAAAAAAACGAGCCAACAATTCAAGCATGTGTGCGTGCAGGCGGTGTTTTACACTGTCTTTCTATGTCTCTGTGTGCGTGAATAATGATACCAGCTACTACAATTCTCCCATAAGTCACTATAAAAAAATAGACTAATGAAATAAAATAAGTTTTAGGTGTATGTAGGTATTATGCAGTTTTAGTAGTGGGTAAGGTTTAGAATTACGTCGCCTTGATAGGGGGGTGGGGGCGGTGGGGGGAGGTTATGGGGACTAGTGGAGTCGCCCCCCACGATTTTTCCCCGCCGGAAATGCTCGACGGAGCCCCACTAGGGCTCCGCTAGTGACTTGATACAAGTCACTTAATAGGGTCGTATGGCGGACGGAGAAGGCGGGAAGAGGGGTAGAGTTCCTCCAGACTTTCCCCCCGCCAGAGAGGCTCGACGGAGCCCCGCCCTGCGGGGCTCCTACTTCTGGGTGGTTTATAAAAAAGTAACCACGAAGGGGATGGTAGGGTCTGTTCGCTCGCTTCGCTCGCTCACTGGACCCTGCCATCCCCTTCTAACCTAACCTGTCCTAGTCGGGGTGCCCCAAGTCCCGAGCTCGCTTCGCTCGCTCTTACGCACAATAATTCATTATCAATGGCAGCAAAATGGCGGCTTTGAGATTCTTTTTACGCATTTTGACAGACGCAACTTTCAAAAACGTAAGAATTTAGTGAAATTTACGTTTCGTTTCAAGCAATAGTTAGTGATTTATCGATTTTTTTGAAAATTGTTTTAAGTATAATTTAACGCCGCTCCGGCAGCTAAAATTGCTTGGGGGTGCTTAAGATAACTCCACTTGACCCCCCCACAGTGTCAGAATCCTCAAATTCAGGCGACGTAATTGTAAACCCAACCCAAATTTTACTAGGCATCGACTTCAAAATCACATAAAGAAAGACTTAATACGAATTGATAAACTCCACCTCTTTAATAATGAATAAAGTAGACCAACTAAATAATATAAACGTAACCATAAACTAACTAATATACCCACAAAAAAATGACGTTAAGTTGGGAGAATGAAAAAAAGAAACTGGCAACACTGATAAAATATGGCGTAATTTTATGTTTATAAAAATAAAAACCAAAAATAAATATAATATAGTTTTTTGGTTACTTACCGATGATAGGTGATGTGCTTGGTATTTTTTAGCCTTCCTTTATAATTCCGGCACACTGATATAGCACATGACGCCATTTTATACCTGTTTTTTTTTATTTCATAAACGCGCGGAATTCGTAGTGACGCCAAAGCGGCACGATCAGCACTAATCGGCGGGAAAGTACTATTAGGTGAACAGTTCACCAACTTTTTTTTGACAGTTTGCGAGCATTTGACACTCCATCTAGACATTATATAATCTAAGATCAACACATAGAATTCTTTTATCCCGGTAATGTGTTCCCTTAGGATAATAGTTCAACTTAACTTACATAAAGTTACTTTTTACGCGGGCGAAGCCACAGGCAGAAGCTAATGTTTCAATTCAATTCGTCTTTATTGTGGATCACAGGAAGGTGTACATAATACAGATGGTGAATAAACATTTTGTGATCAGCTATGTCCCGCCCTTTGGGCGTACAATAATATAAAATAAATAGAAAATTACATGCATGTCAAAATAATTAATTACAAATAGAAAATTACATGCATTTCAACAATAATTTATCATAACATTTTTAATAAATCCAACCGTTTTCCACAGCATCTCACGTGGTTCCAGCGGCGAACTACAAGACAATTTCCACAGTAGTGCCTAACATGTGCAAGTTCTACCCAAACTGCGTGAACCCAGCGTGCCACTACTATCACCCGAAGCCGTGTCGCTACGGCAAAAGTTGTGCTAACAAAATCGAATGCAACTTCTATCACGCGGACGTACCGGCCAAGTGGAGATATCCTGTCTGAATTAAATAGATTAGTCAATATTGAAATGTTGTTTTATTTGCGTTGTAGGTTTACCTCTCTCCAGTTTATCTTCCTCTCACTCTATCTTTACCTACTTTCGTATATATGGGACCTCTTAAAGATCGCATCATAAATGACTGACTACTAATGACTAACGGATGAAATTAATTAATTAATTAGTATGTATGTCAATCCCAATCTTAAACCGATCTTTGACTGTAATCAGTCTAAAGATCAAGAACAGAGGAAAGAGTACAGAGGGAGAGAATTTGTTACTTGTTGTTTGGCTATCCAAATTAGGGCTTAAAATCGTGTGCATTAAAACACTTTTTTATAACAAATAAAAAAAAAAAGGTGATGGCTCGCAGGCGGCGCGCTGGCAGCCAACTGTTAGATTTTTCGAAGAGAATGATGCCCTGTCGGACCGGTGCTGTATAATGAGTGTTGACCATTAGAAGACGAATCACAATCAGCAGTCAAGGACCGGGCTTGAATTTGATTAGTTACCTACCCATCTACTTATTAATTTACAGGCACGTACAAAGTACCGTTCAAAAGTGCCTTATATTGGCCTAATTGAAATAAATGTTTTGACTTTGAAGTGCGGCGCGCACACAACTGTGTGTTTTCCTACAGCGAACACACGAACTATGTAGCCAGCCGCACTACGGGCTTGGCGTGGCAAATGTTCGCCCGCAGTCAACGGGTAGGCAAATTGTCAAAAGTTTCCAGAAAAACGGTTGATTAACTATACAGAGTAATTGAAAATATACCGGGTAAAACGGGGTGAATAGAAAGGCAGGGGTGAATCGAGACGGAACTTTAAAGGGGATTTTAACGTCAAACTAATAAAGTTTGTCGCCAACAAGGAGACCAATTTGTAAATTATATTTCAGTGAAAACAGTAGAGTCTTTTTTGCCAACAAATTATATTAGTTTAACGTTAAAAATGTTAAAATCCCTTTTAAAGTTCCGTCTCGATTCACCCCTGCCTTTCTATTCACCCCGTTTTACGGTACCCGAAACCTTAAAAGGGGTCATTGTACTCATCATTAGGAACAACTTTTACTATGGCACCAAACTTGAAATCCTTAAAAAAAATCAGCTGTTTGAGCTGTTTCATACATTACAATCGTGTTGTGCATTGTGCAAGCGATTTGTATTCAGTAACTGTAAAGCAAAATTTTCAATGCAACTTTGCTATGACCAATACTGCAGGCACTATTATAAAAAGTTAAAATCGCAAATATCTTAAAGTATCCACTAGATCCTGAGCTGCTTTTTTTTTCATAGGTAGTTATAAAGCTGAAGTATTATCAGCATAAAATAGTTCGTGCGAAAACTGCGTGCTTTTCGAAAAAAAAAAATCAAAATCAAAAATCGTTTTTTTTTTAAATCTTCTAAACTGTTACCAATTTTTATTTTATTAAAAGCCTTAAGAGCTCATAATTGAATGGCACATCATACTAAAAATAAATAATTGTAAAAAAAACAATAACAAAGTAAATACAAAATATTTTTCATTTTTCGGTCCCTCCGGAACGGCGAACTTTAAGTATTTTTTTCTCGAAAACTATCCACATTCGAATAGGGGTTACTTCTAGACAATTGCTCAGTATAACTAACTACGTCAATCTGCGGGGTCAGTTAAAAATGTCCGGTCCGAGGGGTTTTTGGAACACTGTGCGGCACTCTTTTAAATTAGGTTTTTACAAAATCCTGGTTACATTATTCTTGTTGATTCTACATGTGATCACAATGAAGATGAATATAAAACAGCAGTAAAAAATAATAAAAATAAAGATGTAAGCCACAGCAGTTAAGAGATGACCAATCCCAACTGACAGCACCCGTTCACGAGCATTACGCATGGATCAGCACCTTCTAGCTCAACCATCATGGAGGGAGCCAAATGATCCAACACAGAGGGAGCCACATCAAATAGCTTGTTCGACTGTACCTACCTATACCTACCGTCCTGGTAGGTACTAAGTACTTGCTGAGGTTTTGGATAACATAATACGGAATTAAAAATATCTGTACCTATTATGCAATAATTAATGTATTGTGCACATTAATTATTGCATTATAGGTGATTATGATAGGATTTATTTCATAGATACGAATATCTTTGTCAGTACAGTCATCGACAAACTTAGTTCACGTAAATTTTAACAGATTTTCTGATATATTCAAGTACTATTATACAGGGTTATTTTGCAACCACCATCCAAATTTTCAGAAATGATTTAGAATCGATAAACTTATCAATTGATAAAAAAAAAATTAAAAAAATTACATGATTTTCACCATTGTCCGCTACTAAAATCACAACGTGTGGAATAAATACAGTTCAACAATAGGTTGTTGAACTTGACTGCGCGCTTACCTCAACATTCGGGAACGCACATAAACAGCACGCACTACGCCCCCCTTGCTGCGTGTCTCTACATTCTGATTTTTTACGGATATTTTCTTTTGAATTTTTGTTTTTGTTATTACGTTTCATTTTTTTTTTTCATCAATTGATAAGGTTATCGATTCTAAATCATTTCTGAAAATTTGGATGGTGGTTGCAAAATAACCCTGTATACGTATAGTACCGTATAAACTAAACTAATAAACCAAAATATCATACCTAATCTAATGATATTTTGGTTTATTTTATGCGACAATCACTATCACAATACTTATGACGACACGTTTGACGCAGTGGCCGAGCAATCTGCGCTGGGTCGCGGGTTCGTTTCCCGCATGAAACAAATATCTGGGTCTGGCTGTTTGTGTATATGACAGTTTATGTTTGTAAATGCAGTTTGAAAAAAGAAAGGAAGGTAAGGTAGATAAGGAAGGTAGGTAGATATTTAGATCTCAAAGTGAAACTGACATAATCATTCTCATGTGCTCAACTCTTTATTCTGGAGATCTATACCTACTATAATTTTATTAAGGTGTCGCGAAATAAGAAATTACTGAAGGGCCTTGAACGATTACGCGGAGTACCTTAACGTAACTTAAAATCGATTGAATTTTAAATTAGAAATACTCGTCACAAACGTACACTACTTAATATCAATATAATGACAATTTTATTTATTTCTACCAAAGGGTGATTCAAATATTTTTGTTAACTTTTCCCCGACACTAGGAATTTCTCATATACTTAAATCAACCTACTTAAGTCTTAAACCAAAAATTTCTTCCTTTTTTTATATACTATACTTTTACTTACTATACCTACTACAAATTAGCAAGAGTGAGCAGCGGTGTTCTAAATTCAACATGAGCTTTTCAGCTGCTAAGGACTTCAAAATGCTCATTCTAATCTCAGCATTGCATTGAAATATGTTTGGTCAAGGGTGTATGTGTATCATCGATACGAGAGATCGAACAAGAAGAAGAAAAGGAAGAAGGGGTGCTAAAACTGCGTTCATATTTAGTAGCCTAGACGTACAGTCAGCAACAAAAGTAGATTAACATTTATGATTTTTAAATCCTAATTAATAAGTACAATAATAAAAGTAAAACGCAATGAATATAAAATAAAGATATAATAAAACCTTAGCTATTGCCTGAAATTCTGAAAGCGATTATGCGATCGATTATGTGTTTAGTGTCTGTTTAAATGATATAAAAAAGTAACATTGTTAATCGACTTTTGTTGTTGACTGTACTATGAAACCAACAAAATCACATTTCTCGACGAGTGTGCATATCCCTTAAGCAAGGACGTCACCTAATAAAATAGATAGCGGACTATCATCCGGCGTTATCATCCTGTAATCATTCGCACTCGGTCCCCAGTCCCACACTGTTGGGACCCTAACCAGAAATTCGGCCATTTCCATTTGGACACTCAGTGATCAGAACATTTTGTGGTTTTAAACATCCATCTGGGATTCAAAAGGCGATTATGGAGGTAAGTCGAGTACCTACAGTTATTTGATTTTTCATCTTGTGAAATGCATTATTAAACCCAGGTTTGGTCAGTCAAGTTTAGACCATTGGTTTGAAAGTTTTCTGGAAATCTAAAAGTTAAATCTTAATGCTTTTTCTATAGCCGCACATTCAATTGACTGAGATAAGTAGGTAGAAAGTTAGATACTGACATAATAATATATTATTTCAGGCACTTCAGAAAAAGTCAGTGTGTATCCAAAGTAGGTAGTTACCTAACTTCTTCCCTTCTAGAAACAGTTTTCTTAAATAAACAGTTAAGCCCATTTTGAACCAGTAGACATACCTATAGGATGAAGTCAGGGAAAGGATTTTAAGTCAGGATTTTTTCACGGAATTAGAATTTAGAAACAAGTAAGTACGACAATCTATATTCTAATATACAATGGTAGTCGTAGTGTCTAGTCTATCTATAGGAATCAATATTATTTAATCATAACTACTCCGATGGTTTTGTAATCAAGTATAATAATATATTAGTTAGATAGTTCAATAAAGGTCAAATTTTATCACTTAGATTACCCTATATTTACTAGACTAAAACTAGAATATACAGATAGGTACATAAGTAGGTAGTGTATAATTATAATATATAAATAAATATAGGCTATTGACATACCAATGTATTAGAAAAGACGAAATGAAAAAAAAGCAGTTTAAAATTATTATAATTAGCACTATACTACGAGTATATAGCCTTTGCCCAGCAGTGGAACAGTCTACTGTGCCGGGCAAAGACCTCCCTCCATTCTTTCCTATATCCTTCTAATTCTTCAGGAAATACCGAGACGGGGCGGGGCCGGGTAGGCCACGAAGTTTAAAACAGTGTTCAGTTTTTTCAAACGCATTTTCGCGTTTTTCCGTGTAGGCGCATGATTATTACGTAGGACGAGAACGAGGATCACTCGTAGCGATACACAAGAGGCGAAATGAGCACTGGACACTTCATAAGATATGTGACTTCACAGTGGTTAACGGTGAACAATATCAGCAATCGAGGTTTTAATTAATTACTGAAGTCCCACGTAATGAGACACATTTGATTTTCTACTGTTCTGTCATATCGGTAAGTCAGCCGGGGCTTGAACGGTTAAACGGTTTAGCTATAAGTACTTAGGTATATCTTTGACATTGTTTCGTGGCAGTTTTTATGAACTTCCTTTCATCAGCGTAGAAAAAATCCTAATATCCTTATCGAACAATTATTTACGCTATGAGTTCAAGGCTTTACCAATAAAAAAGTGCAAACCTCATGGTCTACCCATTACCTATGTAGGTAGGTATCTATTTCGGTTTTCCTGCTGTCATTGTAAGAGTAAACAGAACAAAGTACCTGTAGGTACTCGCTTCATATTGAATGGGTTCACAAAAACTGAAGCATTGATAAAGGTCAAGAGTCTATTGAAGTTACCGACTTTTCAATACATCCGAATGGCTTGCTTGATTAGCGGAGCGGAAGAGTTGGACGGAATGCTTAGTACTCCTAGATACCTATGGGCTTGGTACAAGTTTGGATACGGCATGAATTAAACTGAAACAGAAAATAAACCCTCCTTGACAGTTTGATAAAAAACTAAAGAAAGTTCTGTATGAGGCCAAAAGGCTCCTATCTTGCCCGGTTTCCGGTTTGCGATCAGGTTTCCGAATCAGGAGGCGTGTATGTACATACACACACATACATAAATTACACACACATGTAAAAAAAGTGAATGTAGGTATGTGTAATTTATGCATGTGTGTATGTACATACACGCCTCCTGATTCGGAAACCTTATTCGGAAACCGGACGTCTGCGGCCTGCTTAAGTAGGGTTATAACAATACTTATAGTGACCTGCTTCAGTAGGTGTACCTTGGTTTTACAGTTGATAGAAATTTTCCAGATATGTGTATACGGATTTTATTTACCTCTGTCTGGGAAATAGAAAAGTATTTGTTCTTAGGAACGCGTAAGAGAAAAATTTTAGTAACAAATTAATGAGCAGTTAAATAAAATAAAAGAATCTAATCTCAACAATTAAATTAAGTTTTATTCTGTCTGATCTGATGTTGCTCGTACTTCTTATTGCAGGATATTGCTGTATACTGTATAGCACCTGGTCTTTCATAACATTGACACAAAACGTCAGGAAATTTATTAAAACTTCAGGATTTTTTGGCAAAATAAATCTAATTTTATGATCCAGTCAAAGTCAAACATTTATTTCAATTAGACCATTTACAGGCACTTTTGAATTGTCAAGAAGTCGGTCAGTTAGTCAGAAAGGTAAAGCTAGTCGCTCGTTCCAAAACTGAGGTAGGCCATTATGGAGAAGACCGAGCCAGAAACTCCACGGCACTCTTTTCAATAAGTTTTTTACAAAATCCTGGTTACATTATTCTGTAACCCTAGGTGTGCCTAATACCTAGTTCAATACTGTCGCCGCCTTCCGTCTTCAAGCTTAATCGTCCTGCTTGACCTTACAATAACCAATCTAATTAACAACACGTGTAGTGTAAGCTTAAGTACGCATTATTTAATTATTTAATAGTTCATAAATATATACCCAATCACCTAAGTAATTTTTTCAAGGTTAGTTTTTACTTAGGTTGGTACCTAACTACTATCTACTTTTTTATATTGACATTTGCACTGACTCAGGACATACACGCCCATAAAGTATAGATAGAAAATTAACTCAATTATTTTCAGAAAAAAATACATACTTACCTAGATACCTACCTACGCAAGTAAATGATGAACTCTGTCTAGGAAGAACGATGGTTATATCAGAGCCATCATCTGCCTAGCCTTTTCCCAACTATGTTAGGGTCGGCCTCCAGTCTAACCGGATGCAGCTGAATACCAGTATTTTACATGGAGCGACTGCCTATCTGACCTCCACAACCCAGTAACTGGGTAATACGAAACCCCTTGGTAAGACTGGTTGTCAGATTTTCGGGCTTCTGACGACCGGTAACGACTGTCAAAGATCCACATATGACAGCCGGGAGTGCCGGGACCAACGGCTTAACGTGCTTTCCGAGGCACGGAGGAGTCTCGGTTTGTAAAGATGGTCACCCATCCACGGACCAACCCCGGCAAGCGCAGCTTAACCTGAAGGATCGACCCGTGCGGCTGTTATTACTTAGCCACGAGCTCCTGATTGTTGGTTATATCAGAGTCGTACCGAATAATAATCCCAGGGTTCCTCCACCATAAGCCTGCAAAGTTGCAGATTCGGAATGTTTCTCTTTAAAATTGCACTGGCTCGTTGGTCTAGTGGTTACAAAACAGGACTGCTAAGCATGAGGTCTTGGGTTCGATCGTAAAATATAACATTGTAATCCCCGAAGGGTTAGGCAGAGGGTAAGTGTTGGTGTACTAATGGGAACACCTCTGACCCAAAAAACCTGGCATAAAAATTACTCATCATCATCTGCCCAGCCTTTTCCCAACTATGTTGGGGTCGGCTTCCAGTCTAACCGGATGCAGCT
The DNA here is from genome assembly GCA_949316365.1 of Hoplodrina blanda. Taxonomy (NCBI): domain Eukaryota; kingdom Metazoa; phylum Arthropoda; class Insecta; order Lepidoptera; family Noctuidae; genus Hoplodrina; species Hoplodrina blanda. The sequence continues at coordinate 5,945,743 of OX438589.1, read as the reverse complement.
GAGTACCAGTATTTTACATCGAGCGACTGCCTATCTGACCTCCACAACCCAGTAACTGGGTAATACGATACCCCTAGGTAAGACTGGTTTTCAGACTTTCAAGCTTCTGATGACTCGTAACGACTGTCAAAGATCCACGTATGACAGCCGGTACCAACGGCTTAACGTGCTTTCCGAGGCACGGAATGATGTCAGTAATGTCTAAGATAAACTTTAGAAAGTACATATGAATTGAAAAAGTCACATTGGTACTTGCCCGGATTCGAACCCACAACCTCATGCATGAGAGGCGGGCGCCTTAACCGCTAGGCCATCACGACATTACAAAAATTACTATATTATAATAATTAAAAGAGTTAAATAATAGGTACCTACCTAAAAGATCATAATATAGGCTTGTTTATTAGTTAAGGACCTATTTATACCATAATCAATTCATTCGTTCATAATCGTACGGAGACCTTCACTTAACCTTTAAGTATGGACGTGGAGTCTCACAGGCTACTCGATGTTTTCGGTTTCTTAGTTTCACCTACTTCCCCCCAATTCCTGGGATTGAGCAGCTCAGTAGCTTTTGTTTTAGTTGTAAAACTACCAACGAGGGAGATGGTTGCGTCTTCCGATGAATGTCACGTAAGTAATGACCATCAAAATATTGACCGGAGCCTGTCAGGCTACACGTCCATTGTTACCCTACGATATATTTTGTAGGGGCGATTATGTCTGTTTCGGATTTTGTAATACAAAATGTCAAAAAACAACAAAGCCTGGTCAGTAAGGTCTATTCAGGGCCCTGCAAGAAAAACTGCGTGCAGAAGATCCTTCTTTCGAACAGAAGTGAGTGAGTTAGTGTTAGCTTCGGGTCAGTCTGTCAATGACGAGAACATTGAGGATTTTTTTTATATTGGAGTCCAAACTGATACAAAATCTTGAAAGTGACAATGATGAAGGTCAGGACCAAGATCAGGACCAGGTGTGTGTTCCCAATGTGCTAGATCTTTGTGCACTGACTGCCAAAAAATTGCCGTTACTAGACTGTTGTCAAATTTTTTTATATTTGTTACCTGAAGTAGGTGTTTTGTGTTTTTGGTTTCTTATACATTATATTTTGAGAAAAAAAGACTCATTTTGTTATAGGAATAAGTTTGGCTGTTTTTAATAGCTAAAAATGTAACCTGAGTAGATTTAATCTAAAAAGTCCCATAATTTTTGATTCCTAACATTTCTATAATTTATTAAATAATTGTTGATTATATAAGCACATTATTTTATTGCTAAATCACATAACTTTAATATTCAGTCAGATTTAAAGTGATCTAATATCAAATTCCTCACAAAAATGTGTGTGCATATAGGAGCCTGTGAGACTCCACGTCCACAGTAGTGTTAAGAAAAAATGACGTCCATACTTAAAGGTTAAATTCTTATATCATAATTTGGCATTAAGTTAATCTATTATTAGATTTTTGAATTGCTAGCAGGAAACGCGTTTAGCAGTTCATTGTTCTATTATGTTTTAACTGGTTTTGCACAGCATTTACCGAGTTTGCATAGTTGTGCATTATACAGTTTATGAAGGCATTTTGTTTTTATTTTGTAGATGCTAGATTCTATTATGCATATTTTTTTTAAATAAGACCTCTTGATAAATAAGACTTCCCACTAAAACTCGTCTTTATTTCTTCAAGAATTTAATGTTTTACCTAGAGTATTGATGCATATGCGCTTGCGCAATTTCCGGATGGCCCATCAATCCTTTTGTGGCTCTGTCAAACTCCTGTCTTTGGCGATCTTAGCCGTGATTGAGTTACTATAGCTATTCTATAATTCCACTAGATTATTTTACAATAGTTTTTGCCCACGACTGCACCCGCGAGTATTTTCTTACGGATTCCATTTCTTTTTTAAATATAACTAGCTGTCCGCCGCGGTTACACCCGCGTCTTTGGTTACTGCTCCGCTTCCGTAGGTCGTAGCGTGATGGTATATAGCCTATAGCCTTCCTCGATAACTAATCTATCTAACACTGAAAGAATTTTTCAAATCGGACCAGTAGTTCCAGAGATTAGCGCGTTCAAACAAACAAACAAACAAACAAACAAACTCTGCAGCTTTATAATATTAGTATAGATATAGTATTAGTACCTACCTACTCCGAGATGACGCTTCCTATTAGCGAAAGAATTTTTAAAATCAGACAGTAGTTTCAAAAATTAGCGCGTTAAAATAAATTAATTAATTCTTCAGCTTTATAATATTAGTATAGATAGATTACGAGCAAAAAATAAAATCATTCAAATCAATACAGATAAACAGAAAAAAAAACCGGCCAAGTGCGAGTCAGACTCGCGCACCGAGGGTTCCGTACAAACCTGTAGGTATATAAGTAAAAGTTATGGTATTTTTATTGCTAAATGAAATCCATAACATAACAATGTGCAGGAAAGCTGACGGTACCTTGTCAATACATATATGAAAACATTATGTATGTTCGGAAAAATCTTCATCTCTTTAAGAAGAGAAGTGATAGACATAATTTTAATACTAGAAATAGGCACAATTTGGATCAATCTCGGTTTAGATTGGCTAAGGTACGAAATAGTAAGTTTATGATTATTAAAAAAAATATACTATGTGATGTAACTAAAAATTTAAGATTTTCGGAATTTTTCCTATATGTGTACTTTATAACGTTGCTTCATGCCAAATTTCAAGATTCCAGGTCGTCTGGAAGTATCCTTTAGGTTTTGATTCCCTTGCGAGTAGTTGCGAGTTTCAAAATATGCGGCTTTAATTGCTGTATCTTTTGATTGCGTTGACGTAGAAGTTTGATTTTGTTACAGCTTAAAGATATTATAGACTTGAGTATTTGTTAAGAATTTCAATATAATACCACTACGCGTTCATGAGTAAAGGGGTAATAAGTTTAAAATTATTAAAAATATTTTTATTATATGATGTAACTAAAAATTTATGCTTTTCGCTATTTTTCCTTTATCTATGTTATAAGACGTTGCTTCGTACCAAATTTCAAGATTCTGAGTTCACGGGAAGTACCCTGTAGGTTTTGATTCCCTTGCGAGTAGTGGCGAGTTTCAAAATATGCGGTTTTAATTCCTGTTTCTTTTGATTGCGTTGACATAGAAGTTTGATTTTGTTACAGCTTAAAGGTATTATAGATTTGAGTATTTGATATGAATTTCAATATAATACCACTACGCGTTCATGAGGAAAGGGGTAGTAAGTTTAAAATTATTAAAAATATTTTTATTATATGATGTAACTAAAAATTTATACTTTTCGCAATTTTTCCTATATCTCTGCTATAAGACGTTGCTTCATACCAAATTTCAAGATTCTGAGTTCACGGGAAGTACCCTGTAGGTTTTGATTCCCTTGCGAGTGTCGAAAATTTGCGGCATAAACGGGAGTATCTTTTGATCGCGTTGACTTAGAAGTTTGATTTTTTCACAGCTCCAAGAGACCATAGACTTGAGTATTTGATATGAATTTCAGCTTGATACCTCCACGCGTTCCTGAGAAAAAAGGTCTTGACAGACAGACAGACAGACAGACAGACGGACAACAAAGTGATCCTATAAGGGTTCCGTTTTTACCTTTTGAGGTACGGAACCCTAAAAACGATCTTATAATGAATACCTAGTCTAAAATAAGAACGTAAGAAAAAAATGTATCTCATTAATCTAAAATAAGTAGTGCAACCCAATAAATTAATCACTTGAATGACAAGTTAAATGAAGTGATTAGTTTATAACATTCAAGAGTGATCACACGATTAAACAAGGTTCAGTTATAAATTATTATTGTAGGTACTCGTATTACCTACTGACAAGATGCAGACTCGCTCGTACACCTTGCAACTGAGTTACTCGTGGCTAATAATTTCAACAGCCACACGGGTCAATTCATCAGGTTAAGCTACGCTTGCCGGGGCTAGTCCGTGGATGGGTGCCTCTTGACATACCGACACTTCTCCGTACCTCGGAAAGCACGTTAGGCCGATGGTCCCGGCTGTCATACGTGGACAATCGTTATGGGTCGTCAGAAGCCAAAAAGTCTGACAACCAGTCTTACCAAAGGGTAACGTATAAGTATTTCCCAGTAACTGGGTTTTGTTGGTCAGATGGCAGTCGCTCCATGTAAAATACTGGTATTCATCAGCTGCATCTGGTTAAACTGGAAGTCGACGCCAAAATAGTCGGGAAAAAGCTAGGCAGATTGATTGATTAACAAGATTTATACTTAGACATTTTTTATTAGGTATTCCCTTAATTTAAAATACAGTTAGGTGTTAGCGTCCGCGCATAAGTACATCCGTATGACAAAAACGTTTCTATGACATAATGAGGCAAAGGTAGGTTCGGTTTCGCCGAAAGACGGATACGGATTTTCTATTGGCGCGGATCCGGTAACATTGACATGTTTGAACTGCGTGCGCCAGCCGCTGTTCGCGTGAAAAATAAATTCCCCATAGCTACCGGGTGCCACAGACTATGCCCAAATAGGCCGGCGCTCGCGCCATAGATTGGGTCGCGCCACCATTGCCTTCACTGAGATAGCGCCGTCAACAATACATTTTCTTTACTGTGTAAAAGTTAGTTGCTACTTCCACGCTATACATAAAATCCTACATCGCATTCTTTTTACAAGCTTTTGTTTAGCTTGCACTGTTCGTATGTATGTAAGTGTTGTCCTTTCATTTGCAAACCATTTTCGGTCATTTGTTGGTATCCGATTGAGCTGAAATTTTGCATACACCTTTAGTTCTGATGACAATAATTTACAATATCCAATATTCAACATTGTAATAATTTTAAATTAAAGCTTGTTTTTAAAAATATTTTTTGATGCCTTACAACCTGTATAAATAACATTTCAAGACGAGAGAAAATTTTATAGAGAAGCTTTTTTGGACGACATACCTAATAATAAATCACCCAGCCCAATGATAAATAAAAACCTAACATAATTCAAAACACCAAAGTCTAAACTGCCTTGACTCTTATAAGCCATAAAAAATCTAGACTTAATGTTTCCGGTAGCAATCAATATCAATTAGAAGTAAGACCCAAAATGTTTTGGGCTTAGATTCGAAAGCTTGGTTTAATTTCGGATTTGTTACTTTGAAGGTTGATCGTAATACAATAAAGCTGACATTTGTGAATGGATTATCATATTACTTTTTGTTACAAGCTTTAAATAACGATTAAGTATGTTGTTTAGATTTTGATATAGCCTAGTCCCAACCTTAGGTCGATATAAATAAAGACTCGATGTACTAAAAGTAGGTACAGTCAACAAAAGATATAGGTATGTAGGGTCGTCAGAAATATGTAGTTAAAGTTTTCTTAGAAACTGATGGATGTTTTTATTCAAATGTAATTCAATTCAAAAAGTAGATATTAAACAGTCATTAATTAAGCTAAGTTTCAATCGAAGACATCCATCGGTTTCTAAGAAAGTTCTTTTTTTTACTTACTATCTTTTATTTTAGGGGCTTTTATTCTTGTAAGAACATGTCAGCCCCAAGAAAGCTTCAAATATATACGAGTATTTGACGACCCTAGATACCTATCTCTTTTGTTTACTGTAAAAGTAGTTGCGGCCCTAAACGGATCTTCATTTAGCACTGAGATAGAGATATATTTTAGTCTGGAATAGCACATAGCTACATTTTATCCCGGGAAAATGTACGATTCCCGTTGGACATTATATCAACTTGGTCGCGGACGAAGTCGTGAACAGTCAAATACATAATGCGCTTTCATTTCTGAATTGTTTGTTATTCGTTATAGTTAGGTTTCTCCATTTATCATGCTTCTTGGCTTTTGTCAAGAGCAATAAAAATAAAAATAATATAATTTATTATCAATAATTAAATTACTACAAGCTTAGTACCTACTTACAACATAGTAGCAATCAGAGAACAATTATCGTGGCGATGACAGATTGTTACAAAGTATACGGACGTGCAATTAATAATTGAGTAGGTAATAAATTGTCCTTACATTATTGAAATATGTGCAATCAATGTTATGTGGGAGGTGCTCGTGGCTAAGTAATAACTGCCGCAAGGGTCGATCTATCAGGTTATTCCAGGCAGTGGGTGGTGGGTGACCAACACACCCCAGACTCCTCCGTGCCTCGGAAAGCATGTTAGGCCGTTGGTCCCGGCTGTCATACGTAGATCTAGACAGTGGTTACGTACGGGTCTGATAACCATTTACCAAGGGGTATCGTATTATCCAGTTACTGGGTTGTGGAGGTCAGATAGGCAGTCGTTCCATGTAAAATGCTGATATTCAGCTGCATCCGGTTAGACAGGATGCCGACCCCAACATAGTTGGAAGAAGGCTAGGCAGATTGATTAATTGATTTTGGCAAATCATCAAATGACTTTTTCCGCTCTGGACGGAGCGGAAGGGAGTGTCCATCCAGCATTTATTTATGTAAACTTTATGCAACAAAAAATTAGAAAGGCGGACTTAATGCCTTAGCAAATAACCCCCTAGCCCTAGCCTTAATGCTTTATGCCTTGCCTTATCCATTCAAATTCAAAAAATCAAAAATCTTTTTATAATGCCTAGCTTTATTATATTAGTATACCCATTTTATTAGTAGACCAGTCTGCAATGTACATTATTATAGGAAGGTAGACTGGTACCTATGTCTATAATTAAACAGAACGTGACATACTATCAATTACAATACATTCGAGTAGAGTTAGGTATATTATTAATTATTTATATCCATAATAACAAGACCAGTGATACCTCGTTCAGTGACATATTACTATGTTCTATGGTATTAAAAATAAGTTAATATATTTAGGTATCCCACGGGGATGTGCTGAGATGACCAATTTTAATGAAAATCGGTTAATACTCGTACCTTAAGGCGCTTTGCAAATGGAGCAACTTAAGTTGAGGCAACTATCAACTCTTAAAAAGTTTCCTGTATAGGTTGATAGTTGCTGTAACGTTTACGGTTGCCGCAACTTTATGGCAATCTGTGAGCAACTTTCACAGCCGAGTTGCCGTATGCCATTGCCGTAGCGACACTGGCATTGCCGGGCACAGGGAGATGGAGGGAGGGTGTGAAATCGCCCGACGCGTTGCGATTGACGGTTGAGGAAACCGGCAACTTTAAAAACCGGTATAATATTTAACTAACTTAGTTATCGATTGCAGCAACTGAAAACTGTTGACGATCGCCGGAACTCGAAACTCGAGTTGCTATGTGTGCGCAGTCCAATTAATATACCTATATGTAAACAGCTAGTTGCCAACTATGTAGTTGCCAGATGCCAGTTGCTGCAATCGTTGCTCTATGTGCAAAGCGCCTTAGAAAAATAAGGACTTGAAAAGTATGAATTGCCGTACGCCGAACATGATAGAACAAATTCTGTATTTAATATTTTGCATACCATGTACAACATCATTACACAAATAAATAAACTTAAGGCTGCCATTCTGCTCGTTTTAATATGACTTTCACTTCACCAAGTAAACAGAACCAGTGAACTATCTTACAGGATCAGCTTAAAGCCCAAAGGTTAAGATAACCATCGAAGGTTCCTTCCTGACAAAGTCTAGACATTTGACAGGTCATTGCCAACTTACCCACGAAAGAGCACCTAGTTCATGTACTCGTACTGCATCTGGCCTTTTAATAGTAAGTACTTTTTGCATCGTAACCTTTCCAGTAAGATACAAGGTGCAGTGTTGCGTCCTCGTCAAAATCAAGGAGATAATGTGCTACTGATTCTTAGCATGGATTATTATCATCTGCTTAGCCTTTTCCCAACTATGTTGGGGCTGGCTTCCTGTCTAACCGGATGCAGCTGAATACCAGTATTTTACATGGAGCGACTGCCTATCTGACCTGACCTCCACAACCCAGTATCTAGGCAATACGATACCCCTTGGTAAGACTGACCTGAGTTTTATAACTTTACAAAAGAAACAAAGACATTTAAAAAGAGTTAAATGCACAAGAATACCTACTTAAATAATTTAACTTCTTAGATTTATGTTTTTGTTAGATGTGCTAGTTTTTACACATACATACATAAACTCACGCCTTTTTCCCATGGGGGTAGGCAGAAACCACAGAACGCCACCTGCTACGATCCTTACATACTCCTTTCGCCTCATCTACGTTCATACATCTCGTCATACAAGCACGCCGGTTACGAGTACTCCGCACCTGACCTTTCTGAAGAACTTCACCAAAAAGGTCAGTGTAGGTCTTCCTAGGGCAACCCCTCCCTGCGTTACCACTCACCTCTGCCATTGGCCCTTTTGTTAATCGTCTTTCACTCATCCTCTCAACATGACCGAACCATCTAAGCATACCCTTTTCTATCTTTGTCACTACATCCTAGTTAGTTTAGTTTTTGTTTATATTTTTTTCTTAAAATATCCAAAATTCTGCTTTACTTGAAATAAAATAGTGCTACACTAAATCGCTAATCTAAACATTAGGTAGGAAGGTTATTGAAAGCTACATAGTCCCCCCCCCCCATTATACTAATTTGATTTATGTAGGCAGTAACTGCATGTTATAAGTGGGTTTCAATTATGTAAATATTTATTATTATTATCTATTTTCCTGAAATTAAAAGTACTTGACATTTCGGTTTTTGGTATGAAATATAAACTTGTTAACATTGCCATAATTCTTTCTAAAGCGACAAAAACTGAAATAAACTTTATTAAATTATTTATTTATTCAGATTATATACATAGTCAGGATTTATAACCAAATATTATAGTGTTGTATTATATTATTTATTCATCTTATAATTGAATTAGAATAAATTATAATGTAAGTACCTGTGCAACTAAAAAATAAACAGGCGGATTAAAATAAGGTGCATTTAATAAAGATTTAAAAATTAAATTATAATACAAAAATATTTTATTTACGGAACCGCCTTTTTTATAATAAGTATCTATTTGTCGTACACTTTTAATACACTGGGTTTCTTTAGGTTAGCAAGTTCGATTTTACTACCTGCTATGACTCATTTACTACACAGTCCTACATAGGTAAAACCAGTACCTAATACCTATGCATACTACACCATACTGTGATACCGGTTAGCAATAGAACAACGGATCCTGAAGCTCCATTATTTATTTAACATAACATAATATGCCATCACGCCTGTAATCCCCGAAGAGTTAGGCAGAGGTGTACTTCACAGTACACTAACATTTCGCCAGTTATATTTAATTCCCATGTAATATGGGGCGAGCCTATTGCCATCAACCGGGCACAAATCCATACTCCAAGGCTGCTACTGAGAAATTCCTGATGGAAAAACCTAATAACACTCTGCCCGACCTGGGATTCGAACCCAAGACCTCATGCTCAGCAGTCGCGCTTTGCGACCAGTAGACCAACGAGGCCGTCCATTATTTAGGTTAAGGTATATATCTATGGGCCTGTGTCGCCTGCAATAAATGAGTTATTATTATTATTCACATTTATTTATTTTATATACATATATAATTAAATTTTTAAATATTAATATAAAACAATAAAAACATTTAAAAATATAAATTAATATAAAATATAATATTTATTATTATTATTTTTATTATTTATATATTACTAGCTTATGCCCGAGTGAATATTGGTTACAAACCGGTTTTATTTTTGAAACGATCCCTAATTCTTTTTTTTTTAATTTTATTATTAATTTTAGCTCAAGTTACTCCTTATAAGCTATCTGACAGTAAAAAATGGTAAATGTATTGTAAAATTATTTCTGGTTCCGAAACAGATTTGTTAATATTATTATTATTTGAGTTTATTATTTTGAACTTGTGTACATTTAAATCTAGTTATATAAATGTCTTGAAGATTTTTTGTCTTATTTGGTTGTTGACTTATGTACAGTCAGCAAAACAGATAGGTATGCAGGGTCGTCAGATATAGTTGAAGTTTTCTTAGGAACCGATGGATGTCTTTGACTGAAACTTAACTTAATTAATTATTAACTGTTTATTATAAAACATCCATCGGTTTCTAAGAAAACTTCAACTATATATCTGACGACCCTGCATACCTAAATGTTTTTGTGTTGTTTTTACACCTGCCTTGTTATCTCTTCACCATTTTTGGTTGACTGGTAGAGAATACTTAAGACCTTAAATCCACCTTTGTTCTTTTATGTTGCATAAAGTAATAAATAAATATTTAGAAGAAACAAGTGCATTTAATTTAGATGTCTGTAAAAGCACCAAACAAATCCGACCCGCCCCGTTGCCACTGTGCTCGATAGATGGCGTTGTGCCGGCCGAGCAAGAAAGCTGAATCGCGCTATGGTTTCGTTCACAACGCAGTACTTAACCTGTTACTATTTTGTTCCGATTAAGACTGTCTGTAGGTTGTAGTAACAAGTATCATATTATATACTTACTTGCATACGAATGGTTTCTATTGTATATTTTTGAGAAATCAGCCTTAATGTTTGTAAAAGGCTGATTTATTATGCTGCGTACGCACCGGGCCAACGAATGCCAACGAAGGCATAGAGATGAAGCGTAAATACTAGAACAGATCCAGGGACTATAGGTATTTAACGAGACTAGGTAGCACCTATTCCAACTTTTAAAATACTCGATCCACCTAGTCTCAGTGCCTACACGCTAAAGCCTGTGTAAAGTATGAAGGGAAGATTACAATTGATTAGTACTGCATCCGTACCTTCAGGTATCGGTGGTACGCAAAGACTTTACATAATTACTTAAAAGTATGCGTACTTCATGGACTAGGTGGAACAGGTATTTGGATCGAGTATTTGTACGGAATTGGACTAGGTGCATCTAGTACCAAATTTACCTAGTACGACTCATCTCTAGACATTCGTTGGCGTTCGTTGGGCCGGTGTGTACGCAACATTATAACAAAGCTAATGTCTGCGAATTCGACCGCGTGAATGCGGTTACCTCGGACGCAGACACTTGCAGTAAAATTGACCATTTGACCAAAGGCTGACTATATCCGGGTTTATGCGCGCTTTTTTATTTTGTGAGCATTTTTCTAAATTAAATATATCGTGTGAGGTATTGTTTGAAAGGACTTTTATGGATTTCAAACATTAACAAGCACTAAAAAGTGAAAAATAAAAAGCTCTTTTACAAAAAATGACAACCGCCTTCAATAACTACAAAATAAAAAATAACTTAAGTTTGGAAGTCGGTGGCAATACTACATAACAAAAAAGAAAACCAAAGCCGCCGACTTCTAAACTAAAGTTATTTTTTATTTTGTAGTTTTTGAAGGCGGTTGTCTTTTTTTGTAAAAAAGCTTTTTTATTAGGACTGGAAATTATCAAACGACTTCTCCTGCTCTGGGCGGAGCGGAAGGGAGTGTCACATATCCGTGTTCCTCCTATTCCGTTTTGCGTTCCAGAGTCGCGGTGACTCTTTTGAACAAAGTCCGCCTTGGCAGGCCTGGCAACCCTAGTCACAAGTTGACCACAGTACCTATAGTACCAATCCTACGCACCTGAGACCTTGCTAGACCTATTTCAATAACAAACGATCGTAATTATAACTGTTGACATAAAGCAGGCTTGATAAAATACATGCATACCTACCTATTAAATATCTATTAGAGCATTGTGCGTGCAGTTTAAATTAATTACAAAATCATAGATTACCTACTTATAGACCACACTGATTGAACGACTATTGAATTAATTATGTTTAGCTAGATAGCACGTAACCCGTGAAATAACGTGTCTTTGGCTTGATATCAAGCCTCCATGCTCACAACGAAATGTATTTATAGTTTATGCAATAAAAACAACTATAAGCATTAAGTAATGCTTTAGGCCCATGTAATCGGGGGCGAGCCTATTGCCATCAACTGGGCACAAACCCAAACTCCGAGGCTGCTACTAAGAAATTCCTAATGGCAAAACCCAATAACACTACCCGACCTGGGAATCGAACCCAAGACCTCATGCTCAGCTGTCGCGCTGTGCGACCACTAGAACTGGAAAACTTTGTAGATGAACTAATGTTTAAGGTTTGATATTATGATGATGTTACCTTACATTTAAAACTGGTTTTCGTAAAAAATAACGACACAAATAATGACAACATGTTCTCTGAGAACTTTTTAGACCTAAGTATCCAACTTATAAAAAAAAAAAAAAACGTTTATTTCGGACAACAGTGATCCATATTTTGTTAGTATTACAAAAGCTTATATTCTAGTGTTAGTAACAAGAATGCGTTAGGCAGGCAGGCAGTTTCATTAAAATCGGTTCATTTATTTCGATAAATAAGGACTTGATAGTTTTCATTAAATGCCATACGGCATAAACGATCAGAACCCTGTGGATAGATGTACTTAAAAAAAAAGAGATAATTTGTAATACTTATTTGATTAAAGGATAAACCAATTTTATCTTATTGGAACATTCCACAACGTAGTAGAGTATCAACAAATAATGAATCAAAATGTAATCTAGGCTAGCACATAGATCTTAAAATAGTAAAACGGAAACAAATACCGCTGTCCTTATAATAAATAGGTACAACATCCAGTTAATATTTATTTTAATTGGTAAATAGATAAAATATCGATCGAGTTAACTGGTGTTAGCGTAAATCTATGTCTGATTCAGAAATTAGAGACTGCGATCAAATTCGGTTCTATCAAGCACTTATCGACTCTTCACATGACCAGAGGGCTGGCCTTTTCTTAGGCCAAAGAATAAGCATTGCCATACAACGTGGCAATGCTGTCAGCTTTTTGGGCACTTGCCCCATTAACAGCGTCGCGGACGAATTTTTTGATGCCCTATGAGGTTTCCCCTTTCTGTCTTTTTTATAAATTGTACATATTTTATAATTAATTAGTTTAGTTTAATATTTGGTATCAAGCATTTAATTTAATTTTACCTACTACTAGCTTTTGCCTGCTACTCCGTCCGCGTAAATGTCTGACCCCCGTTTCATCACCTTGGGGGTGAATTTTAGAAAATCCTCACTTAGCGAACGTCTACTAACTATAAACTACCTCCCTGCCAAATTTCACCTTAATACATCAAGCGGTTTTTAAAATTTTGCAATGAGTGACAGAGTAAATGACCTTTCGCTTTTATACATTTAGATTAGATTTCGATGGTTATGTCATGAGAAAGATGGACATTATTTCAAAGTTTTGTCAGATGCATTAATGTATGAAGCATATACATCAGATTAACACATAGTCATTCATACATAACTTTGCGAAACGGCGATGGCAGAGCTCTTGATCAGACTATGTCCCATATGCTGTGTCCCAATTGCCCGGTCACCTGCACACTTGACGCAGCAGTAAACGTGGCGACCTATTGGGCCCAAACAGTTTCAATTATTAACCCTTTCACCGCCACAGTCGCGTAATACGATAGACTAAATACGTACATTTACGATTTCTTACGTTAATAAAGCTTATAAAGCAACATTGGTTTTTTTATTTCTTTTGCTAATTATGTTCTTTGACTCATCCTGATTTATATTAGTTGCACTTCTTTCTTTATATTTCATCTATATAAACATAAGATGACAAAAACTAATATCAATTATAAACTGCTTTTTGACGGGGCGGTTAAAAGGTTAAGATGTATCGATACGAAAAGAAAAATATGCCGCAGAAGCTTACACACTTGTTCTTCAATTAAAAATAACGGATGTACTCCACATTTTTTCTTAGTCATACTGTGGAAATCTAACTCTGAATGAACCACATACGAAGTGGCAAGTTAATTAATTCTAAAGATTATTCATGACATCAGTATCTAATTGAAGTTAATGAATGACGTCACGGCATATAATAATACCCATGACGTGTCATCTGCGTTGCAGAAATGCCATGAGGTACCCCAAGCTCGGAGAATTAGAAGACAACAGAATAATTAAGGGGTGTGTTAATACCAGCATGTTCCTGCGCACTTACAATTTGACTTTATGTAAATATTTTTCAGTCATCACCATAGTACCTAAACAGTAGTACCATAAAACATATCCTATGACACTAAGCAACAATGTCGTCTATCAGTTATGTAAATATTTTTTCTAATCGGACTAGGACTTCCAGATATTGTATATTACCTCTTACAAACAAAAAAAAACATTTTTGTTTAATTATTACCTAGTAGGCATAGAACACAATGTAAAGAAAATCTTGCCCGAAACTAAAAGGGGTCATTGTACTTATCAATAAACGAGTTTGACTGAAGAACTCATTTTAAAATTAATAAAAATCAGCTAATCCATATATTTATGTACGCATAACTTGACAACATGATCAGCATCATTTTCATAATGATGAGTACAGGAAGGCGCAGTGTGAGAAGAACAGAAGATCGACGACCTGGTAAAGGTTTCGGGAAACCGCTGGATGCGGTCAGCGTAGGACCGGTCATTGTAGCGTTCTATAGGGAAAGCCTATGTCCAGCATCGACGTCATTCGGGTGAAATGATAAATGATTAGTACCTAAGTACAGTCAGCAACAAAAGTCGATTAACAATGTTACTTTTTTACTTTTTTTATATCATTTAAACAGACACTAAACACATAATATACTGACTTTCAGAATTTCAGGCAATAGCTAAGGGTTAATATATCTTAATTTTATATTCATTGCGTTTTACTTTTAATATTGTACTTAATAATTAGGATTTAAAAATCATAAATGTTAATCGACTTTTGTTGCTGACTGTACAGTGAACCCTTTTCGGGTCGTGCACCGTTTTCTTTCCACATGAGAAAATGGAGTGTACCTGTGTTTGCTGACTCACTTGTACACTATAATATCTCTGCGTACTGTCTCGACTAAGATTTGCCATCGTTACCGGAATTAAGCTGGAAGATTTATTATTATTTTTATCTAATCTCAATTAAAATTGAAAATCTGCATTTTATCAATCTGCCGTCTAAACGGTTACCCGTAATTAAGAAATCCAATTAAACTCGGCCGGAAACAAATGAACGCTACGCATATCAATGTCAATGTCGCCGAGAAACCTTTGGTCATGTCATGTGTTGAGGCTTTAAAAAATGCCATTAGAAGTGATAAGAATTATTCATTTGTTTGCCAAATCTATACTTTAATTTAATAAAGCTGAAAACTTATTGTTTGTTTGTTTGTTTAAACGTGCTAATCTCTGGAACTATCAGTTGAATCTATACTATCTGTACTAATATATTATACCTATCTATACATATAAAATGCTTTGTCCTGAATGACTGACTGACGGATCAACGCAGAGCCTTAACCGCTGATCGTAAAGATCCTTGAAGGGAGTATTCTTTGTATGACGTAGGCATCCGATAAGAAAGGATTTTCCGAAACTCTACCCCTTAAGGGGTGAAAAAGAGGGGCAAAGTTTGTATGGAGAAACAAGATTAGATCGCCAATAACCGACAGCCAGATTCATGAGAAAATAGTAAAGGCTTTATAACATCACGCTATGACACAAGGGAACGAAGCAGTAACCAAAAACATAACAAAAGCTAAAAAAAAAACACGTGGCTAAAGTCACGGGCAGAAGCTAGTATGCAATATTCTGATAGTTGCGAATCGATTTCCTCGTGTGATAACAAGATCGCAATGATAGCAACCATTATTCGAGGCTGTTGGTGACACCGAGTGCTGCCTTAACACCTCGGGCGTGTCACTTACACTAAATGATCGTGATATAATTTTTAATGCAAATTTCTAAGCCGGGCACATTGCGAGCGTGCAATACTCTGCCCGAGAGTATTGACTCCGGAACCAAAAGGTATTAAAGAGCATTGCTGGAGGTCAGCTCAGTATCTCTATAAGTTAAATACTCTAAGTCCTCACAACTATGATAACATATTTTTTCCCGCAACATAAAATCACGTCTGTAATCCTCAAAGGGTTAGGCAGAGGCGTACCTACCCATAAGTACACCCACATTTCGCCAGTTATGTTTAAGTCCAACGTTATAGGGGGCCCAATAAGACCTTGTCCGACCTGGGAATCTAGCCCAAGACCTCATGCTCAGCAGTCGCGCTTTGCGATCACTAGACCAGCAAGGGTTCATCTCAAATTAGGTAAATAAAACAGCTCAATAAGGCTGACTGCTTTTTTTTTTTTAGGTGTTAAATCATAGGATGTACAATATGCAATATACCAATAACAATATACCATACCTTTTTTTTTTAGATGGTAAATATCATCAAATGAGTCCTTCCGCCCTGGGTGGGGCGGAAGGGACTGTCAGACTTTTACTGACTAAAAAAACACCCTGTTCCTTCTGTAGCCCTTTGCGTTCCGGGGCCACGGTATCCTGTTAAGACGTCCCGCAACCCAATATACTATACCTACGTTTGAAAAGTAAGGAACCGCACATTATGTGCGGTTGTTGGTTCATAATTTTAAGCACCTATCGTCTCCCATTTTTTTTCTTGTCAAATACAGTAACGTAACAGACCATCAACTTTATCTATGTTAAAATACTTTGCTTTCTGAAAAGTTCATAGTTGAGCAACGTAGCGTTTGACTTAAGTCCGGACTTTAAGAATATCAATAGTTTACAAGCAATTTTAGACATTGTATGTGACCCAGACCAAACAAGTATTCAACTAAACCATAACCATCAACCTATTTATTAAACTACATCTAAAAATGTAGGTGAATGTCGTGGTTTAATAATAAAAACATCGACAGAGTTCATTCCTCAGTGTTGCATGATATAACGAGAGCGCTTTCATCACCCTTCTGCATGTTCATATTCCGTAAAAAAAAACACAGCAGTAATATTAATACAAGGTTCTGTACAATACCTCCTCGAGCGTTTTATAGCACGTACGGGATTATAACAGAACCTAGTACTTAATTACTCAAGTCCCACGTAATGAGACACAATTGATTTTCTATTGTTCTGTCATACTGGTATGACGGCCGCGCCTTGAAGCTGCAAAGCTTATATTACAGACTGCTTCTGCCCGCGACTTCATCCACGTGGTATTTAAGTATACCTACCACAAAACATATCCTCGGCATTAGTGTAGATTTCTATCAATGATGAAATTGTCTTTTTAAAGACTGCTTCTAGACCCTCTTACGAACTAACTATTTTTGCTGTTTATAATACCTATAAAGAGTAAAAAAGAGTTTAGATGTGGACTGAAACATTAAAAAGAAATAGGTAAATTACAAGTCATCATCATCTGCCTAGCCTTTTCCCAATATGTTGGGGTCGGCTTCCAGTCTAACCGTATGCAGCTGAATACCAGTATTTTACATGGAGCGACTGCCTATCTGACCTCCACAACCCAGTAACTGGGTAATACGATACCCCTTGGTAAGACTGGTTGTCAGATTTTCGGGCTTCTGACGACCCGTAACGACTGTCAAAGATCCACATATGACAGCCGGGACCATTGGACCAATGCAAAGCATTTTGAAGAAAAATACAACTAAATGCCACACCGAACCCAAAGCTCCGTCCAATCCGCTACCGTCCCACTAATATAAAACTTAAAAATAATGTCGAAAGTCAACTACCCACCTCACTGGGGAACTCTAACGGTATGCAAGCGGCACAGGGGGATGTTTTCACTGCGCTCAGCGATGCAAGCCATGTGAAACACGAAATGTAAATGAGAAACAACCTGGGATCTACGAATATTTCAGGTTTTTAATAAAAAATTTAAACCATTTATTCTCAGGTTACAAAGATTCATGGATAAATACCTTTTTTTTTAATGTGGTAAAAATCATCAAATGAGTCCTTCCGCCCTGCCAGGGCGGAAGGGACCGTCAGACTTTTACTGACTAAAAAAAAACACCTCGTTCCTTCTATTGCCCTTTACGTTCCGGGGCCACGGTATCCTGTCAAGACGTCCCGCAACCCCGGATTGAATTAGAAAATAAAACTTAAAACTATGTATCACCACTTAGTTGCACTAAGTCTTAGTGCGTTCCGGTGGCACTAGTGAGCAGAAGCGGAGGAATACCTACCATCACACAACAATATAATTGGTATGGTCTACAGTGTTTAAAGTATGGCTGTTGGCGTATGTATGATATATGTTTGTAAATGCATTCATACATTGAAAAAAAAAACTTTACAAAGTACAGGAAAAACGGTTAAATAAATGCTGCTCTTCTAATAGTTAAACATACAACTACTCTAAATTTTAGCCCTGATAACCCGATTAATTTTCAATTTACTATAAAATTAGATTTTTTGTGGCTTTAAAATTAATAAAATAGTTAGTCAATTGAGTTGCCAAATAAGTGACGTCACAGTTCGATATTGCCATACAAAATCTATGGAAGAATCGCGTGGTTTCATCTAGCCTATTGATTGATTATCTTTACTAGCAATTGTAAAATTACTAGGCAGAAAGGCGATAGCAAGTCTGACTGTCCATCATAAAAAATGACATTACTCTGTCACGTGACTATTAAATGATCAAGATACACGTGGCCATGTTAATAACACTAAGAACATAAAAGACTAGCGCTCTCGTCTATAATAAACAAGTTATTAACCTATAAAACCTTGCAAGATTATAACCAACAATAGTTAATGAGACTAGTTGATAGATTTCCTATTAACTCTCGTACCACGGAAGTTCATTATGACATGTTCTGACTAGGCAGCAATAAGTATAAAGCTACTAACCGATAAGAAAGACAATTTAAAGCGATCTTTATAAGGCTCAAGTCTGCATAAACACCTAAGATTAGATGAGGCATAAATCTTAAATTGACGTTTAAGTGATATCCTTCCGACTTCCGGGACTACAATACATGACATGTCACCAAGGTGTTCTTGGAACTAAAGCGTATAGAAATGAATGTACTTAGTGCATATTATCGTAGTGCAAACTTTATAATAAAGCCCACGCACAAAATCGAGTGCAACTAACAAGAGATCTTAAAAGAGTTCCGTCTTTTCCTTTTCAGGCACGGAACCTTAAAATTGATATGGAAAGAACTTCGATTTTATTATTTGCGGTGTTATTTTTTTGCGGAGATCCTTAATTATTTTTCTAAAATAAAGCTTGCTTTACTTACTCCTTATTATATCAGCTAACTGAAAGTCCCGGCAAAATCGGACCAGCTGTTTAGGAAATTAGCCGAAACAAACTGACAGACAAACAAAAAATGCTTAAATTAGTTTTATACTATATGTAACATTTACACATTATTTAGTAATAACCTGTTACTTTTACAAACAGACTTCAACTTTATTTTTTGGAAAAAAAATATACAATGTATATTTTCCAACACACTGGCTCTCAGCTGTGCGAGTATCTCCTTTGTGTTTACATAGTAGAAATGGACACTAGATGAAGCAGATGCGCAGAGCACAATTAGTGCGTAAACTCAGTGGGTACCCAGCTTTATGTTTATTACTTTGTAAGTTAAGGTAACTCAATTTCCTCTACCGTAATCCGATGTTATAGAGTCTTCCAAGTAACCCTACGATACTGTTGAGTGGAGACCACGAAGCGGCAAGCTTAAGGTGGGACGCCTTCAGGCTCGGTGGAGCGACGATCTTCGCAGGGTAGCTAGTATGAACTGGAAGAGAGCCTATGTCCAGCAGTGGAGCAGTTATTATTATTATTAATCTCCCGCTTACTACATTTAGTTAGTCTTAGTCTCCTTTTAAAAGTCGTCGTCAGTTAATTTCTACAAAGGATTTGCTCCCGTATCGGTCACTGGTTTTACGGGAAAATCCTCTTATGATTTTCCCTAAAGCCCGCTTAATCCGCTCCCAACGAGCCTATTTTGTTTAATAAGTAATTAAGCTCGATGTATGTAGATAGTTTAGTGGCATTCATATTTAGAGTGCGGATCAAGCGAGTATTTGAAGTCAAACACCTGCCGGGATTGCGGGACGTCTCTTAACAGGATACCGTGGCCCCGGAACGTAAAGGGCAACAGAAGGAACAGGGTGGTTTTTTAGTCAGTAAAAGTCTGATAGTCCCTTCCGCCCCACCCAGGGCGGAAGGACTCATTTGATGATTTTTAACACCTTAAAAAAAAAGCGAGTATCTGGCCACAGATTTATAACTAGACAACTTTTATATTGAGCGTAATAAATAGTCCCCTTAATTCATTCATTACCACTTCTCACAAAAATAATATAATTTTATTCTTTCTCCATTTTGAATTTATTCTTCTTACCTCTGCAACTGGGGGTTGAAATGAGGTGAAAGGGGAGGGCGGGCCGGCTTTCAACGTGATGAAAGAGCTTTCAGATAGAGATACATATTATGTAGTTGCACAAACATAACAGATAGAAACGAGTAATCAACGGACGCTGAGTGTTTGTGAAAGAGAAATTAATTGCTTTTCTGTGTATCATTTAACAATATGGATATCTATAATTGCGGCGTTTTTGTTTGACAATAGGGGTTATTTCTTTTTCCCTAATATCACTTAGTAGGAATCTTAACAAAAAACAATTTATCTATTTCATTTGTACCTACGCTACGATAGATATCGATTCGAGACGCTAATAATCTTTACGTCCCTTTTAAATTAAGAATGTGATGGATTAATGAAAGTAAGATGGGTTTAAAACTATCGTGAGACTGAAACACCGCAACTATGGTCAGTAATTTTAGTAGGCAGTAAACTAAAGCACTATGAGATACTATTTTGTTCCAATGAAGTTCATGATGGAGCGTGTCCTCGAGCTCCTATATGGCACACAATTATCAATAAACGCAGACTCCCATCCAGTACTGAAATATATACAGTATCCCGAATAATCCGAATAGCTTGAGGTAGCTAAAACTTGGAACTTTTCAACTTACTACTGCTTGACAAAATTGTCGATTATAGGTATGTATTTATGTTTTTAAATAGGTCTAGTGTTCCTAAACATTACCGTTGGTTAACAGTTCATTGAAGTTAACTCATTGACACCTGCCAAGGTAAAACCTAATTCATTTTTAAAAACAAAATTACATACATACATACAAAAACTTACGCCGTTTTCCCATGAGAGTCGACAGAAACCACAGAACGCCATCCTTACATACTCCTTTCGCCTCATCCACGTTTATACATCCCGTCATACAAGCCGGTTACTAGTACTGCGCACCTGACCTACTTGAAGAACCTCACCAATAAGGCCAGTATAGGTCTTAAAACGAAATTGTCAAATTATTACATAGAATAGTCAAACTGACTGTGGCTGTGTCAATTATTATTTTAACCAGTTCGCAAATAGTTCCTATTTTCGTTCTACGATTAAATACGTCGACTTTAATGGTCCGTGATGGTGACAAATCGATTCTCTTCGTTAAGAAATCGAGACGTCACTTTAGTGACGTTGCAAAAATAATAATTGACTCCGTTCAGTCGATTCTAGTTGGTTCTACCTATCTTAATAGTTGGTTTATCATAATAAATCAAATTATAATCGGAAAACAAATGACGTTTTTCCTCATAGATTGTGTGTCAATTTTTTTTATAATTTGCAGTAGTCAGTGCGCCGTTTGCCTATAGTTTGTCTGTAATTATTAACACTATTGTTTAAAAAAATTAATAATTTAATCATTCGATATGACGGGATCAGCAGCCTAAATAAGTAACAAAACAACTATCTAACATTTTGCATTTTGCATTGTGTTATTTACGTAAAAAATCGTCTGCTCAGTGCAGACGATTTTTTTTATCATATGAAGCAATCTATTAATGATTTCCTTAAAAATCCAGTGTGTTACTATGGTGTTACGTAGGTAATTGGGGGCTGCGTTACAATATGACATGTCCTTCTGATATTGTTATAAAATAAGGAACTGACACACGACATTTTAATTTAGTAATTATCTGACAATGTACCTTTATTTCTGTTTTTTGTGCAGTTGTATAATTCCACTAGGTATATAAATAGCTTCAGACTTGCTTGTAATTTTATTTTATGGTGGTAAGAATTGATTGTGTAGGAAAATTTATGTGCGGTGTACCACAGATTACTTTAGACCTAATTAAACTTATAGATAACAAATAATAAAAAAATAGTGGCTACTTGGTATCCACTTCCTTCTTGGTAAATAATTGCGATTTTTATTGTATCGTAGTTAATTATACTAATTATTATTTACTAAGGGCGAATTTTACCTACTTACATTTTATTCTTAGTTTATGTCTTTTATCCGTGGAATAAAAATGACGCCTGACAGTTTTTAAATTGAAAAAAATAATCGCAGGTTAAGAATTATACTACGTCGCCATCTTTATAAAATATTGATAGAATTTGCCCTTAGCGTATTAGATATTGGCAGTAGTTTCACTCATTACTTTTTATTCTGTTTTGTTTATCTGTACCTATATGTAAGTGTGTATAGTTTACAAATAAAATCGCTCGTTCAGCGTGGTGGATAGGTAGGTATATGATATAAAAACATAATATAAGGTATAATACCGTTACTTCCTCAAATTAATGATGTTTTTATAATAATTGAATATGGCGAGTAACATATAACGTTATTTTTCATTATACAAAAAACAAACATAATTATGTTAACATAAATCAACAAAATGTATAGAACAAAATTTTCTTAACAGAACTATCAATTGAAACGCACCCTATTACCTCCAATAAGTATAAAAAATCAGTGCATATGAATGTAGACCACAAACCTTGCTGTTATGGTCCAATTTAAAAAAGGTTTGTCTTTTTGTTTGGGCAAAGGTCACCCTCCACCCCTTCCACCTTTCGCGATTCCTTTTTCCAGTACTGCTCCTGCAGTTTCATTTAATTCATCCCGCCATCTCCTTCAAGGCAAAGTCCGGTTAAGCAGCCGAAAATTTTCAATTTAAAATTCTCATTTAAATTTAAAATCAAAATTAAAAATCTTTAAACCTAAAACCTCATAGGTGCGAGATGACATTAAAAAAAAACCTTCGATGGTTACCACGATTTCGTTTCACTTCTCAGGGCAGCAGCTCTATGGGGCTCCTATAGGGAAGAAGTGGGGAAGAAATAATAATTTATTTACATCTTCCTGCCCTTGTCCCATGTTACTTGGGGTCGGCGCAACACGTTTTCCTCTTCCACTCTGTCCTGTCAGCCGTCATGCAATCACTGACTCCCCTTTCATTCATCATTCTTCACACAATCCATCCATCTTTTCTTTGGTCTTCCTCTTGCTCTCTATCTATCCACATTCATATTCATAACTCTCCTGGTCACATGCGTTTCATCCCTCCTCTTCACATGCCCATACCAAGACAAACGATTCCCTTATAAAAAAAAGAAAGAAATAATAATTTATTAATAACTAGCTTCTGCCCGCGACTTCGTACGCGGATCCTATTGCTTATGCCAGCGACAACGGGGTCGTCAAAATCGAAGATCGTCTGATGTAGAATTCTAAGGGACGGGAAAACAACGGGATGAGCGAGACCATTGGAGTCGTTCTAGATCTTTGATTTTTAAACGTCAACAGAGAGTGCTCATCAGGCTGAACAACTGTTGCTAAGACGTCATTTCTATATTATGTTATAGTGTAGCTGGGCGCTTGGAATTTCAGAACGTGTGTGCCAGATCTTCAATTGTTAGACGTCAACAGAGAGTGCTCATCAGGCTGAACAACTCTTGCTAAGACGTCATTCCTATATTTGTTATAGTGTAGCTGGGCTCTTGGAGTTCCACATCAGCTGTTCCAGATCTTCAAATTTTATACGACAACAGAGAGTGCTCATCAGGCTGAACAAATCTTGCTAAGACGTCATTCCTATATTTGTTATAGTGTAGCTGGGCTCTTGGAGTTCCACATCAGCTATTCCAGATCTTCAAATTTTATACGACAACAGAGAATGCTCATCAGGCTGAACAACTCTTGCTAAGACGTCATTCCTATATCGATACCTTTAGGCTCAAAGGGCGTAAACGCCATTTTGGCCAAAATGAGATTTTAATGCAGTCTTACTTAGTTTTTCGTCCTCTATCGATTGGTTTACTTAAAACATCGATATTCGCAAAATAAAATGGTGGATACAGCCATAATTTTTGGTTCGCTAAACATAGATTTTCTTAAAATTTGGGTTGTAAATGAAAAGTATTTCATTACATTCTACCATGTTCTTTATCTCAAAATTCTAAGAACTTTTGTCTTTGGTTATTTTTTGATAGCTATGAGCACAAAAAAGTTATGTCGGAAAACAGTTTTATTTTTTTTGTTTTTTGGCTCTCCTGAAAAGTCGTGTTTTGGTGGATACGCCCTTTGAGCCTAAAGGTATCGATATATGTTATAGTGTAGCTGGGCTCTTGGAGTTCCACATCAGCTGTTCCAGATCTTCAAATTTTATACGACAACAGAGAGTGCTCATCAGGCTGAACAACTCTTGCTAATACGTCATTCCTTTATGTTATAGTGTAGCTGGGCTCTTGGAGTTCCACATCAGCCGTTCCAGATCTTCAAATTTTATACGACAACAGAGAGTGCTCATCAGGCTGAACAACTCTTGTTAAGACGTCATTCCTATATATGTTATAGTGTAGCTGGGCTCTTGGAGTTCCACATCAGCTGTTCCAGATCTTCAAATTTATTCTCTCAGCAGAAAATGCTCATCACGTGAAACAATTTTTGCTATGGAACCATTTTTGTATCTCTTATAGTTTAGCTGGTCTGTTGCGGTTCTGCATCAGGTGTTCAAGTTTCCAAGATAAATTATAGCCTATATGTTGCCCAGACTTAATACCTATACAACAAAAAAATAATAATTCAAATCCGTCAAGTAGTTCCGAAGATTAGCGTGTACAAACAAACAGACAAAAAGACAAACAGACAAACAGACAAACAGACAGAATTTTTTTTTTGGTTTCGTGCTCTATTACTGTTTCTAAACCCACCTCAATTATTTTTTTTTTAATATATTCAATGTACAGACACAGTTTTTTTACTGTTTTATTATATGTATATAGAATATAGAATTAGCGTGTACAAACAAACAGACAAAAAGACAAACAGACAAACAGACAGAATTTTTTTTTTGGTTTCGTGCTCTATTACTGTTTCTAAACCCACCTCAATTATTATTTTTTTAATATATTCAATGTACAGACACAGTTTTTTTACTGTTTTATTATATGTATAGATGTTAAATTAGAAGTCGACCACAACTTCGCCGACATTTTTAAAAAGTAACGGTAAAGGGTTAATATCCCGTTACAACTAAGGTCAAAGGACAAGGACAAAGCCGTTTTAAGGATTGTTTTTTTACCTATTTTCGTGCACTTCTAAACCCTTTTTTTGCTACTGAATAAATTGTAAAGCTGTGCGTTGTCTGTCTGTAAGTTACGGAACTGTTTGATAATTATATCATGTTTAGAAGATGATTGTCACAATTACCACGGCAAAAACTAAAACAAAAATTTCGTTGTTTTTTCGAGACTATAGACAAAAACTAGGCAATAAGTAGTAGTACTAATTAGCATATTTGTAAGTTGTAAAATTATGCACGAATGTAAATCATAATTACATATATTTAACTACTGTTACAACAAATATGTAACATAAAGAATACGGTGCATTTTATTAATACATTATATACATATTTTCCTTTATTCGTTATTTTTTTTAATACATACCTACCCAGTTTAGTATATCACTACACTACGCGAGGGTACGCGGGGCTACGCAAGGCTACGCGAGGCTACGCGGGGCTACGTGATGCTACGCGGGGCTACGCGGTGCTACGCGGGGCTACGCGAGGCTACGCGGGGCTACGCGCGGCTACGCGGGGCTCCGCGGAACTACGCAAGGCTACGCAAGACTACGCATTGCTATAATAGAGACTACACTTTATTATTAGGACAGATCTACAGAATTATTGAGCGGTTTTGGGATCGGGAAACTGGAAGAAAAATAACTGAACAGCTAAAGATTCATAGTTAAAATTTTTAATATCAAATTATTATTATCTGGTGTACTAAATTAATCCTTCCAAAGGAAGGTATTTTTTTGTTTCATTATCATCATTTCTCATTTATTCTTTCAACTAAATTTACTAGTAACCCATCAATAATCGTACATCGTAAATGTGAAGAGATTTGTTCGATTTTTAAAAAAATACTCGTTTCGCACAAAATATTAAACTTTCAATAAATTTGAAAATCGAATACGCGCTACCCACTGAAATAGAATTTACTGCGAGATGAATACCGCCATAACTTTAAAACGGTTTGACTGCTATACAGTATAACGTATACCTACATAATTATACCTAATTACATAATTAGTATCATGCTGCCTTCAGTTACACCTGATGCTTTGTCTTTTCCGTGTACCTACTGTTTGTTTCTTCTTCATAACATAACAAACTATGAATGCCTTCGCGTGTCCATTAGCAGTGTTAGCGATTGAATAATGCATGATGTAAACACATAGTGTTACTGTATAGGTAAGTTTTCGTATGTGTGTGTATGTACATAAAACGTAAAAATTAAAACTTCCTTTGCCGATTAGGATTTTTTTTCAGTTACCGTCTTTGTCAGTTTTGGTACCAAAAGCATCTTTTGTCTTTTTTCTTTAGTATTTGTACATAAATCTCCATTAAATCTTTCAGGCACTGAAAATACTATTGAACGATTAAAATCTAAATATAAAGCGAAAGGTCACTCACTCATTCACTTATAATACACCGTGAATTTTAATTCGTTGTAAATCTTTCAGGGGGTGAATGTACTCCTGAATATGAACAACTTTTATTAAGGGACATAGTACGAAATGTGAAAAAAAAAACAGCTGATCCATACAATAATGTACTACATTACGATCAAATTGTATGGATCAGCTGTTGTTTTTTTTCATATTTCGTACTATGTCCCTGAAAAATTTACAACGAATTAAAATTCAGGTTGTACATAACGAAATATCGAAAACCACTTGACGTATAAAGATGAAATTTGGCCAGAAGGTGGTTTATAGTTAATAGACGTCCGCTACAGGTTTTTCAAAAATTCGCCCCCTGAGGGGATGAAACGGGGTTCCAAAGTTTGGATGGAGAAACAAGATTCAATAGACTTTCCATGCGTAAGACGTCGCGAGCAGAAGCTAATACTAACATAAAATAAGGTTTGATATGGTTGAACTAGCCAAAGCCCCTAAAGTAATTAGGTAACTGAGCAAAAGGTGCTTGATCCATCGAAGTTTAATGGCGAGATGTTATCTCTCATAATTTCTCACAAATAAATCATAATTTATTTTTTTAATAAAGCAACTATTGTATTAAAAAATATTCGTGACAGATTCAATTATTTTTTTATGAGAAGAATCAATTTGCGTGTATCTCCGCATAAAAATGTCGCTTCATGTTATTTTGTAATAAATCCCACTTTGAAAAATAATCAGTTTCTGAATAATTCAACGATGTTTAGTTCATAGGTAAACGTCAACAGAATAATTATTCAAAATCAGGTATTTAGGTCCTAAAGGATCCTTGGTATTTTAAGTTGAGTAATTGCTTTGTTTACATAGTGTACTGATTAATTTATTGAGTCAGTATCTACCTAGTATGTAGTTTAAAAACTAACAAAAACTCATTTTTTCTTGTTGGGCTATAGAAATAGTTGCAGTGTTTGAGATTTCGAATATATTTTTCCGACTGAGACTGCCTTTATTAATATTTTTTTTTCAGTAATTTCTGGTACATACTTATACTTAGATACTTACTTTTATATTATGGCATTCCCTACTGTAAGGGTTAATAATTTTTTGAGAAGATTTTCTTTCACCCCCATGAAAAGAAACAGCTGTTATTTCAATTACTTACGATTTGTTTGATTTGATAGGTTTTTTTTGTACCAACGGAACGACGCAGTTTGAAAATAAACAAATAGCGCACATGAAATGACATAAAATAAATGGGTGCACTTAAATAATTGAAGAACGGCTAAGATAACATCTCATTAATCCAGTCTCATATTTCAGTACATCCAGACGTGTCCTGTGCTTGCTGGGTTTGTTTAGATAAAACAATTACTAAAGTGGGACAAGATTACGCGTTTGCTTGCATAGTCTGAATAGAGAATGAAAGGGACAAGAGCGCGGGGGCGCATTCATGTCTAGCTATAACGATACGTACAGCTTTTATATAAAAGAAGCGCCGTGTTTCGCAACCATTCGAATTTGGAATCTCGGCGCGAGGAACGCAGGGAGACGGAACGCACCCGGTTTTTGCGCGCGAAAAGTGACAGATCTTATTGTTTTTTTTAATCACGAGAAACATTGTTTAATTTGTCAATATGGCTGTTACAAGTGCTAGGAATATTGTGAATTTGAAAGAAACAGGGCATTTTGAACGAGAAAATGCAAGGATCGATAAATATACGGTAAGTTTTGCAAATGGAAACGAATGAAATCATTTGAGAACACACACAACTACACAAGAAACACTTAACACAGTAAAAAAAACGCATTAAAAATAATGCATTTTTTTACTGTGTTTGTGTATGTAAACATAAGTAATTATGTGAAAGAATCAAATGAACAAACAAAAAAATAATTACTCTAAAATGATAACGAAAAAAGAAACAAGCAAAATCAAAGAAAATAAAACTTAAGTAGTTAGCTACATCTACCGCCTTATTCTTATTTATTACGCCTTGAAAGATGAGGAAGCACTGAAATTATTAATTTAAAATTAGAATAATGTAGTTAACTGAATTAAAATTAACTAGCAAAATAGTCAACATACTGTTTTAAAAGGATTTCTTTCCCTTACATCATAACAAATAACAATATTGTGCTATAGTGTCGGTGCCATCGTATCCTACATATTATTGCCTTACGAGTACCAATTTCCCTATATTGTTAGTTAGTTACAGATGTTTCACCTTGATGTCCACTGTTAGTCTCAAGATAATTAATCTAATAATATGTAGGTACCTATCAATAACATAATAATTGATAACTAGGTCAGTGTTATAACTGTTCTGAAGGCATCATTCTTACAGTCATTAATTAATTTTAACATTCAACTGGACTTGAGGTTTTCTGTCATCTCACATAATGATTCACTAGGGGCAGCTCACATCACTGAATAGTACTGCTGCATTTTAGTGCAGCGCATTCTAAATATAAACTGGACTATTTGGCGTCGGTTATCCCTTTCGTTTCGCTATAAAGAATAGGTATTGAGGTCATAAAAAAAAAGAATTTTCATAATTATCTAACTTCTATTTTTGAATTGAATTTTATTCATCTAGATTTTTTTCTTTTTATCTAGATAAAGGAGTTATTTACTTTTTTAGAAATCTGTAAAATACGACAATGGTCCTAAAAGGTTGCTACTAAAATCCAGAAAAAAATAAACGCTTTGGTTTGTAGCAGCAACTAATAGTTCTACTTAGTTTAACAATGTACATAAATTAGAAAATAAAAAGTAATAATAATCATAATTATTTGTAGACATCATCTGTCTACAAATTTTCTTTATTGAAATCAAATTAAAACAATGCAATTTCTCACAGTTAACAGAATTTAAAACGACATCGATACGTATCAGAGTAAATAGTCGTAACTCAAGGCCTCTTGTGAGTGTAGCTAGGACTATATTCAACATTTAAATATATCGAAGGTCTAGAAAGAGGATACCTCAATATAAGCCAGAAGTACGCAGTCTATTATGTACCTTATAATTACTTACTATCTAATATTTATCTTTCCGTAGTTCTGCCACTGCAATTTTCATGCATGTTCCTTATTAAATTCGCCGGAATATTTATTTCAGATACCCAATATTAGTAAAAAATAAAATATGTGGAACTAAGGCCCTACCAAGTTTTTTTTAAATCAAGGGTTTTCTACTTCATAATTGTATTATTAATTTTATCCATTTCTCCGTTACTAATGGCTTCGCTACACGCTTATCATCACGCAAAAATGAACCCACGACTAAGTTTGCGTATTGAAATGTTTTCTTTTGACGATAGATAATTAGGAAATTTAAGATAGATTTAGAAACTATAAAATCTTGATATTAAATTATTATTATAAATTAATATAAATCAAGTCCCACCCGACACTATTTTTTAAAAGATTGCAAAAAAACTGCACACTTAATAATAGCACTAAATACCCAAACTCCATTTAACTCATGAATAAATTAATTACTATTGTATACGCGGGAGACGGAACGCACCCGAATTTTGCGCGCGAAAAGTGACAGATGTTATTATTTTTTTTAAAGTTTTTATTTCATTTCCATGGCCGTTGCAAGTGCTAAAAATATTACGATTTTAAAAAAAGCAGGGCATTTTGAAGGAAAAGCTTTTTATTTTTCACTTTTTAGTGCTTGTGTGTTAATGTTTGAAATCCTTACAAAAAGCTCTTTCAAACAATACCTCACACGATATATTTAATTTTGAAAAGTAGTAGGAGGGGGGTTGACGTACCCCCTCCCTCTCTTCCTTCAGTCAGTCATCGACTACACGTATAAACAAAGCAATTTTACTTGTTACGACATGCTGTAATTCTATAAGGAGTTCCGTTTCATATCTCCGAAGTTCATCATCAGATCATGACAAAATTTCTATGGGACCTATTCGGAAGTATAATCTTTCAGACAAAAAAAGAATCATCCAAATCTATTCATAATTGGCTGAGAAATCAGGTAACATACATACAAAAAAAAAAAAAAAAAACATACGCGCCGAATTGAGAACCTCCTCCTTTTTGAAGTCGGTTGAAAATGCAACGATCGAAAATTCATTATAACAAGTTCTCAAATTCTCAATAACTAAGTTCCTATAACTGCATTAGCATATGAATAAATTAACAACAATTTTATTGTATAGCTGACATCACGGCACCAACAATTGACTTATATATCTTCAGCCATATCCTGACCTGGCCTTGTGATGCAGATATCAGTTCGTGACATGGACTTACAATTCACATAATAAATTAATAGCATGACTATGTCGGGCGTCTAATAAAAACGCAGTTCTTGGTACAAGGGGCGAGCTTATAATATCAGTTCCGGTATATCTAATGAAAAAGGTGTAACCGCAAATTTCTCCGTAACAACACGGAGTTTGTATTTGTGTCCGGTTGGTGACTTACTGTTTGTGAAGCCTACTCCTATTAGAAACGCAAAAAAGTTATGGGTCTTCGAAATTTTTAGTTTTTTATAAAACACTCTATATTTCCAAAATGGTAGGTCGGATGAAAATCTTTTCTGGAAAGAAATTGTTGCTCTAGTCGAGAACCATTAGATAGTGTAAAGAAACCCGCGAAAATTACAAAAAAAAAATATGAAAAATTTTCTGTCGGATCGTCAGCTTGCGTATTTTTAGGGGCACGGGACTTAGTCAAATTTTCTAAGATTTTTTTTTTACTAATTTTCGCGGGTTTCTTTACACCATCTCATGGTTCTCGACTAGAGCAACAATTTCTTTCCAAAAAAGATTTTCATCCGACCTACCATTTTGGAAATATAGTGTTTTATAAAAAACAAAAAATTTCGAAGACCCATAACTCGGAAACGGTGCGTTGTAGGGCCATACTTCTCAAGCTTAATTTGTTTCTATGGACAAGCTTAAAAGATGCTGCAATAAAATTGGCACTTTTTCGAAAAAACTTTTCGTAAAAAAATCAAAAAATTTTCTAAGTCCTAGCGCCCCTAAGGCTACACTCCAACCCATTGGCTTAATTCTAAAGTCTAAGCAAAAGGAATCGCTGGCAGAAGGTTGTAATATATGAACATGGTGTAATCTTATAACCGCGTTAGCGTTACTGCGATATTCAAAGAATACCTCCCTCAGTGAATTTTAGTAAATGAGCAGCAGGTCAGCTTTTAATCCCTTAGCACCAGCGCGGGATGACATTACAGCTCACCCTGAAGCTCCCATAATTTTAAGAGGGAGATTTTTAGAGAAAATACTCGCTGTTATCGATTCCAGTTTGAGGCAAGTTGTATTCAATAGATATACATTTACGGTCAATTTAAATTCAGCCGTAAGTTCTTAACTATTTCTCTAAATAACTCTAGGCAAGCCGACTTTAATCCGGTTCCCAGATTAAGTTATTAGTGTCGTAGTTACAAAATTTTCTCCTAGTTTGTATTAGATTTTAGAATGATTCATGCCAATTTAATATCTAGGTACTTATTATGAGTATGATAAAATTGTAAAAAAAAATCATAATGAAAAAAAGCCAGTCTATTGAATCACGCCCATTTTTTGAAAAAACACACCCACGTTTTGAGAAAAACACAGAACGAAACGTCTTTCGCTGTTTTAATGAACAACAAAAGGCAGAAATTCAACACCTTTGGTCAAATTTTTTAAATAAAGAACAGGATTTTTTTTAGACATAATATTATAAAAGTTAAATTCGATTCGTTACAACAAATACCTACTATTTTTGTCATCACTATGTAAAATTTTATAAAAAAAAATACTTCTTTTTCTATTTAACGCACCTTTAAACGTACAGAAAAACTATATCAAATCACTTCGTGAGAACATAGAAATGCACGCAATTTGCATTTTACTACCTTCACATTAGATTTATGAGACAGTAGCTGCAGAAAATCATAATAAAAACACGCGTTATAAACGCATTCCACTTGATTAACTGTCACGGTCAAGGTTTACTCTCAGCGCTAAACAATAATAATAAAATTGTTAGTAGGTAATTACGTTGTGAAGTAAACTACGTAAGTATTTACGTTAACGTGTATTTACTTGAACCTAGAGTTGTGTCTGACGGTGATATAATTATAATCTATCTAAACAAATAAATAAAATTGAAGTGTTTGTTTGTGATGGCAAAGTAAGAGCTTTTTAGTAAAATGCATATTTACACTGTAGGTACTTATACCAAAAACACAATTATTAGATTTTTTTTCTGTCCGTTCCCGAAACGGCTGGACCGATTTTGACGGGACTTTTAAGAGTAACTTAGGCTACTTTCATTTAAGAAAAAGAATTAAGGTTCCTCGCAAAAAATTAAAACCCCGCAAGTAACCGATATAC
Organism: Hoplodrina blanda; assembly: GCA_949316365.1. Lineage (NCBI taxonomy): Eukaryota > Metazoa > Arthropoda > Insecta > Lepidoptera > Noctuidae > Hoplodrina > Hoplodrina blanda. The sequence goes on along the minus strand of OX438589.1, from coordinate 5,912,720 downwards.
ACGCGAACGAAGCCGCAGGTTTAGATAGTTCATAATAAATGCAACGATTTAGAAGTATCTTGCGGAAACAATGTGCTACAGGCCACGCTAAGATAAAGCGTAAACAATTACTTGTCTTAATAAATATTGATAAGTACTTAGTTTCAAATATTAAACGTGTACAGATTAATTAAAACAAAAACTGCACGTATCGTTTTGCTTCGCCGAATCAAAAAGGTTCGTGCTTCGAATTTGGCGGATTGCTTTTTCCACTTTGCGATCCTCATTTTTCACACATTTGCCAAAATTGCCCCAGGCCCGGCGCAGAAGAAAAATATCTCAGATTTCAAAGTAGTAGAAATATTGTAAACTATCGTATCGCTTATGAAACTTCACAGGAAAAAATAACTATGTTGGCCACTGAATTTAGCAAAAGTGCACTTTTGCTAAATAGATGTAAAAATGACACTTTTAAGACTGAGTATGAGATTTGACGGATCTCCTTTCTATTATTATCAATGATGAAAGAATGACATGAAAAAAAGAACCTAGTTATTCTGTAAAAATACCTAGATCATTACGATTCCAAACAAAAAAAAACACAATGGGCATTAGGTAATAAATTATGTAATGTTAATAAGACTTACTAATAATTGCGTGAACCAATTTTCTCGCTGCGCAGGCGTCGGTGAGCGGACCTTGTCCACGTTCAATACCAAGGTCCAGAGTTCGATGATCGCCTTTCGCTAAACAATTAGTTATAATATTCGTAGTTGTTCCGTGTTGCATTTTTCTTGGTCATAGCCACTCATATAGCATCTAATTCAAGGCAAGGCATTAGATTCTTTGAGCCGGCTAAGGAATCATGTTCAAAACGATTAAAAGCAGCATTTTTTTCCATGAGACATACTTATTTCGAACACTAACCTCTTTCCGAAGCAAAGCGCTTCGATTTGACAGTTGTAAGGATCATTCTGCTTCGAAAAGAGGTAAATAAGATTTATATTACATAGGTAACTAAGTAATATAAGGATGTTAAGTATGCAGATTTTTTTCGTATACGGATGCGGATTTTTAAGATTCACATCCGCGTATGTGGATGCGGATTTAAGAGCTTTTATGAGAAACTATATGGGTGCAGAAATAAAATAATAATTAGTAAGTAAAGTTAATAATTGAAGCATTAAATTAAATTAAAAGTAATATTGCCACCTTTTCAGGGTAAAGTCTATACGTAACGTTCGTAAATTAAACCCGCGCTACTGAACAATTATTCGCAAGTATAAAAATGCTATTGGTGATGATCGCCGGCCACGCCCAATTTTTTTTTGATGCGACCTGCACTACTCCTGCGTCCACATTAATTATTGCGGATGCAGATACAGATGTCCAAATTGATGCGGAAGTTCCGGAATTGCGGATGCGAATAAGAATATTCAGAACATCCCTACTAAGTACTTGTTTAGCAGTACCCTTTTCCTAAAATTCATGTTAGACCTGATGCTAATGATTGCGACAGTTCATTGTTATTGCAAATTAAAAATTTAGGAGTTTCATGTTCGATAAAAAGGTTAAGGTAAAGGTTAGATGTGAGTTGCATGCTTGCAGATTAAGCTAAGATTACTTCGTGTTTATCTTTTGATTGATAAGAGAGGCAAAGTGATTAATTGCACTGTTCTTTTTCAATTTAGTAATCATGGAAATTTAATCTCGCATTTATACTGCTTGCTTAATGCACAGATGAATGAGAAGATGCAGCATATTTGCATAAATATTATTAAAAGAAGTGTAATTTGACCTAATAAAATGCTTCCGTCATACGTCGTGCTGTTAATTTAAATAGGTTTTTTATCTATGGAATAGATATTGTTCTACATTTGACGCGTTTTTGCTGTATTCAATGCGGAACTGATAAAAATAAAGTAGATACTAGTTACGTTAAAAAACCGAACAAGCAAGTGCCGCATAAGCGGGCCGTATTTGCTTACTTGAACCTACTTAGTTTTTTTTTAGAATTGTGTAGACTGGAATGCCTAATTAAATCTTTAAGTGCGTAAAATTAACACAGTAACCTGGACTGTTGTCATATTTTTTGTTGCAAAGATCAACGCGGAAATAGGTCGTTAATTAGTATTAAAGACAAATATTAAAAAAAAGTGTAGTCTAGGCAAGGCTTTTTTGCATAGATATCTGAGACGACTTTTAAAGATTCCGGAAGACTACTAGATATTACTGGCGGTTCGTTCACACTTCAGCGAACCGTTAGTTGTTTGGATCATTCCTAATGTAACACAATGTCAATTATGTCATAATACTCATTTAAGATTTCCGTCATTCGGCTGAAAATACTATTTAGTAGATGTTTTAATCGGGGTATGAGATTTTTTAATTTTTATCCTACTGGTCCTACATAATTATTTAGTTGTAAATATATACATAATATATTGTAGTATATATGTACTCGTATAATATATAATGTATTGTAGTTGTTTATTTAGTTGTTAATAGGCATAGTTTCACGTCTAAGGTATGATTAAATTTGGTTTTTTTTTTACTTTTGATCAATAAATATAATGTAAGTAAATACTTTCATTCAGAAAATATCAAGGCGAAAACAATTAATTTCCTCATTACACCAAATGAATATTTAAATATATTCAGTTTTTTTCACTAATGTAAAAATTAATGAGGTTTCATAATAATTCCCTATTTTAATATTTTATATTATATTTTTATTACTTCCGCGCGGAAATAATGATTTATTTTGATACATTCCAGTTTCTCACACCTTGAAAATAAACAATTGGCAATAATGACAAATTATACCAACCTAACTAACTTTAAAAAATATTTAGAAATTTTTATTTCTAATACTGCGATAACAATACTTTTTCACTCGCGATTTATTTAATTTAAACTTAAAATCTATTACTATAAAGCTCAAGTTATTGGAGAAGAAACCCCAATAGAATAAACCCAAGGTGTCTTATTTTTTATGCACTTTCTGCAAAATCATAATAAAATAAATGGTTTAAGGCATTAGAGAACTAAGCAGTGCGATAATAAATAATAATTCAAATGATGAAGAAAAGGCGCCACAAAAACAATGAAACCTGATTTTTTAATTAAAATAATCGAAATTAAATAACATTAATTGATTCAACCACATACCTACTTGTTCTAATTTTGGTCATACCTATTGCCGATTAATAAATAAATTACCATTTATTACAAACACAAAAAAATAATAAGCTTTATGTTATGCAAAAAAAAATGTCACGATTATGTTAAAAAGTGCACCATCCCTGCCCTACATGCAAAATTAAGGCATTTCCATACTTACGACAGACGTGAGCGTGAGTCGCGAGTTCGTAAGGCAAGAACCTTGACATAGAATCACTATGGGGCATGGCAATGACCGCTTCTCATTAGATGCCCGACTTTGTTACCGAATATAATCGTCTGTAGGATGTCGGAGCGTGCTACAAAATTGCGTTTATTAGCGCAGATTTATTGCTCAGTTTATCGTTATTTGACACGTGTTCAGTTCCCTTTGTTTTCTGATTATTTTTGCGATTTTTCGAACGACGGGACCTATTTTGTTTACTTTGATGACTTTTTTGTCAATTTGTTGATTTTGGAATTTGTTTGATAAATAAAATTATAGAATATAAGTATAACTAGTTGCCTCTACCTGCTTTAGCAAATCCCTACATATGTACTACCTGTTTATGACTGATTAAAGACTAGAATTTTATTATTTGCGAACGTAAAAATATAAAACAAAAACCTTCCAGAGTACAAAAAATTTAACATCATTTCCATGCGGAAAATATAATAGTTAAATTAATAAGTAATTATTTAAATAATATCACACATTTTTTTAAAGTACAGTTTGTGTTTGATTATATTAAATCGTACAGTTTTGCACATAATAATTTAATTTACAAAGAATAATTATTTTAACTAACACAAAGTTTATTGAGTATAACACCGAATATTTTATTTTGCTTACTAGTTTATTATAGTACTTAATCATTTATTCAATCCGTTCACGATTATTACTTTATGAGTTAATATATTTACATAATAGATAACTTATAGTAATTGAATAAACATTAGAAATACAAAAAAGTATTTAATTACAAAGATTTTTTTTTAATTAAGAACATAGAATGATAAATTATAGAAATGATAGGTACCTAATAGGTATTTATTACCTATGAAAAAAAAAAGAGTCACAGAGTCTGACATAATATGTAAGAATTATATTATCTACTAAAGTTGCTGATAAAACAATTATAGTAGCTAGGTAGCTAATGGTACTTTTTAATTAAATGGGGTATTTTTTTTTAAACATGGGTTCCGATCTTGTGGGCTTGTGGATTTCATTGGCACGTCATTGGATGTCATCATTTATAAGGTTAGGAACCGCGTTTTAGTTCCTTATAATCCTAACTATCCTAACTAATATTATAATGCGAAAGTTTTGTTTGTTTGTTTGTTACCTTTCCACGCCTAAACCACTGAACCGATCATCCTAAAATTTTGCATATACGTTGTCAGGTGTACAGAAAAGAACATAAGGTACCATTCATCCCGAAAAAAGTACTGTTCCCGAGAAAAATCACAATAACGTCCTTATGATGATAGATGGCGCCACATATCTTTCTAATCGCGATGGAATTTAATTTGCGAGCAAAGACACGAACGAAAGCTAGTTCTGCATATAAAAATACTTCACGTTCTTATATGACAGGCTAGTCTTTAGATTGAATTACAGAACTTTATACTTAGTATTAGTTTTTTATCCCACACATTCGCACGACAAATTCCTGATTGTCCTATACGATACGGAAGTCGCGATCTATTATACATTGTTATTATTATGCGGCTAACATTATTATAACCAGTATATCCTTACTAAGGAGTTTGTATAGAAGTTGTGTGCACTTATTTCCGGTACATAAGTACATATCACTGCCGCATTTCTTGTAGATCGTGACCATAGGTCTAAGCTTTAGTTTCCGTGACATAGCGGAGTAAGTTATCGATACTATAAATCTACAAAAGGTTACTGATTGACTGATGGTCTATCAACACACAACTCATACCAATGAATTTCACTGAAAGGCACGCGGATAGTTATTATGACAACCAGATTTCATGAGAAATAGTATAGACTGTATATCATTATGCTCCGACCCAACCCAGGGCGGAGCAGCAACCAGAAACGCAACGTACCTAAAAAAACACCACGTAGACAAAGTAGCGGCCAGAAGCTAGTACCTACATATAAGTAACTTGTACTTACTTTTGTTTACTCAACAAAAATCTTTAAAGAAATTTAAATGAATAATTACAACCATAAAATGGTAGTTCAAATACTTCATTGAATAAGCATTTACAATTTATAACTGTTGTTACGTGTCGTCGTAAAGAATAAAATATAGGTTCTTAGCATGCACTGTAAAGGTATATTATGGTAGGTTAAACAATCGAAGCGTTTTAAAATCACGGTAATTAGTCAATTAATTATACGATTATACAAAGGGTGAAAAAAATGCTGTCAATTACAAAGTATCATGACTTTGTAGTCTGTTAAATTATTCAAACACTGATAAGTTTGTTCCTAATTTTTGTTATTGTTGTTCATTCATAAATATGATAATCCGCGATGACGTCTAATTATCGATATGGAAAATTTATTGGTATTACAATGTCTTCGTTTTTATGGTGTGTTCACACGATACGGACTTGGTACAAACTTTTGTTTAACAGATTACAGACTGAAAAGCTTGCCAATACATCGACATTTGTCTGGACTATTATGGACACGAAACAGGAGAACATACAAACATAACATCACGCCTGTAATCCCTTAGGGGTTAGGCAGAGGTGTAGGTACCCATTAGTACATTCACATTTCGCCAGTTTTATATTTAAGTCCCGTGTAATAGGGGGCGAGCCTATTGCCATCAACCTGGCACAAATCCAGACTCCGAGGCTGCTACTAAGAAATTCCTGATGCAAAAACTCAATAACACTTTGCCCGAACCCACGACCTCATGCTCAGCACTCGCGCTTTGCGACCACTAGACCAACAAGGCAGTCAAAATTGTTTTTAGTAATTATTATTTAAAAAATTGGGATATAAGTATATCAAGCTTCGTTGCTGACTGTATTACAATACTAGTTTAGGAACGGTTTACCTTATATGTATAACCATTACTAAACTGTTCCAGTTTTAACACCAACTATTAAGCTACAAATTGTTACTAAGTGCAACGTGCTAGTAATTACACCAAGCCCTAATTATATCTATTACACTCATTCTATTGTCCTGCGCAAGTCCTACGAACTACCGGATAAACGGAAAATAACAGTCATTTTAAACTATTATTATGCTGTAAGTTATTTGCATTAGATAAATACATTATTTTTAACACAATTTTATTATTATTGCTTGTAGAACGGTTTTGGTTCATATTGCACCGAAACACACATGCACAAAGCACACGTGCTTTTACATTATAATGACAGAACAATTGCATTATTGTTATAAGTACAAATATTTTGAATAATTTAGTTAAAAAATAATAATATTAATATTTCATCAAATTATAAATTTTTGTCTAGAAAAAAATACAATTATTTTCTAACTATTTTTGTTTTTGTTTGAAAGGCCGACTTTTAGCTTACTGGGCATTTTTCAGTGTGTGAAACTACATGTCAACTCTCATTTAAGAAAAGAAAAACAAAGAACTCAAAATAATAATAGATAATACCCACCTATTATTGTCCCACTACAGGGCAAATGCCTCTTATACAAAAAGGCACGAGCATTGATCACCACGCACACACACACAAACACACCCCAATTTATTATAACACCAATCAATCAATCAATCACTTAGTGTTATTACCCTATATTATACAGTTTCATGATCGGATACATCTGTCTGCGCGACGTTCAGTATCCGTTCACGAAAAATGATAATTGCTTGCGGTGCTCATAATACTTTAATTACACCAATACAATGTAATAAGGCTGTAACAGATCGATTTTATTTGTCTAGAATAACAAAAGAAAGATAGAAACGAATTTTATTTACAGTAAACACGTTATCGGACAATTTATAAGTACTTTAGGCTGCACCTACTAGATACAGTCCAAAACTAATCTGCCTAACCTTTTCCCAACTATGTTGGGGTCGGCTTCCAGTTTAGCCGAATGCAGCTGAATACCAGTATTTTACATTGAGCGACTGCCTATCTGACCTCACCAACCCAGTAACTGGGTAATTCGATATACCTTGTTAAGACTGGTTGTCAGACTTTCGGGTTTCTGACAACTGTCAAAGATCCACGTATGACAGCCGGGACCAACGGTTTAACATGCTTTCCGGAGCATGGAAGAGTCTCGGTGTGTAAAGATGGTCGTGGGGATATTTAAAGTTGAGTTAGGGCATTTTTTAAATGTGAAATGGGTTTTCGTTAAACTCTAGTTTAGGTCAGAGGTGACAGAGGCAAAGTCTATTATGTGACTTTCGTAAAAAAACGTAACGTATACCTAGTTGGAACTTTACCGTTCATTATCTTCGTAATCAGAAGATTCCCAGGTAGTTTTAATAATAATTAAAGCATATCACTTATATAAATCTCATTTTACAAAATGATTCTGATTCTGATGTTTTACTGTCTTTCGGCCTACCTAAATACTTATGCATTTCAAAGTTACAGCATAAAAATGTGCGCTGTGTACTAACAGTAATAATATGTACTTATGTAATGTGTATGTGGGTGTGTATGTATGACATGCTGGTCTGTTATTGGCGTATAAAACCGTGACTGATAATTAGTTATACTAAGATCGAATGTACAGTCAGCTACAAAAGTCGATTAACATTTGTGATTTTTAAATCCTAATTATTAAGTACAATATTAAAAATAAAACTCAATGAACATAAAATTAAGATGTAATAAACCCTAAGCTATTACCTGAAATTCAGAAAACCAGTAAATTATGTGTTTAGTGTCTGTTTAAATGATATAAAAAAGCAACGTTGTTAATCGACTTTTGTAGCTGACTGTACCTATACAGAAACTATTGCAAACCTTATTGAATAATTAAATATGTAACAATGCGTTTATAGCCGCTTATCGTGACAGTGGTCGGAATTAACCATTAATTCACAATCAATTGCATTTAAATCAATCCGGTGCCGACTGTTGGTTGTACCTACTTATGTACAGATAGGTACATAGATCTTAATAGTTCACGTTAATAGTGTAGAGGTTTACACACACTGAGAATCATTATAAAATAATTAATAATATTTACAGGAAATAAGGGATAGGTAGAAAATACTTAATATTACTTTATTGAAATCGTCCACTTTAACGATGCATTAACAAGACACGATCCTTGTTTTTGTGGTGTTGTAACACGAAGCTATATAATCTATGCATACCTATAAAAAAATAAAATGAATCCCTATTTCCCTTGGTGACGGCATCACCCGTGAACGACTGGACCAATTTCACTAATTTCTTTTTTCATTGACTTTCTTATTGTAAGGAGGAGATTCTTATAATAGAAAATTTAATGCGGTACGAAGTTCGCTAGGTCAGCTAGTATATTCATGAATTAAAAAATATAATGGTGAAGAGAAAAGGATGCTTCGCCGCCAGACACTTGTCAAAGTCATTCTGACAAGCCAATGTTACTGACTTACCAGAATATAAGCGACATCTTACTGCAAAGTTTTCAAGCACTTAGCGCTAAATTTAGACAATTTGACCTTCCCCTTTTAATTAGATATAGCGGGTATGTACAGTTTGTAGTCCTAACATATTACGTCCCGTAGAAACTCAGACAAACGGCTAATTAAATTGTAAATAAAACATCAGCCATTGTGACCGAAGCTTAGTTCAGCTGCATAAAGGTTTAACATAATTTTATTGCATTTAACCAAGGCGACACAGCCGGATATGATACGGTATGCAAAGGGGCTATAATAATAATGCCATAAGTTGATAAGGGCCTGCCTAAAAAGGATTGTACTAAGTACAGGCTGATTTTTAGTTCCCTCCACATTATTCAAGGGGGTAAAAATAGATACTCATGAATACGAACAGCTTTTTCTATAGGACTAACTGTGAAATATGAAAAATAAATCAGTCATTTCCTATTAAAATGCATTAAAATACGATCAAACGTTTGGAACATCTGAATTTGGTCTTTGGTTCTCTAGCATCTAGCAGGGCTGAGAATCCCACTGCAAGATGGACAGTAAATATAACATTGAGTCTGTAGTTATGTCCCGCCCTATCAGGTAAAACACCTATCGTAGCTGGCGAAATCCAACTAACATACATAAACTCACGCCCGTTTCCATGGGGGTAGGCAGAAACCACAGAACGCCACCTGCTACAATCCTTACATATTCCTTTCGCCTCGTCCACGTTCATTCATCTCGTCATACAAGCACGCCGGTTACGAGTAATGTACACCTGACCTTTCTGAAGAACCTTATCAATAAGGTTAGTGTAGGTCTTCCTAGGACGAAATCCTACTGTATTAAAATAATACTGGCAGTTCTCAAAACGAAATACCAAACGGACCTAATTTTAGAGAGAAAGAAAATAAAATTTGTTCTTTCGAATGCGTTTCCACTTTCCCTCTGCTTATCTTCTAGATTTGGGCCAGTCGTATCCAATGGTACTTTTAGTAACCACTTCAGTCCTGATCAGGGTAAAGGGAGTTAAATCTACACTTAATTGAAATACAGTTTAAATTAATTACTTCGTGCTTTGAGCTAATAAAAATTATCATAATATTTATTATGTAAATCGCCTGTCAGCCCTTGTGTCCGTCACAAGGGCTGACTTCTCATTGAAGTAATAAACTTTGTTAGATATTGGCTAACATGAGTCTTTGTAGTACAATAGGAAATGCAATAAAAGTGTTTTTATATGTAGGTACGGTTCGTTTAACCCAATTTGTTTGTGCTAGACTATTTTAAGACTGCTTCTTTGGCCTAGTGGTCATAAAGCGCGACTTCTGAGATCGAGTCCCAGGTGCTAAGTGTTATTGGGTTTTACCATCAGGAATTTCTCAGTAGCAGCCTCACACAGCATCACGTAGCAGGTACACCTCTGCCAAACCCCTCGGGGATTACAGGCGTAATGTTATGTTATGTGGGTTGTGCTACTGACTTTTACAGTACCTAAATAAACTTATCTAATATCTAGTAAATAAGTAACACGATGTCATTTGAATACGTTTAACGCTTTAGTATCTATTTCCCAATTATTGGCGGATAGCCAAATGCGAGCACGTGTAAGTACCTACAGTCAATGTTGTGCTGTTAACTTAAACATTTTCTATGCAAACATCCTTTCTTGTCCAAGAATTAAATAACTAAGTAAAACTTTATAGTCGTAAATAAGTTTATTTTAATCTTTTCGGTTTGCCATGTTATCTCTTAACCAACTTTGGTTGACTGGTAGAGAATGCCAGATTGAGATTGAATGAGGCAGAGAGAGATGGGAGGTTTGCCTTTGTATCTTCTGTTGCATAAACTTTAAGTAAAAAAATAAACTCAAAAGTCGTAGACATGATTTTTTTAGAACAAACTCTAATAATTTCAAAGTTTTACATAAAACCTATATCTGAATAAACCACTTTGTTTATTAAAGAAGTCATCTATTTCAGTACAAACCATACGCAAGTGTTAAACGTACATATACTTATACTACTGCGCTACACAATCCACTCAATTAAATTGTAATTTTGCTTGCAACACATGATATAACTGCGTCGTTGTGTTGATGATGCAGTTCAGAAGATTACTATTCAGATGGCGCTGGTAGTGATAAGTTGTGACACTTTATAAATAGGTGCAGATCATGTGTCGATTCCAAGACTAAGAAGGTATACCATTAAATTGCTTTTCTTTATTGTACGATGTTCCCAGTTGCACGTTGCATCTTTCAAGTCTGATAACAGCTACAAAGCAATAGCCACTACTTAAGGTGAAGCTAAACCAAACAGAATTTGCAAAAGGCATTCCTGAACAAACGAGTAAACAAAACAATGGTTTTGTATATCGTAATTATGTCAACCAGTAGGACAACGTGCAAGTTGTCGTCGTGGCAAGGCTGTCGCAACAAAATGGCATTTAAACGATTTATCCATTTAGATCTACACTCCACACCTTGGCATTCCTTGGTGTGTCCCCAGCTTATAAGAAAATGTTTTACACAAAGCGATTGTTCTTAAGGAATATAAAATTCACAGTCTCTGATATGCGACCAATACAGGCGCGATTGCAATGATGGACGGCATAAATAATATGACACAAAAAAATTACGAAGCCGAGTATAATACGATAAAAATAAATAAATCTTAGGAATTGAGGATACAATCGGACAAGAAGTAATTTGTGACAAATCAACACACAAGTAAAATCAAAATAAACCTAAGTAAATACTTAGGCTAATGTAGTTTTACATATCATACAGACTGATTTTTAATTTACTAAGTAGCCATTTTTCAGGGAGTACCCATGAATATGAACAAGTTTTACAATACGAGACAATTGTTCTGTATGTTCAAATTTTATTACTACACAAAATGATACACAATGACAAAACACTCCTTCCCTGTATGAATCAACAAACCTTTTTGCAGCTCGCCGACAAGCTACCGGAGCAGGTGGCGGCGCTCGACATCAAAACGAAGATAGAACCTGCGTACCACGTCAAAACCATCACTTCTAAGGACAAGGAACGCACTCTCGACTTTCTTAGGAGGTAAGAACTTAATTAAATCCGCTTAGATTGTTCAGTCAACAGCTGCGAAATGGGATCTCCTCCATAAGATGCCTTTAGAAAGAAGAAAGATAGAAAAAAGGTTTATTTGACACAGGCCATGTGCACACAAAAATAATATTTAAACAAAAACTTTCAGGACGAAAATATCGAAATATGAACGTGGTGTAAAAAAGCCAAGTCACATCGCCGTTACAGCAAAAAATATTCCTGGAAATTTTCATTTTTGGTGTTAAAAACTCTGTTACACTGGCACGGCATATAACAAAACTTTCTGCTTACCTGTGCATGCAGCAGTACAGAGATCATAAGGGTATTTAAAGTTTGGCAATATGTAGATCAATTCTTAATTAAGTAACAATAATAATTATATGCTACAAAAAAAGTTAGAAGTTCAATATTTCCGTAAACAGAACGTGTTAAAACTAAACAATAAAAATAATCGTAATGACGAGGAAAACATGAAACTTTCGGCTTCGTTAAGTGTGTTTTTACGCCTATTCATTAGATATTAATTGCGCATAACTGCCTCTATGAATTTGTGACCGGGAAACGCGACGATGTCATAATAACAGACGCATAGACCGCGCCTCCTTCGTGTGAACTTCGGCCAATCTAAATACAGAACATACCATAGCTATTAAAAGACTTAATAAGTACCACTTCTCATTGAAATGTCCTCAAATTAAACTATGGACCTTCGTTGGGTTAGTATAGTATTTTGTAAACAACTCCCTTATTACGTGACACACTCGTGATTACACGTAACAATACGTACGTACACACAGCAAAACAGATAGGTATGCAGTGTAGGGTCGTCAGATATAGTTGAAGTTTTCTTAGAAACCGATGGATGTCTCTGACGATTAACAAAAGGTATTTAAGGCAGAGGTGAGTGGTAACGCAGGGAGGGGTCGCCCTAGGAAGACCTACACTACCCTTTTTGGTGAGGTTCCTCAGCAAGGTCAGGTGCGGAGCACTCGTAACCGGCGTGCTTGTATGACGAGATGTATGAACGTAGATGAGGCGAAAGGAGTATGTAAGGATCGTAGCAGGTGGCGCTCTGTGGTTTCTGCCTACCCCCATGGGAAAAAGGCGTGAGTTTATGTATGGATGTCTTTGACTGAAACTTAACCTAAATAAAGAACTATTTATTACTAGCTTTTACCCGCGACTTCGTCCGCGTATATGTCGGTTATCGCGGACGCAGACGAAGTCGAAGTCGAATAAAAAGTAGCCTATGTCCTTTGTTGGGGTTCACACTTACCCTGTACCAAATTTCACACAAATCGGTTCAGTAGTTTAGGCGTGAAGAAAAGACAGACAGACAGACAGAAAGACAGACAGACAGACAGACAGAGTTACTTTCGCATTTATAATATTAGTAAGGAAGTAAGGATTTACGTTTTAAATTAAATTACATTCAATCCATCCAGCCATTCAATCCAGCCATCCGTGGCGGTGCGCGGTGCCGTGTGTTAATCGCCTTAAAGGTATTTCAGTTCCTTTTTCAAAAACTGACTTTTACTAATATCCCAGGTTCTTCTTCCGTGACGAGCCGATGAACCTGGCAGTGAATTTGTTGGAGACCCCATCTAGTCGGTGTATTGAGCTGGAGGAGTATGCAGCCAGTTCCTTAGACGAAGGAGTATCGTTGGCAGCTGTTGATGATAACGGAGAATTTGTGGGAATCGTCATCAATGGACTTATACATAGAAATGTAAGTACATCCATATGGATTTCATTAGTAAAAGCAAAATCTTTTACTTCAACTAGATTGTTAGCACAAGTACTAAAAACAGTTTTAAGCCAAGTTTTTAAAATGATTTCTAAGTATTTATTTAAAGCAGTAGAGTTTTTTCTTTGTTTGTTTGTTAAACGCGGACAATTCGGACACTTCAGCATATGGGACATAGATCAGATCAGGAGCTCCGCAATCGCATTAGGCGTCAGTCGCGTCTATGATATCCAATTTCACCAAATTATGATGTCTATTGAATTTTTCTAACGAAAGACATCAACGCCCATGAAACAATTAATATTTTTTTTTTATAGACAGTTGCCCAGTTTTCTTTGTGAAGTAGTTCCTACCCATATGGCACAATAAGAACGTGTGCAGGATAATAATGGCTATGAACTTCCGCGCAGGTGTCGATTGTCTGTCGCGGAACCGGTATGATTTCAATTAACCATATACCTATTAGCAATCACTTTGTCTCATTAATGGTGTTTGTGACACCTATATTTAGAATTGTTGTTACAAAAAAAATGATTATAAACCCTTGATTATCATATAAAAGGCAACCGTTACTGATTGACTGATCCATCAACACACAGTTCAAACTACCGAACTGATTGCGCAGAAATTAGGTATGCGCTAAGAAAGGATTTCCCAAAATTCTCCCCCTAAGGGTATGTAACGGGGGTCCAAAGATTGTACGGACAAACAAGATTAGATACTTAGTCTTTTATCCGAACCACATGGATAAAGTCGCGGGCAGAAGCAAGTAATTCAATAAAACATGGACATGAAATATTAATCTGCTTACTCCTATAGATTTTAAATAGATTATGCCCGCGCAAGCAAAAGTTTGGAAGAGGGATGCTTTTACCCTATTGTGGGATAAAGTTTGTATAGCAATGTAAGGAAAAAATTCAAAAGTTAATAACAAGAACCCAGGCAAATATAATTAACTTTTCATTTTCTGTTTACGACGGGAGAAAACTTTTACCTCAAGTTTTCATTTAGGTACGAGGGGCAGAAAACTCGATGAAAGCTTCCTTTCAAGAAACTTCGCATCAGAGTCTCTTAAATAATTTAATATACTTACTACTTAGGTAGGTACGGTATTCTGGTTTCTGGTTATCACGTCAAATAAGACATGGTTAGTTAGATATTGCATTGATCTTGACTTATAAATGCGTCATTGTGACAATACTGAACTTTACCACGAACTATAACACTATACCACGCAATGGTTTCGGGATAAAAATGAAGTTTCAACCAAAACGTACCATAAACCCATGTTAAAATTTCTCCCATTATTCTAAGAAATTATAATTGTTAATTAATTTATTGCCACTTTCAAAGCATTGGAGCTGCAGATCACCCCGGTTTTAGTTTTCAAATGTGTCGTTAGAGGTAGTCTGTAGGAAGTCATCATGCCATGAAAAAATTTGCTATGTAGGTATCTCTTTCCAATCTAGGAAGATATCCATTCTATCTATTTAGATACCTACTTATCCTACGGTTGGACAATTTGTCAAGAGCACTTATGCCGCTAGTCTTAGATTCGTTGACTAATTATTTATCAATAACCAATCACAGCAACATAACCACGCTTAACAATTTGTCACATTGATTTTGCATTGGTTTTCATTTGAGATACCGCTGATTCTTTTCTAAACAGTTAATAAAATACTCCAAGAAACACGATCAACTTCCTTTCAAATCTCGTTCCCATGGAAATAAATCTTCGGAAACTGCTCCAAGACAGCGACATCCTCAATTTCCATCTTAATTTCAATACAATTAAAATGAAGTCAAGGGCGAATAGGAAAGGGTTCTGCTTGACGGACCGATGCGCTCCAACGATCAGGACATTTGAACCAATTGCATTTGCAATTTGAACCTTACTAACATCGCCATTACTGAAAATGCGTAAACTGTCCTTTCACTACCAATAAACTTTGCGAAGACTATGACAAATATTTTCATGGCGTTGGACTTGTAAGAAATCAAAAGAGAACACAGCTCCACTATACTTTGATGTCAGCGATATTCATTTGTTTAAATAATTTAAAAAAGCTAAATACAAACTTATGAGGAAGGAGAAATGGCGTTAGTTCTGCCAAACAAACCAATCCTCGTCAAGATTTTTTCCCATATTTTGAAGTACCTAATTGTATTGATATTTGATATTACGCTGATAGGTTGAAATTATGAGTGAATTTCAACAGGTCCTATAAAATCTTCATTTCCGTGTTTTTTTTCATCTTAAGGTTTTTTAAAAAAAAAAACGCTTTTATTAAAGTTTTTGATAATGTATATATTCTTGCTTAATGTCTAGCAGATAACTTAAAACACTAACGAGATATCAGGATTCAAAATTTAGTGCCACGGCGATGAAACATGCGTGCACGGCAATGAAACAAGCGTCCACGGCAATGAAAGAACTGTGCCATGGCAATGAAAGAATCAATCCACGGAAATTAAAAAATATTTTATCTATTGAAATAGACAGATAGATAGAATAAAAATGACTGTTTATTTTACTGTTTGGTCTTGATTCCAACACTTGTATGGGAGTAAAATTTGGGTAAGGAGATATTACAAAAAAAGAATGAAAGTACAATAAGTAAACAAAAACTGTTGAATTACACTCGCAACACTACTTAGAGACTTTAATACTACAGTCTTTCTTTTCTTATACATACTCTCATTTTTCCTTTTGTAATATCTATCCAAATCTTACTCCCATACACAATCTGTCTGGGTTTGCGCTTCCCTCTCGGAGACAGGCATGATCAGATATATTTTTGGACTCCGAAGCTTTTGCGAAGTCATTGCACTTCGAGGAACAAACTACTCCTGCAGCCTTCTTTTTAACCGACTTCAAAAAAAGGAGGAGGTTCTCAATTCGGCCGGTATTTTTTTATTTTTTATTTATGTATGTACACCGATTACTCCGAGGTTTCTAGTCCGATTAGTGTGATTCTTTTTTGTTCGATGCAGTATACTTGCCATTTGGTCCCATAAAAACCTTATCAAATTTGGTTTAGTGCTATTTATTTTGTGAGAATTTTTCTAAATTAAATATATCGTGTGTTTTGTTCAGCCAATCCTTTCCTCTCCTTTCTCTCCTCTTCAGATAATTTTGGTTTAGGCATCTTGGCATCCTAATAATAAACAATCCATTATTAAAATCAGACTGTAGTATGTGAGGGTGCTTGCGTGTGTGTCAGTGTATATACGTGTGAAAGAGTACCAAATGTTACATCATTTTGTAAGGTTAACATGAAAACATCTTTTTGTAGTAAAAAACTCATCAAGTCTAAAGAGAGACCAGAGAGTCTAGAGTTAACTTGACGAGTTTTGTACTGTCAGTAATCGGTATTACCTGTGGTATTACCAGGTGATAAAAGATGTTTTCTTTGCCTAATCATACCATGGCGATGAAAACACAAGTCACGGAAATGAAATACCTGGCCACGGCAATGAACTAAATTGTTTTACAAGGCATGGCAATGAAATTTTTTTCATTGCCGTGTCTTTTTCTTCATTGCCATAGTAAATTTCGGCCACGGAAACCACGGCAATGAAAGCACGGCGATGAAAATCAAGGCAAAAATAGAAATAACAAAAAATCTATTAACTATTCGAAGAAATAAACACTTCATAAATTAACATATGAGAAATGGTGTTCTATCGATTGCTTACTCATGAAGACAAACTTATTTAAATATGAGTTATACCTATCCACGGCGATAAAAGAAAAAATGTCCAGTAACATAAAAATGGAATACTTACATTTATGGCGCGAAAACGCAGGCACGTGTGTACGTCCTTCCACGTCGAGCACTTAGGGGGCACTAATATGCAACGTTTAGCATACCGGGAGGGGGGACGCAAGTCGTAGGTAAAACAATATCCTTGAACATGATTAGGACACGGCGATGAACGGTAGTTCTGGGACAAATGATTTTTTATTAACCATTCGTTGTATTGTTTAAATATTTGAATAAATGTATTCCGTAACAATACTTTAACTATTCATGTATCAAATAAAACTAGGTTTTAATATAAATAACCAATAGATTTTTATCAATGAGGAATAATACACAACAAGGTGAAGTGTGGACAGACACGGCAATGAAAGATTTCGAGGTTTAATTAATTTTTTTGGAGTATCTATTAATCCAATTAATAAAATATTTAGTGCTACACATAGATTACTATTTCACCTAACCGGAAAAAAATGTGAGAACATTATAGCTATATTTTTTAGTACCGATTTCATTGATGCCACGCAATTTTCGGTCCCGGGAAATTCACTCTTATATTTTATTAATAATGTGTACAGTATTTACAGACTTAATTAAGAAAAAAACAATCAAAATAAAAAAAAAGAAACTAAAATGGTATCAAAAAAAAATCTTCCGCATCGCCTTGATTAGCATAAATTTTAGAGGTTTAATTTTCATTAATTGATGAATGAAGATGAAACGCCCTGTTGAACAATACTACAAAAATACTCAATAGGCATTCTGCCACCACTGTCTAGTTTAAGTTTGCTATTACCAGCTCAGAATACGTGTTGAAAACCAAACTTCTAAAGTCCTACTCCTACTTTTGGCCACTTGGAAAAAAAACTAAACACTGGGTAGGTATTCAACAGCGATTAAGAAAAATCTCATTTTCATATCTCCATTCCTTTTCCTACAGGATGTTGAGGAATCAGACAAAGTAGAAAGCTGCCCCCATCACAAGTTCAGGCGCATCCTCCGGTTGCTGACGCACTTAAGTAATGAGGCCCAGATCTGGGAGAAGGTGCCAGAAAGTGTCAATACCATAATGGACCTCAGGATTGCCTCCACCCATCCCGACTGGCGAGGACGACGGGTTATGAAAGTTCTGGCTGAAGAATCTGAGTGAGTATTTTAATGTTTTATTTTTATCTCACCGTAGGCGCGGGCTTACGGACGGCGAGTAATGGGTAGCTCGCCGTCCGATCAAGGACCATGCCCGGGTCGACGGCGCGTTCTGTTCGCGCGCGCCTCAAAGAGCTGCCAGCACAGGGACGGGGCCCCAACGGGGCCAAACGCCTGCCGGGGTTGCGGGACGTCTTAACAGGATACCGTGGCCCCGGAACGTAAAGGGCAACAGAAGGAACAGGGTGGTTTTTTGACAGTCCCTTCCGCCCCACCCAAGGCGGAAGGACTCCTTTGATGATTTTTACCACCTCAAAAAAAAAAAAAGGTTATGTAAACTAAAGACGCCTCGACTGTCCGACCCCGTGGTCCATGTGGTCGCAAGCTCTACTCCTGAGCGTGGGGTTCTGGGTCCAATTCCAAAGCCAGGTAAAGTGTTATTAGGTTTTTATAGACAATTACTCTGTAGCAGCCCGGTGTCTGGAACTTGCTGGTGCTGAACCTCCGTGCCTCGGAATTCATATTCATTCATTCGAATATCTTTGACAGTCGTTACAGGTAGTCAGAAGCCGGAAAGCCGGACAACCAGTCTTACTAAAGGGTATCAAGGGTATCGTATTACCCACATGATGTTACGAAGACCAAAAGAATTTTCTTAGCAAAATCCTTCAATGACGAGCCAACATCTAACAGCATAATGCAGTTAATATGCAGTTAATAAAGTTGCAATATTACCAGAAATATTGTAACTTTAGAAAAAGTAGTCTCGAATTCTCGCAAGGAGGGATACCTTAACGAATGTTGGAATATTTGAGTCGCTTGTAGCTTTCAATAGGCTCGCCCCCTATTAGGTACATGGGACTTAAACATAACTGACGAAATGTGGGTGTACTAATGGGTACATCTCTGCTTAACACTACGGGAATTACAGGCGTGATGATATGTTAAAGGATTGAAAAAACTACCAACTCGAAGAACTTCCGAAATTATCTGTTAATGAACACAAAGTTCAGCAAACTTACACTTTTTATTCCATTGTACACGCTTTTTCCTCATACGTTTTTTCTTAGTTACAATTGAAAACGAAACTTATATCATGGTGACACAATAAAACGTATCAACAGATCAATTACCTCAGTTCTTATACTATTTATAAGTAATTGAACAGCTGTATTTGACATAATAAAAAAAAATACTATGATTGATTGATTATAAACCGGAATTGCTACTTAATTAAGATTTATACCACTTACATATCAAATTAATGTAACATATACTTCTTAACATTTTTTCGGAAGAACGCTGTAACTAAGAGACCTATACCTACCTATGATTTGCAATAGACAAGGAAGCTTTGAACTTTTTTGTTTCGACTGATCTATTTACAAATTGAAAGACTTTAAACGTAGGTAATCTATACAAATAAATAAAATTGGACCTACTTACGCAAAACGGAACCAACCCACACAATGAAAATTTTAAGGAGAAGCCCAAATGTGTGCAATAAAATTATTTGACAAATCATTTGGGTTGGTGCCGTTTTGCGTAATTACTTAGGCCCAATTGAAGTGTATGTTTGTAATATAAAAAAACATCTTTTACAAAATATATATCAATGTTTACACGGGACTTACCTACATTTTTTTTTCTATTTTTGGTTTTGTTTGGTAAATAAATAAATAAATATTAGTAATAAATTGTCTATTTGCTCCGGTTAATCTCCGGCTGGATTGATTTTGAACGGGACTTTCAATGATAGATGTTATGAGGATTAACTTGGGCTACTTTTATTTTTTTTAATAGAATTAGGGTTCCGCGCTAAAACGGAACGCGAACGAAGTCACGGACACCAACCAGTTAGAGATAAGGATAGACGGAAACCAAATTTATAACTCACCCAATTTTTTATACAAACTCGTTATGCGAACGATGATATAATAAGTTGCATTCTGAACAATTTGATCCCAGAAATAAAAGCCTCGAGGACATTTACAGTAGCTGTTCAAAGTAATTATTATAATTGGTCAATCACAATCGACGAGTATGCAATAATAGTTGTAATACAAGAAATATAACTAGGTAACTGGCTTGTTAATCTAGTATTCGCAGGCTCAACTGCCGACTATAAAATCCTTTGTATGCAAAGCCTAGGTTGGGCGTAGTGTTATTGTTTTTTTTTTAATAGTAGGTACTTTTTCAGTTAATGTATCTGACTGGAATCTGGTTTTGCCGGTTGATGGCATGTTACTTACCCCCTTTTTTTTAAGGTGGTAAAAATCTTCAAATGTTTCCTTCGCCTTCCGCCCTGTGGAAGGGACTGTCAGACTTTTACTGACTAAAAAACCACCCTGTTCCTTCTGTTGCCCTTTACGTTCCGGGGCCACGGTATCCTGTTAAGACGTCCCGCAACCCCAGACGTCCCGCAACCCCATACTTGCCCCCTGACTATTACATGAGCCTTACAGATACGATGGTAAAAATAAACATCATATAGCCATTAGCTACTCCGCAAAAGTTATTATTAGGAATCGACTTTTATTTTTGGTATGAAAAATAATTGTAATTATGATAGTGCGTAAAGTTATGTAGGCAAAAGTGGTTACGATTGCATCCAATATTACAGGGGTCGTGTGGATATTTCAAGTTTAGTTAGAACATTTTTTAAAGTTTAAAAAAAGTCAGATATTTGACTTTCAATATCTGTGTAACTAAACAGTTCCAGGAATGGTCTAGAACAAAAATTAACTATGACAATGATTCTGATATCCTTCCCATTGTCTTTTTATAGCCTTTTTAACTGACGAAATGTGTTCATTCTAAAGACATTTGCCAAAATAGGTACCTACCATGTCCTTATAGGAGGCGCCATGAAGCACGGCTGATGTCTCAGTAAAACCAAAAGCCTTTGTCTCAGACTAGCATGTCCTATCATAATTATGTAGATACCTACCTACACCTCACGTAGGTAGGTACTACAAAATATTCCTCAGGCAAAATGCAGCTTGTTAAGGAAAAAAAATGCGCCACAAAGACCAAGATAATAATATCATAATTACGAATACAAAGAATCTATCTGTCACAGACACATCAGCTGTGTCGTAATGATATTGTTATTGTACGCATATGAAGACATTACATAAAAGGACGACACAGTAATTGCGTAATTTTTGTTAGTAGGTAAGTACCTACCGTCTATCCTACTAATATTATAAATGCGAAAGTAACACTGTCTGTCTGTTTGTCTGTCTGTCTATTAAAATAGACAACCCCACATCAAATAGGTATTTAATAATTATAAATGAAACACTGAATTTTTAAATAACAATAAATATCTTTATTCGATATAATACATATTTTGTAAGTTGATTTTTTTAATTTTACCTATGTATATTAATGCTGATTCAATAATAATAAAATGATAATAATCAAACGATGTGATGAAAAATGTAATTTCGCGAAGCTTTGGTTACTTTTCCACGGAGCTCACTTTAAGAATGTATAGCTCTGTAAAAGACTGACAAGACCTAAAAATAACGTAACATAACATAACATCACGCCTGTAATCCCCGAATGGTTAGGCAGAGGTGTACTTAGTACACCCACATTTGGGCCATGTAATAGGAGGCGAGCATATTGCCATCAACCGGGCACAAATTCAAACTCCGAGACTGCTGAAAAACCCAATAACACTTTGCCCGACCTAGGAATCAACCAACTAGGCAAAACCTAAAAATGACGTATCAATGTCCACTTAATTTATAATTGACAATCAATATTTACATATAGTCAGCTATCACTTCATTAAACTCTAATTATTTTAATTGACCGTTTTAGAAATGCATAATATAATAACTACCTAATTCCTTCCGGCATTACTCATTTAAGTATTAAAAGGTAATCTAAAATTATAAAATGTCACCAAGCGTGTCCATGAATAATAGTAATAGGTTATAAACTTTATATAGGTATCGATGCAAATCTTCAATAATACGTGAGTGTTTCAAGAAACATTTGCATAAACGTGTCTAAATAAGAGTTTAACAGAGAGAGAAAACAGGAGAAAACAGTTGTTCCCTACAAAAATGAATTACTACAACACCAACAAAATGTATAAAACAGAAGTATACACATCAAAAGTGTCTAGGGATCAAGATGTATTTGGTAATAATAATATATTGATCCCTAGACACTTTTGATGTGTGTATTTATTTTAAAACTACCGAACACCGACTTTGCACTGGTGCAATTTTCCGAGTTTTCCGGTGGATTTTCCATTTTTTTTTTTTCATATAGTCCACCTTGAGCAAGCGTGGTGGTTAATGCTCCTGCCTTCTCTGTTTAAGAAGAGACCTTTGCCCTGAAGTAGAACAATAATAGGCTGGTATAATTAACGTTAGTTCCGTATATATGTCCACGAGTTTATTGTGCAATTGTTACAACATCGCAAGGACGCTCTAAGTCACGAGACGATAGTTAATATGTTATTACTAATATGACGTCTTCCTCACTAGCGTGACTGATGAGCGTAAGGCCCTGGGTTCGATTCCCAAGTTGGGCAAAATGTTACTAGATTTTTCCATTAGGGAATTTCTCAATGGACGATGGAGGCCTAGGGGAAAGTCGGTGGTGTGATAACCCTACGCCTTGGAAAACACGTAAAGCCGCGCCTGATATTATCTCTCCAATCGTGTCGCATAGCCGTCACATAGGACTATGAGAGTAAGGGAAGAACGTGTGCACCCGCGTTTGCGCAGAAATTTCTACTTACTTTGTGTGTACTTCACTAGTCTCCATTAAGATGGGTCGTGACAGAAATCTCGTTAGAAGAATATTATTACATATAATTCTGATGCACAAACAGGAATTTTTAAGTCTCAAAGAGACTATTCTGATTCTATGACAAAGTAATGGATCTGTCCTTCGAAAATATTGTAGATCCAAAAGGAAAAGTGTATAATAAAAATCTAGACTGCTTACATGACAAGACTGATTGCAATCTTGCATGTTTGTTAACAAACTAATTGAAATTAATAGGACACTATGGCGTAGTATGATTGCGATATAATTAGTCTTACTCAATGATTGTAAACGTAGTTTTAAATAAATAAACACTTTGTTAGTAATTAGAGTGCTCGGTTATTGATGGCAATAGGCTATCGTCCCCTATTATATGGGACTTAAACCTAACTGGCGAATTGTGGGTGTGCCAATGAGTACACCTCTGCCAAACCTTTTGGGGATTACAGGCGTGATGCTATTTTATGTTAATAATTAGCTTGCTAGCTCATCTGTCCACAATTTTATCTGAGTGGAAGTCAAGTAGATACACATGCATTGCAAATACTGAAATACTACCAATAATTTGTTATTAAATAAAAGGGATGTTCGTTTGTTCACTGTAGAGGTCAAATCGCAAGTAGTTAGATGTAATTACATACATGTAAGATTGCTTCCTTGACTGTCAAGTTATTAAAAAATATTTTGTCGTATTCGCGTCTAGGAAGACACGCGGCTATTTAATACCTATGTCACAGCCCAGCACCGACCGCCGCCGCCGTAACCTTCTTTAAGATTGTTAAAATAAACACTTAACATTACTTAAGCCTGTAATCCCGGAAGGGTTGGGCAGAGATGTAGGTACACAGTAATAAGGGGCGAGCTATTGCCATCAACCGGGCACAGATCCAGATTTCGAGGCTGCTACTGAGAAATTTCTGATGGAAAAACAATTTGCCCGACCTGGGAATCGAACTCAAGTCCACCATGCTCAGCAGTCACCCAGTCAAATGCATTTTAAAGGTAATTTGTAATGTTTCAGGCGCATCGCAAAAAAATATGGCGCTGGCGCCATTCGCATGGACGCGACTTCAGCTTTCTCTGCCCGCGCGGCCGAGCGACTCGGCTATAAGAGGGTCTACGCCATCAAGTACGCTGACATCCCTGATGGCCCACAACCGAAACCACCACATTTTGAGGCTTGCGTTTATCTCAAGAAGTTTTAAGGTAAGGCGAATTAGAAGTTACAGCTACCAACTAATTGTTGAATTATGGTGCGGACGACAGCGCTCTAAGGTAAACACTGCGGCATGATAAGCGGTTGTTATAGGAGCGATTAGCAACAAAAAGGTATCGAATGTGGTGCTGGAGACTGTAACAAATGATGCTGAAATTTTGCTGCTCATAATAAGACTTCTTTAGCTCTTTGATCACCTCCACGATATTGTAACTATGTAGCTTCTGCTCGAGACTTCGTCGACGTGGGAGTCAAGTATACCATAAAACAGCCTGGAGCACTCGACAAAAAATAAAGCTACCCTTTCCCATAGTGATTGTTATTTCCGGAGATTACGCTTAGAAGGAAAAACAACAATAAAACTTTACCTACCTCATAGGATATCATGATTGTAGATAGAATGAAATCATTTTTGAAAACAGCTTTTGTTTAGATTTTGTGTTTCTTTCGCAAACTATGAAAAATAAGTGTTTTATTGTCTTTTTCAGAATCTGCACAGCACGCACAAACAAAATTATGTTCTTCAAGCCACGATGATCGAAAAATTAATCCACATTAGAACACTACTTAGACCTATTAGCTCTTAAATACGCACGCTAGAGTTTACTCAAACCTATACTCCATTGAATATAACATTAATAAAATAACGTTATAACGTTATAGCTATATCAATGTTCCCGTATAATAAAGTCCGTTTACAAAAAAAAATATCACCAAAGCGTAGTTATTTTAACAATACAACCGTTGTTATTTAGCCGTTATTTTTCTAAATGGAGTATAGGACAGCAGCAACTTAGTTTAGCAAAGAACCTGTAAATAAGAAGTTATACAACTGTTTTATGATATTAATAAGGATAAATAACTGTACCTGGCAACTTTAAGGCTATAATGGAGACGCAATTAAGCTGGACTTACACTAGCGACTCATGCGGCAAGTCCCGTATTAGTCTGTGAAGAAGAAGAATCTCATGGGCCCAGTTTGCTGTTCTTTGGCCATGTTTACTTGCGAAATTACTATTTTTTTAAGGATATTCGGTGACGAGTAAAGAAAAATAAGACGCCGCAGAAAATATCGGTATAACGGAATGAATAAAGAGGCAGGAGTGAATCGGGACGAAACTTTAAAAGGGATTTTAATTTTGAAATAATTTCTCTTCAAAGATAAGTATTGCTTATTAAATATTTAAACAGGCATCGCAGTGTTCTTCATTCCATAACTTTAAAAATAGATTTAGTTTAGCGGTGCCTAGTAAAATATAAAAGCAATACATTTAATCAGAACATTGTTACGTCAAAATGTTTAGGCTTCACTTCCAGCTTAGCTATGTATTTGTAGTTCCTTAATAAATGTAGTATTATTTTAATGTACGTACTTTTAATTAAATTTAATATACTGACAATCTTTTTTATTGGGAGAGCTGATAAAGTTCTGGTGGCTGGCCCGGGTGGCCAATTACAAGTAAGTACCTACCTGATCACTTGAGAAGACCAGAGTTTTATCAGCGCATATAATGGGGAATAGGCATCTAATTATGTAGATGAGTAGAATTGTAGGTTAATGCAATATTGTTGCCTTTTTGTTGAAAATTACGTCTTATTAGGTATATTGATGGTAGTTCATATTTTTCTAAATCAAATAATTCTTCAAGGTTTCTAATTGGTGGTTTTGAAGCAAAGCTTTTTAAAATGGTACACGGTTTTATGGGAAGTATTTTTAAATAATTCTACCACCCCCCTGTAACCCTGCTTAACCTGTACTGGGTCATACCTATTTATAATGTTTTGTAAGTAAGACTTAGTGATCGAAATAAAATGGATGGTGATATCAACAAAATTTTTCATTCTGTCAGATTCAGTCTGTAAATATGTATTGTAATTTTATCTCAATAAATGTATTGTAGTTATTATTTTATCAAGTTTTGATTTTGTCCCCTTTAAATACCCCCTACCTCGAAAACCTTTTCTTAGGCCAAAGAATCAGCATTTCCATACAACGTGGCAATGCTGTCAGCCTTTTGGGCACTTGCCCCATTGACAGCGACGGGGACGAATTTTTTGATGCCCAATGAGGTTTCTCCTTTCTGCCTTTTTTTTATAAATTGTACATATTTTACATTTACTTTAAGGTTTTATGTTTAGGTATATTATTGTATAATGTAATGATCAATAAATGTAAAAAACCTCGAAAAAAATGTTGTGATGGCCGATAGGTTAAGGCGCCCGCCCCTCGTGCACCAAGTTGTGGGTTCGCAACCGGGTACGAGCAAGTAGGTACTAATGTGATTTTTTCTAATTCATAATTATGTATGTAGTTTCAAGTTTATCTTGGACATCGCTGAAATCGGTGAAGGAAAACATCGTGAGGAAACCTGGACTTATAATTAACTAGCGACCCGCCCCGGCTTCGCACGGGTGCATGTATTATACATATAAACCTTCCTCTTGAATCACTCTATCTATTACAAAACCGCATCAAAATCCGTTGCGTAGTTTTAAAGATCTAAGCATATATAGGGACAGACAGACAGACAGGGAAAGCGACTTTATTTTATAATATGTAGTGATATAAGTCTGAAATCGTCAATCCGTCTCGAGCCAAGCATACTTAGTAGTTCGTTCGTAAGTACTTATGTGATAAATCCAGACGGAATTTTTGAATTTAAGTTACTTTTGGTTTCGTTGTATATTAGTGCTCAATTCTTTACAAATATTGGTATGGCTGTGTTCTCCATTCCTTATGACCGCACCAGTGTTGCGCCTGAGCAGTACAACAGGCACAAATGATATGAGATGTAGGGAAAGAACTACCTGAATGCATAGAGCAACACGGGTACCTGACGGAAGGTACCCGTGTTGCTCTATGACCTGAATGTGATGACTTTTGAGTCTTTTCAAACCTTTTTGAACACAAATCATTGACACATTCTTACATTTATGACAAATTTCAGTGTATTAAAACTCTGTGATCTTTTTATTATCTGTTTATTTGACATCAGCTGTAAATGAGTCTTTTTACTTTGTTTATTTAATTTATATTTGAATAGCAATTTTTACAATATCTAGAATTCTAGATGGTTTATCAATTAGAATTATTTACAATCACAATAATACAGATGCTATCACGAGTACCTACTCGTACCTACCTAGATGCCTAATTTGTATCGAAATGATAAAAAAGACAAGCTCGTTGTGTGTGTCTTACATAAACAGGAACATCAAAAAGCGATGGCAACTTGTAAGTTATTCATCATTATCATCATTATATCAACCGTAGGACGTCCATTGCTGAACATAGGCCTCCTAAGTTATTAAGTCTTATCAGTGTAAAAAATACTATATGGCGGATCCAGGATTGTCCTTTGGGGAAGCTTGACCCCAAAGGACAATCAATTAATCAATCAGTCAATCATGTCAGGCTTGAGTAAGTTTTTTGCATAGTAAATACTAAAAAGCACTCAACATTTTATTTAAAAACATAATACCCATGTAGGGTAATGCTTGTGAAAAGTTTTCGAACATAACATCACGCCTGTAATCCCCGAAGGGTTAGGCAGAGGTGTACCCATTAATACACCCACATTTCGCCAGTTATGTAAAAGTTTTCGAAATTATATTAGATTGACTTTTAAGATTTATCACAGAAGAACTCAGATGCTTTTGGCTTGAGCCCCTTAGCCCACCCCCTGGATTTGCCACTGAAAGTCCTGGTACCACCTACTAAGAAAATGATAGATTTATTATATTTATTCCCTGAAATCCTGCATTATTTTAATTTTAATTTAAGTCATTATAGTTAACAGTTTTGAGATCAACAGTTATGAGGATATTCTCGACTGTACACTTAACAGTAGTCTAGTCATTTTTATCAATAAATAAACTCGGTGACACTGACCAACCACAGCTAGACATTAGCTATGCCTATGGTACTAAAATATATCTAGACCACGCGTTTTATGTGAGCTTTTTGTATGATGATATAAATAATATCGTAGCTGGTGTATGCACTGACTCCGAGCTCATACAAAACGCGTGGTTTAGATAAGATATTATAGCATTTTTCTCTTCTTTGCTCGCCGTCTAGGTTCCAGATCAAGTAGTGAAGCGTAGCACCAAGAAGAAGGTAGCACCTGCGTTCCACATCAGAACACTTACATCTAATGATAAAGAAAACACGATTAATTTTCTTAATAGGTAAAAAACGGCAGTAGTCAAACTTGTGTGTTCACCTACATTATTCTTGCAAACTTTATCCAAAACCGTTCACATTATGCCTTGTCCAGACTGGTTTCATAAACAGTCACCATTGTCATCGTCGTCCATTCGCCGAAAGACATACCCAGCTAGACATCGGCTGGTCCTGTGCTTCTCGCATCCAATGGATTTCTCCGACCTACCCAGGTAAATAGGTCCACCTTGTAAGAGGCCGACCTTCTCACACTGCAACTACGGATAACGGTACACTCTAATGAGTATTAGTGCCTCTGAGAGGAAACTAAGATTTGTTTAAATCTTAGCTTTGATTGGTTTCCCTAGATTGTTCTTCTGTGACGAACCTTTGAACCTAGCGGTGAAATTACTGGATAACCCAACTGGTCGGTGTATTGAGCTGGAAGAGTACGTAGCTAAAGCTATAGACGACGAGTTATCGGTGGCGGCTGTAAGTGACGATAAAAAATTGGTGGGAGTTGTCATCAGTGGACGTACACGCAAAAATGTGAGCACTAAATCATATGTAGTAGCCCAAATAAGAAAACAAGTCATGTATATCGAAGCTGTAACCGAACAAGAGGGTTCAAGACAAATATGATGAAATATCTCTCATTATCTCGACGCTTTCCTGATTTATTTACTGATTCCGACCAATACAGCAGTTGGAGAATAGAATGAGTTATGTTCACTTTTTCTTTACAGGAAGTTGGTACAGGCGACATAGAAGCGTGCCCAAATGCTAAGTTCAAGTCCATTCTCCGGGTACTGGCGCACTTAGAAACCCAGGCTCGGATTTGGGAAAAGGTGCCAAGTGACTGCACCACCTTGGTGGAGCTCAAGATCGCGTCCACTGACCCCGAGTGGAGAAGACGAAATATGATGAAGATGCTGACCGAAGAGACAGAGTACGTAAGTTATTTAATACTTCAAGCCCCACGTGATGATACACAATTGATTATCTATGGTTCTGTCGTACCGATATGACTGGCCTTGAGTGGTTGTTTTTTCGACATAGGTACTATAAACTTTCATTCATGAAAGTTTATATGTCGTTTGTGTTTATGTGTGTTTATGTGTTTATGTGTGCCAATTTCAATTGGTATTGGAACAAAATAAGTTCATATTTAATTCACGTGGTATTTTGTCTCCATCTCGAAATAACTCAAAGTCAAATCGTTTACGTTTTTGTTGATCGTAATCTTAGAGTACGAAACCGAGATAAGGAGACACTCGGTTTGGACGGCATTTGGGAAACCACGCTAAGTCTTTTCATCGCTTATAGCTTGGGGTTGGTTGCCCAGCAAGAGGCCTTTGATAGGCTGAATTAGAGTTAGAAATCTTATCTTAATCTTATGGAATCTGTAATCGTCTCCTTTTCACCAAATATCTCAAGTTTTCGCCGAGACTATTGTATTTTAAAGAACCTAACCTGACGTTCGCATCCTACTAGGAAGGCTACCTGATATTAAGTCAGTTTTAATTTCTTTAGACGTCTGGCGAAAAAATGCGGCGCCTGTGGAATACATATGAGCGCAACTTCTGCCTTCTCGGCCGCCGTGGCCGAGCGACTCGGATACAAAAAGATCTACAGCGTTATGTACGCTGACCTACCGGACGCACCACAGCCTGAGAAGCCACATGTTGAGGCTAGCGTCTATCTCAAAGTATTTTAAGGTAAAACTAGTTTCCTGTTCTTGTTAGGCACCTAAAAGTTGCAGCTTTGCAACCTTATCAAATTCATGGAAGTAACTAGCGTCCAATAATACAATAAACAGGTTTTTTTCTTTCGAAATTCAAATTAGCTATCTGGGTTTACTCAGGCGAGGCGGAGTGATGTACCCGTCCGCACACAGTGTTATAGTCGTGCAACAGTTCCTACCGCATACGCAAAGGGCGATTCTGTTCTTTGAAAGAGGTGTATTCTGAAATAGTGTCAAAAATAATAAAACTTAAAATTATTAATTTATTAACTAGGTGTCGTACTTTTATTTGATTAATTAAGTCTTTTATGACGACCTCCTGAAAGACGAGTATAAAAAACTTCACCTTGTGTATCACCATCCTCCCTTTGCCCTATGTTATCCCAATTTATTTGTCGCCAGCGCATCAAGGAAGCTTGGATAGCCCAATGGTAACAGCCCCGACTTATCAAGTTGTAGATCGTGTGTTCGATCCTAAGCAGGTATTTTTTATCAACTGTAATAAAAATAAACGATGTCTATTGTGATTTATTCTCAAATGTGTAATTTTTAATAATTTTACCGCAATAAATGCATAATGTTAATAAACTCACTTGTTTTGTTTTATTAATTTCATAGTTCTCTTTTTACGGTTTTCTGTGCGTTTTGTTTGTGGTCAGTAAACTAATTTTCTTCTTCTACTTTACTTTGGTTCCGAACGGACGCGCATGATATAAGGGTGATAGCAGACAAGATGCTTCTGGGATCGGCGATTACACCAAAAAAAAGACCAAAATTTTAATAATCTGGTCCTAGTATCAATAAAACTTTATTATTATTATTTTAAAAATGTTCGTATGAGAAATGTCTTTAAACATTTTTGAAGATAAATTCATCAGTCTGACAACCAGAAGTCTGACAGACGCCCTACATCCCCCAAGATGCCATCCAAAAAATGGGTTGGGTCAAAAATCCTCATGGATGTGGGGACATCCATGTGGATTTTTGACCCAACGAGGAACAAAAAAAGTTCGTCGTCACATGATGAATAAGTAGGACCTTACCTAAGGAGGTTGTAGATACTTATCATTCTCGACTACCTATCTCATACCACTGCGCAATAACGAAGGTTAATTGAAATGTAATTTCGTAATTTATTTAGTAATACTTGCCTATGTATTACAATGCTATACTTTTTTTTTATTTTATGGTGGTAAAAATCATCAAATGACTCCTTCCGCCCTGGGTGGGGCGGAAGGGACTGTCAGACTTTTACTGACTAAAAAAACCACCCTGTTCCTTCTGTTGCCCTTTACGTTCCGGGGCCACGGTATCCTGTTAAGACGTCCCGCAACCCACAATGCTATACTTATTGTATATGTTCTTCAATTTTTATGCGCAACACGTGGGCCGGTAGTCGGTTGTTCGTAATGTATATGTAGAAATATTTATAAGTAGAAAAGTACATACCTAATAAATTGTCGCAATATGGAGTATCGTCTCAAGAGTGGCGACCAGATGGTGTAGTAAGTAGTAAAGTACCTACCTATAAAAAAATTAGAACTATGGCATATGGTAAAGCGCATGTGTTAACCCTTCCAACTTCAACAAGACCTCAGACGGAAACAAAACGGGTTGCCAATAGCAAATAAAAACGTTGAGCTGTTCATTTTAAAATTTTACTGTTATGTACCTACTTATTTGTATGTTTTTTTTTACTAAGAGCATTTGCATGATCTGTTAAGATGAACTAAATAATATAATAGGTTGATGCGTGCGACGGCACCAAAAGAAAAACGTATGGGTACGGGAAATCAGTAAGAGCCTGGCAGACCCCTCCTCCCTTCCCTCCCCAGGGCGGTGGACATCCATTTGAAGGAATTTTCAAGCCAGAAACAAAAAAAAAGCATTAAAATGTACAATCTGGCCGGTATTGCAATGGCTACTTCATGTTGCTCTACTTATCTTATGTTTTGTTCGATATCCAGAAATGAACAATAACAGACTGGGGGCTGGGGTTCAGAGAGGCTTAGGAGGACGTAGGGGAAGGGGGGGCATAATGGGGACTTTAAGAATAACAAACAATAAAAGAATAAACAAAATATATTTTTTAATGAAAACGAATCATAGCACTTTGGTGACTTATTAATCTAACATTTGGCATAGAATTTTGTGAAATAACTAATCAAATAATGTCTTTAATTAAAATTTTCAAAACCCTTATGAAAACCCCATTGTGCCCCAGGGTAGGGGCAGTACGGGGTACCCAATTCGGGGCAGTACGGGATATATGTTTATTATGCGTCACAGTATAAACAGATGTGAATTTATTCTGCGTTGTCGTCGTCAACACCAGCGCACGCTGTGAAACCAACGACCAACGATCTATACCTAAAAAAAACACTTACCTTTTTACACGCGTTTGCGTAATCACGAAAAATTACAAGAAATGAGGTCGAAAAATGTTTTCTGTCGTAAAAAAAAAAGGTGCACAGTCCGGTCGGCGATCGCTGTCAGACTGAAGAGTGACACAAAATGGCCGCCTGTTAGCGACAACAACACACGCCTAATGCGCGTAGTTACTTGTATGTGTTGGTGGCCCCGTCTTGCCCCGCGACCCCGTTATGCCCCCCTCTCCCTTACCTATACATTATAACTGTTCGTGGCACAACATCCACTGAGGCTGTCAACAACTTGAACAATACGCGAGGCAGACACAATACCTACACCACGTGAAACATCTGACGCATCTAGAAACTTGTTTATCAATGACCTTCAAAATGTTTCACTTTTTAATTACCAAAACATCTTATATTTACACTCTTAAGTCATTGACATTAGAGTCAAATTAGCGATCATGATGTATTCAAATCTCGCCGAGCGCAGGAGGATTAGTAAATATACCGACACAGAATGCCAAGCTTCGGTCATCGCGACCTATCCCCACTACTTGGTGGAACTTAAGGCTCTGCTACATTCATAACTTGTTTTTAATTTAACCTAGGGTAATATTTTCAAGCAAAAGAGACTAACTAATCTCTGGAACTTCTGCTCCGATCCTGAAAATTCTTTCGCTGATAGGAAGAGCAGCTACGTTATCACTAAGTTTGTATGTGTTTGTGTCGTGATGGCCCAAAGGCAGTGGCGTAGCGTGGGTCTTTGCCGCCCGGGGCCGGCCGAATTTTTGCCCCCCCCCCCCCCCGTAATGATTAGTTTAAAGTTTAAATATTCTATTTAATGGACTATAACTTATTGAAAATCAAGATAAAATTTACCACTGCTTCGAAAGGAACATACATCTATCAGTCAGGGCCCGATCTAAGGGGGGGCCGGCCGGAGACTCGCACCAATCCGCACCAGGCGGTGGCCGACCTAGCGGCACGTAGGGTTGCGATAGACTCGAAGTGGCTTTGCACAAGTCCGAGGCCATGTGCTTTCATGGTCTTCGGAACGCGCCACCGTCGGGTTCCCAAATATTGGTGGGAGGGGTTCACATCGGCGTCGAGTCGACTATAAAGTAGGACTCGTCCTTGACAGCCGGTGGAGCTTCAAGGAGCACTTCAGACGTCTGGCTCCGCGATTGGACCGGGCTGGGGCTGCTTTCTGGTGGCTCCTGCCCAACCTCAGGGGACCAGGCGCCTCCTGCCGGAGGCTCTACGCGGAAGTCGTGCGGTCCATGGCCCTCTACAGGGCCCCTGTGTGAGCCCCCACCATCAGGCGGCGGCCACCAGCCAAGTTGGTCGCATGCCAGAGGGTCATGGCCATCCGGATGATCTGGGGATACCGCACGATCTCCGGCCAAGCGGCAATAGCCTCCTTGCCGGATTGCTGCCATGGGATCTGGAGGCGCAGCGCCGGGGCGAAACCCCGCTGCCGGGGCAAATCGCGGCACTGCGGCCTGAGCTCCGGTGTGATCTCATGGCGGCATGGCGCATACGACTGTCGCAACCCAAGTTCAGGCACGCCGCAATCGCGGCGGTAAGACCTCTCTTTGAGGAGTGGCTAGAGAGGCGCTACGGTGTCTTCACCTTCCGCCTGACGCAGGTCCTCACCGGACACGGTTGTTTTGGGAGGTTCCTGTGTCGTATTCAGCGGGAGGAAACGCCCGGGTGTCACCACTGTGTGGACCGCCCGAAGGACACGATGGAGTATACGGTGCAGGTCTGCATTAAAAAATTCGTGGCACTTGCCGCCCCTGACATATGCCGCCCGGGGCCATGGCCCCCCCGGCCCCTCCCAAGCTACGCCACTGCCCAAAGGTTAAGGCGCCCGCCTCTTATACATGAGGTTGTGGGTTCAAATCCGGGCAAGTACCAATGTGTCTTTTTCAATTCATAGTAGGTACTTTCTAAAGTTTATCTTGGACATCACTGGCATCGGTGAAGGAAAACATCGTGAGGAAACCTGGACTACTGTTCCACTCAAACCATGTCTGAGGCCCTTAAGGCGTTTTAGAAACTCTGACACTAGGGTGTGTGGGGTCGTAAGACCTTACTGCCCACACGATAAAGAAGACTAAGTTTGTAAGTATAAAAGGCTATGGATTTGGTATTCTTACTTGACTTTCACGTGGATGAATTTGCGGGCAGAACCTAGTTTCGATAGGTACATAAGTAGGTACTTCCTAAACCCAGGACCCCTTTAGGTAACTTATATTACAATACGTCTGATGCACGGTAATCTGGCTTTCCTAATGCTCATATAATTTTATTTTTGGAACGAAGTTCCATATCGCGCGTTTCAAAAAGGGGGCTAGACGAAAAAAATTAAGACCAAAAGTTGTAACGACACTTTTTGCTATAGTTGTAAGCCGTGCGGCGTGCGCGTGTTTCTCTGTTTTTATGCAAATTTTAGCGTTCAAATCATCATTAAATAATTAAACGATTTTTTAAAATATCTTTACTATAAGAGAAAAAATGTTTTTGCATAAGATAAGTAGCTAGATTCACGAGGAATAGAATAGGCTATAAAACATCACGCAGTCGACGTCGCGGGCAGAAGTTAGTTAGATAAACAACACAAACGCAAATAGGTATCTACTTACCTATATACAATGTTTTATCAAGATAATCTTGTTTATCAAGGCGCGCTGACTGTCCATCCCAACAATTTGATAATATTGATATCAGTAACCTACTTGAAAGTATTGTAATACCTATAGCTATGCTTGAGATAGCAATAGGTATAAGGAAATAATTGAAATTAATTGCTACGTGTTCTTAATTAGTTGATTATGAAATAGAACTCATTTCCTATTTTAGACATTGGTCTAGTGGTCGCAAAGCGTGACTGCTGAGCATGAGGTTTTGGGTTCGTAGTAGCAGCCTCGGAGTCTAAATTTGTGCCTGGTTGATGGCAATAGGCTCACCCCTCTGGAGGGAGGTGGGCTGGCTGGAATAACCGGCCACCATGGCTCACGTACAATGGTCCACTTCAAGGACTAAGTGCGGAAACCAACACCATAAAGAAGAAGAAGAAGATAGGCTCACCCCTTATTACATGGGTCTTAAACATAACTGGCAAAATGTGGGTGTACTATTGGTTACACCTCTGCCTAACCCTTTGGGGATTACAGGCGTGATGTATGTGTGAACTTACTTAAATGAAAATAAAGGCAAGTTCCTACGAAACACCCATTTCGGCAGTACCTATAGCCAAGTTTGTTTTAAGTGTATATTTAGTAAACAAATTATGATAATTTTACAAACATACTCGTAAATTGATTTACCAAATACTTACAAAATAAATCCTACCCAGTGTATATTTGTGCGTAATGAACGATAACATAAACAAACAGACCATCGTATTCGCCTTAAATATAGTATTTTTATCTTTCACCGTTAATATGTAAATGCGTACGCGCCGCGTTCAAAACATTATCTAGTTGCGCGCTGGCCGTACGCTACAGCGATTTGTTTTTAAATTACAATAAATTTTATTTGCTAAGTTTTGTTGAATAACTTAATTTATTGTTTTCAGTGGACTGTTACTTAGTTTTATTTGATTACACAAATAATAGTGTTGTGAGTTCACCAAAATAACGTTAAGTATAACTTAGCGTTATTGACCAGTGTTTATAATCACAGTTATTGTAGGTAAGCTACCAGTAAGCATTTTTAATTACAATGT
The DNA here is from genome assembly GCA_949316365.1 of Hoplodrina blanda. Taxonomy (NCBI): domain Eukaryota; kingdom Metazoa; phylum Arthropoda; class Insecta; order Lepidoptera; family Noctuidae; genus Hoplodrina; species Hoplodrina blanda. Next base: position 5,876,222 of record OX438589.1, on the reverse strand, counting down.
AGACAATAAGACATAACATACATTGCTACGATACCTACGCTTTAATTACTTTAATTAACTATAGGTACACTAATAGTTACAGTAGGTACCTACTTAATTGTTCTAATACTAGAATCAATGGGTAAGTAGGTACCTACTTACCTATAGGTACTTAAAAAGGAGTGGATTTTATTTTAGTCTGATCTAAGATGTAATCGATGTTTGGGAATAATCTGTTTAATTACTGATTAAGACAACAGTGTACCTAGACCAAAACTGAAAACCTAATTGAATTTTTGGAATGCTTTATGTAGCTAGTCGAAGATGTCACGTTTCTATTTTCTTCTAGGTACGTGATTAGATTCTCATAAGCACTTAGCCTAAGGCGTCAACCTACTTGGACACGACAACTCTCTATAATTTAAATAATGATCCTTACTAATCAAAGACAACAAAAGAAGACTAATCAAAAATGCAAAAGTTAGGACAGATGTTTGTTGCTCAATCACGCCAGAACGGCTAAACGGATCTGGATGAAATTTGGCACAGAGGTAGACTATAGATCCAAAAAATTCAACCGCTCGACAACGTAAATAAAACGCTATGAATATTGTTCAATTATCAGAATGACGGCTGGGATTGCGATTGTAGTTAAGTAAAATCAATTAAGTTACTCTGTCTCACTCAGGCAATATTTATTTACTAGTTTTTGCCCGCGACTACGTCCGCGTGGAACTTGTTTATATCGTACTTGCATACAAACTTCCACCCCCCTTTTCACTGCCTTAGGGGGTGATTTCCGGGATAAAAACTATGTCCTTCCTCGGATCTTAAACTATCTCCATGCCACATCAAAATCGATTCAGCGGTTTAAGAGTGAAGAGGTAACAGACAGACAGACAGACACACTTTCGCATTTATAATACCTATTAGTATGGATTCAAATCACATGGGTGCAACCTCATGTTGAACCTTTTCATTTAATTATCTAGTTGGTTGTTTTATGACAAGACTAGTCATGAAAATATTACGTAAATAGGTTCTACCGGTTTGCAGAAAGCGTTACAAAACTTGTCGACTATTGTTTTCAGGGTTCGTGCATACAATGGCAAGTTATGAAATAAAGCCGGTGGAAGCAGGTGATACGGAGGTCATTCTGGATTTATTGCGACGGTAAGTCGGATGATTAGTTTGTTAGAAACCACAACAAGCAGTATTGAGAAGGTATCATAGGGATTTTATACTCTCTCTCTAGGACCTACCTACTTAGGTACCTGGGTATTATTTTCTACAGAAATTGAACTCGGATAACAATAAGATAATTATTAACTTTTAAAGAGAAACCGCCTGTCAGCCCTCGTAGCAGAAAGTTAATTTCCATCTTTCCATTTTCGAAAAGTGCGCAGCTTATAATAATTCAACTTTAGAGAAAAATATTAAAATAAGGTTGAACATGACTAAACCAGCCAGTTTACAGTGCCTACCTAATAAGTGCGATTGAAGAGGAAACCTTCCATGCCCAAAGCCTTAGTAAAACCAATGGAACAATATAGGTACCCATAACTACTTCTTCATTTCGTCTACCGCCAAAACGGCCAAAAGTATCAACCGACAATTTTCAAATTCCAGAACATTTTTCATCGATGAACCGATGAACCAGGCGGTCGGCTTATGCACTGAAGGTACTTGCACCGAGCTTGAAGGATACTGCAGACAATACCTACCTGGAGAAGGCTGGTCTTTCAAAGCTGTCGACAAAGAAGGCAATATCGTCGGGGTCATGGTCAGCGGTATTTGTGCTTTAAAAGAGGTAAGTACACATGACTTGTTAAATTCCGTAGATACCTATAAATAAATTCGGTTCTTACAAGTGAGTGTCAAAAAAGAATGACCTCATCGAGATATTATCAGCTCTGCCTACATCGTTTCGATAATGCGATAACATTACGTAATAAGTAAGTAAGTACATCTTCTCAGAAACATATAGGTACCTACTTATTTCAATTTTGACAAGAAATTTCCTATCATGGCCATGGGGCCAGTCGATATATTTAGTTAAGTCCCCCACAATTTAAAGGTTCCAACCTACTTACAGTTTGTTCTCTATCATATCACCATTCGCCACCACAAACCACTGCCTATAGATAACACAGTGCAAGATAGTTTTAGATAGGTAGGTACCACCTATCTAGTCTGTTGTGGTCAGTATCTAGTTCCGGTTATCCTAGATGTATAAGTAGGCGAGTACCATGTAGGTCATCATACCACATAATATAACGATATCTCAGCTGCCAACTTGCCAATCTAAGTACAATTCTATGTGAGTGTCGGAAATCGTTTACTCTTCTTTGTCTTCTTCTTGTAAATAAAGCTTTATATCCAACATGCTCAATTTTAATGCTGCATTAAACTTAGTTCAGACCTTTACGTGCCTTGCGCTGGAGGCACATCCTGAACTGCACTCTATTTTGTGCACCCATAAAACACAATATTTAACTTGTGATATTGTCATACTGCCAGTACCTACTTGTATCCACAGCAGCAAATACTTCTTTCCTTCAAATATTTTCAGGCAGAAGACGGCAGCGACTACGTAAGCCTAGCAGAAAAGTGCAAAAATCCCAAGTTCCAGAAGATTCTATACGTGCTAGCGAGACGTGAGGAAGGCTCCAGGCTGTGGGAGAAGTTCCCTGGTGAACACGAAGTGCTGGATGTGAAGATCGCGGCCACAGACCCTAATTGGAGGAAGAAAGGCATTATGAATGCCTTGTTGTTTGAGACTGAGTGAGTGCTTAGTAGAGGAACGAGATAGGTAGTATGTTCGTCTAGGGCAGAAGGGGTCCGTAAATCAGTACCAAGCAGACTGAACAACCTAAGTGTTTACAAAGATAGGAATCTCGTGACGCCAACCCGTTGAAACGTTATAATTAGTGTATCGAAATGTGACAAGACGGATAGACAACCGTAAAAAAACTAATTTTTAGAAGTTGTCTAGATCCTTGGGTGTTTCATTTGCATGACAATTAGTGAAAAAACAAAGACCTGACAGCTCGACCTCATGTTATTATAGTTACGGTTTTGTGTTATCTTTTGGTGATAGATATGATTATAGTGTGACATGAGAACAGATTAAACAGTTTAGAACAGATTAGACAGACAGTTAAATGCCGAAATCAGCATGTTCCTTCATCATTTTTATCTCCCATTTCCTTGAAAAATTCGTAATGCATAATACACTTTCTGCTTTTAATGTGAACCTAGGAATGGTCTGTCTGTGGTGTGCGTGGGATAGCCACGAAAGTCGAAGCTCTTGCAAACAAGAAAGGTGGCTTCAAGAAAGCAGCTTTACCTACTTACCTAAAATTAGTCAATCCTGTTAGTTAAGTTCCTAAGAACATAAAAATAATCCTATCTTCCCTCACATTTCAGAAACTTGGCAAAGAAACGTAATGTCAGAATTCTCCGAATGGACACGTCGAGTGCCTACTCAGCTATGTCCGCAGAGAAACTTGGCTTCACCTGCATGTACTCAGCACCATACAGTGAAATCAAGCTGGATGGACGTCCACTCATTGTCCCAGAACCTCCCCACGTTGACGACAGGGTGTATACTAAGATTCTGTTTGAGAAAAACGTCTAGTTAAGTTAAACCATAGGTCATGATGTTCCAGATGATGATAGTTCCAGCTTTTTTCTTCTTCATCGTGTGGGCAGTACGGTCTTACGACCCCACACACCCTAGTGTCAGAGTTTCTAAACCGCCTCAAGGGCCAGCATATAAGGCTCTTTCAATTTTAGCGTTTGGTGGCGACTGCTGCGGCGCTAGAGCAATACAATACTTGGCTAATCTCCAATGAGATTGACCGAACGTGACCGAAGGTCTAAGGAATATTATTTAGGACTATTGCAAAATGCGACTTCACTTATTTCTATAACAACTAATAATCAAATACATCGGCTTTCCAGGCCCAAAATAATGTGTTTTTTATAGACCCCAATTCAATGACGGTGATTTTTACAGTATAGTACAGCTGGTCAACCAAACTAACCCAGGGTCCCTAGTTCAGTTTTGTGGCCTCACCATGTATAGGCTTAAACCAATCTGATTGCTTAGTGACTGAAGATTAATCGTATTACTAGATAAGTTATCTTTTAAAGAAGTGAGATATCTATATCTGTGTCATTTAAAGATTATTATTGAAGTACCTATGCTACAGAGACGATGCCATAATAAATTATGCTTTAATCCAATCGCGCTTAACAATACAATAAATAGGTTAGGTACGGTCAGCAACGAAAGTCCATTACTACCCTCAATTTTCTACATATAGAACTAGATACATAATAGCAACATTTGTTTCGAATTATTTCAACGCCTATTTCAAATTTATAAAACTAAAGTGTTAAGTATTCGAATTTTTTTGTTGACCTTACTTACACTTAAAGATAATGATGTACTTAAACTGTATAAATAAATGTATTAAGACGTTAAGTTGGAACATCCTTACTATTAGTATTTGTATAATAAATTATGTTACTGTTATTACTTTGACTTTTATAATAATGGCACCATGGCACCAGCCTACGCGACACACCAGTGTAAACAAACCTACTTTTGTTGACCCCAACATCGATTGCTATTAAATCCGTTAATAATTTACCAAACATGAGAAAAATGGTACCAATACGTGACATGTCGATATAGAATGAATTGATTGGAAGTCGAAATTCAGTGGTAATATAAAGTATCCTAGCAGAATAAGATATAGGTAACACCCGATGCCACACAATGCTATTGGCCAAATGCCAAAACAAGATGGCATCTAGTCAAAAATGTGGCCAAAGAGCACGCTACGTTGAGGACGTGTGGCGTAGCGTGTTACAAGTCTGTTTCCACCGTAACATTGGCTGCTTCTAAGGCTGATTATGCACTCTTCCGATGCACCAGCCCACAGCTGTATTTCCAATAAAAACGATAAGATACATTCATACAAAATTACACAATATTTACAGGACCAATAAAACCTTATATATTTTTTTATTTTTACTAAAACACTTTTCATTTAGGTTACCAAGTACCAAAATAAGTAATTTACATCGCATTCCAGAAAACAGCGAAGGACATTCGTGTAAAATTGAAAAAAAATATTTGACTGACTTTATAAGTCGAAACAATCGTCATTTTGATAAAAAAATAACAAAAACTACTAGCTACCCATGAAATTTGACATAACTTTTCCGATGAAGTCTTGCAGAGGTGTCTGTGGTTCATTTTTGTTTAATTTAGACCAATCTTCTGGCGCATTTGACAGATCTGTTAATCCGTATTCTGTAACGATTGAAACCAGCGAGGCTCTGTAACGATATCATTGTTAACGTTTAAATAAAGTAGCGTAAGCTTTATCGATTCGGAGTACGAAATAAAAGATTCGTTGCGAATATTCGCAAATGCGGATCTCCGTATCGATTTGGACATAGCTGTATCCGCAATAATCAATTCGGATGTTCATGCGGATGCAGATGAAGGTCGCGACAAGAAATTAGGCGGGGCCGGCGACAGCCAAAAACTATTATCACAAACACCACCAGCAACCAAACCACCAACCAACCAACCACTGGTACCAACTACTTGTTTTTTGTTTTTTTTTGTTAAATATTCATTAATGAAAAAATATACGTTACTAATTAAGACTGCTTACCAAAAACAAGACAGACGTTTACGAGACACGAGCGAGGTTTGCTGCATGTTCCCCCGCAGAACACACCGCAGCGGCAACCAATCAGATTCACGGCCGAGAGCGCCACTCGACCACGTAACCCTTATTGGTGCTGTTGAGAAACCGTAAGTACAATATAGAAATCTACATTAGACAACCATACTCAACGCTCCGCTGTCTCGTAAACGCAGTCTTAATTTGTAATTAATAGTTGCTTAGAGAGGTATCCAAGAAGATGGATGGTAAAAGGTGGTCTATGGTGGGTGATTTAAGGTCGTCACTCGCTTATCAACCTGGCACTCGACCACTGCCTCGCATTGAGCGGTTGAGATTCCATTAAGTATATGAATTCGCCTACAATTTGCACTCACTTATCAACTCCCTAATCTCATCGGATCGCCTCACACGCAAGCAGTCTACCCGCTTAGGGTGTTACCCCACCAATCGATCGATAGTCGATCGATACCATCGATCGATAGTCGATCGATGCCATAGATCGATGGTAGAATGGATTAGTCGACGTCGATCGATAGTTTCTACCACACTAATCGATCGATAGCCGATAGATGCCATCGATCGATGGTAGAATGGATTGGTCGACGACGATCGATAGTTTCTACTAGACCAATCGATCAATTGTCGACCGGTATCCGTCGACCGATGCCATCGACCGGCAATCGATCGATTGGTTAGTCGACCGGTATCCGTCGATCAATTAAAGCTACCACACCAATCGATCAACGTCGACCGATGTCGATCGATGGCATCAATAGACCGCGCAAGGCCGACATTGTGACAATTGGTGACCACCCCTTGACCGCGGGTTGCTATGCGATGCGGTTTATTGACGTGAGATGTTGATTCGTTGACCTCGAAGCGTCAACCTGTTGACACTGGTCAACTCGCGGGCCGGGTATTCACAACAAGTGGATGTCTAGCGAAGATACGGTGCTTATCGGGTGCAGAGTTGATAAGCGAGTGATGACCTTAATGCCAGCATTTTACCAGTCCGAGTGAGAGACAGAGCTATACATGACCGATAGCACCATCCCATTTTCACAATGGAACTATGTGTCATTAAACTAACACGTCCTAAAACGTCCCCTAAACAATTCGCATAGCTTAACTTTTTAATCCATTTTATAATACAAGGAAGACTAATAAAAACTACATTATACTTTCTTCAGAAAACAAAAATATATTATATAATGTAGGTTAGTATGCTATACAAAATCTACAATTATTATTTACATCAAATGTTTTTACAGAGGTAGTTTAATACAACGTCAGTATAATATACAGCAACATTCGGTAATGAGTCAAAAGATTTACAAATCATATAACAACTTTTACTTTATATTTACATAATGTACACTGTCTTTTAGACTAAATATTGTACTATTTGAGAAATAAATCAAATACAATCTATTTATGTAACAAATCTACTTATGTACTTATTTACAACGATTCCTATTAAAATATCTTAAACAAAATCTCATGGTAACAATATAATAATTAGTGATGTGCCGGATATTCGTATCCGCAGATATCTGAGGGAGAAGAAAGATAATTGCAACATTTAAAAAATATTTCTAGTAGTAATTTAAAAAAAAGTAAAAATTTCGAAAATAATATTTTTTTTCTACTTTTAGTTAAGTATAGGTATTCTTGTTTTATTTTTAACCTATTAAAGCGTAATTGGATAAATGGTGGCTTTTATATTTTATAACAGGAATCATGTCAAAACAACTGATAACAAACACACTATAATTATCAAACAAACTATTACAATATTTCGTCAACGATTTATAGACTCCTAAAGTCTTTCTTCTAAAATGTACTAAAGTTTTACTTCAAAGTGGTCTAATATTCTACCTTAAAGAACTAACATAGAGATTGTCAAAGCCAGGGGTTCCCAAACTGCGTTTCGACTTCCTGGAGCGTCATAGACCTATCGGACGGTAGGCACTTATCGCATTCATTATACTGTTATTATTTTCTAGTAATTTAGTAATTACTAACATTTATAATCTTTGGAGTTTTCTTTAATCTAAAATATATACAAAAGCAAAAGGTCACTCACTGACTCCACTCATCACGAAATATGGAAAACCGCTTGACGTATAACGATGAAATTTGGCAGGGAGGTAGTTTATAGTTAGAAGTATGGTTATCTTCTTCTTCTTTTGGAAAATCCGTTCTTGGTGGTCCAAGAACGGATTTTCCAAAATTCACCCTCTAAGGGGATGAAACGGGGGTGTAAAGTTTGTTAATTACTCAAGTCCCACGTAATGAGACACAATTGATTTTCTATTGTTCTGACTTACCGGTAAGTCAGCCGGGGATTGACTGGCGAAATCAACTTTGACGCGGACGAAGCCGCGAGCAGAAGCTAGTTAAAGAATAAATTAAGTAATCTTAATGTCTGTGTAGTAGGGGCTGCTGATTGGGAACCCCTGGTTTAACCTTATGAAGATGTCAAAATAGCCATATTATCATCCCAGTACCTTCTAATAATCAGACAACTTTCTCGCTTCCCAGATGACCACTTTGTGACATTACAGCTAATAGAAAAGCCAGAAATCAAAAACTATAGGTTTCTCTTTCCTACCCACAGGATATTTCGTAATTAGAAAGAGATGGTTAATAACATGTTTAGTGACTACCTTTTTATGACTTCCTCTATGTTAATTACTTCTTTGATGCCTATTTTTACTAACATTAGGCGGCAGCTAAATTAAATGCCTTATTAGTGTACTGTTCAATTTTCAACGCTCGGCACAGCGCCGAAAGTTAAAAATGGAATACTGAGCTTTTATTAAGGAATTACATTTAGTGCCTAGTGTAAGTAAGAATGGGCGTAAGGGCGCGGGCACACGGTGCGTTGCGGCGCTGCACCGCAAAGATTTCACCGTGTCGAGCGCGGGCACACGATGCGTTGCGGCGCCGCACCGCAAAGATTTCAGTGAAATCTTTTTGCGGTGCGGCGCCGTAACGCACCGTTTGCCCGCGCTCTAAGTTTTCTACGTAAAAAGGTGAATCATAATCACTTTTTGTCACCCGCTAATGCTTGTCCTAAGGAAGCTGTTGCAACGTTTGCATTCGCTGCTCCTACGATCTTGTCTAGCAAAAGGCGGGTTTGCACCTGAAAATAATGAATACACCAGTTGGTATAAATGGAACAATAATAACATAACAATTTCGCCTGTAATCCCCGAAGGGTTCGGCAGAGGTGTACCCATAAGTACACCCCACATTTCCCCAGGTATATTAAGTCCCAATAGGGGCGAGCCTATTGTCATCAATCGGGCACATATTCAGATTCCGAGGCTGCTACTGAGGACTTCCTGATGGAAAAACCCAATAACACTTTGCCAGACCTGGGAATCGAACCCAAGACCTCATGATCCGCAGTCGCGCTTTGTGACCACAAGACTAACGAGGTAGGGATAATAATAAAATAATAAAAATAAAACTGGCCTATTATTGTCTAATGCTGGGCAACAGAGAAGACATGAGCATTGATTACCAATTACTACTAACCTGACCATATACCTACTACTGTTTTATATTCATCTTCATTGTGATCACATGTAGAATCAACAAGAATAATGTAACCAGGATTTTGTAAAAAATCTAATTTAAAAGAGTGCCGTGGAGTTTCTTGCTCGTTCTTCTCCATAGAGGCCTACCTCCGTTTTGGAACGAGCAACTAGCTTCAACTTTCGGAGTAACTGACCGACTCCTTGACGATTCAAAAGTGCCTGTAAATGGTCTAATTGAAATAAATGTTTTGACTTTTTGACTTTTGAATTACTCAAGGATAGCGTTGTCTATACACCGCGTAATGATAAATTGATAAACAATGTTCAATATTTTTACTGTTTTTACTGAAGGAAAACATCATAACGAAACCTGGACTTACATAATCAATACAAGTCTGAAATCGTCAAACCGCCTTCAGTAAGGATGGTGAGACGAATGCTCATGCCTTCTCTGTTCTGTATGAGTAGGGGGCTTTGAGTTACAGGGGGACAATAATAGACCGTATTTCTATAACATTAAAGTAACAAAAATGTGGCATAGATAGTAAAATAAACAAATGTTGATACCTCATTTCCGTTTAAAAGGGCGGCCTCTCGCACTTTGTCATATTCTTCTGCAAGACGTTTGGTCTTCTCTTGAGCTTGCTTACGTTGGGCTACATATAAATTTCTGAAAATTTCAAGTATACAATTGTTATTAAGGTATGGAATTTTAATAAAGCCCAACACACACAGACTGCAGGAGCGGGAAGGGCATATGTTGGGCGCAAGTTGGACGACAGAACGGCGGGTTGAATTACTAGTATTTATATGGATGTTAACACACTAAACGTATGCGCGTGACGGGCGCGCGGTGGGGTGTGAGACGCTACACCCGCTTCCGATCCCGCTCCTTGTCCCGCGCTGTGTTGACATCCATATAAATACAAGGAATTCAATCCGCCATACTGCCGATCGGACACGCATCCGCTGTGTGTGTGTTAGGCTTAAAAGTTAGGCATTGTAAAATTTGCCCGCACAGTCCCACTGCAGAGCAAAAGTCAGACAGACAGAGTTACTTTCGCATTTATAATATTAGTAAACATAACATAACATCACGCCTGTAATCCCCGAAGGGTTAGGCAGAGGTGTACCCATTAGCATACTCATATTTTGCCAGTTATGTTTAAGTCCTATGTTATAGGGGGCGAGCCTATTGCCATCAATCGGGCACAAATTCAGACTCTCTGGCTGTTACTAAGAAATTCTTAATGGAAAAACCCAATAACACTGCCCAACCTGGGAATCGAACCCAAGACCTCATGCTCAGCAGTATCCCTTTAGAATCACTAGACCAACGAGGCAGCAAGTACGCGAGGTAGTAAGGATTACTTGCCAGCAAAAAAAATTAATGTAAAAGTACAACAAATGCATTTTTTTTTATCATGTGGGCAGTAAAGTCTTACGACCGAACACATCCTAGTGTCAGAGTTTCTAAACCATCTCAAGGGTCTCTGACATGGTTTGAGTGGGACAGTAATAGGCTGGTATAAGTCAAAAAAAGCAAATGCATTAAAGTCTTACCTAATAATAAAAACTTGCAGTATAATCCCAATCAATGCAACACCAGCACACATGGCTATGATGATGTAGTTCGGCAACTTCTTCACAGCTATGTTTTCTTTTTTGCTTGATGCCCTGGGAGCTTGGGTTTCATAGTAACTGTAACTGTACTGTGGGTTGTTCCGTATACTAGAGGGTATAAAAGTATTTGATTTACTATTCAGTATAAGACCACCATACTATTCCCAACTACTACAACTCCTGAAAGCCAGAATCAACAGTGGCAACCAACAGAAAAGCGTCGAGGTAATGAAGCTTGACAAGTCCCAGACAAACAATTCAACCATCTCAGACCCCGCAGCAAAATGAATCAGAAAAGAATGGCGAACCTGATTAACCCGTTGACTGCTGGAAGACACACCCGTTGTGTTTCTACTAAAAATGCAATTAATTGTATGTATTTTTCTACAGTGAACACACCAACTGTGTAGCCAGATGCACTTCGAGCTTGACGTAGCGAATGTTTGCCTGCAGTCAACAGGTTCAACCACAGATTTACTGTTTACTGAGTAGACTCTGTGCAATCAACTAATTACATACTGTTGCATTTTGAATTCACTACAAACTTAATGGAGATAACCTTTAACATTGAATTTTCTATAATACTACTTACTTGTATGGCACATGAGATCTGTACATATTGGAAGCTGCAGACGCAGAATGACTGTAACTTTCACCTTCCGTTAAGTTATCATATCGGGCACGACTGCTAGGCTTGCTCAGTATTTGGTATGCCTCCACGATGCGCACAAAGCTGTCCTGTGCTTTTGCATCTTTATTTTTGTCCGGATGATACTTTAAATAAAATAACATTACTCTATTACTCAACCACCTTTTATTAATAATGATGATGGTTTTAGAAACCGTAAAGGCGAGCCTCTGACCCTTTTTTTCTTACATAAACAGCATCAATTTCGAATAGAGAAATCAGTTACCTCTTTGCTCATTTGTATGAATGCTTCCTTTATTTCTTTATCAGAACAATTTCTTCGTAGATTAAGGACCTCATAATGATTTTGTCTGGCTGAACTGAAAAAGAATTACGCATAAAATTAAAGTGATATTCTTAGAATCACAAAATGACTTTTATTATTTCTGTTTCATTGTTTTACCTGTAACGCCTCAGCAATGCCCTTATTGCTCTGATGTCTAAATTTCGTTTTAAAAAAAACATAACGATTTACACGATATTAATTTATCTAATATTGTTGTGAAAGTTGTTCATGTTATTATTTTGCAATTTCCATTTTTGTCCCAACTCTGATGGATTACGTCTAAACGGTCTCAGTCTGCTGACGGAATGTCAACGTCATGTCAGCACTAAAAATGACAGACATCATCAGACATGACAATATTATCACAACATTGCCACAAAGAAAACTGACGAGAAAAACAAACAAAATATAAAAAGATCATATTCAGATCTTTTTTTAATTATTTTTTCGTACTTTTCCACATTTGCAAACAATTTTTTATGATGTGATTTCTGAAATGAGTGATTACTTTTTAAATGCTGGCAACTCAAATAACATGACATACATCAAAATATGGCGCGTAAATTCTGAGCCTGCCTGCTGCTTTTGTTAAAAATTCATAGTGAAAACAAAGTCTGAAACAAGTATAAAAATTGTCTAACCATTTATATGAAACAGTGATATTATAGAATTTATATACAGGCAAAGTTTACTGCCTGTTCTGTGACGGCAATGTGTAAAACATGATGTAGGTAGGTATTCCAGTGCATCGGGAGTTTTGAGCTCAGACTATGTTTTCTAAAATCAAAGAACTCGCAAGATTTAAATAAAAAGAAATAAAATTCATTGTATCTATTGTTACAATGGTATTGTGAAATGTGGTAACGAACATCCAACTTCTTCTTGCACTAAAACTTCAGACACAGACGCTACATGTGCAAACTGTCAAGAAAGACATCCTGCCAGTTATAAGGGCTGTGCAAAATACAAACAATATAAGGAAAAAATACTAAAAACTAAACCTACCAATAAAGAAAACCACCCAAATCGGGATACAAAAGAGATCAAAACATTAGATCAAACAGCAAAACAAAATATAAATCAAATAAATCGCACTGAAAAAAGAAGCTACGCAGAGGTAACAAAAGACCGATCACTACCTGAAGACTTACCTGATCCAGAAAACTTTCCAGACAGACTAGAACTTATGTTCGCCAAATTTCAACAAATTATGATCAGCATGATGGACAAAATGATGGATCGTATGATCCAACTAGTGACAAGCCTAGTTACTAAATGAATAATACACTCAGAGTTGTCACTTGGAATGCCAACGGCTTGACGGAACGTCGTCAAGAGCTCCAAACATTCCTCCAAATAGAAAAAATTGACATAGCGCTAATATCCGAAACAAGATTTACTGCCAAATCCCATTTTACTATACAAAATTTCAAGGTTTACACAACAAATCACCCATCAGGAAATAGCCATGGAGGAACCGCAGTAATTATAAGAAATAATATCAAACATTACGAACTGGAAAAGTACTATACAGATAAAATACAAGCAACTTCAATAAAAGTAGTGGTCAATGAGAAAGCTGAAACCACTTACTCTGCAGTGTACAGCCCACCCAGACACACGATAAATAAAGAGGACTACAACATGTACTTCTCTTCCCTTGGTTCCAGATTTATATGTGGCGGGGATTGGAACGCAAAACACACATACTGGGGCTCTCGACTGATTACACACCGTGGAAGACACTTATATGGTGCAGTCCAAAATCTGAGACTCGAATGCATGACCACACGTAAACCAACGTACTGGCCAACGGATCGAAATAAAATTCCCGACCTGCTTGATTTCTACATAACTAAAAATGTTAGTCCAAACTATATGACTACTAAAACTTGCACGGACTTGTCCTCTGATCACACGCCAGTCATATTGAATGTAAGCTCGACAGTGGTGTTAGTGAAACCAGCAGATAGACTCTATAACAAAAATACTAACTGGGAGATGTATCAGGACGTAATAACGAATGGTATTAATCTCATTAATCCATTGAAAACACCGGAAGACATAGAAGAAACTATTGAGAACCTAAATAAAATCATACACAAGGCATCGACTACTTCCACAAAAACAAGAAAAAAATATACTACTCGAATATCTAACGAATACCCGAAAGTGATCAAAGACAAAATATTCGAACGTCGTAATCTAAGAAAGGTGTGGCACGAAACTAGATATCCTACAGACAAAACAGCATTCAACAGATCTTCGAATGAATTGAAGGACCTCATTAAAGACTTTACAAACAATAATCTACAAATGTTTCTCTCCAACTTGACACCAAGCCTAGACACTAATTACTCGCTATGGAAGGCAACACGAAAATTAAAACGCCCAAATAGTCACATTCCTCCCATCAGAAGAAACAACGGTAATTGGGCCAAATCAGACATGGAAAAGGCAACAATCTTTGCTGAACACCTTAGCAATGTTTTTCAACCATTCCCCGAATCACAACCCGATCATAACGTTAAGATAAAACACTATCTCGAAAGTGCACAGCAAATGAGTCTGCCATTAAAGTATATAAGCCCAAGCGAAGTAGTGAGGGAAATAAAACAGCTAAAAGACGGAAAATCACCAGGATACGATAACATCGACAGTGTTCTTCTGAAACATCTTCCAAAAAAGGCCATAGTAGCAATTGCAAGAATTTTTAATGCCTGCTTACGTCTCAACCACTTTCCAGGACAGTGGAAAATAGCGCAAGTAATTATGTTACCGAAACCAGGGAAACCACCAAATGAAGTTGCTTCGTATCGACCCATAAGTCTTCTGCCGTTAATTGGTAAAATTCTTGAAAAGATGCTACTTAAAAGAATGAAGGCACATTTAAATGAAATTATTCCAGACCACCAATTTGGCTTTCGTGAGAATCACGGAACGACTGAGCAAGTTCACCGCATCGTCGACGTTATAAGCAGATCGCTAGAAGAAAAGAAATATTGCTCAGCAGTCTTTTTGGACATTAGCCAGGCCTTTGATAAGGTATGGCATGAAGGCCTACTTTATAAAGTTAAGAAGATGCTTCCTCACTCTTTCTACCAAATAATAAACTCATACCTCAACAAGCGAAGCTTTGAAGTAAAATTTCAAGATGTTTTTTCCGATCTGTATGAAATCAAATCAGGAGTACCACAGGGAAGCATACTGGGACCGGTTCTCTACACCATATATACTGCTGACCTACCAACAACAGACAAGACTACGGTTGCAACATACGCAGATGATACAGCCTTACTTGCTTCACACACAAATCCAGTAACTGCAACAGAACACCTACAACAACATCTTGACAAAATTGAAGAATGGCTTAAAACCTGGAGAATTCAGGCAAATCAAAGCAAGTCAACGCATGTGACATTCACTCTCAGGAGGGACACGTGCCCTCCCGTAATACTTAACAATGACGAAATTCCTCAAGATGACAACGCAAAATACTTAGGCATGCATTTGGACCGAAGGTTGACATGGCAAAAACATATATGGACAAAGCGAAAGCAGCTAGACTTAAAACTACGTAGTATGTACTGGTTAATAGGACGCCACTCACAAATGAGCATGCATAGCAAGCTAACAGTATATAAAGCCATATTGAAACCTATATGGACCTACGGTATCCAGCTTTGGGGTACAGCCAGCAACAGCAATATTGAGATATTAGAACGTTTCCAAACCAAAACGCTTAGGGCCATCTTTAATATCCCTCAATACATAAGTAACAGACAAATATATCATGACCTGAAACTACCAACTGTTAAACAGGAGATAATGAATTATAGCAACAACTACCAGAAAAGGCTCTCAAAACATAAAAATGAGCTTGCTTTTAGATTGAGCGGAGATAGAGGCCTCCAGTATAAGAGACTAAAAAGACACAGTGTTCCTACTCTACAAGATAGATTCGTCAGGATGGCTTGAGACACACATAAGAAGTGTCTCACCAAGCTAAAATGCCCAAAACAGATACAAGCTATCAGACAGTGTAGTGGCTTATTGTTGTGTTCAACAGATTGCCATGGTGCAGAAAGAGAAAGAAAAAAAAAAAAAAAAAAAAAAAACAATGGTATTTTGGTAAGTTTGACTTAACAAGGCTTGTAGCTAACGATTCTAGTATCTAGCTAGTTTTTCAGGTATCAAGTTGAATCATTTCAGTAATAAATAGCTTTAAATGCATTGTTGAATTATCATATTTTTTGATCATAAACAAATAAATTATTGCTATCGCATTATCCTTTATTTTGCTCATAATTTAACTGGATTATTATTTTATTTTTTTATTGCTACATTGCTAAATGTACCTATTTACCTACTCCGATATCCAAAAACAAATTTTGGAACAATGTAATAAATTGTGTCTTGCCTGAGAATGATCCAAGTGACTTTACCGGCCGGCGTCATAACATTACCGAACTGTGATTTTGTACGCCACTGTTGATGCCCGGGCCGCCGCCCGCCGGTACCGTACGGAATCGACGGACGGCCGCTGCGAGGGACGGCGGGCGTGAAGCGGCAAGAGCGTCGCCGTATCGGTGGAAGCGTTCAGTGTACGCGCGTCAAACAACGCGAGTGGTTGTACGGTCATGCGAGAAGCGGCTGGCAGAATGGCCGAGCTCGAGTTCGAAGCGCCTCTCGCGCAAATCGAGGAGGCGGATGACTGTCTCTCCACTGCTGACTACCCGCAAAAAACCATAAATGGAAACGACATCCGTCTTAACAACATTAAAAATATCAAAAGTGAAATGGTCAAAATGAAAACTGACTCCAACAAAATAAACGACAATGAGGAACCTAAACCGGTGAAGTGCAAACAGGACAATATGCCAAACGGTGAAGGAGACAATTTCACGGAGACTTTCTCCGGCTCCCTGGAAGATTTGGTGAACACCTTTGATGAGAAGATCACCAAGTGCTTCGGCAACTACGAGGAGAGCGTGGAGAAGTTGGCTCCAGTGCAGGTTCGCAGCCAGGAGGAGATCATGAACGAATGCCAGTGAGTACCAATTAGCACATAATAAACTGTTAATTAGAGCGTGTAATTAGGTATTATGATATCATCTGTGAAGTCATCAGCTTCATATATTTTTCAAACATTTTGAGTAGGTATGATTTTAAAATTAATATTGATATTAATAACAGTACAGACATAATTTTAAAATAATTAAATTGTAAATGAAAATAAAAAATAAAAATATAAACAAAAAGGGCGGGCTTTGCGCATGGCATTTGTGGCTGTGAGATCGATCAATGTTTTGGGGCGAGGGTGCGCAGGGGGTGCGTGCCGGAGTGGTGGCGATGACGCATCGCACCCCCGCCTCATACCCTGTCCTCTTTGTTTCCAACTCCAACTTATGGAAGACGATACAACACGCAAACGTATAACAAGATTAAATTTATGCTAAATAGTACCCTAATTATATTACCTTGTGATTCTAATTAAAGCTCATATTGCTAAGCAAGTAAATTGGTTAAATATAAGGTACCTATATTATGACAGCATATCTGCCTACATGACACATTTTGTATGGTTTGTTTAAATATAGGTTCCTACAGTGCGTATACAGTCGGTCGTCCTATCAAGTTACATTTTGTCTACCTCTTAATACATATTTTCTTATGTGCCTATATACCTACACCTATCTCTCAGAGGCATCACATCAAGACTCGAGCAACTGCATCTATTCTCATGACCCGAGCGAGTCGGAAGATAAAGTAAAAGTCTCTCACATAAGCCTATTGTTTTATAGGGAAAATGGAAAAAGCTTATGCTGTCGTCTGCTGTATTCCCTTTGAGCATTATGAGAAGTTGATGAGATTCAATTATTCTTTAGATACATTGTTCTGTTTTCCCATTCTTTTATATTTTTTCTTTTATGTTAATGCTAACGTAGAGAATTACCTACACAGCATTGTGCTGTAGTACAGAAGACCTTTCATTTTTTTTTTCTCGAAATAAGTAAATCGTCAGTCTACTGATGTATGATACAAAGTCGTTTTGTAAACATAACTTTTTTTCGTGTGTCAAGCTAAATCTTTTGGAGTCGATCCAGATGACCCAAATGCCAGAAGGCCGAGAAACACGTAAATTTTAAATGAGAACAATTCGCGAACAGTACTCAAGAAGTGTACCCGATTGTTAATAGATATTTTATGGCTTCAAGTCCAGCGCAAAAGTAATTAGTATTATTTATAGGAATTTAATTTATTTAGACAGTAATTGCATAGGTACCGGTCTACCTAATATCAGTTACATGAAAAATCTCGCCAAACTATAAATTAAAGACAAACAGAAGTCAACAGAGTATTAATTAAACTGTTTGTCAATCCCACGCATGATTGTTTTAAAAAGAATCATAAAAAAAAATAGTTGCTAAGTTAAACATTATGCTTATAATAAAACCGATGCATGCTAACATTTAACCTCATTTCAATACTTGTTAAAATCTGCTAAATAGACACACCTGTTACGAAAGCTGAATCTTCAAAAAAAGCTTTGTGGCATGACAGGTGTGCATTGATTCAACCGTGATTCGACCGCAAGTGGCCGCAGATGGCAACCCCACCTTGCGTTTAGGACTATAAGGAACACCTTGTCCAATACTCTTTTGAATACCTATACAACATATGGCGTACGTATTCAAATAAGGTAAACCCTCTTGACAAAAAAAATAATAGTCTTCTTATTATTTTAAAAGATCTTTTCTTTAACCTGCAAAAACAATTTTGCTGCAAAACATTGAGATATTTAAACTTTATCGGGTGAGAATTAAGTTGTGGACCTAATATAATATTATTCGGTATTGTTATTAAAGGTAATAAAAAGGTATAGAGAAGCTAATTGATTACACTTAAAAAGTAAAAAAAAAATCATTTGTATCGCAATTTAATCGCCCATTTTTTGGTATTCGAATTTATCATGAAAATTCCCAAACATCAAACTTTCCAATTCTATGTTCTACATAGTTCTGGTTTAGGAAATCTCAACTTTATTCCACACAAACGTTTTTATAAACTGAGTCACTAGCGCTGATTTTTAGAATAGCAGCAGCTAATATTTTGGACTAATAGCTCATCAAAATATTATGATTAATCGTCCTCATTGTCATTCATTGCTATACTTATGAGTTCCGTTCCACTAGCAGTATCGAGCCCCGAAAATAATGGCTTCTGAATCGATTATAAATATTATTTCAAATAAGTAGATACTTAGTTATGTTTATAACATTAAAATAGTGCTCAAAAGGGATCAGATACTTTTTCCTTAAACACATAATGGAATCTACATGCAGAATGCAGAATGTTTATTATTTTAGTCGTTTTATATTTTTATTAACAACTTTTCTCTTTTATTATTCGTTGTTAACTCTCACGCGCATAATGCAGTCAATATTATTGAAACCATTTAAAATTCTGTCATACTTATTATTCATAAAACATTCACATCGACAGTGGCACACGACACACGTCCGTCTCGATAACCAGTCTGCGTCGTTTTGAATATTAAACAAACAAGTTATTTTTTATTTAGATTAAACCCTTTAATGCCGGCCATCCACCATCCAATCTATCGTCCAATCGGCAGGACGCTACCGATTGGATCATGCCGATTGGACCGTGGATGGGAGTGGATTGGCATGACAATTATAACTATCATGCCAATCCACTCCCATCCACGGTCCAATCGGCATGATCCAATCGGTAGCGTCCTGCCGATTGGACGATAGATTGGATGGTGGATGGCCTGCATTACTCTCCTTTATTTTCGTACAACATTGTGAAATTATCAAGTAAAGTTTTTCGTAATTTTATTACCTGAAATCAGAGGTGGAAGGCAAACGGCGCGGTGGGTTGTATAATTGTATCCTTTTAACATGATTTACGCATTACCTACAACTGCATTGCGCAAGTAACCTGTGACCTTACGCACATTTGCGTGCACGAAAATTGTTTCATAACCGCAACCTGTATGTTGCACCCTGTCTCAGTTTCCAAACTAAATTAAGTTTGCGTGTCTATCTTAATCGTAAGCGTAGTTAATTGTATGGCCTTCCCGAAGCAGGCTTTCTAAAAAATAACAGCATTTTATCAGCTAATATGCATTGAAAATATGATCTAATCATGTGTGCTGTGTTCATCAACAATCACGTTGTTGTATAAAATGACGCCTGGCTTCAGGATATCAACAGTAAGAAATAATATAATAATGAAAAGAGAAAAAAAATATATCGTTTTTACGATGATTGAAACGTTTATTAATACGTTCATACGTTAATTCCATTCTTTTTTTCTAGCCCTGTCACATTGCTCGATTTTATCCATTACAAACCAAAATGGAGCAAAATTAATCTCATAAATATATTTGCTAAATGCGTCACCAATTTGCACTTTATCTGGCTACTCGTCCCCAGAGGAAATGTGGCCTAGATCTAGCGATGGAAACATTGAATTAGCATACTGTCTGTCTACTGCAAACTGCTTGTTATTTGCATACACTTTGGCGCAACCGCGCAAGTAAGCTAATAAACTGCCTCTAAGTTTCCTCATAATTTACTATCATTATAATTAGGATCATGTTCAGCATAAAACTAAAGCAATTAATTGGCAAGCATTTAATGTCTGAACAATCCTGTAATTGCTTTGCCCGGTCTCAATTTCTATCTAACTTTATCTTTTTAATTAAGTCTGTGTCTTTGTAAATTCGCTTTCCAGTCATAAATATACTCGTACATCATGTCGTTAAAGTATCGATTCGCAACATACTAAAGAAATAAAAATTAAAGAGACTATAAAATAAAACCTAGTTTCTCAGGGCACCCACACATGTGGGCATCCGGCCAACGACCTGCAATTCGCAACTACCCACATATAACCCCTCTCCTGGATGATCGCAGCTAGTAGAGGGTTCATAGACCAGTGAAGTGTAATTTCTTTGATCTTTCCGTAGCGTAAGATCAAAATAATCCTGAATAATGCAGGTAATCGTGTAGGTATGTAATCTTCCTATTAGAAAGTCAGCTTCAATTAACACTACAGGTAATCCAGGCGTTCCCACATGTTTCCCAATCTTATCCGAGAACACCATAAAATGTATGCTTTATTTGGGCCGGTGTGTTCTTTGAACATTACTTTTAATTGGTACACAGTTTATTGTCAACCAGTTCTTTATGTGGTTTTTATAGCTTTAAGAGAAGGAAGGTATCTATTACCACGGTTGGGGCCGTATTCCGTGTCCGTCATTAATGTGTTAGGAAATTATCTTGGGAGCGTCATCTTGGAATGATTTCGTAACTAACTTTTAAGGTCGTCTTCATTAATTTACCCGTATACAGCACACGTGGTGCACCATTAATCACATGTTCAACAAACAAGCTGTGAATCCCATATGTCGATCTAAAAAGACAAATGATTCTTCGTAAGAGTGGACAGTACCGTTGAATATTAATTGTGTCTTCAAGCCTTTGAAATAGATCTAATTTCAATGTCTATCCTATTATTCGGTAATTCTGGTTCTCTCACTAATTTATCGATCCCAAAGAGTCGGATGTAAAATGAACTCAGGCCGTTTCTCGTATGCATAAAACCGATTTATGACTATAATCTGCTTTTTTAATGATATGAATGGAGTTTTTAACATTCGACAATCGCACCGCGATGTCTTTTTATGGTTTTTAGAAATTTTATGTTACTTTTGTAGATACTTCTTGATTGGAAATGTAGGTACGTGGGTGAAAAACAAAGTTTGTTAGTTGTGACTAAGACATAGATGGGCCACTCTAGTAATTGCTTTTAAATCTGCCTTCAAAGTTACTATCAAGTTGCAGTTATCTTGGTCTGTGGCAAGTTTATTAAGTAATCATGTTATGTTTATGTAATTAACATGCTCTTGCTGCTCAAAAGTTTACGTCATCGCTTCAAAATATGACGTCAAGACCTTCTTGACAAGAAGTTGTCTTTGAACATTTATGTGGCCAGTGTGGTTTAAAATAATAATTGTTATTATTCGTCACAGATTTATCACATCATTCTTTAAACGACTATATCCTCTGCGGAAGCTATGTCTGCGAAAGAACTTAAACAGGATACAGATTGAATGCTACTCGTATTATTGTAACCATCAATATCTCTGACAATGGCTTCATTAGCAAGTAATACAGCCACAAAAACACTGGCAGGCGTAGGCCGTACCAATTACACGCTCGAGTAAACCAGGTGCAACGACCATAGCTTTCAGCGTAGTGATTTTGAATACAATCCCCTAGTTAGCCACTTGTTAATGGATGGGTTTGTGGTAACAATGCTAATACGTTCGATTCATTTGTCACAAGTTCAATTTATTGAATGCTTTACTACCTTAACCTGTGACGATCATAAATTATGCTATAGGAAAGTACATACTATTAACACTAGGTTTGAGGACATAACAAAAAAAAACATTGCTTAAAATAGATAACGACAAAAACAGTGGATGTGTGTCAAACACAATCATCGAAGTGATTAATATTACAAGCAGACGCTTTTATCATTGTTTGGCGAGCATTTTAATGAAAACAAAATTTTATAGAAACCACATGACTCATCCAGAGACAGTTCAACCAACAAAAGGAAATTTGATACTATGTATAATCCACCCCACAATCCACCATTTATGTTGATAACGTCAACTCATTAATATTGCTTAAATATTCAAGTTTTTTTCGCCTTGATTGGCGGTAAAAATAACCTGCAATATGTGCAAGTAGAACATAATATGTTAACGTAATAATGTAAATGACTAAATTGTAACAAATTAACGTCTAAAAATATATTTTAATAATGATAACTAAAACACAACTCATCTTTGAATTACCGTATTTATTGCGTATTCAATAACTGTATCCTCATTTCTTCATGAAGTATGATTTATAACATTTGTTCTGCGAGTTATGACGTAATGTCTCCAAGTCATTTGCCCATTATATACCTACGTAAGTTAAACTATATTATTTATATTATTATCAGTCAGGCCAGAGTTTCACTGTGTGACGCATCCCACTCCCAGGCAGGCCATATGTCGCTGTTTCCTTGAATTCGCCAACGCGATACACCTTACAATATGGCCGTATCGTGCAGATTTGATTGCTGCACGGCTATTTATAAAATCAATACAAGTGCAGATGCAGAGGTTGTAATAATAATGCACTTGTTGAAGTCCCTTATTTGCTTCCATTCCTAGAGGTCCAATTTTCTTTCTCGAACCGATAACACCTGAACCATATTGATGATAAATGTAAGCGATAAATTCCCCTATCCCACATGCCATATGGCCATATGGCTATTAAATATTTAACTCTGTTCTCTATTACTTTATTTTTAACTGTCACAAAGTCTTTCCTGAATAATTACCACAATATTTTAGGCGTCAGCGTCATGTTGCAGCTCATCTCTAACACAATGTGCACAGCGGTGGCGTGCCGGTGTTCATTTCAATACGCTGACCTTCCATCAATTTAAAATAGATTATAGTACTGTCTGCACAAACTCACACGGCCCACGTTGTTTTGAGGTGTTCTCGCGTAGTAGTACTGGTAGTACAGTGATATTTTGGCTACCCGCAATTTATCACGGTTAAAGCTTTTAGCTCGAGCGAAATCCAGACGTACTCGTAAAAATAAATCAATAAGTGATAAAGAGCAGTCTTGCCAAAAACAGATATTAAATTAAGACAAATGAATATTTAATTTTGTATTGATAAATAAGAGGTGGTGTTTTTACTGCCAAAACCATTTCATTTTACATTTGTGATGGATACCACACAGTGAGACTACAGTTAAGTTTCCAGCAAACTGATTGATGATGATTACGAAGATAAAACCCACATAGGTACATGACAGTTTTTGCACAATTCCATTATATCTTTACCGGTCCCGATCAACCGTTACAATATGGCATACTGTTATAAGAAGCTGTTTGATTTACCTCAATCACGATAACAATATTCAGAAATAAGAAAACAAAAACGGTAATAAAACTATTTTTAAAGGTCTAAAGTGAGTCAGTAGGTAAATCTTTATTTGTCAAGGTAATTTCATCAACGCTGATCCGCTTCTGCTTGAAGACGACATTACCATAAACATTGTTTATTCAAGGAACCCAACTGTGTTTTTAAATCCCTTCAATTCGGAATGGTTCTTTTCCATTGCGGTATATTACTTCACACCATTGAACGTTGTTTATAAATACAGCCCTCGCCTTAAGATTATTTTCGCGAGATTCACGTCATCCGGTCCGGGATTGTTTGTATGACTCCGTGTATGACTAAAACTGTAACTCATTACCGCTCATACCAGTGAGTAATCAGTTTAGGGAATTTATAGCTGCGTAATGAAACCGTATTCTGAATGTAGACTGAAAGAGCAAATAAAATGCTGCTAAATAGCGCAGGTATTTAAAAATATGCATTTTGTTCCGAAGAGAAGACAATTGAAGAAGATAAGATAAAGACTACACACGTTTTTACAATATGCCAGACACACGTAACCTTGCCAAACAAAATCTTTCAAGGACGGGCTCTGTCGTCGCTCCATCCGGACCTCTTGAGTCTCCCCCTCCTCTCTTCCATCCGTTCTCCTTGAGACCTGCGCTATACGCATGCTCCTAACCAAACATATATACTATAGGTTACAAACACACACAAAGACGTCAATATAATCTTCAAAGGAAGATGATTTATAGCTGTTCAGCTGTTAAACTTAGAATGTAACTTATTCCATAGACGACTTAAAGGTACGTACGATTTGAGACGCCTATCGATTTATGTATCGCGACAGTCCGCTTTATCCCCGACTCGTAAGAACGGTCACGCATAGATGCCCATCTCTTTTACTCTTGCAACCCAAACTACTTGAGAGTTCACATCCTCGTATGACTTCTAAAGATAAAGGTGCTTTTGAAGCAGCAGGATAGTGTTAGCCGTTTTTGTCGCATGCACGGCTTTGAGGTAGTTAAGGATAAATCAGTGTCGCGGGATGTTCCTACATGGTGCTTAAAGCTAGTAAACGTATAGGTAAACATGTGTATGTGTAAAACAAAACCACATTTTGACATAGCAGTACTGCAAGCTCGCTACACTAAAACTGGCCACGCTAATCACGTCTTCCCTGAAATAGTCTGGAAATTCCTAGCGGAGCGATCAATACCAATGTCAGTACACGCTATTTTTAATTGACGTGCAATGCATTGAATCATAACAAAGGAATATAATTGGTATTTTTCCAGTATTTATGCGTAACATACAATGTTCAAATATTTTTTAAACTAAAAATCCGGTACCTATTAGCTATAGCCTAGCTTATCAAAATGAGTGGTAATGATAACGATGACGAAATTTATGATCTACATCTAGAATAATCTTGGGAATTTAACAAACTAATTATAATTACATATCTAGAATTCTAGATGATGAATAGAATAATTCAAAAACTATCAGTACCTAAACCAAAATATCTAAAACAACATGTTTAACGAAAACTGAATTCATAAAAAGCAAATCATGGCGCACAAGAAACCAAAACTGTCCTATATTTTATAATACTTCTGAACACGAAGTATCACGTTGAATTCCCTTCGTCGTGTCGACGAAACTATTATATCCACCGAAGTTCCTTTGGATACATAATTTGAATACCTTACGACGACCGAAGATATTTTCGTGCTTCCAACGTGTTAGCGGTTGACATTCTCGACAAATTGAACATTTATGGTGTTCAAAAAGGTTAAGATTTAAAGTTAGCTGTATTAGGAGCTAAAGAAAGTCAGGTCGAGTCGCTCGAACTGGATTGTAGTACATTCTCCGACGGCGGACGACGACCGGTTTGACCGGCGCGAATCCTGGCGCTAACACTACCCATATACCGACCATTATACAAGAAATCAAGATAAAACAGTTAGGTGTAACCTAGCTATATTGTTAACTACTTATAGATTATAGCATTGCAACACTTGCAATACTATTGGAAACCGTGCACATATTTATGTAACTCCATCGATAAGGTCAGGATTGGTTTATTTATACAACACGTGTTAACAACGCAATGAGTACTTACTTACATATTTTTTTAAAAAGAAAATGGCGTACCAGATTTACCCAATCAGTCACCTGAAAGCAAAATCTTGAAGCAGGTGTTGCAATTTCCTCCTGTCAACTACATCCACGCATAAGAAGGAAATAACTTAATACGATTTGTATAAAAAACGTAATCATTTCGTTACGTAAGCGATGATTTCTGGTTTGAAATGGACGTTTAATATTGTGGAGCGGTGGAGCAACTCATCGTACGTCTTCACTAATGACTATTTTATAATGGTAATAGTAGTTTGATTGACGATGATATTCTTTCGTAATAAGACCATTACTTTTCTCCGTTCATTGTAATAGTTCAATTTGATGCGCGTTTAGGGATCCAAAATCTGGGACAGCATTGTCTACGCTGACGCAATACATTAATAATAAATCCCATTGAGTAGCATGTAGTCCAATGAAACACTACAGCTAAACCTGCGTTGGAGAAGCCTGTGAAGTGCTCTTGTCTGCCGTCATACGCACTGATTGGAACTCCCATGACTTCGTACTACATATGTATATTTACTACAATGCTTTTACGATCGCATTTTACAATGTAGGCTGATTTACGAAGGTATGCTGTCAGATATGAACGGTGATTGAATTAAACAAAATGTGAAAGACATCAGTCAGCCAGAATTAAAACTAACAAAGACAGGTAAATGTGGTTTGAAAGCAAACTGTAAAATGTAGTGTTTCCAAAATCTTTGATCAAGATGAACCAGAAATAGAAAGTTACAGTTCAATGGAAACGATAATGCGAAGGGAAGCCAAGCGGAAATTGTTGATCTTCATATCCAGGAGCCAAATTGCACAAATCGAATATACAATCTGCAATCTCTGAAGATCAAACGCAAGAAAATAATCAGTAGTCCGGACATTCGCCTTTACGCTTCACTCCAGTTAATTTAAGTTTGTTTCCAATGAAGTAGTTAACATATCGGTAAATAACACGATGATGTTTATGGTTTTTATACGGATGCCTAGCGTAGTTGCAAGCATCGCTAGTAGCTTAGACATGCAAAGTCAAGAAGAATTTTATTGTGTAATACTTGAAGCAGATAGATTTATTTTTCCGTTTTCTTTATTCGAGCCTTCAAGCGAGATTGGTTTAAACACAATACGTGCTCTGGTGGAGTATCTATTGTTTTATTTTTACCCCTCAGCTTTTTGCTCGGCAAAAGGGCAGATTCAATTTACTGAACCAACTTTTTGCTGTAAAGAAATTTCATTTGGATATCTTTTTTAGTGTTTCTATCTGGCGTCGTTTTATGAAGTCAGTTAAAAAGACGGTCATAATTTTAGGACTATGCCTAAAATGATGACTATGCGTGGTGTGCAATACAGTCGTAATAAGAAACATTGTTTTTATCAAATAAGCAACTTTCGTATCGGGCAATAAATCTGTCTCAGTGTGACAGGTAGGTAGGTAACTAGTAGACGTTTGATTCATGTCAACACTTCAGTTCGGTTCAATTAGACAATGTAGAAAGTAACGAAGATTGATTTTTCCCTGAGTTATTAATTATATTTAAACACGACTACCCACAATTTATTTCCTTCTCAACCTGTTACTAGGAGGAATGGGTTCCTAGTGAAAACAGTCTCCATTGCATAACCGATACCGAAATGAACAAATGAACAAACAAACTTATCATAAATTCTTTGAAATAATATTATCATCCGCTGAAAAACTGAGTGTGTAGGTTATTCATTTTGCTTTCAGAATTTCACACAAACATAGACGATAAAATAATATTCTCACATTTTGTTATTTCTTTCAAAATTAAATTGCAACTATGAATAGTGTGGACGTGGTGT
The DNA here is from genome assembly GCA_949316365.1 of Hoplodrina blanda. NCBI lineage: Eukaryota > Metazoa > Arthropoda > Insecta > Lepidoptera > Noctuidae > Hoplodrina > Hoplodrina blanda. Next base: position 5,848,408 of record OX438589.1, on the reverse strand, counting down.
GCTATAACAAAAAACTGTGTAGGCAGTCTGATTACGTAATCAACAAAATCGTTCACACGCGCATCTTTTAGCATATTTCTGCATAAATTGTCTCAGTTACCTACCATTTACCAAGTCTAACACTAGCAATAAGATAAAGAACATTGATGAGGTCGTTGCACCCATCACCTTACCGATAAAAGCCTGTTTTTCTAGTTCCATTTCCTTTGTTCGTTAAGCGATAACGATATCTCTTACTGAAACAACAAAATGTCAATGAATGCTGCAATTTTCAAGCAAATTAAATAAACCATTTTGAATGTAATTGTTATGCATAAACTTATGATTTCATCAATTGTCTTTTCTTACACAGGTTTCCGTTGACGGAAATAGGATTATAAATGGACGGATCTAACAGAAATTATTTTGGTAACCACTGAAAAATGATTCCGTGATTCATTCGTGATTCAGGTTTCCATCTGTTTTTTTTCTTTTTATGACGAAAAAGACTAACCAAAAGAAAGTAATTACTATGCAGTACTGTAGTTTTATTGTAGGTACCTACTTATCTTATAATGTAAACAAGCAATTTGTTAGTGAATGTTTATAGATAAGATTTCAAAATGTTCTAATGAATAACAAATATGAGGCGCGCCAAGGGCGGTACTCCTACACACCCGATATCGCGTCCATACCGCAGATAAAAGAAACGCGGCGCACACGCACGCATATTTAAATGCACGATCGATGTTCAACCGACTCGACGCAAAGTATGAATGTCAATCAATAGTCCATTGATACATTGTTGCAACCTCAGTAAACAAAGCTACACAAGTTATTTTATTTATTTGATTTTCATCAATTCGATTGAACTCTGTGATTGTGCTTCAACATAATAGAGGATGGTAAAAGAAAATGGTACAATAGACGTGTCATCTTAGAAATACTTATTTAATGATCATTGAAGTACTCCACTCCAATGGACCCTCCATGTTTCTTGCGCAATGAATGTATAATGATTTATGTGGTAAACAAAGCATTAATGATGCCATTGCACAAGAATTGTCATTGAGTGAGAAATTGCCGCACAATCTTCCCCAAAGCCTATGAAAGACAAAATTAAGTTCTCATTTCAAACTTCATTTTGTAATTTACGACTGTATGCGTTAATGTTTTAGAAACTTTGTGGCAACAAAGAGGTCGGTAGTTAAGTAGTAAAGCGATTGACAATAAAAATTTCAGTGTCGCATTTACGAGCGCTTTCAGCCGTGGATAGATACTGGCTGTCCTTCATACCTATCGAGTATCGACCTTATTTCATTTAGGTATGTTCCTTGCTTTTAATCAAACTAATTTATACTTTATTAGACTTCAGGTTTTGCTATCAAAACGAATTGAAGTGCCTTGAAGTTAACAAAATTGCTAGTGTCTAAAATTGGTTTACTAAGAAATGAACCACATGCAAGTAGAAATCTATGCATGGTTTTGTAACACAGAAGCACATGCAAACGCTTTGAATAGTTCCCGTTTTCTTGCCTCAGGAAATGAAAGCGCTTTTGACGAATTTACTGTAGCTTTTGTTACAATAGCTGAAAGGTACGTTTTGAACTAACACGAAACAGTCTTAACACTGTAATACTTGGCAAATGGTCTGCATGCGATTACCATAATAGCGACAATTTCCCTCAGTTGAGTCAACGGCATAAACGATAAGGCCCCTTGCGTGAACTGAAATAAGCAATAAATAACAAGTTCAGAGGCACTAAATCAAAAAAATCTAAACCATTCTTTATTATTGTATAAATCCCTACATTTGGGTCTAATAAATATGACGATGCAGCAGCAAATTGCACTTAATGGCATTCTTCCACAGCATATTAACCATCCGTATTGCTCCGGCGTCGTGTCGCCGACCTACATTATTATACAAATCAGGCCACTTACGTAACTAGGGTTTGTCCTTCGATGTAGATAGTAGAAACAATAACTGCGTTTTAACATGAAGAGGAAAGAGGAGGTAATATTGATGTGGTTTACCTCAAACCTAATGCGTGGGTGCGTCTAGACGAGGGCGGAAAAGGGGGTTAATTACACTAAGTACCCTCATTTTGCGTGTGTACTAAGTGGGCTTGGCTATTGACTTCGAATTTCGAGGGTGGAATTGAAATCCCATTGGACACACATTATTTCAGGCCCATGTTCATTATTATGTCGTATTGACTTACCATATAATATGTAATTTGCTCTGAGTCATTCTATATCTACGAAGATTTGTTTTTATCATAATATGATTTCACATTAGCGTATGACTTGTCACCTTCAATATTAACAGAGTATTAGGTAATGAAATCATAATATTTATACAACATCCGTTCCTAACATTTAATAGCCGTTTGACCTACAGCTGAGTCGTTAAGTTAAATCTAACATAGATTTGTGTACAAAGCTTCGACCTTGCGTAGGAGTTGAAGTGGTGGTGTATTTGAGTTTCCATGTCTATGTAGGCAGTGTAGATATTGACATTAATTCTCAGGTTTTATGCTGTCAGCATGTAGGTTTTTATTTGCATAAAAAACCTATATCATCCTTTTCTGTACAAAAGGTCAGTCAATGCAGATAGAAATTCCTCAAAGTGATAATTAACTATCTACCTTCACTTATTACATTCCAGCGTTGCTTTGGTTCATTTTGGGCTGAGACGTAGAGGGATCGTGAGATTCGTGAGGGTGTGTTTGTACTTTCATTTATCACTCACTTAGCGTCAGTAGAATGATCTTTCATTAGTGATCAAAGTTTAATTCTAATTCTATATTTTAGACTGATATCTCAAAATCACCAGATCCATATACATATTCCTCTATCTATTCTTAAAATATCAGCCATGTTAGCTAGTTACCAGTCTTAGGCCTGGCAACTTCAGGATCTTGCACCATTTAGTTTACATAAGTACTTAGTCAAAACATTATGTGAAACGATAAACATAAACTCCTAAAAGTAGACAATGAAGCTGCATAGGAGTAGGAGGCGCCTATGACAATAGTATAGAAGTAATAATGTTTGCTAAGATTACATAATATAACATAATATTTACATGACTTACAAAACCTTACAAAACAAACGTTTACCCACAGAGATTTTGATTTCTTATCTTCAGAAGGTGCCGCTAAAAACAAAAAGGTTTTAGAAGCTTCAAGTTATTTGCGTTGAATGAAAGTTGGTTATTGTTCAAATGTGATCTTACACATTTGTCATGCTACGTTTATGAAAGCTACCGTTATTCTGTTTACTTGAACATTAGTCAACTTAAGTCAACTTGATGGCGGCATATCGTGATGGTCGATTTGTAAGGCACCAAAGGCCGTATGCTAATGCGTTGCTCTTGTATCTTTAAGTGGACAAGTTGTTGTGCCCACGTTAACTGCTTCCAACTTACGGACACTCTCACTTTCCATTTGTGCGTACGAGCATACTAATTAGAGAGTCTCGAGACAATCTAGTTGTATATAGCTCTCGTATATATTATCTACAATATATCTACCTATTATTATGGGAACTTTGCCAGATAATTAATCAAATGGAGGAGGATGTTTGTAAGGATTGGTTCCCCTAAATCAAATCTTATCAAGGAATAGAACATCTGGCAAGCATTACCTACCTACACTAATTTGTTTAGCAAGAAGATTAGATAACTTTCTAGCTAATAAAATATACTTAATGACAAGGCTCCCCATATCGATGAATCTCTAAAGTGTTTATTAGTGTACATATTTTCACTGCATCATCCAATTAGTCAGTATACTATAATCTCGTCCAAACTTCTTAAAAATAAATCCAAAGAACTCTCGATCATTAATCAAGCTAAGACGTCTATTCAAGTAGGTAAGTACCCAACTTAACGCTTCCCTATAAATTAATGTTACACAAACAAAAAAGGAAAAAAGACTCAATGCTTCTCCAGGAAACGTGTTTTTTATATATCGGCTGCCGTTGTTACAAAACTCTTCTAAAATTTAAAATCGATACTGTATTATTTTTTCGTCCGTGACTTTAACACCTAACCATTAGGGTTTCGCCTCTGTTTTATTTTTAAACGTTTTTATAAAGGAAGTGGGCAACAAGGTTAGTCTGGTCACTACCTGCTCCCTGTGGATCCATACTTTCACAGTACCTCGCACCTGCTCTCCACAAAAAAAAAATGTAAACATTGCCCTCTATTTTGGGAACCAATACACTGTTTTACCAGCTAGTGAACCGTAAATTATTGCTTCGAAGTCTTGCTTTCTAGCACAAGGTACGTTTTTATGGCGTTCAAAATGACGTTTACAGAGACGCACGTTCCCAATTTTATTGCTAAAACTACCAGATAGCGCAATTCCAAGAATTCTATTCGCGACTTCTCCGCAATATCGTTTAAAAATTCTGTAATTTTAATATCATCTACATAATTATATTGTAGGTATACCACCAGGGAGCTTCTATTCGCGTCGGCCCCATTCACACTTCTCGGTTAGTGACATCGCCAAGCAAAATTAAAAAAAAATACTCGAGTGGACTCGTGGCGGTACTGATATAAAGTTCTATATTTAAATCTCGTCGTTCCCGAGACGCCATTATGCCACTCGGTTTTTTATTACCTACGTTGACACCAATTTTACGATGAAGTTACAAAAAAAAAAAAGCATAACTACTTCTCAATTAGTATCATAAAGTACGGTTACTTCTAAACTGTTTTTAAGAGTCATGATAAAAGCGTGGAGATTAGATAGGTAAGTATCTCTGGCTGTTGATTGCCGATGGTGTGTTATTAAGATTATCTCGATTAAATCTGTGGACCGGATCGCGTCTTGGCTGCACACAGTTATTCGATTAGGTAGGTTCATTAATAGAGTGCTTAAAATTCGACACTCTTAACTGTGTCTGGCACTATAATTTTAGATATAACATATTTGGTCTCAAGAAAAAAGTTATTTTATCAGACCAGCAACGTTCATTAAGGCGTACGGATTTCTTACCTTACAGGGATCTACTTGACCCAAAATATAAACACAATAAAACCTGAGATCTCATATCCGACCGTAGTCGTAAAACAAGGCGGGTCTTAAACAAAATTCACTGTTCTCGTGCCGTAGGTGCTTTTGTCTTTTGCGATTATCTTGTTTTATTTTTTTCGTGTTCATGAAATTGTACGTCGAAGCAAAGTTGCCCTACTTCGCCATTCCCGGTATTCGTTGTTATTCCGTATTGATCGTATTTGCTGGATTCTGAATTGGAAAAAATACAATAATTGCTTTTTTTAGTTAATTGGTAGCTACTAGTACTACTAAGCTACTGACCTGAATTCCTTGATACTGATAAAAGATTTTGGTGGTTCTTTGATTCTACTATGGTCCTTTGGTCCATTTTTTCATGGTCCTTTTGGGTCATTACAAACATAATTTGCCTTGTAGTAGGTATAGTGGATACTACTTTAATTAATTCCATATCCTGTTTATAATGACTGTTAGATGAGAACTCAGCCCACGTTAAACATACAGCAGAATAAAAACATTATGCTGAAACCAAAATACAATACAAGTACAATGGAACCAGTGACCTAACAACTGCAGTAGCGATTTATTACAAAATGGCAACCCTGTTCGGCGCCCATCCGTCGGGGTTACTGGGGTGAACGGGCTGCGGTCGCTGGAACACGGATCGATAACGCATCGTACTCCATATTCGGTGTGTAGCCTACGCCGTGCAACTCTAGAATAGGCTGTTGCGATTTTTGCTTTTACCTATTTATGTTAGATGTCTGTTCGCTGTGGCATACAGTCTCACTGATTCAAAAAAAGAACAAGAGTAGGGTGCTAAGATTGTCTTCTTTGTCCTTTGCAGAGATTATACGTTCGATTAGAAGCATCATTACATAAGTAGCAGTAAGTAGGTAAGTATATGATGCTTCTTCCGACAAAATAGGTATATACTGTTGATGTTATTATGAACACTGTTGGTTCCGTTTAACTATATTCTCCCAAAATAATTCCAAAGTCGCCTTTATGATCCGCGCCGGTCCATGGTCAGGGTGGTCTTTTTGTAACCGAGAGCCGAGACCATACCGCAGGTTTATTAGCACTAAAACTTGTAAACGCGCTAAAGGGAACGCACCTTACATGTTTCTATTGTTCTTTAGTTAAGACTTGAAATGTATACAGAACTGCCGTTATTGGTCTGACTCATGACATTTAAAGGTATTTTATTTATTACTCGCTTGGAATACCCATACGAAAGCAAAAATTATTCATAATTTCTAACCAACTAAGTACCTATCTAGGACTGTATACCGTTTCCTGGTGAAATCTTGCCTTCAACAAAAGTTCTATAACGGCCCTTCAATTAGGAGCTAACCGCACTAAGATTAACGCTCTCCCATTGACACTTAATTGTATAATTGAAGAGTAGAGCCGTTGCCGACGCCGACGGCACCAACCAGCAACTAATTATAGTAATTTGTCATAAACTAATTTGGTACAGATCATTGTATAAACCACATCTTATACAATCGTAGTATAATTGTAATGTGAGGCTTCGCGAGGTGGTCTAAAAAGAGTATTTACAATGTCAAAGGCTGGTTTTTTGTTTCTGAACTTTGAATAGAGGTAGGAAAAACGGTCTTTTATATTATTTTCGTAACTTGACACTTGAGTGGTAACTGATACGTTGACCTGAAAGTGCCATCCGAATCACAATCAGTGCAGCATTTTTTGAGAATAGTTTGTAAAAATAAACTGACTCGTGGCTTGAAGATTTGTTTGAAAAATAAATAAACTAGTAAGAATCCTATCCAGTTATTACAAAAATTGTACCTAAACCACCTAAACATCCCTAATACCGAAAATACCATACATTTACGTAAAATAATTAGAAAAAGCTATAAAGGTTACGACATTAAAAGGTCAGCCAGGTATTAACAATGAAATATTGCCTCTAGGGAGACTCCTGTTGACAATGGGTTATTTATTTCCTACAAAATAATGTCAACAGTGCTTTTGTAAGAAAACCGCTATAGCTATTGAAATAAGATGTAAATTGGATTGGTTTGATTTACCACGTGGGAGTATAATAAAATTGTCGACTAACTTATAGCTACGATTCTCAGCTATTTATTGTCTATTGTGTATCTGTAAACGATAAGTTTGTTTACTAACAATTTATATAATGATGATTGAAGAAAGTTTCTACTTATAATGGTTCTTTCGTCTCACGATCTCTATTCGATAAGTACAGTCGACCAAGCTATTTGGTATACGACCTATTAACTATTAATCAATACTGTGTGCTGACTAGTCAATTCTTTTACATCTTACCTACCGAAAGGTCACTCACTCACTCACTTATCACGAAATATCGAAAACCGCTTGACGTATAGAAATGAAATTTGGAAGAAAAGTAGATTATAGTTAGTAGACGTCCGCTAAGAACGGATTTTCCAAAATTCACCTCCTAAGGCCCGGTGTCCACCAAAGCGGAGACGAGAGGAGAAGTCTCGTATAACCAATCGGCTTGCGTAATTTTCACATCTCACCGCTTAGCTTCAACACAACACAGTATCCTATTCCAGGCCTAAGGGAACGAAAGCTAGTCACTTATAAAAATATCCCAAAAAAAATATTGCACACGCCATAAAAACAGGTGCCGGCAGCAAACAGCTGTATATTTGTGCCTGTATATCAAATAGGTTGTTTGACAGTACATCACAATTACTGGAAGCTTGTATGCTGGCCTTTCGAGCAACGATCAAGTTGCCCTCAATGTCACTCAGTCATGTCCAATCAAAAAACTCCGAATCATTTTCTATTGAATCGCTGTGGATTCATACAGGCATGAATAGCAGTAGGAACAGTTGCAATTGATTTCTATTCATCCACCATTTTGAAAAAAGAATCTAGTCAAGACTTTCATAGTTTTAATAACTTATTATTTCAATTCTCATTTTAAGATTGAGCAACACATTGAAGATGATAATACAGTATTGTCGTGCAGATAATATAGTAGGTAGGTAATGGTAAAATGATGCAGTTTTTTATAATTTTTATAGTCAAAATAATATTTTTTCCAAAAATGAATGCGACCTATGACTTGTTTGTGATAAAACAAGTCATCATGGTAGATACTGATGCCAGTAATGTGGAATGGAGATGTGAACTTAACCTCATTCACTCTTATCTCTCCGGATGACTGCGAATACCGCTTTAACACAGTCACAATGTTATTAATGTCGAACAATGAATAAGTCTGAATTCTATGAAATTACACCTTGTAATAGATGCTTACGTAGGTACTAAGAATGACAAATAAAAGGATACCCAAATAAATTCCATTATTGCAAAGTAGATTTTAATTTCACTTTACTAACGTCGTTTAAAATATTCCAATTTCGAACTCGTAGAACTCAAGAACCGCATTCTCAAAAGCTAATAAAAGGAAGATTATGTACTGTGTACACACTTTGTGTTAGCCGCCTGCCCTTCTTGGTCAAGGAATACGTGGACTAAAATCCAGTCGCGCAAGATTTCTTGGAACTAAACCTTAGCTCCGAGCGACCAAACACAGACTCGATGTTTTTTGTTTATTTCTCGTCTGCGCTGAATTCTCAATTTAGGGCAAATTAAAGAATGGTTTTGCACAAAAAAGCATTTTTAATTTGCCCTAATATTAAAAAACCTTTCCTGTTCATAGATAGCAGCCGTTTTCTTAACTCTATAATTAGCTAAAAATGAGGCTGCTAAAAATATACACATATATGACATCAACTGATGCAAAAGTAGCTTGCAACTAGTTATTATTGATTCATCGGACATATTCACCTTCACTGCTTCGTTTACGTATGCAAATGATAAGGCAGACATACAATATTAATGCCTATAGCATCAGGCAAGGAGCCATTTTCATTTATTTTCACAATTATAACAAATTTAAATGATATTAGTAGGTAAGTTGTATCAATATCGCTGACTCGGTTGGATGAACCTGTTCGGATTCTACACGTGAAGTCGTGATTCCCGTACGGAAGTGTATTAAATACATTCCGAAATATTTGCTGATTTACGACAAATGAATGGATTGCATGATACGAAACCAAATAACATTATTTATTTACCGGAACAAGCAAAAAGTTCTTTATTTGAACGAGTTTACCTACTAGCTATTCGAAAATAGAACAATATTATAGACAGTCTTCTGTCAGTTGGATCATTGGATGGTCTGCATTCACTTTGCCCCAAGATCATTATTACAAGCCATTGAATTTCCATGCTCAAAGTATCGTTTATTTCAGATAAAATACCTTTCTCTTTGCATAAAGAAAAGGCCGTTGTTTAAACTAGTCAATTTTTTTTAATTCATGCTGTACTTACCGCTAAAAATATTAAATTCATTAAAAGTTGACGTACAGTTCAGCCTCACTGTCTCTTTTGGTACACGCATCGTCACCAGTGCGTATACGTAACCCTTTATAATCATCGATTCACGCTCGATTGGTGGGTAAAATAAGAAAGCCAATTCTGAGAAATCGATATTATTAACATACATCGATTTATCGGTTGCTCGACTTTGAAGGGCTGTATTATTATTGTGCAGCCATGACCGTAAGATTGGATTTAAATATGTTATTAATGAAACTAGCGACCCGTCCCGGCTTCGCACGGGTGCAATGTAGATTACTATTAACGACTAACTATAGGTACTATTACGTACTTTTAAACTTTCCTCTTGAATCACTCTATCTTTGATGAAAACCGCATTCAAATCCGTTGCGTAATACCTAGTTTAAAAAATCTAAGCGTACAGACGAGAGATAAGTATCTAGTAGGTATACCTAACTATTACTTAAGTCAACTGAAAATTACACTTAAGTTTAAATGCCTATACCGTAGCTAAAAGTTAGTACAAATAATTAGTACTAACTTTTAGCTACGGTATAGGCATTTAAACTTAAGTAAAAAATTATCAGGAATGGTGCGTCCTGATAATATAATTTAGTAAAGTATACAATTTTAATTGGCAGTTATCACACATTTAGCGATAAATAATTTTATTAAATTTTCCTCAAAGAGCCGCATTATAGATATACCTACTTACATTGTAATCTGGACTTTCTATGTGTCAAGTTGATATACATACACTATGTAACAAAACCCCTGTCAGATCAGTGTTGCCGTTGATCAGTTTTTACCCGACTACGGCAAAGCCAAATGGAGGGTTATGATTTTGACGGTATGTATGTATGTGTGTATGTATGTATGTATGTTTTTATGTTTTATTTTAATTTAATTACTTCTACTTTCTTCTTTTTTTTTTTCACTGGGGAAAAATAATAATCTCAAATCCATTAAATGGTTACGTATATGTGTACGCAGTACGATGCCGAATAATACCCTTAAGGATCGGACAGGGTTTTTGTTACAGGCTGTATAGTATAAGGAAAGAGGAAATATTGTTTAATAAATCAACGTATAACAAATCCATTTACCGATTGATTGATATATAATAAAATTTAAGGAAAGAGACACAAATAAAAATTAATTTGATATTATTTGTGGAATAAATGCAACAGATATTCAATTACCTACCTATTACTAACTTACATTATTTATAGGTTGGTAGGTACTACAATTCTCCAATTTCTTTAATCTTCACGAATCTTCTCACGATGAGAGCCGTTAACCATAATCCGAAACATAATAAAATACTTCACACAGTCATTATAGCATTTCTATTACTTTAATCAACTAAATACTCAGTTGTATAGGTTTACTGTTAACTTGCACATTAGCAGTCATTAGCCAAACTTTTAAAGCGCAGTTTCAAATCCGTCGATTGTTTTTTTTTTCACATCATTTACTATGGGCGCCATTTTTCTTACCAGCTTACCTAGGCTGACCTTTTATGGACGTGAGGTCACGTTTGAATCAGCCTACGCTACGATTACTAGCTTGATAAGCTTTTTAGTAATTAAATCTTTGTTGTGTAAGGACAACATTGCCCTATTTGTAACGTACACCTATTTTTTGCATTATGATACCTACGTAGGTATAAGAATATAATTATGGCGTCAAAATAAAGCAATTATGAATTTGTCGTGACAACACCGAAGTCATTTAGGTAAATCTGGTATCATTTATCATAATAATTGGAGTCGAAATAAATTATGGAGAGAAACCTGATGCGCCAACAGACGTCATCGTCAGCCACAAGTGGCCACGAGTGTCGATCGTGTTCAATTTAATCATAAATAAAATGATGCAAATTCAGAACCTCAATTCCCGTTGACATGTATCATCAGTTTCTCCAATGCTACCAAATGACTTCCAATGAGCTAAATTATGGTCAATCTAGATATTGCTGTATCACTAATGACAAGGCTTGATTTTCAACTGATGGAAATTAATAGATATATTTTTACAGTTCATTGAAGAATTTTTTTATGCCTTATGTTATGAAACCAATTAAACGAAATTGAATCGGCCTTGTGGGAGTGACGTGTGAATGTAATGGCTATGAAGTATTTAATGGTTTAACTCTTAACGCTCGATATAGCTAGCTTTATGTGCCGTTTATGTTCCCTCAAGCCATAGATGTTTGGCAATCTTATGAAACCTTAGTTCTTTCTAAATAGATTTAATATTGAGATGAAACTCCGTGTTCTTCACGAAAATAACATTATTTGCAGTGAAAACGAAGGAACAGTAAATATCTACAGGTAATAAAAGCTCAACACAAACAGTCTCATTACAATATTCAAAGAATGACACGTAATTTGCAATATGATACGTAAGTCGTACAGCGATATCGTTTCCTTTTCATCGCAGTAAAATAAAGTGCAGATAATATCACAGTCAACAAAGCATGTAATGCCTACATGCAACGGCGAAGTCGTATTCAAATCATTATTTGCTAAAATGAAAAGTAAACAAGGCTTAACGGTACACACCATATGAGGTATGGTGAAACCGTTCTGGGCCAGTGGACTGGCCATTTTTGATCACGTTTAGCGACCTCTCACGCATGGTAGACTTTTTTGGTGGATTGTAAGACCTGCTGCCCTACCATGAACTCTTATTGCGATCCAAAAAACTGAATTGTTCTTCAAATAAGTCAATATAACGCATCAATTTATGTCATTTATTGACGTATTTTCTCTTATCGCGATCCAAAAACTGAACTGTTCTTCAAATACGTCAATATAACGCATAAATTGATGCGTTATATTGACTTATTTGAAGAACAATTCAGTTTTTTGGATCGCAATAAGAGTTCATGGTAGGGCAGCTGAATTGTCGCATGCGTGCGCCTACGCTAGAGCAAACTATGAGTCAGAATTATCGGGCTTGCCTATACTTCGTGGCTTTGCCGAGAAAGGAAAAATACGTAACGGATTGTTAGTCATCCCAAATCAAAGTAACAGTAACACATCATATAATGTGGTTTATGAAGAGCTAAAGAATATTATTGTTTCTTTAGTAGAGCTAATAAACTAAGTAGTAATAACTGCACAACCAACTATTTCTTAAAATACGTACCTACGTTATAAGTCACGGTATCCTGAAAGGGAAAGTCAGTTGACAATCAGTTAATCTGTAACAAACTATGTACCTATGTATACCATAACAAGTCAAATCAACGCATTCGGTTCACAGAAGCTTACAATTAAGCTCATAGAAAAGTGATTTATGAAAATAAGACACCCAAGTCTTACAACATGATCTTTCATCTTGTCAAAACCAAAAATAATCTACAGTAATCGATTTTGAATTTGTAATTTATATTCACAATGGTTATTTTGAAAGCATTAATTCCGTCTACCATCTTAAAGATAATAAATAAACAATAAGCTTCGATGATCCCTTCACCATTGAGACAATAACGACGAAAGACGAAACATTATCTCGAAGCCACGATAGCACTTACAGAATAAATATTTACATTACGAATGTTTTGTCTTCACTCAAACATTGCTGTAGGTATTCTATTTGAATTACTGGAAGTATCATTCCAAAGTGTTGCTACCACGAGATAATAATGTGACAAACACGCAAAAAAATGTCACCAATGTCAAAATGTGTGTTGGGTGTCATTTCAATCAGCGGAGATGGCCATATGGTCTGGCAGACTGACGCAATGCTAACGACCTCAACAGACCTCATGCTATTATTTTAACTCAATACGCAAATTAAGTAGACATAAAAAAATATGATATGGGTACCAGCTAGCTATTTTATGTATAAGTAGGCCCACGACATGCTGTGCAGACAATCTGTGCGAGATAAGGTTTTATATGACACTAGCTCGTGACCACGACTTCGTTTACGTAGATTTCAGAATCAAGCCCAAGTCCTAAATTATCCCACGAGAATACAAAAAGAGATGTAAAGGTCTTATGTATTAAGCTAGATCAATATGTGTGCCAGATTTTAATTAATTCCGTCCAGGCGTTTAAATGTGGAAGATTTACAAACATGCATCCATCCTCACATACTTTCATGTTTATAATAGCAGTAGGAAGTAGAATGTGATGGGAAAAGTACCTACAAGTTGAAATAAATAACACATAAGGACTAAAATTACACTTGAAAGTGCAAATTAATAAAATTTAATTAATAATATAGAAAAATAATTATGGGTCTTAACTAAACGGACCCAGCATTGCACCATGACATGAATACTTAGTCTTAACAAAGACTTGTCATACGGCAGATGTCGATCTAGGCTAGATTGCCAAATATGTAACCTGAGGTAACGCTAAAACAAACAATAGAAGTCCACTCTGACTCTGTCCCAGGATTATCTGCATTGCTGATATAGAATACAACAAACATGGAATGCTGGTTCCAAAAAATGATTTTTCTTCTACCATAGAATTGGGGACCGGAAAATGGTTTGTTTAGGAACCTATTTCATACCTAATCCTAATTCAGTCTCTAACTGTGTATTTTCTAAAGTTTACTAGCTTCATAAAACAGCTTTTATGACTGTTTCTAGATCTAAAATAACTTCAAAGACCCCCAGTGTTTTCTAGGTCACACTTAGGTGCTCTACTTGTAGTTACATCTGCTGTGTAGCCAAGAATAGCATCTAGTTCTTTCTAGGCATTTTTATTAGACTTTTCTCGGTGGGTGTTAAAAGAAACTGTTTATTTCCAAATGGTATTAGAAGCGAAAAATATGTTTGCTGAAATTCAAACCTCATTCCCATTTTGATAAAATATTTGAAACCACACCAAAATTCAGTGAGGGGGGAATTTTACAGAGTATATCGGCTGATCTACAAATTGTTCAATAAAGAACGTTTTAATTCATATTTCTCTTGAATTGTTAGTGTGGCAAGCAAGTGCATAAAACCCTAATGTAGTTGTTCGGAAGTAATTCCATTATTCATTCAAACGTCATGCAAACGCACTAAGTTCTGATCAGATGCAGTCCTTATACGCAATATGAAGTGACACATTCCTCAATTGAGCGGTGGCGTGCCGCGAGATCTCAAATTAGCGCCAATTTATGCCTCCGGCTGACTCACGGGCACGACAAGGTGATCATACATGTATCATCCTCAACATGGCCATTACAACATCGAAATAATAAAAGCAATTACAACAGGTAGATACTAAACAGCAAGCTGTAATAACAGGCACCTTGATAATGGTGACTGAGAAATACATTGTTTATCATGGCACTAACACTTGATGGATATTTTTGATTGTTTACCAAAAGGAAACCTCGATGCGATTCAATTACTCTTAAAATAATCGCACTCAAAATCTAAACCACAATCTTTCGTACAAACAAAACGTGCTGCTTTCAAGTTTCAAAAACTGTTCACAGCGATCAAAGAGAATCGTGACTACAAATTGAGTTCTATCTAAAGAAATTGAACTATAAAACCAAAGCCGTAAATGAAACCTCGGCTCGGTATGGTTACAACGACCTTGCTGGCGAATAATTGGGAACTGACGCAATTGAGCTCTTCCCAGCGTCGCCGTCGGGAAGTCAGGATGTCGGGGAATTAGTGAGAGGCTCACGAATTCAAGTTTGTGACCTCTAGATAAGTTGTACAAGGACCTTCCTTATCGTAATCTAAAGTGCAAAGTGCAGCGTGTCTACTTTGTTGGCTGCTATTATTAAGATAAGATAGGTACCCACAGTGTGTATATTTAGGTAACAATGTTATGTTAACCTCCAAATTTTAATGTTTTAAACTTCAAGTCTTTCGAGTGTTGCCGAGATATTTCTACTATTTTTTATATTTCGCGTCTTGATACCTCATTAGCGCGAAATTATTCACAAAATTGGTCTGTTATATAACTTGACCTTCACACGAGAAATCCATCTCATCTTACAGTAATGAAGCGACGGCTATAAACGCTCTATCGTTTAATTGTAGTATGTACGTGGTGTAATCTTTAATAGTTTATAAGCGTTACTAATTCTAGAGAATAATAAACTTCGTATCCAGAGGCCTTTTTAATCTCTCACCGACGCGAGCACCCAAAACTATTTCATAAATCATGCTGGCTTTAGATGATATCGTCGTGTTTGAACTTACTTAAATGGAGTTCCAATAAACTGGTATATTATTCGACATCTAATGTACTATCTTTATCTCTTCGATTTAGAGAAGGAATTTGACGATTTATTAGTTTGTGTTGTACCCATTACTGTACTCAAAGGATATTCGAATTCCTTTAAATGAAAGCTGGTACCTGTACTAAGTTAGAGTGTGCATTAATTTGTGTTTCTTTTTTTCCAGAATGTGGTGGACAATCACAGGAAACTTCGGGAATATTCTTCCGATTGACTGGACAAAATCGTTTTCCAGGAAGATGCATATCCCTACCTTGAACCTTAATGAGAAAAAGGTAACATCATTATGTTTTTTTTAGAAAATGTCCGTGGAAGCCCACTTCCACAGATCTACATTATCTACAACCCTATTTTAATAGAAAATGACAGACAAACATCGATACAGGTGCCTACTTTACGAATTGAATTTCTAAATAATAAAAAAATTACATTTAAAAACTCTCTTGGCCGGTTCTTTAGACAGAGGCCTACATTCATTACACCAAATTAATATGAGATTTACTTTGTTATTGAATGCCTACCACTCAGTACCGCTATTTTCACAATCGTAACTACATTATTAATTAGTAAAACCGAAGTACTTAGGTAACTTTACACATCTCATGTTCATGAGAATTTTCCTTTTTATAATGTTCTTTTACTGTAAAGTTATACGATATCCGATGACAAAAAACTGTATTGTTTCGTGAGAAAATGAAATTATTCTTATGTATCATTATAATGTAATGCTCATCAAAACTGCAATGGATGTTCCAATTATTGTTGAGGCTTGAATCGCAGTTTGTGAAACTCACAACTCGTGTGATATTTCACACCATACATTTGGTGTTAAATTAATTTGATGTATGGTGAAAACGGAATATGATATCTTAGCAGGTGCTTTGTATAATTGTGTTTTTGTTTTTTTAAAAAGTTCCTAGTTTCCCTGGCGATTTCGTTCCGAGCGTCAATTATAATAATACCAGTTTATTACTGTCTCACTGCAGGGCAAAGGCCTCTTCTCATACAGAGAAGGCATGAGCATTGATCACCACGCTTGCTCAAGGCGGATTGGCGATTCCAGACTTATATTATTTACAAGTCCAGGTTTCCTCACGATGTTTTCCTTCACCGATGTCAGTGATGTCCAAGATAAACTTTAGATTAAACGTTCGCGTCAATGTTAATTAATATTATCCTACCCTATGGGGGGGAACCTAAGCCTATGTGCTATTCCAGACTGTAATCTATCTCTGTGCCAAATTTCATCCAGATCCGTTCAGCCATTGTGGCGTGATTGAGTAACAAACATTCATCCAACAAAACTTTCACATTTATAAATAGTAGTAAGTAAGAAGGTGACAATTTTGATGCCGGCGGTTTTCTCATCAGCAGGTTGAAGGACTTCACTTACTCCTAATTTGTAGAAAAAATCGACCGCTCTGAATTGGACGCTATTTCATCATTATTTTAAGTTCTAAAATCGCAAATAGAAAATAATTTAAAAAGAAGAAGATCCTTGCCAAATAGTTACGTCCCTGTAGTTTTGCTTCTAGGTTGCCTCTAACATACAAAATTGTCCGTTGTCCAGAGTTCAATGACACCTGACGACGAGATCCACAGCTCGGAGGACGAGGCTGTGGCTTCAGACTTGGACATGCATGCTCTTATCCTGGGGGGCCTGCATCAGGATCATGAGTGCCCAGTCAAAACTGCTGATGAGGTAAGGAAAGATCAGATTGTCTATAGAACTACAAGTCCAGTTTTTTTTTTTCAGTAGGTACCTGCAATACCATTTAGTAGAAATCTTTGGATATCGCTTTTAACCCCCCAACGAAAACAGAGGGGAGTTATAAGTAAACGTCTGTATCTGTATGTCTGCTGTGGTATCGTAACTCCAAACTGGCTGAACAGATTTCGATAAAGTGTTTTTTGTTTCTTGACTACGATCCAAGAAAATCTGTTTAGCCGTTTAAAGATTTTCAGCTTTTCTCTAATTGATTAGTGGATGTGATGAGCATCCTCCATAGGTCTGATCAAGTTTTTTTTTGTACCGGGGATTTTTTATAGTTATTAACACACAACTAAATAACAGCATTACACGGATAGATCGATAAAATTGATTCACTTTACTTAAATGGCGTAGAAATGAATGGTATAGCCGACATTGAATGAATAACTTTTTTATTTTATACAAATCCATTTTGTTGCTTCATCAAAATTGAAAGGCAAAAATGAACCGTGTGAGTAAGAACCGACCTTCCTAATTCCGGTGTATTACTTAGAAATTTAAACCATGTAGATTAATAAAACTTGTCATTTAACCAACAAATTCTAGAACGATTAACAAGTAATTCAGTACAGTTCCACTTTAGAAACCAGCCTTTAATATGAAACTAACGTTCTTAAATCGTTTCTTCGAATTCAGGTGATTCAAGAGATCGACGACATGATGCAAGATACTCCATCATCAGAAGGAGACATCATTGAGTACAATGAGGCTCTGGAGAAAGGGAAGGAGGTACTCAGTGCGCCGCTCTATGAAGACAGTGAGTATACTGAAATTATACATATACATCAGTACTTCCCAAAGTATAGAGAGGAGCTCGTGGCAAAGTAATAGCAGCCGCAAGGGCCGATCCTTCAGGTTAAGCTAGCTATTAAGCTTCATCAAATGAGTCCTTCAGGAGGGGCTGTCAGACTTTTACTGACTAAAAAACCACCCTGTTCCTTCTGTTGCCCTTTACGTTCCGGGGCCACGGTATCCTGGACGTTTTGAACTCTTGAAATTTTGAATAGAATTTTTTAAATTGTTAATTGTAAATTATGCAGGCAAATTATTTTAGGCCTAAAATAAATGTTTTTTTTAAGAAGTGTAAGAGCAAAGATGTGTCGACTACCCAATTCATCGTTTGAACTTAAAGCTGCAAGAAATATAAGTTTTACAACGATGTAGGTAGATAAATGATTTATTGCAAAAACATAAAAATATCTCTAACGCTATAAAATTTAACGCTATATTTCCACGCGTTTAAATCTTTCATCAGTCTTACCACCAGTGGGGACCCAGCTAATGGTTTTAAAACGTACGAAGGTCAAAGCAAATATTGTTAATTAGACGTAAACATCCCGCGAATGAATCATGTACCGTCGATGTCTGCTAGAAACATTAACGTGAGTACGTCATACAGATAAATATAGATCTGTCAGCTCCACCACTCCGGGTTAACATTAATTAAAGTCCAAAAATAGTACCTCTCTTGAAATACATTATTGCAATATTTGCAAAGATGGACGTGGATACGGGGTGTAGAAATACACATCACATTTATCCGTTAACTGTGCATACGGCCCATTAAACAAAACATTGAACAAAAAATATTTCTGGGAAACAACTTTTTTGTTTGGTGTAAAATATCATAGTTTATGTTGCTATGCTATGTACAAATTATTTTGCTTATGAATGCATACAATTATAGTACAGGGGTCGTAATGTGTATTGTGTAGTTAGAACATATAAAACACGTTTTCATAAAATAACGTAAGTAAAAGTTTCCTAATTCTTGGTCCATCAATATCTCCATAACCAAAAGGTTCCTACCACAACAACCGGACAAAAATATGCAATCGAACTAATGAGTAAAATGCGGAATTGTACACAGTTACTTCTAGATTCTGCCCGCGACTTCGTTCACAAAACATACCCTATGGCACTCACTAATAAAGAAGCTTTCTGTGAATAGAACTTATTGTTTAAGTTATTTTTTGTTATCGGACCAGTAATTCAAAAAAATAAACAAACTTTACCTCTTTACAATATTAGTAAAGATGAAGCAAAAAATTCGTTCTTAAATGCTCATCAACACACTTTGAACTAAAATATAAATAACTTCCGAAAATTCGTTACTGCTGGTGAGCCTTTCAACAGCACTCAACTTTTTCCTTTTAAACTTTTAATAAACAGTTCTAGAATTTAATACATAGCATCACGCCTGTAATCCCCAAGGGTTAGGCAGAGGTATACTCATTAGTAAACCCACATTTTGCCAGTTATGTTGTAAGTCCTATTTAATAATTATCGTATTGTAATACTGAGTATTTCCCTAAGGAATCTAGTTGCCTCTAGTTTATGTGTACCGGTTTTGCCTTTTATTACCCATAATGGAGACTTGCGTGCCATGTTTTTCTGCACCCAATGACATAAATGATTTTGCGACAATTTGTTACTTTTTGTCACAATAATAGTAATTGCTGAATAACTATTTAGGTTCATTACTACTGTTGAGCCAACTATGAAGCGTGAGAAATGTGGGAAACTTTTGACAAAGACGAATCTTATATAACTTGATGACATAATGCTGTGTAGGCAGAACAATATGTGCCTAGTTTATAAATATTACGTGTTTTGTTTCTTAATAATTATTATTTTGCTTTTACTTTTGAAACTAAACATGTCATATTTGTTTATGAACTGCCTTTGTGTTTTTGCCTTTCATCAATCGCCTACCTATATTATTTTTAACAACACTGATAGTAATAATATAATAGCAGCCTATTTTGCTACCTATACCTATATCTATACCTATATATACCTATCCTACTGCAACACTAAGGCCTCTTCTCATACAGAGAAGGCCTGAGCATTGATCTCCACGCATGCTCAAGGCGGAATGGTAATTTCAGACTCATATTCATAATAAGTCGAGGTTTGTTTCGTTGACCAATGTCAGTAATGTTCAAGACAAACTTTGAAATTGCATAAGAATTGAAAAAGTTACATCGGTACTTACCTGGTCTCGAACCCGTAATCTCATGCGTAAGAAGCAGACGCCTTAACCGCTGGACCAACACTGATAATAGGTTTACAATATATGCCAAATATAAATTATGTATCTTTGTTCTAATAGAGCGAAAAAGCCATTGTGCATACCTAGAAAGCATAACAATCTAATAATTACAAGTCTAATCTCGATACAGTTACAATTAAAATTTGAATATTCAAACAATTGTTACAGATTCTATCTACTTTCAGTTGCTCTTTGTGTCTGTAAACTAGTTTATATATAAAATTCAGTGTGAAAGTAAATCATAAATTGATCAATAAAGCTCGATTGTCGTCATTCGATATGGGCGTGCAATCGAGTAAGTATACGCTCTGCCGATGCCCGGCGCAGCGCAATGGCCGATTCTTTCGCTCGAGTGCGTTCACCCCTGCGCTTGCGATTAATTTGGCGCATCACTCTGTTTCCTCAACCTCACACATACATAAGCACTTAACACGTTTATTTTTCGTACATTTTATTAATTGATCAGATAAAACGCTAAAGTATTTTACAACCTAATTACAATCTATAAAATAAATCACGGTCTAGCTCAAGTAGGTTTTAAAAACATCTGATTAATTTATTTGCGTTCGAACTAGTACGGTAGTAAACATTAGTATGTCTAGTAAATCTTGTAGAAAAACAACAGATGTGTGCTATTCACGATCTGTATCAAAACCTAGTTTGAAAGATTTTTTCTAAAATACACTTACTCGCTTCGGAATAGAGATGAACTTTTTAAATACGATAGTAATCTGTAAGGATGACGGGGTGGTCCCGGCTGTCATACGTAGATCTTTGACAGTCGTTACGGGTCGTCAGAAGCCCAAAAATCTGACAACCAGTCTTACCAAGGGGTATCGTATTACCCACTTACTGGGTTGTGGAGGTCACATAGGCAGTCGCTCCATGTAAAATACTGGTATTCAGCTGCATCCGGTTGGACTGGAAGCCGACCCCAACATAGTTGGGAAAAGGCTAGGCAGATGATGATGAGTAATACGGGGTGCAATAGATAAGACGCATCACATAGCTGTTAACTAACCAAAAAAATGCTGGAAAACGACATTTTTTGGGTTTATCACAATTTATGGTAGCGCAGAATGTAACACTTGGAAAACCTTGTGGTAATGGGTGTCCAGCGTTACCGGGATCGTGGGTGTATTTAAAGTTTAGATTAGATTAAACATTTAAAACTTGTCTTCGTAAAATAACAATGTAATAAAGTAGGACCTTTGACCTTCAATAATTTCCGAACCTTCTGGTACGGAATTACTTATTTTCATTTTTATTTTAATTACGGATCATTATTTTTTTGGTAAAAAAAATGATCAAAATGATGCGAAGAACACGGCTATAATTTTCAGCTTCGTAAAGTTTCTTTTACACCCAATAAGTACTTACAATAACATATAATAATGAATTCTATACGAGTAGCAGACGATCGTATCTGTGTCTGAAACTTAGCTGAAATTCCATTCATTGCTGTCTATCTAATGAAAAAGTAATCATGACTTATGTAACGTATTTTGCTCATAGAGAAGTTTCGTACCTTTTGCGAACTTATTTATTAGGTAGGTAATATTCAATCCAAGTCGCTTGTAGGTAATGGCACTGTGTTTAAGGTGCCCGCCTCCCATACATGAGGTTGCGGGTCAATACCGGGCAAGTTCCAATGCACCTTATTTTAATCATATGTACAGTCAGCAAAACAGATAGGTATGCAGGGTCGTCAGATATAGTTGAAGTTTTCTAAGAAACCGATGGATATCTTTGGCTGAAAAAGAACTTTTTATTATCTACGTTTTAAATTAAATTACATTCGAAAACATCCATCGGTTTCTAAGAAAACTTCAACTATATCAGACGACCCTGCATACCAATCTGTTTTGCTGTGTGTACTTTTTAAGTTTATCTTGGCCATCAAAAACATTGTGAGAAAACTTAATAAATATAACACTGAAATTGCCAATCCACCTTGAGCAAGCGTGGTGATCAATGCTCGTGTCTTTTCTGTATAAGAATAAGCCTTGGCCCGTAGTAGGACAATATACCTAGGCTGGTATTTTATTATCCATACGCATTCTTGTTTAACGTAAGTGGTTTATTTATACGTAAATAATAAATAATCTATAGAACCAATGAACAATGAACAAGGTAATCTTCGCAGATAAATCCTTCAAAATAATAAGGCCACTGACTCTTCAACCTAGTTCTAACTTCAATGTGGTATCTCGCACTACTTGTACCTATCTACTCAAGGGTGTCACTAAGGGTAGAGAAGGGCAATCTGCCCAAACCTAGAGATTTAAA
Source organism: Hoplodrina blanda (assembly GCA_949316365.1). Lineage (NCBI taxonomy): Eukaryota > Metazoa > Arthropoda > Insecta > Lepidoptera > Noctuidae > Hoplodrina > Hoplodrina blanda. The sequence goes on along the minus strand of OX438589.1, from coordinate 5,825,697 downwards.
AAAAAAATATCAAAATATAAAGCAACCAAAGTGCCTTACTCCATTCACATGTTTGACAGATTATTTCTGCACGTCGGGACTCGCTTAAATTCACTAATTCTATTCCAATTTCTATTCTTCTTAAGCTCTGGGCTGCATCCACAGTTCATACTTTCTCTATCCTCCATTTATATCAACTTAGCCCCCTCTTCTGCCCCCGACCCATCGGCTGGCGAAGCCCTCGCCCACACTCACGATCATAAATAGATAGATACCCTTTAATTTAATTATATAGCAAACCTGTACTAATTAGGTATTTAATTTTCCTATTTTTTTACTTTCCAGAACTGCGCACATACTCGCTTGCTCAATTGAACGAAATTTTCATGGAGTTAGAAGTTCTGATCCGTGAATTCTCGGAGACTCTGATCGCCGAGTTGGCTCTCCGTGACGAACTGGAATACGAGAAGGAGCTCAAGAACACATTCATATCTCTGCTGCTGGCTGTTCAGAATAAGAGGCGCCAGTACCATATTGAGAAGAAGAAAAGGCCACAGCCGCCGAGGTCGCCTAATCTGGGTGGTGGACATTCTGAGTCTAAGGTAAAGAACCTATTCATTTCATAAAAAAATATATATTGTTTCTAAACCTTACATTATAAAACTAAAATAATTTTACAATAATTATTATGTTTACAGAAATAGCTACTATTTTGCAAATAAACAAATTAATTAATTCAAGTACCTATTTGCAATTCTACTGTTATATGATTAAAGTAAATTACCTAAAGAATACCTATAACATATTTCAATTCAGATTCCACCGTTACATTTCTTTAGATACGTATTGATTCATCATTTTATAAGGACCGCCGCGCTGCCGCGCCGTTGAGATTTTCCAATGCCTGTAAATTATTAACCGAATCTAATTATAAGTCTAGTCTAATAAGTCATAGGTAAAAACAGACCCAAAAAGCTAGGATATTTAATATTATTTAAGGTAATGGAATGCTATGGCAAGAATATTTACTACAGACGGCTGTGTAAGATTCACTCAATGTACTTTTTAAATTACTGTTTCTGATGAAAAATCTGTACAAAAGTTAGAATAGTGACAATCAAACAGTGAAAGTCCCTTGTTACGGATTGTTGGGCCTCTGTTCCGGCGACAGTCCGTGATAAGCTAACAATCTGAAACTAATCAATTATTTAAGACCTTTGTTAAGTTAGAGAAATGTTACGATTATTTAACTGACTTTAAAAAAAGATAGGTTCTCAATTCGTCGGAATCGTTTTTTTTTGACAGACTTTTGGTAAAATTGAGTTTTTTTTTCATTCTGTGAGTTATATGACCACAAACGTCAAAAGAAACGGTACGTCATAATTATAACAAAATTCTTTGATATCTTTTATCACATATCTTAAGGTGAGGCCACACTACAGATGATAATAATATCGGGTTGAATTAAGGGACAACGTAACAAAAACTTTTACCATGGATTCGGTAGGTTGATATAATATGATACTATAAAATAGTTGGTCATTTAAAAAAGAATAGCGTCTGTCATCAGTGTTGCAGGGTTTGGAGAATAACGAGGAAGGTTTAGTCCAAAGTGAAATAAACCAACCTTTATTTATCTGTTTCAGTACTTGACCACAGTGATACCGTTCCACCTAGACAACGGACCCCCAGATAACCAGTCGCTCCAAGTGCTCATTAAGAGTAAGTTTTATTTATTTTTATTAATTAAATTAGGAAACCTAATTATAATTATTATAATCCCACACAATAAATACTAGCTGTAAGGCGGTTTCGTTCACATAACAATTTTAATTGTAATATCATTATCAATCTTGCAGAGTTCTTCTATAAAAATCTCCCTTGGTGAATTTAGGTGGAGTGAGCTTGTGAAGGGGCTCACCAAATGGTGTTCCTATACCGGTCAGGAGCGCAGCTCATGCGTCATACGAATACTGGGCTCCCGACTCATGGTAGCATTAGAAACCGTGGGGTTTTAGTCTGTTCGAGTCCGACATAACTCTTCGTTACGTAGACGGAAGATATCCATGAGGAGCTTGAGGTGACCTCACTTTCAGCTCACTTTACTTAATTTCATTACATTTGTACAGAATAGACCAACTGGTCTACTAAATATGTCATAGAAACAAGAACAAAATTATTTTAGCATTGACAAAAATATTTGACGTCCCTAAATCTTCAATTCTCTTCAAACAATCATAGTTCAACAAAACACTAATGAAATTATCCTCTCTTCCAGTTCTAAAGGCGATCAACGAGGACAGCCCGACCGTGCCGACGCTATTAACAGACTACATCCTCAAAGTGCTGTGTCCAACATAAACACAACACAACTCTAGCCAATTGAATCTAAAACAATTGAACACATTCAACATTTCAACATTCGCACTATACACTTGTAACAGGTTCTAGGCCATATCATTGTCTACACAGGTACTTTACTCACAAAATGGATAGGTGCAGAAGGTGGACTGCATACAACTAGTGAAAACATACAAACACACTCACAGATGCGTATATACGGTGACGGTGATCATGAGCGAGTGTGCTTTGCACTCTCTGCACGTGAGCCATGTCTGTGTGCGCGCGATTTCACTCGTTGTATGTAGCGTACCTTCTGTACCTACTTCCTTTTGTTCACTTAGAATAAATTTATTAAATAGGTGTTTTCGGTGGCACTCAAGATAGAACGAATAAAGGTGCGGCCATACTATAATCGATGGATACTATTAAAATCGCGTGACTGCAAAATGTAAGCGTAAATTGATATTACATTGACTAATATTTATAATATCATTAGATATCGAATCTTAACTAGTATTGTTGCTCATTACAATAATAATTGAAATTAACTAAAGCACCTTTATCGAACTGTCTAAATTCACATTTCAAATAGAGTAAATTATTCAATAAATAAAAATAATAATATTAAATATTCATCTTGTATATGCATTACTTAACATAGAAAACACATTTTACAAGACAATTGATATCCCATTATTATAATTTGCAATGTTATGTTGGATTAATGTCAGCAATATGAATTAAACAAAAATGTTGTTGTTCTGTTGAAATGTTCAAGTCATTGCCATAACAACAATTCTTTTGGTGGTTAATTCCAAGTGTATAATATATATTCAACTATATATATCTTTATTTGCATAAATGAACTGTGATATCATTAAGATAGTTTAATTAATGCTTCCTTTTAAGATTTACGTAACTATTTGTTATTTTAATTGCCTACCTATCTCTCGAATGTTAAAATTGTATATTTATTTTAGAGTAAATTGTCATATTTCGTCAATTGTCACCGGCAGAATGTGAATTCAAATGTAAATATTTTAAAAATATATATGTAAAATTGAAAAGTGGAATTGTCCTCTCATATAAAACATTTAGCTAATATAAATTAAGGTATGTAGGTACTCAGAAGAGGCTTGTAAATAGTGTTTAAGTATCAGCTTCTAGGATTCTTAGCTTTACTTTTATTTTAACTATTGACCATTAAACTTGTCATTTTTATTAAAAGAACATCGAATTTTGTTTTTTTTTTTATTTACAGGCTCGTTTTTAGCTTCCTAGTTCTAGTGTGCCCGAAATAAACCAGCTAATTATGATTTATAGTAATTCAATTAATTATTAAATTTTAAGTAGGCATATTACAATGTTAGGTTTAAGTTGTATCTCTAGTCTCAACATGTAGTAGTCATAAATTTGTTATTACTTTTAAACACGACAGCAGGGAGCTTGGATGTTCATTAAAGTGTAATAAATAATCGCATGATATTAAGTATGTAAATTAACTATTGTTGTAATTTCAAATACATTTTATTGTATGCATTAAATGGGTTTGCAAAATTATTTATGGCGAATGCTTTTGTCGCACATTTTAATTACAAATAGTGAAATCACCGAATTGTGCATAATAAAATGTTGAATGAATGGACTGGACACGGTACTCAATGGAATAAGACCTCTGATATAAAAAAAAACATGGATAATCTTTATGTATTTGATTCTGAATCTTATAAAAATAATCTCGACGTAATATAAAAATACTGACAAGTCAAAAAAATAATTGTAATTATTTTTGTAAGTCAGTCTTCGATAATCGACATTTCGTTTTTGACTGTAATGTGGCGTTACCTTTATCAATATCAAAATTTAATGTCATGTATGACTATGAGTGTATTGTTTACTTAAATATATAAGCAAGATCGTAATAAATGTTGCCTATCTATCACTGTATGTCTGTCTGTCTGGCTTGAGAGAGGATATAGTTTTCGTGAACACATTGTAAGTACCTGGTCGAAATAAAGGAGCTTGAATGATACCTTGTCTTTAAATGAATACCTAATTGTTATTATTATTTTAATATCAATTTCCAAACAAATGCATCAACGTACGACCTTAACATAAAGAAGTCATGATTTGAACCATCTCTGAATTATTTGGTTGATAAATGGTCATTAATAGCAGGTGGTTTTTCCAAGTCTGAGGTTTTGAAGAAATAAACGAAAAAAACATAATAGACAACCCGCACATGTACCACTTTACGCTAGGGCTTGCAATCCGGATATCCGGATATTCGTATTATCCGGATATCCGCCAATTTCCAAATCCGGATTTTACTTGCATCACCATCCGGATTTTTCGGATTTTACGGATAGTTGTATTTCTCTTTTAAATATTAAATAAAAAGCTGTCATCTGTAAAGTACATAACTGTTATTACTTTATTATTTTAATAATAGTTAATCACTCTTGCAATTATTAATTCAATTCACAAATCACAATAAATCAATTTAGTGACAGAGATCATAACATCATTGACCACTTATTAACTTTAACTCACGTCCATACTACACGTATAATTTCAAGTTTGTATAGTATTGTATTACACACACGGTCAACAAATGATTTAGGACACAACAATTCGAGTAGAGATGGCACTATTTAATGAGAATGGACAGAGAAGCGGGATTTTAGAAAGGGTTTACCATCTACTTTTATCAATACCACCGACCAGCGTTGAAGCAGAAAGAGTGTTCTCAGCTTCAGAATATTGATGTAACCATTTAAGAACTTCCATGAAAAAAGATTCACTAGATAGTTTAAGATTTTTAAGATCATATACGTAATATTTTATTATAAAGGGCTATTTGATTATTTTGAGATATTTTGTTAATTTTTGTTCTATTATATTTAATTTATACTATTATTGTTTAATAATTGAGCTGATTTGTCAGGGAACGTGATATTTTTATTTAATTAAGTTATAACGTCAAAATGAAGTAAGCGGGGATAAATCGGTTAAATAAGTTGACTTGACTGGGATTTTGTGATTTGTGATAAATGTAAAACCTCATTTTTAATTAGAATAGTTTTTAGTATGAGAAGAATAGATACAAATTATTTGTACGGTATCGGTATTTTATTGCATAATTTTAGAAAGTGAACTAGTTTTTTATGTGATTGTTACTTGAAATATTGGTATAGTTTATTATTTCTTTGTTATTTTGCTTGAGAGACTGATTAAAACGTGTTACAAAAGCTTACATACATAAACTCACGCCTTTTTCCCATGGGGGTAGGCAGAAACCACAGAACGCCACCTGCTACGATCCTTACATAGGGGAGCGGGGGGCTTGTTGTAACAATTTTTAGTTTTTTCGATGGGGATCTCAAAAAAATTGAGTGTTTTCATGATAAAGCAGTTTTAAATGAAAGGGCATCTATTCAGGTATCGATTAGAATGATAACTGGGCTTAAATTAAAATAAGAAATCTGTATAAAATGACTTTTTGTGAAAGAAGTAGCATGTTACAACTTACCCCGTAGTTGGGGCTAGTTGTAACAGGCGTGGGGCAAGTAGTCACAAAATAATAAAACAACATATTTATATGGTTTTCAGGCTTTTTTGTGAATGAATATGAGAAATATTACTTATAACGTATTTATTACAAACTAATAAGGTTAACATTGTTTCTTTATTAACATTTAGAGATCTTTCTTGTCGTACAGTATCGATTTAGTCTTATAAACAAAGTTATAACATTTCTATCAACAGTCAAAATCATTTCTGAAGCTTATTATATTAATTTTTGGTCATTAATCTTGCTTTTTTTTTATTTTACCTAAATCATCATTAACCCTAAACTTTTGCTAGTTAAAAATCATCCAATCAGTTTTGAAACTTAATTATCACAATCAACGTGACAAACTAGTCTAGCTTGATATTAAATGCAAATTCAGTCTTCATCAGAATCACAGTTCTCACAAACGAGCATACACAGCAGATACAGGAGCATCTTTTACACATTTAACTGGTGACCACAATTTGCAAACCCCAGGCTTCTCCGTCATCTGCTGTTTTCTTTTCCACTAATTAAACAAAATCACTCACTCTCTCCGTTTCTGAATCTGATCCGTCGTTGAAAACCTTTTTGTGCACTTTATCAATGTTTTCTTTTTTGGTTTATTCTCTATTCAACCGATTGTGTATATAACGACAAAATGCTTAAGTATATAAAAACACGAAGGGGCAAGTTGTAACTAGTTACAACGTGCCCCGAAATTTCGTTACAACTAGCCCCATGCCAAATTATTGAACATTTTTAATTATTAAAAAAAAAGTTTATATTATTGTCAAATAAAAGTAATTATATAAGATAGCCTAATATATTGACTATACAAATCAAACGATACAGATTTTATTAAGACATTGCAGTTATTTAGAATCAAACTTTAAGAATTTAATTTTTTACGTTACTTGGCAAAAATCATGGGTCTGCTCGTAACTACTCTCTGCGCTCGTCTGAGCCACCCTGGCTGTGCTTATGTCGTAGGCCTCGTTATAAGGAGTAGATTAAGTGTCAATTTAAAACAAAATATTCGAAACCTGCTGAGTAATTAAGCTGTTACTACTTACCCCTGCTACAACTAGCCCCACGCTCCCCTACTCCTTTCGCCTCATCTACGTTCATACATCTCGTCATACAAGCACGCCGGTTACGAGTACTCCGCACCTGACCTAAAGCTTCCAAAAGCTTATTAGTTTTATTTATAATAAAAACGAAAAAATATCCGTATTATCCGCATTATCCGGATTATCCGGATAGTAAAATATTAATATTCGTATTATCCGGATAGTAAAAATGAACGGATATTGCAAGCCCTATTTACGACAGAGACGATTGGTTTAACGAACGCTACTTACTAGTAGCTTACTAGTAGTTAGCGAACGCTATGAGAGGTCAGTCAACGCCTCTGATTTATATGAAATTAAGATACCTATTCATTAATGAATTTGTCGTGACTTTTTTGAGCAGATTATGTTCTGCAGTTTGCACGTGCGCACTGAGCACGTGCTTGATGCGATAAGTTTGGAGTATTGATTGATTGCTTAACGAATGAAGTCATCAAATTACTATTATCATTGATTGAATTACGTAGTCATTAATGAGTGATTTGTCACAAAAATTTGACACCATGTAGCGAGATTAAACTACAGATAACTGCTAAGTTCCAAAAATTAGACGAATCAAGACAAGAGAGGAAATCGATTAAGATTGTTTGGTTTGATAAACTTTGTCTTATCGATGGATAAAGTCATACAATAATTAATTAGATGTAGGTAGGTCGCATGTGTAATTAGTAGGTAGTCTAGCTATAGAATCGATGTGTACCTAAACTTTGCTTAGTCTAGTTCAGATAGGTACTTAGTTCTATTCAAAATACAGTGCAACCTAGATATAACAAAGCTGAAGGGGATTATTAGAAAACATTTTTTTTCAATGGAGTTTGTTTGTTATTAGCGGAGGGATGAATTAAGGCTCGTTATACAACCTTAATTTTAATTCGTTGCAAATCTTTCAGGGGGTGAATGTACTCATGAATATGAACAACTTTTATTAAGGGACATAGTACGAAATGTGAAAAAAAAAAACAGCTGATCCATACAATAATGTACTAAGTACATTACGATCAAAATGTATGGATCAGCTGTTTTTTTTTTGTTGTTCATATTCATGAGTACATTCACCCCCTGAAAGATTTGTAACGAATTAAAATTAAGGTTGTACTATATTATTATTCACTACTTGGCCAATCCCTTTGACTTTGAATTTTCTTACTGAAAAGACCTAAATAAACACGGTCGATTTGGAAATCAAACCAAAGAGTCTTGGTAAATAGAATAACCTATTACATAGCTAATTGGGTGTTTGACCACCAATCAATTGACATACTATATAAGACCTGTCAAAACTCGATTCTCCCATAGATTTTGTATTGCATAAGACAACTGTGACGTCACTTACTAGGTAACTCAATTGATTAACTATTTATTGATTTCAGAGCAACTAAAAATCAATGAAAACAACAGAATATTTTTATATTTAAATGTTTAATATTATTATATTTAATTTTATGGTCAGTCATTGTATTTAAAGATATTGTTGGATGAAATTTGTGAAGCTGGTGACGCGTGCGTAGGCCGAGGGGAAGCCGAGCTGGCAACCTGCAGCAGCGACGAAGGAACTGATACCGATCTGAAAACGGAAAATAGACTCATTAAATAATTATAATTAAAACTTAAAAGAAAATTAAAACATCGAAAAATTTATCAAAAAGCAGCCTGAGTGTTCATCTTGCCTTTTCGTCTAAAGCATGCATGAAGCGCAATCGTCAAAACTAGTCAAAACAGCGCATGCCCGTAGCGCACGCTGATCTGTCACCGGTAGACGCACAGGTGTAGACAATAAGCTGCATGTGTCCTAAGGCAATCAATATTCCATGCGCTTGACGCGAGACAAATTAAAAGTTGAAGACGCAAGATGAATCGCTGAAAATCCGGCTTCCTATCCTCTGTGTTTTGTTATACCTACCTAACTACAAACAAGCAAATAGGAAATCGATTTTTAAACTTACCAAAGTGGGGATTCCGTTTTGGTTCACAAAGAGGGGACCGCCAGAGTCTCCGCCGCACACGCCGACACCACCAGCGCCGTTGGTACAAATCGTGCTCTGAACCACAAAACTGGATCCAAACACCTGCTGGCACTGTTGCAGACTGATTACTTGCAAGTTGACGTGGCTTACGAACGTAGATGCGCCCGCTTGCTCTGTAGAATAGATAGAAAAGGATTTGCTTCAACAAAAGAAGTACTTAAATTACTATTATAAAATATTTGCCACTGCCTCGTTGGTCGCAAAGCGCGACTGCTGAGCATGAGGTCTTGGGTTCGATTTCCAGGTCGGGCAAAGTGTTATTTGGTTTTTCCATCAGGAATTTCTCAGTAGCAGCCTCGGAGTCTGGATTAGTGGTCCGGTTGTTGGCAATAGGCTCGCCCCCTATTACATGGGACTTAAACATAACTGGCGAAATGTGGGTGTACTAATGGGTACACCTCTGTCTAACCCTTTAGGGATTACAGGCGTGATGTTATGTATAAAATATATCTTAACTAAGCTTGCATTTAATAAGGACACTAATGTTCTCTCCCTTCTAAATAAAATATCACGAGGTGTCCGTGTAAATTGTATGATGGTAAGTTTAGAGAGAAGAGAAAATTACGAATACTTATTGTCAGCAGGGCCATTGTGAACGACCACGTTTCAATATCGTAGGTAGGTACTTAAATATTCACGGAGAAAATGATAGTATTACTCGTATATGGGTACCTTCATAATTACTTATCTATATTTTATTTTGCTGTAGTATACAAAAACTTACGGTCGCTAGTTCTTCCAAAGCCGACAGCAACTGCCCAGTTTCCAACGAATTGGTTTGAACCAGTGGCAATAGCGATTGGCCGGATACTGTCTGAAAGTATGATAAATTGGTTAAACAAACAATGCATTAACGACAGAGAAGACTGGGACTCCTTCTGTTTTAGCGGTGGGTTTCAATATCCGAAATAAAGTGTAAGCAAATATCTATCTGCATAAGTATTTAATAGTTTAAAATACGAGACTCTTAGAAAGCCAACCATTATTGAGCTTTCAAACATTATCATCTCCGCTCCCGTAGGTCGTAGCGTGATGGTATATAGCCTATAGCCTTCCTCGATAACTAATCTATCTAACACTGAAATAATTTTTCAAATCGGACCAGTAGTTCCAGAGATTAGCGCGTTCAAACAAACAAACAAACACTGCAGCTTTATAATATTAGTATAGATTAGTGTGAAATTTCAATAATACTTACTATACTTATGTCTAGTATTAAATACTTAGATAACTTCAGAATACTCACTGCTGAATGGAGCGTTCATAGGCAGCAAGATCATGGCAATATCGTTGTTAAGATTGTGTATTGTGTACTGAGGGTGCATCACAACGTTAGTGGTAGCGATGCGGGTACCACCAGTGAACAGAAGGTTGGAGCCGAGGATGACTAGGAACTGCCACGCCTGGTTGCGACCGTCGGTCCAGCAGTGAGCTGCCGTCACCAGCCGGTTGGCGGTCAGGAGTGAAGAGCCGCATACTGAGTTACCGGATACACCAACCAGACTGATCAACAAGCCAGCCTAAACAAACGAAAAATATATTTAAAAGTTTCTGTGCCACTACTTAGATTTTTCTTTTTTATGAAAACAAGAAGTTTTTAAACTATTCTAATGACAAGTTTTTGTTTTTTAGGGGCTAATTTTCCAATCATCAGATAACTCATAAAGAGGGATAAATATGGCGGCTTTTGTATAGAAAATATGTCAAACTGTCAGATTTATTTATTCTTTGAGTAAAAGTTATAGACCATAGAAAAATCGGCCCTTAATAATATTTTTAAAACGTGGTCCAATGGATAAGCTTTCTAGGCCCACTCGCACCGCCTTTTACACACTTAGCAAAGAGTAAGACGTATATAAGCGCCACCGACCGATGTAATATATTTATGTATGGATAGATTCGTTGACCACTAGTTGCTATCGCTGACTGTCCGAAAATGCCGTACGAAATCGGTACTCACTTACGCTCTCACCCACTGCTTTAGATTTTATTTAAACTTCTACTGATTTTGATTCTTAGAGGAGATAATTTAATTACCTACTATGAAATCAAAGAAAAAGAAATACAAACGATAAATAAAGCTTAATAGTATGGTAGGTGAGTGAGTATAATTATTAGGTAGGTAGGTATGTCAATAGCATAGATAAATCAAGTAACTCACGAAGTAAGGATGTGCGTTGGTGGGAGCGACAGCGCCACCCACAACTCTATTGTCTATTAGTCCATCTTCCAAGTACTTTTCTTCAGCTTCTTTGATTTTTGCAGCGGTAGGAATACCGACTTCCTCGTGATATCCAGATCCAACTTCAACAAATGCCGACGCAGAAGCCAACAGCGCTAGACTGACCAACAATAGAGCACGCATTATATGAAAATTATTTCCCTAATTGTGAAAAACAAAAAAATTGCTGCTTTTATACCTTCCACTAACGAAATCTGATCTTATCAATACGTAATTAATCGGTGATTGGCAAGTTTATATTAAGTCAATTATTTATAAACAAAAGCCGATTAGTTTTATCGAGACAGGTAAAACCGTAGGATATCCTTATCTCGACACGGATTAAAGCTGGTTCGAAAATTTTACGGGAGTTTTTCCCACAACCGTTATTGATTACCTACGGGATCGTTACAAAGATAATTCTTTACGTCATTCACTTCATATATCACATTCGGTCTCAGGGTTCAGTTCGGGTTGCTTTACTAAAGAGGCAGATTTGTAAATTGTAACAGATGGATATCCCCCGCCCTGAGGAGAGTGGGGGGAAGGGTCTTTCAGACTTTTCTCTACATAGTATAAAACAAAGTCGCTTGCCACTGTCTATATGTATGTACCGATCCAGCCTGTCCCTTTGCTGCCGTCGCTCAGCGATGCCCTAAGTCGAGGCTCGTACCCCACAGGGGATGCCCTTAGCGTGTAGTCGGTTTAGTTTTAAGCCCTGGCTGTAGGTCTTCATTTTTAATGCACCACAGGAAAGTCCGTAAATTAATCACATTAAATTGATTAGAAGTCTGACCAGGGTCTGATTAAGTACACATTAGTCATTTATACTAATATTATAAAGAGGTAAAGTTTGTAATTTTGTAAGGTTGTAGGGGGTAATCTCTGGATCTACTGAACCGATTTTGAAAATTGATTTACCGATAGAAAGTCACGTTATTTGTGAGTATTCTATGCTATGTTTTACCCCGAAAAATTTAAGTAAGTACCTATAATTTATTTATTAAATTGTCTTCTTACATCTATCATTTCAGGATATCCCAATGCTGTAAATGCGCCATAATTTCAAAATGAAAATATTTACCGCCCAGCGAAGTAGGCACGGATCAGCTAGTGATGTATAATATTTTATCCGTTTCTAGGCAATTGTCCAAGTGCATAGGGTTTGGGAATTGAATAGGGTTGGGTACAAAATAAAAAAAATGATTTTAAATTAAAATCTAATATATATTAATCTATTATACGTCAGTCTTACGGTATAGTTTACAAGTATTGTTGAATAAAACTGTTGAAGCTTGTGACGCGTGCGAAGGCCGAGGGGAAGCCGAGTTGGCAACCAGCAGCAGCGACGAAAGAGCTGATACCGATCTGAAATCATGAAATAAGAACGTTATATAACTATCGACGGTGCGTTGACATTAATAAAAGACATAACATCACGCCTGTAATCCTAGAAGGGTTAGGCAGAGGTGTACCCATTGGTGTACTCATTAATACACCCATATATATCTCCAGTTATGTTTAAGTCCCGTGTAATAGGGGGAGAGCCTATATTATCATCAATCACGCACAAATCCAGATGCTTAGACTGTTGCTGAGGAATTCCTGATTATGAGGGTTTACGCCGTACTACGACATTTCATACAAACTTCTATTTAAAAGATATAGCCATTTAAACATTTTCACAAAAAAATCCTTATGTTTTTTCTTTTTATCTGGGTAATTTTTGATAGTCCGAACCTAAAATTATATTATCTGAGCCCCTGGGCAAGCGGATAATTTTTCTTTATAGAAAGGAGGCTCCCTGCTCAATGTGAAAACCCTCTCTCAGACAATTCAGCTTCTTATCTGCTGCGTTCTAGTTGTTCATGTAGGTACACTCACCAAAGTGGGGATTCCGTTTCGGCTAAAAACGAGAGGACCACCGGAATCTCCACCGCACACGCCGACTCCACCAGCACCGTTGGTACAAATCGTGCTCTGGACCACAAAATTGGACCCGAAGATCTGCTGGCACTGTTGCAGAGTGATTACTTGCAAGTTAACGTGGCTCACGATTGTAGACGCACCCGCTTGCTCTGTAGAAAAATGAATGTTTTAAGTTCATTCAGTCAGAGTAGCTTACTTACCAATTTACCATTATAATCAATCAATCTGCCTAGCCTTTTCCCAACTATGTAGGGTCGACTTCCAGTCTAACCGAATGCAGCTGAATATCAGTATTTACATGGAGCGACTGCCTACCTGACCTCCACAACCCAGTCACTGGGTAATACGATACCCTCTAGTAAGACTGGTTGTCAGACTTTCGGGCTTCTGACGGTGTAACGACTGTCAAAAATCCATGTATGACAGCCGGGACCTCCAGAAACGGAAAGAAGAGAGCAGTAGTAAAAAAAACCTGACGACAACTTCTACCTACTTAGTTCAAATAATTTGCGGTTAGGTGGCAGAAACTAAGATACAATTTACAAAAACTTACGATCGCTAGTTCTACCGAAGCCAGCGGCAACCGCCCAGTTTCCAACGAATTGATTCCACAAATCCGAACCAGTCGGAAGGGATATAGGCTGGATACTGTCTGAAAATTTGAGAAATTGGTCAAAATAATGATACATAAGGACATCTCCTATTTCGTCGATAAACATGTAGTGACATACTCTTGGCTACTTTAACTCTTTATATGTATATACTAGCTGTCCGCCGCGGTTATACCCGCGTCTTTGGTTACCTACTGCTCCGCTCCCGTAGGTTGTAGCGTGATGGTATATAGCCTTCCTCGATAAATGGACTACCCAACACTGAAAGAATCATTCAAATCGGACCAGTAGTTCCAGAGATTAGCGCGTTCAAACAAACAAACAAACAAACAAACAAACACTGCAGCTTTATAATATTATAAATAGTATAGATAAACTTTTTGATACATTGTATCGAAAGATCCCACGAAGAAAAATCTAAATCTGTATTGTAGCTGCGTTAAAAAACAAAAAGAAAAGTAACAAATTAAAAACTTCTTTTGTTACCTCATTAAAGTTATTTTTGTTTTTTTTATCACTGTAAGCGATAATTTGTAGGTAGGTACCTAATTTGTATACTAAATAATAATGTGTAATTTAGGTGACAAAAACAAAATAATCAAATCAATTCATGACAGCTATCTTTTATCTGATCAAAAATTTATGTCATTATGTTTAATCTTCAACTTTAAAATTATCTTCAGATTACTCACTGCTAAAGAAAACGCTTGTAGGCAACATGATCATGGCAATGTCATTGTTGAGATTGTGTGGCGTGTACTGAGGGTGCATGGCCACGTTTGTGGTGGCGATGCGGGTACCACCAGTGAACAAATAGTTTGAGCCGAGGATGACTAGGAACTGCCACGCCTGGTTCTGACCGTCGGTCCAGCAGTGAGCTGCCGTCACCAGCCGGTTGCCGGTCAGCAGTGATGAGCCGCATACTGAGTTACCAGATATACCAACCAGACTGATTAACAAGCCAGCCTGCGCAAAAATTAATTTGATTAATTAATATTATTGTGAAAAAAAAAAATCTCGAGACTACCACTTTCAGGAACCGCCTTTCACAATATATAAATGGCCGCCAGCGACTGCCGGGGGCATGGAAAGTGGCTGACTCCTCAAGTGGACCATGTACGAATACACTTACTTGAATAAGCTTTAAGTGTTAGTCGCGATAATTATAATTATCGACTTATAATGGAGATAAAAATACCTACACATAAGGATCGGAATAATCGGCATGAACCGAAAACATGTGAAAAATCCTGAACCAAATGCACCGACTCGCTTATGATAGTGAATTTGTGACCCTAAAATACATACTAATATTATAAATGCGATAGTAACAATGTCGGTCTGTCTGTTTCGCTTTCGCGACTAAACCAAATAAAACACTACATAGTATAAAACAAAGTCGCTTTCCCTGTCTGTCTGTCTGTCTGTCTGTCCCTATATATGCTTAGATCTTTAAAACTACGCAACGGATTTTGATGCGATTTTTTTTAATAGATAGAGTGATTCAAGAGGAAGGTTTATAATACATGCACCCGTGCGAAGCCGGGGCGGGTCGCTAGTAAATAAATAAACCACTGAACCGATTTTGATGAAAGGCTACATACAACCTTAATTTTAATTCGTTACAAAATCTTTCAGGGGGTGAATGTACTTATGAATATGAACAACTTTTATTAAGGGACATAGTACGAAATGTGAAAAAAAAAACCAGCTGATCCATACATTTTGATCGTAATGTAGTACAATATTGTATGAATCAGCTGTTTTTTTTTTTCACATTTCGTACTATGTCCCTTAATAAAAGTTGTTCGTATTCATGAGTACATTCACCCCCTGAAAGATTTGCAACGAATTAAAATTAAGGTTGTAGATACCGCGACTTCGTCTGCGTTCGCGATAATCGACATATACGCGAACAAAGTCGCAGGCAAAAGCTGCTAATAATTAAATAGTTAATAAATAATTATTTTATTGGACTAGCCTATAATGTAATCGGTCGATGACTGTTTTATATTAAAAAAAGAAACAAGTGACTCACAAAATAAGGATGTGCGTTGGCGGGGGCGACGGCACCACCAACAACCCTATTCTCGATCCCTGCATCAGCTAAGACCTTTTCCTCAGCGGCCCTGATCTTCTCAGCGGTAGGAATACCGACTTCCTGATGGTAGCCAGACCCAACTTCCACTAGGGCCGTCGCCGAAGCCACCAGCGCGAGACTGACCAATAATAGAGCACGCATTATATGAAAATTATTTTCCTAATTATGACTAACGAGTTTTTGTCCCATTTATATACCTTCCGCTCATTACATTTGATTATTCTAATCATTCGTTATTTTTAATCGAATCGATCTAATGGTTGATTAATTTTATCAAGGCGGGCGGGACTATTGGTCATAACCTTATCTAGGTAGAAAAAAAATGCCGACAATTAAGACGCCACACATACAATCCACGAAGCAGTGATGGGCAAAAAGTACATAGGCGTACCCAGGGGGGGGCAGGGGAGGGCAGCTGCCCCCCCTTGGAAATCTCGCTTGGAGATCCTCGAAAATTACTTTTAAAGTAGAAGCGATTTAAATAAAATAAAAGTGCATGCATAGTCAAATTTACTTTTATTTATTTAACTACCTATAAAGCAGGATCATTTGCGGCTGTTTGCCCTACACACTACACTACATACACCTAATGATTCATGTAGGTGTGTTTGTGTAGTGTGTATGACAAAACAGCCGCGGACGATCCGACCTAAAAAATCTGACTTGCCCCTCCTACGCCAGAAGCTGGGTACGCCCATGAAAAAGTAATTAGATTAATAATTACAAATTACAGTTACATTGTAATTAGTAATTAAAATACTTTGTAACAAATTACTTAAGTAACTAATTGCAATGAGTACTTGAGTAATGAGTAACTAATAAAAGATTTAAAACTATACATATAATGATTGACAGATTTTTTTTTTTTTTTAATTGTGTTTCATTTTCGTATTTCTCAGAAATGTGTACTTAATTACTTTATATCAGATTACTAGGTAATCTGTTATAATGTAATTAGATTACATTTTAATCAAATTATTATGTAATTCAATTATTAATTAGATTACTTAAGTAACTAGTTACGCCCATCACTGCCACGAAGATGACTTGGCGCAGTGGCTGATCAGGCAGGGTAGCAGCGCTGCGGTCGGTTCCCGCACAGAACAAATATTTGTAAGGCATACAGATAGTTGTTCCGGGTCTGGCTGTTTGTGTATGTGAATGTATACGTTTGTCAACGCACCCACGATACGGGAGAAATTCCTAGAGTGGGACAATTTTTTTTTTTTTAATATACAGAAAGAAAACAGATCATTTCAATGAATTTACAGATATAATCATAGCTTGAACGCTGGGTAATTTTCCGGTGAAGGGCCGCCACGCCAGCGCATTAAGTTACCTTAGTATTATTTGCTTGTTAATTGGTTGGGCGTCGCCGCCGTCGCGCGACTCAAAATTCGCTATTTATTATATTAATTTTTGGCGATTGAATTTTTTTTTCGCCGTTTCACCGGCTACCGCGGGCGGTGCGCAGTGCCGTGTGTTAATCGCCTTAAAGTTTCATTTTATTTTTCGGTTTTTAGTTTTTTTTTACATTATCTATGTGTTTTTTTATGAGAATATTTTGGCTTTGAGTGAATTTCCCGGGACCGAAAATTGCGTGGCATCAATGAAATCGGTACTAAAAAACATAGCTATAATGTTCTCACATTTTTTTCCGGTTAGGTGAAATAGTAATCTATGTGTAGCACTAAATATTTTATTTATTGGATTAATAGATACTCCAAAAAAATAAATTAAACCTCGAAATCTTTCATTGCCGTGTCTGTCCACACTTCACCTTGTTGTGTATTATTCCTTATTGATAAAAATCTATTGGTTATTTATATTAAAACCTAGTTTTATTTGATACATGAATAGTTAAAGTATTGTTACGGAATACATTTATTCAAATATTTAAACAATACAACGAATGGTTAATAAAAAATCATTTGTCCCAGAACTACCGTTCATCGCCGTGTCCTAATCATGTTCAAGGATATTGTTTTACCTACGACTTGCGTCCCCCCTCCCGATATGCTAAACGTTGCATATTAGTGCCCCCTAAGTGCTCGACGTGGAAGGACGTACACACGTGCCTGCGTTTTCGCGCCATAAATGTAAGTATTCCATTTTTATGTTACTGGACATTTTTTCTTTCATCGCCGTGGATAGGTATAACTTATATTTGAATAAGTTTGTCTTCATGAGTAAGCAATCGATAGAACACCATTTCTCATATGTTAATTTATGAAGTGTTTATTTCTTCGAATAGTTAATAGATTTTTTGTTATTTATATTTTTTGCCTTGATTTTCATCGCCGTGCTTTCATTGCCGTGGTTTCCGTGGCCGAAATTTACTATGGCAATGAAGAAAAAGACACGGCAATGAAAAAAATTTCATTGCCATGCCTTGTAAAACAATTTAGTTTCATTGCCGTGGCCAGGTATTTCATTTCCGTGACTTGTGTTTTCATCGCCATGGTATGATTAGGCAAAGAAAACATCTTTTATCACCTGTAATACAGGTAATACCGATTACTGACAGTACAAAACTCGTCAAGTTAACTCTAGACTCTCTGGTCTCTCTTTAGACTTGATGAGTTTTTTACTGTACAGTCAACTACAAAAAGATGTTTTCATGTTAACCTTACAAAATGATGTAACATTTGGTACTCTTTCACACGTATATACACTGACACACACGCAAGCACCCTCACATACTACAGTCTGATTTTAATAATGGATTGTTTATTTTTAGGATGCCAAGATGCCTAAACCAAAATTATCTGAAGAGGAGAGAAAGGAGAGGAAAGGATTGGCTGAACAAAAGCGACGTCAGAAATTAAGAAGCAACCCTGTATTAAAAGAGGATATCTTAAAAAAGCTTTTTTACAAAAAGAAACAGCCGCCTTCAAAAACTACAAAATAAAAAATAACTTTAGTTTGGAAGTCGGAGGCTTTGGTTTTGTTTTTTGTTATGTAGGTATTGCCACCCACTTCCAAACTAAAGTTATTTTTTTATTTTGTAGTTTTTGAAGGCGGTTGTTTTTTTTTGTAAAAATGCTTTTTTATTTTTCACTTTTTAGTGCTTGTGTGTTAATGTTTGAAATTCTTAATAAAAGCCCTTTCAAACAATACCTCACACGATATATTTAATCTAGAAAAATTCTCACAAAATAAATAGCACTAAACCGAATTGGATGAAATTTTTATGGGACCAAATGGCAAGTATACTGCATCGAACAAAAAAGAATTACACTAATCGGACTAGAAACCTCGGAGTAATCGGTGTACATACATAAATAAAAAATAAAAAAATACCGGCCGAATTGAGAACCTCCTCCTTTTTTTGAAGTCGGGTAAAAAGAAGGCTGCAGGAGTAGTTTGTTCCTCGAAGTGCAATGACTTCGCAAAAGCTTCGGAATCCAAAAATATATCTGATCATGCCTGTCTCCTAAAGGGAAATGCAAACCCAGACAGATTGTGTATGGGAGTAAGATTTGGATAGATATTACAAAAGGAAAAATGGGAGTATGTAAAAGAAAAGAAAGACTGTAGTATTAAAGTCTCTAAGTAGTGTTGCGAGTGTAATTCAACAGTCTTTGTTTACTTATTGTACTTTCATTCTTTTTTTGTAATATCTCCTTACCCAAATTTTACTCCCATACAAGTGTTGGAATCAAGACCAAACAGTAAAATAAACAGTCATTTTTATTCTATCTATCTGTCTATTTCAATAGATAAAATATTTTTTAATTTCCGTGGATTGATTCTTTCATTGCCATGGCACAGTTCTTTCATTGCCGTGGACGCTTGTTTCATTGCCGTGCACGCATGTTTCATCGCCGTGGCACGAAATTTTGAATCCTGATATCTCGTTAGTGTTTTAAGTTATCTGCTAGACATTAAGCAAGAATACATACATTATCAAAAACTTTAATAAAAGCGTTTTTTTTTTAAAAAAAACCTTAAGATGAAAAAAAACACGGAAATGAAGATTTTATAGGACCTGTTGAAATTCACTCCTTTATCTCTACCGATTATTTCATAACTAATAACGAACTACTTAAGTAAGTAGTCTTTTTTTTAAAGACTTTGTTGCGTTCAGCCTCTTGAATTATTATTTTTAAGGCTTGTTTGAAATGATAATACTATATTATTAAATAATTATATATACCTATCTTGTTATATAAATTACCTAACAACGTGCACAACCACCTGCAGCATCCAATACCTTAATGAGGTCAATGACAGAACTGTACAGGTTGCTCAATATTGGTCGGACAAAATTTGAGTCAATCGACACGAAAAGAAGAAGAAGAAGAATTTCCTAACTGCTTGTTAAGCTTTATCTACCCAGGAAGGAACCCTAAAGGTGCATTAAAATAAGAAGAAAATAAGAATTTATTTAAAAAATGTCATGTATTTATATCTGCTTCAGGGTATTTTTACAAATGCTGCAGGATGAAATTATTGAAGCTGGTAACACGCGTATACACCGACGGTAAGCCTGCCCGGCAACCATTCTGAGCGACAAAGGAAACAACGCCGATCTGGAAAAAATAAAAAACTAGGAGATAATGATAGATAATGCACGGCTAGCTCAGGATAAAAATTGAATAGAAGGTATTATCACACTCGTGTTAAATTTTTTAATTCTTGCAAACTGTAATAGAAACCCTTTTGCCTATTTTTACTAATGCTTACTGTACGACAGTAATTTTATACAATATGTCGATACCTAAGCCCAGTAGGTATCTATACTTTGGGCGACTCAGTTGCCTGAGCGACTGATTACTACGCTGCGCCGTGTCGTAGGTTCGATTCCCGCACGGAACAAATAACTATATGGCCTCCAGGTAGTTTAGTATTCTAGTTATTTGTATATGGAAGTTAAAATTTCTGTAAACGCAGTCACGATTCAGGAGAAATTGCTGATAGTAAACGAAAGAAAAAAAAGTTACCTGAACGTTTTATTAGCGTTATATTATATTAACGATTGAATAGATTATGGAAATTCTGGATTAAACTTATTATTGATAACATACACTCACCAAGATAGGTGATCCGCTACGGAACAAAATGAGGGGGCCCCCAGAGTCTCCATAGCATGCGCCGACGCCGCCACGACCGCTGGTACAAATCGTGTTGTTGTGGAATCTGTATGTCTTCTGACATTCAATGTCGTTGATCACTTGTACGTTGACGCGACTTATCACCTCAGACGAAAGTATTTGCTCTGCAAAAGACATACCTAATTAACTTAAATCTTAAATAGGTATTACCTAGTGAGCATGCTAGACAATCGGTGTCCGTTATTTTGTCAGTGAGAATGGAACACATGAATTCCAATTTGTAATGTACCTACCAAGCAGATGTCCCACAAAAAGTCGGCCCTACAAATCGGTCCAAGTCCAACCAGTCCACACTTGTTCAGTTTGTAGGTTCTCGCTTATTATTTGAGCTTCTTGAAATTGAGAAAAATTGGACACGCATTATGCCTGTTAAATGAATAAAACGAAAACATTTCTGCGCTTCTTTTAAAACTTTAAAAAGCGGTACTAAAGTTATTTTTTATTTTGTAGTTTTTGAAGGCGGTTGTCTTTTTTTGTAAAAAAGCTTTTTATTTTTGACTTTTTAGTGCTTGTGAATTAATGTTTGAAATCCTTATAAAAAGCCCTTTCAAACAATACCTCACACGATATATTTAATTTTGGAAAGTGGTAGGAGTGGGGGCTGACTTACACCCGCCCCTCTTCCTTCAGTCAGTCATTGACTATACGTATAAACAAAAAAATTTTACTTGTTACGACAATTCTGCTGTGATCCTATGTATAAAGAGTTCCGTTCCATATCTTCGAAGTTCAGGTTCAGATCATGACAATATTTCTATGGGACCAATTCGGACCGCCGAATTGAGAACCTCCTCCTTTTTGAAGTCGGTTGAAAAAGATGCATGAATTTTTTTAATGTGCTAGCATTTAATTAAAGCTTAGATGATCATTAGCTCAAACATTGTTATGAATCGACGTGGTTAGTACGAGTATATATGTGCAGGTACACTTTTGTAAGTTACCTTATTGCGAAATTATGATTGTGATGATAAGACACACACACTTACATAGGTTATTAAACATTATTTTTAAGATAGCGTTTTAGGACTTAACTTACGATCGTCAATTTTGCCAAAGCCAAGAACAACTCCCAAACTTCCAGCGAATGTTTGCCTTAGATCAGAACCAGTGGGAAGGGCTATGGGCCAGATGTTGTCTGAAATAAAAAAATACCAAAACGATAATTTCTCCAGTTCCGTGGAGGATACGGATACCTGAGTTCAAAATAACAAACTGATAACAGAATCTATAGAATGAATTAACAAAAAACATCCTTTCTATTCTTATTATAAAATACCTATATATTATGTATTTATGAGTATTTAAACTTATACAACGAGTAACGTTAAATGCGCAAAATTGATTCTGCTCGTTATTCTGATCAAACTATTTTCAGGTTTTGCGCATTTAACGTTACACGTTGTATATGTATCGTATATATGAGTTTATGTACTTGTGTACGTTCAAACTTATTTAGATATTTGTTTTTAATGATTTTAAAATCTCATATTTGATTATTTCTCATGTACAATTTTTTACACCTGCTTTGTTATCTCTTCACCACCTTTGATTGACTGGTAGAGAATGCCTAAGGCATTAAGTCCGCCTTTGTACTTTTTTGTGGCATATAGTTTGAATAAATAAATAAATAAATGATGAAATGTAATTGTAAATTACTATTAAAAAGTAATACATATTATTATGTAGGTATGTACCAAATTATAATTATTTTAAAATAATTATTGTAGCTACATACTTTGTATCTATCATGAGTTTATCTTATTTTAACTGCATTGGTCATAATTTGATACTCACTGCTAGTTTGAACGTTAGAAGGCAGCTTGATAATGGCAATATCATTGAAAAGATTGGCGGCGTTGTACTGAGGGTGTGTCACGACGTTAGTGGTATAAATGCAGGTTCCACAGGAGTACAGCTGGTTGGAGCCGAGGTTGACGAGGACCTGCCACGCCTGATCGTAGCCGTCGAACCAGCAGTGAGCGGCCGTCACCAGCCGGTTGGCGGACACAAGTGTGGAGCCGCATACTTTCGGAGTGGTTTTGCCGATGAGATCGATCAGCAATCCAGCCTAAATATAAACAATTAATTATGTAGTTCTTTAACAATACCTAAGTTAAATACAATAATTTTAAAGCTTAAATAAGCATCGATGAGACCGATAGTAAGATATCAAGATATGCGATAACTATAAACCAATAACTTAAATAAAAATATATAAGAACAAAATAATGTAAGAGGATTACATTTCTTGAGTATCAGTACGCACAACACGAGTCAAAATGTGGTTTTAAATACAATTATAGGTAGCCCGTTATTTAAATACACTCTTGGGTAAGTACTTAAACTACCATTTTGCCAATGATTTAGAAGATTTTACGATGAGATTGGGTATTGGACTACAATTTTATCAGGAAAACTCACGAAAAAAGGATATTTGTTAGCGGGAGCGACAGAACCGCCAACAATTCTATTTTCCACTGCCTCGGGCTGGATATTTTCCTCAGCTACCCTGATCTTCTCAGCAAGTGGAATACCGACTTCTTGATGGTACCCAAACGCAACTTCCAATAGCGCCGACGCCGACGCCACAAGGGCCAAACCAACCAATATCAGAGCACGCATTATATCAAATTATGCCTTTAATTTAATGCGATATATCGATATTTTCTTCTGCAAATTAAATCTTGAACTAATTATTCACATCTTCATCGTTCCTTACCCAATTAACACAAGAGCAAATTAGTTTTATCACCACGGATGAATCCGTTGTACATCTAATGTGGATACGGATGGACATCATTATTCCATATTCGTTTGTTATATTTTTACAAATTATAAGTAACTAACGATCCTGGACATTGGCTTATAGCGCCACTTTAAATCGGAAACTCAAACACAAAAATATAATGAAGTCGGTCCAGGCGTTTAGTGTCATATAGAGTTTAAAAGTTTCTCATAATAATAAGACTAAACGAAACACTCAGGTGAGAAACAAGAACTCGCAAGAGAACTAATCCCTTACGAGTTCCTGTTTCTCCTGCTGATCAGGCGATTTTCCGAACTGAGATTGATGCACGACGAAAACCTCTACATTTTGTGTAACATTTGGAATTGAATAGAAGATCCTAACGGGGCTCTAAAGCAGTGACAGGTTCTGATGGGGTTACGTACGGTGCACTGGTCAAATGGTGGTTGGCGCAGTGACTGAGGATTGGCTGCTCCGCTGCGTGCCACGAATACACCACCCACGACACAGGAGAAATTCCTAGGCAATGTTTTTTTAAACGGAAAACAATACGTCTATACATATTACTTGTTTTTATGATAAGACGGCACGTAATAAAAATACAAGAATTTGCTTATCATTAAAATGTCATGTATTTATTAGGAACATCAGTCTCATGGTATTTTACAAATGCTGCAGAATGAAATTGTTGAAGCTAGTGACACGTGCATATGCCGCAGGCATGCCTGCCTGGCAACCGGCGCCGGAGACGAAGGAGACAACGCCGATCTATAGGAAAAAAAAACATCAAAAATTATAATGCTGCAAATGCCAAAAAACATTTTTTTTTTGTTTTCTCTTTACTCTAGGAGGTCAGAGGTGAAAGAGACAAAGTCGACGATGGAGTGAGCTTAACCAGAAGAAGCCTGTTCACTTTAAGTTTGAAGAGATTAAGGTTAAAAGCGTTCGGAAATACAGACACAGGTAGAAAGTTCCACTCCTTTGCTGTGCGCATCATAATTGACGTTTGGAAACGCTTAATGCGAATTGAATAGTACTTATATTATTTTGATAGTGTAGTGGAGCATTTTTTTAAGGAATAGTTTTATAGCGACATAATAAAAGTTTAAGTTTAGTTCCCCCTGAAAGATAACCAATCTGCTGTATACACTTACCAAAACAGGTGTTCCGCTTCGGTCAAAAACTAGGGGACCGCCGGAGTCTCCAATGCACGGGCCAACGCGGCCTTGACCGCTGGTACAGATCGTACTGTGGATGACATAGTCAGGGCCGTAGATCCCGGCGCAATCAATTTCGTTCACCACTTGCACGCTGACATGACTCACAACCGTAGTGGCGCCTGTTTGCTCTGCAAAATAAATAAATATAATTGTGTAAGTAGTAGTTGTTACTTTATTTTTGTTGGACTACGTTCAAAAGGTTTAAAAATCGTAATTTTTTACAATTTTTAAAAAAATATAGTTTAATTATAAGTAATACTCAATATAATATGTGAAGATACACGCACATTTGCTGTTTTTAACCATCTAGCCAATGGGAACATTGCTAGAAAATATCTGGACTGGAAATAATGTCGACCCTCTAGACCCCGAGGTAAAACACTATACAAAATATACATAGGTATAAGAACTCAGAGATCATGAAATGCGAGGAGATTACTTAATGATATGAAGAGATATGAAATTATTTTAACAATCAAAGAACTTACGGTCGCTTGTTCTGCCATATCCAGCGACAACTGCCCAGCTTCCAGCGAATGTCAGAAACAGCTCAAAACCAGTGGGTAGGGCTATTGGCCGGATACTGTCTGTTTAAACAAAGTAAAATTAAACGATTATTTCCTCTATTCCCACAGACCAAATCTTAGAATAAACATAACACTTTAAAACAATAGTTCTTCTTCTGTTGCTACATCATAATAATGCAAATGTAAGTACAGGAGCACCTTACAGAATATGATAAGGTACATAATTATAAACATATTATTAGTATGACAACAAGAAATTATTCAATTCTATCAATAAAGGTCGCAAAGCGCGACTGCTGAGCATGATGAGGTCAGGAATTTCTCAGTAGCAGCCTCGGAGTCGGGATTTGTGCCCGGTTTATTGCAATAAACTCGCCCCCTATTAAATGGGACTTAAACATTACTGGCGAAATGTGGTTGCACTAATGTACACACCTCTGCCTAACCTTCGGGGATTACAGGCGTGTATGATGTTATCAATAAAGCTGTGTCACTCACTGCTGAATGCAACGTTAGTAGGTAGCCTTATCATGGCAATGTCATTAATCGTGTTGGCCGTATACTGAGGGTGCATCACGACGTCTGTGGTAGCGATGCGGGTGCCGCCAGTGAAGAACTGCTTAGTGCCCAGGATCACGGTGATTCGCCATGCCTGTCTGTGCCCGTCATACCAGCAGTGAGCAGCGGTCACCAGGCGGTTGGCAGACAGGAGTGTGGAGCCGCATACTGAGTAACCAGTTGTTACACCGACAATCTCGATCATCAATCCAGCCTGCGCAAGAGACATACAAAATACTGAAAACTGACGCAATTTTTTATGAAAATAAGTTAATAAAGTTGTCATTAAACATTAACAATTTACTATTGAGAGTACTTATTTAGTTCTACAATAATAAGTTTAAGCAGTATACACTATTAGGTACTTAATGTACTTACCTATTATATTTCTACACATAAGCTTGTACATCGTAACATAATAAGTGAGAAGATTTAATCTTAAGTTCAGGGTACTTACGAAGTATGGATGTGAGTCAGCCGGAGCGAGAGAACCTCCCACAACCCTGCTTTGAGCTGCCTCCGCCAACATCTTTTCCTCAGCTACCCTGATCTTCTCAGCGAGGGGAAAACCGACTTCCTCATGGTATCCAGCCCCAACTTCCACCAGCGCTGACGCCGAAGCCACCAGGGCCAGACCAACCAATAACAGAGCACGCATTATGTCAAAATATTTCCTTAATTATGGCTAACGATATAGTTACATTGTCATTTATATACCTTCTGCACATTAAATCTGATCTAATCATTGGTAAAAACGCAAGTTATCGTAACTATTCGTCCGTAATAATAAAAGCAGAAGCCGATTAGTTTTATCAAGATGGGTAAACTGTTGGATATCTTATCTGGAAACGGATTTAATGTTTCATTTTCATTACATATTCATCAAGAATCATGTTCACGTGCGGAGTAGACGCGTAAGTGTATATTGTGCTTCCCCTTGAATTCTCTTCCCCAGATATTCGTCAAGTAACAGTTGTAATTGGCCTGGCCACCGTAGGGAGAAACCTGCAGGAGGTAAACTTTGGGGCGGTTCGTCGCTCGACCAGGTGTATGCCTGTGGCGGCGGCTCGCAGCAGTATCATGTAGGAGAATGCGCAGTCAAGAGACAGGCCGGACATGGTGAAGAGGCCCGATGATGGTAGTCTAACACCAGTCGGGGGAGCCGATTCTTCGTCATGTGTGGACACGACTCATGGTAGTAGAAGGACCCGTGTGGTTTTATCCATTCCATTTTCCACAGACGGAGGGTATCCTTAAGATCACGGTTTACAGGATTGCGACACACACCACAGTAGGTATGTGTTTAATTAATCCCAATTGCGTAAGTCTTGTTATACAAAAATAGTTCCAAAAACATCACAAACAACTATTAAGTAACGCATGTCCAATTTCGACTTTATGCATATCTAGATTAGATACTAAATATGTTGCGATTAGATAATCAAACCGTTAAGCTACTTCTTACACGTTCAATCAGAATTACGATCATCGATTATGATCACTGATGGCAATCGAATTGAACGGAACTTTCGGAATCGAAATCTTCGGTACCAGCAACGAATACCGTATGTAGCTGTACCAGCGTACCTACTGTTTGCACGAGCGAACTCAAACCCTAGTTAAAACGGTTTAACTATACCTAACTTTGCACGCTCCCCTACGTAATCCTGCCACATCCTACTTCATTTTCAAAGGTACATTTTATACCTACATACCTACTCAGATTATACGAACCATCGCACTCTGAAGGCAGGCCGCACCGGGCTGTAGTTTGCACTGGCGAAAAAACATGTCCGGATTGTAAATCCGAGTTAACGCTCAATAACGTACGAAATAAAATCTAAGTTTATTTGGACAGGACACATTGCACTGCTAGTAAAGTACTTGTTATAGTACCGTAGTAGTTGTTATATACCTACCGTCTAAATAATACTTTATTAAACAATTGAAAGAGGCTCAATTTCCTTATATTTATTAATCAGTTTTATTATAAAATAATTCTTGTACATTTCCAATGTTGTTTAAAACATGTGTTGACTGATCCAACTGTGGAAACTGGTGACTCGGGCGAAGCCTGAAGGATGACCGTTTTGGCAAGCGTTTTGCGCAGCGAAGGAGCTGATACCGATCTAAGAAAATAAAAAGAATATATAAATATAAACAATCTTTAATCTCGATAAATCGAGATTAGAAACCACTGCAGTAAAAGAAAAAAGTGATTAACAACTAGTTTCTGCCCCTCGTGAGTTATCCTAATTATCCTAATTTAAAGTAGCCTAAGTCCTTATAGAGATCCCCAGCTACTTCTTTTTCAAATATTACACGATACGATAGCTTTAATGGTTTTGCCGATATGAGGCAAGACAGACATAGTTACTTTCGCATTTATAACACTAGTGTCTAAGGAAGTACCTCAATATATCCCGGGACGCGTCTTTACAAAGCCTATACCATTTGAGTCACGAGTCGGACTCTAATCGACTAGCTTTTGTTTATGCATATTACGCTACAAAACCTAATCTATTTCAGTAAAATAAATGACTCAAATGGATTAGCTTTTGGCCTTGATATTTTCAAAGAAAATACACGGACAAACTCTATACCATTAGAGTGAAAGTGCAAACTGAACTGGCTTAGCTTTTGTTTCAGCAACAAATGCTATTCTATTTGATACCGATCGTTAGCTTCAATAATAGGTTGATAGTTACATGGCAATTGTTTTTATTTTAATATTAAAATAATTAAATTACTCGTTTCTATTCTGTATTTGATTGAAAAAAAAACGAATTAACAAACGAACTTTTATTAGCTAAGAAACAGGTAGGTACAGTCGGTGATAGCTGATAGCACACTAAAAACAAACGAATTTGAACCCTTTGCTAATAACATTAAGAGTTATTCAATTTGTATGAGTTAATTAGACTAGCGCGACTCGATGAACGAATACAATACTGGGGCAAAAGTGGGTAGATGAAAGACAATTTGCGTATTTGCCACTTTTGCCCCAATATATTGTATTCGTTCATCGAGTGTGACAAAACAGTATTCAAAAGATTATCTACCCTAACATAACGTATTAAAGATCAAATTGGCATATCATTATTCTATAATATTTGCGTCCTTGAACAAGTCGTTGTCAGTAATTATTTTACATTTAACCATATTTAATAAAATCGTAATCAAAATTATTACTGTTTTTCATTTCTGTTTTTTTTTGTATTTAAATATGTAGTTAATTTTAATTAACTATTTTAATTTAAAATATAAATACAATTTAGAATGCAAAAAATATTTAATGAATATTGTAAACAAAAAGTGACAAAAATGCAAACTTAGGTTTGATCGCACTACCATGTTGCTACCATTTGGTCAAATCGTCTTAGCAAATAAAGTTGAAATTAACAACTCCATTATGTGTGAAAACAATTCAAAAGATTATCTACCCTAACATAACGTATTTAAAGATCAAATTGGCATAACATTATTATATAATATTTGCGTCCTTGAACAAGTCGTTGTCAGTTATTATTTTACATTTAACCATATTTAATAAAATCGTAATCAAAATTATTACTGTTTTTCATTTCTGTTGTTTTTTTTATTTAAATATGTAGTTAATTTTAATTAACTATTTTAATGTAATATAAATAAAATTTAGAATGCAAAAAATATAAATGAATATTGTAAACAAAAAGTGACAAAAATGCAAACTTAGGTTTGATCGCACTACCAATAAAGTTGAAATTAACAACTCCATTATGTGAGAAAACAGTATTCAAAAGATTATCTACCCTAACGTAACGTATTAAAGATCAAATTGGCATAACATTATTCTATAATATTTGCGTCCTAACGATCGGTATCAAATAGAATAGCATTTGTTGCTGAAACAAAAGCTAAGTCAGTTCAGTTTGCACTTTCACTCTAATGGTATAGAGTTTGTCCGTGTATTTTCTTTGAAAATATCAAGGCCAAAAGCTAATCCATTTGAGTCATTTATTTTACTGAAATAGATTAGGTTTTGTAGCGTAATATGCATAAACAAAAGCTAGTCGATTAGAGTCCGACTCGTGACTCAAATGGTATAGGCTTTGTAAAGACGCTCCCGGGACCTTGGGGTCCCGCGCCTATGGAAGGCGTACGAGGGGCCGAAGCCAACTCGCAGAGGCCCCTTAGGTAGCTTTAAATGAGAACATGACACCAACAAACGATTATTTATTATTTACATCTGTTTCTTAATGTAATTTATTTGAACTGCTGAACTCTCGACATGCTTATAAAGTTCGCTGTAGTAGCACATTTAGGCAATTTATATAAAACATAAATCACCTTTTCCCAAGGATGGAAGTGAAAAACGCGGTAAAAAGTTTTAAAAGTACAAAAAGCTCACCAAAAGTGGTTGTCCATCATTGCCATAAGCAACAAGAGGACCACCGGAGTCCCCACCACAAATGCCGACGCCTCCGGCACCACTGGTGCAGAGAGTACTAAATGTTACATAGCCAGCGACGAAGACAGGCTGGCATTGAGCGAAGCTGATCACCCGCAGTGAAACGTGGCTCACCACAGTCGCAGCAACTTGTTGCTCTGCAATGTAAATACTTAAGTAAATGAATACAGTTTATATTTCGGACAATAAACAAGTGGGTACTAAAGAAGTTTTCGTCTTGGACAAGCATGGTGTTTGTGGCTTCCCTGTACGAGAAGAGACCTTTGCCTTGCAGTTGAACAGTTTAGGCTGATACTTACCTATAAAAATCTTGTTATGGAGCTTTTATATCGGGATGGGTCTCCTAAATACTAGAAAGAAGTGCTTGTGGGAATAGACAAACGAGGCTATCTTATTTGTCGTTGCTCGTTTCACGTTGTCGACAAACCTTAAAGACTAGGTTACCTTATCAACTATGAGCTGGACAAGGTTTCAGAGTCAGAGTACGCTCTGGCACTGTAACCTTGTCCAGTCCGATTCCATCGTCACAGAACTGTTAGCTGTTAGTTTTACCAGACACATTCCGGAAAGAATACAATAGAATTGCACAGTTTTTACACAAGCCCTCTCTATTATCGGGCGACGAGACTATAAGAACCTACACCACTATAATATCTCTGTTATATGATTGACATTTTACTATAAGATCTACGTTTGTAGTACTTGGGTGGTTCTCTGATTTCGGTTCAATTTGAATAAAAAGAGAGAAATTTTAGATTTTGAAAATCTTAGTTTGAAACGAAAATATGATGGCTTAATAATATTATGTGTAAATATTTTCGAATTGCATCGATTAATGTCCGAGATATAAGTAGCTAAAGTTTAATATTGTGATGGTAATGATTTTTCGTGTTATGGAAATGATTACTATGTACAACGATTACATGAAATAAAATGAGATACAAACTAAAATATTTTTATTTATTTTCTTAAATTAAGTAAAGCACAAGTATTTTTCATTTGTTTACTGTAATAATCGTTTACCTAAGTATATTACTATTAAAACTACACAAATTGTAAAACAAAATAACAACCAAGGTGTAATCTAAGCAACTAGCCTCTGAGTAATCATTTGTTTCGTTCAGTCTCCTTTTCCTCTTAGTATAATAGAGAAGAAAATGAGACTGAACGAAACAAATGATTACTCAGTGGCTGAAAACTGATGGTAAAGACTATCACAGTAATGACATTTTATGTTATTTGATTTTTAAATCAATTATGTTAAAGGCTATTTGTATAAATATTACTCTCGTAATAATATTCATCAAGACAAACATTTCAGAGGTACATTAAAAATATTAATCGTGTGACTTATCTAAAATTTCTCAAATACGGTAAAGACCACTAAACCGAACAAAGGTAATTTTTGATAACAAATTCGTAAGAATTATTTATTTCTCGAGAGCGCGGGTTTCTTGCTCAATGGCTCTGAAGCGACCGGTCGCTGCGGAATTGTACGGGGGAAGGGTAAAAGAATAGGATTTCCATGTAAAAAGTTGTGTAGGTACATTTCTTTTCCTGCTTACGGTAGTGACTATTTTTCGGTGACAAAGACAAATATTTTTTTTAAAAATTAATGAATTAATTCGTATGTGTGATATTGAAGGCAAGTAATCCTTAGTATTAGTTTAATGAATTGAATAAATTACAGATACATATAACTATAACTTCTTAGAAATTTTGAACTCTAAAGTTAAGAAATCGCATAAAGGACATCGATGGTAATGACATTTGTGAGTGTTTTTCATTTTTTATTATTTTTGTGTCTATATCTACGTTATTCTTTTGTTGGATACACCTCGCTAAATGTCTTCAAATTAACCAGCTTTAATCGAAACTCCCTAAATGTTAGTAACTATTTTTTTATGCAACCGGACATGTGATTGATACGAAATCAGAGAACCACCCACTTACGGTCGCTAGTTTGGCCAAAGCCAGCAGCAACAGCCGATTGTCCCTCAAATGTGTTCCAGAGCTCCGAATTATTGGGCAGTCTGATAGGTCTGACGTTAACTGCAAAAAATTACGCATACAATTAAAAAACTAAAATTAACGGTCACTAACACGGCAAAAAATAATTCAATGTTTTAAAACCTTACAAATTTCAAAAACGAGACTCACCGAAATCGACATTAGCGCTTCTGGGCAAGTAAATCATAGCGATGTCATTTGTGAGTAATTGAGGAAAATACTGAGGATGCATAATGACTTGACTAGTAGCAATGCGTTCGCCGCCGCTGTACAGGAAGTTGGATCCAAGAATTACAAGAAACTGCCACGCCTGTCTCGAGCCATCAAACCAGCAGTGAGCAGCCGTCACCAGCCGGTTGGGAGATAATAGCGAGGAACCACATACTGACAATGAGCTTGTACCCAACAAATTGATCAACAACCCACCCTGCGAAGAAAAATAAATTGGATAAAGATGCATACATACTTGTGTGTACTATACGTATTAGTACACCCACATTTCGCCCGAACCCATTGCCATCAACCGGGCACAAATCTAGACTCCTAGGTTCCTACTGAGAAATTCCTGACAGAAAAGCCCAATAACACATTGCTCAAATGGGAATCGCACCCTCATGCTCAGCAATCGCGCTTTGCGACCACTAGACCAACAGCCAGTCAAAAAATGAAGATGTTAAACATGCCTTTTTCACCAACTAATTCAAAAACAATTAAATTCTACTTACAAAGTGAGGGTGAGCGTTAGCGGGAGCCAGCGCTCCACCAACAATTCTGTTATTTTGAGGCTCCTGAGCATTCCTCACTAAAATCTCTTCTTCCAGTGCCCTTAACCTCTCAGCAGCAGGAATTCCAACATTATCGTGATAATTAGTCGGTACTTCTACCAAAGCGGAAGCAGAAACAACCAACGACAGACCAAATAATACTAAAGCACGCATTGTTATAAGTAAATACCCTATAAAGAGAAGTCGAGTGTGTCAAACTGTTTATATACTTTTTGACTATAAATCTAAGTTAATCTTTCATAATTTGCGAACTGATTAGTGTGTACTATCGCGAGTTTTCCTTAGCATTAGTATAATCTAATCTCATATAAAGCTTAAGGCCTTGGCAGATGAGCGAAGCGGTACGCGGCCGTACGCGTCGCAATCGTCTGCAATGGCGTCTATCAGTACCAACCCGCAGCTAGCTAGCACCTTTTGTTCCGTTGCGAAATCCATGGATACGCTCCGTCCGGGGAGAATAAAGCATTATGTGAGACTTCTACGGCCTAAAACCTACGGTTACTTCTGGTACCATGAGTTGAAGACAGTATATATATACTGGTAGTTTTTTTTTGCATTCCCAGTGATATGATATGCCATATATTAGTCGCTGTGATATGCCATATGCTTTTCCTGCAATCTAAAATTATTCACGTTCTTCAGCACCCAGCTGCTCTTCTGATACGAGTCGTGTGAAAGAAACCACATCAGCATCATCATATCAGCCGTAGGACATCCACTGCTGAACATAGCCCTCCCCTAAAGATTTCCAATAGGACCGGATGGAAGCAAAACCGCAAAGAAGTCATAATCAAAATGATCCATTTTGAGTGCGAGGATAAAATTAAACGTTTCGCTTGTCTATTCCTACCTTTAAGTATGACTTGTTTGTTTGTAATTGAGAAAACCCAATTAATTATGACACAACAGCTGTATGGGTGGATGACTTACAAAATACCACTGTTAAGAGGTTTATAGACCAGGGCGGCATGATAAAACCTTATAGGAGGAAGACCAGACAGACTACGCTCTCGGAAGCGAAAGCGAGTTTTTGCTATGCCCGACAGGGTCCATATTAATCACTTTTACTTTGTATATCATATAAGTAATGTAATGTACCAACATATCGAACGCAAAAAAAAAGTTTTGAGTATTGAGAGGCGGTCATCTCGCAGAGCTCTGGAAACCAGCCCATGTGCGCATATGTCACAGACACTTCCTGACCTAAACCAACCTGGTCCAGCACCCGTGTCAGCCAAAAAAGTAAAAACGCTATATTGTCTCTGCCTTTTGAACATCAAGCTAGGGTGTGTACTGCTGGGGTGAATAACATAATTTTCGGAGAATAAAATTTAATAAAACTCCATAAAACAACACTAATACTTAGTTATTAAAAGGAAAACTGTTGCTCACATTATGACTAACATTTTTTGAGCAACGGCTCTTAATCAGTTTGATAGGAAGTAATAAAAAATATACTTAGATATATCGGAATACTGAAAATGTTTGTTTAGGTGACAAAAGTAACTACCTTCTACAAGTACCTAACTACACGAAGGACTACCATCATACCAATGGCAGAACCGCGATTGTCGATGGGGGGAGGCTTTCTTGAACCTGTGTTTTTTTTTCGCACACTACTTTTAATTGATGTCAATGGTAGGTAGGGTAATGTTTGCAAAAAAAAAATAATGTGATTAATATGAAATTCACTTTTAAGATTTGTCACGAAAGAACTCGGTTGCTTTTGGGGCTTGAGCACCTTAGCCACCCCCCCCCCCACCATATAAAACCTCTCGCGTCCCACAGTCGCGATATCGGGTCGGAGAACAATAGAAATCGATATTGTGTCTCATTAGATGGGACTGGTTGAGTTAAATAACTTTTAATTATTATATTAAATTCTAGTTCTTCTTATTTTTGCAAGCTTTTATTTAGCTTGCACTGTTCGTATGTAAGTATGTACTTAGGTATGTATGTAAGTAGGTATGTATGTAAATAAGTTGTCGTTTCATTTGCAAACCATATTTCGACCATTTCTTGTTATCTGATTGCCCTGAAATTTTGCATACACCTTTAGTTCTGATGACAATACAATGTCCAATAGGTACTCAATATTGTAATAATTTTAAAATAAAGCTTGTTTTTAAAAATATATTTTTAATTCGTTTATTTAAAGTAGTACTTAGGGGAAGGGGGGGCATAATGGGGACTTTAAGGATAACAAACAATAAAAGAATAAACAAAATATATTTTTTAATGAAAACGAATCATAGCACTTTGGTCACTTATTAATCTAACATTTGGCATAGAATTTTGTGAAATAAGTAATCAAATAATGTCTTTAATTAAAATTTTCATAACCCTTATGAAAACCCCATTGTGCCCCAGGGTAGGGGCAGTACGGGGTACCCAATTCGGGACAGTACGGGATATATGTTTATTATGCGTCACAGTATAAACAGATGTGAATTTATTCTGCGTTGTCGTCGTCAACACCAGCGCACGCTGTGAAACCAACGACCAACGATCTATACCTAAAAAAAACACTTACCTTTTTACACGCGTTTGCGTAATCACGAAAAATTACAAGAAATGAGGTCGCAAAATGTTTTCTGTCGTAAAAAAAAAAAGGTGCACAGTCCGGTCGGCGATCGCTGTCAGACTGAAGAGTGACACAAAATGGCCGCCTGTTAGCGACAACAACACACGCATACTGCGCGTAGTTACTTGTATGTGTTGGTGGCCCCGTCTTGCCCCGCGACCCCGTTATGCCCCCCTCTCCCTTATTTATCTCACGAAATAGGTTCTACCTATAGGAAACAGGTTGAAATAGGTTGTACACGGCTCATCTACCCAGAGTCTCTACACTACAGCACTTACCTACCTACCTACCTAAAATCCTGAACATACCTACCTTATACATCATGATTAAATTTCGTATCTACGACCTGATTGCGGCATAATCGTTAAATCCCGTACCACAAGTTCGGATAAATTTGCAGTAGGTACCTAATGGATGTTATCAAAGTCTTGCGACTGCTTTTGTTATTAATAAATTGCTCCAACACGAGTTGATAAAGAAAACGTGGCTTTTGAATACCTACCAAAATAAACAGTGGTACAGCCTTAGTACTTACTTAGATCCGAGGCTCTGGCTGGTGTAACGGCTTTTTTAAAGTATATTGCCCACACTTGGAATTTGTCCTAAAGGACAAATTGGTCGTGGGTGCGTTTACAAACATAATAAACTCACATACACATACAGCCAGACCCGAAACAACTATCTGCAGGTCATACAAATATTTGTCCCGTACGGGAATCGAACCAGCGACACGTAGCGCAGCTGACAATCGCTTAGCCACTGCGCAAATGATGTCGCTTTGGCATGTTTAACCACATTTTAATAGTCGTTTATGATTTATTATTAGAATAATGAGATCTACCTACACTGTTCGAATTTAAAAGGATAGGAGCTTGACAGTCAGTCGCGACGACTGACAGTCGGTTTTGTACCTATAAGATTGCAAAGGTTTAGCTTTTTCCCGTATCTTCGACCACGTATTTGTAGGGTCCTTTTTCATCCCCTTAGGGGGTCAATTTTGAAAAATCCTTTCTTAGCGCATGCCCAGTCATAGGTAATAACTATCTAGTATCTGTGTGCCTTTAGGTGCTGATAGACTTGAGCATTCACTTGTAACAGAACATCGAGCATTCGCCGTTTTTATATTTATCGAACTGAACAACGAGCCGAGCCAAGCGTAGAGCCAAACATTGCTATGAACATTTTCTTGAGCATTCTAGTGAACGCTCTAGTCAATGCTCGTCAAAAAATATTCTTCACGAAGATGTCAGACTTGACGGTCGCGTGTGCTGCATTTATACTCATTGGATAAGTAAAAAAAAAAGAAAAAGAAAAATAGAAGATGGTCGCAAACTAACCCGCAGAGCGGCGGGGCGCGGAACGATGACCAAAGCTTCGCTCAGCAAAAAGCTCGAAGCAAAGCTCGCTAGAATGCTCGCCAGAATGCTCGATAGAATGCTTGCTAAAATGTTCTCGTATTTTTATGTGATGTAACATTCGCACAAATGCTCATTACAAGTGAATGCTCAAGTTTATCAGCACCTTTTCAGTGCAATCCGTTAAATGGTTTTAGCTGTGTGTTAATAGATCAGTCAGTCAGTAACGGTTGCCTTTATATACGTATATAAATATATATAGATCTTTAGTGGGTAAATTGTAAGCACGAATTACGATTTACTTCGTGGGAATACCTAATACCAACTAATCTGGGAAAAAACGGCTTATGAATAAGTACGTAGGTAGGTACCAGAATTAGGTAAAACGGTAATACGGATTAACGTGGATTAAAAAAAAATTACACAAAAAAACAGCCAATCATACGATAAGAAGGATTATTATTTTGTTTACAAAGTTGATAAGTACAATATTTATTATTTAAATAATTTCTACTCCAGTTATTTCACTAATCCAGTCGAGGTATCGTTGAACCCTTGTGAATACTGAAGGCCTCTCGTCGTTGCAGCCGTCGGCACTGACAAAAGACGCGACGCCGACCTGAGAAAAAAATACACTATCATCATCTTTCTGCCCTTGTCCCATGTTACTTGGGGTCGGCGCAACACGTTTTCTTCTTCCATTCCGTCTTGTCAGCCGTCATGCAATCACCGACTCCCTTTTCTTTCTTATCATTCTTCACACAATCCATCCATCTTTTCTTTGGTCTTCCTCTTGCTCTCCATCCATCCACATTCATATTGTCACATGCGTTTCATCCCTCCTCTTCACATACCCATACCAAGACAAATAGAAAAAAATACACCATTTATTATAATAGTACAGATTTAGCAATGTTTGTTTATTTACTAGGTTTTGCCTGCGGCGTCGCTCGCGTTGAATTCGGGTAACTTAAAATACTCTTAGGCGCCCATTACACGGTAGGTTTTGCCATGGCACATTTCCATCAATCATGACTGATAGTGAATGATGGAATTTTATCGCCTACAATTTTCGTCATGCAAACGTCAATCATCGCATTAGACGATAGGTTTTCCGTCAGTCAAAATTTCTGCCATGGTTTTGCCATGGCAAAACCTACCGTGTAATGGGCGCCTTACGTTTCTTCTAAGTTTTTCCATACATATTTTGGACAATCAGTTTCATCCCCACAAGGGGTGAATTTAAAAAAAATATTTATTAGCAGACGTCTTCTATCTATAAATAAACTATATCCCTGCCTTTTATCTTTTTAAGTCAATCGGTTTTCGATATTACGTGATTAGTGAGTGACCTTTCGCTTTAATATATTTAATTATTAATAATAATAGATTAATTAGATACCTAATAGATTATGATAGATTTTATCATAATGCACAAAGGTGCAGGCAGACTTAATGCCTTAAGCGTTATCTACCAGTCAACCAAGGACAGTGAAGAGATAAAATTACACTAAGATGCATTGTGAAGTCAAAAAAATACATTAAAAAGATATGTTACAAATGTATAAAATAGTTAAAATACACATACATAATTGTATAATATATCTAATATCATCTTTTAGAGGGAAATAGTATGAAACAGATGCTTTTTTCTATCAAAAAGATGTTCATAATATTTTCATTTGGTAAATTATTGTTTTCATGAAAGATTCTTTATTCTACCTACAATCAGAGTTGGTTTCATAGCAAAAGTACGTATGATTAATATAATAATTATTAATCCATAGGTAAGTTACTAATTCACCCCTGAAAGATAACCTAATTACTTAAGTGATTCCGAGTTTCCGACCTACATTTTTTATTGTGATAACAACAGGATATAAATACCCATTTATATCAATTTGAGGAAGCTATAATTGTATATTACATAAGGTTCAGTACAGAAAGTGCAGCTACCTATACGTTCAAGCTTTGTTTTTATTATTAACTAGCTTCTGCCCGCGACTTCGTACGCGGATCCTGTTGCTTATGCCAGCGACAACGGGGTCGTCAAAATCGAAGATCTGAAACGTCTGATGTAGAATTCTAAGGCCTGGGGACGGGAAAACAACGGGATGAGCGAGATTTCATCGATCATCAAATCAGTCCTAAACTGTTACCGCCTTCACCGCGTGGAGGTACTCCCAGTTTATGTTATTTTATAATTATACAGTGAAATTGAGCTTTGATTTCCACATCAGGTGTTCCAGATCTTCAATTTTTTAACGTCAACAGAGAGTGCTCATCAGGCTGAACAACTGTTGCTAAGACGTCATTCCTATATACATATGTTATAGTGTAGCTGGGCGCTTGGAATTTCACAACGCGTGTGCCAGATCTTCAATTTTTATAAGTCAACAGAGAGTGCTCATCAGGGTGAACAACTTTTGCTAAGACGTCATTCCTGTATATATTATAGTGTAACTGGGCTCTTGAAATTCCACAACAGGTGTTCCAGATCTACAATCTTCATACGTCAACAGAGAGTG
The DNA here is from genome assembly GCA_949316365.1 of Hoplodrina blanda. Taxonomy (NCBI): domain Eukaryota; kingdom Metazoa; phylum Arthropoda; class Insecta; order Lepidoptera; family Noctuidae; genus Hoplodrina; species Hoplodrina blanda. Next base: position 5,785,923 of record OX438589.1, on the reverse strand, counting down.
CTCATCAGGCTGAACAACTCTTACTAAGACGTCATTCCTATATATATATGTTATAGTGTAGCTGGGCTCTTGGAGTTCCACATCAGCTGTTCCAGATCTTCAAATTTTATACGACAACAGAGAGTGCTCATCAGGCTGAACAACTCTTGCTAAGACGTCATTCCTATATATGTTATAGTGTAGTTGAGCTCTTGGAGTTCCACATCAGCTGTTCCAGATCAGATCTTCAAATTTTATACGACAACAGAGAGTGCTCATCAGGCTGAACAACTCTTGCTAATACGTCATTCCTATATATGTTATAGTATAGCTGGGCTCTTGGAGTTCCACATCAGCTGTTCCAGATCTTCAAATTTTATACGACATCAGAGAGTGCTCATCAGGCTGAACAACTCTTGCTAAGACGTCATTCCTATATATGTTATAGTGTAGCTGGGCTCTTGGAGTTCCACATCAGGTGTTACAGATCTTCAAATTTATTCTCTTAGCAGAAAATGCTCATCACGTGAAACAATTTTTGCTATGGTACCATTTTTGTATCTCTTATAGTTTAGCTGGTCTGTTGCGGTTCTGCATCAGGTGTTCAAGTTTCCAAGATAAATTATAGCCTATATGTTGCCCGGACTTAATACCAATACAACAAAAAAAAATCATTCAAATCCGTCAAGTAGTTCCGAAGATTAGCGTGCACAAACACACAGACAAACAGACAAACAGACAAACAGACAAACAGACAAAAAAAAAATTAATTACAATTTCAGGTTCGGCATCGATGTAATAACAACCCCTGCTACTTTTTTTTTATATATTTCCATTGTACAGACACCACTTTTCTACAATTTTATTATATGTATAGATAGATGAACTAAAATGCAATAGAAATAGAGTCCATTTTACAAAAATATGATGGTTGGAAAAACTAAAATAGGCTTAGTGATAAACGGATAAAGAGTTTTACCGTGTCCAGGTATGTTATAAAGATAAAGGTTAAATATGCCCAGATGGACAGTTTACTTTTATGAATGAAAACCTAACCTACCTATAGAATCTAAGTTTAAAAAAATCTTTGATAACAATCTTTAGATGGTTGCTTTTATGCTGACGCGAAAACTAAACATACAAAAAAATTATACTTGCCAAAATATCCTCTTCGGTTGCGTTGTAAAATATGGTTAAAGGGCCACCGTTATCACCCTGAAAAGATAAATTCTTTATTTTATATACCTACGTTCCTGAGACAAAAGAATTTGACACAGGATATACCGACAGTAAAGTACTCTACCTAATCCTATTATTAGGTATTCCGGATTTCCTTTTGAAGTAGTACGGACTTTAGAAACCGAAAGTGATTTTAAATCAGAGAAAATTATAACTAGGTATTACATGAAATACACAAAACCATTTCATGGAATAACTGATGTCAATTTAAGATGATGTTTTAGTTTACCTTACAAGTAGGTAAGTATTTTTAGGTCCCAAGTACAGTTACCGGCACGTAAGTTGGCAAGAGATTTTCGTAGAGGGGGAAATTCGCGCATATAAAAATGTATGTATGAAATTGTGCGTGCGCAAACTTCCCCCACTACAAAAACTCTTGCCAACTTACGTGCCGGTAACTGTATCAGTTATCAACTTTCGGACATGTAAGCTGTTAATTAGTGTTTGCAAGTTTGATAGTAACTTTACAGCGTGTGTCCTAGGTTCAATTCCCAAGTCAGGCAGATTGTTATTGGATTTTTCCTTTAGGAATTTATCATGAAACCTGCGCCTGATCTCTTCCCGGTCGTGTCGGATTGCCGTCCCATGGAACTAAGAGATTTAGGGAAGAGAAAAAACACCATGTGTACCCCACACATGGTGTTTACGCACATATTTGTGCACTGTAATATGTACAGTCAGCAACAAAAGTCGATTAACATATTTTATGATTTTTAAATCCTAATTATTAGGTAGGTACAATATTAAAAATAAAACGCAATGAATATAAAATTAAAATAAAATAAACCCTTAGCTATTGCCTGAAAGTCTGAAAGCCAGTACATTATGTGTTTAGTGTCTGTTTAAATGATATAAAAAGCAGCATTGTTAATCGACTTTTGTTGCTGAATGTACTTCCTGCGTACTTGGCGAATCTTATTGAGATTGTGACTGAAATTCGGTTCAGAGAAGATTATTATTATTACCTTGCAAGTGCCAGCAGCTCCATCTGCACACATAGTGTTCTGAGGGAGCTGGTTGAAGTAAGATATGCTGCACAGTGAGTCCGTTATCACCGTCAACAGCTTCTGACGAAGTGTGGGTGATATGAACGTCACTCCTGTAGGGTAGAAAATGGTTTAAAATCAGTTCTCTTGTAGGATGTTAAATAAAAATTTCCTTATTATTTGTTGGTATAGCATAGCGGCACTAGAAATACGTAATTATTCTGTGAAAATTTCAATGACAGACGGACGAATAGCGGAGGCTTAGCATAAAACCCCCTTCGGGTACGACACCCTAAAAACAATGTTTTTATGTGTTTAAATAAGGTTTAGTACGACGATTTTTTTTATATTTTCTTACGTAGCAGTGCTTTATACTAAAATGGTTAATTCATCCACTAAAATGGTTATTCATTTAAAAATAATATCTACATAATGTGAAATAATAAATTCCAAACCTTCAGCTGCAATGCCCCAACCGGATACGGTACCGCCAAACCCCGCGAAGTTGAATGATGATATGTTCCGGTACGGGAGATGGATCGTATCGATCATGTCTGGAAACGGCAAAGTAGGCATACTCATGAAGAGAAAAAACACTGTTTCATACATTTTAATAGTGTACCTAAGTACCTGTAATTGTATCTACCTAAGTATTTTGTACCTAAGTGCTTTGTGTACCTACCTTAGAATAAGACGCTTAATAGGCAGGTATATCATAAGAACTAACAGTCATAAACCTACTGACTAGTCTCCGGTGCTGCTTAGATATCTAGTAGAATGACTAGAATGCGAATGATATCCCCTGAACCCCAGCCCTTTGTGATCTTCTTTTTTTGAAAGTGAACTACCTATATGAAAATACTATCATTACTTGACAATGTGGACTGTAGAAGTCATTTTTTAAATGACCATTGAACACCAGCGCTTTGCTGTTGTCAAAGGTCTCCCATAGTAAGTACCTCTACCTGCACGGAAAATAAAAAACAGTCTACCTGCGTATCACAGTCGTCTACGCCTTGCAGCTAATAATATTTATCTCATGTGGGCACATGAGATAAATATTATTATAATATAATATATAATATTATAATAGAAATACGTGCGTTTAAAAAGAGAAAGAGAGAGAGAGGAGAGAAATTTCTGTGACAATAAACCATTTTCCTTTCAGTCGATTTGCATACAGCCGTAATCTCAAAGGACGTCTTACAATAACAAACGTACCTGAAAGTTGCAAAACGTTAGCGAGCCTGACCAGAGCGATGTCGTTAGCGAAAGTGTCCGGGTCATAGTCAGGGTGGACGACCAGCTCAGCCACGTTTACCACCCGACGACCATTCTCATAGCGGCCATACAGCGAATGTGCTCCGAGAATTGCCTAGAAACAGCATAAGTATGTTCATAAACGTATAGGTCTTCTGTAATAGCGAAAAGCTGTTCCGTGCATGTTTGCATAAAGACCTCTTCTTCTTATTACATGGTAGTTAATACCCCAGGTTGCGGACGTCGCACACAGGGGTATTTGAGCGATCTGGCCGGCCAAAACTTTTTCTTAACTTTAATCAATGATAATAGTGCTCATAGGTGGATTTTTATCATTTCAGTTGATTTTTATGCATTTACATTTTAAAAAAATCATTTTTACTGTTATAATACTTATTTTATTAATTAATGAATACATATAATTACAATGTCTTAGAGAAATCACAAGGCGCAAGCCTTCCTACATAGGCGACGCGTCGCCTATGTAGGAAGGCTTGCGCTAGCGGTAGATATCATAGAAATGGTTTTATGGATAGATAACTCAATACCCTCCCTGTGATTGTATCGCAACCTGATGGACAGGATAAGACGGCCTGTCCAGACAGAAATGTGCTGTTCATGTAGCAGATTTCTTTTAGTTTCAGGGTCGATCTCACAGTTAAATTCTTTTGTTTATATTTTAATGATGTGTATTTATTAGGACCAACTGAAACCCATCAATGTCTCTTATTATGAATAGCAATTGTCAGCCGATATCGGCCATCTTAGATCTTAGTGTAAAGTATTAATCCTGCTCAAGCAATATGTATCATCTTTTATCAGCCTAGCCTGATGTCTAGCAGTGGATAATGATGTCTAATCATTATCCACTGCTAGACATCATGCATCTCCATTTCCACGCCATTAATCTCATATTCTCATCCTTCTAAGGATTTTTCTATTCAATAATTAAGTCAGCACATTTGTACCTGCACATGGTCGACCTCTTCTCCGTCGTGGAAGCAGCAGTGTGCTGCAGTGATCACCCATTCTTGACTGAGGAGCGAACCGCCGCAGAAACCCAGGTCTCCAGTGCCCACTCGAGAATATAGGGCCACCTAAGTGATATGTAGGTATCTCTTATAGTATAAAACAAAGTCGCTACCCGTCGTCTGTACGCTTCGATCTTTTAAACTACGCAGCGGATTTTAATGCAGTTTTCATCAATAGATAGTGATTGAAGAGGAAGGTTTATGTATTTACATTGCACCCGTGCGAAGCCCTAGGCACAGTATAAATATACTACCAGTAATTGGACTCGGCCGTAACCTTGAATTAAATGCCTACTTTTTCGCTGTACCTACTCACGCGTTAGGCTTCGTTCACACGGCATTGTCCTGCACGTTTTTTTGTAATCGTTGTTTTAACGTATAGTCAACCGGGTGTTCACATGGTAAATTTTCATTCGTGTAAAAACGAATAGCCGCAGTTTTCACAAGGAGACAAAGCTATACCATATGCCACTGCGAACCGAATACGTCAAAGTTCATTCGATTTGCTTGACAAGTCCGTTGAGTATGCGTTTAAACGTATAAGCGGTACACGTTTTTTTGCAGTACAATCGTCGTGTGAATGGATCTATGTAAGTTGTATGGTCACTATTTATACGTTAAGACGTATACTGCAAAAAAACGTGCAGGACAATGCCGTGTGAACGAAGCCTTAGGGCTGCCCGCCGCCTATAGTATTTAAATTTCATCAACCTACTTGAGTTTCTTTCTAGTTTTGTGAATGTAAATATTATATTATTTTTTTAGTTTATTTAAATTAACTATTTTAATTTAATACAAATAATGTTAAAATTTAAAAAACATAGGTAAATAAATATTGTAATCAAAAAGCCACAAAAAATGTAAATTTAGTTTTGAACTCAAACCATTTTGTAGACCAAATTGTTTCATCAAATACAGTTGTAATTAACAAGTTCATTATGTGATAAAACAGTATTTAAAAAAATTACCTACCCTAACTTTACGTATTAAAGATCAAATTGGCTTAACTGTATCACACTGTATTCTATAATATTGGCCTCCTTGAACAAGTCGTTCTTACTCATTAAGCTCGTACGTATAGAATATGTTATCTACTGCTAATTGCAGAAGGTTCAAATTCATCTAACTTTACCATTACTAGGTTACCATTTATTACGAGTGTAAACGTTAAATGTTATAAGTATAACCGTACTAATATTATAAGTACTTATAACATTATCATATTATACTACGCGCCACGCGGCTAGCGAATTCATGCAACCAAAAACAGCACAATATTTTCTACTCGTCATATTAATCAAGATTTTTAGAGAAAAAATCGGTTATTCGCGGTTAAAAAACAACACACCGTCCGTTCGACACTGCGGTGCAGCCGTGACTGTCTGCGCCGCGAGCGCACCCCGAGATCGAGGCGCGTAGGTATAGCTCGCATTTCGTCCGTTTGTATGAAGTTGGAGTACTGATTATAATATTACCGTGCCCTAGGCCCCCTCGCTAGTATCAATATTTTAATATACATTTAAAACATAGGTAACTAGTGAAATAGTAAAATAAAGTTTTAGTAAAAGTTTGAACTTGACCTTCAATATATCTGTAAAGGTACCCATTAGATATGGTGTTATGTAGTACTATGACAGATTCACGTTGCAGACAAAGAACACACTATGAGTGTGGATACCATCAATCAATTTTATTGAAATACTTTTTATGAGATATCAAAACGTGAACCCTCACATAGATTTTGTATACTACTGTGATGAACAAAATAAAAATTTACAGTTAATTGAAAAAAAAATGGGTTTTAAGGGCTAAAGTAATGTGGTATTTTAATAAAATTAATGGCAAATGGTGTCTACACTCTCGTATCCTTGTTGATTTACTTTGCTAAAACCCTTTCCATTATTCTCACGACATACCTGAAATGGTCTACCATTTTGCTCGGATCTCTCACCCCCCAGAATTCTAGCAGAGCGTCTGGCACATCCCTCACCTTCACACACACTCCCACTGGCACCCAGCACTAACAGAGGCCACAGACATATCAGTTTAGCTAACATTTTACAAAAAACTAGTGCGATGTCGAGAGAGAAGATCAACGTGTGAAAATGCTGTTTTATCTCTTGATGTGACGAATTTTGAGTGTTAGTAATGTGATAGTTGATATCAATATCTTGATAACGGAAAGATGATAACAGGAAGTACTTTTGACCTAGTCTCATACTCTTGAAGCCACAGTGAGAAGGTAGTTATTATTATTTAGTCAAATCATGTAGCTAAATCTAGATTTCAAAGCTTTTTATTCCTCCTAGATAGATAGGCAAGTGCCTATCTATCAAAGTGGATAGGACATATATTTTATGTCCAGATTACCTCCGAATAGGTTTTGGTTAAACTATCCACTAGATAATTTAACCAAAGCTTATCTTACACAACATCTTTACAATTTTCAGTTTATTCGGTAGATAGTGCCTAAATATACTTACATACCACCAGACTTTATATGTAATAGCAGATAAAAAAAACATGGAATTATTTGAAAACATCATTTATTTTATATTCTCATCAATAAAGAAAGTTCTTTAAAATAAAATAAGTATAAACATAGGTTTACGAAACATGCAGTGATCAATGTGGCAGTACTTCGACGACATAAAGTAACGTACGCGCCTCCGCGAACATAGCCACACTCGCCAAATATACAATAACCATAACACGAATAGAACTAAAAATGTGTGTACGTAATATTATGAAGAGTGAAATTTAGTTACATAATTATTACTTATAAAAATTAACAATTTGTGAAATTGGCAGTAAAAATTAATCATTAAAAAAATTAATGTTCATAATAGAAATACGTCATTTCGTAGAAGCACTTATGAGGCGATCAAGCATACTTACAACTTGGATTACTATGTTACTGACTGCCGGTCGCCGCGCCATCCACGCTACAGTACCGACTACTATAATCTACTCGCCCTTCACTAACAACGAGAATCTAAGAAGAAATTTGATAATTATTATTTTAAATGCGGCTTTTGCAAGAGGGCAGCGGCGACCGACTGCCGGAGAGAAGACACTTTATAATGAAAATTAAATCTAAATACAATTTATGTACGTAGCTTACGTTATAATTTATCTCGCATTGCTCCGACGTAGCAAAGCTGTCGATATAATTAGTAAAACGTCAATCCTCTGGGAAATCGTCTATTGAATGTAAATGCGGTTACAATCCTCCGTCGTCTTAGCTAAGTTAAACATTATCAAATGCGATAGTCAAATTCCGTCGATTGGTATTACATTGGTCATTAATAAGGTAGTTTAAAACTTTTTTTTTATTATTTTATTTTGAATCGTTAGTAAATCGCACGACATACATTTCTAGTTCAACTGAATTTACATTACACTAGCTCCATTTTTTATTATAAATAATTAAAATATATAATATATATATATTCTCAATCTGAATTTAAACACTAAAATCATCTATGTATAAATAGCGACGCATTTAGAATTTTATAATAATAATATGTATTTCATTTAATCATAATCGTTCCATATCATAACAATTACACTTTCGAGGGGTGGGATCGTACATACCTGGATAAAATCTACTATAATATCTTCAATCTTCGATACGAATATCGAACAATAAATACGGTTTACGAGGGCGAACGATCGAACACTCAGATACCGAACAGTCTCAAATAACGTTTCGTACGCAACAAAAAATAATATTAATAATAATAACATTGAACCGTGTCGACGGTCGATAGTGCCGCGAGTCGACAATTTCGTCATTAGCAAAGCTTACAGCTGCAAGCGTCGTGAGAAATGCGCGGCACCCGTCGTCAGCGCGTGCACGGCGTGCGCGTGCGTGCGTGCGGCGAGCACGCGGCACGCACCACACGCACTGCACGCGGCGCGAGGGGCCGCGCGAGCGTAATGAGGAAACTTGCGCCCGCCTCCACACGCTCCTTAACTGTTTAGCTGTAAACATTATAACACATTAGATTTCTTCTTTTCTGTCATTGGATGGCAAACAATACAACGGCCCACCTATTGTGTAAAGCTTTGGTTTCCTAGCAAAGCGGTGCCGTCATATAGCGGCCGTAATATTACGGATGCAAAAAGGCGGCCGTCTTTACGGTGACGACATGTGGAAAGTTCCACGGCCGTTTTAACACACCGTCAGTCTTTTTTTTAAAACAAACGTCAAACAAAAAGTATCCAAGATAGAAAATGGACGACCTTGATTTAGCTTTGGAGGATGAACTATCATCAGGAGAGGAAAATAGTCGTATGGCGGAAGACGATTTATTCAAATCTCGTGGTACTGAAGGTGCATTTGAGATTTTAATACGTCGCCGTTTACTGAGCAATAAAGAGAAATTAAACACAAAAAAAAACACAAATACGTATTAAAAATAGCTTCACCGCTATCAATGAAATGTTCACGAAACTATCTGACACCGTCAAGACGGCCGTCATGCAAATGACGGCATCGCTATTTGACGTTTCGGTGTTAGTTACCGCTCTCTAGGAAACCGCGCCATTTTGTTTACATAGACAACGTTCTAATGACGTTATTCACCGCTGTATTACGGCCGCTATATGACGGCTCCGCTATCCTAGGAAATCAAAGCTTAGGTGGTCAGGGCCGCCTAAAAACCCATCCCAATTACATACACGTACACATATACAAATTAAAAAATTACAATCAAAGAACATAAATTAGAAAACATAAAGCATGAAAGATCAACAAGCACGAGTTAAATTGCGTAGATTAAGAAACATCAAAGAGGGTTAATCAAAGATACGAGTAACATAATGCAAGTGTAAGTATCGAAGTGTGGTGAAGCGAGATATCCTACTAAGTATATATATGTACTATTTATTATTAACGTTAGTTGTGTAAAATTTGTGAGGATAGATAGTTATTTGTTACTCTTGACGCTTAAATGGCTGTACTAAATGAGGTGAAATTTAACACACATAACACATTCCAATGTGTTATCCCGTTTTCGTGTTCCCGTGGAGATAAGTCTGTGCTACGCAGACGAAGTCGCTTGCAGAAGTTATTATAGTCTAAACGAAAAACAATTACATCAATGGACGAAAGTGTTAACACTGAAAATGACGACCAGAGTTAGTACGACAAAGAATCACGAGCTTAAAAATCAGCATTCACTGAAGACAGAAAAGGACACCACGAAACTGTATCTGGAAAATGAAACGTAATGGAACATAATATACACCCAAAACAAGAGAGACAAACCCAAACATCATCTGGAGCAGAGATACCCTCATGCAAGTAGCTTTCTATGGTGAACAGAGGAAGGAGATGAGAGTAACTGACGCCTCTTCAAGCGCCAAGGAACGAAGCCTAATTAAGAAAAAACGCCATCTTTAAAATGGTTGACGCTCCAGCCAACTGGCTCAAAAGACGAAGTGAGGCATTTAGTATGTCCTTTGAAGATTGCTCCCTTAGTGTTTGGCGACACGGTGGCTGAGCGATTGGCTGCTGCGCTGCGTGCTGCGAGTTCGATTCCCGCACGGAACAAATAATTGTATAGCCTAAAGATAATAATTGTTCCGGGTCAGGCTTTTTGTGTATGTGAGTTTATATGTAAAAGCAGTATTAAGGGAATACTGGAGAAATTCCAAGTGAGGGGCAACATTTTTTTAAATGAAAGAAAGTATTGTTTTATGAGAAATTGCGGAAGCTTATCAAATCTTCGTAGAAAATGTATCTCGTCCACCTTACAGCAGCAATTTTAAGAGACCTGATACCCTGCAGAGAAGAGCATTTGTGGACACCATTATCGCAATATAGAAGAATCTAAAGCTTGCAACACACTGCGCAATTTCGTGCTTCCATTTCACAAGCTAATTTACACCGGACTGCTAACATTATAAAGATCAAAATAGCAGAACGTAAATCTCAAACGACAGCATGGGCATTCAATTTTGATTTTTATACTGTTAGCGATAAGGTTGTGAAACGTGCGCACTGTGACAGTAACAAAGCCCCGTATCGCCTATACGTGGTGGTACACACATGGCATGCAGTGCAGTGCTGTCCCTACGGAGCGTATAGCTGAGAGAGGAGGTTCACTGACTTTTTCTTGAGCGTGAAGAAGGAGCGTCGCTTGGGCTCGTTGTTGGCGGGCGCGGGCAGCGTGTGCGAGCGTTGGGCGGGCGCGGCCGCACGCACCCGCAGCCCCTCCAGCCACCACGACATCTCCGCCTCGTCGTGCGCCTGCAGCAGGAACTCCGCGCCGCTGCTCAGTCTGCAGCACAGGACAAGATCAACATTAATATGCCGTTATTTTTTACAATACATAGTATGCCTACCTGTACAAAAGTTTGCTGTTAAAATAGGACAAGAAAACTAGTCTTTAAACAAACGCAAAATAGACCTAAGTGTGATTAAACATCTGAAGGCTAATTTTATTAATCAAAAACGTTCACAATCTAGTTACAATTTCGTCTCAACTATAATGAATGACAAAAATGTAGGTAAATTAAAGACATAGATTGAGACAGACATTAGATTGGGATCGTTCCTAAAAGTTAGGAAAATTGCCCCACTGGGGGCCTACCACAACCTCTTAAAACAATATTATTTTAATATTACTTTGTAATTTCTGTTGTTGCATTTTCAACTTTCGGCGCTCATCCGAGCGTTGAAAATCCATCAGAGCGGAACGCAAAGTAATATTAAAGTAATATTGTTTTAAGAGGTTGTGGTAGGCCCCCTGGTCTATGTATGTCTAAACGAAGAACAAGTCATACCTGAGACGGAAGACGTGCTTCTTCTTGGTGTAATTGGCGGCGACCTCGACGACGGCGCCGTTTAGGTCGAGCGGCGCCTCCCCGCGCCAATGGGCCTCGGGTGACGACTTGTACGCCTTCTGGTCTTTGTAGAACGACATGCGACCGTCCTTTGCCACCACGTACACCTTGTCCCATGATCTGTGGAAATTTAACACGAATATTTTATAACTAATATTTCTAAATTAGATATGAGAATAAATAAGGATAAATGAGAATAGAGAATTTGATTTTATTGTAGACTAGCTTCTGCCCGCGACTTCGTACGCGGATCCTGTTGCTTATGCCAGCGACAACGGGGTCGTCAAAATCGAAGATCTGAAACGTCTGATGTAGAATTCTAAGGCCCGGGGACGGGAAAACAACGGGATGAGCGAGATTTCATCGAAAATAAGTCCTAAACTGTTACCGCCTTCATCGCGTGGAGGTACTCCCAGCTTATGTTATTTTATAATTATACATTGAAATTGAACTTTGATTTCCACATCAGGTGTTCCAGATCTTCAATTTTTTAACGTCAACAGAAAGTGCTCATCAGGCTGAAAAACTGTTGCTAAGACGTCATTCCTATATATGTTATAGTGTAGCTGGGCGCTTGGAATTTCACAACGCGTGTGCCAGATCTTCAATTTTTATAAGTCAACAGAGAGTGCTCATCAGGGTGAACAACTTTTGCTAAGACGTCATTCCTGTAATATTATAGAGTAACTGGGCTCTTGAAATTCCACAACAGGTGTTCCAGATCTACAATCTTTATACGTCAACAGAGAGTGCTCATCAGGCTGACCAACTCTTGCTAAGACGTAATTCCTATATATATATGTTATAGTGTAGCTGGGCTCTTGGAGTTCCACATCAGCTGTTCCAGATCTTCAAATTTTATACGACAACAGAGAGTGCTCATCAGGCTGAACAACTCTTGCTAAGACGTCATTCCTATATATGTTATAGTGTAGTTGAGCTCTTGGAGTTCCACATCAGCTGTTCCAGATCAGATCTTCAAATTTTATACGACAACAGAGAGTGCTCATCAGGCTGAACAACTCTTGCTAAGACGTCATTCTTATATATGTTATAGTATAGCTGGGCTCTTGGAGTTCCACATCAGCTGTTCCAGATCTTCAAATTTTATACGACATCAGAGAGTGCTCATCAGGCTGAACAACTCTTGCTAAGACGTCATTCCTATATATGTTATAGTGTAGCTGGGCTCTTGGAGTTCCACATCAGGTGTTCCAGATCTTCAAATTTAATCTCTTAGCAGAAAATGCTTATCACGTGAAACAATTTTTGCTATGGTACCATTTTTGTATCTCTTATAGTTTAGCTGGTCTGTTGCGGTTCTGCATCAGGTGTTCAAGTTTTCAAGATAAATTATAGCCTATATGTTGCCCGGACTTAATACCGATACAACAAAAAAAAAACATGCAAATCCGTCAAGTAGTTCCGAAGATTAGCGTGCACAAACACACAGACAAACAGACAAACAGACAAAAAAAAATTAATTACAATTTCAGGTTCGGCATCGATGTAATAACAACCCCTGCTACTTTTTTTTTATATATTTCCATTGTACAGACACCACTTTTCTACAATTTTATTATATGTATAGATAAGTGCGAAATGTGGGTTTAATATTACACTCTCAAAAACGCTAGCTGGCAGGTGGGACTCACCGATCGTGGGGCGGTGGATACATATATATATTTATTCCCAGGTTCGGTTTACCAGCTCAGAATAAGCAACTGTTCCCATTGTTACTAACTCTAGTTGTAAGTTTAAATTGTTACTAACAAAATATGAAAGGAAATTCCGAAATAATAGTTTATTTTCAATATACACTTAGGCACTATAAAATCTACTGCGTAATTGACTACGGTAAGATTGACCGAAAATCAGTCATGTTACTATTATTATAAAATGCAATATAGCTAGCTGTAATAAATGAAGCATATTATTACCTATTGGAAGCTCGTTTGGCGGCGGACTCCCACTCGTGTTTGCGCACCAAGGTCCCCTCTACGCCCTCGTCCTCGCTCGCGGGACTAGCGCCCTCTGTACACAACATTAACTTCGTACACACGTTCTTAAACCAAACGTCAAATTAAAGCGTCCTCAAATATAGGTAACTTTTGAAATAAAGCAACTGAACTAAAAAATCTGTTATTTTGTATATGGCATCAGGAATTCTTCATTTCAAAAGCCAACTTAATTCAAATAACGCACGTCTTATATTAAACATCTAATATAATTTGCTCCTATTCATTTTTTTATTCTAAAAGGTGATAGGTTTGATACGCAGGCGTCATGTCCGAACCTAACAATTTTGAATGAAAGCCACGCATATAAAGTTGCTTTATTGGCTAAACTAGGAAAATAAAACATGCGCGTAACAATCACACAGCAGCACAAACAAAGCTCATCGCGTAAAACACATTGTAAGGCGTAAACGGCCGGTGGACGGTCGTGGATGGATAGTTTGGAGTCTGTTATTAAAAATAATATTATAAGCAGGTGAAAATGTTTGTTTATTTGCAAAATCTCGCAAAATACTAGTCCAATTACAATAATTTCTTCACTTATAGAAATGTTACACTATTGCCGAATGCCATAGGATATATTTTATGTTATTTATCCTATGGCTTTACTTCAACGCGGTTAAACACAAACTTATGATTTTTCTAAGTTTACCTTACAAACCACCATCGAACAGCACTGGCATACGATGAAAAATTCGTGAGGCATGAGGACTAAAAAAGAATGTAAGATTGTGCCTTATCTGTATGAGAATATACCTTTGCCTGGCAGTGACACATTAATAAAAAGTTTTCGTCAATAAAGACCAAACTTCTGCCATTCATCAGCTTATCATCAGAAATCGTTTTTACCATCTTCACATAAGTGCTTTAGAAATGTGTATGGCATTTCAGACTGGTCCTAGTAAAGGTCAAGTTTAAAAACATTTTCGGGGAAAGGGCCCCCTTCCATCCATCACCGTCCCCTACCACGGATACCTTCATCGTCGCTATGATGAGTTCCGGCCAGCAGTTTCTTCGCCGTTTTCCATCGGAAACTCCTGAACGGCGACTTGCTTCGAGACCGCGACTTCACCTTACCGGAACTAGACGGCGTGGCCGGTGTGGAACTTGTTCCGGGTGCTGTACGTGCCAGACAAGGAATAGGCAGGGTACCGAGGAAAGTGCGACGTTACAAAAAGGGATGTGTAAAGGAGGTTTGGTAGGTGTAACGTTTTTTTATTAAAGGTCAGGCCGCAAATTGAGGTGACAGGAACGAGGGAGAAAAACAAAAAAAAACAAAAATAATTCAAAGCAACATAAAACAATTGCGTCGCAGCAAAAACAAAAGCGTTTTCATGCTATATTGAAAACATTTTTTCGTAGAACCTGACACTGAGATGTAGTAGGTAAATAACAAAAACACAGATGTTACCATGCAGTTTAAGGTACACATACACTGTACATGTTAGGGTACCGTTTCGCCATTACTAGACAGCGGGTTAAGAGTTTCATTTACATTAATTAGTCGTGATTCACATTTGAATGTAGTTTTCCTCTGTTCCATGGAGATGACAGCGTTTTAAAATTTAATGGATGTTATGAATGATTTCTCACTGAAAGGTGAAACTTGTATGTATATAAGTCTTAAGCGACCAAACCACCCGACAGAGTTGGGAGGTCCAGAACATGACGTTGCATATCGATCACTCCTTGCAAATAAAATATTTGGAATACGTGACTAACTCAAGTATTTTTCTGTCCTTCTTTTATTGTAACTTACTCTTGTTGTTGAACTATAAAATCAAGCACATTCAAATTTGAACCACACCACAGTCACTATAAGATCTACTTTGTTAACCACTAAATACTCACTGGACAGGCGTGCAGGTTTGGCGGGCGTCTGTTTCGAGGTCGAGGGTCGGGGCGGGGAGTCGGTCTCGGTGACGGCTTGCGGGGTGGCGGCGAGGGCGACGGGGGCGGGGGTAACGGGACCGGGAGACAGCTCGCCCAGCTCTGCATGCGTACATTACATCTACGTGCTAGTTACGTCTACACTACGTGCTTGCACATGCTTACTTTACGTATTACTACATGCTACGGACTGTGTACACGGTTTTCTTATTTTATTGAATTTCAATGACGACCTCGACTTCTAGACATTCACAGTATCAATATTCAACGATTTGAAACAGAAAAACAATCAAAATTTTACGCCTGTAGTAGGTACTTACCCAAATTAAAAGTCCTACATTTTGACTGTCATATTGAAATCCCTCATCAAAGGGGCTAGTTTTAAATAAAATTACAATAAAATCTTGAAACACGTGTACACAGTTTGTATGTAAATTAACAGAAACATACATGCTACATAATACAATACGAGTAACCTATTACTTTAATACAGAAATTAATTTTCCAAGTTATTCCGTACTTGAAGAAGAGATAGTCAACATCCCAGTTAACATAAACCTACCTAATTTCCCTGCATTTTCAATTTATTTATTTTTCTTTTTTCATGATGAAAAAAAGCAAGTTAAACCCCTTTTTTAAGCAATCAATGGTAAACCAGAACCCCGTGTTAGGTGATTAAAAGTGATGACCAAAATTGTGCCCATTATTTATAATAATTTTTTATATACTTACTTCGTATATCGTATAAATATACATATAAGCTATAAGACAAAGCGGGCGCTTTATATATAGAAAGCAAAAGACAGTGAAGCGAGTAAGTATACAGTGTGACACCTACCTTGTTGGAGTCAGCTCCATTTGTACAAGAATACAGAAAGCATCAGACACGACTCAGAGAGTATAATAAAAATAATTGCTGGAAAGGAGTTTTCGAGCTAGCTTCCCCACTAGATAGTGTTAACATGATCTGCAAGGGTAACATGCGCACGCGACTAAATTGTTATTTCACTTCTCTCATGACGAAGAGATAATGAATTTTATTACGATGATGTTTAGGTCTAGATTTTGTCGCGATGCACATTATCCTGGCAAATCACAATCACTGTTCAACTTTTTTTTTTCTTTTGTTTTTATTCGGTTTATTTCTCTTACACAGTCGTATGCAAAAACTAAATGCATTTTTAAAGAACTGACAATAACCAAACGATTTTTTGTTTAGGATGTTGTTGTTTTAGTTTTTACTACGAGTGTAGATCGAAATTATACTCTTAAAAAGACACAACCACCAAACTAGCAGGGATTCTGAATGAAATGACAACTCCTCATTAAAATGAAACAGAGATAGTACAGACATGAGACAGAGTATCAAACCATCACCGTGATTAGCAGTATGACGTCACAATATAGTGTATAATGAAATATATACGGTTATATTAAAAAATAAATTCTAAAAATAAAATGAAAGTAAGACTTTAAAATGTCGGGGTTTAAAACTATATGAAAAACTGTACAGCCTTTCATAAAGTTATTTTTTTTCCTATTATATGTGAAGGTTTTAAACCCCGAACGATGATTGAAATGAATCAATGATTGTAGTATTTATGATGATAAATTGACAGAAATTAAACCATCACCATAATAAAACGAGAATGTGTAATGTGAAGAATAAATTGAAATCGTGCAATAAAAGAAAACTGTGCTAGAACCCCATCTACGGTTTACGTAAAAATAACCTACAAAATCAAACCTACACGAAAGTAAAATTCCTTCGTACAATAAAAGCTTTCAAGCTAATAATAAAATTAATCACAGTTATTAATCTAACTCCCCAAGTGTTTCTAACTATTTCGAGCGCAGTGTAACCCGACAGAAATACAGAGTACACCCATTTTAAACTACCGTAGAAGCTCATGCCAACAGCCGGGTATATTTTTACAACGGTAGGTTTATAATAAGCGCTCTTATTACCTGGCTGGGAATGCGGTCGCTCTTGGGCCTTCTCAGCCGCTTTAGTGGATGTTCTCCTTACGACTACGCGAGTGCATGTGTGGACAACACATCGGTAAGTAACGGCCCTTTGTCACACGCGATATTCCATCGACTAACGGAACCGGAACTGTATCGTTTCGATATTCGAACCGATAGTGAACTTTCATATTTTGGGGTCGGTTTTGTTAGTCGACTGAATAAGCGAATAAAAAGGGCATAAAGTAATTCACACGTAAAGCGGCAAGCATTGCCGTAAGCCTTTTTAGGCTGTAGTGCGAAATATGTGCTTAATTTCTTTATACTTAAAGTCAAAATTCCTACACTTTCATTTAGATAAAAGTACTTCATAAAAAAATCTAATTTTAAGTGTTATTGCAATATGCAAGCAGCATTCACCGTTATGGTGAAAGTTAGTGGAAGTTTCAAATATCATTTTTTACTGAACAGTTGATTGGTATTTGGTTTCGACAGTGCTAGAAGAAGACATTACACATGCGTGCTTACATTGCAATCCGTGAAACGAAGTGATGTTAATCTTTTAGAAATGAAATGTTCTTTTCTGTGTTTTTGACTAATCATAATAATATATTGATTTCAATGATATCACTTGGAAATCAAAACCTAAGTTACTTGGAAGCTAAATTAAGTATACCAATTCTCAAATTAAATTCAAATCGTAATTTTGTAAAATAATGTTTCATTTGAACAAGGATATGTTACTGTAAAAGCTTGATCAAGGGCTAATCATTGAAACCTCGTCACAGTGAAATTGTTAAATATGTATAGTTAACACTTTAATAAACTTTAGCAGAGATACTCTAACAAGTTATTTTCAGCATTTATTGATCTAGCTTTTACAGAACGGAACCCAAATATCCGGTGTAGAAAGACACTTAACGAAGCCGAAAATTACATGTTCTTTCCATCGTTGCTTGAACCATACTTTTCAACTAGTACAACTACTCAGCATATTCTATAATTTGTCTACTGTCACTTTTTTACACATTTACACCGTTACTTTATATAACAAGTCCTTCAGATTATTTATTTAATTTTATTTTGTTAAGACTATTTTAGCTCTTATCGCCTGAGATACAGGATTACCTGGCTCGTAAGTCTTAGGAATATAATTTACATCTGTATCAGCAAAACTGTATCTATTTTTGTGTTTTTATTTTTATATTTTTGAATCAATTTTATTATATTATTTATTATTATTATACTTGGAAACCATCTGGTTAAATCTGCTTGAATATTAAAGGTAAAAGTTCCAACTTGTTCTACGTATTTTTTTTAAAGTTATAACTCAACTTTAAATAACCTCACGACTTCTGCACTGTTATATGCACCCGCTTATGGGTGCTTTGCGTGCGTTACATTGCGTGCTATCATAAACAATAATATTTCGCACCAAAAAAGAGCTGTTCCTTGAAATATTATTTGCTCAAAGTTATTCAGTTTGATGGGCAGGTGTGCGTAGTTAACGGCTTTGTGAAGTATCTTGTTACAATACGGCCGACGTATCTTGGCGGCTCTGAAGTTAGCCGATTGCTGCGCAGTAAACAATTTCGTTTCTATAAGATCCATTGCGCAGCCAAACAGCTATCTTCAGACCGCCAAGATACGTCGGCCGTACTATACTCCCCGTATATCAAGATCGACAACTATCACTTCGATATCGAAACTTTAAACATAAAAGATGTATTAACCCTAATCTTTCATTCATCTGTCCGTATAGTTAGTGAGGAGACACATACCCTGCGGCTGCTGGTCCTGCGGCGTCTGCGCGCGGTCAACGGCGTCCTGCGCGGCCGCGGCGGCGGCGGCGGCCGAGGCCGCTTCTCTCTCGCGCTGCTCACGTTCGGCGGCCTCTGCAGCCTCCTGCCTTCGCTTTCTCTCTTTCACTTCGAACTGCAATTGTAGAAACAGTCAGTATGTGAAGGAGACTTAGGTAATGTTGGGTTTAGTTAGTCGGTTCGCGCTCGGCTTTAGTATGTAGCGAGGATCTTATAGCGGTTTTTCTTTACCTACCTACCTTTGAGCGTAAATGACACATCGAGATTTAAAGCTGATTTAGACGGTGCGAGAAATATCGTGCAAGTTGTGGTACAATTCTGTCGATGACCGGTCATTTTTTATACGATATCCGCGCGGTTCCGCAATGTACGACAAATCGCACGATATTTCTAGCATCGTCTAAATCTGGCTTTAGAAAGAAAAAGTCACACTGGATGTGTCGTATTTTTGACAAGGTGGTATTAATCATTGCAATGGAAAAAAAAGTAAACAGGTATTCAAGTATGTCAGCAGTCAGAGTCACTTTCGTTCTGATCACTAAATGCTAATTTGCCACCAAGTTATGGAAAGACAAGCAAATAAATAGGTTTTAAACGAAAGTTTTTTTTAAATTATTCATGCCGCGAGCATGCAAGCGTAAGTACATGCAATACACCAAACACCACACTTACACTATCCAAGTAGTTATAGTACCATGCACCTTCAGGGAATAACAGATTTCGAGTCTGGCATAGTAGGAGGAGGGATGAACTCAAAGGAATACTCTTCACTTCTTTACCAAGGTCGTTGATAGCTTTTGAACTACTCGTCAAACCGGGCAGAGACAATACTGCGACCTCACCCTTGATATCAGACTCTACAGGCTTAACCTTCTTAGACCATTTCCTAATAAACCGTTTCAAGCTTGACTTTGAAGAACTATTGCTTTTATGTCTTAACAATGAGACGTTAGGATATACGTTTTGGTACGATAACCTCTCCCATAATATTAAGTCTACGCAAGCTAAGTAATCGTTGGCTTTTTCCACCTGATCGGGGAATTCAAAGAAAACTGAACTGTATATCTCAGGTGACAAGGGCGACATTGGCGGAGAGTATGGTGCTGAACTAGTCTCTGATATCGTTGACAGACTATTGCGATTATTCATAGAAACGGACCAGAGATAAGAATCGTTTTTCTTTTGGTTATTCGCGTAGTTTATACTTAGAACTCTAGCTTTTATTTTTTCTGGTATTTGGAATTTGTTGCTGTCAGTTATGATTTCTTCTACTATTTGGCTGACGGGTCGTTCGTTCTTGTTTATGGTGACAGTTAGGGGGTCATGTGAGTGGGTAGTGGGAGGGGGTTCGTAGGTAAAGTCGGATTCGTCACATTTATCCCAAGGCTGTGCACAAGGCCACATTGAAGACTCACGCTGTTCAAGCTAGTAGTGGATAAGAAAAAATAAATTAGAATAGTGAAACAAACACCAAGCAAAATCACGAAGCGTGCATTTAAAAAATATTTTTGATCAAATGCGGTAAAATATGAATCTTTGGAGAAACCAAGTTCTTGCAATAAAATATTTTGTGAAGGAGCCGTTAATTGAAATGATTAAAGCGCAGGCCACACCGCCAGCTAGCGGGCGGGCGGGCTAAGCGGGCGAACATCGTTTCACCTCTTTACATACTTCGGTTCACACCGCGAGCTACCGACTAACCTGACGAGCTAAGCTAACGAAATATCCGACGATTCCTAGCTAGCGGGCGGGCGGGCTAGGCGGGCGAACATCGTTTCACCTCTTTACATACTTCGGTTCACACCGCGAGCTACCAACTATTCAACGAGCTAAGCTAACGAAATATCCGTCGCTCGTCCGTCCGTAGTTTTCGGTGTGAACCCCATAGTTTAGCTCGCCAATATTTCGCGTAGTTTGTATAGTTTCCTTCGTTCGCTTCGCCCGCCCGCTTAGCCCGCCCGCCCGCTAGCTGGCGGTGTGGCCTGCGCTTAAGGGAGAATGCCGGAACCTGTACCAAATGCTTATAAAAAATTTATTTCCCGTAAATACTTTAAACACTTTTTGACTGACATTACCAAAATATGAATCATTATTAAATCTGCGTTTACGAAATGTTATATATAAAAGTTCGATAGCCCAAGTTCTTGACTTGCGAATGCATTTCCGGTAGTGATGCCATTGCAATCACAAAAAAAAATCGATTCCAAGCAACAAAAAATCGTTAAGAGAAATCGACTACAGAACGATTGCTTAGCCGATTAAAATGATTTTGCATTCGTTAGAAGGCACAGATAGTAAATAAAAAATCTATATTCTTTGTTATTTTTTGAATACATCGATTTGGCTGCTAAACCTAATTTCAGACTGAATGATCAATTTATTCATTAATCGATTATTTTATAGGCGATATCGATTTTAGACATATTGAATCGAGATAGCAACACTATTACACTACTGAACAACTGTCAAATGTCAACCCCCACAGAAGTCAGAACACCTCGGTCTCGTTCGGCGCTTACGCATCGTTCGTGTTTGTGTTGTTATTTTGTTTTGTTGCTAGTTGTTTGTGTAACTCATAAAAATTTATATCTTTTATGGTAGGTACTTACCTAATAAAATATAGTTTTTCAAAATCAGTGGCAGTTTCTACCTTTTATGAGTTCTTTATTTGGTATCTCTTGAAAATATACATAACTACTTTAGGTAGGTTTTTAGGTAAGTAATCTATCGTTTTGCAGTACCTAGCTATATTGCGTTGCTGATAGTTTATTTATTTATTGAAACTATTATAAACACATATAAATCGAAACATATTTCCCTTATTTATATAGTGAATGGTATCGTTGGAATACTTTAGGCGGGTTTTTTAAAAATATAGTTATGATGAAAAATCTCAGCACTGCGGTTTCGAAAACAAAAACGGTTAATGCCAACGGTAATATTAAACAATAAGCTGGCTAAAAATGGTTATTTCATCTAAAAGCAATTGGTACAGGTTTCCATACAAAAACCGGCATTCTCCTTTCTTAATCCATTTATTAGTAAGATAATACTGTATGACAATAAACAGTCAGTTGTCTTGTGTCAGTCATCTTATTATCTTGTTTTAAGTCAAATTGTGGTCATTTTTAACATGCAAATAAAAGTGCTAATTAGTATTGTTGCTACATCAGATAGGTACTACTCGTAATTATCTAGTTGTATCAACTACCAGTCTTAGGTTTGCGTGCGATACAATCGGTATCTCTACCACCATTGACATTTTTACTGTCACGCACGAAGGTTAGCAATTTTTTTATTCTTTAAATAAACAGTGAATATGCCACGCCTACGAGCCAATCATGCATGTTTATTTTAAGGAAGAATTTTTAATCATCAAATGACTTCTTTCCCTCTGGTCTTAGCAGAAGGGAGTGTCAGACTCTTAATGACTAAAAACCCATCCGTGATCCTCCTAATGCGACAAATGCCGCATGCATGCCAGTAAAAACGCCCTAAATTTACTATAAAAACTACCAAGCGTTCCCAAAAAGCTACCAAAACCTACCAATTCTCCCGTGCAACACAATACGCAATACATACGGTAGTAAGCCTCTGCAGTGCTGAGAATCTGTCCTCCTGTGCAGCGGCCGACTTCTCGAAGGCCTCATGCTTCTTGATGAGCGACTCCACCTCGTCTATGGTGTGGCCCAGCTCTTGGGACATGAGGTACGGCTCCTGTGCTATCAGCCATGCCTCGGCAACCGCCGCGTCGCGAGCGAACTGGTAAACCTCGAGGACTGAAAGAATATTTCGCTATTAGAGCAATCTTTAACAATAGGTTGGTGCAGTGTCTGAGCGATTAGCTGAGGCGCTACGTGCTACGTGTCGCGGGTTTGATTGGCGGACGGAACAAATATTTATATATATATACTAACTGACCCACCGAACTTCATACCGCCATATTTTTTTTTTCTGTCATAAGAACCTTCTCCATACAATAACAAACATAACAAAAAGAATTAGTGAAATTGGTTCAGTCGTTTTCGCGTGATGCCGTGACCAAGGGAAATAGGGATTCATTTTTATACATTTAGATATGTCTACAGGTAGTTGTTCCGGGTCTAGTTATTTGCCCATTTCTAGAATGGGGCAATGTTTAAAAAAAATTGTGTGGTAATTTCTCGGAGAAATTACTAACATAGCGATTAGCGACCGTTTAGATAGCCCCAGTTGTGATGTCAAAAGGACAATAAAATGATATACTTACTAAGTTGGAGGTTCTCCCAGCGTTCTTCCCAGCGACGTAACAACGCATTGCGCTGGTTGGTCAGCTGCAGCAGTTTCTCCTTGATGTCAGATGACGCATAGTGCTGTCTCGCTAATAGTTCGCGTCCGAGCGAGATGCATGCTGAAAAGTTGTCCTCGCGAGTGTCGATCTCTGCCTTTAGAGACTGGTGATTGTTCATTAGGAGTTCTACTCCACTTACGTCACTGTAGAAGAAATAAAGAGTGAAAATAGAAAAAAAATATGTATAACATGACTTTTAAGTATAATAAGAAAATTTTTATATTTTTCTAGCCTACTCTCCCATTGCTGGGCAGAGGCCTCTCCCAAGTCCAAATTCTTTGGAAAATGTATACGTCAGAATGATTCGACGTCAGTATCCAATGAGAATGTGGACGCAGAAGTATGTAATGATCGCAGTAGGTGGCATTTAGAAGTTTCTACCTATAAATTCGTCTGTCAGTGGCAAAAAAAAAATATGTGTGGCACATACCGCGGCTTCTCGCCGGTGTTCATCTGTCGCACGACGTCGTCCATCCACAGCGTGAGCGTGCGCACTTGGTTGAGGAAGCGGTACAGATGGTCGGCGTCCTCCAGCTTGCACGTGCGCGCGGCGCAGGCGGCGCTGAGCGCGGCCCAGGCGTCGCGCACCTCCGCCTCGCGCCGCGTGATCTCCGCCGCCTTCTCGCCCGCGTACATGGCGCCCAGCCGCCCGCACTCGCTGCGGATCGCTTCCACCTGTGGGCAAGTTATAGCTCATAAGCCTAGTGCTTCTTCAACTAATAAAAAGTTATGTACTAGTACTTTGCCAACGAATTTGTCCGACGTACTTCGCTTACAAGCTCAAAACCCCTTAGGGCCTTGAACGGTAGTTAAAAAAACCAATAACGTTTAACTTTGTTATTTACTTGGGTTCACATTCGTAACATGTTTCAAGTTGTTAACCCAAAAAAAATCCATACTATCGCGCCTTTACGCCCCTTTTTAGTGCTCCCCTACATCCCGAAGGAAGTCCTGTGCAAAATTTCACATTCCTAATTCCAGTAGTTATTAGTCAAACAGTCAGGTTCTGCTTTATATGTATAGATGCAGACTGACAGAGTAACTATGTAACGGCAATGATTGTGTACCTGTTGGTGCAGAGTGCTGAGATCCTGCATGAAGTTGTGATGTTTCCTCTGCAACGCTCCGACACTGATGGCGTCACGTCCGAGCTCGTCGCTGACGCCGCGCGCCTTCTCGTTGACACGTTGTAGCGTGTCCTTGCAGTCGTGGAAGTACTTGTGGAGCTCGCGGGATGCGGCTAACATCTAGAGGGAGAAAAAAGATTAGTATAACGTCTAAATAATAACTAAGATATACAAAAAATTTTTTTTTTAAGAAATTGAATTTCATCTTTCACCTTTTGGTCACAAATCAACATAATAAAATCATGTATGAATGTAAACATTTAGTACCGAATTTCATAAACTTTAACATTTAGTTATAAATGACGCAAATTAACACAACGAAAGTGTTAACATCTATGACATTATTACGTTTAAATTATAGGATTTGCGATTTATAAGACCTAGAACTATATTCCTAAATCTAACTGACCTGTGTCCTAGTCTCAATGAGCTCGAGCAGGTCCTGCCAGGTCTCCTTGAGTCCCTCCTTCCACTGCGCGATAGTGGCGTTGTCGCTGTGTCCCATAGCGATCATCTGGTCGGCGATACGTTCTGCGGTCGCCACGCGTTCTGAACCAACCGCTTGTGTCTCGCGGGCGAACTCCTTGAAGCGCTCCCATAGTAGCTGTAATGGAGGTACGTTGTTATTTGGTATTATGGCGCTATATGATTCATTAGTTAAAAGACTAATCTAAAGAGATACATATCTGCACACAATGATGCTACAAAGGCAGTGATGACATCATATACTTTTAAAGTTAAAATATTGGCTGAATATTGGGCAATTAATATCCGTCTTGTGGTATCCTATCTACTTGGCAATTTTGTTGCAATAGTAAGCTTACGTTCATTACTCAATCTATATAGGTATCTGTTAATGTTACAGCTTCATGTACTTTGCTCACCTATATCCCCTGAATTTCGTATACAGTACAACCTTAATATAACGAACCTCAATATAACGATTTCCTCGGTTTAACAAATCCTGCGACATCCCCTACAACCCCCCATTGTAACAAATTGTTTGGTGTAACAAATATTTACTTATCCCCTTCAGCTATATTATTATAACTATGAACTATGACTCTATTACTAATATACTCACAGTAACATGATCGTAGTCTTGTCCCAACTCTTGCGAGCTAGCAACAAGTTCCCTCTCCGTGATCCATTGCTCGAGGTCGTCGACCTCTCGCGACAGTTGGAACAGACGTAGCGCCTCGTCCAGCTTGGCGCGACGCTCGCCCGCCAAGTCCTTCAGACCAGCGTATAGTTTGTCCACTTGCGATTGTTTTACGGAGATCTGTTCACTGTGGAATTAAAAATAGAATGTTATAAAACCATAATTTCGCTGATTACTACACTCACTAATATGGTGTTGCTTGGTCTATTCACATAAATGGAAGATATTCTGCTGACTTATTTTCATACGGATTCACTTTCACGTAGGTATATATGTTGCCTCAATGTAAAATGTCAAATGCTGCGACAATAAAAAAGAAATTCGTAGAGGTTGGCAAAGTATTACAACATAACATCACGCCTGCAATCCCCGAAGAGTTAGGCAGAGGTGTATCCATTAGTACACCTACATTTCGCCAGTTATGTCTTCAACAACAACCCTCAACAATGAATATTAATAGCCATGTATAACTTTACCTGAGCGGATGTTCGTCAGCAGTAAGATGTCGTACAGTCTCTCCCAGCTGTCTGATAGTGTGCGCATAGTCATCGACTGCCTGCTCCAATATCTCGTGTTTCTTCATCAGGTTCTGCGCGGAGATCTCGTCCTTGCCCCTGTCTTCTACCATCATGTACAGTTCTTGTTCACTCATCCAGGCTTCAGCTTCGTTAGCGTCGAATAGGTACTGCTGTGCCTTCTCCCATTGGGACAGTTTGCTCTTGCGTTCGTCGATGGCATCTGTGGAAGAAAATTATTGATTTATAATACCGTAAACTGCCATTAGACTTTCTCAATATTTTCGGCCGGGAACATAATTTGAATGACTGTATTTTGAATGTTTATACATCGTAATCTCTGGAAATATAAATTCGATTGCAACAAACGAACGATATAGGATTTATTTTAATGTGAAAGTTTGAATCAATGATCAAATGATGACATTTGTGTTGTTTTCCGATTTCCTTGCGGACGTATTTCCGAGCAAAGGTCAGTAAGGAAAATAAAAGGAAAAAGCACAATAAATTGCGAACTGCTGATATTAACTTTGTAATAGGTATAACTGAGGTAAACTTACCCTTCAGTTCTCGCCACCTCGCTGTAAGTTCTTCAATGAGCTGCTTGAACTCGGGCGTGTCCTCGTGTCCCTCATCAATCAGCTTCTGTCCGTTAGAGATCACAGTCAAGATCCTTGGCTCGTGATTGTCAGTCTCGGTCTTCAGCGACTGGTTCTTCTTCTGCAACATTTGTACGTTGAACAGGGAGTTGCCGTAGTCCGTGCTTGTTGCTAACGGCATCTTTTCATGGACCCATAGTTTTTCATCCTCAACGTCGCGACGGAATTGGAACGCTTCCTTCTTCTTAGCCAAGTGACGTTGCCTATCCAACAACGGAGCCTTCAACTGCTCGAACCTCTGCTCCACAGACTTCTTCTTCTCCTTAATCTCGTCCATCTTGTCAGGTACAGTCTTCTGCAAGTATTCAGCCTGAGTCTCCAGTTCGGTGACTTGCTTGGCTTTCACGGCCATCTGAGTCTCGATCATTTGTTGCTTCTGCATGAGAATGTTGACAGATGCCAGATCAGTGCCGGTGTCGGTGTTCTCGATTTGTTTCTCGAGTTCGTTCATCCATGAGTCGATGTCGTCGCAGGTCTGGTGCAGGAGAACCTCACGGTTGGCGTCGAATAGGCGTTCTCCTTTTTCCTTTGTTGTGGTTTGCAGGTTCTCGAACTGATCTTGGAGTTCGGTCATCTTCGGGGAGATAATTTCAACGAATTCGGGTTTCTGCTTCATGAGTTCTTCAGCGGCGTTCTGTACGGCGAATAAACGTTCCTTGTTAGCCGCAATTTCTGCTTCGAACGCTTGATGGCGGGTCCACTTGGAGTGGATGGTCTTGGCGGAGCGGTATGTGTCGTCTTGTGCGGTGACGTTCTTCTCTTGTACCCACTCGCCGAGTTCGTCGCAGTCCTGCAAGAACTGGTGCAACTGTAGTTGGTCTTGGAGTTTCTCCATTTGTTGGAGAGCCTTTTCCCTGTTGGCGTTGCGGCGTGCATCGATGTTCTCTGCCTTGCGCTGTATCTTGTCGGCATCGAAGTGCCTCTCCTCGACCAGTCTGTTCGCGAACTGCACCACTGAGTTGATCTTGTCGTCGTTGGCCTCCATGGTAGTAAGGAAAGCCTCATGTTCCTTGATCGTATTTTCAGCTTGTTCCAAATTGGTCGGTGGCTCTGTCTTGCCTAGCCTGTGAATGACATATCTCGTCAGTATTTTAGTTCCGAAACATTGAGTATATTAGATCTCATTTGCTTGAATCAAGACGCAAATATTTTGTTATACAGCCTTGTACAAGTGACGTACCTGTGCTCCTGGTGCGACAGCAGCACCTCAGCCTGGCGCGCGTCTCGCTGCAACAGCTGCAGCTCGAGGCTCTGTGTGAGCAGCTGTTGCCTGTTCTCCCACATCTGTTGCAACTCGGCCCAGCCCTCGCGAAGGGCCTTGAGGCGCTCGCGCAAGAACATGTACTGAGGATCGTCTTGGGTTGATGGTTCCTGTTTAAGATGAATTTCAAGATAACATGTGAGAAACATACAGAAAAGTATGCTGCTGTCGAAGAACTGGCTTTATGATAAGAGGATTATATTTCTGTTTTAGATAAACCAGTAAGTGACGGTACTGATGTGACTGGAAAATATCCTCTACAAAGTGTCTATATTGAAATGGACACCCGGCGCAATTTGGCTGGCAAGCCTCGGTAACTGATAAGCAAAGAAAAAGTTGACTTAATCATGGTATACGTACGGCAGTGATCTTCTCGCCGTACTCCATCATCTTGGCGTACTCGTCCTTGTAGTTGTCGATCTCCTCCTTGATGGTCTGGTGTTGAGACAGAAGCTTCTCTGCTTCCGCCAAGTTTGAGGGCGTATCTGTTATGTTACGAGATTCGTTTAGTTTTAACCCCAAAATAGGTAAAAGTAAAACAGTTTGTGAAGTATTCTATCTTAGGCGCGTATTAGATTTACTTTAAAATTTAAAAAATATTTATACATTTGCTGTATTTAAATATAGCCATTTCACTAAAGCCAGAAATGTTTAAGATTTTAACAGACTTAATACTATATTACTCACCTTCTGAAGCGACATCGGTCTGTGTCTTGGTAAGCCATGCCTGGAAGTGGTCCACGGAGCGCAAGAAGCGATGCAAGTCGCCTGCCTCTTCCAGCTTCGCGTCGCGCTCTTTGAGCTGAGAGTAAAGTTTATAATTAGTATTTTGTAATAACTTTTGATATATCATAATTTTTTTATTTACACCAATTATAATTTATTAGTTCTTATGCAAGGTGTATCGCATTCACGAGTATATATAAAAAAATTGTGAAACATTTATTTTTAAAGAGTAAGTACGGAGTTTCTTGCCCTTTCTTTTTACATACGAAACTATCTTTTAAAACATTTAATACTTTTTTTTAAAAGGCGTAAGAGTGCCTTTCTCTAATGGTCTAATTGAAATAAATTATTGTAATTTGACTTTGAATAAAAGTGTACATACCATATGCGTGAGCTGTTCCCAGTTGTCGGTGATCATAGTGACGCGGTCCCTGATGAGCTGCGCCTCCTCGGGGTGGTCTCCCTCGATGGCGGAGGCCTCGCTCTCCAGCGACGAGATGCGCGCCTGGATAGCTGCGAGGTCGCGCTCCATGCCCGACAGGCGACGCTGCAGGGTCATCACACCTGCGAACCGACGGATAGGTATTATTCAAACGCTAGATATTAGGCACCTATCGGAGTCTAATAAGACAAATCACACAGCTGTAAACAACGAATACTACCCATTGAACTATATTCCATTCTTTATAACGTTAAATAAATAAATCGTTATTCGTTAGTCGATAAAAATACGTTCCTTATTTCATGATAAATACAAAGCAAAGTAAAACATTTACTGTTTACAATAAAAATATCACTGCAGCAGGCACTTATTTCGAAAATATGCTATCGTTATTAGTTTGGTAAACTTGTAATGCGAGCAAAATTAAAACCTAAGGCTAATAAGACATCACTTTACTATGTCACAAATTAAAGATATTAAATATTGAAATTATTTGTTATTAAAAACATAAAATTCCGTAAAAAATCAACAATCAACTGTAATACACTTTGTAAGAATGTTGATACATAAGTTATTTTTATTGACTTTGTAACCGCATCATCTAGGAAACCAAAGACAACGCGTCCATTGCGATCGTATTACATGACTATTGTCGCATCTTAGTTTTTATTTTATAATTATGTAGCATTGTTGTTAATGCGATGAACTGAATAACTTGGCTGAATTGTGCTTATCAATATTTCTTCTGTTCTCCATTTCTGTTTTATTATTTCGGGGTCCCAGAACCACTTTTTCTTCGAAGCCAACGGGAGGGGAAAAAGCCCACGGCCTGCACTCATTATAATTTGACCCGATAAGAGTATTTAGAACTAAAAAAATCTAACTATCATCTCCATTCATTTCGATGTTCACAAGGCAACGATTATTCCGGTTTTATTTATTTTTCCTTCTAAAGTAAAAGGTAATATGCTCACCGTTGAGATCCATCTCCAAATTGTCGGTCTGTTGCAGGATCCTCTTCTTGTCCTCGATCCAGGACACAGTCTCGCGGCACTCGATGTGGAACGTCTGCACTCCCTGGGCTGACTTCAGATCATCCTTCTTTGATTCAGCCTGGGTTCACAAACAAATACGTTAATTTTTGCTCTTAAAATACTTTAGGGTTAAGTAGATAAATATGTGAAAAAGAATTTGAAATGTATCATGTATGACATAAAGTTTGTTGTTCCAAAACATGATACTTATATTCACGTTTCACAATTAGACTACATAATATAATGTATAGGTACAGTACCTTCTCCCTGAGCGCGCTCCAGGCTCCGTTGAGCGCGGCCTGTCGCTCCTGTATGCGCGAAGCCTGAGGGTGCTCCACGTGGATCAGTTGCCGAGCCAGCTGGTTCACTACGGCCACGCGGGACGCGTTTGCGTTCATCTCCTTGTCGAATCCATCATATCTGGGGATAATAAATCAATGATAATGACATTTCATATATTTATTATGTTGAACGACAATACCATCGATCTCGCTATTGTATTGTATAACGGGCTGATATCCGCAACCCCACGTCTCGGCGCATATTTTGCGTACGGATAGGAAGTAGATCATTCGATACACCCCAGCTCCACAAGGAAAGCCTGCAGCGCCTCGATGTTACTGGCGATTTCTTGGATGGATCTGTGTTACCGAAGTTCTTTGGCCTATACGATCGTAGAAGATAGGATGCGAAAAGCACAGGACCGGTCGAAGTGGCGAAGACTTCAGGAAGCCTATATCCACCTTTTGGTTGAACGATGATGATATAAAACCAAACGAACCTGTGCTTCATAATCTCCACATCATCGATATCCTTAGGCGGCAGCATGGTGTCAAGCATCCTGTCCTTCTCCGCGATCCATTGGTCGGCGGCGTCAGCCTCGGCCAGGAGCTTGAACAGGGACAGCGCGTCGAGTAGACGTTGTTTGCGCAGACGAGCGAGTTCAGCCAGTTCGCCGTGACGAGCGTCGATGGCGGCGAGGCGCTCGCGAACCTCGGCACTATTTGCGTCTGAGGGGCTCAGTTCTTGGGCCTGATGGTAAAAAGAAACGATTTATTAAACATTTTATAAGGTTTACTGGGTTGCGGAGATCAGTTAGGTAGTCGCTTCATGGCCTTCATGTAAATCACTGGTATTAATCTGCATTCTGTCAGAATGGAAGCCCATTCCAAAATGATTTGGAAAAAGGCTAGGCAGACGATTTAATGAGATCACAAATTCGAATTCGAATTCTATATGTATATATTAACTATATATTCCGAAAGGGAAAGAGACACACTGAAAAAAAAATCTGGAAAACAATGCTAAACCGCTGCAATGCTGTACCTGTTGTTTGAGTTGCTGAATAACATTAGCGTAGTTCTTGAGTTCGTCAGTGACGTCCTTGTGTTTCTTCAGCAGGCTCTGCACTTGAGCCTCGTCCACGCCGGTGTCCTCGGATGATACCAACCTGCACATGACAAAAGAATACATGTATTCATTTACAATAACTGTAAGTGTTATAATTGACATTGTTATAACTTATTAAAATACTGTAGCGACCAAATTTCGTAACTTTTCGAAATTGTATTGAAAACATTTTGCCAATAAATATTATTGCAACTAGTTATTTTTCTGTACAAAATTTAGATCAACGCAATGTATAACATGTAGGGCTGCCATCTGTCCGTGTTTCCCCCGATTTGTTCTAGGGCGTGCGAGGGATGTTCGGAAGGGGTTGTCAAAAAGTGTCAGTGAGCAAGTATATAGCGGGTTACTACAATAGCTGTCTCTATAAAGATCACCGACTAACTCTAAGCTAGACGACGTAATGTTACCTTTAAATTCACAAGCTTTTTCGCCAGTAAAAATAATCATACCTAAGGGTATCCAACATCCAGTTGTCGATGTCGTCAGCATCAGCGAACAGTTGGTGGTAGCGGACGGCGGCGTCCAGGCGGTTCTTGCGGAGAGACACCATGTCCAAGAGGTGGTTCCATTGGGACAGAATGTCGCGGAGACGGTCCTGTACATACAAAAACATATTTATGATGACTGTAGAGATACTGGCTGGTTTAACCATATCCAACCTTAAATTACTTAGTTACTTTAGATTAGTAATGAGAAAAACTGAATTCTAAAATTTTAAAAAAGGAACTTTATTACTACTACTAATACTTATTTTGTAGTATGGAATTAAGTAAGTTCTAAATATAACGCAATATATTGATGAAAAGGACCCTGTTCGAAAACTCCCACAATGCCCAAGTCACTACATGCGAAATATGAGCTATTTTTCATGTAGTGACATCATGGTAACGACGAAATATAAAAATGAAAACATATGGTTGTTTCACTGGCTTATGAACCAGAATGGGCAAAGTGAATAGGGCCTCTATAAAGGGTGATTTGTGAACATGTGTAGGCATTCACCTCAGAAATGGTCTATACCCAACAGTAGGCATAAATTTTTCAACGAAAATTGTCAAAACCAGTTCAAGGTCAAGGTATTCCTCATCAACCAATCATTGGCTTCATCTCTTTTATTTGGTTCGTTGATCTGCATGTATGTTTGATTTGCGATATAGTCAAAATCGAGCGCTTACCTGAATCCTGTCAGCTCCGAAGTGTCCCTGCGAGATGAGCTCGTCTCCAACGGCGGCCACGCTCATCAATTGCGGCTCGTGAGCTTGCACGTCGGCTTCAAGGGCCTTGTGCTTGGAGATTAGCAGGTACACTGGGTAAAATAATATTGTCATTAGTCATCTATATAGGTTATACTAACTGACTCGGCCACGCGTTGCTGTGGCTTGAAGTAAGTAAAGATATTGAGGTCAATAATTGAAATAAAAACTATCCTATCTTTAAGTTTGACCAAATTACACACAATAAGCCATATTTCATAAAAAATGGTTGAGTAGTTTGAGTCCATCCCGGACAAACAACGTGACGCGTAATTTATATCCATATATTATGTGTATAAAAATCCAATAATAGCTCGACCGATTCCAGTAATTTCTTTTTGTTTTGTTCTCCTCAATACTGGGGTGGTTTAGGACAAAAGATAATTAGAAAAATAAAAAACAATCTGCGGTACAAAGGCCACCGGGTCATCTATTCAGTAATAAAAACAACGGCATAATATTTGTCGTTCTGTGCCTTTTGGAAACTCATAATGAGGTCGATTGTAGGTTTGTCCTGTTAAATCAACATCTATTTGAGTCGACAAGATAAACATAGGACAAGACAAGGCTGGCGTCAAAACAAATGACGTAATATCTAACGCAATGGCGACTGGATGTCTGTGATTGTCTTCCTCCCTTTCAATTTTATTAATTACAAGGCAGACGCGCCTTAGGCACAGCACTGACACGAATCTGCCCCATTTTGAATCGCCTATCTACATAGAGCAACACGGGTACCTGACGGAAGGGGAGACGCCATAGGCAGGCGTTCCCCTCTGTCGAAACATATGACCAAATGGTCCACTGTTAAGTCACTGTCACCAAGTGCGATAGTGTTGTTATTTTGTAAATTGTTTGTTTGTTATCGATAAAAATATTTACTTACCATCAGTCGATGTGTGACATTTGCATTTGCAAAAACTAAAGACTAAGTTGTAGAGTAGTATGTTAAGGATTCAAAAGGATTGGTCATCTCTTAACTGCTATGGCTTACATATGTATTTTTATTATTTTTTACTACTGTTTTATATTCATCTTCATTGTTTTCACATGTAGAATCAACAAGAATAATGTAACCAGGATTTTGTAAAAACCTAATTTAAAAGAGTGCCGTGGAGATTCTTGCTCGTTCTTCTCCATAGAGGCCTACCTCCGTTTTGGAACGAGCAACTAGTTTCAGCTTTCGGACTAACTGACCGACTCCTTGACAATTCAAAAGTGCCTGTAAATGGTCTAATTGAAATAAATGTTTTGACTTTGACTTTAAATTATACCTACATGCTTTTAATTATTTTTAAATTATACCTACATGCTTTTAATTATTTTTAAATTGACAACTGTTGAAAAAGTAATAAATAACATAAATAAAGTAAAAATCCTGATTTCCCTAACAAAGTTCTTTAATTTATCGATAATGCGTATCGACAGCTGTTACAGCAATGTTTGTCAATGTAGTTGCATCATGTCGTTACACTGTTATGACACAAAATGTATCTATGTGTGTACGAAATTGTTAGTGTATTGTTATTATTTCTATGTGTGAGTTTCGTAACGACAGACGATTGTTTGTGTGTGGGGCATTGAAAAGTGTGTATGTGTGTGTATTTCCCCCCGCAAAAAATGACAGACTTTTCTGTATTGAAAAAATACGCTATGGCGTCTCCCCTTCCGTCAGGTACCCGTGTTGCTCTATGCCTATCTATCATGAATATGATTTAAATAATTAGATTATACAACTAGATTCAATATTATTAAATTTTAATTTCTCTTGTAAATGACGATGGTCTAATTGAAATAAATGATTTGACTTTGAAGACAAATCTTTCATTTTCTTTTTTTATGTTGTAGAAAGACAATATTGTGTGGTATAATGATATAGTTACCGGTAGTAAGATCATGTCCGATGTCATCGACAGAGACGATCTGTTCCTTCTCCTTGATCCAGTTCTCCTCATCAGCCATGTCCCAGTAGAACTGCCACAGTTTGCGGCTGTCCTCCAGACGCTTTCTGTTACGAGAGAAAATATGGATGGAGAAACGCTATGTTAACTTATCAGCCTATTTAATGAATTTCATTAGTAATTTTTGTGTTATTGCATGTCACTGGCACTTATATGAAGGCCATCTGATAGTATATAGTCACTGCCACCTATAGACATTTGCAATACTAGAGGCCTTATAGATGCACTACATCCTAGAATCCACGTTGAAGTTTCATATGTATGTAAGTTTCGTATGTTACCTGCGCTCGACGGCGAGATGCACCAGTTCGGCGTACGCGTTCTCGAGCTGTTGTATGCGCTCCACAGTGATGGCGGGGTCGCACGGCCGGTAACCACCCTCCTCTTGCTCCAGGAAGCGCTGGGACTGGCCTACTACCACCTGCAGGAGAAATGGTGAGTTGAACAATTGCTCGGTAAACACGCGTCTGTCAACTATGAGTTGGAGCTTCTCTTGTTTCAAACAGAGCGTAGTAGTTAAGATGAAAGTGACTTTTTTCATTTTGTCGAGACAATTGTTGATAAAGTATCGTGTCTTATATATTTGGATAGGGCTTTTTAAAACCTAGATTCGCTTAACTATCGTCCGTGAAATTTTACATTTAATTTTGCATACTATTTCGTCGTCACGACACCGCGAAAACGGCTAGCAATCACAGAACTTCAACAACAAAAGCTGTCATAGTCATTTATTTATTTGACTAGTACAGTACCATAGAATATTGTGTGAACTATGCAATTTAAAATGTATGTACACGTAAAATCTTTAATGAACACCAACCTTGACCCTCTCTCCAAGCACGTTGATGTCAGCCTCGACAAGCGCGTGCTTCTGCAGCAGATCCTCGACGCCCATCAGATGTTTGCCGTAGTCGTCCGTCAGCAGACGCATCTTGATCTCCTCCATTGAGTCCAAGATGTATAGCATCTCCTATAGATGGAAATTTTGTGTTAATATTAGGTGGAATTTGAACATTTCTAATACTGACTAACACACAATAAACTGTTATTTGTGTACGATATATAATATCTTGAAGGATAACAGATAAAGAATCGATGGGCTAAGTTCATTGAATAAGACTTCTAACCCAATGTAGATCAACACTTACCAAAATTATCAAAAAAAGAAATTTTGTCTCTCAGTTTCGTCTTTAGAGACTATTTTACATCCAGCAATGAATTTTACAAGATTAGATTAGCAAATGACAATATTCTCTGATCTGAGCTGTTGATGATCATCGTACATAATTACAGACCTGGAAGTTCTGCTGCAGCTGTAGAGACAGCTCGAGCCTGGCGCGGCGAGCTCGCAACAGTTCCAACAAGTACGCCCACAAGCGTAACACGTTGTCGCGACGCGCGCACACGCGCTCCATGTCGTGATATCTGTGGAGTTCCATTGGTTAGTGTTGGAGAAAAAAACCAAATAAAGATCTAAAGGTTTTCTTCTTTTAAGAGTACCTACTAGATTATTTTAACTGAAAGTTACCCATGTAGGTACTTCTCTATTTAAGTAGAAATTTTCAGGATAAAAAAAAAAATGTTGTTAACAAAGTAACTTATATTTATATAATACAATTTTAGATAAAAAGAAAACCCAACTTTACGATTTACATGACTAACGCAGCATTTCAGAATGCGAAATGTGCCCTATTTTGTAAAACCTGGGCCTGGCGTACGACATGTCGTATGAGACATTTTCTCAAAAACCTCATTACGTTCAGCCACAACTAGCGTTCAAAGTCAGAAAACAAAGTGTCGTCATACCTCTCAGCCTGTAACTCTGAGCACACAGCAACAACGGCTTGCACGCGCTCCTCGTACGCAAAGATATCGGTCTCGATGGCCTCATGTTTCTTAGCCGCCGCCTCCACAGCCGCGAGGTCGAACCCGAAGTTGTCCTGGCTGACTAGACGCTGGTTTTCAGACAGCCACGTCTCACGCATCTGTGCTTTGCGGTTGAATCTATAACGATAAAATAATATTAGTATTTTTTTGGGGTTTAATTTTTTACGTTAATCCAGTACCTTCTTCATGTTAATATTCCAAGTCTTTGGAACTGGGTTACCCCCATTTTTCTCGAACGAAAAGTTAGTTTGACAATTTATTATGAGTCAACATTTTGACTAAATTGACAAAAATTTCGCATTTGTCAAACAGATTTTTTGTATTCTGAGGAACCTGAGGTAATAAATATTTCGTTAATTTTAGTTCCGAGAAACAGGCGTAACTGTTAAATTTTTTACTACACCAACATTAATGTTACATTTGTACTGCGTTAACCAATACAACAAAATTCCTTGTGACATATTGAAACTAAATGAATATTCAAAAGTGTACCTACACGTTACATTATCATAATATTCTGAAGATCACAAGTGCGACTCCGTGCGATTTTCCCAAATGTTTGCAAATACAAATACACTATACCTGGCAGCGAGTTGCTCTAGCTTCTCCTGTCTGATCAACTCTTCCCTCAGAGCCAGTTCCCTTTCATGTTCGGACTTCTCAAGCCTCTCCCATGCGCGGTTGATGTCGTGGATCATCTTGCCTTCGCGTGGCGTGTAAGGCTTCTGGTTGGCTGCCCGCATGCGGGATTGTAGCGTGAAGAGGAGAACTTCCAAGTTGCCCTTCTCGACGAACCTGAGAAAGTAATGGACATTGTAGAATTTGTATATTAAAACCTTACATAAAGTAATCTTATATAGAAAAGGTTTTTGTTTGTAATGGATAAAATCTAAAACGTCTTAACCGATTTTTTAAATTGTTACACCTATGGAAAGCTAACTAAGCTATCTTAATAAGCATGTCAAGATTCATGATGCCCAGTTCGGGTTCCGAGCAGGGCTGTCAACGGATACGGCCATTCTTAGTCTGAAGCACGCTGTTAGGTATTACACGGATAGACAAACACCAGTCTACGCGGTTTTTCTAGACCTATCCAAGGCTTTTGACCTAGTCTCTTATGATTTACTCTGGCAGAAGCTAGGAGACACGACACTGCCACCAGAGCTCGCGTCTCTCCTCAAGTACTGGTATCTACACCAAGAGACTCGGGTGAGATGGGTAGGGGAGCTTTCGGAGCCATGCAGGCCGGAGTGTGGGGTGAGACAGGGGGGACTGTCCTCTCCCTTGCTCTTCGGTCTGTATGTGAATGCTTTGGTCGAGCGACTCAGCAGCATGCGTGTCGGCTGCTACGTAGATGGCGTTTGTTTTAATAATCTGAGCTACGCGGACGACATGGTGCTGCTGGCTCCCTCGATTAATGCTCTCCGAAAGTTACTGTCCGTGTGTGAGTCGTACGCGGAGTCTCATGGGTTGATATACAACACCAAAAAGACGGAGTACATCGTCTTCAGGTCTGACGCCAGGTGTCCATCTACGGTCCCTCCTCTGATACTGAAAGGTCACACAATAAACAGAGTGTATAAATTTAAATACTTGGGCCACCTGGTAACGGATTCCCTGAAAGACGATTCAGATTTGGAGAGGGAACGCAGAGCGTTGTCAGTCCGGGCGAATATGCTGGCCCGCAGGTTCTCTCGATGTGCAGTGGCAGTTAAAATTGCTCTTTTTAAGGCATATTGCACAACACTGTACTCAGGGTCCCTGTGGTTCAGATATACCCAAAGGGCTTACAATTCTCTGCGTATCCAGTTCAACAATGCGTTCAGGGTGCTGTTGCGACTGCCACGCTTCTGCAGTGCATCGGCAATGTTTGTCGATGCGCGCACTGACTGCTTTGACGCAGTATGGCGCAAGAAATCTGCCTCGTTACTTCGCAGGTTGCGTGACAGTCGTAACATCTTGCTGAGCTCTATAGCTGCCCGGGCAGATAGCCCGCTTGTGAGGGCATTGGCCTTGCGGACAAGGTCTGTTTTAGTTATTAAGTACTAACATAGTCTAAGAAATTGTTACTAACACAGTGGACCTCATTTGTAGTCTTAAATAAACAAATAATTATTAATTAATTATTAAAGCTACATTATCAGCGAGTAACGCAAGCTATATTTTATTTTCCTAAAAATTTGG
This sequence comes from Hoplodrina blanda, assembly GCA_949316365.1. Classification (NCBI taxonomy): domain Eukaryota; kingdom Metazoa; phylum Arthropoda; class Insecta; order Lepidoptera; family Noctuidae; genus Hoplodrina; species Hoplodrina blanda. Next base: position 5,746,929 of record OX438589.1, on the reverse strand, counting down.
TTAAAAAGAAAACTTATGCAGATGAAGTTGCGGACAAAAGCTATTATTACATAATCCCATCGTGACAATATGAGAGTTTTTAAATGAGTACAGTCAAAACTGTAAATATATGGCGCGGTGACCATAACTATAAATAAAATCTCTTATCAATGCAAACTATGCAACATTTTGCAACACTCTTTCAGCCATTGTTTACTTTCTCAGAAATGAATGAACAGTGTAAGCAACGCGTAAAATTAGAGATGTTTATTTTTACTCCCGCTTTATACGTCATGCTAATCTCGCCAGACAAGCTGAATGAAAACTTTTCTAAATAAATGGAACTTTTTCTTTCATTCTGTCAGTCTATATTTGAAACTTTGAAAGCTTACTTGGGTGGTTTCTCCACAGTGCGATAGTTGGCGAACTGTATCAGTTGCTGACGAACGCCTTCGAGCGAGTTCGCGAATGTTCGGTCGCCGAGCGCTTCGATCGTACGCTCGATCCATTGCAGGAGATCGCTGAAACACGAAAAAATAGTTAGTCACTGTGAAAGAAAGAATTAGTAATCTTACAAAAAATACAAAAATATTTATTTTATCTCAAACATTGTGTCATACATAAATCGAGGACGCCCCAGTAAGTTACAATAGTACTTGAAAATCTTCAGTCTATACTTTTATTTTTAGTTTGTGCTACAACAAAAAGTACAATAATTGCGTACTAAATACTTTATATTTACTCTTAGTCATCCATAGCCTGACCTTTTGTGGTTAGTTTACGATATAACCAGACATTCAGGACCGAACCATAATATAGTTTTTTCCAACCGCGGTGTAAAAAGCTCCCCCAAATTCTTGTACCTCTTTTACTGCGAAAACTCCAGTCAAATCTCTCTATCTATCTTCCCATCTCTTCCTTCAAAGCAGTTGTAATACAGACCTGGTAAGCGACTCATATTCCTGCATCATCTTCTCGTTCTCCATGGCGATGCCGACCACCTTGCCGATACGCTTGCCCTGCACAGTCTCCTGCTTCATCTTAGAGAAGTAGTGGTAGTACGTGACCACGTATGTGATAATTGACTTCTCGTCGGGGTGGTCGACAGCAATGTCTGCGGGGAGGGGGATTTATTAAAGAGATTTTGGAAAAGAGTCATGTGTACAATAAAAATTAATGATCTTTAGCAGACCTTAGGACGCCACTCTGACAAGCTAGCTTGCTTATCAGTTTAGCTGAACCATGATTTAAAAATCCTGATTCGGGGTTCATTTTCCTCATTTTTTTTTAATCTTTATTTAATTAGAGGCTTTTACCTTACAAAGGTATGTCAGCCTCATCATACCCTAATCTAATTACTTATTAGACTTACTTATATAATATTAATTTGTACATTATTGCGTAAGCGAGGGAGATAGTGATGCAGCAACCATTTCATATATCAGTTCATTTTCTTCATTTCTTTTTAAATATACTGTGGATTCCATGAACTAGTAATTAGGTGGTTTTTAAAAGCGACAAAACTAGACAACAGGTTTAAATCATGTTTTTATCTCGAGTCCTGATAAGAGAATTTGTGTAAGTACTATTAACCAAATCATGAAATCACCCACCTTCAGCATCCAACAACTTGGTAAGACCGAGTTTCTCCTCAGCGACATTGAAGGCATTATTCAGGTTGTGCATAGGATTGCTTCTATGCAGCTTGTCGAATTGAATGAGGTCGGGTCTGTGCTTGTGAATGATGGCGTTGAACGCGAGCCCGTCGCGCCACGAGGTCGTGAAGTTACGGACGTTGACATTGTTGTAGCCAGCCGTCTTCATTTGACACCACAGGAGTAAAGCGTCCTTGGCAGACTTAGTCTCTTTGTTGTCTGTCTCTTCGATTGTGATGTCTTGGATCTGTAACGGATTGGAAATTCAGCACAAGAACTTGGGTCGTGCCCACCAGAAAGAGACGGCAATAGTTACTCTGTATAGTGCCATCTCTTTCATACACTGGGCTGGAATGAAAGTGGCTTTAACACAAAATTTTCCATGACATATACAAATAAATCTCCCTCAAAATATTTTTAAGCAAAATATTATTATGTGTGCTAAAATAATAGCAAGCAATCAATGCCGGTAAATTCATATAAGCCTAATTATGTTAAATATTATTTACAATTTCCTTCCTTATATAAAACTGTACAAAGAAGCGGCAAATAATCCGTTGTCTGCGATGGTATTGAATAGGGATAATAGGCCAGTAATGCGGATTGTAAATTGTAATAACAAAGGTAACTAAACTACTACATTCCACAAAACCAACCATTGAAATATGGAATTTTATTTCAATAATAAAAAAAAATCAACAAGGTGTATGAGTAAATGGGACATAAATGTAAAGAATTTCAATCAATCTTTACATCTTTAGGTCATATTTATAATATTTATTTGTCTAGATGTTTTTTTACCAACAGCAAAATATGATACAAGGTATAGGCTGCAGTGCCACGCGTCAGTAAACCAGCTTAGTGACTATAACTACCCTTACCTACTGAAAGTCATAAAGTATTGTTAAGTACTACTGAAGTACTTAGTAAGTAGGTAATGTAGGTATAATCCTTGCAATTCACGAACGCGCGTCATGCAACTCTCATGTCTAAGGTAACTACGGGTGTAGGGTAGCTGTAGAACCATTAACCACTAACTCAAAGACACAACTTGTGTTTTACTTTAGCCCTGAAAACCGATAAATTATTAATCAACTGTAAAATTAGCTTTTTGTTTGCTTTGAAATCAATGAATAGACAATTGAGTTGGCAAATAAAATTCATTGAATTACAAAATCTATGCTAGAAATCGGGGACTTTGCGTTTTTACAGCGCATAAAAAATATGTTAATTGATTTGTGGTGTCAGTGCCAAACCCGCATTGCAACGGTTAACATGGTTTGTGAAATGTATGGTATTGCTTACCTGGAAGCGCAAAATGATGGTCCATATAAGACCGAGACTGAGCCTCGGGTTACCGTCGACGATGTCGTGGGAGCCCATATTCTCTAAGTGTACGCGTTGTTCGCGCAAGAACTGCAACGCCTTATCCACGTTCTCCAAACAGTGGATACGCATCTTGCCTTTTGTTGGACGAGGCTGCAAGCGAAAACAAAACGTCAATATAAAAAAATATAGGTACTAAATACGGGATGAAACATACATCAAAAAGAAAACCTTTACCGTAAATTCGGTACATGATGATTCTAGACCGATTTTCAAAATTCTTTCCCAAATTGGAAGTTACGTTATCACTGAGTGCTATAGGCTATATTTTATTATCAAAAAATAAAGAGTTCCGTAAGAAAAATCACGCGAAGGAAGTTGCGGGAAGAGTGCTACTCGACTCGACTATAAATTTCGTCGCTGAAAAGCCAAGAATCATGTACTGAATCCATATTAAGTTTTCGTTCGTTACGATGTCCTTTTCACCCTTTACAGTATATTTTTAGCTTAAACTAGCATTTTATGAGTTAGAAGTTCATTCTAACCGTCAGGTAGACCAAAAGCTCGATGATCTGATGGTACATCGAAGATCGTAGCATCAATGGATTGGCTCAGGAGCAGCTAAGGTGGTGTAAAGCAGAGGAGGCCAAATCTCAGCAGTGTGAATGCAGGCTAAATAGATAAATGGATAGCGTTTCTATAATAATGGTGATAACATACAATTTATTATTTGGACTATTTCTCGCCATAAACATTTATGTTACAAGTTTTATAACATGGCCCGCATATTGTAAAATACTGGAACTGTGGACTGTGAACTGTATCATTACTACTTTGTTTTGTCAACCGTTGTTATGTGTTTACAGTAACCCTAAAAAAGCACCTTATGTAGTGTAATGCTTGCAAAAAAAATTAATTGGAATAATATCAAGTTCACTTTAAGATTTGTCACGGAAGAACTGAGATACTTTTAGCTTGAGCCCCTTAGACACCTTGGATCCGCTACTGCATGTTGTAATTGTTTATTATCCCATAATAAATAAATAAAATAATGCAAAAAAAATGATTCGTCTATTATTGTTAAGTCTGTACACTCACACTATTGTATTAGGTATCTATTGCATGAGGTAAATAAATAACATATCGTCCAAGACGAGAGCGTAAAATACACATTTATTTAAAACCGTAAATCCGAGCTTACAATAATCTCAAGAAAAGCAAAAACAAATGACGATAACAAACATTCTAGAAATAAACAAAAATGAATCTTATCAACACCTTATTTTTATTTTTTTCAAAGAAAAGAGACTCGGAATAGGTAATATCATACCAGTTTCTCCTGTTACATAACATCACGCCTATAATCCCCGAAGGGTTAGGCGGAGGTGTACCCATACTTACACCTACATTTCACCAGTTATGGTTAAGTGCCATGTAATAGGGGGCAAACCTATTGCCATCAACCGGGCACAAATCCAGACTTCGAAGCTGCTACTGAGAAATTCCTGATGGAAAAACCAAATAACACTTTGCCTGACCTGGGAATCGAACCCAGACCTCATGCTCAGCAGTCGTGCTTTGCGACCACTAAACCAACGAGGCCATTTTAAATTGAAATTTGGAAAAAACAAAACTATATTCATGGAAAATCTATCTTGTTCCAAAACATGTTTCTAAGTTTTGAGACCTGCAATATCCCTAGGACGTCTGCATAGGTCGTAAATAACAGAACAGAGGACGATAAATAATGCAGTTTATTCTACAGCATAATAAGAAGCGAGTCAAGTAAGTACAGTCAATGGCAAAAATATTGACCACCTCTCCTAGTCCTCCTACACACTCTGTGAAATTCAAAAGTTGTTTTCTGCTAAGCTATCTAACGTACAGCATCTGTCTATGCACATTTGTCAAATTAAAATAATATTCTAAAAATGTAGACTTCATTTCTGGAAAACTTCTCATTTGAATTTAATGTTGGGTGAGCTCAGATTGTTAGAATACCATCTTGATTTTATGAGTGCCTAGTACTTCTTTTTATTCAGTTCTGGCTAGATGGTGTGTTTAGGTAAATATTTTTGTGCATGACTGTACAAAAATTCCAAGTACACATTTTGGCTTGGTCGCGTCGCCAAAGCCTGGATAAAGTCCGGTTCTACAGGTCGAAGCTCGCCATTGTTTGCTTTTTATACAACATACGTATAAGAACTTGAATTTGAAACATGAATAAATACAATGAGAGGAACTCTATGACTTAAGCTATGTCATTTAAGTAAAATATTTACAACAAGACAAGATTTTCAGCGGGTAACGTCATTGTCAGTTCAAATGAATTCAATAAGTCTCCAAAATAAGGTTCGTTTGTTTGAAGACGCTAACCTCCGGAAATACTGTTCTAATGTCTAAAATTCTTCTGCTAATAGAAAGCTACGTTATAGTACTATAGGCTATATTTTAATTACTAGAAAATTTCACGCGGACGAAGCCGCGAACAAAAGCTAGTGTTGACATAAACTACAACATTTCTTACTATCCGGGAATTGCTATTAAAATAAAAAGAACCTAAAGTAAAGTAAAGAAAATAAACACAAATAACCAGAAGTAGTTTAACGTCCCTGTACCAGTTTTCTACTTTCTTTATAGGTTCACACAGCCCATAAGAAGAATTAATGAGGACATGAAAACGTTGTAAATGGCTTAGGGCTTGCCAGCTCATCGTAACTTTTATAGGCTAATTCACGAAAAGCGTTCATGACGTTTATGATTAAACATTCTCGCGGAAAGCAATATTGAATTCGTGTCTGGGTATGGCTTTTTGAATTTTAATCAATGATGCAATATGCACTTTTGAAGTGATATGCCGCATTTGCTAGTCGGTAGCGTTCGTGGCCTATCTAAGAACGCTTTAGAGGTTCTTTAGTTCAAAGTCAAAGTCAAAGTCAAAACATTTATTTCAATTAGACCATTTACAGGCACTTTTGAATTGTCAAGGAGTCGGTCAGTTAGTCAGAAAAATGAAGCTAGTTGCTCGTTCCAAAACGGAGGTAGGCCTCTATGGAGAAGAACGAGCAAGAAACTCCACGGCACTCTTTTAAATTAGGTTTTTACAAAATCTTGGTTACATTATTATTCTTGTTGATTCTACATGTGATCACAATGAAGATGAATATAAAACAGTAGTTAAAAATAATAAAATAAAGATGTAAGCCATAGCAGTTAAGAGATGACCAATCCCAACTGACAGCACCCGTTCACGAGCATGACGCATGGATCAGCACCACCTAGCTCAACCATTATGGAGGGAGCCAAATGATCCAACACACGCGCCACCATCAGCGAGATATTTGAGTGAGCATGACAAGCTCTCAACCGCCATGCTCATTAAGTCAAAACACAGTAACTCAATAAATAAAAAGCTCCATGGTACTCACATTTACAAAATTGAAATAAATGATAAGTATTAAATTATACAATACTAACGCTTCAGTGATTCGTAATATGAACTGTGGTATGTAAAAAAGAAAAAAAAGTACTAGTAGGTACTGATAACGAAACTAGTTATTCAGGTCAATAAAAAGGGGGTAAGAAACATCATTCTCTTGAAATTAATACTAATTAGTGAGCTCGAGTGGCTGTGGAGCAGGACTAGCATTTAGCCAAGCATTTTTGTCCGTGATGTAATCATCTAACTTATAATATGCTTGACTACATAGTGTGCGTTTTACGCATGTTTTAAATTTTCTCTCATTTAGTTGTTCTAAATGCGCTAATCTCATGAACTACCAGTCAGATTGGAAATCATCTTATTGTAAAATTATGATGCCAGCTATGAAGCCAGAATATTCATAAAGAATAGTATAGGCTTTAAACATAACGCTACGAACTACAAGACCGAAGCAGTAACAAAGCGGGTGACAAAAAACACGCGAACGAAGTCGCAGGCAAAAGCAAGTCATTTATAAACGGGGTTTGTTTTGCCAAAATAAACCAAGAAACATCAACATTACTCCCATTTTTTGAATTGTAATGGTTTTGGATATTAACGTTACAAACACACTAGAAACTCATTGCACTCGTAATCGGAAACATAAAAGTCATGCTATGTATTTTACCTACATAGCAATATCGCGAACTATACCCACGGAAAATACAATAGGCAATAATTATTTTAACACGCTTATACAGCACTGAAGTATGAGATTTAGGCTCAATAGCGGGAGTAATGACACCAATTAAAGCTCGTTAGTTTGTGAGTGGGTTTGTTAGTAACTACTTACCTCTATAAATTACGTGACAAAGGAACCTGGGTCGTATAATCATGAACTTGAAACGAGAAAGGTAAGAGTGGCGAGGGGTTTATACAACTTGATTCCTATCGGCTTCTCTTCGGAAGTTCGGAATAATAGCTACACTACTGCTATTTAAAAGTGGTACAGTTGTAGTATCTACTGTGTATTATTGCTAAACAATACAGTAACACTGCAGGTGTTAAAAATATACCATCAAATAAAAACATTATGATGCCCACATATTTTTTTTGCGCTTTGGGTGAATTCGAAAGAATAGCTCTAAGCTACTACTACTATACTACTACTATAGAAATTGCTATGGTACAAACAGTGGACCTATTTAAATTTAAAGTGTGCTACTATTATATATATATCGCATTGGGTCTAGCCTGTAAGTAATATTTTTGGAGTGAATGAATGAATAAATAAATAAATAAATTATAAAACCACAATCTATTTTATTGGCGTGGATAGTGTTAAATTCAGAAAGGTAAAGTAATAGAATTAAGCAATTTTTGCTTCGGATTCTCTCTTACTAAAATAGACCTTTCGCCACTAGTAATTAGACAACCAAACAAAACAAATTCTTGGGAAAATTTTAATTCTGAAAATTAAGTCACATTTTTTCCTACTTTCAAACCTACAGTATAGCAACAGTTAGGTATCATCTCGTCCGACAGACGTGCTAAACATGGCTTGAAGTGACGCTAACGCAATTAGAACTGGTAGGTAAATACAGATTGGAATTCAAAGGAAAATGTGGATGGTAATGTTGGTCCGGCGCAAAGTTACTGCGTTCATCGGCAGAAGAAATAGATCGGAATAAAATGACACAATAGCCAAATGGATGTCCGATAGTGCATCTCAGACTGTCATGTGTTACAAGTTTAGACATACGGGTTTGAAAAGGTATGATGGCAATAATTGCAATTTTAATTCAGATACTCACCAATCTCTCTCCAGAGAGCACTTCGAGCAACTTGATGAGTTGCTTGCCATCCCGCATGTCGACGTACAGGTCGCCGATACGGCACCCGACGCGCACCAAGTGAGAGTTCACCCATTTTTGAAAAGTTTTCTTCTGCACGCTTTCTCGTTCGTCTGTCAAGAAATAACATTTTTATAAGTTATACGTAACTTATGTATACAAACCATCGTCTAAATAAGATATTAGCTTAAAATATTATGTGGACCCAGAATCGTCCCTTGGGGTACTCCTTAAGAAGACTTACAAATAGAAGCTCGTCATAGGACTGAATTACACAATTGAGTATCAAGGTCAACAATGTCGCCCTAGGGAACAACATTCTGATAGACAATCAAAGGACAGAAACTTATGTAACCAACATTCTCTAATAGACAGACCTGAAAACCAAAAGTAATGCACATAATAAACACTCATAAAAATTAGAAGAAAAACGATATAAACAAAGAAGTAGGGAATGTTAACACATTAACCGCCAGTGGGGGCGACCACGCCGTGGCGACCAGATTGCTGGCTTCGCGGACCGAGTCTTCGGTAGTGGAGGCTCCTGCCCGTCCGGGACAGCAGACGACATCGTAATAACTCACACGACAATACTCCAATAAGGTGTTAGGTTCGGAATATAATATGTGTAATTCAAGATCTGGATCAGATTGCTTTTCGCACGCTTCAGAGCGGAAAGTACAGTCCTAGATGTGCAGGGTGTTCTACTGCAGTATCCAACGGTTTTTTAATAAATAAAATGTGCATAGTCTACACCCTTTTAACGGTACAATTTAAAACATATACGTATATCAGTGGTCTCTATAAATGAGGGAATACACTCAGTAACTGCGTCGGACAAAATAGCTTAATGATAGACAGGAGAACACCAAAATCATTAACAATTCCACAAAATTATATTTGAAAAGGAATTTAAGTAAATATATAACTATTGATTGATTTTGCATGATGCTGAAGCTACAGAAATATTTAAATGTAGATGAATAAGGAAAATTAGGTAGGAAATTCAGAATTGTACTACCTACACAATTATGTTTCAAAAATTGATATTTTAAAAACGTCTCTTTTACAGGTACTAAAAAATGCACCACCACCACTTATCTGTCACCCGACGATGGAGAAAAGAAAATCCAAAATGATGCAATCCAAACTAGGCACAGCACTGGGTAACACTTTTGATAACACAACACTACAAACCTCTAAGTTCTATCACGACCTTGTCATAATACACTTCTAAACCGGGCACTTCAATATCTACTCCTTTTTTTATCAGCTCGTATCCCTCGGTGGATGTCATGTCGCCAATGACGAGCGGCGACTGAACCAACGTACCAGGCAAAAGACGAGAAGAATTAGAGCGACAAAATTCAACTACCACTGGACAAGGATATTCGATACCAGTGCGCCAGATGTCGACAACACAGGGCAGGTTTTATTTATTAGCACATTCGTTACACTACTGATAATGTTGCTACACATTTATTGTGTTCACAACTGGCACTGTATGACACATAATCAATTTTTTAACAATATTGCCCAGGTTACGGCTAAAACGGTAAATTGTGATTGGTTCAACAAGAAGATTCGGTTGAAGTAACAGATAACACTTTTCATCGATCGATAAGCCATGATGTATCGAAGACTATCTGGTAGTTCACTGAATGTTTTTGAACATACCTTATTTTATTTTACGCGTATTCACAAATTATAACCAATGGTTTGATACCCCATTGTTTTATACGGAAAAACGGATGCTTCGGTGTTTGCTATGTCTGATAAGCTGCTGCATGGTTTTATGAAAATTATTTACAGCATAAATAATAAAATATGAATAGTGTGTCAAGGTTTCGACCTCTGATGTGTTATCTAAAACTATATTACCTAATCCAACATTTTTAGATAAGTCTATTTGCATCCGTGGGTTATCGACCCTTTGGTTACTTCCAAGCAACATTGTTTTCTTATGGCATATTTTAGTAGTATTAACATTATTGACTTTATCGTAAACATTAGCCCTAGTTTCTGGTACCATGTCAGCAATCAGCTCGATAAGTGATCTTATCGATAAGGCGTACTGACACATATTTGAAGAACTTCTTTGCTTGGTACTTGTAATTAATTTATATCATCAGATAAATAATTTTTCAACATCACTTAAGATATTTATGGAAAATGTCATCATTATTCAGAAACTAATCGAAGTCCACGGCAGAACCAAAGCCATACTTGAAACAAATGATTTACCTCACCAACTCTTCAATAGAGCTATTGTTGAAGACTTAAGTGTTACCATTTTTCTTTCAACATGTTACACGTAAGAAAAGAGTGCCATTATGGGCTTGCTAAAAGCTGTGTAGACAAAAGGCTTCCCACGTCATGTCAGCCGGAAGATTTCTACTGTTGAGTACAACACCTACGCAAAGCGATGGGGTGGATGAAAGGCCGCCCTTGCTATTCATAGACGGGTACCACACAAAAAGGTTTGTTTTAGGGTAGTTTTTCACTGGTAGCAGTAAGAGCTATATGCAGGCAGATATTCGTGTGAAGTACCTACGTACTGGAACAATTTGGTGCACACTTCAGAGAAATTTGTTATCAACAAATTGAACATCTATTAGAAATACAAAAAGATTCAATGATGGGAATTAGAGCTTTTCAGAGTCTTATAATGTGAATTTGCAAAAGTAAACCTGACAAATGCAAGACATCCTAGATAGAAATACAAATCTTTTGGACATAATCAGCAGGACCAAGACTGAATGATACTATTCACAAAAGAAAGATTAATAAAACAAGAGCCAACACGAGTTACGAATGGCACACCTTGGGCCCTCTGCTGACTGGCAAATCTTTCTACCGCAGCATGAACTAATTAGTATAGAAGAAGTAATTAGTAAAAGTAATATGTTCTCACCTGCTAACGCCTTAATGCGCGATCGTTCGAATAGCCTCGACGACGAATTGCCGCCATCGTACTCGAACTCGTCGATGATCTCCTGGCCGTGGCCGATGGACGGGTCCCAGCGGGACACCGATATGTCGGTCGTCATCGCGACCAACCTCTACCTCGCCGCCACGCTCAACTATCTGGAACGATGAGAAGACATACGTTAGTGACTTAGTAACCACAGATAGACATAATTGTGTTGGGAAAATAGGCAATGTTGTATTCACATTATTAGGTTTGCAAATTCGCGGTTTCCACTCAAGCAACAAGCTGTTGGATTTTGATATAACCGTATATTTACAAGCCAAACTGGTTTTTGATAAAATTGTAGCAAAGACAGGTAATATTACGTAAAGATATGGGTAGCATGAAATACCTGCCATTGCAAGATCATTGTGTCCAACCACCCTAAGGTCTAAAGCAGTGACCGGTGACAGTATCAACGGTGCGAGCGGGATGGTTTTCCGGTCACCAACCCGCTTGCCCGGCGCGACGGTAACATTGACTTAAATTCCCTTTTTGGCTCTCATCCAAGCATATCAAATAACGACATAAAAGATAAATAGAAAATAATGAGTCAGAATAATCGAGATTAGCATTCACGTATTGATTCCCGTGTATTGAATGACCTTATAGAATGGATCTCTCTTATATTTATAGATTGTTTAGAAATCAGTCAATCGTTTTTAATGGGCGTGCAGGGACAGTGCTTTAATATTAATAGTTAAAATAATATCCAGATACGTTACGCAATGCAATGATTTTTGGAATAGCTAGCACACAATTTTGGAACCCCCTCTATATTTAAACACGTTTTATTTAAGTTTCATGTCTCAGAAACAAGAATGATAATCTTGATGTCGAAAACGGATACCAAATATAGACTAATGGACCTTGAATTGTGAGTCAGCCAGTACCTACCTATATTTAAATAAAAGATGACCGTGTTAAGGTAAATGCATAATGTTTATTTAAATGTAAGCAAATTAAAGTAGGAACATACTACAAAATGTTAAGTAATTTTAATTCAAAAATAAAACTCAAACTGACGACCGATAACTCAGTCCTTGAAGCCATGGTTATCCGCTTTCTTTGATAAATGCAAGTTCAAATCAGAAACAAAAATTTTGCAACATTCATTAATTATTTTAAGTTACCTTGAATTTTCCAAATAATGACCGTAGAAATGACCACCAATAGAAAAAAGATTTCACCAAAAACACCGCTTCACAAATTGCATAGATACATAATACAAAAGACAGAGTGTTCTATAATATTTTTGTTATTCCAAATGACATCACGTTGCCGGCCGGTGATAAGATTAGATAACCGCTTTCAAGACTAATAGCCACACCTAAGTGGCTGAACCAAGTCGATGTGCCATTTTTATTTGAATTAGATCAAACAAACAAGCAGGTATATAAAGACGACAACTTACAGACTACCTTAGTTATGTATGAGCAGTATTACGTACAAAATGCGTTACTTAGACACACAACCATAATTATGACATAGTGCAGCTAATTTCCACAGAAGTAACTCTTAGCACACACAAGTGTGAGGAATTTGCAACAGAACAGGTTCCAAAATTAAAGTGTTGACGTTGTACACAACAGGATCAATAATGTGAGGTTACGTAACTTGTGACTCATTTACACTCCAGCACGGAATCCGCAACAATTCAGATTTCCCGTTTATGAATAGCTCCTCTTAGGTGCACCATCTTTGTAAATTGTAGTTCATGGATAGATACGAGTATTACTCACTAAGGTTACAATTTTATTAGATGTTAACCTTGACAAATTGAAGATAATTTGAGCGCTTCAACTTTTTATTCGTCATAATTGTTGATAGCGGTGTCCGAATAACGTAGATGTAATACGGCTGTGATACACTGTTCAATGGTCAAGAAATGTAGCATGAAATGAAAGCGGTTAATAAAAGTAATAACTGATAGCTATAAAAAGGCCATCGATCTAACTATTAAAAGTTTACGAGTGTTGCTCGTCAAATCGACAAATGATTTTGTTAACGTTTTTGGTAATATGGGTATAACTCAGTCTGGCAGTGAGGTTGACCTTCTCGCATAATGGTTCGGTTAACGAAGGTCCGTCGGGCTGACAGCCACAATAGAAATCTATGTCGTTGCTTGTATCCACATGAATTACGCACACTCAGGCCTCTTGTGTTATCATGAGGGCATGCTTATCTTTCAAGAGAGTATAATGAGCAAGGATATAATAAAATGGCCGTCTATGTCGATCTTTTGATATTGAGATATAGGGACTTTTTATTAATAAATGGAATCACATAATTCATTAGGAATATGTTCATAAAGTTAACTGGACCCCTCTTCCACAAATTTTATAAAATTCTTATTTTGTGTGGATCCGACACAATAGGTCTTTAAATCTTGGCATCGTCTTGTATTCCCAATGAGCACAGCATTTGAGAGAGACGTCACTATTAAAACAAAAAGCCCACAGTTCACACAAGTTTTTGTTATAAACGCAACTGTGAATAAACAATGGTACACAGTCATAATCTCATGTGAAATCAGTCAAGATTCTGGGACATGAACAAAAATACTAAAGTAAATACCTACGTGAAACTGTTATCATAAGCATTATCATGATTCTAAATTAGGCAGACTGAACTACAGCTATACCGAAACCAAATTCAGAGCATGTCTTTAGAGGTCTTTATCACAAAGAATATAGCATACGTGCCGACACGAAAGAAGAAAAAAATTTAAAACAGTTGAGATGTCTTTAAACATTAAGTTGTATGCTTAGTTATAAAAAGTATATATACTTTTAGTTTGAGTTTCCAAATTTACAGTTAAGCTAAATTGTTGATTTAAAATTGCAATTACCAAGTATAATATAACATTATAGCATGCCAATCAAATTACAATGGTACCAGATTTCTGAGAAAAAGCTGTATAATCATTCCATTGGGTCTCAATAACAATTACCATTACAACATAACTGCTTGGAGTTTCGCACTTTCCATCACGTAGCGGATCCGTCACGAAGTCCTATTTACATAATTAGCATTCTATTTATAACTAACACCCACTCTCATGATGCTATTTACCTACATACAGTTAATAAGGACGATTAGATGCGAAACATTGCATCAAACAGCACTAAGGACAAACGAAATGGGAAGGATAATTTTATTCATGGAAAACAGAGGTCAAAGCTGGTTTAAATTTTATAAAACAACCCTTCTTCGTATTTTCTCATCAACTTTCACTTTGAAACTGCAAAAGGCTCAACTTATCGTGAATGTGTTTTTCATGTTTGCATTTAGAATTTCAATGTCAGAGCAGATAAAACTTTGGAGATCGTACACGTCAAAAGATACCGGTTTTTGGTGAGTACTTCTACATCTTATCAATGGCAAGCTAACTGCATTTTAAAGACCTGGAAGGCAGCATTAGGTATCTTATCATTAATGACTATATGCTCAAAATGGCGGGCAAAGCGTTCTTTGAATGGTATTATGTCTACAGAATACCTGTATGCCTTCATAACTGAATATCAGCTACTTCTATAGGACATATTTTATGGGGGATGTAATGTATGATTTCCACAAGCAAGGATGCAGTTGTTTTCTGGTCTTATCATAAATGTTTAGTGGCGTTCGCGTTCTGCAGGATCACCTTTACCTTTAAATAAAGAACTTAGCTTATTTTCCACGCAAATTAAATTAAATTTATTTTCGTGATACACAGGTGAAATACTTTAACTGTTGATCTATTATTTCGGAAGTTGTTTTTGCTTTAGTCTCACGGTCTCAAACTCTCAACCCTAATACGCTTTCGCCTCGTTCCATAAACGTAGGATCCAATTTATCCATTGAATAATTCTGTACCATACAAGAGCAGACGAGTGTCACGCATGATTGACGAACAGTTATGATTGCATTCCAATGATAATTGTAGAAGCTGGAACTCGACAACTAGAAGTAGGTAATGTATTATTTCCTTTAGCAACAGGTTTTAGACAATCATGTTTTTAAATATAGAAGAAGATGTAGAGACTTGAAAAACCTAATTTAGGTCTTCAATCCGATCAAAAGGTTTATCAAAGGTTTATAGATCTATATAGCTATACAAAACAGTTTTGGTTGGTATCATTACATAAACCTTGATTAAGCGCTAGCACGAATCAAAGAATCAACAAAAGTCGAACAAAGCAAGTGTATCGAATAGGCTAGTCGGTACGGTCGTTGACCTCGGCAGGCAGACATGGCGTCGTCGATACACCATAGCACACCATAGCCTGCCATTACAGTCATGGAACACCGTAAACTGCGGTTATAAAGTCACGAAGCATAATAATATTTAATTAGTTACCGCTTTATTCTTGAGTCACAAAAAATGGATCTTCGATGTACATCTACTTAACAAAACTATTTTAAACCGCCAGAATAATACCATAAAGGCTGTCAAAAAGTTAAAACAAACGAGAACCCAACCACATGTCTAAACATCAATCACGGGCTTCAACGAATATTATTACGCTATATTATGTTAACCTTTGATATTCATTCGTTCTTCCACGATTTAGGGCGTTGTCTACCCTTGAACTCGTCTACACACCTAAACCATAGAGCGCTTTATAAACCCAGCCTTAAAGGTCGGAATCGTAGCACGTTCCAGCAAATTACTTAGCAGTATAGCTAACATAGGACTTAAGTAATATTGCTTTAGATTGGATTGCAACGTAGAAAGGGATTGGTCATTCTTATCAAATGAATTTCTTCAAAGGTAAGCGATATCAGAAACAAATTAAGGCTCGCCAAGTGGATTTATAATGTGTAGTTGACGAAAACCACATAGGTACGTTACTTCGCGTCTCTGCTGATTAATGCCTGGCCCAAGTTTCATCAAAACAAGCGGGACTTTCGCACCAAATTTTGCAAGAATTATCATCAATTCAATAATTCTGTCGCGGTCCTTATCTTGAGTCATAAAGAGTGGTGAAATGGCGAGACACTAAGACAGTAACAAATAGCCTAGGCACTGACATCGACCCTCCCCCAATGTTTACCGCGTCTGGTAAATGACTAGACGACACGCAATCTGCACTGCGAGGGGACACGCAGTGCCGTCATACATTCATAAGTGGACGAACCGCTTTGGGCGGCGGATATCCTAATTCCTGTGTCAGTTTGGAATAGCATGCTTAAAGACTACCATAAAATTGCAAGTCGTTTAAAAGTTGTTTTAGATACCTATGGGTCTACTGAGAAAATCGTACTTATAATCACAGCAAATGCGGGGAGATAAGTAATCTAATATTGTGAGATGCAGAATTTTATGAATGAAGTGTTAAAGTTGATTATGGTAAAATATGAATAACATTAGGTAGCAAAAGTATAGTCGGAATAGTAAAAATGTTACTTAGCATTCACGTCTCATGCTATTGGAACTTATGAATTATATTTGGCCGAGTTAGAGTACCTACCTCATGGTTCTTAAGTTCTTACTCAGAATTCGGAAGTCCTTTTGTGAATTACAAGCGTTTTTAAATCGGATTGTCATTGTCATTCCACACAGTAGCCTAGAACTGTTTGATTTTATTATCTTCAATTACTTTATCATTTAAGGAAACCACAACGTCGCTCTCATAAAACACTACGGCAAAATACATATCTATAAATTTATTACCTGTTAAACCGTCTTCAGAAACTTGTAGTAGTGACAACATAATAAATTAACTGTAACATCTTAGAAGTTATGACTTCCTAACAACATACATAGTAAAAAGTACTGAAATGGCATGCAATTTACTAGTAGGTAATTACGTATACTCGAGCTATGCAGTTTCACGTTTACTCTTATATTATGTAAAGCGTTGTAACAGCGAGGAAACCGTTAGTGCACTAGAAACTACTAGCTTGCAGCGAGTGTCTCTAGGCAACATATAGAATGAATAGTTCAAATAACATTGCGATAAATGTTTGGAAAAACATATGACTTGAAGGAAAGCTAAAGATTTGATAAGATGCAAATGAAGTAGGTATGTGATTATTACATTATTTTAATAATAAAAATAAGGGTACAGTACAGGAGGGAGGGATACAGTCTACGAATAAGGAAAAGTGACAAAAGACCAACGGTTTAGCTTAGTAGAGGATCTTTGTAAGGCAAAAAGAAAAAAACAGAAATAAAGAATGCTTTGTTTTGTTTTCCGGCAACCAAACGATTGTGAAGTACCAAAAAGGGCGAATCCGAGCGAATAACGAATGAGCAATCTCTCCATCAAAACACACACACAAATCACAACTCATTCATAATTATGTGCATTCATTTTCGTTTCCCATTCTACAACCGCAGGAAGCGTTGCGATTTCTATCATTTCCATCCCGTTAAAATTAACGTAAAACGTGAGTTTTATTTTAAAGACAATAAAGTCTATTTTCAATCAACTAGAAATAACTGTTCATTTTTATGTACGGATGTATTTACGGGCCGTCACAGTCACAGTAGGACGGTTGCGGATCGCGTACAACTGCCACTGCTGCATTTCTAACCGCAGTAGACTCTTTTGTTTGTTTTTTTAATCAACCTTCAGTTTTATTCCTAAGTTGCATTAGTCTGTTTTTAATTTGCCACTACGTTGAGTAGAGTACTCTGCAGTTATTTAAATTTTTTGACGTCAAAAACTACTACGATTTGACGTACGATGCCATAATGTTTGTACGTACAAATATAATAATACGATTACACGTACAAAATTAAATTTCTTAGATCAATAGTCTCATAACGATAAATTATCAAAGTAAACAAACAAGTAGTGAAATTAAATCTGCAGTGGCACAATTTCCCAGCTTCGGGTGTGTGCTGACATCACGACTGCCTCTAAATTTAGAGCCATTAACTCAGCAAAAGTTAGTAGACTCGAAATGAACTCAACTATTCACCGAAACAAAAACACGTATGTGTTGTATAGGCCAGCATGGCACTGGGAAAAAGTATGAAGACACACATATTGTGTTTATCAGATGATGGAATGAGTGGTGGATCTCATGAATTGATTAGGTACAATCACAGAACTTAAAATAGAACCTTGGGAAATCAGACGTTAAAAGCCTCGCCTAGGTATTACGAAATCCAGGTGTGTTTGTGATATTCCTCACAGGTAAAGTAGGTCTTGATCATGCGGCTTGGAACCGGTAAAGCGGACGGACCAGCTAACAGGCACTTCCCATGCTGGTGGCGGTGCGCGGACGAATCCATTAACCCAAATATAGAACCGCGCCCGAAGCCGAGTCGCGTGAGTTACACTCACAAAGTCACAACTGTGCTAACTAATGAATTATAAACATATTGTATATAATTATATTTATATTTTTGCAGTACATTATTTGTTAAAAAGCAAGGTTCAAAAACTTTGCGAAGTTCCAAATTAAAAGCAACATGATTCAGAAGTCCGAATCAATCTTGTACACATTTCTTGGTTCAAGATTGCACACACAGTGCGCGATCAGAAGGCAGAAATAGGTACTACATACTTGCCTAAAAAGTAAAGTTGTTTGCAACCCGTACTGCCTTTTAGGTAATTTCATGTTTGGAAAGAAACGATATCCTTTTATGTGTTGTTGGAACTGAGCTCTGATTTTATGGAGTTATAAAAATTTTGAATGAACATGTATCTTTTTGAAACATAAGCCACGCTAGTAACGCTACGCCTGGCCGTTCACGACCTCACGGCTAATTAGCTGTCGTAATCAAAACGTTCCCTCATGTGAAAACGTTCCCCCTCCTATGTGAGCCACAACCGCATGTTCTAAATAATAAACAAAACCATCACTGACACGAAACATGACTACGCAGCAGAAACAAAAGGATATCCGGTCCACATCATAGTTTCACACCTAAACCAAGAGAAATTTTTAATTGTTCCTGAATCAGGTTGCTAAATAATTTGAGTGACGAAATTGGAATCAGTCTAAAAATAATGAACAAACAATTTCGACTGTTGAAAAACATCCCAAGTTGATGTTGAAGGAAAATAAGTGCAATCATAGTAATGCGTAAATACATCGAAGGCCGAGTAAATAGGACACAAGTATAGACCATCGTGTTAGGTGGGAACTTTGGAATATCGATCCCTCGGGATTGGATTGGCCCAAGGGTCGCAAGTGGCGCGGCAATTCGCCCAAACGTCACTGACCGGACATTGGAAAGCACGTAGCGTATCTGTAGATAGCTCATACGAAATTGCTGCTTATTTTTAGACTTCGCGTGTTAGAAATTTTAGAGTTGCTCCAATTGAGGGATCGCGGCCAATGATTTCAAAGTTTTATGCTCCAGTCATCAGTTTATGATCAAAATAATGGATAAACTATTTGGACACCGCACAGATTTCGCGTGACCTATTTCAACTTCATAACCAGGCTAGCATTTACTTTATTAAGGCTCCAATCTTACAATTTACTATGACAAAGTTTTGTCACTATTACGGTTGCACCATCAGCTCTGGTAGGATAGGCGTCAATGAGTATAGAGCGTGGGAGTCGCCACTGAACTTTGTAGAGTAGGATGCGACTCATTTGTCAGTTGCCAACCACGAACGTCTGTGATACTAACGTCATTTGAATTACGAGTCTCTCAGGGACGTTATGAACTTTTTGTTTGAGTACTATTTATTTACTGTTTATTTTGTGGGTAAAACAAGCCGTGTTACCACGCAACTGCCTGAAGGGCTTCATAAAAAACCTCTTAAATTACACTTAAATAATGTGAACCATATGATCCCAATGATGACTTACAGTGCTTCTTGGTATCAAGTGACGAGCTGTGGTGCAATGTCTATATCTACTTTAGTCTGACCAGGTAGCTGTATTTACGATCAAGAATCATATCAATGAAATGTGCTGTAAACAGACCTATTTGTGACGTAAACCAATCGGTATTACTAGCGCATCCGACCAGACTGACCGATATGCTTACCCATTGTTCTAAATAAACTTTTTGGCGTCAGAAGTAGGTATACAGTCATGCATAACGAATCATCTTTATATCGATGAGAACGTTTGACGGTTGAAATTCTCTTAGTTTCTGACGTGGGTAAGTATAATTGGCAATGACTGCAATGAAGCAGTCCTTCTAGATAAAATGTTCGCATAGATACGTGTTAAGTTTTGCAGGTCAATTTGGCTCTAGCATACAATCATAGTCGTTAATGGTATGACATAAGCGTGGTGACGTCACCCCGGGCGTCGGCAACTGCGGCGAAGGCCGGCTCTGTTGTTTGTGCGCGACTGACCGGTTTTATAGCAACACATGCACTGCACGCTACCATCTAATCCTACTACGAATGTAACACGCGATACGTCTACCTACAGCACAATAAGTTAAAGCACTGTAAGGAAAGAAGCAGTTGAGCATAAATTCAAAAACATACAAATTAAATACGGCACAGAGTTCAAGCTTGCTTGTTTTTATAAACTATCATAATTTTCTTTATTATTTTTCATCTTTCTTTTAATAGGTGCCGCAAAGTGCAGTTGCCACGCCTACATGCAAGAGGTTAGCCTCGGTGGTGCGATGACGCTATCGCCTATTTAGGTCAATATAACTCGCAGCGGCTATAAAAATTATAAACAGACGGCAGAATCAACAACTTGGATATTGTCTGGGGCTCTAATAAAATTAACATTTTACGAGACAAAATGGACATTAGACAAAATGAGGAGCAATTATGGAAGAATTGTAACTTTATCCAGTTTATCCTGTGAGCACATCACCCGAAGAAAGAAAATGGTAATTCATACAACATAAAGATGATCGTTGAAAATGCCTGAAATGCCATATTTTGATACGCTGCCAAAACACATATTGCATTATTATAATGTATTATTAAAAATAATATTTATATGGTAGTACGTACAGGAATGCCAATACATATCATGAATTGGAAAAGAAATCTAATCTAGCTGATTGTTGACCAATCAATATTAATTTAACAAATGGACAGTCCGGGCTCAGTCAGACCTTCGTCATTCGGGCAATCATGTAAGTATCGAGTTACATGTAACTCTATTATCTAAAACAACAAACGAGTGGATACGCTCGATAAACTTTTCCAATTGGGTACTTGTTAAAAAATAATAGTAACTTTTCATTTTGGGTGCATTTTAATTTACGTCTCAAAGGTCTTCACATTTAGTGCTTTCCTCTCTTACGTCTTCCAAGCATTCCATTTAGTTAATCCTTGATCTGCCTTTACTCTTAAATGCTTTCCACTAACATGCTCATAATTCTTCTTATATTTGTTTACGTAAGTTAAATTAATCTTTTTAAACTCTTTAATACTCGTAAGCTCTATTCCGTCCGTTTTCAACTCAGCTGATGCGTTCAATTGTGCGATAATTAGTGAAATGTTAACAACAAATAAGGCAAATTAATCGACAGTTAAGATTCTTGGCCAAGTATTGCAAAGAGTCGCATCATTAAAATCAACGGCACTTACATCCATTCCGAGAAAAGAAAATAGGTAACCATTGTATGGTAGCCGTTTGTTCGTGTTAATAATGCACTATGAATTATTCACAAGCCATGACTTAGCAATGAAATTCTTTGTGCAAATGCAAGTGAATACACTTTCCATAATATTCCGGTAGAGAAATCTATAGTCAATACTCAACATCGTCTTGAAACGTTCAAAGAAATTGCTTAATCTTGGCACACAACGTCCAAAAATATGTTGTGGCGAGAAATGGTTGAGGATATGACACCAGTAATAAAAATTATTTTATCTTTTGGTTGTTGAAAGTAGGTATAAAGCCGTGGTACCGTTAAACATTGTGTTTAAGATCTCTTGATGGCCTCAATGTAGATGGTACTCTTGTCTTTGAGATTTTATCCCTTCGCTGCAATTTGCAGTCTTTATTAATACACCAAACTTGACCGAACATAATATTATATCTAGCTTTATGGTCTCCATCCTCTTCTTCCTTAACATTGTTCTGTCTAAGCGTAGGTTATTCATTTGTAAAAAATGCGTTATTATTTTTTAATCTTTCAGTAGGTAGATAATAACATTGTGGGTCAAGTTCGTTTCGACGCTTGCAATTCCGAGAAGGAAGTTGAAAGCTCAGAGCAATAAAGGCTTCCATTGTCTCAGCAACATAAAGCTTGCGTTCATAACTGCGAGTCCTCTATATTAGTAGATGTAAAACACTGGCCTCGGAGCGATATTTAAAATGGTGATGAGTGATGCAACGCAGAATAATTTAACGTTAAAAATAACACAATGCACCATAACCATAAAACATTTTAAACGCAACCGTAAACATGGTGAATTTACTGACTTCAGTTTCACAGCATGCCGAATGTATGTGTGTAATATTAAACCTTACTTAACCTTGACGTTGTAAATATTTTCTGAATTAATAACATGAACCTACGTCAATAATATACGTTGCTAAAAGGTTTTAGCGTTAAATGACTTCAATTTTCTCCTGGATTCATCCTAAAAGGTCATCGGTGGTTTAAATCATAGTCAGGCACAATATTTTAGTTCAAAATATAAGTATTACATCACAGTCCATTCATGGCGAGTTTACAACGTATCTGAAGAGGAGGACTTGGTTAACAATCCGGCTTGATTGGTCCAAATTGATGTTCAACAACCGGCGGATTGTTCCAGTGAACCAAGTACTTACTATTCAATTCTCATGACATTAGGATTTGAATTTCGATGTTTTTTTAAGCGTAAACAGTCATACATCCGTAATGTAACAGAACCAGGTACTCATAACGCTGTTAGCGACTTGAAAATTATTTGACCAAATAGGTAATATTAATGTGTACTAACTGCAACTACGTAACTTAGATGTCTAGCTTACGTAGAGGTTGCAAATTTTTCTCGTACAAGAAGATAGACATAAGAATTTAAAGCATAGAAAACTTTCAAAGTTGAAATCAATACGACGCTTTCTGCTCTCACTGTAAGGGACATACATGGCGGTGAAGATAACGGTATTACCTATAAAGATACTAGTTATTGCCGCAGAAATATGAGAGTAATAATGGGACAACGTTATTATTTGAAGTAATATTAAACTGAAATTAGAAACCTACCAAGTTAATGTACTGAACAGATTGGCAAGCCGTCAACTGAGTATACTTTAACCGGTTTTGCCGGTGAGTTTTGAAGTACCTATATCAGATTCTGATCGCCAACTGCAAAATGTCATTTCTATGAGCTTTTCCTTCCGTGCTATTAAACTTTTACGTTTTGCCAACTACGTGCTTTAAAATGCATCAATTTATTGAGCTAGGCAAGCGCAAAATCGATTAGGATTGTATGTAAATCTGCAGTTTTGAAACCTTTTGATTCTAAAACGGATTATTGGACAAGACAGGATGACCCGATTGCGTAGCAAAGCGAAAATTCTTGAAATTAACTTATTGGCAACAAGGCACATTGGCTCTTTGGGTAACACATGCAACACATACGAGTACTAGCGTTATGTGTACGTATGTTCAGAAAGCGGTTGTTACGTGAGTCGGCGAGTGCAAGACATGGACTGGATTCGAGGTCGACGACCCCGGTAGAGCGGGACTCAGGACTCTACTGCCGGAATATTAAACGCGATTTTCAATTGCTAGAATGTCTTACTTTGAAAATATAAAAAGGATACCTACGTCATTATTGGGATTGGTAATTTGGGCCGAAGTGGAATTTTAGGGTATAGGGTCATTACGCTGGATCGCGGCCCTGCGTTGTTTCGCGGCCTCTTAGAGGACCAACCGTATAAATATTGCAAAAATAAGAATTCTATCTCACTCTTGCCAACGCGTTGTGGCACTTTAAAAAGATGGATAGTTACAGAATGTCATGCCTATTCAAATTAGCCGGTTAACCTTATCCATGTGCCGGAACTAAATCGTCGATTTTGCCAGCCGCGCTGTCAGCGCTCACACGTACGCAAAACTGCGAAAAAATTAGTGAACAAGTCCCGCTTCAAAAGTAAATATTTCAAGTTAACGATTACTTATTACTAGTGTGATTGTTTTTGAGTTATCATAGTTGTTTGTTTCATGTTATTTTTCATTTGTTTTGGGAGTAAATCACTTTAATACCAGTATTTTCTGGGGGCCGCCAACCAAAACAATAAATTTTTAGTAGAGTTGGTATACGGCCGGGTGGCCGCGGCACTAGCTCATTGAATGAACTAAGTTTGCTTTCTTTCTTAATAGTAATGTAAATAAAGCTTCGCTTTGTGCAACATTTTTCTATTGTTGGTGTTGGTTTAAATGACATAGTTAGTTCACGGCCGCCAAAATATAATTTTATACGGATTTATAGCTATCATGTGGCCGCAAACTAACACATGCTAACAAAACAAATCCGGTTCGCGGCCCTCTGAAAATCATATGAAAAATAGAAGGCCGTTATCTGACTATTTGAAAATAGAGGAGTCAGTTTACGGCCACTTCTTTTACACAGACTGTTTTGGTTGGTGTTTAGATATTTTTGTTACCTATTACAGATGTCTACGAAAAACATGGCATGTCGAATTTAGTTACATCCGATTTTAGCAGCCTCGAGTTGGGAACAGTGGTTTCTCTGGACGAAAAACCGAAATCTAATCTCACTATCTCACTATCTCTTTGAGGCGCGCGTGATACAGAACGCGCCGTCGACCCGGGCCTGGTCCTTGATCGGACGGTGAGCTACCCATCACTCACCGTCCGCAAGCCCGCGCCTACGGTGGCCGGATGTCGCCTCGCGACGTCCGACGCCCTGGGCGTCTCCCGCGGCGGCTGGGGCGTGAGGCGGAAGATGTTCTCTCCCTCACGCGGCCCGCCTCTTCCTTTGCTAGCATTACTGCTTCGCAGAAGGAGGTGACTGCAACCCATTCCCTCTCGCCCGGAGCATGGCCTGAACCAGGTCCGGACGCGAGAGGTCGCCGCCGCTTATCGCCTATCGACCTGCACCGTATGCTCCACCGTGTCCTCCGGGCGGTCCACACAGTGATGACACCAGGGCGTTTCCTCCCGCTGAATCCGACACAGGAACCTCCCGAAACAACCGTGTCCGGTGAGGATCTGCGTCAGGCGGAAGGTAAGGACGCCGTAGCGCCTCTCTAGCCACTCCTCAAAGAGAGGTCTTTCCACACGCCACTCGTAAACGTTCTGGAGGACTGTCGCCTCCAGATCCCATGGCGGCAATCCGGCAAGGAGGCTTGCCGCTTCGCCGGAGATCGTGCGGTATCCCCGGATCATCCGGATGGCCATGACCCTCTGGCATGCGACCAACAAGACTGGTGGCCGCCGCCTGATGGTGGGGGCCCACACAGGGGCCCCGTAGAGGGCCATGGACCGCACGACTCCCGAGTAGAGCCTCCGGCAGAAGGCGCCTGGTCCCCCGAGGTTGGGCAGGAGCCGCCAGAAAGCAGCCCCAGCCCGGTCCAATCGCGGAGCCAGACGTCGGAAGTGCTCCTTGAAGCTCCACCGGCTGTCAAAGACGAGTCCTAGGTACTTCACCGTCGACTCGACGCCGATGTGAACCCCTCCCACCGTTATTTGGGAACCCGACGGTGGCGCGTTCCGAATATCATGAGAGCACTTGGCCTCGGACTTGTTCAATGCCACTTCGAGTCCCAATTGCCGGATCCTTTCGACGACTGTCGCAACCCCACGTGTCGCTAGGTCGGCTGCCGCCTGGTGCCACTCTCCGGCCGGCCCCCCCTTATATCGGGCCCTGACTGTTAGATGTATGTTCCTTTCGAAGTAGTGGTAAATTTTATCTTGACTTTCAATAAGTTATATAGTCCGTTGAATAGAATATTTAAACTTTAAACTAATTATTATGGGGGGGGGGGGGCGGCAAAATTTCGGCCGGCCCCGGGCGGCAAAGACCCACGCTACGCCACTGGAAGTATGGAAGAAGAATAAATGAATTACCTAGAGGTTAGGTTTTGAATGAAACGTGGTCTCTTACTGTGGCCTCATTAGCAAGCTCAAGATAGCCCAACGAGCTATGGAGAGGGCTATGCTCGGAGTCTCTCTGCGTGATCGAATCAGAAATGAGGAGATTCGTAGACGAACCAAAATTACCGACATAGCCCAGCGAATTAGCAAGTTGAAGTGGCAGTGGGCAGGCCACATAGCACGCAGAACGGATGGCCGATGGGGCCGTAAAGTTCTCGAATGGAGACCACGCACCGGCAAGCGCAGCGTAGGATGTCCACCCACAAGGTGGACGGACGATCTGATAAAAACCGCGGGATCGCGCTGGATGCAAGCCGCTTCCATCCGGTCTTATTGGAAATCAGTAGGGGAGGCCTATGTTCAGCAGTGGACGTCCTACGGCTGATATGATAGGAGTTTTGAATAAGGAAAGAAAGGAGGGAAAATAGAGGAAGGAAAGAATAAAGGACAGAGCGGAAAGAATTGTTGCACAAAGTGAGTTGGGAGAAGGTAAAATGCTGTAGAGATCATAATGCCTGAATGACGAGATAGTAGTGCGTGATCCTAAATAAGATTAACAAATCTTGTGGGAATAAGAGATGTTAGAAAAGGCAAGGTAAGTTAGAGCACATGAAAGGGACGAATATTGAAGAGAACATGCTTTTTAAGAGTAAAGACATTTGATTGACAATCGCGATCATATGCCATGATGAATTTTATGATAGGACCATTAGGTATGGCGAAAAGTGTACGTAATAATTGTATACAAAACTGGCGGCCGAAAACTAACTCTAGGGTGGCCGCGAACTGAAAAAAGTGGCCGTCAACCGGCATTTTGAGTAAATTTTAGGATTTTATTTATTTAAAAAAAAACTGTTAGAATAGTCCTCCAATAAGTATGTCCAAAAATAACTTGATGATATCTGCTACACCTGCAGAAACAATCAGAACCTGAATTATGGACATATCATACTAATTTCAAAGAGCAAAGTTGGGAAGGCGACTAAAAGGCCGCCAACCGGTGCAACGACCCTATGTGTAAACCTATTTTGTGTTTAGTTTATGGTGATGCAATGCAGCAAATGGAATAAATCGACCATTGGTCTAGGTTCTCAATACGAAGATTTTTTATTTAGCTCAGAGAGGCATATTTTTAAGATTAGGCATAAAAAAGAACTACCTAACTAACAGTAAGATTCATTTTCACGTCTTCGGTAGTAATAAACTTGAAACCGAGCCGAATAAAATAATAAACAAAGAAGTAAGCACAATGAAGCATTGTTGACAGAAAGAGTAGAAAGCTAGTGGTAGCGTGCCCCTTTTGTTAGTAACATTAACGCCTTTGGTACTCAAGCGTGAAAGGGCCTCGGACTTTGATCGTTTGTAATTTCGGCTGAGATGCAATCAAATGTGAAGGGAAGGGAATTATTTTAAGAGTTTTGCTGTCGCAAGCTCGTCGTACGTTTTGGAAACTAGTTTTATTGTGCTGCATTTGTAGTGTCGCATCCAAATGTTCAATTGGATAAATTGTGTACCTGAGCCATTCCGTAGAAAATTGAACGTAAGAAAAAATAACTGTCACACAACTTTACAAACAGTTTACAAGACTATCTCATACTCTGTTGAAAGCATTTTTTTTTTATGTACAGTATAGATCATTAACTTAAAAAAATTATATATAATGGAGTCAATTATTGTTAATTTAACCGATTAAAAATTAAAAATAAGAAGCAAAAAAGAACATTTTATCGTGTCACACCTCCTGTCCGTAACTTTAACCAACCGAAGTTCATAGTTTTTTTATAAATACTTCAGCGTTTTTTGGCAGCTTTTATAGAATATTGCTTTTTCTTAATTATAACATTAATTTTACTCATAAATCTTATTGTTTTACAACAAAATTCGTTAAATTAAATGATAATCAAATTAGCACCAAGGTGGACATTCCACTTTAGTCACTACGGTTTTATTTGCTTTCTGTTTTAAAAAACTACCAAAACAAGTTATTTTCGTATTATGGTAACATTATTGTAGTAGATCAGCCATTTATTTTTGCCAATCGTGCAGTTGTGACGCAGTAATCGGTGACGAAAGCCGTGTTTTTAACACGTAGTCGATTAAGAAGTCCACTATAGTTACAGCATTAACGTGATACTGGTAAGTTTTTATAACATTCTTTTAATTGCGAATTATGCCTAATGTATGTGTGTATGTCGTGAGATAATTATTTCCTCTAAAAGAATAAAGAATATTAAGTATTGTCGTCATTATTATTAGTAAGCGGAGTTCGTCACGTCCATTTAGTGTCGTGACATATTAGCGGAACAATAATTGTGACGAAATGGACACATAAGGCTAAGTTTACGTGGTGCATGTTTTACCCTCAACGACTAAGATGGAATTATGTGTTTTCTGTTAAATTATATTAATCATGATAGATGATCTATCTTTGACTACTTTAGTTAGGTAACGTTTATTGTCGTTTTATTTACGGAACAGATTGGCTTACATTATTGTAGGTATAACTCTAAAAAAAACCATTTAATTTAATAAATAATAGTCAATTAGGCTTTTTATATTTTTGTATTTGTATATTTCCCTTTCAGACTAAGTAACCACGCGACGCGCAAATGTTAAGACAAGCAATCATAAGTAAAATTCAAGATAAGCAGGTTTATATCCTACGCAGATACAAAGTTCCTATTAATTTAATTTTAACTTAAAAAAAATACCAAAAAAAATTGTGAACATAACAGAAAGTAATTAATAAAGCTTAAAAGAAGTATTATATAAAATATCAAGAATTTATTAAGTTGGTTGTAAGTGAAAAATGTTTTGTTTTTGTTTGTTTGTTAATATTTGATTTTTTTATTAATATTTTTGATTATTAAACTCGTTATGAACACCGCTTATGTTTCAATTTAGTCACGATGACATTTCCTACGAAGTCACTGTCACAATTTTATATTCCACATTTTAGGCTGTAAAATGGAATTTATTACTATTAATGGTTTCTTTTGGGATGAAATATAATAGAATATGATACTCATTTTCATTTAAAATAGTTTGAATTATTTCAAGCAGCCAAATTAACTACAAAGTTAAAAATATAAGTCGCACTGACCTAAAACGTGACGAAAATATTTTAATATGTGATTTAAAGCTAGAAATATATTCCAAATAGGGTAAACGAAATTGATTTCAAAAAGATTATATGTATTTTAACTAAACAGTGTTAAGAATTTGTAAAAGATAGTTCACATTGCTGATAAAATATTACGTTAGTGATCGTTACTAAATGGACAGTGCTTGTCATGGATCATGTTTGAAAATCCTTTTTTTTTAAATTGTACACTATTTAGTTATAAACTTTATATTTTTCTTAAACTTTGATAAATGCCGCATAGATTCATAAAGAAAACTAAAAAAGAAAATTTTTAAATTGTCCATTTTGTCCCCTTAGTAACGATACAGTTTTTCACGGAATGGCTCACCTCTACTGACCTATTTTTGTTTTAAGTAGTTTTGCTTGAGGTAGTATAACGAGTAATTAGGTAGGTCCATGTCATTTTCTTGCAGACCCCTTATTTATTTTTTAAATAAAATATTGCCTATAGCACTCAGGGGCTAACGTAGTAGGAGTAAGTTGTAGGAACGTACCTATTAGCGAAAGAATGTTCGGAATCGGGCCAGTACTTCCGGAGATCAGAGCGTTAAACAAACAAACTATTCAGCTTTATTTAAATAATAATTAGTAGACCAAAGTTTTCTTGTGTTCTAAGAAGGTATCTATCAACGGATATTCGGATATTTGGATATTAGCCGTGGTGGTTATGTAGTAGAACTGACGGGGAAATACCGAATTGTACCTATATTCAAATCGTTCCCTGAAAATGATTCATGTAGGGTAGGAGGTACATAATATAACATAATCTTAATGCCTAGCAGCTTTGGGGCACACGAATTTCGCTTTATTCGAATAACCCTATTATTTTTGTGTGCACATGGTCTGTGTCAAATAAACACTTTTCTTTCTTTCCTAATCCTTCTGACTTCTTAATCCTACACAAAAATATGTTTTTTTTTTTTACAAGTACGTGTTTCTGAAGTGTTCGCTGATTAACGGACACCTTTGTCCAGTAGTTCACGGCTCGATTCCGTACGTACTGGCCATAACTCTCTAAATTTAGATTTCTATAAAAAGTGCTGTTGGATTCCTCAGAAACGGTGGCTTTGTGTTCGGGAAACGTTATGAAGGTACCTATAACTCTTATTTATCGTGATCATAACTCAGATCAACGATGTCTTCTGATTTTTAAGACGCATTTAGTTACCTATCGTCATGATTATTGACTTGCAATATTTCTGTCACGTTCAAGGTTCATTGTGTCATCAGATACTGAGTTACCTGGAATTTGAGTAGGTATAGCTTAGACTAATGTTAGTATAGCTATAGATACCTAACTAAGGTTATAATTATAATTAACAGATAAGTAGCCTTGCAAGTTTGGTTATGTAGACTTGATGGTTCGGTAAGAAGGCAGTTCTCAAACCACCAATAAACGTGTTTTATAATTAAGCCATATTTCATAATGACTTCATTTGATTTTCATTCAGACCACTTCTTATTTTCTTAATTTGTAAAGCTATTAAAAACATGTCCAAATAATTCGTTCAACCATTATGTCACAGAGATGGTACGCTTTGGGTCAATTGAAAGGTCATATTTATAACAAGCTGGGGGAGATAACTGTATGCGCCACTTGTAGTGATAAAACAAACGAAATAAAACCAACTTCTTATCCTCGGAAACCGGTAAGCACTCTTGCGCAATTTAAGTGCATAAAAGGTTAAATTAAGAACTTAAGTACACCAAAAACTGCAAGTGCGATGAAAAAATTCTTTTGCTATCTGAATTTTGCTGATAAGTTGAGATAAACATTAACGTCAGCAATTTATCATTACCATAGACTTATGCTAATCATAGTGTACCTACGTAGGAATTGCTTTTTATAAAGTGTGCGAAGTAATACACATTTTGCGGCGAAGTGACCGATCATCGTGCAAATTTAGATGTCCGCCACCCACAGGTTGGACCAAACATCAATAAACTATGACGAAAAATTCCGAGTAAAAAGTGAACTTAAAATGTGTCGATGGTCACTGAATGTGAGCAGGTCGACTATGACCTCATCCTTTATTTGTTGTCATTAGCAGATGTAATGTAGGTAGTCAACGACGCTCATTTCTATCATGGCAGGAATTCCTCGTCTACTGAGTCATTGCGGATTTGCGGCCACTACCTATAGAAAACTTTGTTTTCGAGTCGCTTCATAACAAAAGGGCGTGGCATCAGATATCTCAAATATTTTTATCATAATCTTTTTAAAGTTCTTAAAATACATCTCCAGAAACTGTTCAACCAAATGTTTGAGTTAGCAATGACATCATCAAACACGATAAATTAATGTTCTAATGTACTATGATATCATGCGATGTAACATTGTGACCGTTTAGTGCTAGGCTTAATCTTTTAAGGCTTTATTCAAGGACTTTTAAGAACATTTTGAAATGTGACATATGATGTAAGTATTCAGCTGAATTCGACATAGGTACTTACAAACTTTAGCTCCATCTGGCACGTGAACGATAAAAACAAATCTTTTGGGTTAGATACAGGTACGGCAGTACATTATATTAAAAACACTAACCAGTAGGTACCTATCGGACAGTTGATTCAGTACGTCTGCGCGAGTGACCTCGATGACGGCAGGGGGCGGGGCGCAACCGCTCTGCAAATAACGACAGATTTCAGAACGCAACCCAGTGAATTCCGTCTGGAATCTCCGTCTGGATAAAACGACATCAACGTCTCAAATGCATGCTTCAAAGCACAGGTCAAGAGGTTTAACAACCAATTAACAAATGTGGGAGCTACACTTTATTGCAACTGTCAACTACTTGAGGTCCATAAACGGACTGGAAAGCTAAATAGGTCAAGACATTTTAATGCTAGATAGGTTTTAGGATGTGAGCAATCTTGTCTAACCTCGTTTGTGACTGCAATACAGTACTTACAATTTCTTCTTCTGGCGTAACTGGCAACAGAATTACTGTTATCTACTAACAGTTTTTGTTATGTGAATAGTTTTAGTTAGGCCTGCTCCGGCTATGTAACACTTTTTCTGCCATAAAGTAAAAAAAATGTTTGTAATCAAACTTGCAAAAGAAAATAATTATAATTGGTTGGGTATCGATATCTTTTCGGGGTACCGATAAAAACAAATATGAAGCCAATGTCTACATAGATTACGTTGCAAAATGTCTGTATGAATTTCAGAACAAAACATTGCGAAAATTTTATTAATCAATATCCTAAAAAAACACGCCAAAGTGACATCACCACGTAAACCTCACTATTGATCTACCAACAAGTAACACAGACACTAAACACCGGAAACCTGTAACCCTAAATGGAACAGTGGCCTTATTCATAAAAAAAATTGCAATACACATACCCAATAGCTAGCGAGGACTATCTCATCTCCGTACGTTTATCCAAACGTATAAATCCACAACACAGGTTCTATAAAATTGTAAAGGTACGAACACACGAGCACGGAACTTGGGGAACAGCACGCCACACAAGCGCGTCGCGACTCCAACTCGACAGAGTGAGCTGTGGGCCGGAATATCGATCCAACTCCTGGCGCCGGCGGGCCGCATATCCCTAGTGCACGCACGCCCCTCCCCGCCAGCTTACCACCCCTGTGTAATACACCCTCTTTATCGGGGAATCAAATAAACTTTTTATATTGATAAATTCGTTCGAGTAGTTAGAATTTTAATCAACAATGAACTAGACAATACAATTCAAAACAATTTATGTTCTGCTGCTTTTTGGACGGTCTCAAAATATCTTCTGAATACTTCGTTCCAACATTTTTCTGTTATTTAACCAGCATTTTGGGCAAATCTGTGTCAAGAAGATGGGAACACTGGCTCACCCCCACCACGGTAATATACTGTGCCCCAACCACTCCTAGAGTGGCAGACCGACCTTGTAGGACGCGCCACGCAAACCCCGTTACCCCTAGTAGTTGCTGACATAGGAAGGAAGGATTTGCCACTGAGGACACTGGTGATTAAGTGGTGGGAAAATGAATTCCTTGTACGTGAATCGTCGTGTTTTGACTCAATCCAATTTCTGAACTGGGGGACAATGACATGCTACAGTTTTTTCGGGGCACGTCTATATGTGTCAAGATAATATTTTGGTAGGAAGACTTTTTTTTCGAATGGGAAATCGTGGGAGTCTTTCATTTGAAGTAAACACACATATATAAATATTATTATGCAATAACACATCATACGAATTGATGTTTTGTTCAACATCCACGTTTTAGGGATTCAATCAAATATCGGTCGCAT
The DNA here is from genome assembly GCA_949316365.1 of Hoplodrina blanda. Taxonomy (NCBI): domain Eukaryota; kingdom Metazoa; phylum Arthropoda; class Insecta; order Lepidoptera; family Noctuidae; genus Hoplodrina; species Hoplodrina blanda. Next base: position 5,713,373 of record OX438589.1, on the reverse strand, counting down.
TATTTAGATCACCCAATGATATGACCTCATTCTTTACATTGTTCATTTTGAGAAGCAAATACATTTTATTATATCAATAGGACTTTACATTGAAAACAGCGATATAAGTATCTAACGTCTGCATAAACGATGTGAATGGCATTGTAATAATTATTTGTGATACAATATTACAATGTTGATGCTGATGTAACTGAGGACTCGCGAGACGTGCCTTAACTGAAAACTGTGCGAGTCACGTTTTGTATGAAAACATGGATAAGTAAGTACAACTGAAACAGGATAAGGTGTTGCTATTGGCGAAATAAGAAGACCTACCTTCGATATTTCCGAAACACGTTATTAAGAACTTGCGTCTGTTTCTGGTATGCTCAACTTCGGGGTGATGGGTGATGACTTATCAAGCTCTTAATGCTGATTGATTAAGATCTAAAGTCCTTTGATTTCCGCAAAGAAGCGAATATGAGCGGTAACTCGGTAGGTAAGCGAGATTACATCAAGATAAAACAAATCAACTTCCTACCCTTTTTTCACTGGAAGCGATTGCCTATCTGACCTCTAGATCTACAAATGACAGGCGGGATTGACGACTCGTGCTTTTAGAGGGTAGGGAAGCCTCCGTTTAATATAAAATTAATGGTAACCCATCCACTGATTGACTGCGGCAAGCGTAGCATAACCTTGATCGATAGACCGTGCGGCTTTATTAGCCACAAGCCCCATATAAAAATATACCTAGATAGCTGGTACTTAAATACAAAAATTAGGAAAACGTAATTTGGAATACAGGTCTTCTACTCTCAGAGACAATGCAAGTCACATTTTAGCTTTATGAGAAGAATATACCACCACAACAACCAAAACAAGTTCCAATTGGATTGATATAGAGATAAAAGACCCACTCTGTTCTACATTATTGAACCATCATTAACAGAAAATTCCACTCAGCACATAAATGCGTTTTACACTTAGCATATGGCTGCAAGGACAGATATTTTACAACACAATCATTTACCAGACTATCAGTTGATTGTTTATCAAAGATGTTACATCCCATAGTGCACTTTGAATGAATTAGGTACCAACATAATTATTTCACCAAGACTTTGTTTTGAAATAAATTGTAGGTCAGATTACCTACTAGCCGAATTTCTGGCTTTGATAGTACATATGTTATGCCCAAACAGAAAACAGATGTTGGTGATATTAAAATTATCTTTGAAAACGGATTTTTCGAATGCACAACCAAAACATTGCAGTTTGACACAGAGAATAATAGTCCTTCACATACTGGCTTTGAAGATCGTTCTGCTGAATCACACACAGCTTGGGGCAATTTGCTCCCTTCACAGGCCACATCAGTCTTCATTCAAGTGTGTTCTCATGCAAAACCTGTCACTATAAATGCTGTTTGGTCCTTTTTGACAGATGATGAGCAATACATTACGAGGTAATGTTTACTTAGTAAACTTTTAATTGCTGTTTACAACCGACCTTGAAGAATCAAACAATGGTTGCTCAGGTAATTCTGCTTACAAATTAACAATCTATGAACAAACACTGTCAGTTATTTGAGGTTTTTATTAATTATAGTTCCGAGTCTTAGATTTGACAGAAAAAATTGTTTAGCAAAAATTACATAGCATAATATCACGCCTGTAATCTCGAATGGTTAGGCAGAGGTGGACCCATTAGTACACCTACATTTCGCCCGTTTAAGTCCCATGTAATAGGGGGCGAGTCTATTGCCATCAACCGGGCAAAAATCCAGACTCCGAGACTGCTAGCTAGGCAGTAAGGGCTTGTCATTGTCGCTATCTTTAGGAGGGTAAGCTGGTTAAGCCTATGTCCAGCAGTGAACGTCGTTCAGCTGATATGATGAAGTACAGTTACCGGCACGCGCGGTATATTTATATGCGCGAACTTCCCCCACTACGAAAATCTCTTGCCAAGTTACGTGCCGGTAACTGTACCTAAGTAGCTAGCTAATTATACTTTACAATATCATATTCATTTTACATGATAAAAACAAAATGCCTATCAAGTGATTTATCTAAAGAAGAAGGGTCACGATCCATACAAAATTTACCCAGGCCCGGCGCAAACGAAACCTATCTTGGTTTTTGCATTATGTTATGTACATCAATTATCAGTAATATTTTTTTTTAATTTCAGTGGCTAACTTACTTAAAATTGCCCTTGTAAAAGGATTCGTTCGACAAATAATTTTCATTTTCTGGATATGAAACAATACTTTTTGTTTATTCATTAACCGAATTAAGAAAAGGAGGATGTTCTCAATTCGTGGAAATCTTTTTTTTTATTTTGTATTGTTTTTTTTTAGGTATGTTCCCCGATTACTCGAAGACGCCTGAACCGATTTGGAAAATTCTTTTTTTAATTGAAATAATATACTTTTAAGGTGGTTCCGTAGAAATATTGTCATAATCTGATAATGAACTTCGGAGATGTGGAATGGAACTCCTCATAGGATCATAGCAGAACTGTCGTAACAAGTAAAATTGCTTTGTTTATACGTGTAGTCGATGACTGACTGAAAGAAGAGGGGGTAAGTCGACCCCTTTCCCCTCTTCCTTTCCAAAATCAAATGTATCGTGATATTGTTTGAAAGAGCATTTTGTAAGGATTTCAAATATTAACGATAAACTCAAGTAATATTGCATTAAAAAAATAAAAATAAAAAACTTTTTCGCAAAAAAGACAACCAAAAACTACAGTGTAAAAAATAACTTTAGTTCTGGAAATCGGTGGCAGTACATAACAACAAGCAAAACCATAGCCCCCGAAAAAAGCTTTCGTTAAACAACTTAAAAAAAGTTAGTATATGTTCGACTACGTATTTTTTTTAAATTATGTATGTTTACCGATTGCTCCGCCAGTTGTCGACCAATTTTCAACATACACTCTTGTAGTCACATATTTAATTCGTGCTAATCTGATGTAGATCTTCGGAGCCGCACAATTAACCTCCTCAATAACGAGCAGTACACGTATTGTGATTTGGTTATTGTACTGAAGATAATTGCTGACTAATCTATCCGTGGTCAAATAATCATGGTCTTCGAAGATAACTCATGAAACTTGATCGATTTAAATAACCTAAGCGTGTGCGGCCAGCCTACGGTACTGCGCTGACGTTTGTTTTTTAGGATGCATAACGCAGATCAACTAGGAATTCGTTTTTGATAAAACATTTTCACAAAAATAGTTCCTTTTTTTTAAGTTGTTATTTTTCACTTTTTAGTGCCTACCTACTTACCTCGATGTACCCCCTCCCCCTCTTCCTTCAGTCAGTCATCAACTACACGTATAACAAAGCAATTTTACTTGTTACGACAGTTCTGCTATGATCCTATGAGGAGTTCCGTTCCATATCTCCGAAGTTCATTATCAGATCATGACAATATTTGTATGGGATCAATTTTGAAGCATACATTCTTTCTAACAAAAAAAGAATTTTCAAAATCGGTTCACAAATTGACCAACAAATCGCGTTAAAAACAAAAAAAAACAAAAAAAAAACAGCAACATACAGTCGAATTGAGAACCTCCTTTTTTGAAGTCGGTTGATAAGGTTTTAGGTCTAGGTTTTAAGCCCGAAAGTCTGATTCGGTTAAGAAAACAATGTCTTAACAAAGTCTTAACAATGTGGAGCTCAGATGGACAGTCGCTCCATGTAAAATACTGGTATTCAGCTACATTCGGTTAGACTGGAAGCCTAACGGCGACCCCAACATAGTCGGGAAAAAGCTAGGCAGATGTTGAGGTAAATAATAATATTTTACCTTACGAAGACAGTTTCAGTAGGTTAGCCACGGAAATCGAAAAAAAAAATTACATATTCTTGAAGTACATTCAATAACTAAACAACTGAAATTAGTTTCGTTTGCGCCGGGCCTGGGTCACAAAAGACCCTTCTTCTTTATTTATAACTTTTGTACACAACTATGGCAAAGCCTTATGAGGTTATCATTATATTGAATCTCTTTACATTAGGTAATTGTTCAAATTATTTTACCTACTTAAGTAATTAGTTAATTACTGTATTCAGTAGCAGAATTTCTGATCCAGGTTGCTATTATTAAAAGTAACCTATCACTAACGTAAAATCAAAGGAGCAGTACTCAATAGTAAATATTTCAATGCTTAGTAACACATACGGTCACGCCCCACTTGCATTGCCACACTGATAACATAATGGCTGAGCAAGATAAATAATTACTTATACAATAAGTACACCTGTTTACTCTATGGTTTTTATAACTGTTATGTAACTAATGTAATGTCTAATTTTACAAATTAGTTAGTACCCGTCCAGTGTTGATCACATGTTTATCTATGAGCTAACGTTTTTAGCTAATGGATTGGTCACAAATTGACTGGTGTTATGAAGGCAAAAGATAAAGTATTTGAAAGAATTTGAAGGAAGTCTGAAGGCAGAAGGCAGCGGAAAGCAGCTGTGCTAGTGAAATATAAATTTCGACTTTTGTTAATACAAAGATAACAGTAATAGAGTCGAAAATTGTATAATTGCATGTATCTTCAGCAGCATTAATCATTACAAATTAATAAATGAGTGTAAGTAGGTAATTACCAGTAAATAAAAGAAAAAGAGACAGTAGAGGAGAAATATAGAGTTAATACCAACATAATGGCTTAGATGTCTGTCATACGAACTGACTGTAGTCAGCGGCACTTTAAAATACGGGGAGATTTTGCCCAGTAATGGGTAACAGGTTACTGTAAGTAAAGTACTCAATCAATGTAGTAGGTTTGTGTAGATTCATCTTGTTGGAAATTGTCAATAGACACAAGCCCAAGATGGAATTTTGAAAAAAATGCTAAATAGTTTACTTGTCTACCACCAATAAAGTAGACAAGACAATATACTCCCTTCACTTTTTAAAGTAAATCCACGTTCAACCTACTTAAAAAGAAATCAGTTATTTTTTTATTGTTGAAGATAAAATACATTTTAATGGTTCTGAACGAGTTTATGTTAATGAATAAAAACTAACGTAGTTATAGAGTGAAAAAAAATGTGAGGCGGTGTTAAAGGTTTTTATGCTTGCAATATTGTTGTCTAAGATCCACCTAAATACCTATAAAATTATAAAATATATCATGAGCAGGATTGTAAGCCATTACCCATTACAATGCTGATTTCCTACGCTTTTACCAGAAACACGATGCCCTAAACTAATAAAAAATTAAATACGGCTACTATCTATTGATTTAATAAAAATCCTGATAAGAATATATTATTTAGTTACTTTTAGAACATTTATTTTTTTCAGATAAAAAAATTGTTATAAGGTATTTTTATCATGATTAAGCTTCCAAAAAGAAAAACCACAATTTTTTTTTCAAAATAGGGAGAAGAATTGGAATGTGTAAAAAGTGAGGAACATACCAGAGTAATTATTATTTCATTCGTTATCATGTAATAAGAAACCTGACTTTACAAAAATAATTAGAAAACTTTAGAAATGTACAACAGGCGGAATTTTTGACTTAAAAGAAAATACCTTAGTAATAAAAATAATAAAAAAACCATTTTGTTTATAGCATGGCCATGTTACTTCAATAAGTTGAATAAAACTATAAAACAAGTCTTCGAAGTACCTTAGCAGCTTTGGCGGGTACGAGCGTCGACTCGTTCAAGGCGTTACCCAAATGAAACGAGATATCGAGACCAAACTACGGCTACTTAAGCCAATTGAAAGCAATTAAAGAAAGAAACCAAGCCCCGAATTTACAAATTAAGACTACTTGTCTCAGCAATAAATTGTCTATGTAAATAGCTCGGTTATTCGGTACAGAAATTAACTCCAGGTAGGTATAATACCAAAAGAAAGAGCAAAGTGCATAGACCAATCCAAAATTCGAGTTAGTCGTGATGACATCGACTCACTACTTTCAAAACAGAATCTAATCAGTTTCATGAAATAACTTTTTTACATACCTTCTTTTATGGGTCCAGGAATGCTTTTTCAGCCCGGTTATACACATAAATTGTCGGCACACACAAAATATCACTTTGGATGCGGGACCGTAGCCAATCGTAACCAATTCAAACCCACAGCACATACACTTGAAAAACAGTCTTCAGTCCGACTTGCTGAATAATTAACATAACACTTGTGATTTAGATTTTATAAGTAATCGCTATTCATGTATAATTTGTTGGAATATCATCCGTGACTGCGAGTACGAACACGGCATCGAAGGCGAAGCGAAAGACCGACCGCGAAAGCATCCACCTTCGCGCCGCTCATCTCATAGAATAAGCAAATTACCGTTACAGATGCGACAATGATCAACAAGTGAATTTTTGTAAAAACAAAAAAATATATTTTGCAATTTTAGTAATGCTTATGATTCAAAACAAAGGTTAAATAATTATATAATTAAACACTTAATTACTTTCACTTTTTTAAATTAGCCGTTACTTTTACTTAGAAAATATTTTATGTCAATTTTATGGAATCAAAAGAGTTTTGTTCGATTATTATTGTTTTTATAATGTTGTTCCCATTAATCTGCTCCTCATCGTTTCCGTTATGTTATATAGTCATATTGTACTACGTACGTTAAACGTAAATCTAGGAAATCTGTTAGTTACAGAAAAAATTAAAAACTTATCATTTTCTGCTTCAGTTCAAACGTAAATATCAAAAATCTAACCCCAGATCAAACAAAATTTGCTTATTGCTTAATTAGTTCAAGCACAAATTGAATGAACGACATTTCTATCCCGGGTTGGACCTGGATGAATAAACTCTAGCACAGGAGCGTGGACATCGACACTACAGTGGACATCGACACAATAAGTGCCAATACCAAACACAACAGTGAGTTATTGTAGTTGATAACAATGATAATTTTTTCAACATATTTACTTACCATTAATTCGTATGTTATAATAAATAATTCAGAAAAAAAAAAATATTTTAGCTTTTAGGCATTTTATGGAAAAGACAGTTTTCTCATGTCTGCTTGCGCTACAAATTTTATTTTATTTTACTACTCTTTGTCTTGTATGACATCATCTACGATTTTATCAAGTGACGTCCATTTCAATCTCATCCAATTTCATCATAAAGTTTTGTTTATGGTTCTAAATTAAATATTTTTCCAAAAGTTTTATTTTGTTAAAAAAATGAATTCGAAATAATATTGATTGATTTTGTATGTTTGTATGTTTCTTCCAGTTATTTATTATATTTTTTTTCTCAATTCTGTTTTTACAAACGCATCACTAAAACCATAAACAAAATAAACTTTTGGGTGTGGCTCATAGAGGTATACTTAAAGTACCTAAAAGTGGCGCAAGGAAAATAAAAATCAAAAATAGAAATCTCTTTCTTGCTATGACTGTAATTTCTTATTCTAGATATTCATAACTTAGGGTAGCATCACCAACGTGTAGTGGCATGACTCTGACTTACTTGTATCTATCATCATCAGCCTATGGCCGTCCACTGCTGAATAGAACGTGGCCTCCCCCAACTTGTATCTATGACGGACCCTTATTAGGGAAAAAAAACTGCGCAGCTTGAAACACAGTATGGCAGCCGAATGGTGGATATAATGTAGGTACATTCAACTAGAAAAAATTACGGCTTTTGGTCTACAAACAGCTAGAAGTTTTGGACACTTCATAGGTATATCTCTATGTCCAGGGACAGTTTTAAAATGTCACTGTCAAACTAAAGTGTCAATCAAATGTCATCCATCCATTCCAATAATTCCACAAAATTCCAATTTCCAATAAATCAATAATCTAATCCGTATTTTTCCAAAATTGTTGGATGGTGGATAGATGGAGTGTTTTTAATCCGTAATTATTTTAAAATTTCATGTAATTATGTGAAGAAGAACGGAGTCTTTTATCACGACAGTAAAGTATAGCTATAAACTAGAAATGTACTGGTTTCATTACAATAACACCCCTAAGACGACCCACTGACCGGAAAAGAACTTGTATAATAAAATTATAGAAGTTATGCTATGGCTGTTAATAACAAACGGAATGATAAAAAGTTTTATTGGCACTGTAAGTACCGTTCTTAGTAAATTGTTCAAACAAGCAGCATGTTAACACCAACTAAAGAGTGAAATGTACATAATGCAGTAATAAAATTATTACACGGTAGTTGTTGCTATGTATGGTTGCCACATTGCTACCAATCAGTTTCTCAGATTGGTGGCATGTCCTGTGGTTGTGACGAATCTTGGAGATAAGTTACACATACAACACCTGCATCATATAAGTACCAAAGCATAATGAATCTAAAATAAAACAAAGATGTTTTTATTTTTTGTTTTAATACAAAATGTATATAAACATATAAAATTGTCATTCATCATGATAAACAATTTATTAATATCATCACATCACAAATTACACATTCTGTTTTTGAATGTTCTTAAAAATAGGAGATTACTTACAACTAGTTTCTTAATTTCGAGGAAGTGCTAATGCTTTTATAAGTTTATGTCTATGCAGGCAGCTATTCATGGACTTCTAACTAGTGGGATAAATTACAATCATCACTATCTTTTGTGAATAAATGGTAATGCAAAAGTTAAACAATATAAATTCAAGATACATTTACATACCCACATAACATTTTCAAAAGCACCACCTCAAACGACAAAAATGTCGATAATATTACTAAAAATAAATAGCTCCTTACCAACTATGAAGCTAGAAATCGACAAGCTTTGGGAGGTACTTAGAAGCACAGTCTTCAATCAATTAAATAGAGTAGGTACTTAAATTATTTCCACAATAAGCAGTCAGTTTCTGTTTCCCAATTGTAAGTTTTTAAAACCAAAAGCCACTTGCGAACTCAAGGATCTGGCCCAGTACGGAAAGTGGGATACAGGGCACCCAGTTTACCAATTTAAATCTATTTTACAATTCCATGAATTTTAGCATGGAACCTGGGATTTAAATTTCTTATTGCCAACCAAGAATAAGATTTTCTGAATGGCAATATTTGAGAATCCATGCAATTTTTTAATAATTATTATGGCCTTTTGATTACTCCCTAAAATCAGTTAGATAAATAATTTAATTTATGCTTTTGTAATACAACTCTGGTGGTAAAAAGTCGCTTGAGATCGCAAAAAAGACTTTGATTGATACTTTTGTAGGTACAGTCAAATCCTTCACAAACTATCAGAGAACACCAAAAATTTCTAGAAGACTTTTTTTTTTAATTCAGGTCCTCTGTGAAGTTCGACATCCGCAACAAACTCTTTGTTCCCATAAAATGGGGGGTAATTCCAATATGTAAAGAGAAAACTCCTTATGAGTTTTCAGCAATTCCCATTGGTTTTAAAATCGCCTTTATCTGGCCAGACAGCCTTACCTCACCTCACTAAAATTCGCGTAAACTTACGTCTCGCCTACGCGCTACTTGTCAGAAAGCCCTTGAATAAGGCCAGTTATTGCTAGAAGATGAGTGGTGGTCTAAATATGGGCTATCAGTTAGAAGTAGTTTGCTACCACTAAGACCAGAGCTGGAACTCTCACTTGACGAAAACATGCTCTTGCTTCCTGTATAAAAAGAGAGAGACGTATGCAATGGCTCCCTTCCAAGACGGCGTCTCGCTCGCACCAAGGAGATGAAAGCCACGGCGATAGCACACAGGAATATGATTCCTAAGACGCAAAATGCGAGGGCCATTTTCCCTGGAGATAAGCAGATGGTCTTGTCTCCTGGTGAAAAACCTCGCACGAATTCGTCTTCTTCCGATTCTACTCTTCTTGACCCTGTAACAAAAAGTAAAGAACGGGTTACTAAGTCATTAGAATTTTGCTTGCTTAGATTATACCTAATTAACCAAATTAATGTCCAAAAATACTTGGTCTTTTAAAAGTCTTACCTCTTATTGAAGCTTCGTCTTCTAACTCTATATTAGGTGCGTGGACCTCTATGCTGTTATACACCTCAAGTCTGTCGATCACAATGCCTTTAGCATCTTTATCTAGTCGTGCCTTTCTGAGCAATCCATCTCTAGTTTTCTGTGGTTTCTGCAAAGCTTTGCAGTCTACCGGCGGGCACTGACCTTTGCACAGCTCGATACCACAAGTTAGATGTAGCTTAGCTCTATCAGGGAATTTGAACGCAGCAAAAGTGGTAATAGCATGTTGATAGGTCATAATATTTTTGAACATGTTGTCAGGGTCAGATTTTTCCAGTTTTATGTTGGTTTTCTCGTCAATGTTTTTCTGTAGGTCAACAGGTTCTAGATCAGAGAAGTCAATTTCAGCGCTTTTGTGTTTGTGATGGTGGATTGATGGTTTGTTGAAGATCGTTTCATCGATAGGACAGCCGGCCTCGTCCAGTAATTTCTGCGAGGCTTCTCCCAGGCCGTCGTGGGCGACGCAGTTCGTTACTCGGAGACCGACGCCCACTGAAATATCAAGATAGACATTGAGTAATATACGTTATGTCATCATACAATTTTTCAATTGAATTATGAGGATCTGTCAAGATAATTACGCAATAACTAGGGATAACCAAGGATATCCAAGGATATGAATCATTGGCTTATTTTCTTGTCGGACCTAATACATAAGTGTTTCATGAAACGAACTCAATCATTTCTATAAGGTTCTCTGAGGGAGTTAACTTTTCAATAAATTATAGCTCTAATACCTGCTTTTATCTATCTATTCATTCAGTTTGTTTGGCTTGGCTGCCAGTAAGACTTGTCTAACTAAAATAAATGTTGACACCTTTTTTCTTTGAGCATTGACATTTCCCTGAGATGTATTGCTCATTCCTTAGGGTAAGGCGTTATACAATTATTCCTCAAGAAACGTTTCAACGTTCCGTACGTACCCGGTAATGTACACTGTATGAGCAGTCTAGTAGGCTGTCCCACTTCAACGGTGGCGGGCTCTGCAGCAGACACAGCAGGTGCCAGTTCCATCCAGGCACGAGCTGCTGCCATTAGCCACTCACGTTGCTCTATTTCTGCCGCGTTTGCGAACCCTTGTCGGTTGCGGCCAGTTCTGTTGGCAGATCATAAAAGTCGGTGTTGAAGCAAAAAAAAGGGCCCTCGGCGCCGAGCTGCCAATTCGAAAGTTTATAATAGGGTAGATGACATCACTAACCAAGACATAACTTCTCTAAAGAAACACTTTATTTTAGCCCTGATAACCCAATTCATTTTCAATTAACTGTCTGTTTTGATTTTTTATTGCTTTCTAATTTATAAATAGTTAGTCAATTGAGTCTACTCAAAAGTGACGTCATAGTTATTTACACCATACAAAATCTATGGGAGAATAGCGTTTTGACAGGTTAGAAAAAGTACGTCAGTTGATTGGTGGTGTCATCTTTATAGTCTTTGTCATAATAAATCCTTATAGATGAAATAATAATGTACGTATTTAATCTGTCATGTAGTCGTGACCGTGGCGTGCTGAGCACATTTTGGTTTGTCATCTATACATGACTGGCGATCAAAGGTTAAAAGCAATACAGTTCAATCAACAACTAGCTTAAATGTTTAAGTAGCTTCAGGCATAAAGCTACTTTGATAACATTGTTATTTGAGGTCAACACTTGCTCTCGCTATTGCCAGTATTATAATTTATTCTTGTATGATGTACATTTATCTAACTTTACCTCGTTTTCTTCGCCTCCCTGGTAGTCATTTCGCGTAATTTATTGTTGATTACCGTCTCTAAAGCTGAGCTGTTGATGCGAACCGCTCGAGGTTGCAATTTACATCTGAAAATCGAAATAAGAACGCTTAAGTTAAACAGCACTAATCAGATGCTTTTACTCCTCACAGATTTGTCCAAGTAGGTACATATTTAAAGGAATTTTAAATGCAAGAAAAAATATTTATAAATATTAATAGCAAGGTCTCTTAAGTAACGTTCTGCCTCAAACATTAAATGAGGTAACATGAAACCTAGTAGACCTTATCAGGACTCGCAATTATTATCTACCTAGCACTTGACGCATTCCACATGGAACTAGATTTTTTAATGTCCTTGCACCTTGCGTGTACAAACTCCACCGCATCGCTGAATCTGGTTACGTAACATTTTTTCTAATATCTATCTACTTTTATGTTCGTGTTCCTTGTTTGTAGGTACCTTAGTATTCACATAGGTATCAACTTCGACGAGTCCTCCCTATGTTTGTAAACGATAATGAAGAACTTGATGTTTCGAATGATTTAATTATTTTATTGCATTCGAATTTTGAACTGCTTTTTAGACAATAGTGGTTGATGATATAATTATTGAACGAAGTTTCCAACGCGGCTTGCGTTGACTGGCAGAAATCATCACGTAAGAAAAAAGATTTATGCCCCCTCCAGGCGACTTTATGTCTCTTTCTATTTTATACGGATGTGTGCGCAACAACATAAGGAATTTCCATTTCTCCTGACGGGAGACCCTCGACCGCTCAATTTTATGTTCCTTCTTCCCCACCTGACTAACAGTTCCTGATCGGATGACTGCTGCAGCTGTCTGTCCATCTGCACAACTAGCTCGACGTTGTAGTACAGGTCCTCTTCATCATCAGGCTCCTCTACCGTAGTGTTCATGGTCGATGTTCTCACGCCGCACGCGTTCGATGGTAGGTTTAGTGTTATCTTGTTTTGGAGGTTCCCTGGAATATTGACATTGAGTACATTAATAATGATTAATTCATTATCGTTGTTTTTAACCGACTTCAAAAAAAGGAGGAGGTTATCAATTCATCTGTATTTTTTTTTTATGTTTGTTAGCTCCTAACTTGCGACTGGGTGAACCGATTTTCATGTTTTTTTTTTATTTGAAAGCTGGTGCTTCTCGTGTCTTCTCGTCACCATTTCAATATCTGATGATGAACTTCGGAGATATGGAATGGAACTCCTCATAGAATCACAGCAGCAATATCGTAACAAGTGAAATTGCTTTGTTTATACGTGTAGTCGATGACTGACTGAAGGAAAAGGGGGGGGGGGTACATCAACCCCCCTCCTACCAGTTTCCAAAATATAATATATCGTGTGAGGTATTGTTTGAAAGGGCTTTTTGTAAGGATTTCAAACATTAATACACAAGCACTAAAAAGTGAAAAATAAAAAACTAATTTACAAAAAAAGATAACCGCCTTCAAAAAATACAAAATAAAATAACTTTAGTTTTGGAAGTCGGTGGCAATACTTACCTACATAACAAAAAACAAAACCAAAGCCGCCGACTTCCAAAACTAAAGTTATTTTTATTTTGTAGTTTTTGAAGGCGGATATCTTTTTTTGTAAAATAGCTTTTTTTACTTGAACACGCTTATCTCCCGAACTAATCTGGTTCGATTCTGAAAATTCTTTTGCTAATAGGAAACTATGTAGGTAGTACCGGATGTCTAAAAGCAAGCGTTGCATTATAAAAAAAAAAACAATAATTTAGAGTAGAAATACCTTGAACTCGACACTCCCTCGAGAAGTCCTTACTGAAGACAAGACCTTTGAATGGTTGTGCCATTTCCAAGTGCACGGTCATGGATGCCTTGTCACAGATCGTAGACACACTGGACACCCTATTGGGCTGGATCTGCTGGCCGAGGGTTGGTGACGCCAGCCACATGAGTAGTATCGGACGCCACATTTTGGCGCGCCCTGAAATGATGGAAAAAAGAATAATGTACAAAGTACACGTGCAAAAAAGAGACTGCACGTAGAATTTTCGGTTGAAAAGGTTGGAAAATTACTTCATAATAAGCCCAAAATTGCTTAAGGTCAAGGAAATTACACCTATCACCTACGTTTACCTACTACTAGCTGTAATATATAGCTAGAATAACCACCAATTATGCAGCGTTTTAGAGGCAACATGAAATAATAATCAAATAAATCTTGTCCAGCTTCCATGCGAAAAGTTATTTTTCGTACCACTTGCTCAAAAAAGTGACATTCTATGCCACAAAAAGCGAACATAACAATAGTCATTTTTAATCTGTTAAAAACAGGGAAAGAAAATTGTACTGAATTTCATTCATCCTCTAGGGAGAGAATGTGATTTAAATTTGGAATACTTACCGAAATTTATACTGCACTACATCTGTGTTTACACCATTGAGTTCGTATACAAAGCATTATACATCTTTTTGAAAAAGGAATACGCATTTATTATGCAGTTATGATTATTAAATAAAATTACGAAAACCGACGAGGCCGTATGAGCTTGATGCGTTTGCTTTTCCGACAAAAAAATATTAGTCTAGGAATTTGCCGCGTTTTTGTTTTCTTCAAATACATAAACGTTAAGTTTATTTGAATTTATTTTTATAAATAACTTAATGTTCTAAAATGCATATCTCATATTATTATTGTGTTAATTTTTTCGCAAATGGTACGAAAAGTATAGTATTTTCCTCGGTGATAAAGCTGTCTTAGTCTTGGGTTAACTTAAATCCCTTGCTACACTCAGGACTCGCCTTAAATCCCTCGCTTCGCTCGTGATTTAAGTTTTTAACACCCTCGCTACGCTCGGGAGTAAACCTCGAGTCCTTCGTTACGCTCGCGATTTAAATCGTCACCCGCGACAGAAGACACTGCTTTATCCTCTTGGTTAATAATCTACTATTATAGGGACCTTAAACGTGTGTCGTCGTAAACTTATCATACTGGTATTTTCATTACGTAATAAAGTAAGGTTCATAGAACTTGAATCTAAAGTACAGCGTTCTAATAATAAAATATGAAGGTGTTTGCGAGGACTAGACCGGCTAGATCTGCGGTGCCAGTAGTGTATCTAGCCGAGTTGATCGACAATTTGCGGTCAATACCGCGGCTGTGGCGGCGGATATGAAAGCAATTTGAGACAATCCACAATTTACGAAATTGAAGTTTTGAATTGGTTTCTATTGAATATTAAATGTAAATAGAATCCACACCCCCAATTTGGTTATTTATTTTTCTGATTCGAATTTGCTTGAAGGAGAAGTTTTGATTTTAATTAATAGCAAGTTATATTATAAATAAGCTCCTTTATAATAATAGACGGGTCTCGCATGTTAATCCAAACATATTTCCTTTAACCCCTGACACTAATAACTAACCGGACAAGTCGGAAAAGGCTCGCATCTTAGAGGGCGTTGAACGAGCTAAGACTAGCATAATCTTGGACAGTAATATATTGAAAGGGGCGCTAAGTATATTTGAAAAAGCGATCCATTGTGCTTTGCCATCGAGGCGTTTAGCACACAATTTATAGCTAACTCTTTCTATTAATCTGCGAAATCTAAAGCACATTATTTTGTTAGAAAATATATCTACGGTTATATTTCCGCTCTCTGTCAACAATCTCCGATGGTACAATTAGATAAGAAACGTTTAGAAGACAATTAAATTGTTTATACGAGGGAATTGAATTGGGTCTCTATGATCTATGTCGAGCGATTACGGCGAGATAAAGAAGTCTTGCTTTCGTATGTCGACTGCGTTTAGAGTGCTATCAACTTATTAACCGATATTCTTTCACTTTTTGGATGTAGGTATGATAGGTACTAGATTTTCAATGACTTTGATTTTAACCTGGTTATAATCAAAGCAAGCGCATTGAATTTATTTCAATTAGGTCGTTTTTGTTTCTCAGACTTCGACGCCATCTCAATTAATTCTCGGTAAAATTTCATTTTATTAATTAATTATCAGTATGATGTTCCAGTTGCCGTCCATTTTAGCGTCATACCTACCAACTAAGATCATCAAACCACCAGCTGTGCGTGATGGTTGCCATTAACTTTAAAATCATTGCCTTGCCGTATTTCTCTAAAGCCTCGGAGAATTATCAATGGTATTCGCTGATTGTTTACAAGAAAATATTGCAATTATTATGAAAATTGTTAGCTATCTTTTCTGTTCTAGTCCTGTTGAAATTGTCGTGGTCTTGCTAATACTACATTACAGAGGATGGGATGAATTAAATTATAGAGCAACATTACAATGTAAACGGAATAAATAAGTAGTTAGTTCTAGTTTCAATACTATAGGGTTGCCATTCTTAGGAACTTCTACATCTTCTCACGCAACCGATCAAAACAAGTCTTTGCAGGCATAAAAAAGGCTGCTACGTGTAGATATCTATAGAAATTCTATGATAATGGATTGATTGTTTTTACACAACGGCAGAGGTCGTTATAACACGAAGTGACGGAAGCTAATGTTAGAGATGCGCTTGCGCTTCTGTTTACAGTTATCCAACTCTCATGGTTTATCACAAACAAAAACAATTACATAAACAGCTATGTGGTGTTGCGTAATTGACAATTAGTGGGCAATTACAACTGTATAAGAATGTGGGACCGTGGTCGGTGGGATCTCGACCTGCGCCTCAACGTCGCACGTGTGAAAATAAGGGTCATTACACGAATTAGAGAATACTCAGTGTCTGCTGATGTAATTGTGAAGAATTTTGATCTATAGTTAAACTACTTAATTGAGTCTTCACCTGCGGCGTACAGGGGCCGGGAGAGATGCTGGTGGCGGGCGTTCGTAGCGTGATACACAAGAGGCGAAATGTGCACTGGACAGTTCTTAAGATATGTGACGTCACAGTGGTTAACGGTGAACAGTGTCAGCAGGCGAGGACTCACAACAACTCATGACAACTATTGTAGTAGTTGTTGAATAGTTGTTTCATCTTTCATTTAAAAGACAAAGAGAGACCGTGCTTAAATGCTATCCTTCACTTTCTAACTAATAAAAATTAGGTGTGATGCCTACCTATTATAAAAACGAAATCTAAATTGAATGAAGTGCAGATCACAAATATGTAAAGCAATACAATCATTCAAGTTTCAACAGTGATAGTCATAACACACGACTCTAGATGAAATAGATAAAATTATCAATTGAAGTGAAAGCAATTTTTATTGAGCGTGAGATCTGGTTTGGTGCACGGATAATTTTATCAGATTCGCCTTTCCAAAAGCGAATAATAACATTGCTAAATATGTAATGGACGTTTTGGTTGATTTATCACTTTTTCTTATTTTGGTTACCGGATTTTGTAAAGCTATAAAAAAACCAAAGACTGGATTAGAAAAGAGTAAAATTGAACTTCGTTTTGTGGTCTTCCATCATATAAGAAAGCACTTTGTTCGGGTAAAATCACAAGGAATAATGCTCTTTACTACGAACAAACTTACATATGACCCTAATATGGATTTCATAAAAAAATAAAAGACATAAGACATTTTTCTAGAAAACAAGCTTGGAATCAGATAGTGGAAAGATACATTAAAGGACCTTTTTGAAGGACCGTTTTTAAAAAGAACTCAACTCGGTTATGTGGGTTTGCTAAATAAAGAAAAAAGAAAAGAAAAAGTCGGTTCTATTAATACTACCTAATTTTAAAGGAAGATGCAGTAATTAATCTGCCTAGCCTAAAAAGAAAGGATACTTCTACCAGTTACATTATGTATCAATTACCTACGAGTAAATTAAGCATTCATCATTACTTACTTAAAATACTGAGGACCAAAATACCACAATGTGTAATACATATTATTATGGTCACGCATTGTCATTCCCTGTATCATGAGAACTTAGTTATAACGGGACACACAAATTGTAATAATCTATTTCTGAGTCGACTCGCTACGCCTATTTCATTCCGTCTTCCGACACATTCAAAGATGGCCGCGGTAGGTGCGAACACTATTGTAATAAATGAATTTAACTTATTGTTAAGACGAAATGTAATAACTTGTCAGGAGATAATGATGATCGTAATTTGCTTGTTACTATCATTATTTTGTGGAAGTTCGTCGACATCAACATCCAATTTTTATGTTAGTTATAATGATCAATTTTCTGTGATGAGATTGCGAATTGGCACATAATCGGTTATAAGTTTCAATTACCTTTGTAGGTATGCAAGTAAGGTACCTACTATGAAATCGATTATGTGATTACCTATTAGACTTTTTGTTCTTACTAACCATAATAACAGGCTGTGGTTATCTGTACTTAGGTACTGTATTATTTGCAAATTATTATAGAATAAACAATCAGTGTACAAATTTTCAATTACCCTGTATGATGCTACTAGTTTTTGCCCGCGACTTCGTCCGCGTATATGTCGGTTATCGCGGACGCAGACGAAGTCGAAGTCGAATAAAAAGTAGCCTATGTCCTTTGTTGGGGTTTACACTTACCCTGTACCAAATTTCACACAAATCGGTTCAGTAGTTTAGGCGTGAAGAAAAGACAGACAGACAGAGTTACTTTCGCATTTATAATATTAGTTAGGATCTACTTAAAAAATAAAAAAAACAGAAATTTTTCAATGACGGCCTAATAAAAGTCTAGAGCCCAGACAATCTGCATTATTTTGTTAATTGTAGGTCAATACCTACCAACCTACCCACCCTACCTAGAGACTGTTTGGTGAAGCCTTATTATATTCAACCTTATTTTAATAGTTAAACAACAGTTGAAATAATTACAGGGATGAACACTGCGAAAACAGAATGGATTTGACAGTCAGCTGTTTTACTTTCATAAGTTGCAATAATCTAAAAAATACCATTAGAATAAAGCTGACGAGTCTGTATGAGCAGCAAAAGCATTACGAGGAGTAACTTCTACAATACATCAGATTTATCTAAGATATTTAAACGTCTTCGTCCTACCTATTACTAAACAACTAACATCGGATTTTCTTACTATTTAGGTAACTCGTAAGAGGAAAATTATGATGATGAGCAAGTTCCAGTTGTTGAGTGCGAATTGATTACCCGCAGCGCACCGTGTTTGATACCGCGTTCACAATTATTCACGACCTCTCTTCGGAAGCCAACCCGTTATGCCATTGTCGTTTTAGAACGAATTATACAACGATCTTTATGGATATTAGAAAAATGTCCCGTAATACTTGCCTGCTAACTCGAGATGTTGGGTTAACATTTTTTATGGGACCGTTATTAAATATTTGACTTTCTGCCATATTCAAATGCTTGATGGAATTTTGCCGATTGAGATGTGTTCATGACTTATGTGAATAAGTCAGTTAAATTATGTTTTAAATTGAGTTTTTTTGAAACAGGTATTTTTCGGATGCAAATCAGAGGCAAACAGGTATTTTTCGGATGCAAATCATGGCAGAATACTTTATAGGCCCTTCATAATTAAATCCATCTCATAAACGAAGCTTTTATTAAAACGAACGGAATACTTGTACGTTTAAAATATCTAGGTCTATACCAACAGCCAATAAAAATATATTTGTTCATCAAACCCAAATGAAGCCGATTGCTTCTGAAGATATTAATTGCATCAAAATTAAATGGACTTCACCTATAAAACAAAATGTTAAAACAGTTACAAAGTAAAAAGTTAAGGTTACCACCGCTATAGGTAAGTTCTCATTCAAATTCTTTTATTTTTATTACAAGTTACTTTCTTTTATTTCAATGTAGGTAAAATGTCATGAACGATCACCATAAACCATTTATCTTCAGACTGCAAAAAGCAATGTGTGACACAAAATGTACAAAATGGTGACAAGAAATAAGATTTAAACGTTTCACATTATGTCGACTGTGTCATTAGCCAAAATGGTTGAAATTTAATGTGCCGTTACAAAAACTGTTCCTGTCTTTTGACTTGAATACAACTTTTTATTATCACTGTGATTGTAACAGGTGAAAGTAAAGCTGTGGTTACATATTGAGATCAAGATAAAAATCTAAAATGTGATCCATGTAAAGCATATTACACGGGTGATTGAAATACTTTCAAATTAATTGTTTGTAAAACACGTAAATGTTGTTAATCATTATCTGTTCTAATAACATCTTATTTTCTTATTAATTGATAATGATATTTCGGTCACCGCCATTTTTGATGATGTCCCAAAATTAAATAGTCTGGGAATGCCTCGGGGTGCTATTCTTGGACCAAAAAATTGGAAAATAACGTAACCGTTCTTGGCGGCTTATTACATGATTATTGATACCATTTATTTGTAAAACCAAAATGTCATAAATGTAGACTAAGCCTAGCAAAAGAGAATCATATGGAAAAGGCGGTTATTTGGCCAAAACGTGATTGAGAATAACAACAAAAATACAACAGTTTCTAAGCACTTTATCAAGTTAACCTCATTAGTTTTCTTTGTACATTCTCGGTATTATTTATTCTCATTTATTTTTCTGCTGCAGGTTTACGCGTTCAGGTTCACACGTAGAAATAGTGAAAGCAAATTTCGTGATATAGGTGTACTCCAGTGACGTAACTGACAAGAAAGAGAAAAAAGAGAACAAAAAGGTTAGGCAGATTGATTGGTCTTCGCCGCAGCTGTAACACGGGCTAGCTCCTTCCCCCTAGACAAAATCCCATTTCTGTAAGCGTTCACGCCGACGGAAAAATCAAATTGTATGGAGTTGACATTTGCTAACCAGCAGCGATCACGTGACATCTGGTTAGCAAATGTCAACTCCATACAATTTGATTTTTCCGTCGGCGTGAACGCTTACAGAAATGGGATTTTGTCTAGGGGGAAGGAGCTAGCCCGTGTTACAGCTGCGGCGAAGACCAAACAATCTGCCTAACCTTTTTGGGGTCGGCTTCCAGTCTAACCGGATGCAGCTGAATACCAGCATTTTACATGGAGCGACTGCCTATATCTGACCTCCACAACCCAGTAAATAACGAGGCAGTCCAGTCAGTTATATATTTATATCAATATGATTTAAAAGTACCCACCTAAGTACCCTAATGAATGTAATCCGTTTTAAGTTTTCGCAATATCTTTTTTGAGTCCGCAAGAACGTCAGAAAGTAAATCGTTGGAACACGAGGTTCGCATCGCGTGAGCCACGATCAGCAATAAAGTGCTGGCCTTAAGGGCCGTAATGGTCTATAGCTATTCTATAGTGACAGGTTACTTAGTTCCTCGCCCACAGCCCACAGGCCTCATTCAATCGACCATTCTGAACTGCTAAGGCTTGGGGACAACGACCAGAAAGCATCAAATAGGTATTGTCGAGAAGTTTATTGTTGTTTACAGCTTCCTGAATAGGTGGCCAGAACTTTCTTTGTTTTTGCCGACAATACTTACCTATTTATTTATTTAAAGGTATTTCAACAACTTATCCACTATAACATTTATATTATGAAGAGAACATTCATATGGATTATGTTGATTTGTCACTTTTAGTCACTTATATCACTGCACACAGCACTTAACTGGGTCAATCTTCAGTGTTGAGGACAGTGTTGAGGATAATGACGCCCGATACTTTTACTACTAGTGCAACCATCCATTGACAAAAAACAAAAATTTAAATTATTTTAATTACATTTAACTTAAAGGTAATTAAAATAATTTATGTTTTTGTTTTTTGTCAATGGATGGTTGCACTAGTAGTAAAAGTATCGGGCGTCATTATCCTCAACACTGTCCTCAACACTGAAGATTGACCCAACTACATACTAAATGTCTTCGTCATAGTGTCGCTGTCACAACAGTTTTTTAGATTTGGGTGGCAGATAACATTGCCACTTCCAAGGCATCGCTGGTGGCAGCACATAGGTCACTTTGGCTTCATGTTTTGGGGCACAGAGGGCAAGATAGGAGGTGGAGCATGGTTTGTGGCTCGGTGCCACATCCACACCCTGCAATTGATCCGTCACGGTAACCTTAGTTTTTCCGAGGTTGGAATTACACCTTCCTACTTGCGTTCTGAGACAGTTTAGGGACTAAATGTACCAAATATGTACACGCGCGTAGTCACATAACAAAAACCAATAAAAAAATAAAAACACCGATCAAGAATACAAATACAAACAAAAAATGAGGGTTCTTAATGAGTGCAATTCAAACAATAATAATGGAAAAAAAGACCAGCATAAAAATCCCAAACGAGCTATTTAAAGAAAGAAAACTATTTATTCCGCGAAAGTGACGCACCTAACATAAAAAAATTGTTTACAAAAGCTCAAGCCAAAAAATAAGAATTCAATCTAGAAAAAATAATAATAATGAATATAATGATATATTTATAAACGGAAATATGCGCCACTACCGCGCAAAACAACAACAACAACATTACAACTTAGAACAACAACAACATTTGATTTGGGATAATATGTCAAGATCATCTTTCGTTGCTCACTCATAATGGAGGGCCTATTTCGCCACTTTTACGCTATTCACCAGATACTTTTAAAAACGGAACAGAATTTGTATGAAACAATCTGCCAAATAATTTAATCGGAACTTATTCGAAGATTGTGAAATAGGCTCTAAGCATAAAAAGAGCAGTTGTATTTAAATCCAACAGTTATTTTAAAGATTACTCCATGTATATTTGGGGTCATTCACTAGAAATACGAGTATCATTGCTCTGTAAACATAATTTAAACGTTATGTCCAACATAAATATTCATGAAAAGCTTGGAAATGAATTAATTCAAAAAAACATGGCATAATACGACGATGAAAACATAAATTACAATAATTATATTATGGCTAGGGTTACCATCTGCGAAGTAATTATGCCCAGCTTATATCGGTTATAAGGATGCTTTGCTGCTGCGATATGTCTTTCTATGTCTTTAGTTCCTCTAGAGCCAAAATCAAAATTCGAGTCACAAATATTGCAGTGTGCTTCTGTTTCTTTTCATCTTTCCATATCTACTTCATCCACTAGTAAATGATACTTAGAAGAATATGCGTCAGAGAACTCACATATATTTCTCTTTTTTTTTTTACTTAATTTCAACTACTTATGAGTTTGTTTAAACATCGTCAATAACGTAAATTATTAGTTTCTTACGCAACCAGCGAAGAAGTTAAAAATGTCTGACTAAGAATAATGCCGGCCGGACGCTTGATCAAGTGTTTTAAAATGCCTGGCAAATCAGGCGAAAGCCTGGCATAATAATAGGTAACCCTAATATTATGCCTTAATTTAGAAAGCAAATGAAGTAATTATTTGATAAGAACTGCTTGAAAGAGACATTTATGATTATTTTCTTTTACATAACATCACGCCTGTAATCCCCGTAGGGTTAGGCAGAGGTGTACCTACCTATTAATACATCCACATTTCGCCAGTTATGTATGTTTAAGTCTAAGTTGATGGCAATAGGCTCGCCCCCTATGAAATAATAGGGGGCGAGCCTATTGCCATCAACTGGGCAAAAATCCGGACTCCTAGGCTGCTACTGAGAAATTCCTGATGGAAAAACCCAATAACACTTTGCCCGACCTGGGAATCGAACCCAAGACCTCATGCTCAGCCGTCGCGCTTTGCGACCACTAGACCAACGAGGCAGTCAGTATTTTCTTTTATTACATTTGTTTTAATCGCATATCAGAGCTTGTGTGTGATGTTCCCACAGCTATTGTATCTGGCTGGTTTCCTCTAGTGGAAATTAATCGATGAGTTTCACCTTATTGTTTGACTCGAAGTATGGTTTACTTAGCTCCATAGGTTTACAGGAGACTCTAATTTATTAAACACTAGCTTTGCCCGCGACTTCGTCCGCGTAAATGTCGGTTATCTTATGTTATGTCAGGACAAACTTTGTGTGATGAGCATAATTGTTGGTTCTGTGTCTGGGTGTAATTTATCTATAATTGTATGTATTTATAAATTATATAAGTATGTATATCAGTTGTCTGGTTACCATAACACAAGCTCTGCTTAGCTTGGGATCAGATGGCCGTGTGTGAGTTGTCCCAAGATATTTATTATTATTTATTATTATTATCTCGGACGTAGACAAAGTCGCGGAATAATAAGTAGTCTATGTCTTTTCTTGGGGTTCAAACTTACCCTGTACCAAATTTGATCAAAATCGGGTCAGTCAGTGATTTAGTCGTGAAAGCGTAAATAGACAGACTTTAATATCGACATCGATATCGATATGTGATGTATGAACGTGGAAGAGGCGAAAGGAGTATGTAAGGATCGTAGCAGGTGGTGTTCTGTGGTTTCTGCCTACCCCCATGGGAAAAAGGCGTGAGTTTATGTATGTAGGTATGTATATTGATATCAAATAGTAAATAATATGGATAACTTTGTTACTCTTCCGAGAAAGTAACGTTGGTAGAACAATAATTGCGCTGTTAACACGCAAAAGCTCTTATCTTTCTGCTTAGTTTAACTGAGATAAAATCAAGTCAGTACGTACATATGCAAGTGCAGTTTTACCAGTAGCACAATGACTTTCATACCTACTTCGACATTCTAGTAAAATTAATCTTGGGACTTTACTCGGCAATTAATAAAATCAAACCTACCATTAAATCTCCATTGTATAATATTTAATTAACACGTCAGATAAGTATCATGTTTGAATTTACAATCTTGTTGAAAGATATTTTATTTTTCTTGACGTCTTTCTAATTTGATCACGTAAGCGAATTATTTAGTCATCAAGCGGTAACATTTCATTTTATTTACTAGCCGCTCCCTGCGACTAGCGTTGCCAGGCGTCCGGATAAAGCCGGACTTAGTTAGGCTTTTTGATTGCGTGTCCGGCCAAAATAAATGGTGTCCGGCTAAAGAAAATTCCTACACATAAGCCGAATACATAGATCTAAAACGTTAATTGAGAACATTTCGGTTTATTCATTTCGAAAAATAAGGTCTTCAAAGTATGTCTGAAGTGCCATAAGGTGTAACAGCTCTAGTTACATCTTTGGTTATAAATAAAAATTAATAAAAAGTAAACAAGTAATAAGAAATAAAAAGTTTATTTCGGAACAATAACACAAGTCTTAGAGCCTGTTTCACAATCTTCGAATAAGTTCCGATTAAATTATGTGGCAGATTATTTCATACAAATTCTGTTTCGTTTTTGAAAGTATCTGGTGAATAGCGTTTAATCAAAGGTCGTGAAACAGGCCCTAAGTATAACAAGTAAAATGATGATAGCTGCAAAAGTGTAAACTATCGCAGAGCAGCTAGCAGTTGTCCTTCTCCGGATACAGAATGGAATGATGTTCCATGCAAAAAGTGAATCTATGTAAGTTGATTTTAGTTAATTATCCGACTCGTAGTTCCAGAAATAAACACAAACACACAAACAAAAAACCTGTTCAGCTTTTTTATATAAGTAGATAGGTATAGATTGCAGTCCAACTTATACCAGTAACCCAAATATTTTGGCAACATAGTAAAATTTGTTACAGTAAACCTATTAACATAGCAAGTGGTACGCAAACAGCGTCGTGGTCTCGTGGAACGCTACAGTTACGGGCGTTCCGTTATACGCCAGTAACACATAACGATACGATGTAAAAGACGCCAACTGGGAATGCGGATGAACGGAACGTGCATAAAGGCTATATCACTGCATCTTCTAGTCATTTGTTTTTAGCTAAATAGACTATAAGGTCTAGAACTAGCTTCTGCTCGGGATTACGTTCGCTTGGATTTTTTTTACCCACGGCCACGCTGAGTTATGCCTTTGGTTACTGCTTCGTTCCCGTATGTCGTGGCGTGATTTTATGTATTTAGCCAATACTATTCCTCATAAATCTCGCTACACTATGATACCATGATTTACATACTTTTGTCTCGTCGGTAAAGTCCACTTATTTTATTTTTTATTTTGGTAAGTACAGTTATTTTTTATTTTGTAGTCAAAAACTACAAAATAAAAAATTACTTTAGTTTTAGAAGTCGGCGGTTATTTTTTATTTGGTAGTTTTTGAAGGCGGTTATCTTTTTTTGTAAAAAAGCTTTTTTTTATTTTTATTGAATAGCCATTTATTATTATTTTTGCACATGATCTGTGTCAATAAACAGTTTTTCTTTCGTTCTTTCTTTCACATTGTTTTGATTTGCTATAGGGCCAGTGTTGTTTGAAATGCATAATCGATTAGAATTTACACATAATTACCTCACCAAAGTAAATTATACGGAAAACATCATTGTCATTAATAAAATTTAAATCCGACTCAACAACGCTGTCATAATTAATTAAAAGCCACTTATATGAACCGGCCATTTATTTAAGAAGCAAAGTCGATCTCATATATTTATATGTAGAAATTTTAATTTACACCAGCGTTTAAATGGTCGTTAATGGAGGAAGACTCCCGTTAATACTCTCACAGTAATGTAAGTAAACATTTTATTGCTTTTAAATAACTAGCTATAACCCGCGGATTCACCCGGGTTTAATTACCTACATCTTTGGTTACTGCTCCGCTCCCTTAAGTAGTAGCTTGATGATAACACCACGCTAAATCTGGCTATCAATTATACAAAAAGAATAATTAGCGCGTTTAAACGAACAAATAAAAAAAAGCAAAAAAAAAGAAAAAGCTTTTCTTTCTTTCTTTCTTCTTTCTTTCAAATAATCCAAAACTCTACTAGCTTCCGCCCGCGACTTCGTCCGCGTCAAAGTTGACATAATTATTATACCACGGGAACCGTTTATTTTCAGGGATTAAAAGGTCTAGGTATGTGCTATTCCAGACAATAATCTATCTCTGGGCCAAAAATCCAGGTCTGTTCAGCCGTTTTGGCGTGATTGAGCAACAAACATTCATCCATCCAAACTTTTGCATTAATAATAGTACTAGTAAGATAGTACAATCATCATCCATCATCATATCAGCCTATGGCCGCCCACTGCTGAACGTACTGCCTCCCCCAAAGAGCGCCAACCAAGATAGTACAATACACCGTGAATTTTAATCCGTTGCAAATCTTTCAGGGGGTGAATGTACCTACTCATGAATATGAACAACTTTTATTAAGGGACATAGTACGAAATGTCAAAAAAAAAAACAGCTGATCCATACAACTTGATCGTAATGTAGTACATTATTGTATGGATCAGCTGGTTTTTTTTTTCACATTTCGTACTATGTCCCTTAATAAAAGTTGTTCATATTCATGAGTACCTACATTCACCCCCTGAAAGATTTGCAACGTATTAAAATTCAGGTTGTATAGTAAAGATATTATTACTTATTAGATAGGTCCGTATAATACGTAATGCGTCAACTGTTACCGTACGTATTCCCACATGAAATCAACTCGACATAACTGCTTAGGCAGCGGTACCAGCTATATTCTTACTTGCACATTAGGGTTTACCGACATTCAGTGTACCGTGTGTTGTACCGTCATTGATGCGTTTATATTCCATCAGTCATATCCTCATCATCACTGAAGTTACGGTATCAAAACCGCCAATGACGGAATCAATCAACACACAAAAACGAAAAAGATACCCATAAAATTCGAGTGATTCAATATTTTTGTCTCTTAAAAGTGAATGGCAATCAATTATAAAAGATAATGGCGAATGTAATGGGAAATTAATAACGTTTCCGTTTCTTACATAAGTAGGTACTTAACTGTTTCCAACATCATGTGCAATATTAAAAAAATTGTTACAAATGTATAGTTTTCAGATTTTTTCCTATACTTGTAGCATATTTAAGACGGTATTAGGTACTTGCCAAATTTCATAGTTCTAGGTCAACGGAAAATACCCTATAAATTTTGATTCTTGATTCCCTTGAGTGTGTCGAAATATTCGTTTTTTGCGGCATAAATGGCCGTATCTTAATAGTAAGTAAAGTTTAATTTCTCAGCTTCAAGAGACAGTAGACCTGAGTATATCGTTTTAATTTCAACTCGATACCTGCAAACAACAGTTTGATGTAAGCAATACTTATTGGGCAATTTTGAGAGGACACTTGGAATGGAGGCCACTTAAAGATAAGCAATCCATGATAGGCGACTAGGTGGGGTCATCGTTCGGTGAAATCAATGATTGATAAATTACGAAAATGTGCAGTGTTTTAGATCGATTCTTATTTTTGGGTACACGTGTGAAAGTTAACTAGTGTATCAGAAGATAATAATAGATATACGATGGTAATCGGAGGTCATACTATTGATGACTGACTAATCAGCCATAGTTGGTGATCTTTGAAAGCTATAAATGCTGCTTTTTGTCTCCTAGATAATTTATCTACCACAAACGGCAGTGGCGGTTTCACTCGCGTTATGTCTTTGGTATATGCTCCGCTATATATGTATAGCGTGATGTTATATAGCCTATATGTATAACCTTTCTTAAGAAACGGGCTATATATATAACGCAAAAAGATTTTTTCCAAGCAGACCATTAGTTTTTGATGTTATCGCGTTCAAATAAAGCCAAATAATTTATTCCAAAGGCACTTTTAACGAAATATAAGAGAAAAAAAGATTTGAATCTAGTTTCTCTTTAAAACAAAGAAACAAACTCTTCAGCTTTATAATATATTCTTTTATATGAGTTGGGATTGCTATTGACTCTAGTCTAGGTCAGAGGTGACAGAGACAAAGTCTATGATGGATTGAGCTTACCCAGAAGAAGGCTGTTTAGTCTAAGAGATGAGGGTCGAATATATTCTAGCGTTTGTTTACACGGACTTCTGCATCCAGAGGCATTCCAGAATCATAGCTGAAATATGAATACCTATGCAGCTACTGCTTGACAAACTATGGTGGTTTCTATATTCCTAGACGAGCTTCTTCATACTGCTAAAAGTCAGGATATCTCCAATCTATTTACTTTTAATGTATGTGAAGGTGAGCAGAAACATTGACGTAACTAGCGTCTGAGCGAGACAGATCACATGTGAATCCGGCGGAACGCTTTCACTCTTGCGCCTCCGATTCTTATCTAACTGTTGTTCACTGAAGGCTGGAAAATGTCACCCACACACCACTAGGTATTGTTGTTTAATTTTGAGTATAGTCATTGATGTTATGTCATGTGTGTGAGAAGTCTGGACAGTTGGCTATTTAAAATGTAACGTGGAAGTAGTGTTGCATTCGCGACAGTATTTGTGGTCCTTTGTCAGTCATCGCGTCTTCTAAAAAATAATGGAATCAGATGGAAGAAACATGACCATGTTCCACCGGAATAAAGACATTCGTGGCTCCCTAAAGTTTAAAGGAATGCTCACATTGTAGATTTAACATGAATGATGTTACCTTTTGTTACAGTTTATTGCTTTTAAAAGAGTGTTCAAGTAGTTTCGTGCTCTTTCTTCTCTATAGAAACCCACTGTTTGGAACGAGCATCTCTCCTCTCTTCAACTTTCTGACTGACTGACTCCTTGACAATACAAAAGTTTCAAGTTGATTATAATGGGGAGCAATCTCAACAATCTCCTACCACCATTCGGATGCTTCATAAGAACTAAAGTCTTTCACAAAAAATACAATGCAATTATTTCATTAATGTAATTAGAATTTAACCAAGTGAAAAATTAAATTACGTACTTTTATCTCTCAGTATGTGATAAATGCACTAGCTATTGTGTTTCATGTTTCGTGCCATCAACGTTAGGTATCTACCTATACAATCGCTTCAGGTCACGCGTGGCGAACGTATTAGTGCAATCGGCTTTGCTGCAATGTCAATGGCATATTATTAAAAGACCTTCAATTAGAGCAAGTGAAAAGTTTATTTAATATTAACAACTAGCTGCTGCCCGCGACTTCGTCTGCGTGAACCCAGGTGACTGTCCAGGTGTTCCAGATCTTCAAATTTATTCTCTCAGCAGAAAATGCTCATCACGTGGAACAATTTTTGTTATAATGCCATTTTTGTATCTCTTATAGTTTAGCTGGTCTGTTGCGGTTTTGCATCAGGTGTTCAAGTTTCCAAGATAAATTATAGCCTATATATTGCCCAGACTTAATACCTATACAACAAAAAAAAACATTCAAATCTGTCCAGTACTTTTTGAGTTTATCCCGGACATACATTTGACTTTCCTACCATTTATTATATGTATAGATAATACCAGCCTATTTGTCCCACTGCAGGGCAAAAGCCTCTTGTCTTATGGAGAAGGCACGAGCATTGACCACCACGCTTGCTCATGGCGTTTTGGTTATTTCAGACTTATCTACTAATTGTAACAATGTCAGTGATGTCCAAAATAAACTTAGAGAGTACATATCAATTGAAAAGTCAGATTGGTACTCCGGTATCGAATCCACAACCTCATGCATAAGAGGCGAGAACTTAATTAACGAAGTCAAATTTTATGAAACTTAACGATCTGTGCTAGGATTACGATAAGTGGGGGTGTGTGTGATGTGTTAATAAATACGTATGACATGAATAGAACATGACGAAACTTTAAATATCAAAAGCATTGAGGTACCAAATGGTCGAGAGAAAAAAACTGTTGAGATATTTTTTTCCACTGGATTAAGTGATAATGCTTGTTAACCTGAGTAGAAAGTACCAATGAAGCTATGAACATACAATTATTATAATGTCATCAAACTATGCGAAGGTTCTCTCAGTAAGAACCAGGATTACGTCAGCTATAAAATTGCATTGGTCAGATGGTATATCGATCTGTTATAAGGAACGTTCAGTGAAAGGATATTATTACCTATCTACCTACCTCGTTCCGGCTTTTAGCGAAGCCTGTACGATTGATTAAAGTAAAAAGTAAACTTAAAATTTTGATATTGACTGCCGATATTCTTAGGAAAGTAATTCCTTATCCTTTTCAAATTTAATAAAGTATTTTATTAAGAGACAGTGTTACAAATATAGAGTATAATGTGCGGTAGTCCTCTTCTTCTATAGAGAAGACACGAGCCTTGATCACCACGCATGCTCAAGGCGGATTAGCGATGTCAGCAAAGGCGACGTAAAGCGTGGGCGACGTGCGGCGACGATTAACATTTTTTGTCGCAATTAAAATGCCGAAAATTTTATCAGTTTCAACAGTTTTTCATATTCATATTTTTGCATTACCAGAGGGCTTTGCAAAATGTATGTTGCCCACATCACTTTGTCTTAGGTACGCCGCCACTGGATTTCAGAATTCTACGAGTATTAATTACAATAAAATTGCAGGTTTCCTCACGGGCCCAATCTTACCCTATTTTGACTTTTCTACATCCAACTTGTCTTGGCAATTGGGTATATCGTAGGACCACACTCGGTCGACGCTAGTCGTGACTGCTCTATTTCCTTAGGTACTTCGTTAAACCATAATGTATCTGCGGTAAAAGTATTAAGTAAATTCCGAGGTTGCTACAAACTGTACCCGTTTCGTACACGATCCTATCTGGGCAGTGCAGTGTTGTGTAGTGACCATATCTTTGGGTAAACTGAGTGACAATTTTATTTAGGTCATAAGCTTTTTATACTACTAATCTTACTTTTTACTAATATTATAAATGCAAAAGTTTAGATGTATGTTTGTTAATCAATCACGTCAGAACGGGTCTGGAAGAAATCTGGCCCAGAGATTGATTATTGTCTGGAAGAGTATATGGGGTACTTTTAATCCCGAAAAATGTATAGTTCCCGGGGTTAACATATCGACTGTTTCGCAGAAGAGTTGCGGACAGTTCAAGCTATATTTCAGACTAGCGACCCGCCCCGGCTTCGCACGGGTGCATGTATTATACATATAAACCTTCCTCTTGAATCACTCTATCTATTAAAAAAAAACCGCATCAAAATCCGTTGCGTAGTTTTAAAGATCTAAGCATATATAGGGACAGACAGACAGACAGGGAAAGCGACTTTATTTTATATAATATGCAGTGATGATTTGAAATTAAACTAAGAAAGATTCATTTCAAATCTTTACCTATGTTTCGATCTCCTTGCCTTAAGGTGACTAAATATTTTATTCGTGGAGGTGTCGTTTGATGATGGATAGGTTTTAAATTTAAGGTCCCATATCCGATGGTGACTCACAACGGAAATTGTCTTTTTGCTTGTATAATTATTCATTATAAGCCCCTGATGCCCTGAGCAACTAAGTAGTGCGTCAAGCTTATAAAGGTTCTTAAATCGTCGAATAAAAAGTCTGTCAAGTGTTTGATATGTAGGGTTGTCGAAATAACTAAGTAGGTACTACTAACTTAATAAAAAAGTGTTAATTTGACACAAAAAGATTTTTTTTTAAAATATCACTTTGCCCGATTTAAATTTCGAAAATGCCAATAAAACAACGATTTTTAAAAGAAAAAGTTGTCATGTTAACTGCCAGTCACCTAGCAAACACAAAAAAAGCTTTATGTAATAATCGAACCAGAGGAAAAATGGAGGTCAAGTTGATCTTTAACCTAACACGTACAGTCGTATACAACTGCTGGAGGTGTGGTATTAAGTGGTTCTGTTCATAAAAAAATATTGGAGGCTTCTAATAGGTTGGTTGGCAGAAGAAAATATAATAGGATAAAATTTAAACCATACAAAAAAAATAAGTAAGTACCCAAGTAGTTAGAAGGAAAAAAAGATGAAAAGTTTTTAAATTATCTTTTTTATCAGTTACTTTAAGAACGGAAATGGAAACTTACCTAAGGTGACAGTTAAACATAAAATCTTATAATGTTCTTTTTACAAGATTGTTCTTAATTCAAAAAAGTGTCAAGTTAATATCAACCCTGTTGCTTTAATAAGACCGTCCCGCTAACTTACTTCACTCGTTATTCTTATCACGTATCAATGCGGTACATCTACTTCAATTCACAGCTTGCATTTTAATCAGAAGCCTTACTGCACTGTTATAAAGTTTAAATTTCTATATCAAGGTGCTTAGGTACTGTATCGATTGATATGGCTACCGCATACCCGACCTGCGCCTGTGACCTACAGAGCCTTGACTTTTGAGTTTGGTGAAAGTCGGGAAAGGTAGGAAGATAGTAGAGACTGGATCATGTACGCTCGAACAAGCTATTTGGTTTACAGACAACAAAAATTATCTCGACTGGCTCGTTGGTCTAGTGTTCGTAGAGCGAGACTGCTGAGTATGAGGTCTTGGGTGCGATTTCCAGGTCGGGTAAAGTGTTAATATTGGGTTTTTCCATCATTTCACAGGAATTTCTCAGTAGCAGCCTCGGAGGCTGGATTTGTGTCCGGTTGATGGCAATAGGCTCGACCCCTATTACATGGGATTTATACATAAAAATTGGCGAAATGTGCAAGTACACCTCTGGATAACCCTTCACATGGATTACAGGCATGATGTTATATTTTATTTGATATGTGTAATTATCTTTCTGCTACATTGCCATTCATTGTTATTTTGTGTTCACTTTTTAAGCTTATGGTGTCCAATAATTTTGAAACATAGGTACTTAGAGTGATTTAAAAGAAATGACACACTCCAAACATTCTTTAATAGTACGAGTAGTTGCAAGTTAGCTGCCTGTATACCAAATAGCTTGTTCAACTGTACTACTGCTTAATAATATCTACTATCAAATTGGGTGTGCTAGAAAGTGTAGCTCCTTATCAGTAGTTATTTATCAGCCAGTATTAATGCTAAGTAGTGCTTTGTACTCACTTGTGATTGGTACACAGGATACATTAATGTTGATAAAGAATTTTAGCTGTCGAATTTAGAGCGATAGAAAGTAGTGACTGTTTTTAATAACAGACTTATAAATAAGCTGTTCTATTCCGGCTTAATGAATGGATACTAATTGCTTCTAAGTTCCATGCAGGCTAACAGAACGTTTAACAAAGCTAATAGTAATACAAAGGCAGTGTATTTGGGTTTTTATGTTGGAAAAATTCGTTCGGAAAATTTGACAAAATGTGTAAAGGAAGGAACTATCAGTGATCAAGGGTATTTACGATTTTTAATCATGATTAGCAGCACTTTCAAGTACGATAGTCGAAATAATGAGCCATATTTTTATTAAGTTATAGCATTTTACAGAATATTTTAACCGTTGAATTATTATGCACTACTATTACCTAATTCAACACGCAATAAAATGAGTCTGTGTTTATTTATGTAGAGTACCTACCTACCTACCTCTTAGACTTAATTACATAGGTACTAATAGGCAGAGAGTATTCTTCAGTCTTGAATTTGTATTACGAAGAATAGCAAAATGATTTAAAATAAAAAAGAGCTATGCGAAGTATGAAAAACTTTTGTCTAATTATATTACTTGGACTTGGGTATTACATTATTTAATTAATTGAGATTTAGTTTTGTCTTTAAAGTTAATTATTCCACCCATCTTCAGTGTGTACATCTTCAAGAATAAGGTAGATGTCACCACCAATCAATTGACGTACTTTTTAAAAAAATAACTGTGACGTCACTTTTATGTCGACTCAATTGACCGACTATTTATAATTTGAAAGAAGTTCAAAATATTTACATCTAATTGAAAATTAATCGGGTTTTCAGGGCTAAAATAAAGTGTTTCTTTATTGGCAAAAATTCAAATTCAAATATTTTAATCGCGTACCTACTTATTCCAAAAAATTAATGAATGAAATGAGATGTCTTGGAATTACTAGTTAATGGCGTCATCTATTCAATTGTCATCTCTTTACTCTAGTATAAAAAACAAATGACAATCATTTCAACACCAACACAAAACAAGAAAGAAACATTTACAGAAAATTAAAAGCGTGAAGTAAAGCTCTTGGACCTTTATGTGGGGCAGTCCGTTACATGGCCGTGACCGTGGAGCTACTGGCAGTCCGATGACTTGTTGTTTATCACTCGGTTACCTCAGAACTTTGACGGACAATTTTGACCTTTATGACACTTTAACTTAGTTCAGTAATGTGTGTGATGTAGGTAATGGGTTATGGGAAAGTATAAAGTAGATGACGAATGATCATAAGGTCCAATTCTTTTATTAAAACTAGTCACAATTTCAACTTAGTTCAGTAACGTTAACGTCTTGTAGGAAATGGGATAAGGGTATAAATATTAGACGAATAGTAGGCCTATCAATTCAATGACAATTAATGTCAAAAAATGTAGGTAAATAATTAGACACAAATTTTTGACAGATTGAGACTGAGATTAGATTGCAATCGTTCCTTAAAAGTAACTAGACCCCACTGGTATCGAGCTTTTCACGTATTGGGTATCTTGAGAAGGATAAATATTACCTACCCAATCAGCAGCTTAGCCCCAATTCCTATCAAACACTTAATTATGCAGCAGCCATTAATGAGTGTGTATGAATCTATTTACCCAGAATAGAATTGAATGTAGTTAAAAAGAACAATTGATTACGTTCAAACACATAAAATTAATTAAGTATCTACAACGTTTATAAACGGCGCCAACGTGTAAATGAACAGTTATATCATTAATAGTATATCAAGACAACATTAATATAAAATAACGGCAGATAGCCCTTTTATAAGTTTAATAGAATTTCCTATAAAATAACATATGTAGGTAGGTACCGACTTACTTAATTGCTTTTCCTCTGTCCACTTAAATATAACGGCGGGAGGCTAGTAGGTAATTTGAACCATTCATTCAATATATTAATATTGTAGTTCCTTTAATCTTAGTAATTAAGCTTAGGTAATCATTATTAGTATTATCTGCTTAAGTACGTGGATTGGATAAAGTTAAATCTACAAACAGTAAAGACCATAGATAGATAGTAAATCTAGGATTGTCGTTTGACTTGTCTTTAACAAAGTGAACACTGAAAAAGCACACATTTTATTTGAAAACCTAATACTTATCAAGTTTAAAATAATTGATAACAACTGTACCATAAGTAAGGTAATGCGTATCAATTTTTCTTTAAAAGTCGCAGAAGAACTCAGATGCTTTTGTGTTGAGGGGGCTTCAGTCCCCACCTCTCCCCCGAAGCCCCTTCCCTGCCCAGATTCCCTACTAGCTAAAGATAGATACTCGAGATCATTGTCTATGGTTAGTAGATCATACTTCTTCGTACAGACCTGAGAATGCTGAGATGACTCAAGAAGATAATGACCATGTCTCCCTCCTAGATTACCGTTTCGGTCTGTTATGTATAAACAAAGCAAACAGTGCATCTCAAATATTTACAAAACCTTTCACATAGAAGGGAAGTTATGAATAATAGGCACACAATTTCCGAACGAAGACAGGAATTCCTAAACGAGTTTTGCATGTTGTGCAACCAGCAATTTCCTAGTTTGAACAGCCTCAAACAAGAGGAATACAAGCGTTTATGTTAATCCACAAGCGTCTATTCCGTTAGCAGTCCGTGTCGAAGGTACTAGGAGGTACTGGAACCGTTATTCGTGAGGCTAAAGTAGAATAGCTAATTCTGGGAAACGAAAAAAAAGTAATTTGGGTAGTTTTAGCTGTTCACGATGCGACAATGATACCGATCTACGAATCATCGTGACTGTGGAAATGTATTGCGGTTCCTACCTAAGTAAAATTGCAAGCACGTGATTAGGCTTCGTGAAAAAAATGAAAATGAAAAAAATGAAGGAATTTGAATTATATCTGAAGGATAGACAACCTTCACATGCTTGATATTGAATAGAAATTAAGATTACAAGATAATTAAACGGGTTGTAATAATAATAGAGGATTATATTCAAGATAAGACTGCTTGGAAACATGCTGGTCCTGCTCCATAGGACAATTACTATTAATTCCAGACAAAATCAAGCTTGTTAATATTATTATTATTTTATTTTTTTTCTCTTTTGACACTTATTATATTTTATTTTCTATTTGGTTTTTACTATGGAATTGCACAGGCTCACACACTGTTGCATTGTTGGTTGAGATGTTGAGAGTGGTCGTCTACAGTTCCAATATTTGTTAACATGTGAACACTATGTAACTTTAAATATATTCAATTATTCAATTCTTAATTTGTAATATAAATTCTTTTTGTGTGTTATTATATAGTAGTTTTTATATAAGGAACATTGCATTCACATGTAATTACGTATGACTCTGTATACAAATAATAATATTGTAAAACATTGATTTTAAAAGAGTACGTATGGAGTTTCTTGCCCATTCTTCTCCATACAAAACTACCTTTTGGAAGGGGCAACTAGATTCAATTCTAATTTTTTCTTGTAATGACGTTCAAAAGTGCCTTATAATGGCCTAATTGAAATAAATGATTTGACTTTGACTTTGACTTTGAATAAGACACATGACATAGCCGTATGCAGCTATATACACCTAACTAGTTAACAGTTCCTATGTAAACAGAACTAGCTGTAGTCATGAACCCTTGTGGAATTTAACTGTACCTTCTACCTCCTACCTACTTCCTATATTTACCCATTGAACTAACAATCCTAATTTGAAACGGGTCCATGCGTTTTGTCGCCAAGGAAACCTTTGACTTTCTTAGTATTCCTATGTACGTTTTCTTGCACGGAAGGACGTAATGCAAAATATAGGTATAGTTTTGATAGATTTAGGGTAACTAAGAAGATAAAAAACATATTTTATCGTTTATCTTTTCTTATCGAGAAGGATTTGATCGCATGATTCAGATAAATCTCGACAAGGCCAAGACAGGCGCATTATCTATTTTCCAAACCAAATAGAACGCCGGTGATATTATAGTGCACAAAAATGTGTGCGCAAAACATGGGCCCTTTGCCCTCACTCTCAAACTTACTTAATAAAAGGTACAGACAATTAAATATAAATAACGACGCCTCTTTAGCTAAAATCCATCAGCCATTTAAGCTGCAGAACGTTCCAAATAAGTTTAGGACATAAATACACTCAAAAAAATTAATCTCCTTCTGGCCCAATCGGGTAAAAAGGACCAATAATCGTGTCACTACGAAATAAACCAACCTAAGTACTTAGTTACCGTTATAAAATTAACAATACCAGCCAGGCCCAAGATATGCATGAACTATGATTTTTCGCCAAGCTAAATGTCAGCATGCAGGTACCGAGGTCTGAAGGGCGGCAATTGCCGTTAGTCCGGCCTCGCGGAAGATCACGCTCCGAGTTAATTTGAAACCGGCACTAGACCGGTCCCGATGGAATATTGTACCGGTATTTTAGTAAATAGATGTTAGATCTGCAAAGGAAATAAGATGTACCTACACACGTAATCTTATGTAACTGGTGGGTGAGTAATGTTTCAATTACAGGACCGGGGCTTCTTAGCACAGAATCTGTGTTCTTAGTGTGTAGCTTTTTGGCGAAAAGATTAGCGCAATGGCTCAGGGATTGGCTGCTGCGCTGCGTGTGGCGGGATCGATTCCCGCACGGAACAAATATTTACACGCATACCGTGTCCTACAGTTGTTCCGGGTCTCGTTGTTTTGTAGGTATGTGAGTTTTTAATGTTTGTAGTCGGGGGCAAAGAGTAAAAAAGAAAACAAAGTAATGAAAGTTTTGCCTTGTTTGTAACCGTAGTTGTACTAATTGGCAGTAGGTTGAAATTGTCCTATCCAACGTGTTTGACACCACCAACCGATTGACATATTTTTATGGGCTGTGAAAACGCGATTCCCGCATAATTTTTGTACGGCAATACTTATGACGTCGATTACCTACTATCTGCCAACTGAATTGACTATCTATTGATTATAAAACAACTGAAAAACTAATTTTACAGTTAATTGAAAAATTATCAGGTTTTCAGAACTACAATAGTGTTTTTTTTTATGAGACACAATTGTGTCTTGGAATTATTCGTTAATGGTTGGTTATCTTATCTGCGGTTAGTTTACTGCCTCAATCAACCAATCACAACTTAAGCGCGCTTGGCTATTGGTCACATTAATTTTTCGTTGGAGAAACCGAAAGTTAATACCTATTCAAAAGGATTGATAAAGAGACGGATGGTCAAGTCAGGTGACACATGATTCCAGCAATATCATCAGACTAATTTGCCCAGAAAATGCATAGCCCGAAACCCGTGCTTTTCACATGACATCACGCCCGTAATCCCTGAAGGGTTAGGCAGAGGTGTACCCATTCGTAGACCCACATTTCCCCAGTTATAAGTCCCATGTAACAGGGGACGAGCCTAAAGTGTTATTGGGTTTTTCCATCAGGAATTTCTCAGCAGTAGCTTCGGAGGCTGTATTTGTGCCCGGTTGACGTGCTTTTCAATATGACTACAAACGCATCTTCAAAGCTTAGAGTCCGATATCGGAAATGAGGAAATTGGGACAGTCAGTAGGCCCCTAACTGTATATGCTTCATTAATACAACAAGAACAGTTATATACTTCAACTTAATTAGTGATTGTTCAAGGAACGGATGTCTTAATGTTTAGAGTAGCAAAGTAGCAATTAACGTAATCATAAAATGTTGGAGAATAAACTTATCAACTTATATCATAACATAATATTTATGGCTTAAAACATAATTCTAAAAAAAAAAACGTTCAATATTTTAATATCGTCTATAAACCTAGAAAGCTTTTGAATCTTTAATTAATTACTCTCGAAAACAATCTAGAATGTATTATTTAAAATTTACGACATTCTAAAATCTTAGTCTTTAAACAAAGGCCTATTTTACAAGAATGTTAACAACTATTTTATTAGAAAACAAAGGCTATAATGTATACTTTAGTCTATTATCCATCCCTCTGTTCACGCAAAATCTATTCACTTGGTTTTCAATAAAGGCCATTAAACTCTTTCTTATGTGATCGCATGCACATGATACAACAAGCGGAAGAACACAGTCGCGGTGTAGCGAACTTGCAAACCCTATTCATAGTCAGGTGCAATCAACCTTAAACTCATTGTTCTAAGTGCTCCACCATTATACATAGAGCCTCTCCTACGCCCCCAAGCTTAGCCACAAAGGCGGGATAAGGGGAGGTAGTGGATTCGCGGAGGTCTTATTACATTTGCCGATTGTCGGTGGATGCACGAAGCCAGATAGTAAATAAATCGGAACGAAAGGTTTACGTTCGCGTTATAATAATGGGTTATTGAATAGATCGTGAGATAAACACTTGTTTGCGAGTTTGCAGTGACTTTTTATCGTAATATTTTTGTATTAGATTAGTTGACGGAATACCTACCGATTATGAGGCTTTACCTAGCTTTCCTATTTTGACTATTTTCGAAATAGATATGCAAGTAATAGAGTAAAACTACGTGGGCGGCTTATTAAATTACATATCAGTATGAAACTTTTACAGTCAGTAAGTAAAGAATTCATAGTGACATCATGTTGCTTTAATTAAGATTCTAAAGCACTTTTAACCTAGAATAACAGCACACCGGCACGGTTCATAAAAAACAGACTCAAATTAATCAGCAACCGTGAAAGCATGCCTACAAAAAGACGATCCTAGTTGAGGCAGCTAGAGCTTGCCCGGAATGCGAAGGTGATGCACACAATAGGTAAAAACACGACTATTTTAAGGGTACTTACTGTAGGGCAGGGGTCACCAATCAGTTTTATTAGAGGTCCGTATTTGAAAATTATGAGACTGTCGCGGTCCACTTGGTGAAAACAAATAAAATACATATTTTTACTAAGGAAGACTAGGCTAAAATGTCACAAGTTTTTATTTTATTATTCACATATACTATATTCTGACATATTTAAATAACTATTTTAGGTATGAAAACTGTTTTCTTAAGGTCCGCACAATATACGTCGGCGGCGGTCCGGATGCGGACCGCGGTCCGCCATTTGGCGACCCCTGCTGTAGGGTATCAGCAAAAAGTTCAGTAGGTACCCCGGTACTATAGCGGCTGTCGCATGCCATGCTGCGCCCGCGCCGGCGACATACCGTAGGTTCTAGCCGGCACCTAATGGGATCACCGTTACGCCAAGCGGGAGAGATGCATTTCGATTCGCTTCTAGGAAATGTTGATGTGCTTCACTGGTCGCGATTTTTTGTGAATTCACAGCAGCCGACTGAGATAATTATGTTGTTTGTGAATGAGGTAAAGTTGTGTTGAACATTCTATTTAACTGACACGCCTTTCAAAGTCAAAGTCAAATCATTTATTTCAATCAGACCATTAAAATGCACTTGAGAACGTCATTTACAAGTTAGGTACAAGAATTAAAAAAATTACAATAGGCAAGAAACCCCGTATGCAGTCTTTAAAAATGATTTACAGGCACATTAATTGAGATAATTCAATTCATCAATTAATCAATTCAATTAGGTTAATTTTTTTTATTTATAAATATTAAAATGAGTCTGCAAACACACCCAGATTCTTTCTAATGATTACAATGAATCATCTAATTTCCCTATCTATACGTACCTAATCAAATTAATCTTTCTAATAATGCATTCTGATTATTTCCGCAGCAAATTTTTTCATAATCGGATGTAATTATTACGATCGAGACACTCGTGCCGATCAATAACCTACTTATTATGTAAAGTAATGTTTTGAATAAAAATATACATAATATTTATTCATAGCTAGACCGCGGCTTCTGTCCGCGTGATATTTTCACCCGCGTAGAGTTACGTCTTCGATTACTGCTCCGTTCCCGTGGGTCGTAGCGTAATGTTATATAGCCTACATTATTCTCCATGAATCTGGCTATCTCACACTGAAATATTTTCACAATCTGTCAAGTAGTTTCAGAGTTTAACGCGTTTAAACAAACAAACGAAAATCTTTTCAGCTTTTATTATAATAAAACTATAGATTTATAAGAAATATTTTATATTATCATGTTTGCCCCATTGACAGCGACGCGGACAAAATTTTTGATGCTTCCTGATGATTCTCCTTTCTGTCTTTTTTTATAAATTGTACATGTTTAAGTTAATAGAACATGTTTGTCCAATTAATGCGTTATTACTTTATTCGCGTGTTACACGGAAACGCTTAAGATAACAGAATTGTTATTAATATCCATATAAATTCTATTTCATAAGTAGGTTAACTGCCTAATTATTTTTCTAAAATAAAAGTAGCCTTAATAACTCTTTATAACATCAGGTATCTCTGCCAGTGAAAGTCCAGTTGTTTATTTTTATTTATTTGTAATGCCAATTAATGTATTTAATAATTAATAAGTTTAATTTAATTTAATATAATGTAATTAAATTGTATTTGTTGTATAATAATATTGTAATTGTATTGGGACAAACGGTAACGGGTGTAAATTACCTGAATAAATGAATTTATTATTATGATGTTTCGGTTGGTCCAGCCGCCGTTTTGGAAATTAGCCGGAACAAACTAACAGACAGGAAGTTATTTCTGGGATAGGAAAAAGTATCCCTTGTCCTAATTCCTTTCATTCATATTTGTTCAGCCGTTGAGGCGTGATTGAAGAACAAACATACAGACGTATAAAATTGTTATTAGTTAAAAATTATTATTAATATAGGTACTTAAATTAGCGGGATTTTGCTGTTATTTTACGTTTTATAAGCTAAAAGCGGCACATGACATGCATTCACTGAAATTCCCCCTTATCTACTTACAGTCCTTTGGTACCTACCGGATAGAATGCAAACATAAAATTCTCAGAAATACTTCAACTCAGGTAGATAATATTGAAAGTATCTACTAGGTACGCTCAATTAGATAACATCGCGTGGGCATTAAGTACCTACCTAATTATTACATTCAGGCATCACAGTAAATCAGAAATAACCAAATCTAATTAATTTTATCAATCAATTAAGACTAAAAAAGTAAGATCCAAACCGGCTGTCCTCTTTCCTTCCGACCTTGTCTCATAAGCAACACGCAACGAATGCAACGTGCATTTCTTACAATGTAATATAAACTTTATGTGTATGTAAATAAGGATTACGTAATACTGTAGTGTTGTACGTCTTTGTTGCGCAACACGCGAAAGTGCGCATCCGACCGAAGCCGAATGTTGAGCGCATAACACATCTCTATTTCAATGGCATTACGTACGGTGTTTTGTTTATTAACTTGCTTGAGTTGATACAGTGTTTAAAAACATTTTTTTATATTTACCTGCCTCGTTGGTTTAGTGGTTGCAAAGCGCGACTGCTGAGCATGAGGTCTTGGATTCGATTCCCAGGTAGGGCAAAGTGTTATTAGGTTTTTCTATCAGGAATTTCTCAGTAGCAGCTTCGGAGTCTGGATTTGTGCTCGGTTTATGGCAATAGGCTCGCCCCCTTTTGCATGGGACTTAAACGTAACTGGCGAAATGTGGGAGCACTAATGGCTACACCTCTGCCTAACCCTTCGGGGATCTCACAGGCGTGATGTTATGTAGTCTTTATACGAGTATTTAAGTAAATTCGATTGAAAGCGTTTCCTATACCAAACTCCCGACTCATGGTGGT
This sequence comes from Hoplodrina blanda, assembly GCA_949316365.1. Classification (NCBI taxonomy): domain Eukaryota; kingdom Metazoa; phylum Arthropoda; class Insecta; order Lepidoptera; family Noctuidae; genus Hoplodrina; species Hoplodrina blanda. The sequence goes on along the minus strand of OX438589.1, from coordinate 5,670,310 downwards.
ACAAGGAACGGTTTTAATCAGTAAGAGTCCGACATAACCCTCCGTTTTCCCCACAAATGAAAAGACTACCAGGATTGAATTTCCCGAAAGTTAAAAAGAAAGTACATAGTTTTGAGCCAGACACGTTCTCATGAAACTGTGCCAGGTTCCCATGAAACTGTGCCCTATTAGAAATAATTTTAAGCTATATAAATCTATAGCTTCTAACTATCAGTATCTATCCTGTAGATTTCATAGGTGGCGTGTATGTATAAGGAAAGCTTTTCACAGAGCAAAAACGGGTTCCGGAGGATTGATATCATAAACTTTTTCAAGACTGTTTTATAAGATTGTATAAAAGATAATAAAATCTCATAATGGAAAAAGCACTAGCAAAGCAACAGCGCATTTTATGAATAGATAATTACTATGATCGCTTGTGGGAACAAGCGGTGTCAGAATAAAAATCTTGAGAACGTCTTCAGGTGGAAACATAGATGACACTCTGTGAGAAGTGTGAAAAGCAATGATTCATACTTCAAATTAAGATCCTAGGTAAAATTTCAAATAGCTAAAAATTGGTTCTGCATTATACCATGTGAAAAAAAAAAACAGCTGATCCATACAATAATGTACTACATTACGATCAAATTCTATGGATCAGCTGTTTTTTTTTTCACATTTCGTACTATGTCCCTTAATAAAAGTTGTTCATATTCATGAGTACATTCACCCCCTGAAAGATTTACAACGGATTAAAATTCACGGTGTATATGTACATAAGTATACAAAACCGACTGGTATTTCCGGAAATCTCTTCAGCTTTGTATTTAAATGGTATTAGTTTAACCTAGATGGAGAGAGGCCTAAACACATATTATCCTAGTCAAATACATGTCAAATAAGAAATTATAAGAAAAATATCCTACAACTAATAGGTAAGTACACAGGTACACTGCTAAATCAATTGAGTGCAAGCAAACTCTTGAGGCTCGGTCAAGTATCTGCATACAACTTGAAGTGATTGACACCGTGACATTTTACTGGTTGTGGAGACTGGCTGCTTGGTAAATTGGACAGTAGTGGATATTTCAATCACATTTCAAGAGGTAGGCACGGTAGCAAAAGGTCTTCTTATTATGTAACTATGTTTTTAGCTGATTGAAAACAGTGTCTGTCTTTAGCGTCGTAGCTGTCAAACGACTGAGTCGATTTTGATTTAGTTTTTTCGTTTGGAAGGTGACTTAAACGAGAGTGTCCTCTCGAGAGAAATCTGTTCAGCCGTTTTAAGATTAAGTATTAGCTCTTTTCTTGATCAATGGATGTGAACATTCTTTCTAGTTTCTTGATTTTCGCAAACATGTAGAAAGGAACCTATACCTTCTTAGAAAGAGGTCCGCTTCCTCGCTTTTGGAACATTCTACAGACCTAGGTTGTTTTATTGTCCATAGAGACCTACTATTTGGAACGAGCAACTAGTGTCAACTATCTGACTAACTGATAGACTCCTTGACTATTCAAAAGTGACTGCAAATGGTTTTATTAAAATAAATGCTTTCTCTTTGACTTTCAAAGTTAAAGTCAAAAGAATTTCATTTTGACTTTTTTCTACAGAACACTTCTTGGTTCTCTTCCTAATTAGATTAGATTTTTATTTTCGAAATGATTTCGTTTCGTAATTCTATAGCGACAGTGATGACTACTTTAAATGCATTTAGAACGTAATCGACAGGAAAGTGCAAGCATATTTAACATTGTATGCGGAACGAGAACACTGTATCTCACGTAACATAAAGTCAAGATTTAAATTCAACAGGTAGTCTAGAAAGTATTCTTAAATAATTTCTCTGTTCGGTAAAATAAATCGTTCACGTAACTGTGTTTTACCGAAACATGCAAATAACTTAGGCATTACAAAATGTGCTAGGCAAGTGATGTTTACTTTTTTGGTGACTTTACTAAATGGAACTTAAGTTTTTGCTAATTACGTAAGTCGTTATGGCACACGTGCAAATGCATAATAAAGCTGATGAGTTTGTTTGTTTAAACGCTCTAATATCAGGAACTGCTGGTCCGATCTGTAAAATCTTTTTACGTTATTGTAGCCCCTATATCCAGGAGGGTGGCTGTAATCTATATTAGTATTATTAAGCTGTTTGTTTAAACTTATGTCAGGAACTGCTAGACCGAACTAAAAAAAATTTTTTTTTACTAAGAGCCTGTATATCGAGGTGTCTATATAACATCACGCTACGATCCTTGGGGGCGGCTTCACTCTGGTCAAACTCCGGGGTATAGCTAGTCTGTAAATATTAACACAACTTTTATAAAAATTGAATAAAAATCGTGTAAAAGCAAGTTTTTGTTATTAATAATAACTTACATTACTACATCTGGGTGATCTCTCAAGCATGGTAAAAATAGTGATGCATTCATTAGGGTACGTACCCAAAGAATAATATGCCAAATAGGATCTTACTGCTAGGACTCGCTGTCTATCTAAGTATCTGTCCGTTCGTCTGTCATACTTGGAATTTTCACAGAACCTTATTGCCTATTAAGCCGCTAAAACAAAAAATAAAACTAAAAGAAAATTCGTAATCCTCCTCAATAAATACATACAATTAACTCTTTTTATCGTTGGTAATAGAACCCTTCGTGTGTGACTCCGACTCGAACAATACCGTTTTTTTTTTATTTCTGTAATATAATAGTTATGAAGTACTGCAGTGTCTAGGTAGAGTCAACATAAGAATTAAGAGATAGCTATCCAGGGTCGCCAGATAAGTTGCAGTTTACTTAGAAACCGAAGGATGTCTTCGATTGAAACTTAACTTAATTATTGAACTGTTTAATACCTATCTACTTTTTAAATTACATTACATATGAAAATATCCATCCTTTTCTAAGAAAACTTCAACTATATCTGACGACCCTGCATACCTATCTCTTTTGTTGATTGTACCAACTTAGCGTGAGTAGGAACTTCTGTTACGTCACGCAAATACAGATAACATGCAATTACAACTTGGCATGTTTAATTAAACCCTTCTTTCTATAATTCTAGTGTAGTTCTTGTAATCAAGCTCGACCTTAACGAAGCAAGACGGCCAAAGAAACATGAGCAAAGCACATTAGCAAATACTTGTAATAGCAAATTACATTTCTCTTTCTATGCTAATGACTGTTACTTGATCTCCCATTAAGTAGACGGTGTATGTCGAATTTGTAATACAAATCGCCGTGCAGATTGACGGCCCTGAACTCGTTTCAGCAGCTTTTGTGCATAATTCGACGCGCGCGCACCGAAAAAAGGTAGACGCAAACGCAATGCTTCTTCTTCCTAATTAACATAAATATTGCATTTGCAGACGGCCTTACATGTTATAACTACAGTTTGTCTTCACTTTCAGTATATTGTTGTGTTACGTTGTGATGGACCAGTACCAGTTACGCATGAGGTTGTGAGGTCGATACCGGGCAAGTACCAATGTAGCATCACTGACGACGGTGGAGAAAAAATTGGGAGGAAACCTGGACTTTCATATAATTTTTATAAGTCTGGAAGCAGTCGCAGATCCAGGCGAGGGGGCTATGAGGCTCAAGCCCCAAAAGTATCTGAATTCTTCCGTGACAAATCTTAATTAGGTAACTATTCTACATATTTTAAATTTTGCAAGCATTACCTAAGCCCTACCTAAGCTACAATATTGTCAACAATTAAAATATTGTGTGCTATTTTATTGTTGACTTTACTAAAAATCTACCTTCAGCGGGGTCAAGCCCCTCCCAAACGATAATCCGGCATCCGCCGCTATCTGGAACCGGCTATCCGGCTTGAGCCAGCGTGGTGATCAATGCTCGTGCCTTCTCTGTATGAGAAGAGGCCTTTGCCCTGCAGTAGGCACCTATTAAGCAGTTTCTTGAACTAGTCGGGCAATTCTTTAAACTTTTGTTAGGCTACGAAGACATGAGCCTATATATCACTGACGGTTTAACAGATTTTGTAATACAAACAATGAACATATAGTACAATAGTGGTGCGTTAGTTAGGTCGTATGGTACAATGGCTGAAGGTGGTCGAGTCACCGGATCTTTTGCAAGCTAGATTATCGGTTCGTGCTCCATCGTTTGACCTGATTACTTAACGTTAGCCTTATTCTGGCTGGTAATGAAGCAGTCAATTATAGGGCAGTATTAACTGTAATTAATTAGGAAAGTTATTGAAGTGAAAACTTCTTTAGCGGCGTTGAGCACTTTTTCTGTAATGGGTATAAAATCTTAAACTCGCGTCAGGGGACACGTGACCACGCGCGTCAGGACACGTGACCTGATCGAAAAAGCGTAGGACGTTCGTTTAGACAGCGCAGGGCGCTTGCGCGAATGTTCGTGTATGTTACAGCGTGCCACGCGTATCCATGGATGGTGACAGATATGGAAATTGAACAAAGTGCATCTATTAATGATAATAAATAGGTTCGAATCAAAACTGTTCGTTTCTTACTTCAGCTACCATAAACCTATCGTATCAGTTTTAGAGATTGGCGATGATAGTTCTGGTAATGATGATGGTGAAAAAGTCGTTGAAATTATGGATGAAAGTTGATTTTTCGGAGAGATAAACTTTTTAATGTAAAATAATTGTAATAGTTTTAAAGTTAAATTTTTAATGTAATATAAATTGTCATGTTTGTGTACGATAGCGCAATAAATGAATATTGTATTCTACCACATAAATGATAGTACTTTTATACTGATAAAGCAATTGGTGCAAAATTATTCCCTAACCATTCCAAAATATCAAACATGCTCAACGTTAATAATCAAGTTTTCACTTCTGCCGGCACTCCCGGAGTGCAGTGTTTTTTTGAATTAAGTAAGGTGTGCCGCAGGGGGAAGAGACCTGCTGAGGAAGCGGCGAATGCTTATGCGAATCCCGCACCTCCGGCCATAGGCAGAGGTTGAACAGCTGCGGTGGTTTTACCTGGAAAGAATCCGGCATGCCCCTCCGTCACCCCGTAGTAAATACATGAAGATTTCTAACGCGCACAAAAAAAAGGTATGGTTCATTAGACGGGTAGGGTAGTTTCAACTGTAGGTTGGTATCTGATACATTTACACAAACATTAACAAACTACGGTGACAAAAATCTTTCATAAAAATAGTAAAAATAAATAAACTAAAACAGTTCAATAAGAAAAGTTCAGTTTTAAATTAGTCTTATTAATTTGGTGGCAGTTATAATTCTAGTCTGAGATTGAAATAAAACCATACAGACTTAAAATAAACCTTGGTAGAATTTACAGATTATCACAGGAATTATGGTAATACATACGTAGATAAATTAGGCCGATAATGGGGATAGTGGCACGGCTTGGGGATAAATAATAAGAGGCTTACACCAACTTGTGGGCGGATAAGAACTGAGCGGGCTGAGCTAGAAATAACTTTCCTGCCCTAGAATGTTAGTACCACCTATGTTGGGTTAAGAGCTAAGGGTAACGACCTCATTAGTGTTTCGAGTCGTATTTTTGTATACGAGTACTTAGATAGATAGAAAAGTGCGATCATTATAGGACTGATCGAGGCGAGGGATTAAAACGCTATAAGGTAATATTTTTATCTGCTAAATGCGTCTTTTCAGTCGCCTTGGCGGACTGTCAAGTCCTTAATAGTTTATCTCATAGGAATTCTTGTGTGAAATAAGGCTTGATATGGCTAAACCAGCCAGTCTGCAGTTCCTACACTCCCTACTTGTCTGTTACTCTGTTATCAGTATTATCAGATATTATCTCGCCTCATGGCCAGCTTCCACGCTCTGCGGGTATAATATTAAACTACTTAAGGCTATCGCGAACGTCCTAATAGATGCGTTAATTTACTAATTTATCTTAAACAATATGGTACGTGAAACAATAGTAAAATAAGAAGGAAGCTGCAAAGATAAATGAGTACTTATTTCCCGACCTATTGTTTAGGAGATATAGCGTAATTTTCACAATCGGCTACCGACCATACACTTACCTATTCATTTTGTTCAAGAATTCCATTAAAATTAATTGAATACGGAAATGGCAGCGCCACCGTTCTGCCGATCAGTCCAATTGAAATTTCGATGCAGTTTCATGGCACGCGCGTGACTTTATGTGTCCACCTACTTACTTTAATTTAAAGTAGGTATATAGAGGACGAAGTAAAAACGATCATTAGTATGATTCCTATGTTTCCTTTTCCTGTAACAGACGGTGGTGTGGTGCATAACAAACGGTGGACCATTCATTACCCTCGCTGGCGGAACGGAACGAATAAACTTGATACTTGGTTGCCATTACGTTGGTAGGTACTCCTATCTCAGATTTACCGGTATCGGTAATGTCTAACGCTGACCGGTCAAGACTTCTCAATCGTGCTATTTTATGCCCAGGAAGACAGGAAATTGCATAAAAACTGTGGAACTAAGATAATTAATGCTATGAACACTGTAGCGTTAAATGTATTCATGTTAAATAATTTGTACCTAGTTGTAACAAAGAGTTTTGTAAGATGCTGGCGTATTTATTCTTTTGTTTATATGTATAAAAATAAAACAGGTAGTTAGGTATATTATATAAAAAATGATTATGGATGCGGCACTATTGTACGCCATTTTAAATAGAGCACAACTGGCCAATAGATTTCGAACTTTATTATACACTCAATAAGGCCAAATATTTGCTTACAAATTACTACCAGGTGTTATTAACACTTATTACGTTAACATCTATCTCCATCTTAAATCTAAGACCGTTTCAAATGAGCCAGGGATTCTGTGGATTTCCGTGAAATGTACGCGCGATAAAAAGGTTCGAGATTTGAATCAACAGCCGTTGCGCAGGTTGCGCTGTTCGCTGCGCTTGTGCACAGCAGAAGACCATTAGCCGTGGCCAATTGTAAGTATTTGAGCTTCATTTAAATGCATCCGTAATGATTACGTGATGGTTTCATTAAAAGGAACATTACCTATGTATAATTTTTTTTTATGGCTGAGCTTCTGTGACGTGTGTTAAGAATTTAAATTATTTATTTCCATTGTTTTAATGATGAAGATTGACTTTAGGCAAACCTAATGTTAAGTAGAGCAAACATTAATGCGAGATTGCGAGCTAGCAAATTAAATTACCAAAACGCCAGATGAAGTAAAAACATCATAAGTCATAAATAAGGCTGTAAAGCACACCCTGGGTTGAAAGAAAGAATACTAATATGTAAACTAGCTCGATATCCCCGCGACTTCTTCCGAGTAATTTTTTTTTAAAGGATACATTTATAAAACTAGAGAGTGCGTTTCACCGAATAGTTCCTATGGCGTTATGTTGCCTACTCTGTCATGAATGAAACACTGTCTGCAACACTGAAAAATATTGCTGCCAATATAACGCCATAGGAACTATTCGGTGAAACGCACTTTATAGGCTTCAGCATTTAGGGAAAACGTACCTAACATCCTAGCTATTTGCGAAATATTTTTTAGAATCAGACCAGTAGTTCTGGAGATTAACGCCGTAAAACAAAAAAGCTTTTCAGCTTTAAAATGGTATTATTACTATAGAAGTATAAGATAATAACTTTAGCTAACAACATGATAAATTACACAGACAAATAATAGGTATTATATGAATGAGGCGTGTCGAAAAAACAGGAGATTACCTATCATCGTGTAGAAGGCTTTATTAAAAGCCATCTTGGTTTGATTAATTAGGTACCTAGGTGTCTAACCGACGCTTTGTTTTAAGTTCCATTCAAGCTTGTCAAGGTGCAGTTATGTTTGAATTAACTCAATGGATGCTGCGAGATTAATGATCGTAATCGACGATTAAGTTCAAGGCTCTGTCGTTAAATCACTGTTTATCTTAATTGACACGTACATAGCTGTTAAATATGAATGTCTTGTCAGATTTAGGCAAGTACACCTACCTACTTTTTTTCGTAATTATAATACCAACCTTTTTTTGTCCCATTACAAGGCAGAGGCCTCTACTCATACGGAGGATTTGCCATTGGCGGATTGGCGATTCCAGACTTACCTATATTAATTTTATGCCGGCGATGTCTAAGATATACTTAGAAAGTACATATTATTATGAATTAAAAGGTCACATAAGTACTCGCCCGGTATCGAACCCAGAACCTCATACGTAAAAGGCGGTGGGTAGTTTACTTAGTACCTTACACGCACTTTACAATTTGTCACAAGAATTTTACACAGAAACCGGGGGTTAGCAACCTACAATATTTAGTACTTAAAAGCTTGAGATGTAGGTAGGTAATTGCAATTAGCACTTCCTACAGCGTCACTTACAGCCGCGTTCGAGATTTGAATCTCCGGTGGGCGGTGCATTTAAACTGCAGGTATAACTACGTCACAATCACAAATGGTCATGGGAACTAAAAAGCTAAAGGTAATGCAATGTTCAAGTTTACTGCGTTATTTAAAGAAGATAGGGCCAACCGCTACGATCTGCTTGCTTCCAACATAAAATGGCCACTCTATAAAAACCGGCCAAGAGCGAGTCGGACTCGAAAGTAAAAAAAAAAGTCAAAAGTCAAAAACATTTATTTCAATTAGACCATATACAGGCACTTTCAGGTGCACGAAGGGTTTCATATTATCTAAAAAAACGGCAAAAAAATCATGTCTGTTGTATGGATGGAGCCCCCTTAAATTATCTGTAATGCTGAGGCGTCCGCGTCTTATCGTTCTCGGTCACGAAGGGCGGTGGATAACCTGCCCTAAGCCAAGCAGCCGGCCATAAGGAAATACAAGTTATAAAATGTGATTGAAATTAATTTGATATTTTCATATCTCCGGATCAGCCTAGTCTATGATCTACTCGTCGCGATGCCAGTCGGGAGCCAGGATCTTGATTTATTTATTTTCTATCATGGGAAAAGTTTTAGTTAGCGGCGGCGCGCGGCGGTTAGTTTCCGTCTGGAAATCTTAGATTTTTAGAGATTAGGTAGGTATTTAAGTACTAGAAATGTAAGCACGTCATCGATAAACATTCCTGTTTACCTTTTCAGATAAGTTAAACATGTTCTACGCGTGGTTGGTGATCAAACGCCCGATCTCTCGTTACACATTCCGCGCTAAAAGCTTTGGGCTATTGCCGTTTAAAAGTCCTTTTAGCTAAACTTTATAATGTGACAAGTTTTTGCCTGCAACTTTGGCAACATGAGTTTCTTAAGGATCCCTATTTTTTTTTTAAATAATGAAATACATCGCCTTCAGGGTTTTTTGACTCGGACCAGAGTGCGAAGTGGGAGGCCTGGGAGTTTTTTCACTCACGTTCGATTGCGAGTGCGTAAGTATTTTGTATGGGAAATAATGTTTTCCTAGTAACCACCAGATGGCGCTATAACTTTTTCCTTTAAAAAATTCAAACGCGCGCGCAATTGAACGTGAGTGAATAAACTTACACTTAGCCTTAGAGTATACAATTACAATATTGTATACTCTAAGCACTTAGCACTCAGAAGTTCTGGCGATTTAGAGCGCTCAAACGCGTTGTAGATACCACAGGGACGGGGCTCCCAACGGGGCCAAACGCCTGCCGGGGTTGCGGGACGTCTTAACAGGATACCGTGGCCCCAGGACGTAAAGGGCAACCGAATGAACAGGGTGGTTTAAAAAAGAAAAAAAGTCTGACAGTCCCTTTCGCCCACCCAGGGCGGAGGGACTCATTTGACAATTTTTACCACCTCAAAAAAAAAAGGTACTACCTACTTACTGAATAATCTTTAAATGGAAAGGTACCTAAATACCTACCTTTTTAGGTACTCTTTTCAGAATGATAACACTTTCCAAATTGAAATAAATCATACGCGTCTTTTCTAACTTTCCTAAGCATTTTTTTAACCTAAGTAGGTAGGTAGGTACCTATCTACCCACGAAAGTTTAGTGTAGCGTAACCAACGCAGAGTAAAATTGAAAAGTGTTATTATATTATAGAAGCACAAAAACATTACAATTCAATACTAGGTGCATAAACAACTTTCGCTATAGTTTGTTGATAACATCATTGCCATAGAATGGGTAGTGGGTACATTCCCTTCTAATTTTTTCACGGGAACTGAATTGGAGCTCTCACACAATTTTTTTTTAATTTTTTAAGCTATCAATACACTATAATTATAGTTATTTGCATAAGAAGCTATTTTCGTGTCCAGGAAAGGTTAGAAAATTTTGGCTGCTTTAGATATCCAACCTTATTTGTTTAGTCAATATTCCTATGACATAAACTCTGTTATCAGTGTTTGTTGTATGGTTCAGCAACATTATAATACATACTTCTAGCTTATATACCTATTCGCTAGTAAGTCCGCGGGAATACGCGGACTTTTTGTGCGAGTATTCCTTAATTTTTTTCTAAAATAAAAGTAACCTAATTTAATCCTTATAACATCAACTATATGCCAATGACAGTCTCGTCAAAATCGGTCCGGCCGTTTCGGAGATTAGGCGGAACAAACTGAATGACAAAAAAAATATTTTTGGTTTATGTATTGACACAACATTCATATCCAATTTACTAGCTGTTATCTTGACATAACAACCAGACATTTTATTTTATGTAAAGATTAGTTCAATATACGATATAGGCAGTAATTAAAAGTACCTACCTATATTTCAGTGGAGTAGATTGGTATGTATATTACAGTAGGTACCTAGTAAAACCGTAAAACCTGTGCTGCCCACTTTGCTTTAGTTTATTTTTGAAATTACACACACTTAATAACATGGCACGTGAAAATAACGACTACGACTAACTACCCCATGTTTAGGTTTGCCATAACTTTCGGGGACCAATACGGGACTTTTCGAACACACCAAAATAAAAGTCTGAATCAAAATTTTTATTCGTTTTCGTTTTCATTTGGACTTATAACAATTTTAACTTAAATTAACACGTTTATATTTTGGCACAGTAATTTTTTGAGCTTTTTTTGAGCTTGATTTTACTTTTGTAATAAATTTGTGATGATTTGATCACAAGTGAATGATCTCATCACATGCGTGATGTTGATAACATCACGCCTGTATTCCTCGAAGGGTTAGGCAGAGGTGTGCCCATTACTACACCCACATTTCGCCAGTTATGTTTAAGTCCCATGTAATAGGGGCGAGCCTATTGCCATCAACCGGGCACTAGACTCCGAATCTGCTACTGAGAAATTCCTGATCGAAAAACCAAATAACACTGCCCGACCTGGGAATCGAACCCAAGAACTCATGCTCAGCGGTCGCGCTTTGCGACCTTGACTAGAATTTGTTTTCGGTTCAATAAAATTTCCAAAGGTCGAAATTATTTAAATACGGGATAATTACGGGATGTGTAGCAATACGGGACCCGATGGTCAAATACGGTGACAGTCCCGTATACACGGGACGTATGGCAACCCTAACCATGTTTTATTAGGTTTTATTGTAACAGCAATCTGCGACTGTAAACCTTCAACAGAGATGTAGCGAAGATAGGTACTCATTTCACATAATATAAAGTTATTTAATAGTTCACTAATTGGAAATAACTGAGCCAGTTTTAATTAAACTTACTAGTTAGTACTTCCATAAAGATTTATTACGAAAATATGGTTCTGTTAACTCAAGTTCAAGTCGTGAACTTGGCAAGATAACGCCATTGATAAATTGCCAATTAGGTAAGGTTATTAAGTTAGGTAAACTAATTAAGTATGGGACATCTGATTTATTGATTTAAACAAGTAGTTAATGACTTTATCCCATATTAGCTTCTGTCGGCAAGTCCGTCCGCGTTAGAGAAAGATTTTTTGTAATAATTACTTTTAGACATTACTACAAACAAACAAACAAACAATTTTTCCTCTTTGTAATATTTAGCATAGACAACATTTAATTACAAAATAAGAATAACATTAAATTTTGAAAAATGAAGGTACCTATCTATGGATTTCAATAAACAGGCGTTATATAATAATAAATAATCAGCAACATTTAAATCATAGCATAGACAAAAGCTTTACGCTTTTCTTTAGTTTCATGGCAGAGGACGTTAACCCAGGCATTCTACATTTAAATGGGACGCTTCATTCAAATTCAGAATACCTAGCTCAGAAACTGGAACTAATTGACTTGGAATTTTGATAAATAAAAACTACTATTTTATTTTTTAATAAATACGGTGTTTTAGGTTTACTAATAAGTTGTATACTTAGATAAGATAAGAAGGTATTAAGACAATTATTTTTCTCCTACCTATAATACTAAAGCAGCACTCAAAAGGGTTTCAAATACTGAACATATTCTTCGACATGTAGGGCGTAAAGTTAGTAATAAGTATAATAATCCTGTTTCACTTACCACTACTTAAGTTATTATAGAAGAATCCCTTGCTTCCACATCGACGTACGTTCCAGCACAACACAAATTTACTTTGAAATAATATTTATATTTATTTCATTAGTAACCGGGGTATAGTTTTATGTTACGATCATTTTACGCGCGCGTTCTTTTTTTAAGTTTACGCGGTAAGGCAACGGTCTGCGTCGTTACGGCTAGCGCTCCGCGCGCACCTCTATGTACTGAATGTTTTCTTTCAAATTCGAACTCCCCCCATCTTAGCGGCAAAGGCAACGCTTCGACCACAGCTTATAAGTTATAAGCTCGGCCACCTGTCAAGCAATCAGAACAAATTCCACAATGGATTGAGGACCATTTCTATCTGAATAAGAATGAAATGTTTGTAAGTACTCTATTCTTGTAATGAAACTTTGGTGGGTTGTTCTGCGCAAAGGTTCCTGACCAAAAAAACCGGGAATGCAGTCGCCGGCCGCAGTTAGTTTACAATAAAACAAAGCTCTTTTATAAAACAGTTTATTTAAGTATATCTTATCTACGGTTGACAATAATCATTTGAATAGCATAGATAGACACAGTTACAAGTACATAAAACTTATTAAATCACTAGGAAGAAGTCTTTAACTATTAATTAAAGTAACTTTTTGCAATAAATATAACGATAACATAATATTTAGTATTTTAACTACAATAATTTCTTCATGTTATAATGTAAGAAGGAATAATTATCTTTAAACAATAACGTTTATTTAATTCGAATAATTATTTGACTATCCTATATTTTAAGAAATTTATTAAGTATATTTTTTAATACGTAAGATACTGGTATTTTTATTTTTTTAATGTTATAAGTAATTAATTTTATTAAGTAATTAAGTAACAGATGCTAAGAATATTATATAATAAGTAATAGGAGATAGGTACAGACAAGTTAAGAAAATAAAGTAGGTACAGTGCAGATAAAATTAAGTAAGTATCAAAGATGATTGAATTTATAGTTTCTCGAAATATCCAGAAATGTATACCTATTTGAAGTTTGTAAGTAGCAAGTAAACTAAAATAATGATAATTAATAGCTCACACTAAAATAAATAAGTATTGTAGATAAAAATTAAAAATAACACTATCGTATATCTATTTTCCAAAATTATATTCGTGTAACTATCACAAATTATATAAAATAACGGAAAAAGTGTCAATAAATAGGTACGTAGAAAAATTTCAGTCAAACATTGGCCTAAATTCGAATATGTTTTTTCAATTCAGTCAATAAAGGTCGCTAGGTCAAAGGTCACTATCACAAATGAATGAATAATAATATAGATTCATAATATAATTAGTTAGATCTAAGCGGTTTTGTAGGTTTAAAAATTAAATTTTATTGCAAATTAAAGAAAAAATTATTAAAATTTGTAACATAGAAAAATACATTACACTTACCTACCTAATCAAAATTTTGATATGTCCTATTGAAATATATAGCTATTTTGTTTATTTTGAGTGTGTGGTACGAGAATAGGCTAGTTGACACCACCATCAGTCGACGTACCTACTTTTTATGACCTGTCAAAACGCGATTCTTTCATAGATTTTGTATGGTAATAGCACGTTGTGACGTCACTTATTTGGCAACTCAATTGTCTAACTATTTATTGATTTAAAAGCCACAAAAAATCTAATTTTGCAGTAAAGGGCTAAAATAAAGCGTTTTTTTAAAGAAGTTTTGTCTTGGAATTATTTATTAATAGTGTCAACTACCCAATTTTATAAAAAAAACTAGCTGTTCCCTGCGACTTCATACGCGTGGATTTTTTCCTTGATAAGTTACGTTTTTAGTTACTATTCCGCTCCGGTTTTAGCGTGATGTCTTAAAGCCTATACTATTTCTCATGAATCTTGCTATTATATACAAGAAGACTTTTCCAATCATACTGGGAGTTCCAAAGATTAGCGCGATTAAACAAAAAATCTCTCCAGATTTAATATACATAAATAATAATATTAGCATAGATAAATACCGTTTAGATTTCCGACCTCTGTACATTGTGACCTATCGGTGATTAGAGGCTAAGGCCTATCCCCCTAAATGTAGCTAAAAGGTAAGCTGTTCACAATTTTTGATGGATAATAGTTACCTTTTTTCACATAAATCATAAGTTTTTTTCCAATAGTAATACATAATTTGTTTAATTTTATGAGATTAGCGTCAGGCGCTCTCAGTGTTGCCAACCCCAACCGAAACTAAAACTGCAAAGAAGCTTTCATAAAGCTGTAGAAAACTGTAAAATTCTATTTAAATCTACAGCTTTTCTTATTTTGAACTATTTAATAACTTTATTATTTTGAATTATCAATAAAACCACAAAATAAAGCAAAAAACCTTTATTTTACATTATTTCTACTAATACTGCTTCGTTTTCAATTTGCACATGCTTCCTATTGGTTTTCAGTTCAATTTAATCCTTAGGCAATTTTTTTTTTTAATTTTTAAAGATATACGTGTATGTCTCTAGATTTTTGAAAAGTACAGCGTATCAAATTATCCACCGTGCCAAGAATAGGGTTAAATCGTACATATTTTTATCAAATTAGCGTAGATTTTGCTAAAATCAAGTTGGTATGGGATACGCAGCAAATAAAATAGAGGCACTAGCATCATAAAGAAAAAAACTGTAGATTTGGAGGTCTGAACTAAAAACTGTGGAGATATCGAAAAAACTGTAGATCTACAGTTAAAACTGTAGGGTTGGCTACACTGGGCACTCTTAACTTATTTTTCTAACGCTACAATACACCTTTAAATGCCAGAAGATTCGAAATTCAGAGCCTTTCAAACCAATGGGGAATCAACTAGCCTTTTTTTATACTGTCCATTTCATATCGCCTCCTTCGTGATCGGCCAGTACTCCGTCTTGCTGTATCAGGTTTTCACTGACAAAAAGTAAAACTCAACCATAGATTTTGTTCCAAAGATAACATGAATGAGCAGATAGCATGATTGATATTATTATTTATTTAGGAACAGCCATTTTTTTACCCAAGCTTCGCATATTTGTGACCGTAATAATCCTAAAGCTTTAATTTTGATAATTCGCATGTAAACCAACAATACCACTTAGATTGGGGCCAGTTTCACAACAATGTCTGATCAGTCACTTAGTAACCCTCATAATAAATTCAAAAATGGAACAGGGGATACCATACTTACGAATATATAGGTCAGTTGATGTGTTGATGTGTAGTTTGTGACAGGGTTCAAAATCGCTTGACATTTCACTTTTTTTCTAACCTTTAAGCATTTAAGGTAACTTCCAGAATTTATATCTACTAAGCATTTTGACGAGATATTATTAAGAGCTAGTGAAACGGGCCCTAAAGCAATTTGCTAACAATCAATGAAATAATTACGTCTCCTCAATGTTAGGGTTTTCAGAGAAGAGCTGGTGATCGTTATAGGTCCTCAGGTACTTCTTGGTGACGAGGTACAGCAGGAGGCCCCACTTCATCATCATGAACGCCCAGACGAGACGGATGATGATACTGGTCTTTATTGGCATCACATCTAGAAGAAAACATAATTTATTATAAAGTATAAATTTAGAATACGGACAGGTACGTAGGGAATCAATACGTTTGATGGTACCAACATACAATTTCATAAACAACTTTTGCCCGCAATTTCATCGACCCCCCCCCCCCCCTTCTTCTCGTAACCGGCGTGCTTGTATGACTTGTATGTATATCTTGTATGAGGCGAAAGGAGTATGTAAGGATCGTAGCAGGTGGCGTTCTGTGGTTTCTGCCTACCCCCATGGGAAAAAGGCGTGAGTTTATGTATGTATGTATGTATGTTTATCCGCGTTTATGGATCCCAATTATTTTTAGGTTGTAATACTTAAAGGGACTACTTACACTTATTCAGCTCAATCAGCTTTCGCCCATAGAAAACGTCAATTTAGTATGAGACTCATACGCATCTGTAAAGCTTTCCGTGTCTGAACGCATGCGATACAAAACTAGTGTTTTCTATGGACATAACCCTCCTTTTGGCTTTGCCGTAGTCGGGTAAAAGCTGAATTGAGCTGAATAAAGAGATAATGTAGCTTCATATTAGCTAAAGAATTTTCAGAATCGATTCTGGTTTTTCCGCAAGCAAACAAACAAACAAACAAACAAATAAATTCTTCAACTTTTTCCCCCAAGAGCCGATAAACACAAGCTAAGCTGTGCGATGAAAATCCAGCTCTAGTCGATAACAAAGCAGGTAAAGTTCATTTATCGCTAAGTTTTTTTGACCTTTTTGGTAGACTTATTTCAACGTCGCATAGGTCATACGTAGGTAGGAACTCTTATCAATATGATTACCTCCTACCAAATGATATGTGCTCAATATAAGAAAACAAACAGATAATGCACTAAAAAACTTCTAGAATCAAGTTGGAAATTGATGAATATAAATACATAATATGTGAGATAAATGAAAATTAGTTTTTGTAATAGATTTTTAGTCATCGTGCGCTATCAGCATGGTATGCCTTTACGCGACATCGTAATGTTATCTAATGCATATCAGAAATGTGTCAATAAATTGAAAATGTAATAAATAAATCTACTCGGTTTATGTGATGGTTTTCTGCATAGATCTAAGGTCGTGTTTTATTTTATCATAGCCTACAGACGCTGAATATAGCTCTCTCCCAAAATTATTATTTGCATTTGTAATTTGCATAACAAGTGCCTAATATTCTCAGTTCTATGCATATTTTTGAATTCGATAGCTATGTAGGTATTTGTTATTGGGACAATGCAGTAAACATGTAATGCAAAAACAATGTGCAGGTTTGGTTTCATAGTTCTATCAAAACAGAGCAACTGTACAAATATTTGATTGTATTGAAATTTAAGTTCATAATAATAATAAAAAACCTGTTTTAATAATATGAATGTAATAAACAGTGATAAGAGGATGAGTAATGATTGAGTCTACCTTATCATGTGACAAAACATTTTGCAACATTGTATTAATTGATTATTACTTTGCAATTTTGTACTCACACTAAATTCTCACATATTATGGGTTCACCGGTACCCCAAGTATTAATTGATAGGATATTTTTATTATTCTTAAGTTTTTTGCATATTTACATATCTAAATTCATAGTATCAATGTCAATCGACTTAAATAAGAAGTATTTGATAATTTATCATAAAAATACAAAAGATATCTATGTAAAAATATGCAAAACGGTTTCCAGATATTGACATAAGGGTTAAAGTGCTTAAATGAATTGATTAACTGTTCTTGTTTAGGCCACATCTTTATGTCAACACAACCAAATCTAATTAAGTACCTATTTTAATTACTGATGAAAAAACATTATCATAAAATGTCAAAAAACAAACAAAGTTTATCTCTTTATGGTATCAGTATAGATTGACATAACTAAGAACTATACTTTACTTGTTCATTGAACTGAAAATTGTTTACCGTATCAAAAGTTTTAATATACTCACCAGCTTTATAATAAATCTCCAGAAACAGATAGAAGAGTGTCAGAGCAGCTCCGGAGACAAAGCCAATAATGCCAAAGTCACCGATGTACTGCAATGCTTTTCTTGAGAAGTTCACATGTAGTGATTCTTTGAGATAGTGGCAGTGCAGCATCAAGGCCAAAGATGCATGTATGCCTGTAATAGAGAGACATAGTTATTAATTTATGGATTTTATTATTAATTAAACATGGGACATGACATGGGATTATTTACTAATAATACTGGTCTTTTATTGTCCCATAGCAGAGCTAAAGTTCTCATACACAGAAGGCATGAGCAATGATCACTATAATGCTTTTTGTTAATGGATCAGTGATTTGACTTTTAAAACTCGCTAGCATATTCGATTTTTTAAGTTGTGTTTTTAGTGGTTTGCGATTTTATAGGTAATATTTTATTGTAGATAATTGGTTTTTGTCTTGTATACAAGTAAGTACCCTCAAATAATAATTATGAGGAAAACATAGCCATTACAAACCACAAAAAAGACAAAAAATTAACAACAGGAAATAATAGAATACTAATATAGTATAAGGAAAATTATTAACAAATCATATTTCACAATTAAGATTATACCTAAAGATTCAATTTATTTTATTATTCTAGCAACAGTAGGATCTCTCAATAGCTTATAAAAAAAAAGTTTCTAGAATATTGGTCTGAGACCAAAACAACTCGAGGTCATTATAGGCTTTGGTCAGTGGGTCGTCTTAGGGGCGGATTTTCTTTAATAAGGTCCCAAACTTGTTCCATTATGTTGATCACTGCTTCCTCTGCTGTCAAATTACGTAGTATCATTATTCTTAGCGTGCATAAAAAGTTATATTTCGCTTCACTTACCAGATAAAAGCGCCCACATTCCGGCTTCAATGTTTGCATAAACAATGCAGAAACATATAAACGCAGACAGGCCTAAAACTGCCCCTATTGCACTTAGCGCAATATGAATTTTAACACGCAGCATACTGATCACAATCTTAAAAATCTCAACTAGTTATAATAAAGAATCTTAATTCCAATTATGTCGAAAACAAAGAGCTGTATTATCGCAATTTTCGTTCGTTACATTTATTTACGAGCACAGCTGTAAAACCACTGACATGTACAAGTGAAACTGTCAGGCAGGAATCGAGTCGGGACCATAGATTATACAGTATACTAAAATTGGTATCGGGACTGTCAAATGTGTGTTTAAAAATAAAAACAAAGTAGGTTACTAAATAATAGACATCACTATTTAGTTACCTACTCAGCTACTGTTCGCTCCTCCAGGCTCCTAGTTAAGCGGGTATTACACCTCCCTAAATTTAGGGTCCGATATTTAGGATGCCCTGAATTCAGAGAAGTGTAATCGCATTTAGGGTGATAGCACCCTAATTAGGGCACGATTTAGGGAGAAGGATGGTTTCCGACGCCCTAAATGGCTAAATCGCCCTAAATCGGATAGGTGTAATCACATTTCCTAAATTCAGGGCGCTCAGTCACCGCTCGCCTACCGTCAGGAGCGCACGTTTGGCTTTTGCTCCCTAGTATTTACGTGCGTACCTACCTACAAAATGACGACAGAAAAGGAGCTTATTCAAAATATCCTAGAATTATATAAGGAGATGCCTTATCTATGGAATAAAGGTGATGCAAATTATATGAACAAAAGTCTAAAAAATGAAGGGTACACTGTCTTATTAGGTGTTTATAAAAACTATGACCAAAATGCAACAATTAAAACACTAAAAAAAAGATTGAAAACTTGAGGACTAATTATTTAAAAGAATCAAAAAAACATATCAAATCATATCATCTCGTTCTTTTTTTCCTTTTTTTTATATTCATGGAGCCAACCGCCAGGGCTACGGCTATACCAATTTTTTGGTTTTTGGAAAGAAATGGGGGCATTTTGTCACACTTCGACACGTCGACACGTCCGTCACTTGTCGCTCGTCCTTCAAATCTGATTTAGAACCCTAAATTTAGTGAACGTGTAATCGCGAGCTTCGGCGACTGAATTTCTTGCCCTAAATCGGACCCTAAATATCGGACCCTAAATTTAGGGAGGTGTAATACCCGCTTTAGCTACTGCATGGCTACTGCTCGCGACTCGCGACTCGCGCTCGCGACCACAGACGTATAATATACGTCTGTGGAAGTAACCATTATGATTAAACATAGCCTACGGCATGGCACTCGGACGTAGTTGTCATTCACAACTACGTCCGAGTGTACTAATACAAAAAAAAAACTAAAAAAATAACTAAAAAAAAATGTACTTATACTTTTCGGCCGAAGCTGGTTGTGTAGCTCCGCTTAGGCGATTTTTATGTTTACGCGGATCGCTTACGATAACACTTTGTCGACAGACATATTGTCAAACTGTTGTCTTGTTAAGTCTTGTACTCTTGTCAGTTGTCATTGTAAATTTGTAATGATAATATTATTGACGTTTCATTTTTAAAACAATACAATGTCTAGCTTATAAAAGAGCTATCTTTTCTCCTCGCTTCGATTAGTACTACACCCATTTCAATAAATTAATGATTCGAATTCGAATGCTTCCAAACATACACATAAACTTCTAAATATTTTTGTGTTGTGTTGATCATCAAAATAAATGAGCTGCTGTGGGTTTAGCCTAAGCTTGTAGTTATGTAGGCGGTTTAATTAAAACAAAATTCAGAAGTTCAATACTTTATAGACTCGCTTTCTATATTATTTCGTATATTATTAACAAAAAAATCATGAGTCGTGTTATTCAATCTCAAATGAAAAAGTTGCTGGACTTGCTTAGCGAGGATGGTGTATTGGTCGACGGCAGAGTACTGTACCTTAACACAAACAAACAGAAGTTTTGGAGACGTATTGCTCATCAGCTTAACGCCGTCGAAGGTGGTGTTTATAAAAACACTTGGAAATGGTGTAAAGTGAGCCTCTTTTAATATTAACGATCCAAATACTCTTCTTTCCCAATTAGCTTGTTTACTCTAAAGTTGTTTGTAGTTAATTCCTAGCTAGCGTTAATTAATTTATACACACAACTTTTATTTAGACATTGTAGGAGTATCAGAAACCTCTGCATATGCAAAAGCCTTCATGGTTCACAGACATGATGTTGCATGTGTTGTATTAACAGTTGGCTTATCCAAAACTGTAGAGAAACTATCAACTCCTTACTTAGCTTATTACAATTCATACAAACAAGAGGTAGGCAGATGTAACATAACATCATGCCTGTAGTTCCCGAAGGGTTAGGCAGAGGTGTACCCATTAGTACTTACATCCTCATTTTGTCAGTTATGTTTATATCTCATGTTATAGGGGGAGGGGGTAGGTAGGTATTATAAATGATAAAAAAACCTAAATAAATGATTTACTTAAAGAACGTAGATGAGGCGAAAGGAGTATGTAAGGATCGTAGCAGGTGGCGTTCTGTGGTTTCTGCCTACTCCCATGGGAAAAAGGCGTGAGTTTATGTATGTATGTTAAATGTTTGAATTCCAGATGTGGGCTGACTGGAAGAACAAAACAAAGAAAAAAGCCAACATATTGCTACGCAGAAGGAGTAATACTATGGGACAACCAACACCAAAATTAACCAATTTGGAATTAAAACTTCTGAAGTTGATAAACTATCCAATTAATGACAAGGAGGATGCTTTGACTTTGGAAATGGTAATTATAATAATGTCCGTTTTGTTGGAGAAGGCAGCTGACAAAAGCGTTATATTAGTAAAGCACTTAAATAAATAGTGTGCGAACAATACTAGCCATTATTCTTTAAACTGAAGAGATTTTTTGTTTGTTTGTTTGTTTAAAAGCAATAATCTCTAGAACTGCCAGTTGGATTAGAAAAAACCTTTTTGTATATTATAGCCAGAATCATGAGGAATGGTATAGGCTATATAACATCACACTATGACCCATGGGAGTGAAGCGGTAAAAAAAAAAACATGCGTATGGAGTCACAGGGAGCAGCTATGAGCACAAAATGTAAAGCTATAGAGAATGAAGCTTTATTTTTATTTTTTTAAAGGTAGTAAGCAAAGAGGAGGTAATAGAGACTGCTGATAACTTTCAAGTGGAATTTTTAAATAGCCACTATGAGGATGGAGATTCGCACTCTCAAGACATAACCACTTCTGATGTGGAAGAAGAAAAAGAACACAAATCAACAGACTGCTATGATGGAGTGGAAAGTAAATTCTGTGATGTTGGTAATATTTTACAAGGTAAACATTCTTTAATATCATACACTTGTTTGTGGTAGTGCAATATGTATGAAAATGTTAACCTAGGTATAAAATAAACTCTTTTTTATTATTATTACAGAGGATAAATTAGAAGATGAAGAACCAGATGGAGAATCATCAGATTACGAGAGACCTAAAGGTTAAAAAACTCTGGCTATTTCTGAGTACAGTCAACAAAAGAGATAGGTATCCAGGGTTGTCAAATATAGTTGAAGTTTTTTTAGAAACCAATGAATGTCTTCAATTGAGATAACAGGGCTCACTATTTTTAAACCTAGTGTGTAAACTATGTTGTGTACATTGTGCATTAAATAAATAAATCTAATTAGTGAACTGTTTACTATCTACTTTTTGAATTAAATTACTTTTGAAAACATCCATTGGTTTCTAAGAAAACTTAAACTATATCTGACGACCCTGCATACCTATCTCTTTTGTTGATTGTATATTGAAAAATCGTTAATTCAATGTTTCCTGAGTTTCCTGACATACCATTGTAAAACTTAAATTTAAAAGAGTACCGGGTAAAATGGGGTGAATAGAAAGACAGGGGTGAATCGAGACTGAACTTTAAAAGAGATTTTAACGTTAAACTAATAAAGTTTGTCGCCAACAAGGAGACCAATTTGTAAATTATAATTCAGTAAAAAAGAGTAGTCTTTTTTGCCAACAAACTATATTATATTAACGTTAAAATCCCTTTTAAAGTTCCGTCTCGATTCACCCCTGCCTTTCTATTCACCCCGTTTTACGGTAACCAACAGACAATTCGTTTTAGTCTTTAAACTGTCTTGGCTGTTCACTACCAACCAATAACCCTAGAATGCAAAAAATAGCTATACAAACTGTATTTTCTATAGTTTCAGAAAAAATGTTAAAAAAAAGAAAGATTTCATTAGAAGAGTATAAAGTAAGAACAACATTAAACTTAGAAAAAGTAAGAGTTCAGCAGAAGTCCGAAGAGTTAAGACTGAGAGCACTAGAGTTGAAACTGAAAGGAGAAGAATTAAGACAGAAAGAAATAGAGATGAACAAAATTAACTATTTGACAAGTATTGAAGAAGAGAAACTCAAGTGTTTTAGAGATATTTCGTCATCTTTGAAAGAGTAAGGAAAATACTCATAAATTAATGATGTAATTAATCTTATAAAATTATTAATATTCTGCTTGAAATAATCATGTTTCTTCTTTTTCAGATTATCAGAAAGAACCAGAAGTGGCACTTTACGATATCATAGTGTCCTTTAATTATTAAGAAAATAATATTGATTTTTCTTTGTTATAAAAAATAAACTAAGTAATGTAATAATAAGAATTATATTTTTTAAGAAAATTAAACAGTTTTTTATCATAGTATTCTCTAAAATTTAACAGAAAACAACTCCCATTGCACTTATAGTATAAAAAAGTATTTTCAAAGTAGAAACAGTATAGTATTAATCATTTCACATTTGACTAAAGCCATGTATGTATTCACTAGGCGACATACGCCCTGAAAATGTATGTGGTATATCTCTGCCACTATGTGGGGCAAAGTCGCTAGTCATTTGCCTTGACCACACTATCAAGTTGTGATCGAGATCAGAGACGGTAGCCTAGTCAGTAATGTTAGTGGTAATAGCTAGGTCACACGGAACGGCGCACACAACACAGAGCGACACGCGTCTTACGACTAAGCAAAGCAGAGTTGCCCAACTATCGATAGTTTCCCTATCGATAGGTGACCTCGAAAACTAGTAACAATATCGATAGTGCTATCGATAGTATCGATACTATCGATAGCACAAATTAACTAATACTATTGATTGGAAGCAATAGTATCGATAGTATCGATACTATCGAAGACCAGCATATGTTTAGGAGCAATACTATCGATACTATCGATAGTATCGACACTATTGCCTCCAATCAATAGTATTAGTTAATTTGTGCTATCGATAGTATCGATACTATCGATAATATCGATACTATCGAGACACTATTGATAATATCGATACTATCGATAGACTATCGATACTATTGATATGACGTCAACTCAAAAAAAAAAAAAAAAGTCAAAACATTTATTTCAATTAGACCATTTACAGGCACTTTTGAATTGTCAAGAAGTCAGTCAGTTAGTCCGAAAAATGAAGCTAGTTGCTCGTTCCAAAACGGAGGTAGGCCTCTATGGAGAAGAACGAGCAAGAAACTCCACGGCACTCTTTTAAATTAGGTTTTTACAAAATCCTGGTTACATTATTCTTGTTGATTCTACATGTGATCACAATGAAGATCAATATAAAACAGTAGTTAAAAATAAAGATGTAAGCCATAGCAGTTAAGAGATGACCAATCCCAACTGACAGCACCCGTTCACGAGCATGACGCATGGATCAGCACCACCTAGCTCAACCATTATGGAGGGAGCCAAATGATCCAACACATGCGCCACCATCAGCGAGACATTTGAGTGAGCATGACAAGCTCTCAACTGCCATGCTCATTAAGTCAAAACACATAGTAACTCAAAGATAAAAAACTATCGATAGACTATCGATAGTTTAGCGATAGTCGACTATCGATAGGCAACACTAAAGCAAAGTCTGTCGAGCGACTGTCGAGGAACTCGGAAAAGTATATTTTGTGTCAAACGACAATGATGCAGGTCAAATGTCGCCTAGTAAAAAGAACGCTTTAATGTAAACAACTTGTAAATAATATTGTGCTTCTAATCTAAAGTTAGATCTCAATTTTAATAAAATTATGAGATAGACTATCAATCAACTTAGTTGCAACATTAATTAGGTGTTAACAAATTTAATATTTATAAACTATGTATTTTAAAACTAATTAGGCACATATTATGGAACGAAACATATTTTAAAATAATCAACTAACATTCTTCACGTAGTAACGTAGTTAAGCACCCAGAATTGTATCCAGAAACTCCAATCTCTTAACTAAATAACCTCTTTGATATAACAAAATTGTTTTAACACTAGTATTAGGATTAAAAAAATATACTTTCTATCTCACACTTTCAACAGTTTCAGGTAATTCGGTTTAATTTTGCTCAATGTGAGGGCATCAAGTTCTGATATCCTGTGGATGCGGAGGTGACTCTTCATGTTACCTCTTTGTGCATACCCTCGCCCGCATATAGGACACTTGAAAGGTGTCTCCCCTGTATGCAATCTCATGTGTTCCTTGAGGTAATCATCGTGATAGAAACTGGTTTTACAGACGGAACACTCTGCTGGCCTTAGACCTGAAAAATTATAATACATCCTCACATTAAAAATCATATATAATCTTTCATATATCTATCTGAATTCAAAGATAATGAATTATATGCTCTACTAAGGATAAGGTTTTATTAAAATTTCTATTGTTTGAATGTATAGGGTAAACATTGTTTTTTAATTATAATTTCATATCAATGATGTGACATTTTTATTGATTAATGGTTAAATAAAACATTTAACAAAATAAATTAATTCTTTACCTGTATGAACAGATCGCTCATGAATAATAATAGACTTAGAGCATTTGTATGTTTTATCACAGAATTTGCAGGAAAAGATTTTCTTAGGACGTGATTGCTTGTCATGGACATTTTTGAAGTGACTCGTTAGCTCTCCTTTGAACGCAAAGCCTTGGCCACATGATGAGCAAATGAATTCTCTGTGAACCTCATGTTTCCTCTTTATATGTCTATTTAAATAGTAATCTGAGACACAAATTCTTGGACACTTGGGGCACTTTACAGGATTCTTAAAATGTACTGTTTTCTTGTGACCAGTTAGTCTATCGCTGTTTTTAAAAACATCTCCACAAAGGTCACATAATTTCTCTGTGGTACTTTGTTTGACATTTGGTACTTTTATTTTAGTCTGTGGTCTTGGTTTTGGCTCTTTTGTAACATTGCTGGCTACTTTTCTTAAAGTTGTTTGCCCAATTTTCATGCTGGAATGGAGAAAAAATGATTTGTATTATTATATTACTCATGTCTTAAATTAAATACAATGTGCTATTCATTCCCTTTATGTACCTATGTGATGCATTCCACAGTCAACGGATTTATTAATATCATAATAAAACCAAAATACTTCCTATAATTTTATTATTGTTGAACTAAATTTAATGAGTTAAGCAGTAAAAATAAATCATGAAAAACTTATAGTATTACCACCATCTTTCCCCATTCCATGCAAAGTTTCCTTCTAATATAGAAGACGCTATCTTGTTTGTTTTGGTACCGAGTCGAGGTTTGGCTTTCTGAGATCTCTGTTCTTCCTTAATGGTACTGAATTCCTTTTTAACTTTCTGCTTAATTTTTAATGGTACCAAGTCTTCAAAATTTTCGAAGCCATCATCAGAATGGTCATGAGTTTCTGTTTTAATTGTTTTTATATCTATTTCTACTTCAGTCATAAGGTTGTTGTTGTAATTGTCTTCCTTTTTCACAACCAATAGACCGTTTTCTAGTATTTTACAAGACTCCCTAAACTTATTAATAAAATTGCATAGAGTTTCTAATGTATTATTACACATTGTACACAAATGACGTGGTAATCCTTCGATGTCTTCTATCTGCAATTAACAAGATCGTATGAAAAGTAGAAACCAGAAAATGAATAACCATTTTTGGGTTACAAATAAATCTGTTAAATACATACTTTTTCACACTGTAAACAGAAAGATAGTTTGGAGTGTATATTATCGCCTGTTTCTGACTTATCAAATATTGGAAGTGTGGCCCCATCCTGCAGGCATATCCTACACAAACTTGTTGAGCTTATGTCGTTCATTGTAGGTTTTAAAAGACTCAAATTAGATTTCCGCACGAATTACGGCACTCTATAGGTCTGGTATTGTGAGAATTCGGAATGTGTTCATGACAAATACGTAAACTTATTATAAAACTTAAAATTCCAAGCGCTTGATGACATTTTCTTTTGCTGTTTTGTTTTTCTGTCTGACACAACACAAGTCACACAAGTCACAAGGTGACAAGCAACATGAAATTATGACAAGTGAGTAAGTGACAGGCAAGCAGATTCTTTTTTTTTGTATTTTTCGGTACATGGAAGTAAGAAGTAGTTGAAGTATGGTTTTACTAAAAGAAAACCAGCAAGCAATCAAGCATCCATTAATAATTATTTTAGATGCCCGCTGAACTCTCCCTTGTGTTTTTTCAGTAAATTATGTTAGAGTCAAAGACAAAGCATTTGCTATAATTAACATTTACTGGAGCTTTGGAATTGGCCAGGAGTTGGTCAAAATATAGTCAGGATAATTTTAAAAACTACTCTTCAAAAACTAAACGTAGTTCTACAGTTTGATGCTAATAAAATAAAAATAAGAATATGTATTGGCACAAAAGACCTAATAGATTAAATTAAATTTTATGTAGAAGTTATAACCTCAGGGATTCTATTCCAAGTAAATATTTATTTTGGTAAATATATTTTTGAGATTTTAGTTTTTAAAAATTTAATAGTGATACAAAAAATCGACTCAATCAATTTGTCATTTTTCGTTGAGCGAGATCACAAGACCTTTCATAGACAATATTTTATCACTTGTCTTCTGTCATCAGGTGATTTAGGTTTGGGAGTAAAAAAGTCCTGAAAACGGGATAAAACGCCAAATATTTTCCTAAATCAATATGTCTGGGAAAGATAGATTAGCGATTTTCCCTTCTCGGGGGTAAGTTACGTTTATATTAATGCTGTTTGGTTATATAAAATTGTGTTAACTTTTGCGTTTAATTTACGCCTAAATCACAATGTAATTTGTCCTGGTTTCAGTGCTCAGATGTTGATAAAAGCACGTCTGGCTGGTGCAGTGAAAGGCCATGGTCTCCTGAAGAAGAAGGCTGATGCCCTCCAAGTGAGGTTCCGTATGATTCTGAGCAAAATTATCGAGGTAAGTGATTACACATTTTTGCTGACTGCTTATGTGATTAATGGGTCAGTGGGTCGTCATAAAGGCGGATTTAATGTTACAATATTAAACAAAAGTTTTGATTAGGTATCTATTCAGATATAAGTATATAAAGTTATAAGGACAACTGTATTTAGTATTTTTTATTCCATTAAACTGGTGTACCTAACCCAACTCTATTAATTTAATTGATTGATTTACTATATACATGAAATGAAAGTCTGTTTTATTTTATGTTTATTTATTTCTTACTAATGGGTACACCTCTGCCTATCCCTTCGGGGATTACAGGCGTGATGCTATTATATGTTATTTATTTCTAAAAAAAACTAATCAGAATTGACAAAAAGTAAAGTACTAAACATAATTTTATAATATTGCCATTTACAGACAAAAACTCTTATGGGTGAGGTGATGAAAGAAGCAGCATTCTCATTGGCTGAGGCCAAGTTCACAACTGGAGACTTTAACCAGGTTGTTCTGCAAAACGTTACCAAGGCTCAGATCAAGATCCGCTCAAAGAAAGACAATGTTGCTGGTGGGTAAAAAAACCTTTTTGAATTTGGAAACTAGCCAGTACATTTTTTTTTTCACTTGACCTAAATACAAAAAGGTTTTATTGCAGAGGTTTCAAGCTCAGAATAAAGTAAAGAAATTAATAATATGGTGCAAGGTACTAATGATAAACAGGTTGATATTAATTTGTGATAAAGAGCAAGTAAACTATTTAGTTTTATTTTTACAAGCTACAATCTAGTTATCTATAATAGTTAATTACATGTAATTTGATGTGGGAAAGTGAATTGTAGAAATTTTATGCATTTGTTTGTATTTCGTCATTATTTACATCTTAGTGATTAGGTAGTTAATAAAATGAAATAGGTCTGTTCATCATTTTGTAGTCCATAATACTTGGGCCTTGTGCCCATTACACTTCGTTAAACATAATTAAATTGTTTTCAAGAATCGCTTATCTGTGATTTTACTATCATTTATACTTAATTTTTTTGATTCAAGGTGTGACCCTTCCAATTTTCGAGTCTTACACGGACGGTACTGACACATACGAGCTGGCTGGTCTTGCCCGAGGTGGCCAACAGCTTACCAAGCTTAAGAAGAACTTCCAGAGTGCTGTCAAACTGCTGGTGGAGTTGGCTTCCCTGCAGACTGCCTTCGTAACCCTGGATGAGGTCATCAAGATTACCAACAGGCGTGTCAATGCTATTGAGCATGGTGAGTTAGATATTGGTGGTTGCTTGACACATTTTGGACTCTAAATGTCTCTTGCCAACATAACCACAATACCTCTATACCTATAGTGTCTGAAAGCATAATGTCACTAAGTTTGTATGAAATGCCATAGGTACGTGTAGTGGTCTTTTGCTGGTCTTTGCGCCTCTTCTTGGGTGGCGCGCCCTCCGCTATGAAAACCCCTGATTTACATAGTACCTATCTAGCATGAGCGCGTTAAGGTGAATAAGTATCGCCCAATCGCCCATTGATATGAATAAAACCTTTAAACTAAACAAATATTATGTGAGAAACAGATGCTTTAAATTTCATAATCGATCTATGTTGACACAGACTGAAGACGGTAGCTTATTTTTAATTATGTTGAGGCCACAACGATTTATGCTGCGTGGGTAATTGAATTTATTGATTTTAAATGTGTGTGAAAATGCATTATCTTGCCGATAAATATATTGTATAGTTTCTTTAACTATAGTGATTAACTGATAAGATATCTAAGACAAAAGTTTGTTGTGTTTAACAGGAAATGTTTTCAGGTTTTCGACTCTTATTGGGGTTTATGTAAAAAGAATATACCGTCAAACAGGGTGAATAGGAATGCAGGGGTGAATCGGGACGAAACTTTATAAGGGATTTTAATGTTGAAATAATTCAGATTATTGCCATAAAAGACTTGATTTCTTGTCTTGTTGGCAACAGGACCCTTAGCCTTAGACCTCAATATTATCCTTACAGACTTTTAGAGAGAATGGCAGTCTACCTCATGTGAGATTTCCCTAATTTAATTCCATCAGCAATGCAAACTAAGCTTAATAAATAATTCTAAATGTATTCCAGTAATTATCCCCCGATTGGAGCGTACTTTGGCGTACATCATCTCAGAGTTGGACGAGCTGGAGCGTGAGGAGTTCTACCGACTGAAGAAGATTCAGGACAAGAAGAAAATCATCAAGGACAAGGCTGAAGCGGTGAGTTTGAGAATCGTGGGTCATTTTATCTACAGGGCCTATGGTAGGTAGGCCTAGCTATCATATGCCTACAATAAAAATAAAAATATGCGAAGCATGTAGTGCCTAATTGACTTGATATTGAGATCAAGATGACCGCCGCCGACCTCAGCTACTGGACAACAGATAAATTTATATTATGTGCGGTCTATCGTCACCAGTTACTAGTTCAAGGAGACAACATTTATGACAACTTTCTGGCAATCTTTATGCTTTATAATTTTCTCTTTGTCGACTTTGTGGTAGCATATTTGTGTTGACTGATGAATCGGAAATGATTGCTCAATAAAAGGAAGGTTTCAATGTTCAAAGATGAATGAATGATGATGAGTTTTATGCAAGAATCATTCCAAGGTATATATTAGCTAGTCAACAATGTGGGTAGCAGGGCCAATTGTCCAGGAGGTGTAGGTGTGCAGGAAGTATTATTCTCCTGTGTTCTCGTTTCGAAAAGAATGCGTAGATAAACAGGACACTTAGGCTCTAGACAGACGGACTGCATTTCAACTGCACTCCGACTGCAAAATTGCAGTTACCATGACTGCAATGAAACTGCCAACCGACCGTTCAGTCGGTGTGCAGTAAGGAGTGCAGTTCCAACGACTACGCTCACGCCAAGTGCAGCCCGATTGCAGTCGGCGTGCAGTTTGTGTGCAGACGGTATGCAGTTGTTTGACAGTTTTATTACAGTAGTGCAACTGCATTCAGACTGCAATTTGGCAGTCGGAGTGCAGTTGAAATGCAATCCGTCTGTCAAGAGCCTTACATATCCTTCCCATCATTGCGATAATTTTTTTGTTCTGGATCATATTCATACCTGGAAACCGTCGAGTTACGGAGATATTTAGGCTTAGCACGCACTGCGATTAAACGCCCGCGTTTAACCGCAGGTCTGAAACCGCAAAAAAATGTAACACATAGCTTTCTATACAAGCGCACGCATTAGTGACTTTTTTCAGTGACTGATTTTAAAAACGCAACTTGTTACGTTTTTACCACGGTTTGAAAAAATCTCGCCAGAAATCCATGGTGAAATGAAATAAATTTAAGCAAAACGCTAGCCGCAGTGCGTGTTGATGTGCGTTTTTGCGTTTTCAGCTACTCCTAAACCGCGCGCGTTTAATCGCAGTGCGTGCTAAGCCTTAAGGTCAAAGTTAAGCCTTTTTTTAACGTTTTTTTTGCGACAATAAGTTTGAAATGTTCCAACTCAATTTTAGATATCCCCATTATCTCTGTATTGGATGTACTCGTAAGCACAATGTTTTGCGTGCGTTACATTGCGCACTATCATAAACAGTGATTTTTCACACCAAAAATAAAAGTCTCTAATGCCCCAGCAATAATTTTTGCTCAATTTTCTCTTAGTTTGAGGGCAGTATGCGTAGTTAACGGGTATGTGATGCGTATTTTTTACACCTCGGATAAACGAAATGCAAGTAATAAGTGTAATATTGTTGTTCACAGCGTAAACAGGCGATGTTGCTCGTCGGTCAAGATCTGGCCGACTCCGCGAACTTGCTCGACGAAGGCGACGAAGACCTGCTGTTCTAAGGCGATCGCCGACTTGTAGACACTCATATATCTAGCCAGTTGTTAGTAGCGTGCAGTCAGGTCAGCCCCGGACTCAAGCCTACGTTTCAAACGACATCTGAATGTTGAGCAATTGTTTGTCCTAACGGGATTTTTTTTCGACGCCATTAATTTGGATCTTTCAATAAGCTGTTTCCAAACTTGACTGCATGAATTATAAGTAAAAATGATATTACAGTGTTCATTAACTACGTTGTAAATACAGTTGTATCACTGTTAAATGTATTATGTGCTGTTAAATCTACCTTTTCACGTCGTATTACGGTTTAAAACAGCTTTTCATTTATTATTAACTTAAGATTGGCTGTTTGCTTAGGTGTTGTCGTTTGTAAGCATTCCACCATTATTTCGATTTGTTTTTATTTTCAAAGCTTTTTTAAACGCTGTATGTAGCATAAAATCAGTATAAGTACACCTATTAAGTATTTATGGTTTTTGAATTGTTGTTTGGTAACCTAACTACATATATTTTAAGTAAGCAATCAATCATGTAAATACAAGTTTGTGAAGCGAAATATATTATTATTATTACTGAATTTGTGAGTGTTATTTTCTGTAGATGTTCAATCAATAACTACTGCCTGCTATATGAAGAAGAGGCTATAAAAAAAAAAACGATTTTCCCAGAAAAATTATGTAATACATTGTACACTAAGCAATACAATTATGATTTCGAAGATAGGAAAAATTTGTTGCCGCGTTTCTTCAAGAGGCCAAATTCTACAGCGCACCTCATCATGGATCCAATGGACTTGCCGGGATTTTTCGGGTTGTCTATCACTTTATAATGTTTCTTTAGGAACCCGATAACTCTACGGGAAGTCAAGCCATTTTGTGAAGGGAGGTTGTGGAACGCCCACAGCACTATAGCCGCTGGGTTAGACTTCCTAAGTCCTGATCTGATTCTGTTTTTGTAAGAACTTTTTTCACTCCTGTAGACTGTCGTTTCGCTTTTAGCATAACATTTTGAGCACACAGAATTTGGCGAACCAGATCTTGCATACTTCATTGTTGATTGCGATAATTAATACAAAGTAATTTCATAACTTTCCTTATCGATTTTTTTGGGTGTTTTTTTGAAAAAATTGCGTTCGGTTGACTAGTAAATATATTTGACATACTTGACATGGCCCAAAAAAAATGAGTTTTGTCTGTCACTGTCATTTATGAAGAAGGTAGCGGCATGTTTGATGTAATGAAATAAAATAGTTTATTTGGTAAAAAAACACATAAGAAATTAAAAATGATAGAAAATAATAATGAAGAATAAGAATAGAAAAAGAAAATAACTAAAAAAGAAGAACAACAGAAATTCAATAAAATAATTTATAAACTTTACCTGCCCTTACTGCACACGGGCCACAGAACGTCGTCACTCAGTTGCGAACTACCGTTTTCGTGGTTTATAAGAACTCGCCGCACACGGAAGACGTCGGTAATCGGTTACTGTATATCACAGGCGCCGTTTCTCGCTTCGTACGGCTGCTACTGACCACAAATCGCCGACAAACGCCACTCGCGCAGTAACTCACCCTTCTCACTTTACCTCAGTTAACCCAGTACCCACACCCGCACGACCTTTGATGAATTATTATGTTCATCAGTAGATCAACGTAATCAAACGTTCTGAGTCGGAATCTATCAGCTGCTACTAGCAATGGGTAGCGGTAAAGTAGCGGTTATCAACTACTTGTGTCGACCACCGGCCACTAGTGGCTGTCGCGCGGTTCCGCTACTTAGTAGCCGCTTCTAGGTACAGGTGGCGTTATTTTGTGGCTGCAGCTTGTGGCTCGTCTGTGAAAAACTTATTCGTCTTACTAAAATTTCGAAAGACAGTAGACCGCTTTCTGTAATTCTCGTAGCACAGCGCGTGCTACGCCGTAGCCCCTGAGATGATCAGAACTAATAGACCTACTCGTGTGTATGTAACACATTGAACTTTGACTTTTTAAACTCTTGCTCAATACTACTTTTTCTATTTTCTGGGGATACTTTCAATAGGTGTTCGGTCTTCGGGAATAAAACAGGCGAGTATGGGATTCGGAAGTAGATTTACTACGTAGATATATAGACTACGGTGGAAACCTATATTACCTACTTACATGAAATTATCAATATTACCTAGTACAACATTGTAATCGTGTATTTATTCGTACATTTATCTCCTATCAATCTGTCTATCTAAATCTTATCTAAATAAAACAAAATCGGGCTAGTTACACAATTTATAACTCAAGAACAGCTGGGCCGATTTTAATGATCTTTAATTTGTCTCCGCCCCGAACAGCAGAATAACTATTAAAACATGCGAAAAATTAATATTAACATAACATCACGCCTGTAATCCCCGAAGGGTTAGGCAGAGGTGTACCCATTAGTACACCCACACTTCGCCAGTTATGTTCCATGTAAACTAATAACAGTTTTGTAGTTTTTATAATATAACGTTCATTGCGTTCACGTGTAGGTATTTATGTATGATTCTGTATGCAAATATTGTTAAACATTGATTTTTACACTATTGACTTTCTTTCCCATTCTTCTCCATGCAAAACTACCTTTTGGAGCAACTAGATTCAATTATTTTTTGTCAATAACGTTCAAAAGTGCCTTATAATGGCCTAATTGAAATAAATGATTTAACTTTGAATTTGACTTTGAAGGCACTAAAAACAACAAACTCACAATGATTGTAAGCTCTCAATACATAAATACGACACGAACACAGACCTATGAGCACGTGCGAACTACCAGATCGTAGGCATCTAACATGCAAACGGTCTAAGTTAGATTACCGTAAGTAAACAGCAGGGCAATGCATGTGCTAGGTACTACAGAATGAAATGATCCTTAGGGCCTATTTCACCACCTTTGATTAAACGCTATTCACCAGATTCTATACTTTTAAAAACGGAACAGAATTTGTATGAAATAATCTGCCAAATAATTTAATCGGAACTTATTCGAAGATTGTGAAACAGGCTCTTAGTCTGAGTGACGTCATAAAAGGAATGATAAGTAGATCTACTATACATGTAGGTACATTCAACAAAAGAGATAGGTATACAGGGTCGTCAGATATAGTTGAAGTTTTCTTAGAAAATGATGGATGTTTTCAAATGAAATTTAATTTAATAACACACAAGCACTAAAAAGTGAAAAATAAAAAGCTTTTTTACAAAAAAATAAAACCGCCTTCAAAAACTACAAAATAAAAAAAAACTTTAGTTTTGGAAGTCGGTGGCAATATCTACATAACAAAAAACAAAACCAAAGCCACCGACTTCCAAAACTAAAGTTTTTTTTTTATTTTGTAGTTTTTGAAGGCGGTTTTATTTTTTTGTAAAAAAGCTTTTTATTTTTCACTTTTTAGTGCTTGTGTGTTAATGTTTGAAATCCTCGCAAAAAGCCCTTTCAAACAATACCTCACACGATATATTTAATTTTGAAAAGTAGTAGGAGGGGTAGGGGGTAGGGGTAGGGGGTTGACGTATCCCCCCTCTCTTCCTTCAGTCAGTCATCGACTACATGTATAAACAAAGCAATTTTACTTGTTACGACAGTAATGCTATGATTCTATAAGGAGTTCTGTTCCATATCTCCAAAGTTCATCATCAGATCATGACAATATTTCTATGGGACCTATTCGGAAGTATACTCTTTCAAACAAAAAAAGAATCATCCAAATCTATTCATAATTGGCTGAGAAATCAGGTAACATAAATACAAAAAAAAAAAACATACGCGCCGAATTGAGAACCTCCTCCTTTTTGAAGTCGGTTGAAAAGTAAATTAGAAACAGTTCATTAATTAGGGCAACGACCCTGGATACCTTTCTCTTTTGTTGACTGTACCTACATCAATGTTAGCAGTTAGCACCCTTTGCCTTGGCTACGGAACCCTAAGAAAGCTAAAGAAAATCACTTTCAAATACTCGTAATTGGGTACTTGACACTATTAACCAAAAATTCCAAGTCGCAGCTTCTTTGAAAAACATTTTATTTTAGCCCTGAAAACCCGATTAATTTTTAGTAAAGTGTAAAATATTTTTTTTAGTTGCTTTGAAAATCATTAGTCAAAGTCCATTGAGTTGGCAAATAAGTGACGTCACAGATTAATATTGCTACAAAATGGGAGAATAGCGTTTTAACAGCTCATAATTGTATATCCATTGATTATTAGTATTAGCGTAGTGAGAGATAATAAAAATGAGAAACTATATAATAATGTTTATAGATGGAAATAATACATAACTAAACTAAACAATGCAAAAAACATAATTAAATATGAAAATCATAACCGCAAGTCTAAAATGCTTTAATAAACAATTTCACAAAAGATAAGTATTTAAATGTCTGCTAAACGTAGAAAACTCTTAACTTTCCCTGAAATAAAAATGACTATCATACTGACAAAGCCCAGCAAGTAATTAACGATTAGTTAAGCATCTAAATTATCTAATTCCCAACGGAGTGAGGTCCTTGCTTAGTCGGCCAACCAGTCGGCCAATTGGTTGGAACGCCGCGCCGCAGTCGGGCCACGAAAGGCACATATCCGGTAACCGGGGGTGAATTATTGCAACTTCATTTACTATGACGCTCTGGCGTATTTTGTGAGATGAATGTAGAACAGGCTTTTGTGCTGTATGGATACGTTTGGGTATGTCGTGACGTCATTATCTAGTAATGGACATCTGTATAACACGTCATTAGATTGATGTAAAGTTATTAAATAATGTGTGTTTATTCATGTTTATAATGTTGGTAGCAGGCTAAGTAACAACAGTAGGTAACCTAATACAGTAAAGTTGCAATATGTGGAGGACGCTTTGTGCAACTTCCTTTGTTTCGTAAGATCTTTGTTTGTACACACGCATACACTGTGCTCCTACTTACATATGCTATTAAGGATCTTTTCTTTTAAACATAAGAAAAATTGGCATTTAGTTAATGTGGAGATGACTTATACTTTAGCTGCCTCGTTTAGTGGTTGCAAAGCACGACTGCTGAGTATGAGGTCTTGGATTCGATTCCCAGGTCGGACAAAGTGTTATTGGGTTTTTCTATCAAGAATTTTTCAATAGCAGCTGTAGTAGTTTGGATTTGTGCCCGGCTGATGGTATTAGGCTCGCCCCCTATTACCTACATGGGACTCAAACATAACTTGCGAAATGTGGGTGTACTAATGGGTACACCTCTGCCTAACCCTGCAGGGATTACAGGCGTTATGTATGTGTATGTTATACTTTAGCACGTAGAAAAGTTCTTATCGATCTTAATGTACCTACTTACCTACAAGTTTTTACTAGGTAACTAGCTACAGACAGACTCCAAAATATTTAAGAAATATTTAATCCAAAATAGAGAAAGACATTTTAAACAAGTGCCGTATTAAATTGGATTTTTCAAATATTTGTCAAATTACAAATTACTAGACAGATGTACCTCCGCAATACTTTGAATTGATTCAACGGCGAAT
The DNA here is from genome assembly GCA_949316365.1 of Hoplodrina blanda. Taxonomy (NCBI): domain Eukaryota; kingdom Metazoa; phylum Arthropoda; class Insecta; order Lepidoptera; family Noctuidae; genus Hoplodrina; species Hoplodrina blanda. Next base: position 5,632,906 of record OX438589.1, on the reverse strand, counting down.
TGATTCAAGTGACAAAAAGTGATTACTTAAATTCATCGAATGTTTCGACGTCGAAAACGAAGTAACCCTCTCATAACTGAGCCTGGCTGTAGCTTATTTTACAGAAAAGCGAGAGAAAGGGGGTTGAAATACACCCCCTTTCAAAATGCCGAACCAGGTTTGCTTAGTAATAATATTTATTTGCATTAAACATGCTATTACAAGTGTAACAATAAAATATAATGCTACTCGTTTTACTAGGAATACATAGCATGCAAACTTATAGCATAACTGTAATAAAATAGCGTGAATTAGTATCTTTCTTGATCAATTAATTGACATTAATTAGGCTACCTACGACGTATCTGCGCCATGATTAAATTAATGCAAAGCCTTAAAGTGATTTGCATTAGCTGATAAACTTATGTTTGTGTTAAAAACGGTAAGTTATTTATTAGGTACGGGTACGGATGACAGCGCTTTCAGGTTTACACTGCGGCATCTTATACGGTTGTAATAGGAGCGATTTTACAACAATGAGGTATAGTCTGATTGTGGTCTGATACTCTGATGTGCTGGCGACTGTGAGCCAACATATGTTAAGTTATTGGTGAATATTTATTCGGGTTATTGATTATGCAAAGATTATTAGATACTTATAGGTATTTTTAGGAACGTTCTCATTCTAATTTCAATTTAAATCTGTTAAAAGTAAAAATTTAACAAAATTATTGACTTTGATTATCACTAAGATGAGATTGCGACTACCTCATTTTGAACGTTTTAATTACGAGAATTGGCCTCGCAAGTACTCTTCAGTTAAGCAACCCTTTTACTGCTATGCTAGTGACAATTTAAAGGCTTAAATATTTTTAGTTTGTGTGTTATTACGAAAATAAATATCTTCAAAACCTCCATACAGTGTAGATAATAATTTATATTATTGTGTTTGCATTTTTTTATTTTAAAAGTCCAAAGTTTCCCAATCGATCATTTAGAGATCAACGACGTCTACTAGGGTTGCGGATTTTGTTCGAAAGAGTTACAGCGGTCCTGGAACACAAAAGGCATTAGAAGGAACACGGATGGGTTCAGTCAGTAAGAGTCTGACACTCCCTTTTGCTCCGTCAAGATCATTTGATGAAAAACCATAGTAGTTTTTATAAGTTTATTGTATAAAATATGTATTAGTTTATAGTTATGGTCAATTGGTCAGTGGCGGCTGTACCTTAAGTGCGCTCGTGCGCTGAACCACCAATTCAAAAATTACAAAATATTAAGTACTTCATCTTTATTTTTAAATTACCATTTTAATAGTTATTTTTAAACATTCAAAAACGTATAAAAAATTAAATCTCCTATTATGGTGAAACAGTTTGAGCGCTTTACTAAACAATTAAAGACTTATTTTCCTGTAAAGACAAATTCTCGTGCGCTTCGGCGAGTGCACGAGGACTGCTAATATAACTTGTAGGAGATACGAGTGAATACGCCTGACGCGTGAAACAGAAGATAGTTCATAGAAATGTACCGAGTAATGAGTGGGTTCTCGAGCGCCGCACGTGCGAACCGAGGATTGCCGAGAGCACCCGATGTTTGACGAATTGGCCGGCCGGCATGGGCGCGAGGCGACGCGCGACGCGACGTCAGGCATGATTGACATCTCGTTATCAGACTACCAGTATAGTTTCACTGTATGTGTGACGCGTTAATTATTGTTTATTTATATTACCGTAATTGTTTTTAGTTTTTGTTTCGATTTTTTTCGAGAACTTTTATTCTATACCTACTGTGTATGGTGTTAATACCCGATTTTAATAAAAAGGTGATTGAACATTTCGCTTCAGAAAAATGTCGTCGCATTGATTTAATGTATAAAAAATAAACATATATTATGTCAATTTTTGTATTGTTGCATTTTCTAATTTTAATATTTTAGTAAAGTGTACCAGTTCGGTAACCCACCAGCCGCCACTGGTTATGGTACTTATTTATGTATTTGTGTTTTATGGGCCTTAGTTGCCTGAAATAAAGGTTTATTATTATTATTATGATTCTCATTTATTCATTTTACATACATATAAATTACATTTTTAAATATTAATATAAAAATACAAACATTTAAAAATATAAAAAATAGTAGTCCACCGGTGGCGGAAACAGGGTTATTATTATTATTATAACAAAAAAAAAACATACTGACGAATTGAGAACCTCCTCCTTTTTGAAGTAGGTTGAAAAAGAGATCAGTGACGTAAAGTAAACTATTACATAAAAGTTGATGCAACCGGAAGAACGTAAGTGCAAAGTTTCAGGAAAACAATCGATACAATTTCCTTGAAACCTTATGATCGGTAATGTATTAAAGGTAAGCGAATTATAAGAATTCCGGCAACGAAGCACTGAGATGAAAAGTTTAATATTTGCACAATAAAGTAACTAGGTGGGTAGATATTTGCACTACCAGAGTATGGTAATACAAGATTAAGTTTGTGTATCATATAACTTGGTTAAAATTGGAATTTCTTGTATTTATACAAGGAAAATGTTTGAGTGAATAAGGACGTAATTTGTTAAACGAAAACAAAGTACCTGTTTAGAAAGGGTTTTCTTAAAAACATTAGGTTCCTACTTGTGTTAATTTCCGTATTTTTTTTTGTTTAGTCATCATCATTCTCATTTAGCCCTTATCGCAATTTATTTGGGTTCCCTACTGCCGCTACATCTCTATCAGCCGTCTTTGTTCGATTCGTTCCATGCCATATCACCTTCCAAACATCCATCCGTCTTTTGTTTGGTCTGTCTCCGCAAAATACGAACGCTGCCGCATCATTTCAAAATTCGAACGCTATCAAGGTGGGAATGGAGTTTACTTTCGAATTGGGTAGTCGACAAGCATTAACCCTTATTCAAATAAAGGTATATATATTACCACATCGTGTTTTTTTAAATAATGCACTCTAACTTTTAATACGGTAACACTAAAGGTATAAATATCACATATTTATAATCTCTAGTAATTTGTTTATCTATTTTATTTCATTTGACAACCTGTCAACGTCATTTGTCACTGTAAGGTAATGTCAAAGTTGACTCAACGGTTTTGTTGTGAAAAAAGTCGAGTTTTTGGCGGGTGTTTTCAGAAATTTTAAAAGTTTGTTCAAGAAAAAATCTGATAAGTACTTTTTTGACGCAAATTCCAAAACTATATCATATTTTGACTAATATCACGTGATAACAGCATTTGCAATTGACTTATTCATATAATTTAGATGTTTCAAATATGTGGTAAATATCTTACCCTTGTCCGATCCCACTTTGAAAAATATCAGATTATCTATATAAAAATCGATTGTCTTATTGTATATTTTTTTTGGACTGCAAAAAGCTAAATAAATATTTTGTGAAGTTCATATAAAGTTCTTACGTAACGTGTCAATTAATACTTTGTTTATTTCAGATATTCAATATGTCAAAGAAAATAAATTTAAATAAGCAATACTATAAGATAGGTAATATGCAATACTAATAAAAAATTATTAAAAAAAATAAAATGTTTCATTTCCAAAATATAAAATAAATATTATAAGTAGAACCAAGAGGAAGTCACTAGTCAAGAAACGAAAATTAAACCGTAACGGACAATGGTAACAATTTTACCACCAACATCAAAAATTTTGTAGTCATGAACGGATAATGGTAAATTATTTACCACCAGAAAAACTACCCCATCCCCTATTCTTTTTTAAATTTTGTTTTAAAATATGAAATCAGTGACCCTCAATTACCTAAAATACAATGCAACCTTAAAAAAAAAATGCATACCGGCTCGCGTTTGTTTAAGGGTTAACCAATAATTACAAAACTCGACTATTGATTTAAAAAAAACAGTTAAAGCCTATAAACCAGATTAATTTTCAATTAACTGTAAAATAAGATTTTTTGTTGCTTTGAAATCAATAAATAGTAAGTCAAATGAGTCGGCAAATTAGTGACGTCACAGTTGCTATTTCCATAAGAAGTCTATGGAAATAGCTAACTGTTTTGAAAGTTCATAAAAAGTAAATCAGTTGATTGGTAGTGTTCGGTCATTTGAGTTAGGTTGGAAGTGATCCTAAGGCGCTCCCTCACCGGGAGCATTCGCGTGTAATGTAACGTTACAGAGTCGAGCATTACATCAGTGAGGGAGGAGAACTGAGCGCGCACCTTGTAATGATACAATGTGTAATATTTTGATACAACTTGTAACATCAATGCGCTTTGCAAATTCAAATCTATACTAAATGTTACATTATACGCGAATGCTCGTCAGTCAGGGAGGTAGTATTGTAATGTAATGCTCAAAGTCGAATCTATAATATTACATTACACGCGAACGCTCGTCGGTCAGGGAGGTAGTATTGTAATGTAATGCTCATAGTCGAATCTATAATGTTACATTACACGCGAATGCTCCCGGTGAGGGAGCGCCTTTACAGAAAAGTATCCCTTTGCCATCAACATCCATACAATAATATTTACAGCTTTCACTGTTGTTAAATTTAAATATTAACAAACGAAAATTCAGTGCCTACATTTTCACCAAATTATTTCTTCATTAAAATGTAAAAAAATAATCAGTGCGAATACTGTAAATTGCATCTTTTTTCGCAGCATGCAGACGAAATAACGAGTCGAAAACAGAACATTTCCTCGAAATTCACCGAGATCTGAATCAGTTGAATTTGAACGAATTTTTTCGGGTCATAGGTAACTACAGTTTTTTCAGCTCCGTTGATAATGAATTAAATTTCGTCGAATTAATGAATATTCGTATCCGTAGTATTCGTTTTTCATTTAGTTTTTTTTTTAATAGAAAAATCACATTTTAAGTTAAATGAACAATCTAATTTAATCAATTATATTTAATATCATCTATCACTCATCGGAAACCGCAGCAAACAAAGAGGCGAGACCGCGAGCGAGACACGATAAACAGTCACAATTTTCACAATATTTTAATATGCATACGTAACGACCCTTGTATCCCTAAAATTAGCCTCGTTTCAACATCCATTGCTTTACTTGTATGAAAGGGAAACATCAATGTACTGGATATCTTGCAATGGAAGTCGAACTGTAGAAATTATCGGGAATTAGGTCCAGTTACTGGATGACTAGACCCAAGCTAAGGTTCCACAAAAGCCAAGCAATAGGCAGAATAATTTAGTCATAGACACGTTCTCGCAAAATGTATAGCCAGCCTGCAATAATTCCTGATGCTCTAGATTCATATGAAAACTTACCATTTCATAGAAGGGTTTTACACTAAAAGGGTTCCCATAATACGAATGGCGTAAAACTAGTAGTAAACAGTAAACACTCGGAACTGCGAGTAATGGTAAGGTCATAGTGAAAATTTCTCATGAACGAAGATGTTTCGTGGTAAAGGAATATTTCCAGTAGGTAGAGTGAGGGGTGTGGGGGAGGGGTGCGGGGCGGCGCGGGGCGGGGACGCCGAGGGTGGATGTTTGGAGTGTTGTTCCCTGTAAACGTCAAGAGCGATCACCGTCGGAATGAAACTGAAGATAGATTTGAGGTAAAGCCGGTGTAAAAACCAGAAATAATCGGTAATGACCAGTTTTTGTCGCTTCTGACTTACATAATCTTGTTATTACTAAAGAAAATGAATATTTTTCGTTTCGGCAATATTTTAGTAAAAATATAGATTTTGTCACTGCCAAAATGAAACTTTTAATTTAAACACTACAACTGTTGTAGTGTTTAAATTTTGAATTGAATTAAAATCTGTTACAGATTTTAATTCAATTCAACAATTTTTAATTCATACCATATTTGTAGGTCATAAGGCATCTAATAAAATGTACAGTTCAAATACTTCCTTAAAACAATATATTTTTTATAATGGATAGGTCATGGTTTTTCATCTCTTTTAAGATTATCTTGATCGCTTTTCCTCATAGATAGGTACTTATTCTATGGAAGGGTAGAACAGAGTTACCTATGTTAATCTATTGTGCAACTGAAGTTTATGAGTTAACTAGCGTCGGTTATCGCCCACGCAGGCGAAGCCGCGGAATAAAATGTAGCTTAAGTCCTTTCTTGGGGTTCAAACTTACCCCTCACCAAATTTCATCGTTAGCGTAACAGACAGACATAGTTACTTTCGCATTTATTTTATTTATATTAGTATGGATTAGGTACCTACGCACCTACATTAGTGTTCTGAACATAAAGTTCGGCTAAATCCCACTACGTTCCTATAAATTCAAAAGCAATTTAATCATACAAATAATTTATACAAGTAAGTACTTATAAAGTCAGAAAATAATAGCCAGACCTCGGTTGTACGCACCCATATCATATTATCAAAACCTAACACAAATTCCTAATTCGAATTTCGTTTCGCTACACAGTTTTTTAACAATATGGCGTCTTAAAAATGAATATCCGTCGTAATTTAGAAAGTTGGGAGCTTGAATCCCGTGGCTCCTGATCAAAAATTAATCTGATACGGTTGGTGTGGGGTTATGCGACCTGTCTGCTTTGTTTATCATCGTTTTGACTAGAATGTAGTCTGAATTAAATAAGTATATATCCTTATGAATTACTACTAAAAACATTCCTTTGCATAAGAGAGAAAAGGAAAATATATCGTTTGACCGATATAATTTACAGGAGCTGGGTATTAGCTGAGATATATCGTGAAGAAATAATTAATTTGAACATTCACCGTAAAGGTCAACTGTTTAAGTTACTATTATTATATTCAGTAACCAATTTAATTATCTGCTTATACCTAGGTAACGTGGCAACCAAGTCTTGTAGTTAAACTTGCTCAAAAATATTTTAAAATAAGTTAAAAACATTTTTTAACAACTCTGATAGCTTTAGTATCAAGAGTTTCTCAATAGACTAACATTTTTCACTAAAGTAAGTAAAGGTACGCAAATTATTTCAATCAATTTCCAACTAATTAGCCAAATAGCATTCTTCAAACGCGCTACGTGCTCCGAAAAGCTTTTTTATCCGACAGAAAGAGGATAACAAAAGACTTGGCGCATTCCGTTGTCTGTTTATATGTGCGTTCATCTTCCAAATACCAATTATACTGAGTTCGTTGCGGTTATAATAAGAGAATGTTTGTGTTAAGAATGTGTTACGTAAATGTTTTCGTAAATTAAGTTAATTTCAATGTAAACAACGACATTTATGTTTGAAAATTCCTATTTAAGAAATTGTTGAGTCTGTCGGTTTTATTTGTAGGCCTCCTTACTAATTTGTAGAAAGAATACCTAACCTATAAGTTACATGATTAGCGTTAGCGACAAATAAAAAAAAAGTAATTTTTATTCGCTACATTTAAAATTGAATTTCGAATCAATACGATGTCTCGCTTAGAAAGGTGGAAAATGTTTAGGTTTACGAACGCTGACCTACTTATGCCGAAACGCCGAAACGCCGAATGAAATGGATACTTACTTACCCATTTAATACTTATGAACAGTTCTGCCGAGTTTATATCACATTGACCGGATTTTTATCCATATGAAAAAGAATAGGTGGCTAGCTGAAAATAATTCTCCGATTATCCGGCTGAAATAAATAAGTTAGCGTTCACATGACGAGGGTTGCGAAAAACTCTGTTTTTGTCTGGCACGCCCCTAATATGGGTGTTGCCTGCAAGTGTATGAGTGTGTATGGAACAATTTATTTACTTTTATTCGTTTGACGTAAATATATTGTTACGAATGACCTGAAAAAGATGGCTTAGAACTGGAGGGAATAGCCTACAGTGTTACTTATGGCTAATTTTGGCAGGTTTCATTAAAAACTCGACAGGGATAGACGGTATTAAGTGATGGATGAAATGAACCATTGGTAACAAACAAAGCTGCCTGTTCCTGACAGCGAGCCCGTCAAGCAGAGTCGGTTTTTCTGTTAGGAAACGTAGTCGGGATTGTATTGTTCGAGGTGTTCAATAAATAGCGATAGGGTCGCTCCCTCCACAATGGGGCCCAATACTGTCCCTTAGTAAAGCGTAGATGTATAGCTACTACGTCGTTTACATCTTTGTCAGTTCGTTTCGCTCTGGTTTGGCGGTAATTTAACATTCTTTAAAACAAAAGAAAAACAACTTTTCTTTTCTTGTGTTCGCGGGCGATGTCTAGACAACAGCTCATTTTTTGAATTGCTCGTCTAAAAGCGTTTACTTGAGAACTGAGCGAGGTTTTGGAGATAAAGTTGAAACGTTTGACTAAAAAAACAGTTCAATAGAAAAACCTACTAAGTATCAGTTGTTTTTTTTGTTAAATATTCATTGCTCCACATCATTGAGACTGTCACGAGAGCGTGCCCAATACAAAAATAGTCTAGTCATATTATGTTGGTTCATAATTAAATTAATTAAACTTGATAATGATTTTTAAATTACGTAGATACGAGATTTTAAATAACGAATCATTTTGATATTAGTTGACAGTACACTGACTAATCACAAGGCCTGATATTAGTGTTCTAATTTCAAAATTTGTTTAAGATTTTTAAGTTTAAGAATTACTTACTTTTTTTTTCTTTGTAGACTACAATGTCAGACTGTCAAAGTATCTATAGGTAGACTACTTTTGTATGGGGAGTGTCGTTTTCGCTTTAAGATTTTGCGATAAGGAAATGCGTTAACGAACTGCGCAAAACATGATCTCAAGTGCTAAATTCTAACAATATTGTGAGATGGTATGTATTCCTTAATAATTGGGGTGAGAAGATTAGATAGCAGATGATGCTTGTTAAATATAAGGATGTAATATTCAACCGCATCTGTTCGTATTGGAGGCTGATTCCAATGTATTTGGAAATTGGTTGTGCTGATGATATCCGGTTAAGAACACCGAGGACTTCTTGACTAGATTTCATCACGTTTGCCCAGCTGTGGGTCAGCACCTACAAGATTCAGTTTTAAATTCTCGTCTAATTTCAGGAGGTTTTCATGAATAATGAAATAAAATTACGACACCTGGGTAATAATGAGTAAATAAGTATACACATCAAAAGTGTCTAGGGATCAACATCCCTAACAAATGTTAGGGATATTGATCCCTAGACACTTTTGATGTGTGTACTTGTTTTATTATTTTTTATGTTTGACAATACATTTATTTCAGAATACACCTCTTTCAAAGAAAAGAATCGCCCCGTTGCGTATGCGGTAGGCAGTGTCGCACAACTATGTCATTATGTGCATGCGGGTTCATTGCTCCCCTTCTGGTTAAACCCAGTGGCAAAATGGCTAGTTCGAAATCTAAAATAACATAAAAAAACCCTAGGTACTTATTTTATTATTGCTTCTTATTGAGAATCACTAAGTTACCTCTTTGAATTTTACTAGGATGCAAAACTGCACCTTGTATAGGTTAAAGAAAAATAAATTAACTACATTCCATTCATCCATCCACATTCATACATACAAATATAAACTCACGCCTTTCTCTCATGGGGGTAGGCAGAAACCACAGAACGCCACTTACACGGTCAAAATGTATGGAACAGCACATCCTTTTTTTATTTTATTACGCTGGGGTATTATAGACATTAACCAACATTTCAGCTTTTAAAGCCTATTTTTAAATGCTGACTTCATCCACAATAACATCAGCATTAATTTCCATCGCTCATTGGTTATACAGAACGATTCGCTTTTTAGGGTATGGGTCGATAAGTTAATTTATTAAATCCTACGTTCGTTTTTAACGGACTGGTCTTTTTAACCCTCAATTTCCGAGGATTGGTATAACTTCATAACTCACTCAGCTGTCGTCTGAGAAGTTTGCCTTATTTACGGACAAAATTGAGTTATTGTTTTATTAAAAATTGGGAAAGAAATAGGTGTAGGCCACTTGACTAGTCTCGTAATGCATTTTTCTACTAGGTACTTTATTCGGCAGCGATTGCCTGCTGTACTGCGTATCTCGGGTTTGACTTCCGTACGGACCAAAATTTATATTGTCTACATTTACTTAGTTGTTCCGGGTCTCGTTGTTTGTGTGTGTTGTTTATATGTTTCGTGAGTCGAATTTACCCCGTATTTTTTTTATCAAAATCGGTTCAGTGGTTTAATCTTAAAAGCGCAATATATAGACAGACAGAGTTACTTTTACACTATTAAAAGTATGGATATAAATAGGATAGGATTTCACTGCTCTGGCGTTACGCGACCGGTAATCAGATTTGGGTTCACCTTTTGACTACAAGTACTTAAATAACAAGGTACTTAAATCCTTTTCATAGGTACGGTAGGTAATCGAATGTGAGCTAAGCCAGGCTAAACCATATTTATTCGAGTGATTAAAACACTGAACTGCAGAACTTTTCAGTTTTCAACAAGTTTATTGAATGACTGCAGTTTGGCGCAGAATCTCTGAATTTTATAATTCATACTTTTTCACTAATTTTAGCTTAGAGAGATGACTATTATTAAGATTTCAGTATACCACGAGCTGGTCACGTCTCAGGTGTATTATAACAGTATCTATCTATTTTGAACCTTATGTAACGCTGTTTATAATTGAATATTCTTATAGTTAAAGATAACCTTAACCAAAAGTATTAAAAAAAATTTTTAGGTGGGTCTGTATTGTATTGATCAAGGTTGTATATCTAATTAATACATTAACATCATAACATTACGCCTGTAATCCCCGCAGGGTTAGGCAGAGGTGTATAGTATATTAGTACACCCACATTTCGCCAGATCTGATTAATTTATACAAATATAATAAAGTTGAAGAGTTTTTTTGTTTGTTTGTACAAACGCGCTAAACTCTGGAAATATCAGTCGGATTAGTATTTTTTAAATCATAGCCAGAATCTTGAGAAATATAACATCTACGCTGCAACCCACGGAAGCGGAGTAGCAACTGAAAAAAAATACGCGGACGAAGTCGCGGGAAGAAGCTTGTTTTGCTTGAATTTGATAAAGTACCTACCCGTTAACAAATAATATGTATCCACCTACCTAATTCTAAGATAATGATGTATTCATATTCATATTCATTTATTTGTATAATGCCATAATGTGTATAATAGATGTTACATGCATGGCTTAAAGCTATGGTGCAGATATGGACTTTGTTAGAGCACAGCAATCTATACTAATATTATAAAGCTGCAGAGTTTGTTTGTTTGTTTGTTTGTTTGAACGCGCTAATCTCTGGAACTACTGGTCCGATTTGAAAAATTCTTTCAGTGTTAGATAGATTAGTTATCGAGGAAGGCTATAGGCTATATACCATCACGCTACGACCTACGGAAGCGGAGCAGTAACCAAAGACGCGGGTGTAACCGCGGCGGACAGCTAGTATTGGATATAACTAAAATAAAAAATTAGAAAATAGAAATTAAATTTTTAATTTAAAAATAAAGTAACACTTCTTATAGATGAGTGTGAACTTCTAAATCATGTAGGTACCTGTCTTTAAAAAAAGTCCAATGTCAAAAGAAATCGAACTAAGAAAAATAATGAAATTGCTATCAGAGCCTCAATAGTCCTTTCATAAAACCCACGATTCTCTTTACCTTAAATAGGAGCATTCAAAGCAAATTCACAAAGATTACAAGATAATTTAGCGTAAATCTTCTCCGCTGTCATAAAAAAGCAACACGTTCTTTGGTCCAATGACAATACATTTTGTACCGTGTTCGCAGGCGATGTTCAACACACGTCGCTTGTTGAGAAAATGAAGCTGCGACTTGTTGAGCAACCCGTCGGCCAACAAATCGGCTGACTCGCCGCACCGCAACACGGCTTCGTGGAAATATCTTGTAAGGGTTTTAGGTTAACTAATTTGTTTGATTATGTGAGTTTCTGTTTCATTTTGGATTTTTGAAGCCTTCTAGTAGTATCATGTAGGTGAAGTGGATCTGAATTAATGCTTAGTACTACTTAGTAGGTATCTAGGTGAGTGGGTATATTTAGAAGTGCGAAATAAAAATAGATGTATTCATAATTTTAATCTAAATATCTAAAAGCTAAAGGTTACTCACTCAGTCATCACGAAATATCGAAAACCGATTGACGTACTTATAAAGATGAAATTTGGCAGAGAGGTAGTTTATACATACATAGCATAGTTAGTAGACGTCCCCTATGAAAAGATTTTCCGAAAATTCATCCCCTAAGGGGGTCCAGCATTTACGCGGACGAAGTCGCGGGCAAAAGCTAGTAATCATATTATTGTTTTGGATGAAAATACTAGGTATAGGTATCTCTATCTATGTACAATTTGTAAACGTGATCTGCTTACGTTTTTATCAGCAATGGCGATTTTCTTTATTTCATCCAATTTACATTAAACCATTCAAAATTTTCCTTAACAATGTAAACTTATTTAAATCTTATCACAAAGTAAATAAACCCCAGAATAAAATAACAAGGGAAAAGCTGTTAAAAGTTTCCGCTATCCGTTACTAGATGGCGCTAGGTGTTAAACGACGCGGCCATAAAATGATTATCGTCTCTTGTGATATTGTGTAGGCAACTGCGTAGGTTTATATGTTTGTTCATTTTATTTTCCGTTCTTTTTAACCTTTCACATTTACATTATTATTGTGATGTAAGTATCATTTGAAGAGCGGAGTTGTATACAGTCCTTTTAAAAGGTAGATGTTTCCCGTGGCTACGCCAAACAATATTGGTGAACTTTGACATCGGCATTATCCATGTTCCGCCACTTTTTATAGTCCCAATGTGTATGGATCGGGTGTATTTTTCATCGGTACGGGTAGCAAATTACACTCAGGGGCACTCACACTTTCCAAAATAAAATGTATGATCACATGAGTCCGGTGGAAAAACTGGCAAAGTTATGTATCCGTAGATTTTGTAATTACCTTGTTAAATCTCTTTTAATTTAATAAAGAGCTTATTACACCTTTCTGCCTAAAATTAATTAAACTTAAGTTTCTCATGTAAATAAGAGACTGCTAAAGCTCTAGTTGATATTATTTTTATTTTATAGTTTTTAGAAAGAGGTTATGTAAATATTAAATATATAATTATATAAATACCTGTAGCGTGCACATATATGCGACTAGCTATTGCGTATGACTTCGTTCGCTTGCAATTTATTTAAATACCAAAAAATAAAGTAAATTTAATTTAATAAATAAAATACGAAAATAAATAGTTTTTCTTTCTTTTTTTCTTTTGCCGTCTAAATTCGACCCTGTTAGAAAATATAACTCATGAATTGAAAAGCTCTCTATCCTTACTCTTTAAGAAATAAGTTATAATCATTTTTCTAGGAAATAAAGAGTGTTTATTTTAAATGTTCGAGTTGAATTTCAGCTTCATAGATCAAGTAGTTTTCGAGATTTCGTATTTAGTCAGTGAGTGAATTTTTTTTTGTTTGGGACAAGCCCGCCACACTGTTCCCACCCACTGCAACTCCTGAAAGCCAGAATCAACAGTGGAGGCCACCAGAAAAGCGCCGAGGCTATAAAGCTTGACGAGTCCCAGAGAAACGATTAACTGTCTTGGGTCCCGCAACGAAATTAATCAGAAAAGAATAGCGGAGGAGTAAGAAAAAATATAATTTCCATTGTGAGTGAATGAATGAACTTTCACATTTATATCATACAAATTTTTCCCGCGACTTCGTCCGTGTAAATGGTTGTTATTGCGGACAATCTCTGTGTCCTGAATTGTGCAACTGAAGTTTTAGTTAACTAGCGTCGGTTATCGCGCACGTAGACGAAGTCGCGGAATAAAAAGTAGCCTATGTCCTTTCTTGGGGTTTAAACTTACCTCGTACCAAATTTCATCGAAATCGGTTCAGTGGTTTAGTCGTGAAAGCGTAACAGACAGACAGAGATACTTTCCCATTTATAATATTAGTATCGATGGATATAAATATCTTATATATTAATAACATCTAATAATGTATAAAGATACGATAAAATACCAATGGGTCTGCCCCTTAGGGATGAGAGGGGTATATATGTGTACATCAGATTTCACCAGTAAAGACGATGATGTTAGTTACCTCTTCGCCATTTAGTAATCGTAATTACTTTTACTTTCTGCAATGAAAGGGAATTTTGTGTCAAGCGCTAATCTCTTCCTGCAAGTTGTAAAAGTCTTAAGAAAACTCAGCAAAAAGACTTATTGTATGCGGTTTAGAAATCTGTCTCCAAGACTGCAGTATTACAATATCTAATATCTTATTAGCTAGCAAGCGGGAGAACTCCTCAAGCGGTTGAATCCCTGGTAATCCTATCAGGGAAATTGGTAACTGGCGGATAGAAATATATCAATATGTGTTGTGTTTTTATATCGTTAGAATATTGGAAGGTGTGCCTATCTTTGTATTAGTGAAGAATGGGGTTGCTTTGAACTTTTTTGTTACCTACTTATATTTTTTTACGGAGTCTGGATTAGTGCCCGGTAGATGGCAATAGGCTCGCCCGCTATTACATGGAGCTTAAACATTACTGGCGAAATATGGGTGTACAAATGGGTATAAGTACCTCTGCCTAACCCTTCGGAGACTACAGGCGTTATGTTATGTTGTAAAGCAATTTTGTAGGAAACACAATCTGGTAATTAGTGACCGATTCTTATACACATAATTTGTACTCATGATAACCAACAACTTTCTCAAAGACCCGATTTTTTTTCAATTACTACAGTCACTTCCGCACCCAGGTCGGCCGCAGCAAAGAGAATCTTCAAAGGTGGGGCTTCGCAGATAGCACCGATCTTCAGTGATAACTTAATACTTCCTATGCGGCGTCTCTCCGCAGACCATATATGGCTCACCTAAATTATCTTGCACCGCATGCCCAGTCACCTGCACACGTGAGGACCTAATGACTGCGTCAGCGGATGGTGTTATGGTAGCTGAATACTGGGCCAAACAAAAAATTTATCAAAATTGATGTCTATATTTGCCATCGACACGCTAAGAAGAAGACTGATAATACTAAGTAACAAAAATAACACACCATCAGCCGTAATTTACTTTAATTATCCTTTCATACAAACAAAATTATTAATTACCTACTATGCATCCTTTTTTTTTTCGTTCAACTATCAAGTGTACCGAACACGCGCGTGCCTACGCCTTTGCGATATCAGCTGTTGGTTAAAAAAACGACATGTGTTAAAAAATGTTTCTTTGGAAAGTCATTTGTTATCATGAGTGCAATCACGTATTTAAGTACCATCAGTCACCCTATCCTATACCTACAGTTTGTAGTTCTGTGATAATTTATCCACATCTGCAAACCGTATTTTGTGCAGTATTGATCTTGTAATAAATATTTTAGCTAAGACTGCATCAAATAGTTCTAGGTACTTAGGTTTCCTGTAACTTGTAAAGAATCATAACTTTAGAACGCTATAAACTTTACTGTTAGCACAAAACAAATGACGATTAATGGTCAATACACATTTCGATGTAAGTATTGTGGAGACTGGCTGGTTTGGCCATATATGTACAACCTTATTTGAACTGTTTATTACGTGAATATTTTTTTTAATAGTTTAAAAAACTAAAAAACACGCTTTTAGCACGCACTCATTTTTTTCGTATTCCTGACAGCAAACCCTTTCATTTGATACCCATATCATGGGGGTGGATTTCAAACCGCTAGTCCGCCATCTTGGGGAGGCCGCCATATTGGATTTGTAATGACGTTTCTTAGCTAGTCATGTATATCATCAGAACTCAGAGCGTGTGCAAAATTTCATCCTAATCGAAGACCGGGAAGTGGGTCAAATTAAGATTCCAAGATTTTCTTACATACATAGTTATAAGTGAAGCTAATTAAAGCGTGATAAAAAGAGTAACGAGAAAATCTATATTTTAACTGAGAAGGAATAAGGACTTAACAGATCGCCACGAGGACTGACAGGCAGTTTTTCAACATAAATATCTTGCTATACTATTATAAAGGCGAAAGTTTGAATAGATGAATGTTTGTTAATCAATCACGCCAAAACGGCTGAACGGATCTAGATGGGCACAGAGATGCACATGTAAAAAAATACATTCTACAAAGGCGGACTTAATGCCTTAGACATTTCCAACCAGTCTAACTAAGTCTACGTCTACGTTTCTTGTATGGGGACTTTATTTTTTTACCTTATTTATTTTTATTATTTGCTGTTATAGCGGCTATAGTTAAAAAAAAAAACAAAAAAAAATATTTTGGGACAACTCACACACGGCCATCTGATCCCAAGCTAAGCAGAGCTTGTGTTATTGTAACCAGACAACTGATATACATTTATAAATACATACATATTATAGATAAATTACACCCAGACACAGAACCAACAATTATGCTCATCACACAAAGTTTGTCCTGGGTGGGAATCGAACCCACTACCTCTGGCTTTGCAGTCAGGGTCACTAACCACTAGACCAACGAGGCTATAGTTATACCCACTCTGTGAACAAGTGGGAAACAATATGGATTTTAAAAGAGTCTTATCTTTGCATTTTGTTTCTGATGTTCTATTCAGAGTAAAAACTACGTTAACAAAAAATTACGTATAAAAAAGTATTCTCTTTGACCTATTTACAGAAAAATATCAGATACGTATAAGTACCTATACTATCTATCATATCAGGACCGGTACAAAATACGCGCTATATTCGCCACATTTCGACATACATCGCGTTCCTTGTGCCTATTCAAGATGTCTATCAGTAATTATGTATCCCTCAGTGGACATTACATAGTGGCCCATATCCGCTATTGTACACACGCCAGACATAATTTTATTATCTCCCACCATCGCCATGCTGACGTCACTCGCCATATTTCATACAATTTATACTAAAACTGAGAAAAATTGACATGTCACGGTATAGACCGCTTCACAACGTTTAAGTATTTAAACTGAACCTTATGTAATTAAAACGGGGGCAACGTGCAATGTACTTTATTTTATAGAAGATAAAGTCCAATATTTATTATAGGGCCTCCTGTGTCCCTTTCCAGTCAGGTAATAATAAAATAAGAGATTACATCTTTGCGTAAGCAACAATAGGGCTCCCTGTTATTTTACTAGGGTGGTTCGTTCACATGAAATTCAACCTTATCTGATTAAGGCAAGGTGTAATTTAGTGTGTGGTTAAATAAATTTGATTATAACAAAGTTGGATTGCTGTGATAGGTAATCGGTTGTTTTAAAAGCGTTTAACCAGTGCCGGCCACCTGTTAACTAGGACTCTGTTGCACTTCCAATGTTAATGTCTATAATTAGATATAGTGGAGACTTGTAGAATATGTACATTGTTAGTTTGCATGTACTTTTGATTTGCAGTTTATGGGAGTAACTCTACATATACAGTTCAATTCAGCTTTCAACAGAAGATATCGGTTTAGTATGGAGAGCTTACACAGTCATCCGTTCAGCTTTCTACGTCTGAACAAATATGATACAAAACTGGTGTTTTATAAAAGCTGAATTATTAAGTGTGTTAGTCCCTAAATCTGACTTGGTGTGGCGTGATACTCCATTATACTCCATTTTTTCATCCATAAATACTCCATTTCTATTTATCGCTTATGTACTTTGAACTTTCAGTGATTTCTCATTTTTAGTTCCTCTCTGTCTATATTCAATCAAGGAGTTTCCTATCTTATGAACATGGTAAGTCTTGAATATACATACTATGGTCAACTTACAAGTCCGTAAATCCCAAGGGAGAATAAACTTTATTGCGAAGACCACAAGGCATCACTTTTCCTGCAATTTCGCTAATTACTTTTGGGATTAACGAGGATCAAAATGTTCAATAACGGAAAACAAATCTCTTCTTGCATTACTAGAACTGCTTCTTGCATTTCCGTGTTATATCTGTGTTCTAACCACGTACATGACGTTCTGACGGCTGATTCGATCTGAGGTTAGTTTAGGTTTCGGTATCGGAGCATCACATCGTAAGGTATTGTGGTTAGTCAGTAGAGCGCTTATACGATTGTCCTTGGAAGCATGAGATGTTGACCAATGATTTGATTAACCGAAGTAGGTAGTTTACTTGTTATTAAATATTTTATTAAATAATTTGTACTCCTGTTTCATTCTCATAAGTGGTGAATTTTGGAAAAGTCGTTTTTAGCGCATGCCTGTCATAATACTGTGCATTTTAGCGCAATCTGTTTAGTGGTTTGAGCTGTGTGTTGATAGATCAGGCAGTCAGTAACGGTTACCTTTAATACGTACTTGATAACTAGTATCTTCCCCGCGACTTCGTTCGCGTGATTTTTCTTACGGATCCCTAATTTTTTGATAATGAAATATAGCTTATAGCTCTCAGTGATAACGTAGCTTCCAATTTGAGAAAGAATTTTCAAAATCGGTCAGTAGATTCTGAGATTACCCCCTACAACTTCACAAACTTTACCTCTTTATAATATTAGTATAAATATAAATGAGGATGATTGAATTTATAAGCCTGTACCATTTTAAATTAAAGCGAGCAAAAATCTTATAGGAACACCTTATTTACATGGTTTACAAGTCTAGAATATCAGATGGCCTCTATTTTGTAAGCACTAGATGGTCTTGAACAGATAATATGAAGAAGATAACTCCTTTTGTGTTATTTATATAGAACATTTCATAGATTAGTTTACGTCTTAGTTAATGCCTTGTTTTTAGGATTATAAACAAAAAAATAATCTAGTTTATGGGTGAAGTCTGATTTTTTTTTCATCTCATTCAGTTTTTGATGTTTTGCATTTGAAAGTTAGTTAGTTTTTATTTTTACTGACCCTTTGGTATTGTGGTCGCAGACATGACTGCAGAGCGTTGGGCCCTGGGTTTGATTTCCAGGCCGGGCAAAAAGTGTCATTGGGTTTTTCGATTAGGAATTTCTTAGTTAGTCCCGGAGGTTGGCAGTTCGTGGTGTGACAGCCCCGTGTATCGGAAAGCACATCCTGCGCCTGATCTCTCTCAGTCCTATAATGCCGGCCATCCACCATCCAATCTATCGTCCAATCGGCATAGTTATAATTGTCATGCCAATCCACTCCCATCCACGGTCCAATCGGCATGATCCAATCGGTAGCGTCCTGCCGATTGGACGATAGATTGGATGGTGGATGGCCTGCATTAGAGTTGTTAGATTCCCATCTGAAAAAGTTTTCTTTGATTTTGAACGCCAGATTAAAAGTAATAAAAGCCCGTTTCAACCTTTTGATTCAGTTAATAACTGTGACGGTCAAACTATTAATTAGTTATTAATGTTGTAATTTAAATTCAAATAAATAGTCGGAAGATACTTTAATAATGTATAAACCTGTTTTAATCTTTCCAACACAGAATTAATCTATAATTAGCATCATATCTTAAATCTTGTTAACATTTTATTTTTATTTGTAATCTATTTTAAATAATTTTGTACCTAATTACCTAGAATTTACCTTATTTAGTTTAATGAATTACGTATAGTCATAATATGATTGGTATCTATAGATATTAATATTATAAAGAGGTAAAATAAAATTGTCTGTTTGTTTTCAAGTGGTAGTCTTTGGAAGTACTGGTTCGTTTACAAACATTCTTTTACTGATAGAAAGCTATAGATACTATTGTCGAGTGTCAGAATTTGTTTTAGTGTAGGTATACTTGACTTCCACAAAGTCAAAGTCAAGTTAAAACATTTATCTCAATTAGACCAATTACAGGCACTTTTGAATTGTCAAGGAGTCGGTCAGTTAGTCAGAAAGTTGAAGCTAGTTGCTCGTTCCAAAACGGAGGTAGGCCTCTATGAAGAACAACGGCAACTCCACGGCACTCTTTTCATTTAGGTTTTTATCACAGACTAAGTCACAGGCAAGAGCTAGTAATTAATATCTATTTATTTTAGCCTTATTGGTTTTAATTATACTAGTTTAATATGTCTTACTTAAGATAAAGATTAGGCTGATAGATAAAATTGCTGCACAACCATTAATTGTTATTTAAATATCTATTTGAGATTTATAATTAATTTTGCTATTTTGATACTCAATATCCGTACGCGATTAAACGCCTCCCAGCTTTTCAAAGCTCTCGTTATTAAAATCCAAATAACGAATAAAGATACGCCATTCATGATGACCTATTAAACGCGTCGACACAAGTTCAAACGGTAACCAAATAAAAAAATAACTTAGAAACGGATACGTCCCAAGAATGCACGGCGATAGTGACGTGAGTCATCCCATCAGTGACCACCGCGAAGTTCTGACAGGACCCTATTAATAAGACCCGGCAGCAACCGAAAATCACCCTTATTGCTAAGTCATAAAGATCTCCCCAAGTGTCAAACTTCCCAAGTCCGTGTTTAGGCAAATACAACGTTACATTTACGGCTGCAAAACTCATTTTGGAGCGAGATCAAAGTATATTAAACACTATGTGAACGCTGTAGGGGTTATAAAAATAAATTCGCTCAAAAAATGTGTGTAAATATAAATTGGTACCATAACATAAGTTTAGACTACATTCCGACCGTAATGGTAAGCAGTGGCGTATTGTTCACAACGTGGCTTCTAAGCGTTTATAAATTAACAATTAGGCTTACTACACTTCGTAGCTACCTACTGCTCTGCTTCTGCGATTTGTAAATAAATTAAAGCCGTATAGCCGTTTCGACCATTCTACGGTGTGTAGGACGCCTAAAGAAAATGAAGGACACACCAAAATGTCAGGAAGCGAGTCGTTATAATTTTCACCTTTCAAATCCTACAAGTCTTTTTATGCATATTTTGTTTGACGACGTAAATTATAATAACTTCGCTTCTTGGAATAGGAACATATTTTTGAAACGATGAAAAATTTTTCACGAAGAAACATTTAATCCTGCACTTATTAAAATGGAAGATTGAATGGTGGGAGACTTTTGTCCAGCAGTGGGATAAAAATAGTTGTAAAAAAAAAAATTACGCCGCTTAAAATTCTCTCTCATTGATTTAACTTATTATTTTTAATCATCCTACGCTCTAATGGTTTAGCTAAGACTAACATGTTTCTCCTCACAAACTTTGAACCCCCGTTTCATCCCCTTAGGGGGGTAAATTTTGGAAAATCCTTTGTTAGCGCATGCCTACGTCATAATAACTATGCGTAAAAAATTTCAGCGCAATCCGTTCAGTGGTTTGAGCTTCGTTTTAATGGATCAGTCAGTCAGTAACGGTTGCCTTTTTATAAATAGATACATTTTGTCCTAACATGTTGACGGTACAGCAACGCTAAATTAATTTAGTATGTGAGGTGACCACGCCTTGCGCTGTCTGTGACCTGATTTGGATCAGTTAAAATTAATATAGTTTGACGTCTTTGTCGCAGTTACACTGTTATTCTATTTACGCATTAGCTTCTCCTTAGGGTTCCGTAGCAGAAAGGTGCGAACCGTACCAAAGTCAAAGTCAAATAATTTATTTCAATTAGGCCATTACAAAGCACTTTTGAACGTCATGCACAAAAATAAATGATTGAATCTAGTTGCCCCTTCCAAAAGGTAGTTTTGTATGTTTTTTTGTTTTGTTTTTTGTACCCTATTAATAACAACAAATAATTAAAGTAAATAATTAGAGGGTAAAAGTAAATTATATTTATAGAAGAAACGTATTTTTTCGTAGTGTAAAACACAGCACTTGTTATTTTTGTGGCGACATATCCATTGGCTTGCTACTCTAGAAAACATGAAATAAGAACCAAGCCAGTATTGTTTGGGGTCGAATGCCGCTGTGGGGAAAAGGGTCCCCTTTGTCGTCCCCCATCGGTACTCTTGTAAGGCCGATACATAATTGTTTCGATTCGCAAGGTGCTGCGAAGAAATCAATAGTTAATTTGTTGGTGTATTTTTCTTGATTAGTGAATGGTTGAATGAAGTTTGATATACATTATGAGGAGTTATGTTGGAAACATTAGAAACTGCTCATTTAACACAATATATTAAAAAAAAACCGACCAATCGCGAGTTACCGTACCATCGTTTAAAAATTAACACTTCATACAAAAAAATAAACTTTAATTTTTCACTATATTTTATTTTTCTTTTTTGATGTTATAGCAAATAATTATAGCAATCATAGATACGTTTTAAAAGTTACAGCCTTGTGACAGACGGATGGGCAGACAGACAGCAGAGTTTTAGTCGTAGGCTCCCGATTGTCACGTATTGGGTACCTACGGAACCCATTAATTAAAAAAGCTTTCCTTTTAAATTAACATCTACGTATGTTTATTTTATAGCCAAAAAAAATATTATTATTTTCTTATATTTCGTTAGGTAAGGAAGCAGCTGCCGCATTGGGCGTGGTAGTATGAATACATAGAGGTTCCGTCACGTCGCAGACTTGATTAATTATTTATTTACGAATAAATATTTTTATTCAGTTTAATGTATTAATAGACTACTTAAATAAAATTATTTGTTCGTTTACTTATTGGGATTGGATCTATCTTGGTGATATTTTTGTTAATGGAACAGTCGCAATTCTGGCATGCTCTTTCAGAAAAATTCCATTTTTTTGTATCGTGAGTGAGTAGGATTGTAACTATGTACTTGAGTTCTTATTATATAACTAGCTGTCCTCCGCGGTTACACCCGCGTCTTTGGTTACTGCTCCGCTCCCGTAGGTCGTAGCGTGATAGTATATAGCCTATAGCCTTCCTCGATAACTAATCTATCTAACACTGAAAGAATTTTTAAATCGGACCAGTAGTTCCAGAGATTAGCGCGTTCAAACAAACAAACAAACAAACAAACAAACACTGCAGCTTTATAATATTATAAGTATAGATTTATAACATGTGTTATTAATTGTACAGTGGTCTCCAAATTAGGCAGCGCCTGTATCTTGGGTAATCCAAGATACAGGCGCTGCCTGCAATAATACTTTTGAAACATCAAATCCAAAAACAATGCTTCTGGCAAGCACGTATGTGTGCATGGCGTTAACAGTACATTCCATCATGTTACCAATGTAGACACTTACATAATTTGCAGTACAAATTGTTGTCCAGTCCCGGATTAAGGGCAGCTCACGTTCATCTAATATGAGCACGGAGCGTTAGCTTTGCCCTAATTCCGTGTAGCACCGAACACCGGCCAGTTAATTGATTGGCAAGACTTATTCGAATTTAGAACTCGATTAAAAAACGCGCGATTTGAAACTAACGGTGCGTGAGTCGTGTTCGATTTATGAAAGAACCAATAGGGTTTGAGATACTGTATTGTGCTATATGGCGGGGTTTTTATGGTGTTTATTGGTGGCCAGTAATTATTGGAGTTGGAATTTGTGTGTTTTTTTAGGTCCTATTATTTTATATACCTTATAATGGTATTTACATGGCGTAAGAAAATCAGCGAAAGCCCAGCGAAAGTTTACTAGACCCCGCATTGGAGATTACGCCTTCTAAATCAAACAAGTTGCCTGCAGTATCCACAAAGGAACAAAATAATCAATAAAGCCGAACACGTAACGGCACACGAGAAATGATACTGTTGAGATCGATTATATTACTTTTGATCGAAGAAGTATGGAGCTGCAAATTATACAAGAATCTATACTAATATTATAAAGAGGTAATCTTTGGAAGTACTAATCTGATTACAAAAAAACTTTCACTGATAGAAAACTTATATAAAATTATTTAACAAAAACTTTTGTAAACATTTTATACTATTGTTGATGGTTTACACAAATCTAAGAAAAAAATTAAACCTTTTATTTCAACTTTTTTTACTTGTTGTAGTTTATCACAATGAATTTGTTTACATATTTTTATCATTGGTCCTTTGGAACGTAAATGTTTTTTTTTTATAGTCGAATGGCCCGTGGTCCGTTCGGTTTGGGCATTGAGTTATAATGTACTACGTAGTACATTATAACTCAATGGGTTTGGGCCGTTCAGACTTTAATAGTATACTCACCTACTTAACTTCCACGCAAACGAAGTTGCGGGCCGAAGCTAGTTTTCAAAACACCTAAGAGTGTTGAAAAAAATAGATAAAAAATGGAAGCTACAAATAACGCCTGACATTTGTATGTATTTCTTCTCATATTGTTATATCAAAGCAATTTCGACGTATATGGCGTTTATCGATCTGCCAAGTGCCCTTGAAGAGCCATTTTATCTTCTTTGATCGCGCTTAAGATTTATTCGTCGATTGAACAACAAGAGTCATGTTTCTATGAAGCTGTTATTGCCTTAGAGTGCCGGGTTGCACATTAACACACCATAATAAGAGAGCTTGAGCAATTTCCAACTATACTTTGAAGAAGCTTTTACAATGTAAGCGCATTTTGTTACGTGATGTAGTCTAATAATGTAAGCGTCTTATTCGGTTTCCATGGTGACAAGATTGAATGAGGAAATAAATAATTTGATTGTAACGAGACGTTTTTTTAAATGATGAAATCAGTATTTTTCCGAAAAAGGTGCTTTTGAACGTACCCACTGGTAATAAACTACGTTTTCCATTTTCAAATCTTGTTACGTTAACGGGAGGGCAATTCTACTAACGTTTAGGAACGATCGCAATCTAATCTCAGTGTCAATCTGTGAAAAACGCCTCTAATTTACTTTCATTGATTGCCACTAGATGAGATTGCGACTAGATTTTGAAGGTTTTTAATTAGTCGGATTGGCTTTCATTTAGTTAATAGTTTAACTTGCGAAGATGTAAGGTACTAAAGCGATCGTGTCAATAGTCGATCTATTTAGGAACAAAAGATTTAGACCTAGACATCAGTAGCGTTTCAAGGTACGGTCAAGTAGTCGAAAATGATAAGCTAATTCCTTTCCCAAATAGTGGTACATGGCGCCATTTCCAACTGTCAACATTACAACTATTATTATACAGCCTGTAACAAAAACCCTGTCCGATCCTTAAGGGTATTATTCGGCATCGTACTGCGTACACATATACGTAACCATTTAATGGATTTGAGATTATTATTTTTCCCCAGTGAAAAAAAAAAGAAGAAAGAAGAAGTAATTAAATTAAAATAAAACATAAAAACTGATCAACGGCAACACTGATCTGACAGGGTTTTTGTTACATAGTGTATAGGTATGCGAAAGTTTGAATGGATGGTTGTTTGTTACTCAATCATGCCAGAACGGCTAAATGGATCTGGATGAAATCTGGCACAGATTTAGATTATAGTCTGGAATAGCACACAGGCTACGTTATCCCGGAAAAATGTACTGTTTTCTCCTTTGGAAATATATGTATGTATATCAATATGGCAGAAGCTAACTGTATTTTATTTATAAACCTAAATAACATTTATAAACATAAATGAATTACTATGAATTCCTTAACCTGAAACGAACTATAGAGCATGATTATCTTGAGTTATTGCAATTTAGATCTGTTAACAGCAGTAGCTGTCTTATATACTAGACGCTTTGATTTAGGTAACATAGGCGTGGAAGTAATTATTAAGGATTACTGAACTTTCGTAAGACTTTTTGGCTCTGCTATTTATCTCACAAAGTTTACAATGAGGATAAAAAATGTTATAATCTTTTATCTACTCCAATTTTCACTTGGATAAGTTTTAATAAGGGCTATGTGGAGTGTGGACTAATCTTTGAAGCCTTAGGTCCATTTGCTTGCTTTTAATAAGAGTATGTATGAAGTTTCTTGCCCATTCTTCTCCATACGAAACTACCTTTTGGAATGGGCAACTAGATTCAATAATTTATTAATTTTTTTCTCTCTTATAAATGTCGTTCAAAAGTGCCTATACTGCCTATTAATGATCTTTTAGAGGAATTAGAAACAGGGTGTACTTAAAGTTTCTCATCTTCCATTGAAAAGGGAGCAAAACCACACGCCTGTAATATCTGAAGGGTTACGCTGAGGTGTACACATTAGTACACCCACATTTCGCCAGTTATGTTTAAGTCCCATGTAATAGGGGGCGAGCCTATTGCCATCAACCGGGCACAAATCCAGACTCCGAGGCTGCTACTGAGAAATTCCTGATGAATAAACCCAATAACACTTTGCCTGACTTGGAAATTTATCCCAAGACCTCATTTTCTAGCTTTTATTGTAACATTAAAAGGTTTACACGTAGGTACGTTAATTTATCACAAATCCACCAAAACTTTTTCCTTTTCCGAGGACATTGAGTAAAAGAAATAGGATAGGTATCCACGAACATTTACGTATGTGTATTGGACTTTATTCCGACAGTCTGCTAAAAGGATTACTTGGACCTTTCGCTAGAACTAGGATTAGCGAGATTGTGGGAAAGGGTACTAAATTATATAGGTTATTTGCTCTCGAACTTAGATAAATTATTATTAGTAATATACCTATATAACACGATACTTATAAGTCTTATGACATAATTACCTACCTAGTAAGTAAAGTATGACGTATTAATTATCATGATTTGCCTCGACTTCAAGCTTAATAAATTGAGTACTAAATTGTGTTCATGATTAAATAAATGTATTTCTCAAAAAGAAATTACAGAAATTTCATTTATTTGAGAGCATGTTTAGTATCTACATAAGTCTCTCTAGATATAATAATAATGTTTGTTTGTTTGCTTTTTAAAACGCGATAATCTCTGAAACTGCCAGTCGGATTGGAAAATATGTTTAAGAATATGTTAAAATATATATATATATATATATATATTAAAGTTTAAATTATTCATTAAATAAGAATATGATAGCCAGATTCATGACGAATAGTATATATCGACATCACGCTGCGACCTATGGGTGCGGAGCAGAAACCAAAGACTACGCGAATTTTTAAAATAGATTCAGTAGTTCCGGAGATAAGCGTTCAAACAAACGAGCAAACTCTTCAGCTTTAATAACAGGCTCCATAATTGGGTCCAGGGCTTTGGGATCCATAACTGGACCTTAGCTTAGCCTTATGTAACACTAGCTTCTGCCAGCGACTTCGTCCGCGTCAAAGTTGATTTCTCCATACAAACTTTGGAACCCTGATTCATCCCCTTATGGGGTGAATTTTAGAAAATTCTTTCTTAGCGGATGCCTACGTCATAACATCTACCTGCATGCCAAATTTCAGCCGGATCCGTCCAGTGGTTTGGGCTGCGCGTTGATAGATCACTATGTCAGTCAGTCAGGCAGTCACCTTTGAGTTATACACTATGTAACAAAAACCCTGTCAGATCAGTGTTGCCGTTGATCAGTTTTTATGTTTTATTTTAATTTAATTACTCCTTCTTTCTTCTTTTTTTTTTCACTGGGGAAAAATAATAATCTCAAATCCATTAAATGGTTACCTACGTATATGTGTACGCAGTACGATGCCGAATAATACCCTTAAAGATCGGACAGGGTTTTTGTTACATGCTGTATATTTAGAATCTATTATTTTGCACATTATGGTATGCAAATAACTAAATATGAATATAGATATAAAAAAGTAAAACTTATATTATATGCATGATATAAATTACACTGTAAAAAGTAAGTAATGTAATTATTCTGCCTACCCTTCACTTGACCACAGGCGTTATATGTGTCACGATAAAACGCAACACAACAAACCTACATGAAGTCAACACAATTGTTATAAATAGTTGCAATACAATATTTATTCTACGATCGTTTGCCTATTCTTATGCTAATCGCTGGTTTGTGCATAACTAGTGATGTAAAGAATACTAATACTGCAATTAATTTGCATATATACCACACCGCGAGTTTCGCCCACGATTTTGCAATTACTACTTGCAAGGAAGATTTTTGATCTCGACTTTTAACAGTCGTATAAAATAGTGTATTAGTTAGTTCATTGTTTTAAGTAGTGCTTATGTAAAAATGTAATTTTGTATGGGGAATTACATAGTATAATATGTACTTGGTTTTCTTTATGCGTTTTGAAATTGATAATGTCAGAATTATCGTAATCTACTGATGACTGACATGCATGAATGGTATGACATAACATAACATTACGCCTGTAATCCCCGAAGGGTTAGGCAGAGATGTACCCGTTAGTACGCCCATATTTCGCCAGTTATATTTTTAAATCCCATGTAATACAGGGCGAGCCTATTGCCGTCAACCGTGTCAATGGTATGATTTGATTATACACTATGTAACAAAAACCCTGTCAGATTAGTGTTGCCGTTGATCAGTTTTTATGTTTTATTTTAATTTAATTACTTCTTCTTTCTTCTTTTTTTTTCATTGGGGAAAAATAATAATCTCAAATCCATTAAATGGTTACATATAATAATATGTGTACGCAGTACGATGCCGAATAATACCAGGATCGGACAGGGTTTTTGTTACATGCTGTATAATAATACCAGCCTATAACTGGCCCATTGCAGGTTAAATACCTCTTCTTATACAGAGAAGGCACGAGCATTGATCACCACAAATTATGATTAAGTACGTTAAAAAATAAAAAAAAAACTTTTTAATATACCTGTTACACTTTAAAACTAATCGTGTCTATCAATTCCTCATTATCTATAGTCCCTATTCAAGATATAAGTACTACATTAACGCTTTAAGCTTTTACGATTTTATTAATAAAATACTTACAATAAATATAATGAGCAACATTATGTTAACGATATCAGTGGTAGGCATCGTAGACAACCTTGTAACGAAATGGTTCTGTGAGGGCAAAGTTCTGACTTGGAAAGTCTGTCAGTCGTCTGTTCGTTGCCCCGAAAGTACAGTCAGCAAAAGAGACAGGTATTCAGGGTCGTCGGATATAGTTGAAGTTTTCTTAGAAACTGAAGGATGTCTTTGATTGAAACTTAACTTAATTAATGAACTGTTTATTATTTAGTTTTTAAATTAAAATAATTTTAAGACATCCATCGGTTTCTAAGAAAACTTTAACTATATCTGAAGACCCTGCATACCTATTTCTTTTGTTAACTGTACTATATAGGTACGATATTCTAGGTACGATAAGTTAGCTTTTTACAAATCGTTCACGAAATAATTACTTAGTTACTCAGTTGCTAAGTATAGTCGGTAGTTAGGTACGTACCTACAGTTATCGTGGAAATTGGGAAAATCTATACTTTGAGATTTGGGTAGACTTTGTTAAGTAATTTTAGAGTTCAAAAGAATTTTATGATTTTCAATTGTTTTAGATTTTAGATTCTGATTTTCAATATTGATCTTTTTGAACGATTCTATATTAGTGTTGTTCCACAAAATGATAATTCTAAAGTAGGCTTATTATGGAATAAAAGCAATGTTTCTGGAACACTCTTGAGTTCTTTTTCTTGATATGTAAGTAGATATATTGTGTTTATTCTTCCCACTGGATCCTAGGAATTAGATAATTTTTTACTGAATTTGATATTCATAAAAATTCCAGTAATAAAGGTAGCGTTTCTACGTACAAAGACTACTCAAGAAATAGAAGTATGTGTATCTTGTGTTATGTTACAAAAAACATTTTTTTTTATCTTTAAATCGTTCTACTCGGTTTTAAGTGAACTTATTTCACAGAACAGGAATAACGGTAGATTTAAAACATACATTCAACAATATCTATACATATAAAATGCTTTGTCCTGAATGAACGCACAGCCTAAACCACTGATCGTAGAGACCTGAAATTTCGAGGGTGTGTTTTTTGTATGACGTAGGCATCCAAGATAAGAAAGGATTTTACAAAATTCACCCCCTAAGAGGATGAAACCGGGGTTTAAAATTTGTATAGAGGAACCAACTTTGACGCGGACGAAGTCGAGGGCAAAGCCAGTTAAATAATATACTGACAAAAACAGCACCAATACCTATGTTGGCCATAAAACAATGATACATCAACAAGCCAACACAAATGTTTGCCATGTCATTCCCACGCACAGGCATAGTACTCGCAATTTGTTATTGGTTATAGATACTCGTCGCGCGGCGGCAAAGTGATCGGGAGTCGGGACCAACTTCCCCTCGGGTATTGGGGCACTGGTATTATATGGCTCTTATAAAACCCAAGCTCCTGACACTTGTGATGAGATCAATAGATGAATAACGAGGAACGTTTACAAGCTGTTTGATGTTGCAATTACATGACAAAATAATGTGTGTAATAAGTGTTGTGTTTAAAAATGAGGACTTGCAATACTTAGATTGTAACGTAGAGATTGTCTAATCTGAAATTGCACCCCTCAATTGCATGTAAATGTAACTACATACTTATACATAAACCAAATTTGGTGGAGGGGATTTTACTTTACGCAATCTTTAGTTGTAATTGTTGAGATATCTCCTAAATATTCATGTTTCATATTTACGTGGCATAATTGTCATTATAACGTGATATAACAGCACACATAAAAGTGGTGCGGTACGGTACTGGACCGCAACGCGCCGCTGAGCGTTGCATCGCGAAGCGTCCCACTGCCGATGTCATAGATGTGTTCATTTTGCCTACGATCGTGAAAGGACATGTGTCGTCACAACGCTGAAATGAGCGGCGCACGGTGGGCTGAAAACAAGCTTTCATAGACTTAGGGATTCACGAAAATTGATGAGCAATTTAAAAAAAAATGATAACGGCTTTGCGATCTACCACTAAATACAAGACACTTTTCTTCTGCGACTTTTGTATATCTATACTAATATTATAAAGAGGTAACATTTGTTTGTATGTTTGTAAGTTTGTAAGTTTGTATGTAGGGGGTAATCTCCGGATCTACTGAACCGATTTTGAAAATTCTTTCGGAGATTGGATGCTACGTTATCACTGAGTGCTATAGGCTATATTTTATTTTAGAAAAAATAGGGGTCCGTAAGATATTTGGGTTTTTCGGACCCAAGGTGTAAAAAATCATCCAAAAAAGGGTTGGGGTAGGGTACGGTAGGGGTAGGGGTAGGTTAGGGTAGGGGTAGGGTAGGGTAGGGGTAAGGTAGGGTAAGGCAGGGTTAGGGTAGGGGTAGGGTTAGGGTAGGGGTATTGGTAGTGTAGGATACCACGCGAACGAAGTCGCGGCGGGTCAGCTAGTACCTAATATTTTTAAAGTTATATCGATTTGAATTTATTTTTGTATGGAGAAATTTGATTTTATATGAATAACTTTTAATTCTCAAGAGTTCTCAAAAAACGGCTTTCGGTATTCGATTGTGCTATTTTTTAGGCAAATTATCCGATATATCATTTGCTTCGATTTTCTTCGATTTTGGAGAAAATTGTTTTTCATTTTTTTCCACACCACCCTTGAGGTGGCGCGTTTTTTTTATCAGTGGTGTCCCCAGGAGGCCTAATCCACTCATACGCACACTCTTACTCACACACGCACTCACAAAATTATCACTTAGACAATATCATCAGATTCTGATTCAGATTCGTTCTCTAAATGTTCCACATTTACAAATTCTATATTTTCCAAAAAAAAAAAATTATTCAAAATGTCCTCATTATTAGCTCTTCTGCAGAATTTTACAGAAATAGGAACAGCTTTACATTTGTCACATCGTTGAGCTGAAGTTTCACAGAGAATTGATGTTGCTTTACCATCTATCATGGTAAGCAATAACGAATGTGAGACTTTTTTTGTCGAAGCACTGTCCTCCTTGTCATCCGTTGTAATTTTTTGCTTATAGTTTGCTTGATTCGTGGCACCATCCATTCCCCATTTGCTTATCATTGTCAACTCCTTACAGTCTGTGCTATCAATATTGATTGCTTTAAATATCGTTTTAGCGGTTATATCTAATAGAGGCTGCAATTTTATTCTAGCAGTTGTATCTGTTAAGGTGATATCATCCTTTGGCGAGTAGCATTCTTGTTTTGCATTTTGCACCTTGTAGTAGGAAGGGAACAGGTCGACATTTTTCTCTTTGATATTTTTTCTTAAAGTATTGTATTGCTACTTTGTTAATTTAAGGGACAAAACAAGTCCCTAAGCTTCATCTGGAGTAAATTTAGGTTTTTCATTTTTACCTAAAAGACGATCTTTGGCTTTTTGCACATCCTGTGGATTTTTAAGTAGGTGTTCGAGGATATCAACTATTCCTTGATTACCATCCTCTCGTAATTTCATAATATATGCATGAGATATTTCCTCTGTAGTCATAGTTGTATGAATATGTTCTGTACGTCTCTTTTTTTGCTTAGGTCCTAATTCACAAAATGGTTTTCTTGGACTTACACTTCTTAGACACTTTTGCTGGAGATTCATGTACACTTGATGTATTAGGAACTTTTAAATTAGGTCTTGGTTTCTTTCAAATGCACTTACAATAAAATCAGGCCACTTTATTTCCGATGATAACCATTCGCTATTATTGTTGCTAAACAATTCCTCTTTGCTATGAGCATTTTGCCATCTCCTTTGCAGATTATAGCAATATTTTGCACAAAACGCTTTTAGCGCTCTATCGTTTTCATCACTTAAAACAGTGGGGACTAATCTAGATTTAATAGCACTTTATGTATAAAACACTATTATTTTTAAAACTTCCACTTTCCTTTAATAGCACAACAATATATCAATATTTGACACCAAATCGAACAGTTTTACGTAATAAATAGTACCTATAAGTATTCCGAAAATGTGACTATCCTATCTGTATCTGTATCCTATCCGTATTGAGGATAGTTGTTTTTCAAATGTAACCGTGCCATTTTTTTACCTGCTATTCATCATCCAATCACATAATGACACGTCATCATTTTGCTGCGCTCATTGGACGACGCGCTAATGAGGGTCACCGCGCTATTGAGTATTGTTAAAAACAAATGACGTCATAAGGGTGGTGTGAGTGAGTATCGTGAAAAATAAATGACGTCATAAGGGTGGTGTAGAATGTTAACCAATAATTTGATTTTTTGCTATATTTCTGTAATACAATATTAAAACATGTCAGATTAAACCAAAAATCGATTAATATTTCATACAAAGTTTAGCGGTCTATAACTCGAAAAATACTAGGTATAAAAAAATTACAAATAACAAAAAATATTTGTATTAGTCCATAAAATTCAAAAATAGTCATTTGAATCCTTAAGTCCCTACTTCACGATTCCAGCCCACCGTGCGGCGCGTCGCAAGTTTTTGCGATGCGGCGTCGCACCGCTTTTATGTGTAACGACATTCACACCTTTTTACTGCGTTAATAGGCAGTAATTTTATTGTTTTGTTACACGCTTTACTTATTATATTTTCTTTGCCTCGTTCGCCCCTTTATAGCTTAAAATACTGAACCATTTGTCACTCCAGAGCTGGGGTAGGTATATCGATTTGTCTTTTAAACAAGCCTCGCGTATTTGCAGACAAGTTAGTTTAGTTTTGAAGTGGAATATCTATTACCACCTTATGAAATGAAGTGACAGGATCATAGCGTTCTCTGACGATTTGTTAAAGAAATCCGTCTCGATGGTTGTCGCTTGGGGAGATGGGGGAATACTGTACCAGTTGAACTGATATCGACCGTACACTTGTAATGAATGCGAAAGTGAGACCATTTCTGTTTCACGATTTAACTAAATAGGCAGTTTCTTTACTATTTAAGGTAGAATGACAACATAAAACCTGAAAAGGGTTAAGGTCAAACGAAAATTCTAGCGTTTTAGAAAATTAGAATAGATTTAAAAATTAATCTTCGTCAAATATCCAATAGGATTATAATTACATAGAAAAATAGAAAAAAAAGACATGTGTTGGTTAATTTTGGCAGAAATAAATGTAAATTAAAGTAGATAAGAAATCTTACGATTTGGCAAGTACCATCAGGTATTATTATTGACTTTATTGTTCAGAGGTTTTCAAAGGAAAAGCACTCTTACTCGTCAATCAATTTCTCCTGTATCACATACATTCGTTCGTGATCAGCGCCTCCTTTTAACGAGACAATGCCTAAATTAGAAGACATTTATATTTTATATTAAAAACAAATAGTTTTATTGTTTTTTTTTATTTTACAGTGATTTGAAACCAAGTCTCCATTTTTCCAAATTTTGATAGATAAGAATCCATAGTTATTTGATCGCAAATCGATCTTAGTCGGAAATAGTTCAGAAACGTAGATAATGAAAATAACCATGTCCTATTGACTTTAAATTAGAATTTAATAAGAAGAGACCTACTAACGTTAATTACACTTTACTTGTCGCTCATTTTGTAAGTGT
Source organism: Hoplodrina blanda (assembly GCA_949316365.1). NCBI lineage: Eukaryota > Metazoa > Arthropoda > Insecta > Lepidoptera > Noctuidae > Hoplodrina > Hoplodrina blanda. The sequence goes on along the minus strand of OX438589.1, from coordinate 5,598,803 downwards.
TCATAAGCTATTATTCGAATTTTTAGGCCTTTTCTACTTTTCTTTTTTTTCTAACACTAAAGTGGTCACGGTCATGATTCTTGTAACCATTTGACATCGTTTCATTACTGTGGGGTGTGTTTGTGTATGTGTTGTGTGTGTCTTTGAGGGTTTGCATTGCGCTCGGACTAAGCGATCACGTCGTTAGCCTATTGGCTAGCTATTGTCACATTCTATCAATTGTCTTGAGTACGACTTGCTGATACCGGACCAATAATTGCAAGATCTATCCTCTTGATGTGTTGTGCTAGCGTATAGACTGTAGTAGTTTGTATAATATAAGGATTTATGAGAGAAATAATTTATTATTTACTTTCGTTTTAAAATACAAGATATTAAATTATATTTATATTTGTATAAAAATAAAAACATTTAAAAATAATATACTATGTAAAAATACCTTGTCATATTTTCATTATACATACATAATAATTATTATGAGCCTGTTGTGTTTCTAAATATCAATTATTTATAAAAAGACTAGCTGATGCACGCGACATCGTTCCCGGTGTTTAATTACACACATCAAAAGTGTCTAGGGATCAACATCCCTAACATTTTTTTTGAGCTAGATTATCGCGTTCTTCTGCAAATCGACCCACTAGAGTTTCCTCACATTCAGATCAATAGTTTAGGAACGCATAGAAGACAAACAAACAAACATTGATATTTATTACAATTAGTTAACTTTGATTGCTTGTAGTACATCTAAATAAATCTAGTAAATCAGCAGTTCATGAGCGATATTCTTGTCGAGTGAAAATTTAATTAATGTAATGAGTGAGCTTATTAATATTTTACAGTGTTATCTCTCTAGATAAGCCAGGCAGGACAGCTACCTACGTTCTAAATATTTAAACTCCCACGCTAAAACGTAACGAACTGTGATTAGGCCCGGCTCTGACCTTTGTGTTCAGAACTTCAGAACAACAATATCTCGGCGAAAACTTTGCAATAATGAACATTGTAAATAAATCTTATGGCGGCTGCCCGCGAAACGATACTAATCAAGACTAAAGAAAAGTACTTGGCAGAATAGCGCGGTGCCGTTGCCGCGCGGGGATCGGAAACGAGTTTTTTTTTTAAGTGAGTGCGCTTATTTTATTTAATCTGTGGATTATGAATGCAGTGAAAAAGTGTTTTGTCGATGGCGCTAGTGTGTTTTGTTCTTTGCTGAAAAGCAGTTTTTTATGAATGATGAATTTGGGTAGACATAACTAATTTTTTATGGTGTTAAATATTTGTACTTTTAATAGGTACTTAAGTACTTTATTCATGTTAAGTATTCATTATAATAAATATCTAGTGAATTTGATTGATTTGAGTGAGTTCGTTTAGTAACATTTTTTTTAAATTATGTAATTTTGTGTAAGGAATTGTTTCTAACTTACAAACAATGTTTTATCACATTTATTCAGACTTTTACTTCGCAGTCACTTCGTAATCTCGTCAACTTTCTAACTTCCGTCCCCAATGTTTAAAAACACATTATATTCTGACCCTGGATAAAATTTAATCTTCCGAGGATCAATATTGACGATTAGACACACGGTGCGGAATCATGGCCCCCATTCTTGTGTCAGTGAACTCGTTGCATCTATGGTGCACCACAGACAACACTTAGATGTAGGGGACAATATTGAGGAGCTATTTAGGAACGTTTTTGTTATGGGAATTCGGGTGCCCACAATTTACGAGCTGCCTAATCCGATTGAAGTAAAGATGTTTGGAACCATTTTAATTCTTGTTCAAAATTATATTGTAAATCTTCTAATGATGTTACTTCTTGACAAATTAAAATAAATTAAGCTTCTTTTAATTCCTATTGATTGTTGTTTACAACTTTTTTGACTTAGCTGCGTTAATTTGCAAGAGTATTAGAATAATGATTAAATTAACATTTTAATCAATCAGATCCCGTCTTTGTCGATGTTGTTAGGTGTGAATTTAAAATTCTTTCAACCAATGATTTTTTTAATATGAAGGAATGGATGCTCTATTTAAGTGTGTATTTAATTTGAAACAATATCCTTTACTTCAAGTTAAGCAATGTTGAATTAATTAATCTTTCTTATAATAACATTTTGAGCTTGAAACTTTGTAAAAGGAAGCGATGCCGTCTTGGAGAGTACTCTACTAACCTTTTAACTAGACGAATTGAAATTTTATGAAAATAATGAGTCGTTTCTACCTTTCAAACTTTGTATAAACTTTTGAGAATGGAAGAAGTATCACGGTTTTAGAATTTCTTAGAAAATCTGTAAATTTCGGACAAAATCCGGAATTTAGGTCCAAATAAATTGAGATGGTAATGGTGACAGTACCCAATTCCCACTTACGGCCAAAAAAGCTATAATCCATCCCGTATGTCCACCCTACTTATGGTTCTATGGGGGTATCGATTATTCCCCGCGCCCGCGTCCCCCGCGCCGCCGCCGCCCCTCCCTGCCCCTCGCAGATCTCACCTACGACTACTCGCCGGCATTCCCACTTATTTCCAAACTTACTTGCGTAAAAACTAGTGTTGGATTTTTTGTAGAGCAGAAACAGCTTTAAGAAGTTTAGTTTTTTATCTGTCTCGTCTGCTATTTTGTATGACCAACTTTTCTTAATAGATGACAACGCGAATCGTGGTATTTAGGTTTTCATTAACTTGTGAATGCGGATATAGTAAAAAGTTGGACAGGTTAGTTCTATAGCGTTTAAAACGAGATATATTTGAAATCCAATCAATCATTTAATCAATCTCTTTTTTTACCTCAAAGCCTAGTGTTAAAGTTAATTGGATATCTCAAAAGTAGAGCGTCATAATATTTCATTGAATTAATTTTATGGGCACAGATCAGATTATTAAATTAAATAACAGAAATATGAACACGTTAGCGTAAAAAACCAACCCTTGAAAGAAAGATAATATTCGGGTCGTCTATGATACTCATAGATTAAAAAACAATTTGTATTCCTATTTTGAAATGGCCATAAATACAGGCGTGTCTATGACAAGGGTCGACACTCGTAGAGGCGTGCAGACAGAATGACATGCCACAGATAACATTCTTTTTTGTTTGTTGTGTAACTTGCTGAAGTTCAAATTCATGAAATACATTTATATGTATACCTCGGTACCTACAGAATTTAATTGAAGTTAAAATGAAGATACTAATGTATGCGATGATTCAAAATGTTGTGTTATAAGTAATTATTCTTCGTGCCTATACTTTTTACGTCGTATGTATTAGCGAATGAACATTATTTGAGTGATTAATTAAGTTATAACCAATTTTGTGGATTTTTAGATCACAATTTGATGCAATGGGCTTCATTGTTATGCACAGAAGCCCTTATACGGAACTCGCGCTACTCTATACAGCCCCTTTAGCTTCAAGGTTTCAACCAACCTTTTTTTTGTTGACAGCCATGGGGAGCGCATTTGAAAAGAGTGTTCCAAAATAAAATGCAGTAAAAAAAGTTGTCAACACGATACAAGCAGATTCCATAGGTATTATTTTGTTTAAATTAGGAACACATTGGCTATATAGTTTTAATCAGACAATAAGTGGCTTTGACATGAGTACATGCATAGCGCATAATAATTATGAAAAGAGTGTTACAAAAAAAATGTAGTAAACAAAAATAAGGTCAACACAATACAATAAGGTTCTATAGGTATTATTTTGTTTAAATTAGGAACACATTGGCTGTATAGTTTTAAGGAAATCTTAAAAAGCTTTTACGAGTAGGTACTCGTAAAAGCTTTTTAATTTCATTCATATAAATTTCTATTATTTTGTTTAAATTAGGAACATATTGGTTACATAGTTTTTTGGGAGACTGTATCTGGCTTAGACGAGGATATGGAACTGAATTAAATGTAGGTAAAAGTACATACCTAACCTACCAACACCTAAACTGCTAACGTTCTAAGAGGCCGGATTTGACGTTTCTCCTACGTAATAATTTGAAAAATCCAATTCACAATCCTGAATAATTACTATGTTACCCATACACTATAACAACGAGTATCACTTGTAAACATTAAGTTTAACTTAATTTTGAAAAAATACACTCACAAACACGAATTAATTGCCGATTTATATTTTGACAAGACGTTTTGACAACACTACACAAAGGATTTTGATAGCTGTCAAATCCGGCTTGTTACAATGTTAGCTGTATAGATATCATAATTTGTTTGTATATAATTATTATTTGTTCGTAAGACACGATTATTATTGAAGTTATGCAAGTTTTTGATATGCAAGTTTCGTTTTGAAATAAACACGATATTTTTAAGCTCTTATATCGACTGCAAAAAGACTATTTTCAAACAGTCTTGGAGAAAGAGTGGTAGGTACCTCCATAGGTTGATATTAAAAACCTTTCGAATCTAGGTAATGTTTTAGATAAGATAAAAAGCAATTTATTTTTACAATTATTCTCTACAATTAAGAATTAGCAATATGTGCCATCCAACACGTCTATTATACCTAATAACTCATAATATTTGCATGTAAGTACTTGTAATAGCAAAAGTAGGTAAGTAAAAGGAAATATATTAGTTTAGCTTTAAAACCAATTATCTCCGGACAATACCTACGTACCTAATACCTATATTCAGAAATAATTAGATGTCTCCCGCCATTGTCTTGTGTCCTAATTAGCTGTAATTATGAAATGATGTGGATGACCCTAAACTTTGTAGTCTGACTGGACCATCAATTTGACGTTGCACAACAAAGAGAAGCCGCAATGAAATAATAAATTGTGGAAGGTTTAATAAAATGGGTACTACAGTTAAGTATTTTGTTTTAGGTTTATGATATAAGCTTACACAGTAATTGCGGAACAAAATCATATTTGCTATAACTTTTATTTTGAAAATTACATAAGTAATATCAGATAATGATGTTAGCATTCGCTATTTTTCGCATAATTCTTGACGTTCACATTCGTAAAAATTGTGCGAAGATAAATGTCAAAATATCTTTAATTCTAACCTCAAAATTCATTTGTTTCTGTAAGCGTTATGTCGTTATTTAAGCCAACAGTCATCAGTATTTTTCGGATAAGCTCGGCAATTTTCGGAATAAGATGCATGTGTGTGACGAATGTTTGCGTACGATTCTCGCGGCAAGTCAGCTGTCAAATAAGAACCATAGATAAATGGCGCCAGATTTTAAAACTATATAATTGCATTCGCGAGTGCTTCAAATATTTTTTATTTGTGCATATTTTCATTCTTGTACATGTATTTGATATCTACCATATCCATTGTTTTTTTACAGTAGATCAATGCAATGGATTTTGTCGGAATGCCGAAATGAACGCTATTGTAATAACGAGAGGGATACGCAATTAGGGTGCCAAACGGCGGTTGGTTCGGGTTTATGAGGAATATAGCTGGAAATGAAGTTAAGATACTTTTTTGCAGATAAAAATGCGTTTGTCAGGCGTAGGTTAAGTGCTTTTCATATATTTTAGTAATTTTATTATTTCGGACAAGTGCACACATTATTTAGGAAATTCTTATGAAAAAATAATATATTTTTTTTACACTCGTACAAACTTGCACCTGCCATGTCTTTTGGATGAGTAAGCTTATGGCATTAAGTCCTTCTTTGTACCTTTTGCTGCATAAAGTTTAAATAAATAAATAAATTATCTTATCGACCATTTAATCAATTAATAAAGCAGTTTGTTAATGACCACTGGAGTGGACATCATTTGTTACTTAGACTTTTGCCTAAGTATGTTGTCGAGGTCGGCTTCCAGTCTAACCGGATGCAGCTGAACGCCAGTGTTTAAGATAGAGCGACTGCATCTGACCTTCACAACCCAGTTACTGGGTAACACGATACCCCTCACATATACAAACCGCCAGATCCAGAACAACTATCTGGTTATACAAATGCTCTGTGCGGTAATCGAACCCGCAATATGCAGCGCAGCAGCCAATCACTTAGCCACTGCGCCAACCTTGCCGTCAGATGACAGTGACCTGTTTTTGCTGGATTATTGAATTTAACATTATTAATTGAGAGATTGTAGGTTGGTTCATTTTCAAGAATAATGCAACCAGGGTTTTGTAAAAACTTAATTGAAAACATGGAGTTTCTTACTTGTTCTTCTCTTAGAGTAGGTCTCTATGAGAAGAACAAGCAACTAGCTTTAATTTTGTGAATAACTGACCATCTTATTGACAATTCAAAAATGACTGTAAATGGTTTATTTGAAATAAATGCTTTGACTTTAGCAGAAGTAAACTCAAATATTCCCAAATCATTACCGCACGAGTACCGTTCCAATCTCTCAAAAAGTCTAAACAGATAGGCACATATCTGTGTGACAATCCGCGCGGTACATCCTTATGCAAAACGTGTTCTTGTCAAAGGTATATTTTTATTGGATTCGGGTGTAATATAAAAAACATCAAGGGCGAACTTAATAATGTTGAGGTTGAAAGTGTGGCATACATAACGTAATACGTACGTACTTGTACAAGTATGAGATGGGTGTAGGTATGTACAGGTAGCGGTCATAAGTGCAGTAGCATGCTAAGGTTTAAATTGCTGTGAACACGGGGAACAGGCCATACTACATTATGTGTGTATAAGTGATGTATTCAAAGTTAAAGTCAAAGTCAAATAATTTATTTAATTAGGCCCTTATAAGGCACTTTTGAACGCAATAACACAGTACCTACGTACACCTCAAAATTCGCACACGACGTCGATAGGTCGTAAGTTTAACCAAAGTGTCAATCGATTTGCTTTGTAGATTGCTACTCCACATAAGACCGCTACTGTATTAAAGGTAGTGTTGGTCTAGTATCTTATGTATGACGTAGACGTAGGTACTTAGTGCCTACAGGGGCTTTGGTAGGTAAGCTGTTGTTCTGAAATATGTAAAGGTGTGTGTGCTTGTTTGTTAGCGTATTTTGGTGTCTAATTTGTGTAAAAGTAACGTTTTAAAGTTTGCATTAAACATTTTTAATGCCTTATGGGCTTTTCCCCTTTTTTACCCAACTACGTCAAAGCTTAAAGGAGAGTTATGATTTTAGCTGTTTATGTGTGTATGTTCATATTATGTGCGCATATGAAATAATATTAAATAATGTCATGTGATTGCGGCTTTATTAAAAAATATATTATATTAATCAAAATAATATTTTTTTGATAGTTTGTGATTTATAAATAAAAAAAGCTTGAAGTCTCCTTTATAGCTTTTTGGTGGTTGTTGTTGTTTATAATCAAGGTTTAGATTTGTAACTCTATTTATAATTATGCATGTAGATAATTACATTTTTACTAGGTACAAAATTACTTATGTTTTTTAGAGGTTACTGTCATCAGATGATGACAGTAACCCAGGCTAGGCAGATGCCTAGCCTTTTCCCAACTATGTTGGGGTCGGCTTCCAATCTAACCGGATTCAGCTGAGTACCAGTATTTTACATGGAGCGACTGCCTATCTGACGGATTAGAGGTTACTGTAATTTAATTAATAAATTATTTGAACTCATTAAAACAAGATGTTAATAAAATATTTTGGAATAGGTACTAGAACTATAGTAAATAAAGGGTAATTACTATTTCTCATTCTAAGTACCTAGTAACACGCATTCAATACAGGAGAGTAGCTACGCTCTACTACGTAATATCTACGAAAGTTCTTTGTTCGTGGTTGGTAAACAAATCATGTTAAAAACCCATACCAAAACACTTCTATTATTCAAGAATTTAACACATAAACAACACAAGTTGTTAGATAGGCCTCCATTTTAAAAAACGCTGTCCTCAGAATTCTTTTGTACTAATTACAAAGGCGTAAAGCGAGTTAACGACGCCCATCAAAACGAGGGACCGAAAGAGTGTGGTTTATCAATTATGTACAAAAAAAATATCACTATGAAAATTCTTATTATAAAGCGGAGCGCGGCGACATATTTTATTTCGTGCGAAACGCTCGGGAGTACTCGTCCTCGCAAAATGTTCGACTTGTCAGCTCCGCAGTCGGTCAACCAGTCTGCTCACCCTACGCCCCGCTAGTTCAACATCTCCCAATCTAACACGAACTACCCCATCCCTAGTAACTCACTTAAAACGGCACAGAAAGGGGCAGCGGTAACCAAATTCGGAGATCTATTTAATCTGGCCGTGGAAACAACCTACCGTAAGATTTTACGAAAATTAACTTTAAGGGGCACTTCAATCTAAACCTTTAGAAGATTAGGGTTTTCACATAAGCGTATACATTAGGCGCCTTTTGGTCATTCGTGTGGTTTCGCCAGTCTTTGTTACAGTACCTCTACGGGTATTCAATCAAATGGAATAGAGTTCATTTCGGCCGAATATGAAATCATGGCATTGTTGGACTTTCAAACCGTACGATTTTCAATTATTATTTCAAAACGATTCCGATATGTTGTATCAGAATGTTATATTTCACGTTCCATTGGAGAGATGAGTATTTACGTACTTTAGTGGTAGTGGATGTTAATTTGCTTGTTCGGTGTTCATTTTGAAAAGGTTTTATTTTAATGACAGCTAATTATGTATTATTATTAATAGTTTAAAAACATATTTTGGATTGATTTTTATTTAGCTATGGTTTGTTCGGTCGGTATCCCTTCGATTTTTTTCAAATCGTGTACGATGTCGGTGAAACACAATTCTTGTTATATTCTATTGTTGACGGCGCAGTACGCCTGTCAAAAATCTCTGTTCGCTCCACTGTACCTGAGTTCAAACAAACGGGTTTGACGCAGATTGTGCACTTCGCAAATTGTGCACTTGACGCAAAATGTGCACTTCGCAAAATGTGCATTTCGCAAAATGTGCACTTCTCAAAATAGCAATTCTCAAAATGAGCACTTCTCAAATTGAGCACTTCTCAAAACGTGCACTCCTCAAAATGAGTGTGAATATTATCACAACGGGTCAAAATAAAAACCGTTTGCTTACTATATTTTTTTATTATTTTGGACGATTTTTAGCACGATAATAGTTATTTATTTGTAAAAATTAATCACGTTCAGGAAATGTTTGATAATGTATTTTCAGTACATGTCAGCTATACTCATAATATAAATACTCCAGCCATTTATTTTAACATGATGCGCACTACATCTATTTGTATTGTTTTTTCAACAATTAAGTATTAATGAGATATATTATTTTAGCTTAGTATAGATCACGCTTGCAAAGAATACAATTCTATAAACAAAAATTAAGTACTCAATTTTTAATTAAGTAGTAAATTTTGTACTCAATTTACTAGGAAATATGAAAAAATTGGAAGTATATTAAATGCATATTATATTCATATATGCTGTAGTCATATTTTATTAATAACTAGCGACCCGCCCCGGCTTCGCACGGGTGCATGTATTATATAAACCTTCCTCTTGAATCACTCTATCTATTAAAAAAAACCGCATCAAAATCCGTTGCGTAGTTTTAAAGATCTAAGCATATATAGGGACAGACAGACAGACAGGGAAAGCGACTTTGTTTTATACTATGTAGTGATAATAAATAATACACAATTCAATTGTCTATTTTCTAAAAAAGTTGAAAACTAAAATGGCAATTTAAATTAATAATAATATTTTTTTCTAAATGGTAATTATTATTTCGTATTACGAAATTGTAACCATGACAAATCTTCTACTCTATATTATTATCAAAAATAGCTTTTAAAGATGTAAACAAGTGATTATCCACCAGCAAGTAGGTACTATCCTACAAAATGTAGGAATATAAAAAAAATAGTTACAAGACCATAAAAAATTGCGCTATATTTGTGTATAGGGAACTGTATTCTTTATAAGTCAATACGATTAATTAAAATAATTACTATAAATTACCTATTAATGATATAATAATTTAAAAAAATATGAAACATTTCCTGAACGTGATTAATTTTTACAAATAAATTACTATTATCGTGCTAAAAATCGTCCAAAATAATAAAAAAATAAAGTAAGCAAACGGTTTTTATTTTGACCCGTTGTGATAATATTCACACTCATTTTGAGGAGTGCACGTTTTGAGAAGTGCTCAATTTGAGAAGTGCTCATTTTGAGAATTGCTATTTTGAGAAGTGCACATTTTGCGAAATGCACATTTTGCGAAGTGCACATTTTGCGTCAAGTGCACAATTTGCGAAGTGCACAATCTGCGTCAAACCCAAACAAACAAAGGAATTTGAAAACAGCTGTTTTCGCTTTACTTGCTTATATTTAAACAAGTAAACTTGGGTATTATACACTCATTCGCCCATTCACTACTTCGTTAGTCCACAGTTACCGCAAAGCGACTGCTGAGCATGAGGTTTCGGGTTCGATCCCAGGTCTGGCAAAGTATTAATATAGAGTTTTTCCATCAGGAATTTCTCAGTAGCAGCCTCGGAGCCTGGACAGGTGCCCGGTTGATGGCAATAGGCTCGCCCCCTATTACATGGGACTTAAACATAACTGGTGAAATGTGGGTGTACCAATGGGTACACCTCTGCCCAACTCTACGGGGTTTACAGGCGTGATGGTACTTATATTTTTTTCTAAGGCAAGTATTTTAATTGTCCATGTCCGCGGTGACCTTCCCTTTCATCCTCTTCTGATAAAGGCACTTCTTTGATAACGCCAATGCGCAAATTCGTAACTGAGGTCAACTTAATTAAATAAATTTTATTGATATTTTATTTATTTATTCATATAACATTATAATTACTTTAATTTCCTACTTCCTCCATCTATACGTACTAAAATTAAGTTTGTGAGGTTGTAAGGGGTAATCTCAGGATCTACTGAACCTATTTTAAAAAATTGTTTCGCAAATAGGAAACTACTTTATCATTGAATGCTATATTTTATTATCAAAGAATTTGCGATCCGTAAGAAAAATTACTACCTGCCTCGTTGTTCTAGTGGTTGCAAACCTCGACTGCTGAGCATGAGGTCTTGGGTTCGATTCCCAGGTCGGCCAAAAGTGTTATTCGGTTTTACATAGGGCTTTAATATAACTGGCGAAATGTGGGCGAATAATGGGTACACCTTTGCCTTACCCTTCGGGAATTACAGACGTGATATTACGTATTTTATATAATTTACTACCGATCTTTCAGGGGTTGTAAATACAAATAGATCTGATCAATTTTTTATTAAGTATGGCATTTTTGTTTTCTGCATTCAAGTTTTTTACGCAACATTTCAGAGTAATCACAAAACTAAAATAAAAGACACGTTTCGATCGCAGAAAGTCGCTTAGCCAAGGGGTAGTAATGGTTACGAAAATACAGTATAGTTGTTTATCCACCCCGCATACCATAAAAGTAAAAGGGGGAAGGGTTATTGTCGTACTAAACGATACGTTCGACGCAACTTGTCCGTCACTACTTTGTCAACTTTTTGTTTTGCCATATTTAAGCTTCAAACTTGTAGGATACTTTGAGAAATGGAAAGGCAATCAATTTTTCACTAACTCGCTGCGATTTCGTCTTTGGTTACTGTTCCGCGCCCGTGGGTCGTAAGCGTAATGTTTCCTTGTTATTTTTATAGCCTACTTTTCCTACTTTTCCTCATGAATCATCATCTTTAAGTTCCAGAGATTAGCGCGTTTAACAAACACACAAACAAACAAACAAAACATCTCTTTAGGTTTTTTTATATTTAGTACCAATCTAGGTACAATACTGCAAAAAAAGCATTCTTTATTTTACAAATACATAACTGGTTATGTCATATAGCCTCGTTGATTTAGTGATCGCAAAGCGCGACTGCTGAGCATGAGGTTAGCCCTATTACATGGGACTTCAATATAACTGGTGACATGGGGATGTGTACTAATGGCTGCACCTCTGCCTAACCCTTCGGGGATTATAGGCGTGATGTTATGTGTAGTTTTGTCTTAGCCAAAATTTTAAGAAAGCTCAAAGCTAACATTTTAAATAGCTTCATCAATAATGGTCAGATTTCTTTCTATACATTTTACTAAGGGTGAGTTAGTAGCCAGTTGTTTAATATCGAGTAGGATTGATCGTTTAAGGTCGAAACCGGAGTAATCCTGGCGACCTTTACATAAGTGGTCGGCGAAAAAAATGCGGGCTTACTTTCATTTTCAACAGCTAACCTACACTTTTTGTTATATGTACTTTGTTTTTTTTTTAGTGGGGCTATAGCACCTGTTTAGTGAATTGATCTATATCTGTTGTAGTTGACGCAGGTAGAGTTGTATTTAAAGGCTGTTGGTTCTATAATCGGTCAAGATTGAATCTTTTACAATTATGTTTTGAAATCTGGTTTAGCTTAATCAGCTGTTCCATTCATTCATTATTATAGTGATTTTTTGAAGGGTACAGCAGATTTTTTATTCATAATTCAGTGTTGGTTCTGCGTTGGTGAAAGTTGTTCATATTCATGAGTATTTTCACCTTCTGAGAGATGAACTGTGAATTAAACATAAGTCTTTATGTTCACTGTAAATAATCTTGTCTTGAGAAGTTCTAGTGGTTATAGTTTTTTATCACCTGTCAAAACGCGATACTGCCATAGATTTTGTATGGCAATTATCGAACTGTGACGTCACTTATTTGGCCAAAGTTACAAAAAAATCGAATTTTACTGTAAATTGAAAATTAATCGAGTTTTCAGGGCTAAATTAATTTTAGTTGTGTTGCTTTAAAGAATTTAGACATAACATAACATCACACCTGTAATCCCCGTAGAGTTAGGCAGAGGTGTACTCATTAGTACCTACACCCACATTTCGCCAGTTATGTTTAAGTCCCATGTAATAGGGGGCGAGCCTAATGCAGAATTTATGTCTTGGAATTATTGGTTAATAGTGTCGACTACCCAATTAGAGCAAAATATCGTAAAAAGATCTCCAGAATTCTTTGGCAAAATCTCCAAATACTGTTATATTGTTGCTACGTGGTTACGAACAGTAAATAGCTGGTAAGCGTCTCGAGTTTCGAACACTCTCGATAAAGAAGAAAGTGCGAGCGCGACACATAGCGACACAGTACCACGCTTAGTACCGAGTTACCGTCAAGCGATTGCAGGTTACGGGTGTATGGCACGTTTTCACATCGTTGCGTTTATCTTGTTGGAAACGCGCGTCAAATGTTTACCGTCTATACTTACCCTTATGCGAGTATTTATATAGATTACTTTGAATCGAGTTTGTAGACCATAGGGAAGGTGGTATAACGTCGCGTCGGTAATTTAATTTAGATAAGCGGGTTCATGGTGTTTATTGAACCGATCAATATGGTATGGTTTCTGATGATGGTCTCAGCCCCGTGTTTTTTGTGTTTGTTGTCTTTTGTAATGTTAAGAGTGATCGTCTACGATCATAACCAAATTGTAAAACAATAAATGTAGGTCTCATTTCTTAATTTGTAGCACTTGGCACCTTTTGTTTAGGTACGTTTTATTTTAGGCACCTCACCTCGTCTTCACGTTGGTTTAATTATTACATTTTATTAATGTTAATGCACAAATAATTGTATATTTTTTAATGAAATATTCAATAAGTAACTAAAATGTATGAAGTTTAAAACTATCTTTTGGAAGGGGCAACGAGATTCTATTTAAAAGTTCTTTTTAATGGTCTAATCGAAATAAATGATTTGACTTTGACTTTTAATAGTAATTACTCGCGATGGTAAAGATAGAATATTCTCATCATCAGTTAAATGGTTAGCGATCATTATTTTCCTAATCTCTACACATTAAGAAAGATTTTCCCATGGAAAGTTTGCCTATTAATATTAACACCTTATTGATAGTAAACTAATGGCTACCACAATAACCATTAAAGCAGGAAATTCGGTTATAATAAAGAACGCAACCTTATGGGGTATATGTGGTGCACCTGTCCCCATATCTATGGTGCTGGGGCGAGTTATTGTCCCATCTGGCGCGAGGGAGCGGGAGAATAACAAACACTATATGAAGTATACCGCCATGCGCCATGGCGCACCGGAGGTACCTATTGATATTACCGTATGGATATTTTGGGGACTATCGGGTATTTGTTTTTGGAGTCTCCGGAAATTGTTGTTTCTATCTTGTTCTTTTTTATAGACGAGAGAGATAAAATCATCATCATGAAAAAAATTTAAGCTGTGAGTAAAGTGCAGATAGTACTGGACCGGTTCATTTGGAAAATTTTGGGGGAGATCTCTGCCCAGCAGTGGGCGACTTCCGTTAGTCATGATCATGATAAGGTGATGAAAGAAAAACTGCTTTTTTTTTCACGTGAAAGTGACGCACCTACATAAAAAATGTTGTTTACCAATTAAATTGGAAAAAAAATTACTAGACGGAAATATGCGCCACTACTAGTGATGGTGGACAGTCCGGGGTAAAAACGCTTGTCTAATTTTAAACTCTGTGGACTTTCTTGCTCGTTCTTCTCCATAGAGGCCTACCTCCGTTTTGGAACGAGCAACTAGCTTCAACTTCCTGACTAACTGACCGACTCTTTGTCAATTCAAAAGTGCCTGTAAACGGTCTAATTGAAATAAATGCTTTGACTTTGAACAAGTAATCATATCGTTAGTTTTTACGTTTCATTAAATATTGTTTGCTTTGAGAAACATATTTGTCATAATTTACTATCGCATGATATTTCTATGTGGTTTTCTCTTACTGTAGGTATGAGAGATAACCTTTTATGTTTTATATTTAATTAGCTACCTTTGACGGTTAAGTTCCTATCTGTTAACAGGAATGCGTGTGTCCGTAGTCTCATTTGTAATCTAATTGAAGTTACTATAGTGTAATTACATAAAGAAGATTCTAGGAATCATTTAAACCTGTGCATGTTTGTTTAATCTATACTCATATTATAAAGCTGAAGTTTGTAATTACTTTACGGTTTTAGGAATTCTTTTGTACATGGCATTGCTTTTTGCCAAATTTCATGATTCTAGGTCAACGAGAATTCTTCTGTAGGTTTTGATTCCCTAGTAAGCGTCAAAATATGCGCCATAAATGACCTTATCTTTAGATTGTGTTTACTTAGAAGTTTGATTTTTTCACTGCTCTAAGGAGTACCAGACCTGAGTACACCTTGATATCTCCACGCGTTCTTGAGAAAAAGGGTCTTGACAGACGAACAACAAAGTGATTCTATAAGGTAAGATTCAGACCAACCGGCTCGCATCGGGCCGGACCGGACGGCATTTTACAATGCGGTAAAGAACATTGAAATGTATCAACAGTAATTATAGTTCATATTTGCATGCAACTTTACCTCCGTCGATCGCGTCCGTCGGAGCCGTACGGAGCCGATCGGAGCCGTACGGATGCGTACGGCTGCCGCGGCATGCGTACGGATGCGTACGGCTGCCGCGGCATGCGTACGGATCCGTTCGGCTGCCGCGGCATGCGTACGGCTCCGTACGGCTCCGATCGGCTCCGTCCGGCTCCGACCGGCTCCGTACGGCGCTGACGGCATCCAATCGGCTGCCGTCGGGTCCGTTCGGAGCCGGTCGGCCGTGCGTACGGATCCGTTCGGCTGCCGCGGCATGCGTACGGATGCGTACGGCTGCCGCGGCATGCGTACGGATGCGTACGGCTGCCGCGGCATGCGTACGGATGCGTACGGCTGCCGCGGCATGCGTACGGATCCGTTCGCATGCGTACGGATCCGTTCCGATGCGGTCCGATCCGAGCCGGTTGGTCTGAATCTTACCTAAAGGTTTCGTTTTTGCCGATTGAGGTACGGACTCCTAAAAAACAATAGGTTTAGAAAAATTCCATTCAATTTCACGTTCAACTTAAATACATCATTGATTACAAATCTTTTTAAACTATAGGTACTTTTTTTTTTTTTTTTTTGGCTCAAAATGGCGGGTCGACTACTGAAATAAAAACAAAGGAGTAGCGTTTCAGTGCTCGATAGTTTCTTGGAACTAATAAAGTATATTTTCATCAGGTTGTCCTAGGTATCCTTATCCTTCACAGGAAACCTAAGTGCTTATTTATATATTTATGTATAAGCTGAAATTCCTGTACATTTTGTTTTGTGAAATATCTTTAGGGTAGGGTTGTCAGCCCTACCTTTCATGCATATTATATGAAAATAGGTAGGTACTATATTTTTTCTCTCGCTAAAATTGATTAGCTAGTTTTTCGGCATACATCTAAAAATGTTATTTTAGAAATAGAAAAGTCTAGTTAGTATTAAATTAGTAAAAATATTGACATACATATACTCACACATTACATAACATCACGCCTGTAATCCCCGAAGGGTTAGGCAGAGATATTTCATCTCATCATTGTGGATGACAACTTTTACTATGGGACCAAGCCAGAAATCATGTAAAAATAAAACAGCTATCCCTAAAAAAATGCTTTAGAACACAATCATAATGTATGGAATAGCTGTTTTTTTTTAAGTAAATAATTAGTTTTTCATAATGATGAGAGTACAATACCTCTTTGTTTTTAGTCAATTAAAGTAACCCTGTATAATAATATATAAATTATTTCTTTTTCTTAAACTTCTTAATTAAAAAGGGCGTCCAAAAGTACTATGTATGTAGGTATAATTATTATTTAAGTCGAAAGAAGTTGACAGCCCTTGATTGGGGCCTAGTTTGTGATTTACTTACACGTGGACTTTGAACATACGATTGGTGGAATGGGCGGTACCCTGTGGTTAACAGTTCAACACACATAATGTGAGATAATTAAATGCTTATTTAAGTTCTAACTCAAGTTATCATCTATACATAATATATACAGGGTAATTGAAAATTTACCCGAAACCTGAAAACGGGTCATTGTACTCATCATTATGAACAACTTTTACTATGGGACCAACCTTGAAATCATGAAAAAAAAACAGCAGATTTTTTTTTACAATGACCCCTTTTCAGGTTTCGGGTATATTTTCAATGACCCTGTATAAGTAGCTTCTGCCCGCGTATTTGTCCGCGTCAAAGTTGATTTTTCCATACATACTTTGGACCCCGTATCATCCCCTTAGGGGTTGAATTTCGGATTATCCTTTTTTAGCGGACGTCTACTAACTGTAAACTGCCTCCCTATCTAATTTCATCCTTATAGGTCTAGTGGTTTTCGATATTTCGTGATGAGTAAGTGACCTTTCGCTTTTATATGTATATTATCTAGATAGATTCATCTTAAGACACTTGTGTGTAAATCACTAAACGGCTGGACCGATTATATGTATAATAAAAATGTTTGAGTGTGTTTGAATGTGTCCCTGGATGGTTTAGATTCACAATTGGACATAATAGGTGGCGCTGCAAGCTAACATTCAGGCAGGACAACCTTTGTCAGAGTAGGTACTATGTATATTTTAAAATGATGTGAGATCAATACCTTTTTATAAGCTCTGCTAGTACATCATACAGAGTTCAAAATTGCCTGACTCTTAGTATGACGCTTCACTTTTGTCATAAAATGACCTTCTATTGGAAGTGTATGGCAAGTAGTATAGTAATTGCGTCGTTTCTCGTCAGTTGACCTACCTATTTTTTACATGTTGGATGAGGATCATATTAATTAAATTAGCTCCCAATTAACTAAAATTCATGTAGATAGTTTTCTTCAAAATAAACTGAAGTCTCAACTTGCTGGCGTAAAGCCGAATTCCTCAAAAAGTACTACACTTTAGCTTGCCTTTAATTTATCAAGACTGGCTCAGCAAGGCTGGCTGGCGACAGTATACCAAAGCTGCGCCTGAGTCAATATAAATATATCAAAACTACGGTAAAAAACAAAAAGCCTTAAAAAGTTCCCAGTATAAAGTACCGGGCCGCAGCTGGCTCGTCGGCGCGCGCGCATGATAACACAAGGAAAGCAGGTACAGAAGGTACACTACCATCTCATTCTGATGCAGCTGTCGTACAAGTCTGGTGCAAATTAACTAGGTATCTACATAGTATCATGAGCTAATGAGATGCCAATTTGAAGTCTAATTACAATAGAAATGTAACACTCTTTTGATGACCCTAAAGATTAAAATGCAAAGGCAAAAAGATCCTGTATCTTTGCTGACGATCTACAGAAAGCTGGATCTTTAAATAACTAAGCAGATACCTATGTAAAAAATAAGAAAGTGACGTAGAAAGTTTTGTGTTGTCTTAACTTTGAGAAATTGTATTTTGACATTAAAGTTAAAGTCAAAGTCAAATCATTTATTTCAATTAGGCCATTACAAGGCACTTTTGAACGTCATTTACAAAAGAATAAAATAATAGTAATAATGGGATGTCCGTTACCACTATTTCTGTTCTTATTAATTACAAAGTACAAATAGTGTTATAATAATCTGTTGACACATTAATTTATACTGGAATACCGGTCCTATTCACTTGACATCAAACTGCGCATTGTAATGCAACAGCTGGTCCTTCTGTTATTGATTGCTTCATGTTTTTTCTCCGGATCGCGGGGCGGGGTGAGTGACCGACGTCGGATGCGCCGGCGACCCCGCGTGCGATCGATTTCCGCCCAATTCCGCACTGTGTGTGCCCACCCTTAACGATCAGATACAACCACGTGTTACGTTTGACAGTTCGACTAGGACGCCATCTTGTTTTTAATTTTTTTTAACTGACATTTAATTTGGTTTTGTTTGTTTATTTATGATGTAAATCACGTGTTGTAGGCACTTGTGGGTTATTAATTAAGATAATTTAATAGGGGATTGATTAAGGTGTTACACAACATATCAACACGGGGTCATGCGTTTGAGCCCTCTTATACGTCAGGCATGAATAACTCTGTCGTCCTGTTTCCTTTCAATTGTTCAATTAAGATAGAACCTTATTAACTTCATTCACCTGTGAGAGAAATTACATCAAAACTAATCTTACATTTAAATGCCAAAATTAGAAGTCAAATATATCTATGTTCCCACGAGACACGAACAATTTCATAGTTAAAAAGTGACGCAACCATTCCCAAATGCGAGTCCACTTCCGTTTTGTAGGAAAGAGACAGAAGATGTTGCCAACAATGACCGCACTATCAAAGTTCCTGCAAGGACTTGAATAGCGGAGCATTGACCTGTAGTTTTTTTTCTGAATGAAATTAAAAATAGGTACCGACCTAATAGGCGGTACCTAACTGGTAAATCAAAATCTATTTGTCTGACTTTAAGGGCCGAAACTGCGTTAAGCGGGCGCCCGCGACGGGCAACCGTCGCGTGTCTACGCGCGTGGACACGCGAGCGGGCTCCGTGGGCACGCGACGGGTCCCGTCGCGGGGACCGTCGCGGTCACCGGTTTTATTATTTTCAACCGACTTCAAAAAGGAGGAGGTTCTCAATTCGGCGCGTATGTTTTTTTTTTATTTTTTATTTTTTTTTGTATGTTACCTGATTTCTCAGCCAATTATGAATAGATTTGGATGATTATTTTTTTGTTTGAAAGAGTATACTTCCGAATAGGTCCGATATAAATATTGTCATGATTTGATGATGAACTTCGGAGATATGGAACGGAACTCCTTATAGAATTACAGCATAACTGTCGTAAGTAACAAGTAAAATTGCTTTGTTTATACGTGTAGTCGATGACTGACTGAAGGAAGAGAGGGAGGGGGTACGTCAAAATGAAATATATCGTGTGAGGTATTGTTTGAAAGGGCTTTTTGTAAGGATTTCAAACATTAACACACAAGCACTAAAAAGTGAAAAATAAAAAGCTTTTTTACAAAAAAATAAAACCGCCTTCAAAAACTACAAAATAAAAAAAATAACTTTAGTTTTGGAAGTCGGTGGCTTTGGTCTTGTTTTTTGTTATGTACATATTGCCACCGACTTCCATAACTAAAGTATTTTTTTTTATTTTGTAGTTTTTGAAGGCGGTTTTATTTTTTTGTAAAAAAGCCTTTTATATTTACGCAGTGTCGCTAGTACAATTTTAACAGTGGCATGTATCAGTCGTTATTATTATTATCCTTGATTTTCTCCGAGCGTGCGTACGACCCGTATCACATATCGTTATTGACTGAATAAGCCCGCACCGCGCGTGCCCCCGCGACGGGTCCCGTCGCACGGAGGCGGGCCCCGTTGCGCGGGTGCGGGGCGCGCTTCCCCGTGACGGACGCCCGCGCGTGACCCCGCGACGGAGCAGTTTTGTATGAACCCGCGCGGGTGCCCGCTTAACGCAGTTTCGGCCCTAAAGGCGGTGTGTTACAAATATTCTACGTTTGTGAGGATAAATGGTTGTTACTCCTCCACGCTTTAATGGCTGAACGAAATTAACTGCACACATTCGATTTAGATTTTATTTTTATCCCATTTTCACGTTCCCGTTTAATAATTTAGGACTTTGGCATAATTACCGACTGAATGTCTTCGCAGTCGAAGTCGCGAGGAAAAGCTTTAGTATAAAATAACCTGCCGTAGTCATTAGTCATTTATTCATGAACAACAAATTGTATTTGAAATTACACTATATAAAAAAAAGAATAATATTAAATTACATCAAATTAATTAGAACTTAAGGGGAAGCAATAAGCAAGGCTGTAGGTACATCTTATACGCCTGTCGGGGAAGCAGTGAATGCGAATCCCCCACCCTCGGCCATAGACTGAGGTGGAACACTACGGTTTTAAGAATCAAAATCAAAGTATTTATTAGTGCGATTTTTAACCGGTAAGAGTCCGCATGCCCCTCTGTCACCTCCCATGACGTAGAAAAAAAGGTACATCTTATACGGGGTGAAAGGAAAATCGACGGGACATCACTGTGATTCTGATGGCTTTAATTTCTTTTTTTTATTACTAACTACGTATACTTGAGTAGTACATAAGTTACACTAATAATGAGGTACTACTACATAAAATGCAATTTGAAGACAAACTAGATTCGTTGCACAACAAATAAAAAAAAAAAAAACTAAAAAAGAATTTTAAAAACCAAAATCACACTAATAAAAATATTTGTGCGATTTTAAGCCGGTACGAGTCCCGCATGCCCCTCTGTCACCCCCCATGACGGAAGAAGGCCATGAGGATTTCCATCGCGAACATAAAAAAAGTACATCTTATACGGGGTGGAAGGGAAATCGACGAGACGGGAAAACTTTTACCATGGATCAGTAAGAAGTACCTATTTCTAGACACCATCAGGGATTAAAAATTTCGTCGCTTATTAAAACCAGCTGTTGCATGCATTTGTAAGTATAGCACTTTTTAACATTTCAACTCTGGAGGGGTCTAGAATCATGACACAGACTTAATGAGGCCACGGTACAGTCGAACAAGCTATTTGGTTTACAGACTACATTATCTATCTTCATTGCCATTTGGTGCCGATTCCCTTGTTCACAAACTAAACTAAAATTAGACTATTTCTATCTTTTTCTGTCCAATAAAACAAGAAAGAGACTAATGTAAATAAGAGATGTCAAATGTAGTCAATCTGACACATTCATACAATTATAGTAGACATCTTAAAACATGTAGATTAAAAATACGGAAAAGTTTAAGGCAGAACTAATTTGACATCTCTAACTTAATTCTTAAATGTCACCGACCTTTTCTTTCTCTGTATGTTAGTAAGAGATGCCAATTCTGTAAATTTAGCCTAGTTTGTGAACAAGGGAATCGGAACCATTGATTGTTATTTTGTGTTCACTTTTTAAACTTGTGGTGTCTAATAATTATGAAACATACTTAAAGTGATTAAAAAAAAATACACATTCGAAACATTGTTTAAAAGTAGTCGCAAGTTAGCTACCTGTATAACAAATGATTTTTTCGACTGTACAAGCTTGTTCTACAATGTCAATTCCACCGTGTATGTCTTGGATTTGATAAAAAATAACCCTTGTATAAACTAGCAATGTAGGAGACAATGACCTATACTCACGCACCTGTACAATACAATACCTACTATGTCTACCTGTGGAGTACCTCAGTAAAAAAAACCTTCAAAGCTTACCCAGTTACAAACAACATTATTTCCCGTTTAGAAGACACCTTTAACTAAAACCTCTCTTTTTATTTCAACGAAAATGACAAAGACGGAAAGATGTTCGGTTTTTAAATATTTTTGTTCTCTGTCACCGACATCGGTGCTGCCAGGATTACTTTCAGGGAGGTGCATAGATCTACAACCAAACACTTTACTATTATCGAGTAAAACATAAATTATTGATAATTAGTTATGCATGTTTGTTATGTCAATTAAGTTGCTTGGACAGTAACCTAGACGGCTTAAGTTTTTATTCAATTAGTAACTTATTAAAAAAAATCTCAATCTTTTCTATGTATTATGAGTATTTTTACCGACAGGTGCAAGTGCGCCCCCAACCCCATGCACCCGGTGCTGCCGTCTTGGTTACTGCTTCGCTCCTGTAGATCGTAGCGTTATAATAATAGCCTACATTATTTTCAATCCGACTGGTAGTTCCAGATTGTGATAAAAAGAAAAACAAACAAAAAAATCTCTTCATTTTTTTTTATTATATTACTAGCACTCTCTCCGCGACGTCGTGCGCGTGATTTTCCCTACGGATCCCTAACTTTTTTGAAAATATAATATAGCCTATGTTACTCAGGGTGAATGTAGCTTTCTAATGGTGAAAGAATTTTCAAAATCGGTCCAGTAGTTTTTGAGTTTATCCATTACAAACAAACAAAAATACAAAGTTTTCCTCTTTATAATATTAGTGTAGAAAAAGTAAAGCATAGATAAAAATAGGTACTGAGTAAAAAGAATAACTATGCCTGAACTAAAATACTTACTTGCTAGGTACCCGTATAAACTAGGTTAAAGAACTACCTCTATAATACTCTAGTATTTCTAGACTAGATAAATAAGAAAATGCCTGATATTTAATGTCGAAAGCGTATGGATCTTAGTTAAAAGCATTGACTAACGTTATTACATAAGAGATCGCATATTATATACAGTACCATGTCTTTGAATATAATTGAGTGTCTTATTACGTCAAATAAGTACTTATTTAATGTAGTATGTCTATGTAAATAACGCTCATAAGTTTGGCTATAGATACCAAATTATTTTGAAGGACAACTTGTCTTTTTAAATATGTCATGTAGGTACTTATATTTTTTGGGAATTAATCTGCAATTTTGAGTCTATTTAATTACATATTTATACTTTTTTTTTAACGTGAATATTTAATGGGAATGGAAGGAATGGGGTGGCCTTTGCCCAGGAATGGGACAGTAAAGGCTAAAAAAAATCATACTTCACTACATTATCGTACTTCTTTCGGTAATGATACTGACATAAATACTAAAGAATAAAAATTTAATAAAATAAGTACTTAGTGGCGTTTATTTCTTAACAAAAGTCACTTATTTTATTATTAATTTTTCTTTTGTAGGTATTTATGTCAGCATCACAACCTAACGAAATATTAAGAAGCCTATAGAAAAGTTAAAATACATGTAGTTTGCAAATAGATTCTTTTCTTTGAACTTTTTTACTTACTTAAAACAAAAGTTAATTTTTTCTTTGAGTTTTTTTCAGACATAATTAGAAATACCAAAGAAAAAATACAATCGCGGTAAAGTGATTTTTTTTCGTCATGCTTTGCTCAAAATATATTTTATTATATTCTGTGTTACCTATTTAATGTCCCGACCCCGACCGAGTCCTGTTTTGTGTTCCCTAGTCGTTTGCCGTTGACTGTAGAGTTTCAACCTCCACTACACTCTTACTAATTACGCACACAAGCACAATCAATTAAACACACAGTCGAAGAGAACCAGTCACTTATCAAACCTAGTGCTAATAATAATATTCCTAATGTAAACAACGACCTTGTCTTATCTATCCATATTTCTACATAAATTCTTCAAATCATATTTTATCGTTTGAAAATACCCATCGATTGCTAATTAGCGTCACTAATCATCAAAAACCCGCGTCTGCCCGGTCGTAAACGATAAGCCCATAAATTCATCATTTTACGGAATTACCGGTTCCAATAATCGACAACGAATCGTTTTTCGCACCATTCGTTATGTAAAGAACTTACCTTTAAAATATATTATTCTAATTTTACCATAATATGCCTGAGAACTCTGAGGAACTAAGTTACAGAGTGCTAGAACTACATTATTTATTTATTTTCGTTAAAGATACAAACCAATGAAAATAGATATATAAAAGAGTAAATGAGCTTCCCCCATTATGAGACCATTACCTTCCACTGATGTCGCTAAAGAGATAACAATAAAAATATTTCTAACAACGCGTTATCCAACTATCTTTCATACAAAAAACATATCGCGAACAAAAGTGGTTTGAAAATCAACACGATACAAAGCAAAGCGAGTAGTAACGACCTATATACAAATACCGTAAGTCCATTTAAGGCGATCCGTTTGTATCTTTCCTTCTCTTATCCATTGATTGTTGAATACGCAAACTAAAATTTAAGTTCAATACAAAAACTGCAATGTATGCGATGCAGATGGGAGGTGACATTCTGATTTCGCATGCGCTACGGTCGTCTCGAGGGCATACGGTGTCTCTGTGACATAAAGACTTAAGTCCTGAAAGCATTTTATTTGAATATAGGCTGTATATCACAGTCTTAAGGTAAAAAAGGTTTGCATTGCTTTTGGATTTGAGGCCTTTTTGAAAAAAGAAGGCAGTACGTTCGAGTCTGATCGGCCGCATTCGGGTGCCGTCGCCGCGCACGTGCACACGGCGGGAATGGGGCACCATTAATGTAGGGCTGCCCCTCTATCTCCGATATCGCAGCAATGTTTTACTCGGCGGCACTTTCCTAAAGAATAAGTTTTACGACTTTTCAGCTACTATTTATACAGCTGCATAATTGAAAATGCAACTTCTGTACTTGTTTTGGAAGTTCATTGATTTTTAGGTACTTTTACTAAAGAAAGATTTTTAGATACTTTTACTAAAGAAAGAGCATAAGTTATTAAACACTTTTCTCTTTTCTTGAATCATTTTTCACGCTTAGCCGAAATTTTTCCGAGCAGTATTTTATTGATGTTTGCATTATGAAGCAATCGGTGTTATTATGCAGGCCGAGTAGCCCTAGTAAATAATGCCAAAGAAATGTGTGTAACAACCATAAAACGCCTCTGCCAGAGTTTGGGTAACCGACTAAATCGACTGAATCCATCCATATGCTCGGCGACGCGTAGTTTACTCGTACCAAGTTTAAAAGTTCATTAACGTTCAATATCCAATGTCGGCCAATATAATTTAAATACACTCAATTTTCCGGCCAATCCTTGTTTACATTTACATATTATTGTTTGATTACTTTAAGACAATGTTTGTACAACCTTTGTTCCAACATTATCTGATGAACACAAAGTGATTTAGTACATTTGGGCCAACAGTTGTGGTTTGGTGATGATTTCATTTGTTATTTTGTGAAAGGCGTACTGTGCGTTATTATATTCGTACAACCTTGGTTGTTTGTGGGTAGCCACTTCATTCAAGACGTCGAGAATCTTTCTTTTAAATAGATAAACAAACTATTTTGTGGAGCAGAGTTTGTGTTTTCTTTTGTTTCCAGTTTTATTATTTGCGTTACGATGCGCCCACTACGCTTCTGTAGGAACACGGAAATGTTATTGGTCTTGCTCTAGTTGCCAGGAATAAGTTCTGCTGCAATTGAGGGTCATTTTGTCATTACTCTATGAATGCGGCTGAATTGACTTCTGGGTCAAGGTTAGTATTCAGAATACAGAAGTTGGTTTATCATTGTAAAGAAGAATGAAAATCCATAACTTCACTTAGCTTTAAACAGTAGTTAATCTTAATGAACACGATATTGCCAATAATAGAGTTAATAGCAAAGCGATAGATTGTTTGAGAGCTAATAAAATTAACGTAGTAATCCGCCTTCCCTCTGGTACCGGAGAGATTATGGAAGTAAGCATAGACACACAGAGTTTACAACTGTCCCTAGCTTTATGGTGATGACTGAAACCGTAGAATAATTAAACAGACAATTACAGCAGCATAGACAAAAGACTTTAATTATGTTCAATTAAGATAAACTACAGTATATGTACAATGTTGCCTACATTGTATATATCCTTACCCACTGAGTATATGATTTGAATACCTACTAACTACAAACACTATGATTATGGCATACCAAAAAGTAAGTACCAAATTAATTAATGGAATTAAAAAAAAACATTCCAAGCAACAGGACTGATGCATTAATCTGCTGATTATCAAAATATAATTTTGAAGGTTGAGGCATTATTCAAATCATTTGCCTCGCAAGACGAGGAGGTATGACTAATAGCAATCCTCGTGATAAGATAATCATTTCGCACTAAACAGTTAAATGGCATTGTCGGTACGAGCGTAAAAACCAACTCACAAAAATATTTCCATTGCTTGGAATTATGTGGTTTTCGTCGGCATCAAACATGAACATTCGGCATTACACTTTTAAGGCCCACTTGTGCCAAAAATTTAACTCAGATTTAGTTGCTAACTGGAGATTATATTACAAATGCAGTATTTTATAAAGGTACGATACTAAAAAAAACTTTACCTTAAAAGTTTAAGGTCTATTTGTGCCAAAAATTTAACTTAGAGTTAGTTGTTAACATGAGGTTAAATTACAAATAAAAGAGTCATACATAATGTGCCTGTGACTAACACGAAGTAAGCGCAAGCGAGCGGAGCTTAGCGTTCTTTAGAAGTCCATTCGGTCTTTTGTTTTTAGGAACATTGAACATAAGTCTATCTTCTTCTTTGCGTGGAAATTCTCTTGGACAGTCTTAAGTGATCTTAACATTTAAATAGGTAAATAATGTACATAGGTAGGTATATTTTATACTAGTTTCTGCCCACTACTTTTTCTGCGTAGATTTCAGAATTAACCCATATCTTGTTTATACCACGGGAACACAGTGTGTTGAGCTAGATCAATATCTTTAAGTGCCAATTTTAGCTAATTTAGTTCAGTCATTTATGCGTGAAAGAGCAGAAGCATCCATATATTCATACTTACAATACTTTTATATTTTAAATATTGCAGAGGTTAACGCTTTGCAAAGATAGGTATAATGTTAGCTTAAAGATAATAAAGATAAAATATATTTTACTTGCATCTTAATTTTAACAGTATTCCATATTAATATCTAAGCTGAAGCTTAATTCTAATTTAGTTAGGTATCTATTATACGTAAGAACATAAACAATTATAATTAACTAACCTGGAAATCAGGTTCATCATAAAACATAATATGGGTTTAATTCTCCCAAAACGAATCAACCCACAATCTCTAAACAATTTAATTAATGACTTCATACTAATTTAATAGACCAAAATGTTACATTTACTATTACAGCAAAAATAGGTCAATGAACCGCCATGCTTTGAATAGATTTCAAACTAATCAGCGGTAAATATCACTACAATTACTTTGACGTGGGAATTCAGTGTTAAAACGAACCAATCGTTTTAACAGAACTGAATTCATAAGTATATCCTATATGGCAGTAAACAATAGTGGAGCTTTCTGTGAGTTAATCGTTTTTTGAAATCGGTTCAGTACTTCCAGAGATAACCTCTTAAAAATAAACAGTCTACCCTCTTTTTTATAACACTAGTTCAGATAAGTCACAAAGAAAAAAAAATATCCAATTTAACTTTGGATTCTACGAATAAGATAGGTATATGTTTTTGTAAACAAATAAAAGCTGTGTTTTAATTAATTGCCAAAACAGCTTAGTCATATTAATTAATAACTTTGTCTACTTGAACATATTTGGTGCAAAAGAAACATTTGTTCAGTTCAGATATTATTTATTTAGGCAGCGTCGGTGTAGCCGACTTTACAGATTGACTCCGTTCACGCTGTGAAAGGGGGAGCTTTAACATTCAGCAATCTTGTATGTCTTATAACGAGTTTATAGCGAAATAAATTAAATAACTACTAAGTAAACTATAATATACGTTGTGTTAATCACATATATTTATGTAGCGAGGGCTAAAATAATATCCGTAATATTACGTTCTGAAATTACTGCGTAGCACTGTAATAAAGGCGAAAATATACTTAGAGGTTATCAACAATTTTGAAGGTCTGATAGTACCTTTTTAATAATCTCATAAGAATTTTCGACGCCACACAAATAGAAAAGTAAAGTACAAAATCAAACATTGACGTATATTTTTAGTTCATCTCGTAACACATAGATGGCGTTAGTGTTACCATATTATTCTGGCACGACGCCTTTGTATGCATGGCGGCTACGGGTATTGCTTCCCTGTTTTGTGTACCCTATGTCGAACAACGGACGGGAAAGGGGAATTAGAGTATTATTGTTATTATAGAAGCATTCTGTATTAAAATTCCAAATTAAATATTTAAATGTAGACTACTAAGAAAACGTGATCAGTCCAATGACATTTCCAATGTCTAGGTCAATTACTGACCTTGATATTTGGCTAAATCGTTCGTTTTAATGACATGGTATCTTGTTAAATACCAATAAAACATCAAATATGTAGAAAAAAAATAGTTCTCTTTCTAGTTCTTTTAACTTTATGAGACCGATGACAACATTACCTAACCATGTGCACATAATCAGTAAACAAAGCTTGCTTAGCCAGTTCCAGTGTTCTGTTTTCAAATCTCTAGTTCAATATTGGAAATCTATAGTAGTAGCACTCAATCCTTGCATTGTATCTGCAGCGTCATCGGAATGGCCGTCAATTTGGCTCGGGTGCCGTCAAAGCGTTCTCGTCGGGCCTTCTACGAAAACAATATTTAGGTGAGCGGGGCTTCGTAGAGCGCGGTGAGGGGAAAGAGGGAAGAGACATGGTGAAAGAATGCACAGAAGATCCATTCATAAACTGCGTCTTAAATAAATATTACAGTAAGAAAAGCTGTGGGTACGCCCTCGGGAAATGGAAAATGATTTTCTTCTAGACAATGATTTCTTTTGCTGTGGAACTTCTGGACGGTTTCAAAGTCTGTATAAGATTTTGTAGTAGACAGTGACAAATAAATATATTATGTACGTATTTTCATCTAATTGACTATAGAGACTTGCTACAAATATTAAAGTTGTTAGTGCTACGAATATGTGCACGTGTGATTCTGTATGCAAATATTGTAAAACATTGATTTTAACATAGAGTTTTTTTTGCCCATTCTTCTCAATACAAAATTACCCTTTGGAAGGGGCAACTAGATTCAATTCCATTTTTTTTTTCTTGTATATGACGTTCAAAAGTGCCTTAAAATGGCCTAATTGAAATAAATGATTTGACTTTGACTTATGATGGATAAAACATCTACAGTTTCTTTGTGTTAACTTTCATCTATCATTATATGCAGTAAACCTTCTGATTGTATATATCACGCAGAGCGAGATGACGCCGCGTTGACGGCGAGCCGTAAGCACACACATGCGGTAACGATACGGTCCCGATAAGTGAACGTAATTTCCGTACTGATCCGATATTTATTATTTTTTATACTGTTTGTGGATGACAGAATAAATATGTTAAAATGTAACTGATTTAAGTGTTACGAGACGATTTTAGTACTTAGAGTATTTGTAGATAAGATTGTACGCCTGCTTCATGATGAATAGAGAGTAAGAAATTGTTTATGGCGTTAGTCGTAAGGGCGCTTAGCAATTGGCGTTGGTCCAGTGTGGGCGTATAGGTAGGAACGTACCTACGTTGAAACATGTATAGCGTAAACGCCACGACTACGTCCCGTTCTGTCACTGTAGCGCTTTCGATTACAATTAAAAACGAAAACAAAAAAAATGAATTGTATTAAAATGATAATACAAAAAGAGTTTATTTTATCTTTCATAAAGGGACTACGAAAATAACAAAATTGAAAAAAAAACATAATATTATGATTGCGTGGCTTATACGTGATCTATGCATTGCAATGCACGGCTACGCAAAGTCCAGGCACTGCTACGCAGCGGCGGCTACGCAGCGTCAATGCATGCTGCTACGCGGCTGCGGCTAAGGCTACGCGACGTCTAGGCGCTGCTACGCGGCGTCTACGCTACATAAACGCTACGCTGAACCAAAACGCCTTAGCGGAGCACGGTTATAACTTGTCATACTTACTTTGTTGTAGATTTATTACTTTGACATTTTAATCCTGTAGTCAAATTCAATCTACAACCAATACAGTATAATGTATTTGATGCTGTTCAACTAAATAATACTAGAAACAAAATGCTATCATGTTTAGTTAATCAAAGTAGTAATTAAGTGAACCTATACATGGATATTGAAAAGCCACCAACACCAACATAGATCTTTGTATAGAGGCAGTGATCCGTACTTATCTGTAATTTGAAAATGGCGGGCTGTAAACCCAGCCTCTAGGTAAGTAGGTACTTTTAGCAATTTTATGTATTATAAATGGCTCCCACGGTACATATGTATAAGATAAATTATGACTACTGATTTCAATGTAATGAAATGCTGTTAACGTGGCAATGCTGTCAGCCTTTTGAGCACTTGCCCTATTGACAGCGACGCGGACGAATTTTTCGATGCCCTACGAGGTTTCTCCGTTCTGTCTTTTTGTACATATTTTATAATTTTATAATTACTCTTAGGTTTTATGTTTAGGTTAATTTTTGTATATTTTTCTATTTATCTAAAGTTGTTGATATACGCACGCGTACTTAATGGTTTGACGATCATGTTCGCCAGTGTATCACTTCAAGTACGTGAACTTTTAGAGTTGAATAGGAGTGATAAAGGTCGTCGAGCTTTAAGTGCGCATGCTTGCGCGCACGTCCATCATCATTTAAGGTTCTCGCTAAACTGACAGTAATTAATATTTAAAAAAATAATACCAGTCTATTAATGTCCTGCAGAACAAAGGCCCCTTCTCAAACAGAGAAGGCAAGAACATTGATTACTACGTTTGCAAAAGGCGGATTGGCGATTTCTTTCTATGTTTATCTTGGACATCATTGATATCGGTGAAGGAAAACATCGTGAGGAAACCTGAAGGTCGATAATTACAAACTTTCAAAATCTAGTCGCAATGTCATCTCAAATTAGTGGTATTTTTGACAGATACGCATTCTAATCTCAGTGTCACTGAGATTAGAATGAAATCGTTGTTAAACTTAAGAATTGTTCCCATGTACTCGTACTTATAAATCTGAAATTCCCAATATTTAAATGTTTTTATTAATTTCAAGGGACTACTTAGCATCTACATTTATTTACTAATTAACTCCATTAAAATTGCTAGAAATCTATTTTTAATCTGGAATATCTCTCACACTAACTACACGTTAACAATATCTCGTTTACAACACCTTTTTGTCCCATTATTTATGAAAAAGCGCAAGACAACGAAGTCCTACTGAATTTCAGTATCGCAGCATTAACGCTCTGAACATTTTGAGCTAAGTTCTTGAATTACTCGAGTAAAACTCATCATTAGGCGACGCCAAATTCTCGCCTTTAACGCTCGCGATTTCATTCGAATTAAGCTGCAATTAGAGAATAAGACTTTAAAGTAGATTATGTAGGTCTATCTATATTTTATGAATCAAATCAAATCATTTATTTCAAATAAGTTCATTAAGAAAAGAAAAAAGAAAGAAAAACTTTTTATTACTGCTGGGTATAGACCTCATCCATTAGGCCGACTTTTCAGGCGTCAAATAACTTTTATCCGTGCAATAAAGATGATGGTTTGCCAGTTTTTGTACAGAAAATAATGTCAAATAACTTTTACTTGAATAATAAATACGGTAGGTATTCATTATTCAAATAAAAGTTATCTGATAATTGAAATAACAACATAATTAATTTAAGTGACTTACGAAATGTACGTTTCCTTTTTATTATTACTGACGACTTCCTTACATATAAAAAAAAAAATACGTAATATTTCGTAACCGATTATCAATAACAACATTAAACATACGCAGTAACAATTGATCGGTCCAGCGTGTGCGCATCGACCTCCGTATCCCACTGCCGAGGTGATTCAATCCACTCAAGGTTCATACAGTAAGAGGTCTGGCCATTTTATATGCTAAACACCGATAGCCGACGGCGCTGCTCGCTAATTTCGACTGTTATTTCTTAAAAGGTTTGTTATGTACCTACTTCTCTTATTAAAAAAAAGACTAAAAATATATTTTGTGATTATTTTTTTAAATAGGTTCGTACTAACGACTAATTAAAAACATATTTCTTATTCTAAACCTGGAATATAATATTTTACATGCATACACAACATTATCTTCAAGTATGTACACCCGAGGACGATCAAGTTATACGTATTTTTTATATAAACTGACCCTGCAGCACACAGCAATAAATAAAATAGCATTCCCTCAAAATATTTGTTTTGTAAGCGGATCAATACTTCCAGAGATTACCTCTTCATAAAATTCATAAAAAGAACGTATGTTTTAATTTAAGTTGAGATAATAATAATAATGATAAACTGCAAAAAAGCACATTTTAGTATAAAATCAGGTCTCAAATTGTCTTCTTTCCACGGCGGGGTAAATTCCTCAAATGTCAAGAGAAACCGGGTCTTTACAAAAGCTTACGAAACGGACATGGGTCCAAAGCGAAGTCCCTTTGGAGAATTTTAATTTAAAACGAATTGGGATGTAACAAAAATGATTATTGAGTTTGAAGGTATTTGTTTGAAAATACCGAAAATAACAAGATATTATAAAGGTATAGTGAAAAACTTTATTCTCATAATAAAATTTTATAATCGCAGTTATTAATCAGTAATTCAGTAGATACCATTTACCAGTAGTGCGCAAGGTAAAGTAATATTAAAATAATAGTGTTTTAAGAGATGGGCCCCCTAATAGATTATAGTTTAGAATAGCATATAGTTCCCGTGGGATAATATATTATCAACTATGACGCGGCCGAAGTCGCGAGCAGAAGCTAGTAGTGTATAATAATGGTTAAGTAATTTGTTTCACTATAAACGCCCTACAGTTTAGCCTTGGGAGATTAGATTCATTCATGCGTTCTCGCTGTGTTGAAATATAAATAGAAACAATTGAAATCATTCACACTGTTACGTACACCATTAGAGCTACCGATCGAAAAGTTCACGTAACATTTATATTGTGGTGTGACTCTCGACAATTACGTTTAAAAAACATGTTGGGCAGAACGAGGCAAGGCAAAATAAGGGCCGATTAAGCTCAGAAATATTGTGTTGCTATATTTCCCGCCAATAAGTGCGCAACCCCCTTCCTTACGCGGCAGTTGTAATACCAAAGAGGCTAGATTACGTCGTGTGAATTGCTGCGTCTAGAGGGCGCTGCACGACCGCGCGGAGTAACGAAACGCAAATTCGTTCGAATTTTAAATTGGAAACTACTTGTTTAGCACGCACACAACTGTCACTAATAGAATTAGTAGATTTCCCAAGAACTACTACTGTGTGGCTATTTACTTTTGTAATAAATTACCGAATGGTTTATATTTGTTTAAGCGCAAAAATGATTCTAATTATTATTATGTAAAATTACTTTACCTCAATGATAAAATATTGATATTTCCTCAGCTATAAAGAATAGTTGTACAACAGAAATGGTAGAATATTAGACTAACACCTTATTATGGTATATTCTCACAAATAAACTGTTAATATTCTTTTTTAAAAGCTTTTATTTAACTTCATTACTTAGAAGACAATGTGCTTGTCGTATAAAATAAAACCATTTATGCTAAAGGATTGTCGTTTTATTTTAGGGAATTCCTTTGATTTCTGTGAAACAGTTCAATACTAGCTCAATGGCCCGGGATTTCAGATAACTAGGCCTCAATGAAATGACTGAATGAATGATGATAATCGAGTCTAATCGAATATTTTTATGTTGGCGCGCTCCTTCCACTCTTACAGGCGTACAGGCATTTAATAGTGCTAATAACAACTATTTAGGTAACTGCGAAGTAGCCATTTTGGGAAGGTATATAGTGTAGGTCTGAGTCAACAATACTAAAGT
The DNA here is from genome assembly GCA_949316365.1 of Hoplodrina blanda. NCBI lineage: Eukaryota > Metazoa > Arthropoda > Insecta > Lepidoptera > Noctuidae > Hoplodrina > Hoplodrina blanda. The sequence continues at coordinate 5,564,775 of OX438589.1, read as the reverse complement.
CGTCCTTTCTAATTTAAAACATGCATCTGAATCCACCACATTTTTAATTGTCCACGCTACTAACAAAAATAACTTAAAATAATGAACAGTGCTCAAGGAACTTTGCGGATTTTTTAATTTCTATGTCGGCACTGTCTCGCCAGTCTGCTAGCTACCTTTCATAGGCCTATTGTACAAAGGAGTTTGAATGGTTTTGCAGCTCAACTTGTATTGGTTGAAGTGATTCGTGTGTCTGCTATGTAGTTATATGATTATATGCGTGTAAGGCGATTTCATACGGCTATTATCAGACTGTTGAAGTTAGGAATATGTTAGAATGGAAGAATGGTTAAGAAAAGTTATGGCTACAAGATATTACAAAGACTGCAGTGTGATGTGCAACCGTCAGCGCAGAAGGAGTAGCAATATCTACAACTATGAACCAAAATTCACAAGAAATAGAGTTCCAAATTGCGTAATTGCGTTCAAGATAATATTATATGCCGTGTGGAATTATATCTTGCCAACTATATTCAACTCTATTTGTGTTATGCTTTAGTTCATTATCAAATAATAAACTAAAACTGCTCGAGTATTTTGCTGCCCTGTTTGTGATGATACTAAGGGATGTAAAGAAGTGCAGGTAGTCAATCTTCTATTCTATATCCTTCGAATTGGATTAATGCATTGTCATTTCTACCCGACTACGGCAAATCCGGCTACTTTTTATCCCGGTTTTGTGTTACCGAGGGATAATTGAAGACTTTTGCGTAATTCTGAAGTTTACGCAGACGAAGTCGCAGGCGGAACTGATAATTCAAAGACACAATTACTTACTTTAAATTACAATTTATTTTGTCCTAAAATTCGATTAATTTTGAAATTAATAAGTAAGTAAAGTGCATTTTTTACACTTATGGAAAAATGTAATTAGATCATACTCGTATATTCGATACTTGTCTAGATTATTGTAAAATTATATTTTTAGTTGCTTTGAAACCAATAAATATTAAGTCAATTGAGTTGACAAAACGTGACGTCACAGTTTTGCTACAAACATAAAATCTATAGAATCGCATTTTGACAGTTCATAAATAAAAAGTACGTCAATTGATTAGCGTTGTCTTCTACCCAATTCACCAAGCCCTGCACATTACATAAAAGTAATGTATGTAAGATCCGGAAGGCTGACAGGAACACTCAGGAATGGCATCGGAGCCTGCGGTTTGCTCAAATCAATCAGTCATACATTGCGTTTCCGGAAATCGGATGAAGAATTCTTGATGAGTTTCCGGGTGCACGCAGTCAGCTTGGTCAGTGGGTCGTCTTTATGGTATGTTAACGTTTAAGTATCTTTATTATTCTCGTTTTATTGAATAACTATAGCTTCTGTAAGATGTTGTTGTTTTGATTTCTATCAGTGAAAGAATTTTTGTAATCCAATACTTTCAGAGATTACCTCTTACAAACAAAAAAACAAACAAAGTTCACCTCTTGATAATGTTGTTAACTTAATACTTAGTACATATTATACATACATGATGTGCCTGCATTTTTGTGAAAATAATAGTATTTAATTTATTGTTAGTAATTTATGTTGTACGTCTGTTTTTATTATGGTATATTATAAGTTTTATATCTTTAACTAATGTAATTTGCCAAGGGCCGTTTTTATGTTATAGTAAAATAAATAAATAAATATTAGTACCTGTATATCCATACTTCCATACTTTATAATAAATGCGAAATCCGCCTTTGTACTTTTGTTGCATAAAGTTTAAATAAACAAATAAATAAAGTAACTTTGTCTGTCTGTCTATTACGCTTTCGACTAAACCACTGAACCGATTTTGATGAAATTTGATACAGGGTAAGTTTGAACCCCAAGAAAGGCCATAGGCTTTACCTCGTTCCGCGACTTCGTCTGCGTCCGCAATTATAGCGCTAGTATTAGTGTAAAGTATGACTTTACTACGGCTATTAGTTGGAACTTCATCTACAAACATTTTACGGTTTAGATGATAATAAGATGATCGACGGATCTAGGACGCTAAGCGGGCGGGTGGTATTGTATTGAACGGCTCGTATTTACCTGCTAGATATGTCTTGTATGTATTGCCGGAGAACCACCCTAATCACCACTTCTGTTAAACATATTGGTGATTAGTATAACTAGATATTTAAGGATGCTGTAATAATACATCTTGTAATAACTGATGACCTTTTCAAAAACCCGCAAACATGAATCATCATGTTATTCTACGCGTTATTCTACGCATATCAAGCAAAATGTTGTTATAAATAATGTGGCCTCTACGTTGGTGACCCCTGAAGGGTTATGCATAGGTGTACAATTGAACGCCCACAGTTTTCGCCTACGTTATTAAAGCCCCTATAATAGGGGAAGTAGACGAGTAGTCGTATTTGGGTAGTAAATGATCATTTACAAATTATACTACTCACTTACCTACCTTAGACCTGAATAATTGACTCATTTTAGCATGGAACACATACATAAACTCACGCCTTTTTCCAATGGGGGTGAGCAGAAACCACAGAACGCCACCTGCTACGATCCTTACATACTCCTTTCGCCTCATCTATGTTTATACATCTTGTCATACAAGCACGCCGGTTACGATTATTGCGCACCTGACCTTTCTGAAGAACCTCACCAATAAGGTCAGTGTAGGTCTTCCTAGGGCGCCCCTCCCTGAGTTGCTACTCACATCTGCTATATAAATAAAAAATATATATTATATATTTGACAATAAAAATTATGAAGCTTGAAGGTATGCGTACTCGACAGCGTCAGACAGATAGCTGTCAGGTACAAAAAGTACCTTACTCACTTAAGTTTTTGTGTGTCAGAAGGTTTTCACATAATTATGTTATATACCATTACTCCTTATTGCCAGACACTTTCTGTGGCCCAAAACTTTAGCCAGCCGCTTTATAAGTAGGAACTTTAAAGAGGCTTAGGTTATGGCCAAAATGATGGAAGCTACTGGGTACGCATGTACAGTATTGTACAGTAGCGGTCATAAGTGCAGTAGCATGCTAAGGTTCGAATTGCTGTGAACACGGGGTCCAGGCCATATCTAAATCTGTGTGTATAAGTGATGTATTCAAAGTTAAAGTCAAAGTCATTTGACTTTGACTTTAACTTTGAATACATGCTTTGCGTACCCAGTAGCTTCCTTTAATTAGGCCACTATAAGGCACTTTTGAACATACGAGTAATAACACAGTACCTACGTACACCTGAAAATTCGCACACGACGTCGAAAGGTCGTAAGTTTAACCAAAGTGTCAAACGATTTGCTTTGTAGATTGCTACTCCACTTATGACCGCTACTGTACCTTAATAACAACATATTCCTCTATCTATAACAAACTTGCCCTCGACTTCGTCCGCCTCAAAGTTAATATTACCCATGGAAAACGTACATTTTTTCCGGGATAAATGCCTATGTATTATTACAGACTATAATCTATCTCTGTGCCGAATTTCATCCAGATCCGTCCAGCCGTTCTGGCGTAATTGAGTAACGAACGTCGAGACTGGATTTGTGCCCAGTTGATGGCAATAGGTTCGCCCCCTATTAGGTACATGGGACTTAAACAAATAAACATAACTGGCGAAATGTGGGTGTACTAATGGGTTGACCTCTGCCTTACCCTTCGGGGATTAGAGGTGTGATGTTATGTAAAAAAAGAAAAAAGAACTCCCCAGGCTGTTATTGTATCTTCAAGGCCACAATTTCTATAGACTTTTTAAAAATGTTTAAAGTTTCTTATTACCCTAATGTCGTCACTAAATAAACAAGCCAATAACTCCGTGTATTTAATCTTTTTAATCAACTTAAACTCACTCAGTAAGTAACTTTTAAACACAATACGCTCGGAGTGTTTACTTATTCGATATGTTTGACAAAACTTACCCGGAGGATCGAGCGGTACACTCGCCGACAAAATGCTTTGTCACACATCAAATCGTTTTTATGAAGTAGGGGAACGCTATTGTGAACGTTTGTGAGAACTGAGAACGTTTCAGTTTAGTTTTTTAGTGATATTAGTCAGTAGGTGTTTAGTTTTTAGTTTTTAATTGGTTATTGATACATGGCCTTTTAGTTGGTGAATGAATATTGACTAAAATATTCTTGCGACAATTTTGAGAAGTAAAATGGAGTTAAATAGGTTTTTTTTTAAATATTTCTGCAGTTTCTTATTCCATACTAATATTATAGATGAACGATTACTAACTGTCTGTCGATTACTCTGTCACTAGAAAACCGATTTCGATGAAATTTGGTACAGGGTTGATTTGAACCCTTAAGGAAAGATACTTTTTATTCGGCAAAAGCTAGCATTAACATAAAACTAATATACCCCGAGATTTTATGCTTTTAATTTACTTTAAAAAAGGCAATAATTAAAAAAATATTTTTAAAAACAAGCTTTAATTTAAAATCATTACAATATTGAGTATTAGACATTGTGTTGTCAACTAAAGGTGTATGCAAAATTTCAGCTCAATCGGATACCAACAAATGGTCGAAAAATGGTTTGCAAATTTTGAAAGGACAACTTACATACATACATACGAACAGTGCAAGATAAATAAAAGCTTGTAAAAAATGTCTTCATGATTCACTTAGTTATCTCAACATTCTTAAAATACCTAAACACCAAAAGTCTGTCTACATTTGCTACCGAATTGATTTTACTTTTTAGCTCACAGTACCGTTATTGGCTTGCTGTTTCTGCAATGTCGATATTATGAGCGGTATCAGCATTCTACATTAAGTTAATTTAAAACATGATTGGTAAATTCGCGTCCCTGAACGAAAATCAACATCAGAGAGTTTAGCTGTTTGCAATGTATGAAGAAAACTATACTTATATTATATGAGCGGTCGCCCGCGGCTCCACCCGCGTGTATGTCTGTTTTCGCGATCCCTATTTTTTCTAAAATAAAATATAGCCTATGTTACTCGCAGATAATGTAGCTTACTAATGGTGAAAGAATGTTTAAAATCGGTTCAGTAGTTTTTGAGTTTATCCATTACAAACAAACAAAAATAGAAAGTTTTCCTCTTTATATTAATATTAGTGTAGAAAAAGGTATACTTAAATAGTCCTATATACCTTTTTATAATATGTATAGCAGTTTGGCAAATGCAAGTGTACACCTACACACACACAAAAGTTATCTTATCAATGGCTGTTCCAATTTCATTCAACTCGTAAACAACATGAAAAAGTTTCCAATAAAGTGTATTGGAATTAATATATTTATCACTAGGTATAGCTAGTCAGCCCACGCGAAAATCTCAAACCGTAGGTAACCTTTTGCTCGCTACAGTTGGCACAACAAGAAGTGAATATAACTCACTCTCATTTTAATATAGTTCAAAGTTCAACCGATTGCCTCGTTGGTCAATCCGTGGTGCTTGGCAATCTGGGCTTCTCCCAGTTGCAAACATCCCTTTGTGCCTATTGGCCTAGTTCTGTTCTGTGTCCTGCTTGTTTGATAGGTTGCTGCTTTTCTGATTAATTTCGTTGCGGGACCTAAGACAGTTAATCGTTTTTCTGGGACTCGTCGAGCTTCATTGCCTCGACGCTTTTCTGGTGGCCTCCACTGTTGATTCTGGCTTTCAGGAGTTGCAGTGGGTGGGAACAGTGTGGCAGGCTTGCCTCGCAAAGCGCGACTACTAAAGCATGAGGTCTTGGGTTCGATTCCCAGGTCGGGCAAAGTGTTATTGGGTTTTTCCATCACGAACGTCTCAGTAGCAGCCTCGGCAGTCTGGATTTGTGCTCGGTTGATGGCAATAGGCTTGCCTCCTAACACAATGGCGAAATGTGGGTGTACTAATGAGTACACCTCTGCCTAACCCTTCGGGGATTACAGGCGTGATGATAAGTTCAACCGATATGGAATACTAGATTTGTACACAAAATGGCTCAATCAAATTGAGAATGTTGAAGGAAAACATGTATTGCAAATTAGTCAGATAGATTTCGACATTATTGATTCAGATGTACCTACAATGAAGACAAAAGTTATGTTTTCATTTGTCGTTTTTGTTACGATTTGTAACATGTAACATCGACAGACAATGTTTACAATCATTTTTACGGTCATGTTTAAATCTCATTTGTACCATAATGTAACAGAACTGTATAGCGGACTATTGCGGTGAACCACTTTCATTCTTACCCTCTTAGAAATAAGGCCGAAAAGCTGTTAACCGAAATTATTCTTGGCTGTACATGAAAATGTGCACCATACCTAGGAAGCTTTTGGTTACGGATATATTGATGGTCAAAGTTCCAATTCTTTGGAACCCAGTTCATCCCCCCCAATTCATTGAAAAGTTTTAAATTTTATTACACCTAACTACAACCCCTGTACTGTAACTTGCACCCATGTTACATAAACATTGATTTTTCACACCAAAAATAAAATGTTATATGATGTGAATGATGTTTTGCCTATAGTCTGAGACAGCGACACGCCGAAACGACGCGCTTACGCTGAAAACCAGTGCCGTGGTTTTCGTGCCGTGGCCCGTGCCTCGGCATTATGCTGAGCGTCAGCCGTATCGCGCGGTAGTGGCGCATATTTCTTATTTGTATTTTTTTTTTTAGATTTAATACATTTTTTTATTTTGCTTTTGTGTAGGTACATTTTTTCTTTTTATGTTATTTTCGCGTGAATAAACAGTTTTTCTTTCTTTCTTTCTAAAAGTACCTAGTTTCCCAGCAATAATTTAGCTCAAAGCTACTTATTTTGATGGTCAGTAAGCGTAGTTACCAGCTATGTTATGTATCTTTTTACACCCGTTATAATACGCTAGCAGCAGTTTGGAGTGCGTCAGTGTGAAGCCTATTTTAACTTTTTATCAAGGGTGGCTCACCTCGCTCGACCGCCGCGCCGTTAACCTCTGTTGAATATTTATATTAGCCGAGACCCCACTCCGAGCTCCCTTTGAGACGTTCTGCTCGCTCTATATAGTAATCTGTTTATTGTTAAAAATAAAGGACAAGTTTTAAGTGTAGATGACTTATCGGCGACAAATGTTTGGTTGATGAATCAGAGGGTCTGACTGCACGTTTTAACGCATATGGTTTAGGTTTATCTGAATATTGCCTTTGAACTAGAAGTTAAAACGAGGTTAAATGGTAAAAACCCTTACTTATTGGGCTCATGTTAGTAAGTAACTTGGAGTTAAAAGTTAACCTGGGCTGGTGCAACTGGGCAATAAAGTATTTTAGATGATAATGTAACTACGAACATAAACAAACAAAAAACTAACTATTGGATGAAGGGTCAACTTTAGTAAGAGGGAAGCCGAAGCAACACCATTTTACTTTTCTGAATTTAACACCATCCATTTATCGTCAAACCAAAGGAAACCAAAACTTAACTGGTTTTCTAATATTGTTTGTGTATTTAAAATACTAAGTACCTAGTGTGATTAGGTATAAGGACGTATTCCCCATTGGGCCCGCTTATTCGGGTGTCATATAAGCGGGTGCCCAATGTGGAATACCTCAGGTGCCATTAATTCTGGTGCCGTATAAGCGGGTGCCCAATGTGTATTACGTCATTATAAACTAAGTATTATGTGGTAATAAAAGTCAGTAGGTACTACTGACTGTGCCCTTTTTCAATTATGGTAGCGACTGATGTACCAAAAATTTCCGAAAGAAAGCCAATAGGAATCGAGTAGATAGTATGGAGTCCCCGTCACTATTAGGTACAGTCAAACAAGCTATTTGGTTTACAGGCAACAATAATTATCGTTCTGCTACAATCAATGTCATTTTGGATTCACTTTTTAAGCTTGTGGCGTCTAATAATGTTGATACCTATTTAGAGTGATTTAAAAGAATTGACACACTAGAAACATTGTTTAAAAGTAATACAAGTTAGCTGCCTGTGTACCAAATAGCTTGTTCTACTGTACTACTGCTTAGTAAGTATGTACTATCAAATTGGATGAGTAGCGGTACATAACTAATAATAAACAGAAGCGAAAGAACTCAAGGACTAAATGTAAAATCTAGAACAAGAATAAATAAATACCAAACTTAATGACTAATAACAAAATTGAGATTGAAAATAAACCCCAGACTACTCTAGAACAACAAAACTAACTAAAACTAGCTTCAGTTCTAGTCGAATAGTTAAAGGTTACCACACAATATTGTGTAATTATTCTATTGTATTATTCTTTAAAAGTCTGCTATACTCTGTTCAATATTAGAACTAAATAACGTTGCAGACAAATATCTGGCTTGTTGGTCTAATGGTCGTAAAGCGCGACTTCTGAGCATGAAGTCTTGGATTCGATTCCTAGGTCGAGCAAAGTGTTACCTACTGGGTCTTTCCATCGGGAATATCTCAGTAGCAGTCTCGGAGTCTAGATTTTTGCCCAGTGATGTCCCTCCTATTACATGGGACTTAAACATATCTGGCGAAATGTAGGTGTAGTATGTAGGTAAGCACTTATGGGTACACCTCTGCCTAACCCTGCGGAGATTACAGGCGTGATGTTATGTTATGTAAATAACATTACAACGCTAACGTTATTTCAAAGTTAAGCGTATAATTAGATCTGTTATTTCACTATAAATATTCTACATATAAGCCATTTACAAAAAAAAGTATAACCAAAATGCAGTTATTTTGACGGTAAAACAATAGCAGAGTTATTTCGCTGTTATTTTTCAAATAACTGAAATATACGTGATCGTAAAGTTTGTTCTATTAATCATCCTATGATTTATATAACTTGTTTTCTTTATTTATATTAGTCTTTATATGTATTAGTCATAAAGCTCATTACAAGGTGACCCTTGCTATTGATCTACTCATTCTAGGTTACTAAGGTTCCACTTAAATTAAAGTGCCATCGTTATACTGCAGTAGTTTCTATCTCAATTTAATGAGCTGCCAAGTTGTGGAGGCCAAAATTACTCTATATTAGTTATTACGACTTATTTGCTCACTTATTGGAAACGGATTCCTAGAAAGATTAAGTTTGATTTACTACAGATTTCTTTATAGATAATAACGTTATATAATTTCTTGTAACTTTTTTAAATAGGAAAATTAACGGTAAAAAAATACTGTTTATCTGCTGTGGTTTATTCACTAGTGCTGAGTTACATTGTATACTTATGTATATGTTTATACATAACATCACGCCTTTAATCGCCGAAGAGTTAGGCAGAGTTGTACCCATTAGTACACCCAAATTTCGCCAGTCAAGTTGCGTCTTTGGTTACTGCCCTGCACCTGTGGTGTGGGTCGTAGCGTTATAAAATGAAAGGAAAAAAAAATGAATTTTCAATTTCATTTTCAAGCCACTGAACTCTTTCTAAATCTCTGGACAGATTTTAATGAAATTTTGTGTAGGTTTAAATAAGTCTCTATATGGTTAAGATTTACAACCGGGCCCGGTAGGTGGCGCTGCAAGCCAACATTAGAGCAGTATGTCTGTCGGGACTGCTAGAATTAAATTTTTATTCGATTTAACCGATAAATAATAAAACTTTTTGTGACACAGTCAAATAGTTTGTTCTTTTTTTAAACAGCAGAAATTACTGTTTTTTTTTTTTAATAATGTTTACACATATTTATTTTCATGTATTACCTACCTACCTACTTAAGTGCTACTGAATCAACAAGCCTTCGTTGCCAATGTCAGGCAGGCATCATTCATTATTGAAACCCCTTTTTTTCAAGGTTAGCGTGTTATTAGGTACGACTTATTGATTTCTTTGCTAGTAGTCAATATTATAGGCGCTGCAGAACTGTTACATTCCATTCGATTGAAAACCGGAACATTTGAGCTATCTGCAGGAATGAAATCTTTGAAAATGACTGCTTCGTTGGTCTAGTGCAGCATGAGGTCTTGTGTTCAATTCCCAGGTCGTTCTAAGTGTTATTGGGTTTGTTAGTGCTATCAGGAATTTCTTAGCAGTAGCCTCGGAGTCTAGGTTTGTGCCCGTTTGATGGCAATAGGCTTGGCCCCTATTACATAACTGGCGGAATGTGGGTGTACTAATTAATAAGTGCACCTCTGCCTAGCCCTTTGCGGATTACAGGCGTGATGTTATGTATGAAATCGGACAATATCATGATTTCAAGATTTGTAAATATAAATAAATGTCTCTAATATATTTCCTAAGAAGAGACATATTACTATTACATAAGTAACATCTAGATGCAAAAGCCCTGAATATCAACTTTATTGGCATTCGCAACGCCCACTTTCTGTTTTATAGCTTAGAGACGTTCGACGAATATTTTTATTCTGTCTTTACCCCCTTGGGCACCCCCTGCCATTCACCAGGGGTTCATAATATTACTGCATACTGATATTGAATGAAGTGTAAACAATTTTATACGATTTTGCTGTGGGAACAAATTATGAATGGGCCCGTATAATGAAGTTAAGATTTTTTTCTGTGATAAAGTTTTATGTTCTGTTTTTTTTTGATTTATGTAATAATTTTCGCTTGAAAAAAAAAACGATACAAATAAATACAACATATTTTGGTGCTGTTTTGAGCAAGATTAAAAGCTCTGTAAAAATATATTTGTGCTGCTTAAAAATGGGCTAATTTGAATCTTGTGGACCTACCTACAACGATGTCAGGCGACAAACCTGAAGCAAAAACAAATAAATAAATAAATAAGCTATTGTATCCTGCACGTTAAGCTGTTGGTCCCGGCTGTCATACGTGGAACTTTGACAGTCGTTACGAGTCGTCACAACCAACCAGACAAGCAACAGCACAAGCAACCAGTCTTGCCTAGGGGTATCGTATTACCCAGTTACTGGGTTGTGGAGGTCAGATAGGCAGTCGCTCCATGTAAAATACTGGTACTCAGCTGCATCCGGTTAGACTGGAAGCCGACCCCAACATAGTTGGGAAAGGCTAGGTAGATGATGATGAAGCTATTGTATCCGACTGTACCGGAACGAAACTAAAAAAAGACAATTACATCCTCAAAATAAATGTGTTCCTATCAAGACCTTTCAGATGACACACACACACACAACAGTACACCTCAACAATAATAATAGTTTTATCTTCAAAAAAGTGGACATAAGTAGTCTTATCATGTCGCACACTCGTACCTGCGAGGGGTTGTGACGACAGTTATCACCGTGTGGTCACACCCTTACAAATTACACCCACTGGGTTAGGGCCGCCATATTTATGTGAACAGGTTATCCCTAGACCAATGACCAGGTTACTGTGACCTGCGGAAGTCATGACTTTAAATTCACGTGACTTAAACAAAGTCATACTTAATGCTGTTTATCTAATCTGAATTAATATGATAAAGATTTGTATTTTTATTTGTTTAAGATAAACAAAAAAACAGCAACATGTAAAACTGTTTAAAACCGATTTAAAAAATTCTTTCACTTAAGGAAAGCTACATTATCAGCTAGCATTTAAGCTATATTTTATTTAAAATAATATTCAGATCCCTATGGAAGGATGCGGAAAAAATCGCGGGTAAAAGCTATATTTGAGAAAATGTAGGTTGTGTGTATGTGCGCAATGAATCCTTACTCATACTTTTTACAGTATTAAAGATGATATCGCCGCATGATCAATCTGTGCTAAAAGTTGAATAAACTTTTGTGAATACATCGTCTACCTACACCCCTCGCCAAGCCGTTGACTGATAAGATAATACAAATACTACAGTAATTGCATTTAGATTAAATGACGAGCGAACAATTATATAACAGTCACGATTACAATAAAATTGTAATTCTAATGCTACTATAAAATACAAATGTTAGGCGAATTGGAGCAAATTTACCAACGTTTGTACCAATGTTGGCTGTGCTGTGACGTATAAAAACGAACTAAGAGCTACAAGCTCACGGCAGGAAAACGAAACAGAATATGATTACCAACGCGACCGTACAGCTGGTCGACGGGACAATGGTAACAATACTGTAAATCCAATTTGTGACACACCCATCGCTGCATACGAAACTGAAGCAAGCGAAGAGTAACAAACCCAAACAGCAATGAATATCTTCCAAAGATGTACACTCGTAAGTACAAAAGAATTATAATAAAAGTCGTCAAACGCACACATTCCGTAATAAAATGACGCACACAAACAAACAAATGCTTTCCACACAGAAAGAAGTTATTTCGACAAGGATCGTTTTACTTATCGATGACGGCCATTCATTGTCTGTCGTATTATGATTATGATGTAGACACCAAAAAAGGTTGGAAAACGTACAAACAAATCTAATCGAGAAATCTGTAGTAAATAAATATTCACACTGTCTGCGAACGATAATGGTTTTTAGGTTACTGAGATAAAACATCCGGTAGGAGAACTGATAGAGACCTGAATTAAGGTAGATAGATGTAGTGCATCACGGTAAAAAAGAGATGAAAGATCATAAAGTTTAAGAGTAAGACAAAGATAGCTAATCCCATGACGATGATAAACAATTAATAGAAAATACTGTCTTTTCTATTAATTCTACATCATAATGTTCGGACGACAGCGGTTTAGGGTACACACTGCGGCATCTTATACGGTTGTAATAGGAGCGATTTTACAACAAAAAGGTAAAGTCTGATGTACCGTAGTCGTTGCAGAACAAAAACAAAAGAAAATCTCTGATTTTCGTCCACAAATTAATGTGAGATTACAAATATTTAAAAATAATATTCGAGTAAGTACCTAATCATACTTAATTGTGTTTTAATTAACATTTAATTAACTGATGAATCGAGTTAAAACTATGTCATTGAAATTAGTAGTCAAGGCGAACAGATATTACGCTGAATTAATTTATATTTTTTTGAGTATGAGAGGTACAAATGAGCAAATTCAACAATATGAAGTATTATTTTAATTTTTTTCACTTAGATCAAGTGAAAAAGTAATGAGTATGAAAACAGTCGTAGGCACCGATTATGTATAACAGTTTGTAAATCTTACTTACTGTTATCATGTGAATGTTTGGATGGATGGATGTTTGTTACTCAATCACGCCAGAACGGCTATACGGATCTGGATGAAATTTGGCATGTACACAGATTATAGTCTGGAATAGCATTTAGACTTTTTATCCCGGAACGATGAACGGTTTATAATAAATGGGATAATATATCAACTTCAACGCGGACGAAGTCGCGGGCGAAAGCTAGTAATGAATATTTAAGTTTGGACTAGGGGTTAAGACACCCGTCTCCCATGCATGAGGTTGTGAGTTCGAATCCTGGCAACTACCAATGCAGCTTTATCAATTCGTATGTCTTTCCAATTTATCTTGGACATCACTGACATCGGTGAAGAAAAACATCATGTGGAAATCGGGACTTATAATCAATAAATAAATAAGTCTGTAATTTTATTGCTAATCCGTCTTGAGCAAGCGTGGTAGTCAAGAATCATGCCTTCTCTGTATGAGAAGACGCCATCACAACAATAAGCTAGTATTTTTTATTGTTACTTTAAATATTCTAATTTTCGAACTGATTCACGTATATTATCAAAATAGCTCATATGATTAATTAATTGTTTCGAACTACTGATTTAATCACGTGATCAATTAAAGAAGACAATAAATAAATGTCTTTGACATAATTAATGATCATGCGCGAGAAAATTATGTAACATTTACTTAGGTGTCATGTTGGACCCGTATGACCGAAATTGTCTGTGGTATTTAAAAAAAAACTAATTCACCTTGGCGGCCGTTGTGTAATGTCACTTGATCACAAAGATTACACTTAATGTCAAAAATGTGATCATTAGACAGCAGTACTCTGAGTCCATTCAAATGAGTAAATAAAATTGAAGTGTTTGTATGTAATTGTGAAAATAATAGCTTTTTTTACTATATGCATTATGAATGTTTACATGGGACTTATACCAAAAACCACTTTTTGAATTTTTGTCTGCCTGCCTACCTCTCTGTTTGTACCGGCTGGTCTCCAAAACGGCTCAGCCGATTTTGATGGGATTTTTACAGGCAAATAGCAGATGTTCTATGAGCAAACTAAAGCTACTTTATTTTAGGGCAAAAAAACAAAACCCGACATTCCGACACACCCAGTTGAATCGTTTCTCCTTGACTAGTCGAGCTTCATTGCCTAGGAGCTTTTCTGGCGGTCTCCACTGTTGATTCTGGTTTTCAGGAGTTGCAGTGGATGATAATAGTGTGGCGGGCTTGTCCCAAATATAATCCGACACACCCACATTTACGCGGACGGAGTCAACGACATAAGCTATACCGATAGCTTTGTAACAAGCCCGATTTGACAGCTATCAAAATGCTTTGTGTAGTGTTGTCAAAACGTCTTGTCAAAATATAAATCGGCAATTAATTCGTGTTTGTGAGTGTATTTTTTCAAAATTAAGTTAAACTTGATGTTTACAAGTGATACTCGTTGTTATAGTGTATGGGTAACATAGTAATTATTCAGGATTATGAATTGGATTTTTCAAATTATTACGTAGGAGAAACGTCAAATCGGGCTTCTTACAAAGGTATCGGTATAGTAAGCTAATAAATACTCCGACCACCAAACCCTAAGCACGATAATTCCATTCACTATCCAGATGTATCTCCACAGGTAACCTTTATTTGGAAAGCTCCTCATTCTCTTAGAACTCACTACAGTCTATTGAGATCATCAATATGTCCAGACGTATGGCGACAGCTGACTAGAACTGCAGGCGACACAATATACTGGGTGCGTGGAACAGCTAACAGACATACAAGAGCAATCTATTACGTTTGCACAACGCAAATGTGAAGGCAGACAGTTTATTGGGATAGCCATAGATATCTTGTGAAAGCCATGCAGTACCTACCTACTTGTATTTTCTCTATTGGATTATATATTTTGTTACCTTTTGCTTTAAACGGACTGGCAGATTTGGGAAGATTTAGTTTTCTTTAAAAGTGTCTCGAATTCGTTATATAAAAATTAAATTTATTTTTTGTTTATTAAAATTTGGATTTTCGACGCACGGCTCAGCGCCGAGAGATGAAAATGCAACAACAGAAATCACAAAGTAATGTTGAAATAGTGTTGTTTTAACTTTTAAGGGATGAGGTAGGCGCTCTGTATAATGTGTGTACTACCTATGTATACTTTTTTACCTGTGAAAACTTGTAATTGGCCTTTTTAATGTTATCTACAACCGAACTATTGTATAAGATCAGCTGTAAGTTTTCCTAAAATTATTAAAATAAAATAAAATAAATAAAATGAATGATATCAGCCTTTTTTACTGTCCCACTGCAGGACAAAGGCCTCTTTTCATACAGAGAAGGCACGAGCAATGAGCGGTAGTGGTGCATATTTCTGTCAAGACAATATTTTTTTTCAATTTTAGTAAGTACTTGTTTTTTGGTTTGAGCTTTTGTAAACCAAATTTTTTATGTTATGCGCGTTACTTTCGCGTGAATAAATTGTTTTTCTTTTTTTTTTCTTCTTTTTTCGTTGATTGGCGATTTTAGCCTTATATTTATTATAATTTCAATTTCCTCACGATGTTTTTATCTATCTAGCTGATTCTGTATATTTATGAAATCCAAAACAAATATGTCTATTGAAACAAATCGTTTTAAACTTCCAATGGGCCAAATTGTGAATGTTTGGTAAAGGGAAGGACCTGCGACAATGGCTGTCCCAACTAAGTGCAATTTTATCAACTTTTAACTTACTACATTTACGCTTAAAACGTGGATTTGAGTAATGCTTTGCGACTAATTGCGACTTTGTCTGTGGCCCTTAGTTTGCATTGTTTTATGTCTATTTAATGTTTGAAGCTTTTGCTTTTGATTATCGTCGTTTTTGTTGAAAACATTTTCATTTGTTTTAGTGCTGTTTAGTGTTTTGCTTTGTTGTTACTGAATTTTTATTTAGTGCTACGAGTATTACTTTTTCGATTCTACCAAGTGAGTACTTAATATCTAGTATTTTTTTCATATTGTTATTTGTTTTGTAATACATTTTATAATATTTAGTTCTGGGTATTCTTACTTATGTTTTTATTTTGGATCTGCAACAAAATATACCTACACACAGATCATGACATGTAAATAATGGTTATAAAAATGTATTACGTAGCTAGGTGTATGTACCTACTCTTTTTCTAATAGAAGACCATATACACCACGCACAATAAATTTTACAACTAACAAAGTACTAATAATATAAATTATACAGTTTCAAAACATAATGAGGAACTTGGTAAAATTACGGAACAGAAAATGTTCTTAACAGTTACATTATAATAGAAAATCTTTTAAACTTTTCTTATATCTTGCTAGAGATTCTTAGATATCTAAATAAGTGTTTCAGCCCATATGTACCTATAAAGTCTTGGTACAACAGTACCTAAGGTTTGTTTTTAAACAATGTTATTAGTATTGCAAGTCTAAATAACTTATAATAGCTATCTTCAGTATTATAACACTTTACCAGGCTTTTAATTCCCATAGCGACTTTTTTAATAGGCCTTTATTTAGAAGTCGCTATGGGAATTAAAAAGCCTTGTTACCTTAGTTACGACACATTCCTAAACATTAAACGCGTTCTAATACTCCTAATTCTATAAAACATCGTACATTTGGAAGGCAGGTAGAAGTAGGATGCCATCGCCATTACATTGGCATCGCAAGGTCAGCGCATAAGAATAGGGTATTTATAAAACAGTTAGGCGCAAGTCCGTGCTCACCTTTGTTTAGTTCAGGTAGGCTTCCGGTCCGCCTGTATATTGATATGGCTGTTCGATGTTTAGCGACAAACACACAGATTGGTTGATAATTATTTATGAGTACCTATATGTTAATTTCCCAACTGTTGAATTCAAATCATCTAATGGCAATGCTGTCAGCCTTTTGGGCACTTGCCCGGTTGACAGCAATGCGGACGAATTTTTTGATGCCCTGTAAGGTTCCCCCTTTCTTCTATTTTTTTTTCTTTCTTTTTTTTTGATAATTTTTGTTATCTTTTTTTTCTGACGGCACGATTGGCGCAGTGGCTGAGCGATTGGCTGCTGCGCTGCGTGTCGCGGGTTTGATTCCCGCACGGAACAAATATTTGTATGGCCTACAGATAGTTGTTCCGGGTCTGGCTGTTTGTGTATGTGAGTTTATATATTTGTAAACGCACACCTACGATACACGAGGAATTCCTAGTGTGAGGCAACGATTTAAAAAAAAAAGAAAAAAAGAAAAGAAAGATAAATTGTATATTACTTTATAATTTTACTATTATTCATTAGTTTTGTGTTTAAGTTAATTTTTGTATATAATTTATAATCATCTACTTCAGTTCAGAAATATTTGGAGTCGTTGATGAAAGGTTTCATTCCTCAGATTAATGTACAATTAAAAAAGCATCGAGCAACGGTAAATTTGGGGTCGTTGAATTAAAAATAAGCTCTATTCAGGTTATTATTAAATAATTGTGGAAACTTCGAGAAAGCCATCACGGAAGTCGGAACAACATAATCTTATACATATAATGTAATTTTCTTTCCTCCCAATATATTATTATATTTATGGTATTTTCCGTTTATTTCATAACCATTATGTAACTTTCCGTATTTCATTAGAATACATCTATACAAACTTATTAGTTTGTCGTTTTTATGTATGCTAACTTACTAAAGAAAGAGATTTCTTTCTTTTATTACTGTGGAATTTCATGATAAACACTATTGAACTTGCAGCGTGTGAAACGAGCTTTATGGATCTAGATTTACGAGCGAGTCAATAGAGAGCTCTTAATGTAGACGCATTGAACAGAGTTCATCTTGTTTTGGGGTGCTAAGGAGTAGAGGCTACACGGACCGCCCACGAAGACCACTCGACCCACACACCAATATATCGCTTTTAAATATCAAACGACAAGTTCATCAACATTATGTAATTAATATCTTATACGTTTTTTTTCTTGACAAGTTTACGCAAAAAAAGTATTTTCTAAAAATCTCCAATCGCAATGCGACCTAAAATACGCTTTATAACCCTCAACTAAAGCCCAAATTCCAGTATCGTACCGTAGAGGCCAATGCCACAAACACATGTTGGCGTTGCACGACCAGGTAAGCTGAGCTCCCCTGCCTCCTTTATCTGTACAAAAAAGTTCGTAAAAGGAGGTTGCGTTGGAGTGGACTGGGGCTCTATTAAGGTGGTTTGCGTTATAGGAGCAAAGGGGGCGCAGAAACGGAATCAATGAACTCCGTTCGAGCCGACCGACAAAGGACGTTTCGGCCCGGCAGGTAATTAACTTAATATCAATCCCTGCTCTTTTATACATAATACTAAACTATAGAAAAACACTAAAGCACGTTCTGTGACTGGCAGCAAAAGTTGTGATAAATAGGACGTTGATGGAGCCACTTAGCGTCTTAGTACTAATATTGAAGCTGGCATCCGTTCTGGATGAAATGATTATTAACTTTTTAGGCGTTCAGACTTCTGCGCAATAAAAACTGGGGACTCTTCATAAATGCTCTGTAAGAACTCCGTAATTGGAGCGTTCTGTAAATCTGTTGCCGTCTCGCTTTATTGAAAAGAAAACGACAGTGACAGGTAAGACTTATCAAGGATTTATGGATGTCAAGTTTTGAGAAGGAGGGCGCGTGCCTGTAGACATGTATCAAGTAGATAGCAGTCGGTTATGTTTCTCTTTAAAGCTGGAATTACATCGTTATGACCGTGTAGCTTGTACCAATGTACCGGCAGCACAATAATATCTAGACTACGATTCCAGAGGACCCACAAAGCGTTGACACTTAACGCGATGAGACCTTAGAACGTTTTGGGTATTAAACTTTTGATAAAAGATGATTAATTGAGAAAACAATAATGTTTCTAGTCTACGAGGTCATGAACTTCAAGATTCTTTCAAGAGCATCGACTGTAGCGGTTTTAGTACATTTTGATTTGAAGCATGAGACACGTATACCATTTTTAGAGTTGATTTTTTTATTAACTTATAAGACGCTTTTTACGGACGACGCGGCGACGACGGGCGGTTTAAGGTAAGCACTGCGGCATCTTATGTGGTTGTTATAGGAGTGATTTTACGACAAAAAGGTATAGGCTGATGTGTTAGCGATTGTACTTTGATTATGACTGGAGTTGTGACGTAATAATTCATTATTATTCAAAAATAGTGTTCTATCTATCTATAAACGATTTTTTTTACATAACCATGTGAACGTGTGTGTAACTTTTTTGTATAACGGCAGCTGCACTCACTATATTCAAACAATTTATGTAACAACAATGATGTTTAGATTAAAATAATAGTATACCTAGTTAATATTTAATTTTTACTTTATTTTACATCTTCAATGTTTCAGTAAATTATGAAGGGGTAAAAGGGTGTGTCAGGATCATCGTAGCACGTGGCGTTCTGTAATTTCTGCCTATCCCCTTGGGAAGACGGCTTGAATTTATGTATGTGTGAGTAGGTTCAAACCTTCAGAACCCCTTTTTGTGTTTTTCGATATTCAAAGACTGCGGCACACTTTCTTATTGGCTTGACTGCCAACATTTATGACGTCATGCCCGAATTAATGTTGACTTTCACGAGTTTTGGAGAAAAAATCAAACTTATTTTTTTTAATTCCGACTTACACGTAACTTAGAACTGCATTTAAATAGAAATTGATAATCTTTATAGATGAGGCAATAGAGATAAGAACTTCATTAATCTGACTTCGGAACCGGACTTGGTATTGATTATATAAGTATTATGTATTTACCTCCGACAAACTGAAAAGATTAGCTAATAATATTTATTTTATTTTAACATTTACAATATTACCGGCCTTAGTAATTGGACAGTACCTAGTTACAATAAGAAAATACTTAAGTGTTTAAAATTCTATATAACAATCAAAAATAAGATTTAATAATTTATTTTTATTATATTGTACTAGCTTCTGCCCGCGACTTCGTCCGTGTCAAAGCTGATTTCTCCATACAAACTTTGGAAGCCCATTTCATGCCCTTAAGGAGTGAATTTTGTAAAATGCTTCTTAGCGGATGTCTACTACTAACTATAAACTACCTCCCTGCCAAATTGCATCTTTATTCGTGAAGCGGTTTTCGATATTTCGTGATGAGTTAGTGAGTGAGTGACCTTGCCCTTTTATTTGTTTATATTTATAATGGGTGCCTGATGATGAACGAATCCCATAGTCTGATGAGACGGCAATCTGACACGACTAAAAAGAGATCATGTACAGGACGTTTAACGTGCTTTTCTAAACACGGAGGTGTCACCAATTTCCAAACCCCTAAAATTCCTAATATAAAAACCCAATAACACTTTTGCCCGACCTGGCAATCGAATTCAAAACCATACTCGCAGGCGCTAAGCACAACAAACCAACGGGACAGTTAATAACAATTAGACATACGAGAAATAGTTTAGATTGAGTATTTGAATATTAATAGTTTAGTTAAATAAATGAGAGTCAACTTGGAAGTGGATGGTGTGGAGTCGTATGCGGAGCTAACTCACAAGTGGTATACTCAAACTTGACGTAAGTTACGATACGTCCTTGACTCAAGATTTTCATAGATAATCTGACTAATATGCAAAACAAGAAAGTTTACGTTTAGTTTACGTTTACATACATATTTTGACGTTTGAATGGTACCGTGACTTAAAAGATAAAGAGAGAAAAAGAGAGAGGGAGAGAGAGAGAGATAGGAATCTATTATATTCTGACTAGCTTTTGCTTGTAACTTCGTATGATAAACAAGAAAGTTTACGTTTAGTTTACGTTTACCTACATATTTTGATGTTTGAAGGTATCTTGTGATTTAAAAGAGAGAGAGAAAGAGAAAAAGAGAGGGAGAGAGAGAGAAAGAGATAGAGAGATAGGAAAGTATTCTGACTAGCTTTTGCTCGTATCTTCGTCCACGTAAAAGTCAAAGTGAGCCATATTAAACCTTATTTCATGTTAATTTGACTGAGTTATACTATGTTTAAAATAAGAAAGACTTGACAGTCTGGCTAGTTTAAAATATAATATTTACTAGCTTCTGCCCGCGGGTTCGCCAGCGTAAAAAGTGACTTCGTAAAGTAAGTTGCACTATTATCCCAAGGGAACACGATAACGGAATATAAAGTCTTCTAAGTATTTATCCAGAAAATGGTCTATCTATGTGCCAATTTTCATCCAAATCTATTAAACGGTTTACGCGTGTTTGAGTAACAAACATCGAAACATCTTCACAAATTTTCACATTTATAATAATTATACTCCTTTGTAATCCTATTTGGATTACAAAATAATTGATTCAATTTACGCAATAATGATCTAAAAATGTTTCAATCACGTATACTGTTTATCCAGGTACAAGTAACCCACAGCTTGAGGATACAGTTCTTAGCCTTTCAGTTTCATAGGTCAAGTAGTTTTCGAGATTTCGAGTTAGACAGTGAGCGACCTTTCGGAAACTTTTTGGAAAAACAGACTTTACTTATGTTAATGTTCGGTTGCTTTTTCTTCTTTCTTATGACAAAAAATTGATCATTCTTTACTTAGACTTTTAATTAACAAGGTACAGTTCGTCAAGTGAATTTGCTCTTAATTAAATTAAATATATTTAAAGCAAAACCAATCCAGTATTACTGAGCACTTTACAATAGGCTAGTTGACACCAATCAATTAACGTAATTTTTAAGAGCTCTCAAAACGCGATTCTTCCATAGATTGTGCATGGCAATATCGAGCTGTGACGTCACTTATTTGGCAACTCAATTGACTACCTATTTATTGATTTCAAAGCCACAGAAAAATCTAATTTTACTGTAAATTTAAAATTGATCACGTTTTCAGGGCTAAAATAAAGTATTAAAGAACTTATGTCTTGAAATTATTGGTTAATTTAATTATGTCAACCAACCAATAATTATATGAAAACGATCATCTTAATAGCACCGAAGTGCCTCTTAAACTATTTAACCTCTAATGAAGACTAAATCGATTTCTAATTTCACACAAACATAACGAGAACAACAATAACACAATTTCTGAAGAAACACATTTAAAATTTTCAGATAAAACCGACACAAATCACGCTGTGTCCTATAAAATGTTTATGAATGGAAGTTTTCTCCGAAGCTGGGTGGCTGGACCACTTCGCTCGCTGCACTGCGCTAACAATAAGCTTAAATCTTCGAAGCCCTGTTACATTATTATTGGCTTACGACTTTTGTACCTATCTACTATAAATATAACGTCGTTTCTTCATTCAACGGCTATTGCGATGAAGTCTGTGAGGCTTTAGTGCAAATAGGGTTAGTTCTTGCAAAACTAACCAACGCATGTCAAAACACAATTTTTTTCCTGTGTTTCACAGTAATTGGATAACAACGCTGATTATTTTACATGGGACTTAAACATAACTGGCGAAATGTGGGTGTACTAATGGGTACACCTCTGCCTTACCCTCCCGGGATTACAGGCGTGATGTTATGTGTGTGTTAATTTAAAAATGTATTTTAAATGCAAATTTGGGCCGTTAGGTTAACAATGTTAGGTAGCTAAGATTGTTCTGAAGCTAGGCGTAACATAGTTTTACAGATGCGTTTGAAGCTAAGTAAACAGAAGTCTTTTCCTATCACAAAAAATACATTCTATAAAGTACGGTGTAAGTAAGTGTGGTTGTATGTATGCATGCTAACTGTTCACATACTGAATGTAAATAAAATAGTTCATCATACCTATTACATTATGCAATCAAATCTAAGTTCTGGAGTTTGTCATAAAACACATAATTATATAAGTAAATAAATAATCAAATAAAAATACGATGCCTGGTCAACAATTAATAAATACTTGTTTTTTTAGCTGTTTTTATTTGACGAAATTCCAGAATACACCTCCTTGAAGGAACAGAATCGCCCCGTTGCGTATATCACTGTGTGCGTGCGGGTTCATCGCCTCGCCTGCCAAAACGTAGCGGAAAGATGGCTAGAAAGAATTTGAAAATCACGTAGTTACTAAAAAGAAGAAACAACTACTAATTTTATTATGGAATCGTGTTGAGAATTATTAGCATTGCTATTACTTATATTACTATATCTTTGTAAACTGTATTTTCTATGATATCTAGGTATTTGGTATTATTTTTCGTTTGAGCATCAGCTATGCATTGCACCTAAGCATTGAGCACCAATCTTTACTTTCAATACCTTTGGTGCTCTATGCATAGGGTGATTAGGCCGGTTCACGACCACTTAGTCGACTTGTCATCTTTAAAATCACATAGTTATTAATAAAAGCGTTAATATTTTGATATTGGGCCTACATGTGAAAGAAAAATGTTTAAATTACACGATCTGATATATATTTTTTAATTATTTTAATGTATTATTTTATAATTAACAGATATATCGAAAAGTGTGATTTTTCCAGTTCCCGGACACTTACAGTCAGTTAACGACCGTCTTTTCCGCTAGTTCCCGACCGGTAGAAAGCCACTGTAAAAACAACTCAAGCACTATCAGATTAAGGTCGAAAATAAAATCATTAATATTTTTTTTTATTTTCACAATTTATTAATATTATAGAGTACAAAACTGGCAGGTATAATCTTATATGCTGCTTCTATGTAAGGTAGGTAAGGAATATTTATTAAAAAATTGTACACCGCCAAAAACTAGTCGATTTTCTTCAGAGTAAAATCATGGTGGTCGACAACTGATCCGTTGTCGACCACCATGATTTGAGAATTTGAGAACTTTAAGGGCTTACAGTTTAGTTTCTTTGATACAATTAGCCGGTCGTAATCTGGCGAGCAAATCAGCTATGCCGAAATGAATAGAATAAATCGAAATTTTTCACATTATATCTTGCAGTAAGTCCACAATCTTTGAAAATTATCTAGTCTAATTCAGCTAGTTCCCGACCAGGTGGTCGTAAACTAACGGAAGCGTAATTTTAGCAGCTAGTTGACCGACCACTAATTATTTTAATTAAACACTCGTAATTTCCAATTGATTATTAGTTTATAAGTAAATACAAACATATTTTGACACACCAAACATAATATTTATGTTCAAAACTAAATAATAACATGTTTTACTGACGTTAGAAAATGTTCCCGTCCACTAATTTTAGCTATAATTTGGTGACTTGGTGTACTGAGCTTAAGTTCATTACTTCACTGAGCGGCATCAAACGATCTTAGGTGGACAAACGATGACGCGTAGGAAGAATACTGAATGACCGTTCGTTTGCATGCAATTCGAACATTTTCCGCGCGTCGGTTTCCTTATTTTTACCTGATTTTCGCAAAGTGGTCGAGAGCCGGAGGTGGTCGGCGAACTGGCGTGTTCACCCTAGGTGCTCAAACGGGAACACTTATTTTGCAGAATCTAAATATGTCTACAGCTGTAGGTAGGTGTTGTTGGCGAGCGTTCTCCAAAAATACTATTAAAATTCACTTATCTTCCAGTACAGGACCTATTCATAGTATTCGCAGTCGAAACTTCAAACAACAAGCATCATAATCCAATGTGAATATTTAATCGATTGGGCCCACAAATAACAGTAAACAAAGCAAAACAGTAACAACAGTAGATCGCGGAGCGGTATCGTAGGTAATTGTCGCGGTGGTATCCGCATTCGAGTCACAATCTACCTCCATGATACGCATATGACTCTTCCAACATTCATTGTCGACCACACACACTTGCACAAAGTTCTCGTATACGACACTTAGCGGGGAATCAGGGGACTCACTCGCGAGTCCAACTAAAATTCCGCACAAATGACGTATAACGCCTTTGTGTGCGTAGACAAACCATGAATGTAGTAAGGTATTTGTATGGTGCGTAATCTGTGTTCATGGAAGCATAAGCCCCGCCTACTACGTTTCTGTTGCGGGCTTGCGGGTAGGTACCTAAGTTTTCTCATTTTTCTCCAAGGCCTCTCGTACTCTGTCCGTTGAGAATTTTTACATATTTGTTCTTATCCTTTTGTTTTTTTGGTAAACGTTTATTGCGTATCATATTTCTTTTAGATAAGCACCGTACTTTAAAGTGTAGGGATGTGTAAAAATTCGATTACTGAATCCCTTACGAGGCTGGGGGTAATATTCGTACGTTGGGATTAAAGAACACAGTCATAGCTTACTTTGTCGCGACAGTTTTCTGGCTCACTGATTGAAGAAAAATAGAAATTGCAGTAAACTAGGTGGTACCTAGCTAGTTTATTCATTCGATGCTGTCTGTTTGTCAATTTCAAACTTAAACTTTTGCTTCTCATTGTGTAACTAACAGACTGTATGACTAATGGCAGTCTACCAAAAATCTATAGGTGGTTTAGAGACCACGTAACAAAAAATATGATATAGACATTAATATTGAATACCAAAATCGGTCTTTAGAGTCATAATTAAGGACACTTAAAGCTAAATGAGACGTTTCCACAGAAATATTGATTTACATTATTATAAAGTTCACAAAAGGGGCTTTGAACTCCAACATCTAAACTCTTAGTACGACAAAATTCGGTTTTAAAAGCCTTCGTCTGCAGTTCTCCACACATTAGGCCATCGCTGGCTACAATAAATACTTTTTAATATCATGCCAGTAACCTTTGCATAATTTAGTCAAAAAAGAAAAAGAAGTTAGCCTCTTTGTTAGTTCGTAACTTCTGAATGACTAAATCTGTTTCGATTCTACTTTTACTAGTTATGTAAGAATATAATAGACGCAATTGTTACGTGTAGATTTTATAGGTATGCCCTATGACAATCTAGATACCTACTAAGCTGATAGTGAAAGTCTGAATAAATTGGAAACCTGAGTTAATAATTATTAGTATAAGACAATTTAATTCTTCAGAACAGTGATCTTTTTTCTTTTGTTCCAAATAAAACAGCTGTTTAATTACACTAATTGTAGCTTCTGTAACACAGAAACTATTACACATAATACGATTTTATCTCATAACAAGCACGTAAGAAAAGAAAAAGTGCAAACGATCGTACAAAAAAGTTAACACGTTGTATCAAAGAGGCCGATATGCCCGGTGCGCCTCATTGGACATACGCCAGACCATAGACTTATCTAGACTTGTTCGACCAAAGACACGCCATTACACGGCTGATTATAATAAGTTGAGCCATTTGCCGCCAATAAAACACATTCTACGTGCGACTTTGGCCAAATTGTTCACTATATCTTTATTTGAACACTTCGTAAATGTCTGGGAGTCTGTTCAATACTTTTGGTTGACAGTTGAACATCTTATTATTTCTAAACATATTTCTCGAAGATTTTAGGTTTCTATTAAATCATTAAACAGTGGCTTCCCGCCGTCTTTTTAAACTATGCAACGGATTTTAATGCTTTTTCAATAGACAGAGTGATTCAAGAGAAAGGTTTATTGTATTTCTACATTGCTCCCGTGCGAAGCCAGGGCGTGTCGCTAGTAGCAGATAAAAATGCTTCCGTTGGTTAGGGTGGCTCGAAGCTCAGACCGATGATATTATCAAAAGAGTCTTGTTATAGTTCGACATTCGATATTTAAAACGTGAATTAATATTTCGAGCTATTGCGAAGTAAAATTAATTGCAAATATTGCAATCGATTTTTGCATCAAACTTTAGCAGGATATCTTGTCGGTTTTCAACAAGTACAAGCTATTTACAATTTTGCAACTCAATGTTCAATTTATAGTCGACTAGCCTCCACTTAAACTGCTCTTGTCAGTTACAGCGAAATGAATCGAAAGTGATTAATAATGTTACCGTTATTAGTTCGGAACTCAAAGAACCTAATTATGAAACAAGTTCTTTCTGAAGAGCTACCTACTTATTATTGAGTCTATATCACGCAGTTTTTATGTGATATCTAGACTGAGATACAGAATGTGTCATAAAGTCGTGCTTATCTAGGGGAGGGGAGGGCTAAGAGGCTCAAGCTACCCCAAAAGCTGAATTCTGAGTTTATTCTAATTAAACTGTTTTGCAAGCATTACCCAATTTATGATACAATTCTCATCAATTATCCTTATTATAGGTACATATTTTTAAATAAAATGATGTATGTTTTTTTAACAACAGTCCTGGATCCGCCACTGTGCTTAGTATCCGGATCAGCGCTAAAGGAATTTGACATTTTAATATTCATCATATAGATCAAATCCGTCTGTTGCTATGTAAAACCCCATGACCAGTCTTGAGCATAGCAGATTTAATAACCAAGTTAGGTAAGTAGCAGATTAATAATTCGTTTTCTTGGATTTTCAACATAAGTGTTTGAATAATTTAATATCTGTGCATAATGAAAATCTACATACAATTTCAGTTTCACAACTCCAGTACTACGATACAAGTCCTACTAACTGAAAACAGTAGACCGTAAGACCCTTACCCCCGAAAACGTTGAATTGTTCTGGAATTTCCAGCAAATTTAACGGAACCAAACACGGTCTGTCTCGGGTCGGGGGAGCGCGGCACATTGTTACTCAGTCGCTACCTAGATGGCGCTAGTCGTTAGGGTATCTCGCCGGTTGAAATGGAATTCATGGGGCCTTCAGACGGTCATTATAATCGGGCCCATTGTCACGTTCTTGTGAACCGGCCCCAAAAGTAAGTATCAAATAACAATAAGAAAAATTAAGGGGAATACCGACAGCTCTACTGTGTTTGTTTTATTTAAATATAAGTTGTTTTAAGGTACTAGTTTGAAGTAGTAAATTGAATAGCTACTGAGTTGCCTACTCTAAATGTTATTTCAATTTTTAACAGATATAATCTAAAGGATAATGGCGAATTATGTAATGACCAATAAAATTGAGTTTAAAGACAGTAGAATGAAAGCTGATATCGGAAATGATAAAGATTGCATAAAGCCTTTCGCTGACATAATTTATAATTGCCTTAAACTGAGTACTGTAACTATCCTTCGACTGACACTGGTGTCTTTCTATCAAACAAAGGCACAAGAATCATGTGAAGGCGCGGAACTTGGTTCTATAACATAACATCACGCCTGTAATCTCTGAAGAGTTTGGTAGAGGTGTACCCATTAGTACACCCACATTTCGCCAGTTATGTTTAAGTCCTATGTAATAGGGGGCGAGTCTGTTGTCATCAACCGGGCACAAATCCAGACTCCGAAGCTGCTACTGAGAAATTCCTGAATTATTTTAAT
Organism: Hoplodrina blanda; assembly: GCA_949316365.1. NCBI lineage: Eukaryota > Metazoa > Arthropoda > Insecta > Lepidoptera > Noctuidae > Hoplodrina > Hoplodrina blanda. The sequence continues at coordinate 5,536,557 of OX438589.1, read as the reverse complement.
TTGTGTATGTCCTTTTTGCACTTTCAAGTCGCAGATAATACAGGACTATACACATTCTATTTTTAAACCTATAAAAATATATTTTAATATGCCATTTTTCTTTTTCTCGTCTCTTCCTTCTTTTAATGGCCCTAAAACAGCCAAAACACGCTAAACCACAAAACTATACACATCAAAAGTGTCTAGGGATCAAGATGTATTTGGTAATAATAGTATATTGATCCCTAGACACTTTTGATGTGTGTAGTAACCAGGCTAACAGCGCGGCGGTCGCCTTTGCTTACCAAATGACGTGATTGAATATTGAATCGTTTAAGGCAGACACTTGCCAAGTGAAAGCGTGACGTCATTCACACTGCATACATTCTATAAACGCACTTGAAATCGAACATTGCGTATTCGGAAAGGATACAAGCTGTATCGGAATGTGATATGTGGCACTGATTTTGAGTTCACACTCTTTTTTTGATACAAAGATTCATAGCAACATTGAAATTGTAATAATGTTAATATTACTTAATTTAATATATATTTATGGTATTTTTATAGTATGAATGTAGAATTTTAATTATTTTGTACTTGTGTACACTTCATTTTATTTATGAAACTTTTAAGTATTTTTATTCAAATCTCTAATTTTGTTACTTTACGCTCGTACAATAACTTGCACCTCACATATCATGCTATCTCTTCACCATCTTTGGTTGACTATTACAGAATACCTATGGCATTAAGTCCGCTTTTGTACTTTTGTTACATTAAGTTAAAATAAATAAAATGTTTTATGATAAGTCTAATAGCTCATTTGGCTAACCGGATGGTAGGCTCTCAGATTCGATTATTGAAGGAGTCTGTACTTATCGTTATTTTTAAGTAGAATCTCTTTTATGCGACACAGAAAAGGCACGGGCAAAGAGTATTGTTTGTTGATGTTTATCTGTCAATTGGATGTCAGGCCGAAAAAATGCTTAACAGAAAAATGCAGATGGTTCAAAGAGAAACCACAAAATGTATGAATTAACAGACGACCTCGTTAATACTAACTTAGAGGAAAAACGAATAAAAGTATTTGAAAAGTAGATCAACATAACTTTGGACGAAAATCGTCAACTACGGATTTTCCGTATACTAAACTAAGCTAATTAGTCTGCTTTTAATGAACGGTTTTAGACTTTGACTTTATATAGGTAAATCTCGTTTATATCTTATATACTAATACTAGCTTTTGCCCGCCATTTCGTCCGCGTAGAAGTCTTAGATTGGACCAAGAAATCACGTTATTCCCATATAAACTTTGCCACTCTTTTTCACCCCTTAAGGGGTACAATTTCTGAAAATCCTTTCTTATCGTGTCTACGTCATACAAAGAACACACCCTTCAAGTTTCAGATCTCTACAATCAACGGTTAAGGCTGTGCGTTGATCCGTCAGTCAGTCAGTCAGTTATTCGCAGGACAAAGTATTTTATACTAGCTTTTGCCCGCGACTTAGTCCGCGCAAATGTCGGTTATCGCGGACGCAAAGTCTTGAAGTCTAATAAAAAGTAGCCTATGTCTTTCCCCGTGTCTTAAACTATCACCATGCCAAATTTCATCAAAATCGGTTCAGTGGTTTAGGCGTGAAAGCGAGACAGACAGACAGACAGACAGAGTTACTTTCGCATTTATAATATTAAGTAAGGATGTAATAAAGTATAGATTATGAAGCTGAAGAGTTCGTTTTTGTTTGAACGCGTTTTTCTAGTTCAAGATATTATAACCGTTACAAGTTATAACACAATATGTTCGATGCATACTTACCTACGTATACATACGTTCAGGGAGCAGCGCCTGGCTATGGTGTATTGTATTGTAATGTAAACAATTCCACAAGTCATTCAGAACTATAAACAATTACTGATGCATCAACATTTTTCCCACAAACAGTAAAACTATTTAATATTGTTTTTTTTCATTAACTTTTCATGTTTCTTTGTGTTTTTATTCTTGTTCCTTATGTTGTTTGAACAAGGATCGCCCCTTCGACATCTTTTGTGTTACCCCTTACCTCCGGGTACTATTTTTCCTGGACCATTAACCACCCCCTGTAATAATTTGATGAAGATATTGTTGACAGGCTAAACTTCTTCTGTTTTTTTTTTATATAAAACCATTTGTAATGAAACAGTTCACATTTTAGGACCCATTCATTAAATGGTAATTTTAATCAGTGGTGGCAAATGGGCGTTTCTCAGTTGTAAACGTTTGTGCCTATTGGTCTAGCTCTGTTCTATCTCTAACTTGATATGGAGGGAAGTGTAAATTATGCTTTTTCTTACTCGTCCGTTGTTCTTTTCTAATTAGTTACAATCATCCAAGTTAGGTGAATTGTTTCTCCAGGACTCGGTGAGTTCCAATATCTTGGCACTTTTTTGGTGGTCGCCACTGTTGATTCTGGCTACCAGGACTTGCAGTGGTAGGGATTAGGGAATAGTGCGGTGGAACTTTTTCAAAAATAGAACACTTCAGCAGTTCTTTTACCTCTACCTTTCCGATTTAAGGTCAAAAGGATAATTTGATATATACCAATTTAGTTGATTGTTTTTAGTAAATTACAAAGATTCCTGTTTGGTTTTGGCATTAACTAATAAATTTTAAATGTCATAGCTTCATTGATTAACGCCTCCGCACGTTGTCGATCAAAGCTTGCCAGCGTTTATGGAATTAGAACTAAATCCGATCTCTTATTTGAGAGGAGACTCTATAGTTCATTGGACATGACCTGACCTTCAATAAATCGATGAAAAAAAAATTACTTACGTAGAATTGATGAAGATACAAGGCATTCCTTCGGTTGATCATGATATTTAACTTTTTGTTTCTCTTCATCACACTTCAATTCTTTATACTTAGATATTTTTTTTATTTTTATTTTTGATTTATTTAAAATATAAATAATTATGAGTATCGTAAGATAAATTCTTTCTTCATGTATATTCTTTCAATAGATTACTAGATAACTTTTATCGATTTTATTTAAAGAATATCTGTAAAGCTTTAAAGATTTACATTAACCATATAACAATTTATTAGTAAAATAATTTATTTTTCAAAATTACCTTTTCGGAACCAAAATATAACAATTAAATAAGAAAAATATTTAATTTTTCGAAGTCACCTTTTTCAGCTTGTTTCTTTATTTATATCTAGAGGATACGATTAATAAATCCTTAGAAAACGTAACTTGCTTATTTCTATTCATTAATTACCTTATTATTATTTTTAATTTTTGTTTCTCATTTGCTACTTATTAATGTTATTAATGCCTTTTCAAATATCACTTTTGATGTTTTATAAGCTGCCTATCGTTTCAAGAATTTTAACAAAATTGTTATTTTTACTTCCGATTCCTTAGTAGATCACTAATTAAATTGATCAAATATTAAGTATGTTTCCGTTTTTTTTTCTATTATCCATAACAATAATGCCTCTTGTCTATAAATCTGGTTTTACTATGTAACGTTCTATTTTTAAAAAGTCAGTTCTAAGATTACGTAACATTCTTTTTTCAAACAGTCTGTTGTAGGATCTAGACTTCCACACTCCTGTCCACAATCTGGTATGGTCATCAGTGAAACACGGAGCGTTGACTTCCTTCGTGTCCAGTCCAGGACATTGGTAAACTGTCTCGTAACACGCGACGAACTAAAAAGAAAGAAATGTTGGAAAACCGTGCCAGATAAAGAATTTATTGTATTGTAGTTGGTATTAAATCGCAGTAGAAACTTTGATTAATTTAATTAGGGAATATTACACCAAATTTTTATTCATAGATATTAATTTTTGACAGTTCATCCGTTTTAAAACTGTCAGACGTCATTTAACACCAGGGATAAAAGATTTATACTAGTTGTAGGTGGACCGGCGGTTTAAAAAAGCTGGCGGGCAGCGGATGGATGCAGACTGCCCAGGACTGGGATGGTTGGCGCTCTCTGGGGGGACTACGTCTAGCAGTGGACGCGAGCTTATCTAAAGGTACTAGCTTATTTTTGCTAACTAGGTCACCAATACACCAACGCGCCGGTACAAATGGTACAATGAAGAATAAGAAGCATAGAAAAAAAATGGTACCTTTTCTAAGTAGTAGTATCACACTGCTACCTAAGTAAGGTATCTGTTTTGTTTGCTGGCTGAGTGGCTGGAGAGAATGCAAACTTTCAGATTTATTTATATAAATATTTTTTTTAGAAAACATACGTTTACAAAGTAACGATAAGTCCAAACAAATATAAAAGGCTTCTAGTTTACATGATACATCCAACGTAACGATACTGTAAACTTTGATTCAATCATGCTAGGTATCTTACTTTCTCAGAAATCTATGTTCTTAGACTTGTTCAAGTCTGTTTGTCCGTCTAAAATGACAGGTGCGTAGTGCGTAGGTAGCACGTAAATAATTCAGGTTTCTACAAACGTTATAAACGGTACAATATTATATTATGTGAACTCTCGGACTGCCTTGTATAAATAATTGTACATGAGTACTGGCTGAACAGAGTACTTGTACAATTTTTAGTTCTATTTCAATTTTATAAACGAATGAATTCCACTTTTTAGAAGACGGTATCGGGTATACTACGTTTATAAACTTTTCATTAGAGAAAAACTTTTCCATCCACTTTGACAGGATAATACCAATTTACTTCCCCTTATAACCCTTCTATACCACAAACAAAAAAGCAACGGCTAATAGGCGCACCACAATTACCGATATATCGTCCGTATCAGTGCCCTATTATGCGTCACACACAACACCTGAGACGTTTTTAATTATCGAAAGTAAACATCCCGGAATCTGTTACGGGACTTCATAAATGTAAATTGGAGGCGCGCATCCCGTTTAGCGGGGCTGCCCCGCCCCGCGCGCCACCCCGCGGTTCCCCCGCCCCGCGCGCCGACGGCCGAGGAAACGGGGCCGGGCGCCGACGAACCGAGGATTGCGGTGTACATCACTACGATATACTTATCGCTATCGTTGTATTAGTAAATTGCGGGAAGATTTTAGTTTTCCCGGAATTGTTGGCGTACCTAGTCATGTTTAGATTATACAGAGATTACAAGCTATCCCAAACCGCTAATCTAATCAGATGACAGCAAATTATGAGTGAAATAAATAAACTGGTTTGCTTTTCTTTTGCTGGTAAGTTTATAAAACGTTTTTACAATATTAATATCGGTACCTATGCACTGGTAAATTCAGATCGATTTTAATTAAATTTTTTATAATTTTCATTAAGTTTCATTCATCATTAACCTATTACGACAAATATAAAACAGATTTTATGGCAGAACATAATTCAATATTTGATACTCATTGAGACCACACAGATGAAGTTGATTCACTGGAATACAATCTTTACATGCCCAACCATAAAGACTAAAATGGTTCGCAAAAAATTGAAACCAAATGAAATATCAAAGAAGTACGAGCCGACTTTTGAAAATTTGACCAAAAATCCGTGCCGGTTGATTCGTAAGAGGCGTGAATATACTTTTATAGAAAAAGACAATAGGCAGTGAGGGGAAGGGTTCGAGTCGACTCACAATGGCTGCGTCGGCGAGCCGGCAGGTAGAATAATTAATTGCCCCTCAGAGGCATACGTCCCAGATAGTGCTGTGGCAATTTTAAACAAATCTCATAATTCCAGTGTTGTCAACTTGTCAATAACTACAAAATAATTACAGCAACCTTTTAGTGTTTAACTTCGTACAAATTGGTTGAACCTACATTTCATGAAAATTTTAATTTGTAGGAAGTTTATATTATGAAGTTGATCTTTAGTAAGAAACTTAACAAGTCTTCATCGTAGTGGAAAGTTTAGTCAGCTGGAAATGTAATGTTGTGAAGAATTTAAATTGAAAGCAGAACTCGTATCAGAATATGACTAAAATTTTCATAAGTAAGTTCTATGAGCTAAAACGGATGAACTTGAAATAAACCAAGATTAACTAAATGTAGCAAATATTAATCACGAAATACAAACAGCAAACTATGTACGCCGTTGAGAAGGGTAGACATTAGATATATTTTGATAGATAGTCGGCAAACACGATTTATTATATACTCGTTACGAAATAAAGACGATAATATTCAGATAATAGCCTGAATGAACCTGACAGGTTAAACAGAAAACGCTTTCAGTTACATTCTTCTGTAATAAATGCGGAGAAAAAATAATACCAAGATTGTGATATTGCGATCTGTATTCTGTAAGTAAGTTACGTAATCCTGAGAGGAATCTCTTTAGTAATAGCTAGTCTGCTGTTAATTTAAACTGCTTATTTTCAGTTTAGATAATGTTTGTGGTAAGCATTATGATATATTTTCCAGAGATGTTGCTGAGATAGGCAACGTTTGTGTAAGGCTTTCTATCATCCATCCACGTTTACACAGCGAGGTGTGGAAACAAAAAAAGAGTTTGGTTTATGGGTTAACGATTGGAGCACTAGTTCCAAAAACACACTATCAAAAACCTTCAAAAACTCTAGTTTGTCTCGAATTTTTCGGTGCTTTTTTAACATATTGTGGATATGGGAGGCCCGATGCATTCACCGCACTGGCATTCAAACGATTTTTTGTTTTGCATTGAGCGTATTTCAAACTAGCCGGATATCAGTTACATCGCTAGCCAGTTGAATGGCCCTTTAAACTTCATAGAATTATAATCAGTGGGTATTTAAGAGAAACATTTAATCATTTATATCAAAGAGGTTTAACAGCTATGAATTTCACCTCAAGCTAAATTCAATCTAAACACAATCAATGAAGGGTGTTCTGTTGATGAAGCCTTGTCAGCTATCATGATTGCATTTAAATTAAGAATACGATAAGTATGTGCAATATTTGTTGAACAAAACAAAGAGTTCTTTTGAAAGGATCAATAAAGTACCATACCAGGCATTGTTAAATTAACATGTCAAATTGAATGGTTATCTGAAAGTGTTATTTTATCCCCCTAGTGTACAAGATTATACTAAAGAGGAAAGATCGCAGATCTAATCGCTTCAAAGGTTACATGTTAATTTCTTAACGCTTCATCTGGTTCACTTGAATTATTTCCCTTTGTTGAAAACATTAAGGGTACTAATACACCTGATTGAGTTTATTGTCTTCAAATTGTAGTTCAAGTAGCTGATTTAGGGGTTTTTAGGGTTCTCAAAGGGAGATGTAGTACCTACGCAATTTGTCATGTGTTTCAGCATCGAAAACGGCTGTAAATAGGTACTAAACTTAACATTTATAAAATTTTTTCAGTTAACTATGTTGAGACAACATGAAACAACATGAAATAATAATTATTTCAGTTTTTTAACTCTTTTGCAAAGTAACATCTGTTTTGGTTAAATTAGGATTGCTTGTTTATTAAACTATTGTTGTATACTTGTACGACTTCTTAAACTTACAATACACAAAATACTTTACTATTTACATTAAAAAGTTTTATACTACTTCATTAGTCTTTGAAGTTTTCTTTTTAGGCTTAAAATGCTTGTAGTAGGACACTTCCCTCTTCCATATCATATCTTATATTTAATTTTATATACTTTTAATAGGGTTATCCTAGAATCACGTCTGTTTTATTATACTTGCCTTGTAACTTATACTTGGTTTCAATGGAGTTTTGTATGAGTGATATATTTTGGAATCCCGTAGAAAGATGAGCTAACCCTGCCATAATGGGGAAAGTTAGAAAATCCGTCATGACGTTTATGAGGAAATATTATCCTAATCATCGAGTGAGTCCAACAAGTAACATTTGTTCTATTTTCCTGCTTAAAAGAGAACTTCTGAAACAGCTGGCATTGAAACACATATATTTACATTTTTCTGGAAGAGAGGATTACCAGTTGACCTTCGATATTCAAAATTACGGGAAAACTAGAAGATACATGCACTCATGCAGCAGGTATAAGGATAAAATGTTTCGTCACGATTATTTTAGTTTTTACGAGTGATGCAACTCTAAGGTTTAGCAAGTGGAGCATTACTAACAATAAATGAATCACAACACTGACATCACCATGGGAAATATCCAATAACTTGCCGACTACAATAAGCGTTTGTACTGTAATACGGAGTTTGATGTCCTAGCTATCTGTATTAGGTATTTGGGACATCAAATCTGTGTACAATGACCTCGACGGGCGGCGTGTTCGCGCCAACCTTGCCCGGCCGTCGTCATGGCGGGAGCGCGGGCGGTCGCGGTCGAAATTTTAAATTTCGAACGACACGACACTCGGCACGTTCAGCCGAGTGATCCCGGAAAGTAAGTCCGGTCAAGTGCACATCACTAATTTACGTGTTTATGGTTTTAGTGTTGCACATGAGAGGTTGTTATTTTATTAGTTTAATGTTTATTACTTTTAGGGTTAATTTGCATTTGTATGGAGGTTTATGAAGGTGCAACAAATTCCTGAGTTACGTGGTTTATGATCTTATTGAAATAGTTACGTCATTATGCGATGTTTAAAAATAACAGTCTCTAGCCAGCTAGATGGAAGCAGCATAAATAAAAGTCATGATAGGTTATGGTAAAAAAAAATATTCTAAAAGGAAATCGAAATAGCCCAACTAGCAAAATAAATAATATTAACTAATGCGTCGAATTGAAAACTACTAATAAAACTGTTAACTGCTACAAAACTATTATAAAACCTTTACATGTCTGTTAGTTGTATAATTCTGTACTATACAACTTTTTGCTAGTTGGGAACGTTTTCAAACATAATAATGCATTGGTGAATCTAAAAGAAGATCTAAAGAATAAGATCTAAAAGAAGATGATGTAGTAGATGCTAATTATAGTAAACTAAAACCCGTAGAGCGCACAGTTACAGATCATTGAGAATTAGAACCAAAGTTGTGAAAGTCCCGAAGTGCGGCATGCCAGCGATCACGTAAGATGTAGCTCAGCGACTAGCCAGCTACTCAAATATTTCATAATGCCCATTTACTGACGACACTAGCTCCAAAGAAGTTTTTCCCAGTTGGTTACTGAATTACAATAGACCTACTAGAAACGAGAAAGATTTTTAAAACGACGTCTAGTCTATAGAAGTAGACCATTTTTATTTTAAAGTTTTGAAAAGATCACAGAAACGCAAATATTTTTATTTCGAGTACTTTGACATATTTTATAAAGACCCACAGCAATAACACACATAAATATTTTAATCGAGCGGCGTTTGCCATACCTCAGTGTTATATGAATAATTGAATACACTTCACCTATACATACAGAGTACCTAAACATTACATTAACGCTGGTTTAATATTTCAGACAAAAAATCTTTTCAAACAAATGTTGAATCATTACCATAGTAAACAGAATGTATTTATGTATGAATTTGTTTTGCTAGTGCAAGTAAAACTAATTGCTATAAGTATCTGCCAAAATCACTCTCTTACCAGTTGGCCTCTGTAAGTACCTATCTACTATTGCACGTCGGCATGTGAGGAATTTGTTCATTGTTGCAAGGCTACTCTTATTCTGCTTATTCATCTTGTACGTTATAGTTGTACATTTGGACATATTCAAGTCTTTTGCAATGCAATTCGTTGATTGTACACGTTAGTCAATTGTCTACCCGTTGGACTTGTACTAATAAGCATGTGGTTATTTAACGATGACCATTAGTATAATTTCGCATTCGGCAGACTTGATGCTGTGTTGTCAGTGGACACGATCTCATTGACCTAGCAACAGCGTGTGGTAGCAAAGTGGCGGCGGCGCTGGCGGTGGCGGCTGATGCAGTAGCGACATTTGGTCGAGATAATGTGGCACATGAGTGTCGTTCACACGGGGTTCATGCGTCGCGCGGCGATGTGGCGGTAACGTCACGCCGATATCAGGGCAAGACCACAGAACAACCAGAATGAAAACTTGATACTAACGTCCGTGCGTAGGTACACTACTACGCGCGCAACTATGTGTGCGTGACCTGTCACCGACAAGGCGCGCGGGGAGTGCGCCGGCGCCCGCTCGGGTGCAAACCGGTTTGAGTCGGCTCAGCTAGCGGTCAAACTTAAGGTGTGCCAGCGACAGCGGTCGGGTACGACGCGGACTCAGTTACAATATTTATTTAGACGCGGATGTTAAATTGTTTTTAAAGATGCCTAACTGTTGCACTGTGTATACAAATAATGGTCGAAAGAACAAAGAGACTTCTTTTTTTGTATATCCAAAGGATCTTATCGGGTTATTGTCTATATTTACTTATACAAACACAATCATGCTTAATGCTTATTACAGAAGTAACTATTTATTTACGAGTAGACCGGTAATAATATCCAGAACAATTAAGATGGCGATAAGGCTTTCCCTTATGAAATAATTTGTTATGTAGGTAAGTAGGTATATTGACGTATTATTCGTTTCGTATTTTTGTTTTAGTAGGTTTGTAGAATAGTAGGTACCAAAGTATATTTGTAAGTCGTCTTAGTAAGATTCCATTTAGCCTTTTCTATTAGATAGGTAGGTAGTAGGTACCTACCTACTTAACTTACGTTCGTGAAATAGTAAAACAAGGAAGAATACATTATAGGTAGTTTCGCTATGTCCGTCCGTGCGTAGGTAAGTCAAAGTAATTTGATTAATCAACTTCAAGAAAGTAAGCAATGTAGTACACACGGCTACACATCAAGCTATACAAAACCAGTTTTAGCTGGCCTCGCATTGTATATGCTTTTCGTACAATCAGAAGTCAGCTTATACTGGTTAAGTATAGCTTGATGTGTAGCCGTGTGTACCTATCTATGTATGTGTATCTATTTCATAGTATGATTAATTATGTACATAAGTACCACCTGCCTAGCTATTTATTTATTTAATCATAATACATACCCACTATTATTATCTTAATCTTCTTAAAATATAGAAGTAAATTAAATGTTAACAATTAAATGTAGGTATCCCGATTTTATATATTTTCAATAGTGACAGCCCTATGAAAGTAGGTAAGAATTTTGAACACTGTTAGGAATCTTTCATTCTGGTTATTCTGTGGCAAGACGCTGCGCCGGCGGCTGGCGTGCGGGAAAGAGAGAGTGCGGCACACAGGTGTGCGCCGAGGCAGCCGGCCCATCAGCTGTTCGACGCGCTCGCTCGTGCCCGTTCTGCCGTTGCTCCGATGAATGCCGCGTGCATTGCGGGCAGCCACTGAACCCAGTGTTCGTCGATAGCCGCCCGCGGACAGACGCGCGAACCCGCCCGTTTGCCCGCCGATTCTCGCTCGCTTCCCGCATCGTATCTCGGATGTGTCAGTGTGTGCATGTTTGTGTACCGTGTTGTCACTGACGCGGCGATCGCGAGCTCTTTGTCTAATTAGCAGGTAGGCAAATGCTTCACTAAACTTTTTTTACAGTCGCGTCGGCCGGACACAAACGACTTACTTTATGTCGGTTTATTTTTTGTCGTAATTGGATTTTATGTAACTCTCATTGTTCTCACTTTTTATAGTTTATAAATGCGTCTCCGTACTATTATCAGAGTTGTTTTATTTACAAGTAAATACAAGTAAGTAGTGAAGCGTAAAGGGAGCAACTATTTAGAAACAAAGGTTACGCTCAACGCGGCGATAAAAAGGGCCGAAACTGGTTTTCCGTGGAAAGGCATCTGGCACGCACTAATTGATATAGCATCAACTGACGTCTATAATTATGAGTGTCGAAGTGGAGCGGCGCACAGACTTACAATTTGTTAATGCGATCAAGGAAGAAAGTCCTCATTAGTGCACTCTGCTGTAATTGATTAGCAATTAAAACGTTGAATTATAATAAACTTATACGCATACATTTTATGAATTACCCTGTTGTTTACTAAGTATCTTTCTACTGACCTTGGTTTTAGAACTATTGACAAGTACCTACATACACCTATGACTATGTACTAGCAAGGTCGTTGCCATTCAAACCTATTTGACCTCATTTAAGGATGACACACACAGCTGCCTTCAAAAACTAAAAAGTCACTACATCATTCAAATTGCACTGACGTAGGTACTTTTTCGTAATCTCGCAAGTGGTTGATAAAGTACTAAGCAGTGGGAGGGGGTGGGGTAATAAGTCAAGGGAGAAGGGGGAGGGCCTAGTGAGTGACGCCCATGACGTAACGAATCGGTATGCGATCGTGTTGACGAGAAATTAACATTAACTGCATTTCATACGTTTTCTAAACATGCGGCCATTAATACCTATATCATACACAAAAAAAGATACCTACATAAGTAGGTACGTAGGTATTACCTGCACGCGATCAGGATGCTATTGCCATATTGTCGTTTTCGGATGAATACTGGCTGCAACAAAGCAAGTGCACCGGGCACTTGTTTTTTTTAAGAACAAGTTTAAAAAAAATAATTTCGCGAAAAGTTTGACTTTTGAACTAATTCTACACAAGTTAGCTACACATAAAAACTTTTTTCTAACTGCGGCGTTGTATTAAAAAGTTTCTACTACCTACAAAAAGTTTTTTTTTTCTTTGCAACCCGTTCTTTAGTATTGCCAGCGACAATAAATATTTAAATAACTGGTAATGGACGGTCATCGGTAATGATGGTGTTTACTTGTAGCTATGGTTCACTGCTGATTATTACTATTATTCAACAATTAAGATAATTGCTTCTTTATTGTTTTTCTTGTTTGTTTTATACCTTCGTACTTACTTAATAAAATTCACGGCATATTTTTGCGTCCATTCTCATTACGTATCCTTACTTGTAATTATAATGTCTAAATATACCTATATGAACCAAATACTTAATTAAAATTATCATTCTACAAGCTTTTGCTCGCGATTTCGTCTGCTTAAATGTCGGTTATTCCGTACGCAGATGAAGTAGCGGAATAAAAAGTACCCTTGGGGTTCAAACTTACCCCGTGCCAAATTTCGTCAAAATCGGTTCAGTGGCTTAGTCGTGGAAGGTTAACAGACAGACAGATAGAGTTACTTTCGCATTTTTAATATTAGTCTCACTTACTCACAGAAATCGAGACTGTGTACCTTGTATTTCGGGACATCGCCAAGCGACTGGTCGACTCTTTGCATGACCAGAGGGCTGGCCTCTTCTTGGGCCTAAGAATCAGCATTGCCATACAACGTGGCAATACTGCCAGCCTTTTGAGCACTCACCCCATTGACAGCGATGCGGACTAATTTTTTGATGCCCTTATAAGGTTCCTCCTTTCTTCTTTCTTTTTCATAAATTATACATATTTTATAAACTTATTAGTAATCAGTATTAAGGTTAATTATTGTGTATAATTTATAAGTAATATAAATAAAGTCATAATAGACTGTTGTAAAATTTTATTTGTATTCATATATCATTTGGTGGCCTTTCAACTTAAATAAACATTTTACTGAGTCCTCACTACCTACGCGATTGTAGTGAAGGTTTTTGATAAAAAGGGAAAAATAACTTTATGTAGACCTTGTACGAGAACAAACAAAGGAATTAAAGACATGAACTACATGATAACTTTGACTTGTATCCAATAAAAACAAGGCTTATGTATCAGTCGAAATTAATTGCTTTAAACATGTCATAAATAATCTATAACGTAGATATAAACCTGATAAATATTTTCATGCTTCTTTGCTGACACCTGTAAAGTTTTTGAATATAATAATATAATATACATAGTTCATTTAAAATCTTCTAAATTGTATAAAAGCGGAAGGTCATTTTCTCCACTCATTACGAAATATCGAAACCGCTAGACGTATAAAGATGAAAATTGGCAGGGAGGTAGTTTATATAGTCAGTAAACGTACGCTAAAAAAGGGTTTTCCTAAATTCACTTCCTAAGGGGATCAAATGAAATGCAAAAATCAAATGATCAAATGATCAAATCAAATATTTCTCTATTACTTACTTCAAGGCCCTAATGTGACCTAAATAATAATAAACCATAAATACCTAGTTAAAAACTCATTAATAAAATAACTATTAGAAACTTTTGACTTAATGCTGTATTGAAGCAAGTAGTTAAAGTATCTAATTAAATAAAAATAATGACGTCATCAACATAAACAACAACAGAAAAAAGAATCTGACAGAACCCCCGAGATGAATCCATGTCAAACAAAGAATGGCATGAAGTCAGCCAGCGACCATACTGGTGAGTGACGTGCAGAGAAAGAATTTATTACCCTCATACCAGTATTTCTGCAAGTGGTAAAAGTCAACTAAATGGTAGTTATTATGATTACGAGCTAGTGTCAAACCAGTACAAAGTGTGTTATTGCTACCTTTACGTTCAACGTTTATGTTTAAGTTTGTCTTTAGGAGTCAAAAACTTGAGTTCTTTATGGCAGTGTTCAATATTTTTTTTATGAAGGATTATTATACTTCATTTGTGGCATCATTAAATGTTGGAATACCAAAAACCTCATCTCGAATCTTTGGTAGAGTGAAAATTATTTTATTTGACTTTTTACACGTACCTATGTTGTACCTCGGTTGAAGAATATCGTTTCCTATACTTAATAATACCTAGCCTATTATTGTCCCACTGCTAGGCAAAGGCCTCTTCTTATACAGAGAAGGCGCGAGCATTGATCACCACGCTTGCTTAAGGCGGATGGGTGATTTCAGAATGATGTATTCATCAACTATAAGTCCAGGTTTCCTCACGATGTTTTCCTTCACCGACGTCAGTGATATCCAAGATAAACTTAGAAAGTACACATGAATTATACATGGATATACTTATGTATTTATAACAAGTCTGATGAACCTAATGAACACAAAAAGAGATATGGACGTCAAAGTATTGACAGTGATAACATCGCTTACTCTAAAAACCCAACATCGTACAAGTTCATGGCTACTAATGATCTGCAATTGGTAACGATTACAAAGCCAACATATGAAGTAATTATGCCTTATCTAGCTTATTTTTCTTTTCTGTGGCAAGAAATATTATTCATTGCACAACCTTAGTGCGAGTACGTACCTATGACACGTGTCGACTTTTTATGCCACAGCGTAACTAAAAACAATATAAAGAGCTCGTTTCTGGTTAATTTATCGTGTTTAGTTCTTGCTATAGCTTCATTAATAAAATAATTAGGTACTCGTATCAGTTTCATGATTTTCCACGGAGTTTTACAAATAATAAGTAAATAAAGTAAAAGTTTCCTTACATAAAATAATAGGAACTCCAAAGCCGGAAAAAACAATGTTTCGATATTTAAAATTTTGTTTAAAAAAAGAACAAACTCAAATAGTATGATTAATGTTTGATTTTTAAAAGAGGTTGTACACAAGAAACATGAAAAGAGTTTATCAAGGTTAACAACCAGTAACTCATCTAGGGTGACCCTGACTTACATAGAATTACCAATTAGGACAGCTAGTACCTAATAATTTAACGTTATTTGTAGGTAGCTAATGTTTAGTAGAAACTGTTATCAGTAGTTAAACAAAACAAAATGTTCCTTATAGATCTTAGCATATTTGTGTCAAGTTTGTTACATTCGTACTTTGTAAGGATATTTGAATTTTGGTCTGGTAATAAAGTCACAATAAATGAAGGCTACAAGGCAGATTTAAGGTTAAAAAAAGACACAAAACTTCTTGCGAACAATATTTATTTTAATAATGTTGGCGAATGAGGTCATTGTGATGACCCTTAGTGACATTTCCACTAAACCAAAGAGTCTTCTATTTTCAAAGACAAGAACATAATTATAGGATGAACACGTACCTACATGACGAAAGACATCATTGCCAAAACTCTAACGAAACCAGTCATCTATACAAAGATAAAAAAAAACTGAAAGAAGCAAAACTTGCTTAAATTGAAACCGACGGATATGTAGCAACGCAGGATGAATCCATATTCCCTAGTCTAGACAGAACCGACGTCGCTATCTGTATTCCGCCCGTTCCGACAAGACGTGTTAATCGTCACAATAGCACCAAGCTTTTTATTAAAAAAGTAACGGGTACGCATTGAACCCCCAACCTTAGTACAAATAGCTGGGGGACAGAGAATTTTGTTTTTTCTTTTATCAATAACATTGGAGTGTATTGGAGAGTCTAATATCTACTTACCTTTCTGTCCAGTTTCGTATTCAGTGCCAATTTTAGTTAAGTAAACGAAAGGCAGACACCGTTTATTTTCCTGAACAACACAAAATATAGATAAGTAGTAGCAATTTCGTCTGTTTCGCTCACAACGTTTAAATTTAATTTAAATATTGCACGTGTCTCCAAAAATAATTATTTCGCAGAAATTTTAGCAATTCCAGCTACTATGTTATTTTGTATTTTCAAATACG
The DNA here is from genome assembly GCA_949316365.1 of Hoplodrina blanda. NCBI lineage: Eukaryota > Metazoa > Arthropoda > Insecta > Lepidoptera > Noctuidae > Hoplodrina > Hoplodrina blanda. Next base: position 5,520,230 of record OX438589.1, on the reverse strand, counting down.
TAATTATATTACAATTTTCAATATCAACTCTGTTAGTATCAAAAACATTTTATAAAGTCGTTTAAATACATACTACGTTCAAATGCATCCACGGCTACTTCCGTCAACCATTCAATTGAACAACAGTAATCCCTGAACTCGATCCCATTAGTTTGTATACAATGTCATTGATCAAATGCCATCGTCTCGTATGTATTCTATACATATTTTATAACGTTATAATAGCTTCAATATACAATTATGTTAGTTCAAATCTTTCTAAACTATCGCTATAGATTTTAATAACGTGTACATAATATAAGAAAAGTACTTTATACTATATGAATAAATACAAAAAAAATGCATTAAAATGAATCTATAATGGATTTGAATTGTCATATTAACATAATTATAACAGAGAATTTTGCATAATTGTTTTTTATAAACTGAAGGTCATAATGCTTGTCTTCATGGAACTGAATTCTTTAAGTAGATTTGACTAAAATAATTCACTTTATATCCATTCTCAGGAAGACTTATAGCTTAATAATAGCCAGGTCTTTTGCCCCATTGGTTTAGCTAGGAAGCTGGCAGCGAATACGGTTAGAACCTCTAACGCTTCAGGCAAATCTGTAATTGGATTTATCTGTTTAAAAAAATCTCTGTTGCAGTCCGTCGTGGAATTGTTTTAATATTTATTGAGAATCCTTAATTTATTTTAATTAAAACTGTACATTATTTTATTAGACCTAACCCTAAACACAAAACTTATCAATAATAATAAAATGGCATGGGAAAGGCATCAAAAAACTCATCCACATCGCTGTCAATGGGGCAACAAGTGCCCAAAGGGCTGGTAGCATTGCCATGTTGTATGGCAATGTTGATTCTTTGGCACAAGAAAAGGCTAGACCTCTGGTCATGTGAAGGGTCGACATGGCGTTATTCCGAAAAACAAGGTGAACGCTCGGACCCCCATGACCCTAGGGTTTGACACCAAACGGCCTCACTCAGAATCCTTAATTGATAGAAACATGAATGAAAGAAAATTTCCAATTCATAATCGTGTTAAAATCAAAGACGATAATTAACAAGATGAAAATTAGCCAAAATCCGAACATACTCGATCAAGTTCGTAACCTATATACACTACGTATATTAATTTCACTAATAACACACTATCAAATATGTTAATTAAATTGCTCAAAATACTCTATGTAAACTCATTTACGACGCTTCCAGTCGACGCCGACAATGAAAGGCTACTAAACAATATCGCTCGGGAATATTCCGTGGAAACTCGAAAGTTAAGTTGGGAGCTGAGAAAGAAAAAGTGGTACCTAGTTCGAGTTAAAAATCCACATTCCCTTCATTGTAAGGGTTCCTGTTTATCTTCAGGTCTGGCTGGAAGTCTATGAGGCATGACCATGGAGTTATAGACTATGGCTTTTTCGTACCCAAAGGGCAATTACGGGACCCTATTTACTAAAACTACACTGTCCGCCCGTCTGTCACCAGGCTGTATCTCATGAACCATGATAGTTAGACAGTTGAAATTTTCACAGATGATGTATTTCTGTTGCCGCTATAACAACAAAAAACAAAATAGAATAAATATAAGGGGGCTCCCATGCAACAAAAGTCTTTTTTTTTTTTTGCTCGTATATCGCTTTTATAGATAATGGTACGGAACCCTGCGTGCGCGAGTCCGACTCGTACTTCGCCAGTTTTTTGAATGAATTACTGGAGCAATAAACAGTTTATTTTTTCGTTATACATACTTCTTTATAATGCTAAACGTATTTTTTCAGATGAAAGAACAGTTATTCTAGGGAATTATTATATATTTATTTATTTTATGAAAAACTTATAGCTCATAAAACATGACATGCCTACTTACAAAAGTGCCTTTTAATTGACTAACTGAAATAAATGATTTGATTTTGACTTTGATGGATCGCAGATTTGAAAACGTGCAGACGTATCGTCCATTACTATAAAACAAAATCAATATTATTTTCTACAAACCAATTTCCTCCAATTAGCGACCAACTACTATTCGAGTTCTGTTAAAAAGTAATAAAAGAATGAGTTCCATTTAACAATCCATTGATCTTTATTAACTGAGCTAGCGAAGAGTTTTATTGAAATTACCTTAGAAACGAAGCAATGTATTGTAAAATGAAACCGTAGCTCATGTTTCATGCCTTGGAAGCAGACATAGGCTTGGATATTTGCCTCCATGTAATTTTTCATTGAAACAGTAGATTTTCTTAGTCATAAAGGAATTCTTTGTACAATTTGTAACTAGAGGACCCTTACGGACTGATGACTGGGGCTATAAATCATTTTTATAACTACCTCCTGTTCGTTCATGGAGGCCGTATGAGGTACTATTGTAAGGTAAGGTATGTTTTACGAGAAAGGGAATATAGACTAATATAATTTGGTTAGCTTGTTTAACTGTTTATATCTTTTTGAATACGATAGCCAGATTCATGAGCTCTTTTCTTTATCAACAGCTTAGTTCTGCTAAAATGAGCCAACACACAATCTCACAAATTAAATATTTTAGGTTAAACAAAGGAGAATGGCGAGACGGCATGTAATTTGGGACCCAGTGATAGGAGTAACCTGCACTATTGAAACTGATTTGTAGGTAAAGAACGACCTAAAACAAAAAAAAAACAAATGAAAAGTAGATTGAAAGAGCTGGGAGAAAAAAAAAATGAAAGGTGGAAGATTATAACCTAAAATAATCTAAAAGTACATTAAGACTCGTAATTGTTGGAGTTTAAAGTACGCACAATGTCATCAACTTGTTACCCTCTTTTCGAACTAATTTTTTTTTAATCAAAAGAGGTTACCAGTTGATGACGCTATCTGTACATTTAAAACCTATGCTTTAGAATCGGGAATTCGTCCTCGTCAAAGTTGATTTCTCCATACAATCTTTGGACCCCAGTTTCATCTCTTGGGGTGAATTTTGGAAAATCCTTTCTTAGCGGACGTGTACTAACTATAAACTACCTCCCATCTTTATACGTCAAGCGGTTTTCGATATTTCGTGATAAGCGAGTAAGTGGATGACCTTTCGCTTTTACATAAATTAAGATTTAAACATACATAAACTCACGTCTTTTTCCCATGGGGGTAGGCAGAAACCACAGAACGCCACCTGCTACGATCCTTACATACTCCTTTCGCTTTTTTAAGATTTAAAATTAATCACAATTATGTACTTTGAAAAATAGAAAGAACTTTGACGTAAGTTGGTTCCTTATTGCAGAGCCAAATCCAATTAAAAGTACCTAGAACCAGTAGCCCTAAAGCATCTCCACCTAAGACTAATTTCTGCACTATAACGTGCCAGTATCAGTATCACTTAATAACCTACATCCTTATTGACACGATTTATAGAACTAGTAATCTATTCGCACTTTACAACTCTAATTACATACATTAGAACCCAATTATCGACCGGAGACAGCGTATCAGTCGGTTCTTACTTCAGAAACAACTTTATTCTGACACTTTTATGGGTTCTTATTAAGGGGAACTTAGTGGAACAGACACAGAATAAAAGTTATTTATTACATAGTTGTACTCTTGTACTAGACACGTTTCGGCAAATGTAGTGTGGGACGCCCTGTAGCGCGCTGGACCGACGATTTAAAGAAGGTGGCGGGCAGCGGATGGATTCGGGCTGCCCCAGACCGGAATAGTTGGCGCTCTTTGGGGGAGGCCTACGTTCAGCAGTGGACAGCCATAGGCTGACATGATCTCTCTCTCTCTCTCATTGCTGATGACATTGATATATTCTGTTGCTCTTTGGGTGAATTGACAAGAACAGCTACCTATAGAATTTGTTATGGTTAAATAGCGGAACTATGTAATTTTTTTTTTAAGTATGCTACAATATCGCATTGGGTCTAGCCTGTAAGGATATTTTGTATGTTTAAAGTGAATAAATAAATAAATGATGATGATGATGATGATGACTAGACATATTATGTACTAGCTTGTGCCCGCGACTTCGTCCGCAACCGACACCGAATACAAAAGTTCTTTCACTGATACAAAGCTACACTACTGCCGAGTGTCTTAGAATATGGTCTATGGTATACTTGACTTCTGTACGAAGTCGCGAGCAGAAGCTTGTGATCGAAATTATTATTCTTATTTTCTTTTCTTTTTTTTGAAGTGAAAACTTTAGCGGCGTTGAGCACTTTTTCTGTAATGGGTATAAAATCTTAAACTCGCGTCAGGGCACGTGCGCGTCAGGACACGTGACCTGATCGAAAAAGCGTAAGACGGATGGAGAGTAGACAGCTATCCCCTCTCTACGGCGCGGCGAAAATGTATGCCTGGGCCTACTGTTTCGTTTAGACAGCGCAGGGCGCTTGCGCGAATGTTCGTGTATGTTAAACGTAAACGTTAATAATCATGTTTTCACTTCTGCCGGCACTCCCGGAGTGCAACCCGTTTTTTTTTTCTTGACTGCCTCGTCGGTCTAGTGGTCGTAAAACGCGACTGCTGAGCATGACGTCTTGGGTTCGATTGCCAAGTCGGGCAGTGTTATTGGGATTTTCCATCAGGAATTTCTCATTAGCAGCCATGGAGTCTGGATTTGTGCCTGGTTGATGGCAATAGGCTTGCCCCAATTACATGGGACTTAAAACATAACTGGCGTTATGTGGGAGTACTAATGAGTACACCTCTGCCTAACCCTTCGGGGATTACAGGCGTGATTGTTACCTATGTTGTATTTTCTTTACTAATCTTAAAGGATTTCAACATCAACATTTTTATTTGCCTGCACTAAACCATTTCCTGTTCAAATGCTCTAAGCTATTACACTAACTTGCAAATCCATACATACAATTTATGCGCATGCGTTCAACCGCTGCCAAAGGGCCTTGTATTGGCTGGCAGCATCTGGGAGATCATTTATAAGGCTCCTACCATACACAAAATATATTGCAGTACATAACTTGTGACGTCATCAAACCGTGGCTAGAACGTTACAAAATAAGCGTTTCGTGATTATCTTTTAATGTTTCGGGGTCAGACGCCGCCATCTAGCGGCAGTCAAGGTAAACACTTAACTGTTATCAAGTGTTCTAGGAGATTAGGAGTGAAATAATCGATTTTGTATTATAGTAACGAGTAGGGCTTATACCTTAGTATGATTATTTATTTGTAAAACTATTTCGACTGCTAAAAAAATTGTAGGTATACTTACCATCTTGTGATAATGTTTGTATACTAATGGTATCAGTGAGTTTTTTTTAATAAATACATTGTCTATTTTTTATTTATAATTAACAAAAAATATTTATGTCCAAGTCAACATGATTTTCAGCTTCCATTATGTAGGTACCATCTTCATAAGTAAATGATCTTTATAAAAATTATATGAACCTACTTGCCGTGTGAAATAAGACCTTAGAATTATTCTACGCGTGATAAACCGGTCTTTATTAGCAGGAAGATCATTTACTTATCATTAAATCAATGTCACTGCGAAGAACAAAATATCCTCAATGTATATGAGGAAATTAAAAGGTAAAACTGTACAAATAACCTCCTAAGAAAACGACAAGAAAAAAATATAAAATATACAGGGTGTAAATCAGTATGGTGACCAACATTTAGCGAAAAATAGGGGCCAAAAAATACAAACGTTATAACTGTTCAACTGATTTTACAACCTCTCGATTAAATAAATAAAAAAATATTCCAATTAGGGGGAGGGGGGGCACTTTGATACACAAAAATTCAATCTCTTTTCTGAGGACCATAAAGCATTATATTTAAATATTTGTTTTGATGTGTGCATTGGCTGATATGTCAGCTTATATTTGGGCTACGCAAAAACCGCAAAAACTGGCGACGTATAGAGATAAACTGATTTTAAGAAAAAATCATTTTTGTATCATTCTGCCCCGCCAGTGGGGCACTTTGATACATGGGGTGGGGCAGTTTGATAGGTATTTTAGATCCATATAAAACCCAATTTAAACTGTATTATTATTTAAAATTAAGAAATAAAACAATTTTATTGATTGAGATCGCAAAATACTTTTTATTAAGAGTGCACATTAGCCATAATCAGTCTCTTAGGAATATAATCACAAAAAAACAATATTGTCATCATAGAACAAGACAAATTCTCTGTTATTTTCTTAATTATATAAGCAGTTATATACTTACTAAGTAATTGTTAATGAAAATATAATATTAGAATCGCCTATCAAAATGAACAATGTTTCTCTTAATAAAAAATTAAACAAACATCAAGAATTTAACAAAAATAATCATAAAAACTCTCATATAAAATCAGTTTTGGGTTTGTACGTGCGCACCATTTTCTGAAAAAAAGAAAAAAAACAATAAAATAAACTATTATTTTTTACTTTTATACACTTTAATACAATAAAGGGGCAGATTGATACGTATCATTGTACCCCGCACATTACCGTATCAAAGTGCCCCAAAGGACTTTTTCCACAAACAATTAACTTTATCAAATATATAATAATCTTGCAATCAAAAACATTTTAAAATACAATAAGAACTATATTTACTTACCTTTAGTAACAAATAATAACAAAAACAACTAAGAGTATCCTCCTGAGACACAATTACATTTCCCGTATTTTTTTTGTAGGCAGCGGCGCACGCTATTTTCAACACGTTAGTGACCGTTGAGGCCCAACGGAAAACTGGCGGCGAGCGGTGTCACAACTGTCATTCTTGTGAATGTCCTTGAGTATTCTAGTGATGTGCCGGACTGTGTAGCGTTTATCGGTTTTGAGATATAGATACTGTACCAATGTGCCCCATGAATCAATGTGCCCCCCCTCCCCCTACATAAATCAGAAAACAAACGATACAAAACTAATTTAATTTAAGTACCTAACTACTTAAAAGAAAGCCAAAATACTCAGCTTATTTAAGTACCTACCTATATCAAACCGCCAGGAAAAAGTTCAAAAAAGATTATGCTAAAAAGCTTTGTCTTATATTAAATTATGGACAGATTTTAAGGCCCAGTCGTTCGGATCCAAGTTAATTCACCGCAACGTTTCTTTATGGCTTTACCGTGTGTAACATTATAAAACCGCATCAATTATAATTCATCGACATGAAACTGAACATAAAAACTGATCAACAAAGTGCTGGCGAGCGTTGTGTTGCCCGGCTCTCACTTCATTGGGTTCTCGATCTCGCGAATCCCGCAAGTTCTCGTTGTTCCCCGCGACCCATCAATAGCGTTCACTGCGAGATGTAATATTTTAGCGATTTCAAAGCGAGTTGGACCAATCAGAAACAAATAAGATTAGGTAGACGTGTGTAGCCTATACTTATGTGTCTTCATTATACGCCGCCGCCTCGTACTGCAGTTCTGCACAGCGTATTAGTGGCATTCGTTCCACATTTAACGCCGTTCACCAACTTGAAATTTTAAGTAGTTGACGCAGCTCAAACAATGTGTGTAAACTCGAGAGCTACGAGTTAAGTAATCAACATTGATTGATACGGCTTCGACGCTTGTTACGTTTATCATTTTCATTGTCTTGTTCAACAAATCTAAAGATTTCGTAACTTGCTTCTTAATTTCTTGTACAATTGCTTCATGACAATGTTCGTGTTACCTGTGTAATAGGTATGATGACAACGACTTACGATGACAAATTTCTGACAAAATAATAAACCTTCATCGCTGCAATTTTCCTTAAAATCATTTTCCGTCCCACGTCCACAAACAAACAATGTTTAAAAAGGAATATTTATAATTGCCTAATAAAGTAGACGAATCACGTTTCATTGAGCGGGGCAGCGTTGCGTTTGTTGACAATCACCGCGATTGTGACGACATCGACACTGCGCTCAACCACAGCAAAGCAGACAGTATTCCAACTGACAAAGGAAGAATTAAATCAAGTGCCAATATGGAAGCGGTACAATTTCTACACGGACCTCAAACACAGAGTGTGCTATTATTTGAGGGACAAAGCTGACTTGAGTCTCTACTTAACTTTCCGCTAAAACGAGCCATACAAAGCCAGGCTACATAATTAAATCGCGTTTTGTACTGTTCGATCGTATTCTTCGCGCAAACAAGTTACATTGCTGGCCCGACCGCTCCACAATATAGCATCCAGTTATAAGCTTTCAATGAACGCAGATCAGGTTTTTTCAGTCGCGTAGCGACCTTGCTCAGTCTGTGGGTAATAACAAAAACTTTGTTTTGCTTTGTGAATTGTTTGAATGTTATGAAGTAGTTCGATACATTTTTTTTTAATAAAGATGGTTAGTTCTTGTGGTTAATGAAGTAAGAGCATTTCGCGTCGTTTACCAGGCGAGGCACGTTAAACCATTGTTGTTGCTTGATTACGGGCACTTTGTTCTGTAAAGAGCCGTATTATTGGACCGTCATACTGTAATTTCGTTTTTGTCATTAAAAATTCCGGAAGCGAGCAGAAAACGAATCGTCTCCGCTAAACGAACCAAAATCTCATCAATATTCATATGTGCTGTATCAATTAATGGATCCAGGAACGAGCTTGATTCTTCATTGCATCGATGTACCATTACATTGGCGATGCAGAACTATGTAGGTACTTGTGTATTTTAATTTTTCGCGTCTCGTCCTTCACTAAGTATTGTTTCTTCTGTGGCAGTCATGAATTCCTTTCCTATTACATATTTAATATGTGAATTTGACGTTTGTATACCAAACAAAAATTATTTCCTTATATAACATAAATACATTACTTAAATTATGGTACCTGCACTGTATATCTACCCGGTTTCAATAGATATAGAAAAAATAAAATTACGAAAAGGTCAGACTAGCCAGGTGTTCAAAAAACGTTTATCTAAAGAACTGATAAGAAATCAACACCACCGTAAAAAACCTTAGATAAAGTACTTAAGTAATACACCTATACTTTCGAAACTTTCGGTACACTATTCTGATATTCGTGAATTTGGAATCGATCTTGATATAGCGAACGATTTTGACATGTTGTAGGAAGCGCGCGGCGACCTTAGTGACGTCATTTCGACGGAGGCCGCGCCGCTCTCTCCGCGCGCGTCAGGCCGTCAGTCACGGCAGGCGGCCCTACCGCGTGTTGCCGACTGAACTATATTGCTCATTATTTATTTATTGAATTTGCCTTTGCCGTCGCTCCACTTTTTGGTTATTGTAACTTTGAATAATGATAAAGTGGTGCAAGGGGACTAATTTATCACGTCTTTATATCTGATGCCTCTATTAATTATATTAGGTTGTAAATGAGGATTTTGAAATCATATTTATCTCCACTAACATAACTTATTCTTTGAAAGAAAAAGAAAACTAAAAAGATAATAAAGTATAAACTAAAATGTGAACTCATATATGGTAAAAAAACAGTAAGGCAATATTAACTATCGATTTAACAGCTACTAGGTAAAATTACACACTCGTAATTAAGAATTTCATACATACACGCTTTAATTTTTCTGAAGGTTACCTGGCGACCTTTACAATGTCCTTGAATAAAAAAAACTTATTTATTTTGTCGCTGAGCATGTGCAAAGATCTAGGTCACTCCAATATCACAGGTGCGGGCTAACTATCGAATTATTTAGTGAGAAGCCAGTAGCACTGTTATGTTATGATTACTTATGACACAGTAATGTTTATTTGTTATTAATCACTTCATTGCGGTAATCAATCCGCTTATTGTCGAGCATGTCGACACAGTCTTGTACGTAAACGTACGTCTCGAATAACATTATTTTATTCACGATAAGAACTCAATACATGTAAGTATGCTCGCAGTTCAGATTATGCCAACTTGTGTTTTAGCTTTAAATACTTGTGTTGACATTGGAAAGTTTTTTTGTTGGATTTTTGAGTTTTGCGGTAACGGTGCTTGTCGTATTTGCTAGTTGTATGAATTAATCCAAATATTAGTGTGAGTTAAGGTCAATAAAAATGTAATCATCAGAATTAAATTAAGTCAATACTCAATTTTATGCATTACCTTGTATGTGAAAAATTATACAAGTATTTTAAATATTTACACGAAAATACAAATAAAAACTCAACATTGCAATCGCATGTCGCTCGCGCATTCTTTCAATTCATATCCTGAAAAGTCCCGGACGTGTTGTCACCCCAAAAATATGCATATTCGGTGAGTCAATGGCGTTTTCATGGTTTGTCATATAAGTGGTCCATTATCAAATTCATTCGTGACGAAATAAACGTATTGAAAAGACAGCTGGCGACCAAAACGTGAACAAATTTGATATGGGCTGAAAGCGTTGACCAATTCAGTTACCAAATACGCTATTGACTTTTTTTCTATAGGACAGCAGTTACGGCTCTCTCTCGTATGAAAATTGTGTCAAACGATGTAGAAGATTGATAATAAATTAGGTAAGCACTTTAATTTTTGCCTCAGTAAAATCGAGAACGCCTAGTAATCAGTTGTAACTTTTTACCGCAGAAACTGTTTAACTGAACTTGAACTAAGAGTCAACGTGTAAGGAAAACAAGGAAAGTAATATTATTTTTTCTGTATAACAAAAGGAACAAAAAATCCATTAGCTGCAAGTCATATGGCAACGTGTTAGACAGTGTGTGTTATCGCCCACAATACAGGGCGGCCTTGCCTGCGTTTATCAGTAAAGTCAATTACAGAATGCAACTGTTCTATACAAATGGAACACATCGCTTCAACATCGTTCGAATTATGAATACGACCGAGTTCGAAATATTCTTTTTTTTAAATTAGTACACAGGAATACAATTTTTTTTAAATAAATTTTATTGTCAACATTGCCTGTCGGTATTTACCTGTGGTTTTAATACAATGTAAAAGTTTGTTTGTTTGATTTGCATTGGGTATAATTTTTTCGTTGGAAATAGCTACAACTCCAATTTTTTTTTAGATAATACCTAAATTAATTTCAAATCTATATTTTATTAAACATACGTAGGTTATAAAAGATTCATATTTAGTTTTCTTTTTATTGAATACCTATATTATCATTTTTTAAAGAGCTGTTTTATTTTGTAATATGAAGGTGTATACAACGTGTAATTGAATTTAACCTAAAGTATATTGAAATACTAAACAGAAAAAAAGGAAACCTTGAACAACATTTTAAACTGTTTGTTTTATACAATTTACAAAACTTTTTGTTCCAATCCTTTTATACAACATGTATGGATAAGATGATTTTCTTTTTCAGGATTTTTAGGGCTGGTTCCATAGTAAACGTTGTTCATGTTAAATGATTAGTACAGCGACCTATTTTCGGGGTTTCAGGTAGTTCAATTACATGTTGTAAGTAACCTAGTAACTAGTGGGTTGTGAAGGTAAGGCCCCAAGTAAACTACCGGTATTTAACTGCATCCGGTTAGCCTGGAAGCCCACCCTCAATATTGTTGGGAAAATACTAGGCATTATTTAATATGATGATTTCCTTGTCAATTTGTAAAAATGTGTTACAAACGAAAAAAAAACATTGTGCCGATTGGGACCCCCGTAATAGAAAGAAACTGAGAAAGAGAAGGAAGGTGGCCTAGAGAGGGCATAACGCTTTTTCCTTACGTGACGACTTCAGCCAGTTAACTTCTACCGCAACTATTTCCAATTATACCTTATTATTATGGCGCCATGGTTAACGCAGTGGCTAAGCGATTGGCTGCTGAGCTGCGCGATGCGGGTTCAGTTCACGCGCGGAACAAATATTTGTATGACCTACAGATAGTCTTCTGTTTGTGTATGTGAGTTAATACGTTAGTAGACGCACCCACACACAGGAGAAATTCCCAGTGTGGGGCATTACTTACTTAAAAAAAAAGTAAACCATATTATTAGCTCATCACTAAAGCCGCTTTACAGACTTTTTCTGCATCCATTTAATACATTATGTCAAAATCAATTTATTGAATGCAACAGTTAATGTGTATAAATCAGATATTGGTCGATTATTGTAATGGACTATTTCAATAAAGCATTTCCTGGAAACTGAATATTTGGGGTTATGTTAAATAGGTTCACAAATAGCGGTCATTACAGTATTCTGAATAATTTCGGCATTATTAAAAACGTAATTAATAGCAGCTTATTACGTTATTATAGCTTCTGCCCGCGGCTTCGGCCGTGTGGATGTCAAGTATACCATAAATCGTATCTTATGTCACTAAGCAATATTGTGGCAAAAAACATACATACATAAACTCACGCCTTTGTCCCATGGGGGTAAGCACAAACCACAGAACGCCACCTGACCGCCATCTTTACATACTCCTTTCGTCTGTTCCACGTTTATACATCATGTCATACAAGCACGCTGGTTACGTTACGTAGGTACTGCGCACCCGACCTTTCTGAAGAACTTCACCATTAAGGTCAGTTAAGGTCTTTTTACGGCATCCCCTCTATGCGTTGCCACTCTCATCTGCCATTGTGACTAAATTTTTTTTTTAAATCGAACTATCCTTCCAGATGTCCAAACAAAAAAGTCAAATAAGAACACACAGACTTTTCTTGTTTATAATATAAGTATTGATATAAAATTCATATGTAGATATAAAATTCATATTTTGTTGTCATGGTAAACAACAACTAAAGTACAATAATTTAGTAAGGTACATTACTTAAGCACTTATCTAGGTATATTTTTATTTTCTTTTATTTTAGTTGGCAACAAAAATTTTGTTCTATTAAAAGCTCGTGATCTCAAAGTTAACGCTCAAAAAATACAGATATAATAGAAAAAGCTTTAACGACTTCTTCCACGTATTTACTGTTATTATACGGTCCTGTGAAACGATAGCTTATCGTAATACTAGGTTTCACATAAATCTGATAAGCCGTATTTGTGTTAACCCCTGGGCACCACATGTACAAACAAACTACTCCACGTATTTTTGTAATTTGAATAATACAACGCCGATGAACGAAAATGAGTATACAAAAAGTCCACCTTTGTCAAAAGTTACAAAGGCAGAAGTCTGCCTAGCCTTTTCCCAATTATGTTGTGGTCGGCTTCCAGTCTAACCGGATGCAGCTGAATACCAGTATTTTACATGGAGCGACTGCCTATCTGACCTCCACAACCCAGCAACTGGGTAATACGATACCCCTTGGTAAGATTAGTTGTCAGATTTTCGGGCTTCTGACGACCCGTAAAGACTGTCAAATATCCATGTAGGCATGACAGCCGGGACCAACGGCTTAACGTGCTTTCCGAGGCACGGAATGATGTCAGTGATGACTAAGATAAACTTAGAAAAGTTACAAAGATAGTCTTACAAAATTATAAACAATGCACATTTGTCAAAAATAAGTAAGTTTACAGAAAACGCACATCAGCTCAAAAGTTTACAGATAGAGTGAATATTGATCGTGTTTTATTTCAAAGTACCACTTACAACCATTTCAGTGCAAAAAGCGTAGTGTACCAACTTACGAAAGTAAAATTCTATCTCCTAAACAAAATTCTTTGTTCAAAAGTAGTTGCAAAGAGGTTAATGGAGACACATCTATATATAAAGTCTGTTCATGATGTGTATCACGTATGCACGTGATCGCTACTCGGCAGTGCTCGGCACATAAATATCGTAATAACATGAACATGGCGAGTAGTCGAGTAGTCGGGTATTCGCCGCAGTCCGAGTATCGGTTACATACCCTTCTAGCAATGTTGATGTTACGCTTTTTGCCCTTATTGGGACAGAATTGTGAATACTTTAGTATTAAAATGTATTTACTTAGTACTACCAGCATCATTATTTTAGATTTTTGCTTTGTCAACACTCAGCTTATCAGTATTTTGATCATTCTAATTGTTGTTCTTCTTTAAATGATCTTTGTGCCTGTTAAATAGATAAATAGATTGTCGAACCTTTGGTGCTCAATGCATAGGTGCTCAAAAAATAGGTGCTCAGACGGGAATACTTTAGATTAACACATCAAAAATGATCCGTTTTAACTTCATCTTTGTCCAAATCGTCCATATCCAGTTCTATCATGAATGAACTAAATCATGCTTAATACTTTAATAGCTGTAACATCTATCTAAAGTGTGGTACCGCAAGCTATAACTCATGCGATGATATCATTTTAGAATCGGCATCTTCATTGTACTTTAAAATCTAAGCTGTCCGATTGACTTGAGAATAGAAAGCTTAAAATATTAATTTGGCAATGAGCAGAATTTTGTTTATTTTAACAAAAGTACAATCTTCATAGCGAACGGAATTTGAATGATGACATCACTCCCTAATAGATTAGATTTCTCTTGTCTGAAAGCTTTTGAAATTAAACAACTTGCATTTATAAGTGTTGAATAAACCATTATACATCCATTGTCACCTTGCTTGTATCTGAATTATTTAACATACCGCAATTTAGAACATATTATTTTCATGTCTCAATATCAACAATTAAAATTGTTAATGACACATTTCAAAAAGTTTCAACCTTGATTGCAACAGTGTTTACGAAAAGCAATCACAAAAACGAACAACAACTTGTACATGTACCATATTCGTTGCTGGTCCAATTACTGTGTAATTTGGAGGAGGAAACGGCAAACGAGTATTGAATATCGTTTTAGTTAAAGTTTCGTGTTGCGAAGGCTGGGTGCGTAGGTACTGCGTAAGTACGGTACGTTACGTTGTCACAACACATTTTCTTCAACAGTATTTTAAGTTGGTGCAGCCTTGACATACGCCTTGAGATTTACAATGGAAAAAACATGGCGTAAATTCTGGGAAAAAACGTGATGATACTAAAATGGGGGTAACTATATTCACTAAGAAGAACATTAAAACGGGGGATTTCTCATGCGATTTTGTCACAATGTCAAATAAACATATTTCTCCTGCTATATTACCTGATGAAAATAGAATCATAAGAAAATCTTAATTCTAATCTAAAGCAAAAGAACTATAGTTTAACTATAAATAAAGTTCTGTCTTCGCAAGCACTTCCAAAAACCTCATTTTACGTTCCAAAGTTTTGACTGGGTAAGGTCTACAACGAACGGAATGAATTAATGGGCAAACCAAAGTAAAAGGAATAAGACTTCTAATTTTCCTCTAGCTATTAGTATTCCCGTTGTTTCTGCACGTAACTATTATCTCTGCTAATATAGTGATACAATGTGAGTTAATTGTTGCTGACTGTCTATCTATAGTTAAATGATAGAATCGTCAAACTGGAGATGTGGGTGTGAATGTTATTTGTAACTCTATTAAAGGCACCACTATATCCGATTATATGATAATAAATGTTATACCAACCGTTATTGGTAACTGTACCTTTAGCTATATTGTAAGCGTAGTCTTCACCAACAAGACTCTTTGGAACATGAGGTGCGTTATCAGGTAACCTTTAACGTGGTTTTACACCAGTGGTGGAATGGATGGGCGAGTATAAAATGTGTCCTATTCAGGCAGCAATATAATTCAATTTTTTACGAACAAATATTTCAATTTACTTCTCGCCAATCTTTGATTTGAAAGGTCTGGATTGTGCGGGGCAAGAATTGAAATATTTATTTGTACAACATTCAACCATATTGCTGCATTTTATAGAGTATTTATTACTATGCAAAATGAATGCAGAATACAGAAACGTTGCGCAAGCCGGCGCGTGCCATGCCAGCGGTGGTCGGCGCGGTACATGTTTCGGTATGAAAGGGTCAGTGTAATTTCAATTCTCACGCATCTAATCCACGCTGCTCCTAGCCGGTTTGAAACCATGTATACATTTCTCAAAAAAGTAATGGTTTCACCAATAAATTAGTAATTTGTAAGAAAAATACAAACACAAACTTATACTAATCTTATTAAAAAAATGTGGCAACGGCAACAGTGCGTGAACCTGAACTACTGTCTTTTGTTTACATGACTGTTTCACGCCGCGCGGGGAAATGACCACGATAAACGACCTACAAAATGCTTACTTAAAAGTGGGTCGACCTCTAGCGACAATCGGCGTCGGCGTTCATCGTTAAATGAATTTTTTACTCGCGCAATAAGTAATCTACAATGTTCGAGAGTTTTATTGTAAGATCGGTACAGAACCCGACAGCCTACGCTTTAATGTTCTCGAGAATTCGAGATACAAGTACATGTATATGTATACCATGAATACGTTTATAAATCTCATTTTGTATACTCCTCCAAAGTTCTGATGAAAATGTGAAATGTCAAACACGTAATGATGACGTCACAGTAGTGCTGTAACAAGCTGTTAGCGACCTTGTAGTCTACCTAATTTACTGTCGGTTGTAGCTTTTAGTTCTTTGAAAGCTTAGAGCGGTTCAATTAGCTCCCCGTTATTGGAATGATTTGCTTTGCTTCGCACCACCCACGATGTTCAAACTGTTCCAACATCGCAAATCGTTTTAGTTTCGTAAAAAAACAAATGTCCATTCACTTTCTTTCGTTATTGGCGATCATTATCTTGTTGACATTTGATACCGACGCACAAGACGTAAAGTAGGCGAGGATTGTGCCGATTTTACGCGGAATTAAGCGGGCTGCGAGAATGTTGCGGTATTTTGACGGGCAACGGGTAATGCACGACGGGTAAAGCGTCGCGTCGGGCTGAGCAGTCGGACGGCGATCATGGCGCGTTGCTCGGCGCGGGGGGAGGGGCTAGTGCAGTAACCAAAGAACCGGACGCGCTCGGACAGGTCCGGATTTCGGTCGTTTACATACAGTGATAATGTTCACTAGTTCACTGTATTTAAACACTTTTACTTACACTGTACTTGAAGGCGATTTAGGCGATAGCGCACAGTAACCAAACAAAGGAAAATGTTACTTACGCTAGCAAAAATTCGAACAAAGTAAATCAATACGCAGGCACATGTAAAACATAATGTTTGACGCATTCCGCATGAGTGCACTTACGTCAAAAATCGTTTCATTTCATAACAATACGAAAAATAATGCACAATAATATAAAGAGCGCAAGTGCCATAATGTTTCCGAGACAGCGGCATAATCCTTATGGCAGTGAGTGAGGCAAAAACATCACGAGGGTAAAATTTCACACTTTTTGGTAAACCTACAGAGTGGGATGGGGTGGTACCCCGCGACCTCGGCCCACCAAATGAATAACAAAATCAAAAGCAAATAGGTGTTCCTTTCGAACTTATCTTAGGTGTTTTTCTTGATGTATGTCGTTGTTGTAGTTTGTTGTCAATTTATTTACAGTTTGTTAAATAATTACGAAGTATAATTATTGTAAAAAAATGTGGCACTAATTAGATACTTAGTTTCACTGAATAGTAGTCCATGATCGACTAAATGACAAAACTACAGGTTATTCGATATATTCTCCCGAGGCGTCGTACCTTTGTAAATAAAGTTAGATTAGATATTACCAGCAAATACAGCCTCAATTTACATTTTAATGAGCCAGCCTGAGTTTCTCTTATGCGCTCATGTTACTGACATTATTTATGTTTTATTGTTTAAAAATATTACGAGACAAAAGTGTATTAACACAGAAACACGCGTTCTAGAGAATGTTCGAGTCGGTGTACCTACCTATTACAACCAAGTGCCAACATAATGCAAAAAAACTTGATTCTCTGCCGGGAATGGCTAGATACCGCTTTGCGCTGAATATTTTAAGCTCTTTCAGGGCTAAAAATGGCTACAGTTACAGTATTCATTGTGCAGCCATTACTTTTAGCTATATGTAGGAAAGGATATAAATCCAGGCCGACGCAAATTGGAGCTATATTCGTTAGCAAATTAATTTGCTTTGCATACATTTGGTATCACATGCTTTTGGTATAAGTATTTGTGAGAGTGTAATATTTAAAAGACAAAGAAAACAATTTCTAAAATCTGCGTCCATTATCAATCTCAATCCGTAAACAAAATGATTCTGTTAAACGCCCCTATTCTGTAATTTCAACGCATTCGATTTCGGTAAGGGGTGAAAGATGTAATTAATCGAGCAACTTCTGTCACTAGATGGCGCCGTATCCCCTAGAAGGCAAACTTCCAAGTTACGCAGGGCCCAGTAAAATGTGCCCCTAATTTTGGCGCGAAATTACTTCCTCGTCCCGCAATAAAACTCTTTATATATAGCTTATTATGTTCCATATTGCCGTGCACCGCTTGCGAGATAGGTTCGAATAATGCAGAGGGTAGATTTTTCAAATAAATAATTGTAAGGGATTGTGGTTGTTAACCATCTACAATCGAATTATGGTGTATTGTATGTGTATTGATTTTACGCGGGACTGAATTTTGATTCTAAAGTTAGAACCCAAATTAGGTGCTGTAATCATATAGGTACTTACATGTGACTTAATTCACACGTGACTTGTCTGTGTGCAAAAATAAGGCCTCAAGTGCCATTCTAAAATTAAATAAGACGGTTTAGAGATAGGTACGTAATATTTTATATGGTATTGATTGAATTATGTGTACTCTTTGCCTTTTACTGATACGAAAGAACAATGAGTACATTTGCGACTGATCTAATTACATTTTAAGTTAATTATGAAGATATATTCAGTATAAATGCGTAAGTTTATCGACTTACTTAATAATTACTACGGCGCGTGTTGCATGAATATTAAACGGATAGGGCTCTTACACGGATAAGTTTCAGAACTTATACAAAGATAAAGAAGGATAGCTTTATTTACGTACTCATCATTTTCGGAATTATAATCTCTTGAAACATGAGGCTACTTATAGAAATCCCAAAAATTTTTATATGTATACAGGGTGTAAAAATACACATTTTAAAGCCGTTAATTAGGTATTCTGTCCATCAAGCTAAGTAACATTCAGCAAAAAATATTGCTGGGAATAAATAATAAATAAAAAAAGATGCGGTTTTAGTTAACGTTAGTGTTTTCTCTTAGATCCGATTATACACTCAAAATAATGTCCGTATATTGATTAAATTTCGAATGTTAAGACAATTAATGACCTAAATCTTTGAACTAACATAACCCTAAAATAATTAGGAAAGATTAGGTAGAAACAAAGTAACTTCATTAAAAAGTAACTTTCAAATTGTTTCTACATCGTTTGATAGAAAAGTACTAACTTCATCTCCCACGCACAGAGTCCAAGGCCGTCTGGGCCTATCCAGAACATGACAGTACTCCTAGATATATACAAGTATATTTTTATTTGAACCCCAAATAATAGAATTTAATCCTTCTAAATTAAATAACCTATGGGAGAGCAGTGAATAAAATAATGGCACAGTCCAAATATAAATAGAAATCGTTCTACTTTATAGATAGATAACGCTCCGAGGATAATACTGCTCGTGTGTAGGGATGTCTTAAATGTTGCTAGACGAAAACACTCATCGTTTTGATTAATTACTCCGTCCCATTTCTTTGTGTCCCTCCTACGTATTAATACTAGCACGGAACCGGCTTTGCTCGCGATCGCGAGAACGTTGGCTCGGATTAAAAAAAGAGACTGTAGTGTCCTTTTGACAGTCAACACAATCTTTATTTAGTTATAATTTATTTGATTTCTTGAACTGGAATCTGATTAAATGGAAGATGGAGCGTTGTTTGAAGCGGTTGAGCTGTGCTAGTCTTTGTAAAGTTAACCTCTTATGCATACTTAGTGTCTTAGTATGATAATATATTAATCTTAATGACTTTTTTTTGGTTTTTACTAGCCTGTCTTATTAATCTTATTATTTCCGTTACTACGAATGACTAACAAAACAAACAAAATCATGCCGTCAAGCGAAAACATTTAAAAATCTAATCAACATCGCTATCTGTAGAAAAGTGACACATGTACACTCTGTATTAAAACAACAAGTAATTAAAATCTATGTAGGTTGGTATTTTTCTTCTCGTCTCACATGAAAGGATTTTTTTCATCTTACGTACTAATTTAGAGGAAGGGGGGAGGACGCTTGGAAAACCACATTATGAAACTCACTTGTTGCTACCAGGAACAGAAATAATTTTATAACCGTGTAATTACTAATTAGGTACTTTATAATACTGTATTTATATTTTGTAATATTATTCCGTTCCGTGTCCTTGCGAGATAACCGAGTTAAATGTCACAGATACGTTTATAAATTTTTTATTGCGGATTGGTATCATAAAATTATCGACAGAAATATCACAGTTTCAACTGCTGAGACAGAAAAAACGATTGGACGGCCATGCAAGTTTTTGTGGCACGTTATCTATGTGTTTTGATAAGATTAGGGTCAGTCAACTCTCTCTGTACAGTTAAAACAACCCATAATATCGATAACGATCCAATTGGCTATCTTATTTATTTATTTATCTATATATTCTTTATTGTACACCAGATTATAAACAAACAATTATCTTAAGTCGATTAATTGTGTCAAATTAGTATTTTACATAAAATACCTTAACTAAATTCAATGTACCTAATTAAACAAAAGGTAAATTATAATTAACTAACCTAGATAATTCAATATTAGATAGGTATTTATATGTAGTATATTTAAGTAATATTATACAAAACAATAATACTCTCCAAATCGTTTTGTTTACAGAAACTATAAAGAGAAAAATGTAAACATTTGTAAAACTGTAAACTAGCCGCCGAGTCTTTCAGATTTGTTGTAATTACTGCGAAAAATACGATAGAATAATTATTGAACATTATTAAGCTGTTTATGGATGCATTACGTTACCAACACACAATAATAATGGTTTTAAGGATGATACAATGGTTAGAAGGGAGTTTAAAGCTAACATTATAGGCATTTATAGGTGCCGCTATCCTGAAGGCATGTGTTGAGCTGTCTAACTAAAATAACGGTAATGCAGTGCAGTTATACAATCCAAAAGTAGGCTTTCGTATAAAATTTGCAACTGTTATTGATAAGAATAAAAGAAACGGATTGAAGACATTATAAGAAGGAAAGTAACAAGTAACCATAATCGATTTCTAAGAAAAATAACTGTGTCAAAGGAATCGTGGCAAACTTGATTGTGTAAATTGCTTTATCTTCGCTATTGTTATTAAACAATAATAAAGTACTTGATATTTGATTTTACTCGTTACTGTGTTACCAATAAATCGCATTTTTAAATCTCCTGTGAAAACTTGTCGTTAGGTGTGTTCTGATTAAAAAACGTCGCAAGAATAGCAGTGAAATTCCGTGGAGCAAAATCCACGTTCGCGTTGTGCATTCAGTCATTAAACTTGGTTCACAGTCGGTACTCAGTAGATATGTTCGCATAACGGTCCGGGCATGCGGCCCGCGGTCGCCTGCACCGCAGCGCCACAAGCGCTTCCCTTCACAAAACACTACCTACCAAGTTTTCGATCAACAATACTTTTACAGACTAAACTGCTAACGTTCTAAGAGGCCGGATTTGACGTTTCTCCTACGTAATAATTTGAAAAATCCAATTCACAATCCTGAATAATTACTATGTTACCCATACACTATAACGACGAGTATCACTTGTAAACATTAAGTTTAACTTAATTTTGAAAAAATACACTCACAAACACGAATTAATTGCCGATTTATATTTTGACAAGACGTTTTGACAACACTACACAAAGGATTTTGATAGCTGTCAAATCCGGCTTGTTACAATGTTAGCTGTATACTTTAAAATACACACGTTTATGAATGAAAAAAGCGCTGACTTCGCTTTTATTCACACGTCACTCCGCGTTACCCATCTGTCAGGGTTGATGCGTGGAAACATTTTTGGTCTTAAATTAAATGGCTTCAATGTGGGAGTCGGGGACGTGATACCGCTCTTACTCCTCTTGCACGCGACTGCTTATGTGAACTTTAAGGAATTTTGTTTTCCGTATATTTTTTTTATATCTATACTTAATTTTTTTTACTAGAAAACGTATTTTAGCTTTAATTACTGAAATAGCTGGTCACCATTAAAAACAAATGAATACGCGGTTGAAGGGACCTACAAATTTTCGTCGATTGTTAGAAAAAAAAAGAATATGTTCCATATATTTTGATCATGTAGGTTGCACTTTTATATGGAACATCTATTTTTTTTTTTATTAAATCACGAATAATTTTATCCCTGAGCGGTGTATGATCATATAAGATGAAGAAGATGAAGATGACATCCAAAGGACACTGAATATTTTTTTTCTATAAAATCCGATACCCTACCATTCGACCTGTTTAGAATTACAGCAATCTGTTAGGTAGCCGAGTCGATTGCAACTGATCACGCTATGATCAATCATAGGCAAAGAACGAATCGGGTCACCCCTAGCAGGCACTTTGTACTCAAGAGTTATGAATACTATGTCTAAACAATGACTGTACTAATAATGAGTCAGTCGACATGCGTTATGCAGTATCAAGTTGATTGACCACGCTGTCAATGACATTACGTGCTTAGGGCTTGTACAGTGTCACTTAGTGTTCCTGTAATCGAAACAGATTGTCACTGATTGTATTTGTTACAGTGATTGTATTTGTTTTGTGCTCGTGGCTAAGTAATAACAGCCACACGGATCGACAATGGCGGTTCCAGGGTCGTTTGGCGTTTATAAAATGTTGTGTGCAGCCCACACAACATTTTATAGTTGACTAGCGACCCGCCCCGGCTTCGCACGGGTGCATGTATTATACATATAAACCTTCCTCTTGAATCACTCTATCTATTAAAAAAAACCGCATCAAAATCCGTTGCGTAGTTTTAAAGATATAAGCATATATAGGGACAGACAGACAGACAGGGAAAGCGACTTTGTTTTATAATATGTAGTGATGAAAATTTTAGAGGGTAATATTTGCAAAAAAGTTAATACCTATCAAGTGCACTTTAAGATTTGTTGTAGAAGAACTCAGATGTTTTTGGGGGGCTTGAGGTAGGTCCATCTTTCAGGTTAACTACACTTGCAAGGGTTGGTTCGTGGATGGGTGACTCTCATTACACACCGAGACTCCTCCGTGCTTCAGAAAGAAGCACGTTAAGCCGTTGGTCAAGGTTGTATACGTGGATCTCTGACAGTCGTTACGGGCCGTCAGAAGCCCGAAAGTCTGACAACTACTTTTATCTAGGGGTACCGTTAAATCGTATTACCCAGTTACTGGGTTGTTGAGGTCAGATAGGCAGTCCCTCCATCTAAAATACTGGTATTCAGCTGCATCCGGTCAGACTAATTTTAAATTGATTTTTGTATTTATAACAACGTATTCTCATACAAATATCAGTTCCATCGCTCCAGTCAGTTTGTTGTCGAATCGGACTTATCGTTCATTGTTTATCTGATAAAGTTATCTATAGGTGCTAATATGCTAAATTGTTTTGTATTATGCTCCAATATTTTATTGTTCAGTCTGAAAATAACCCATGTGTGTTGTAAGTTTGACGTGTCTGTCTGTGGCATTGTAGCTCCTGAACGGATGGATTGATTTTGATACGGTTTTTTTTGTAATAATTTGGTGTCTTTAGGTTTGTAATTTTTTATTTCGCTAATTTAAATTAATGTTAAATTGATTTTCTAAATTTTAATGTAAAATATAGATCATACCTACTAACTATGCGTGTACCAATTTCCTAGGCTATAAATTCTCGTTAGTTATATTGGTTATGTCACAGTAGTGGAAATTTTGTGACTGACCCCTAAATTCCTATTTATTTTGACGCCCCCCGAGTGCGACTAAACAGAAACACTTGAATTTGTTATTTTGTACCAAACTAAAAGAGGCAGTTCTCTTTGTGTTTCACAAATTACTATACACAAGTGTTTTGTTGATCCGATTGATCGATTCGGCCTTTTTGATACGGGGAAAACCGAGATAAGCCGAGTTCCTTTGAACTATCAAGTTTTTTACCGACGAAAGTAACTTTAGATTTATAGAAATATAAAAGTTATTTGAGTAATGTGGGCACTTTACTTAATTTGAATTCCATTTTTAAATGAAACAATTATTAGAGGTTTGCCAACACAGCAATTGAATATAACATTTTTAATTCATATGTACTTTCTCAAGTTTATCTTAGACATCACTAACATCGGTGAAGGAAAAACACCGTGAGGAAACCTGGACTTGTAATTAATATAAGTCTAGAATCACCAATCCGCCTTGAGCAAGCGTGGTGATCAATGCCCATGCCTTCTCTGTATGAGAGAGGCCTTTGCCCTGCAGTAGAACAGTAATAAGCTAGTATTATTATTATTCAAACAATTCGAAAGGAAATGTTTTGTCCGAGGCACCTTTACCGTCGATAGTTATCGAACTGCAATACATACTGACGATTTGTAATTCATATAAAAAAGACGATGAAGTAAGAAAACAATGGATTTACAGTGTAGGCAGCGATGATATTACCCACGCTTGAACGCACCGCGAGCAACGGAGAAAGCGTTTGGATAGATGTTACTTTGTACAGGTACATCTAACTTATGCGCGAAGGGCGCGCCTCTAGTAAATTAACCAGGCATAAAAAAGCCACAACTTTTTTAAGCGAAAATAAATCTAACTTTTCTCTGGATTTTGAATGTGGATGGATGGAGAGGAACAGGAAGGCTAGAAAGGATGGCTTCTATGAAGACTGATATGAAAGAAAAGGGAGTCAGTGAAAGCACGACTGCTGACAGGACGGAATGGAAGAAGAAAACGTGTTGCGCCGACCCCAAGTAACATGGGACAAGGACAGGAAGATAATGATCTCTGGATTTTTTATATGTTACAAAATGCGGACCTAATTTACCATATATACCATTTTGTTACTGAGTTTACACAAATCTCACAACAAAGCGTGGTTCATGGTAAGTCCCTTTGGCAATCCGCCATCTTTTTCGCATAACGCGGCAATATCGTTTAAATTAACATGATCATTGGTGTTTTAAAAGTGCGATCGTGAAACTTATTTAAATAAAACCACTTCGTTTATATTTAAAACCAACCTACATATATTTTATTTGGCATTGTTTATTTCGAATTCGTTAAGTGAAGATGTGTTATTTAATGTTCTTCACAGATTCTTTAATGTTCATTTAATGTTGCTTTTATTTAAACTGAGATTATTTAGAGCACATAAATATTGTTGTAAAAATGCGGTTTAGCAGTTGAGCATAAACTAAGAAACTAACTAAAATAAAGCGATTAAAATAAAAATAAATGACGTTCTGTAATCGCAATGCCTATAACTGTTCCCTAATTGAAAAAGCTATACAAATGTCCCACTTCGGTCACCGCATCGATTTTAAAAATAGAAGCTTGGTGCGTTTTCGATATACGCCCGTGCTACGATAAACTATACTAATACTGTAACATCTTTATCGCAAAGGAATAGAGTACATTATCGTGCGTGTTTTAATTTATAAGATATTACATTATTTCGTCAGCGCCGCTCGGCTGAATGGAATTCGTACGATATGCTCTCCTACGTTGAAACTCGAGTTCAAACAAATAGAATGCTCGATTTATGCGATGAATATTGTGAATCGGATCCGACATTTGTGAATCGATTTTGGCGTCTCGTTTTACATTGTATCCTAATTAATTAGCCTTCAAATTTTTATCCTTGAAACGATTTATGAATAATGTAAATAATATGCGACCTTTATTTGCATAGCGTTTTGATTTATTAAATGGCATTGTTGAAGCTATCTAAGTACAAATGATCATTTGACTGTATAAGGCAGCTATTTAATCAAATGCCAAAAAAAAAATATTAAAAAAAAGGCTACTGAATTTATACGTAGAGTTTATATTTAGCATAGATAAGTATATAAATAGGTTTTACACTTGTTAAATTGGACGCTTCATGGCGTGTCGTGGCGCAAGGTTGACTAAAAATTAATAAGCTTGCCGACCGTGCCTAATAAAATAACTATCCGGCACGTTTATTGATTACTACCACTACTTACATCTAGCTTTCACCTATTTATCAACTTCGCTGTACACAAAGATATTACAACATTTTAAATAGGACCTAATATCTAATGAAATAAGTGATATAATAACTCTTTACATGCACAACACAAGTCTATGTCATGTTCTTTATTACTATTATTAAAAACTTAATAAACACATAAGAAATTTAAAAAAACGACCCTTTAACATAAACAAGAGAAAAATTACATCTAAAGGATGTATTTTTAACTGTTTATAATCTAAATCGAAAATTTAAACAACGTTGATTAATTCTCAGCGAAAAAAGAACCAAATTGAATGAAATTAAACTCCCTTTCTCATTAATCGGGTACAGATTAAATAATTAATTTACAAAATCTCGAAGCTTCTAGCAAAATCGTGTTCGTAAATAGTTTAGGGGGCGTATTCTGTAAACCGGGTGAATTGTTATGGCGCTTTTTGATCGCTCGATTATTGGTTCCGACAGTCGATAGGCCGACCACGGATAACGTGGATAACGTACCTTGTTTTATGCTCTATGGATTAAATCCCTGGAAGCCGGTTAGTTTCAGGTAATGTAGTGGGTGGATATGTATATATTGTAAATGGCTGAACACAACTCTGTTGAATGTAAGTACGTACATTGGTCCAGTTTGGGGTAAATGTAGGCCATAGCTATAGACCAAATTTGTTTGGCTTGAACGAACTATCTCGAAAATTATCAAGACAATAAAACGTATAAGGAAACTTGTTAGAGGTCCGTTTCTGTTACTCTACTGTATTGTTTGTTTACATAAGTAAACCTATCTATATCTGCATACTAAGTTAAGTAGATTATGGTGATAACGAATAAAATCCACGCCTATACACATCTCTTCACCTTATTATTTAATATTTGAAAGTATTGACGAATCCTTTCCGAATATTTAATTTAAAACAAAAATTCGGGATATTGCCAAATGGTCGGTCGACTCTTCATTTGACCACATTGCCATATATCGTAGCAATACTGTCAGCCTATTGAGCACTTGTCCCATCGACAGCGATGCGGATGAGTTTTTTGATGCCCTATGAGCTTTCCCCTTGTTTCTTATAATTTTGTTATTATCTAAACTTTTATACTAATAAAAAGAAGTAAAGTTTGTCTCACAAAACAAGAAAGGGCAAAAAACAAAAAAAAATTAGAGCTGTCAATTTAGTTTGATCTAAAACTTAAATTATACATGTCAAAACGTATTGATTAAAGCACGGAAAACAAGGCAAAACTAATTTGACATCTCCAACTTAGTTCTAGAATGTCACCGTCCTTTTCTTTTGTTGTATATTAGTAAAAGATGCCAATTTTCTAAGTTTAGTCTAGTTTGTGAACAAGGTAATCGGCACTAGTATCCATACAGACTGATGTTCATATAGTTTCGAAAGCGGCTATCAAGTGCGAGCCTACGTTTCGTTGTACCGCAGGCGTGCCGTGCTTCATCCATCGTTTGTGACGCTAACTGCGACCCACCACGTAATTCTGTCACTATGCTTTCTTTACTTACATGGCGCACTTTTTTTCCAACCTATTGTTACTGAGATTAGCGGACGACAAAGTACCTATTAAACATCCTGTTATTCTTCATACATCTGTATAATGTCGAATATTGCTCATTGAGAGTTTTATGCAGCCTAAATTTTGCTGTTGAAAGCAGCGATTTTCTATACTAATATTATAAAGCTGCAGAGTTTGTTTGTTTGTTTGTTTGTTTGTTTGTTTGAACGCGCTAATCTCTGGAACTACTGGTCCGATTTGAAAAATTCTTTCAGTGTTAGATAGATTAGTTATCGAGGAAGGCTATAGGCTATATACCATCACGCTACGACCTACGGGAGCGGAGCAGTAACCAAAGACGCGGGTGTAATAGTTAAGATAGTAAAGAACAATTACTTACATGTTTAGGTTATGTTGAAGTTGACATAGCCTTATTTGTTATACTTAAGTAAATAAAATCGGACTAAAAAGGCATGCAGCTTAAATCGATTTGTTAAATAGTTGCGTACAAGTAGGTACAGCTCACCAATCGATTCCGTTTCGTGTGAACACTAAATTTTTAAAATGGTTTAATCATTAAACCATGTTTGAGTTAACTATTCCACATTACAAAAATGACACAATACTTAATAAAATAAAAACTAGAAAAACTATTAATCGCTGCGTCGCCCCAGGGGACTCTTAATGTCGACCATGTTACCTTACCTAACTAATTGCAGTGCAGGAAATAGAAAATAACATTCATAGCATATACTATTAAGGCGTCACATAGGTAATAATGTACGCATCATTAGTTCAAAGATGGCTGCTATTAATCTCAGCTGTAATGTCAACGTCAATAAAATAAACAATAGCAAAGGTAACATGACAGCTTGCAGCGCCCGATGCGTTCCGATTCACAGGTGCAGTTTACACGCGGAACGATCCGCATGCGATATTGATGTAATCATGATGTAGTTACGTTCGAAAAAACTCACTAGAGCGGGGAAAGTGACGCGCCTCAAGATCGTGAAAGGTACTTAGTCGATCACCGGTTGGCGCGGACCCGCGACGTCCCTCTCCTCGCTGAGGGAAACGTGCGGAGCAGAGGACGCCGACTAATTTGCCGGGGCTCTAGTTTGCGTGGTCGCGTAAACTTACGACACCACCGAGCGTTCGGAATTCGAACTACTTTCGCGTAATCTGTCTGAATAGAATATGGCGCCCTAGTTAGTGAGCATCGGCTTTTCGGTAAAATTGTATGAAAATAATTAAGTACTTCTAGCGGATTAGATAGTGATTGAAATCATACATTTATTAGGTGGGTCAGTCTTCCTTAAACTTCATGATACGTTGCCTGATACTGATAGTATTATTTACCTCGTCAGATAATACAGAACCGATTTACCTATGTACCTAGGTATATGACTGGTTTTCCTTCAAACGTTTTATTGATTTACAGTTCAGTCAATAATCTTGTTTATAAAGTTATATCTTACCTACCTACCTCCAATATATAAATGTATTTATTTTTCTAATAATTCCTCTTAAAATATTTAAAACAACCAGGGCTTTCAATTGCCACGTCAATTGTCAAAATAACATGGATTTATCAAATGATGGAATCAATTAAATATTTCAGTTCGATACCTAGGCACTATAAAAAGTTTCAGCTTCATATTTCGCTTTAATATCACTCTTACTGATACTCATTTAATATGATAATGTATATATTACCCGCTAATTAGGTACTACTTACCTACGTTCCATTGTACGCTAAAATGAATACTTATAATATTATTATAGGTAATTTTAAAATGGCGTAGGTAGGTTAAACAAATAAAACAACATGTTGCGCATAATGCCTACTTGATGGTTATTGTTCACAAACAAAAACATGTTGTTTCCGATTTATTATAATCAAGAATGAGAACTTTGAGACACTATACGATGCTTTTCAAGTACACAATTTTCAGGGTCCCTATTCCGTGATAAAAATATAAACGTTCTTGACTCCGTGTTTGGGATTCGGGACCCATAGGGCTGCCACAAAGCCCACAAGCATCTTGGAGCCACACATAGCAGTTTTCATAAAGATTGTCGACTGAACCGATTCACAGATGTCACTAGCGGTAGGCGCGACTCGTCCGCAGATCGCTCCGAGTTCTGCGTTCCGGACAAAGAAAACAGATTGTAATCGAGCGACAGGTCACCCGACCGCTTGCCCGACTAATTCGGAATCAACGACGTTGCGCCTAGAGGTTGCAAAAATTCGATAATTTTGATTTTCGAATATTCGAATATTTTTTCAGTGATGTTCGAATATTATTCGAATATTCGAATATTTTCAAAATGTAAAAAAACCACTTAGAAAGCAGCCTTTTATTTATTTATAAAAAAAAAACAATGTCTTAGCAACAATTATAAAATTAAAATCAAAAAATAATAAAATTGGACACATAAAATTAAAATTGGAAAAATCAAATAAAATAAAAAAAATAAAAAAAAACAACAATGTAATAGCGTCAATTAGAAAATTAAAATCAAAACATAATAAAAATGGACACAAAAATAAAATTGGAAAAATCAAATAAAATTTAACAAAGTTTCTGAAAGGCTTGTCATTGAAATTAACAACAACGCGTTCTGTAAGTGAATAAACGCAACAAAATGGCGTGAGTCAAGTCAAACCGTCAAGCAGTGTTGCCAACAACAAATTTTAAGTTCTACCAACATAGACTTAGACAAGTTATTTTTAGGTAGTATAGTATTCGAATATTCGAATATATATTTATTTGCTATTCGAATATAAATTTGGAAAGCAAATTCGAATAATTCGAATATTCGAATATTCGATTGCAACCTCTAGTTGCGCCACTAGTCAGCCAACTCGTCCGGTCTTCGTACCTACCTACCAGTTTAATTTACGGTGTTGAAGAGAAGATAATAGGTGCTGTTAAAATGCCGCCTTTTTGACAATATTTCCCTGTGAGCATGATTAGTAAAGAAGTTAATGGTAGCCACGTTGTTTGTAAGGTTGTTACTTGCCACATTTTTTCTTAGTACCGTCAGAAATACTAGTTACCAGTTGATATCATTTTACAACGTACCTATAAACCCAATTTCCAAATTAAAAATCTAATATTTACAAAAGTCCACATGGAAATACAATGGGAGTTTTCCAAACGTCATACAAATTCAAATTTATCAGCTAATTTGTTAACAAGTTAGGAGTTAAACGGTATCTAATTAACTGCGGGCATAAAAACATTGGAAGTTGAAAGTTTCTCGTGTCCAGACCGACGCAGTCCATCGAATAGTGCAGTGAACCCTGCACGGTGTGCGCCAACTGTCTGGGTCTAGATCACTCCCACCCAGACTCCAGACATTTTACGCAAATTCGTTACCAAGTAACGGAAGAAAAAGTTAGGTATACTCACTTAACAAGGAAAAATATTCATGTTTTCAAATATTTATTTTTAATGTGCTGGAATAACTTTTTACGCATGACACACTTAGAAGACTAGTAGTCCAATAAACATTGTCTTAAAAGTAGTTCTCTGTTTGAAAAATGTCTGCAGCGAAATTAATTTGCGCTTCAAAAAAAATGTAGGCCAACTCAATGTAGGTAGGTCTATCCTAAAATGTTTACAAACATCGGCAATCTATCCCAACTTTTATTTGTTTTCGCAAAATTTGTAAATCAATTTTCTTTAATTGTATTTTTTAAATCTTATCCTTCAATTTGAAATTCAAATTTTTTAAATAAATTAATCTGAGTATTCTACAATATTTGCTCACCATAGCAACATTAAAATTTGCAGCGCAAGAAATCATGCATGTAATTAATTTTAAACTCTAATTTAAAATAATAAGTTTTGACCGTAAATTATACACATTTGTACAATATTTGCTCGAATAAAATTATTTAAAAAAAGTAAGAAACTACACAGCAATCGTTATAACTTGACAAACGGACGTGGCCCTGTAGGGAATCACCCGGCAGTACAGAACCATACATAACATTAATATTGTATGTCTAATTGACTTTCCGTACGCCCAGTGTGTTATCTGAAAACCTGGAATTACCTTTGGGAAGGCACAAATATGCGTTGACGGTTTTCGTAAACAAATAGATACGATAAAGCATTAAATTCATTACACGTAACATTTCCCCTTATTAAAGGAGTATAAATAAATTATAAATTGGTAATCAAGTGATGAAGAGAGGTTCATTTGGGTGAGATGGAGAACTGTCAACAAACGTAGGCGTTCTGTTTTCAAACATTAAAAAAGTATACACGCTGACTTTTTAAATAGATCATTGATATTTGTCTATGACTCTATTCAACAAACCACAGAAATAATAATGTGGTTTTGTATAATGTTTGTATAATAAAAAACTAAGTTTCAATGCTATGGCTACGGCATTCGACATTTAAAATGATCTAGTAGCGGAATGTAGACGCGCTAACGAGATCTAGTCCGAACCGAATACTAAAATTACCATTCTAGAGCAAAATTTCGTATTAACATACTTTATTTTTAAGAATTCAGGGAGATAGGGTAACACAGGAACGTTTATTTACGTTAGTATTATGAATAATACGCAACAGAGTCACTGACACTTGGCAAATATCACTCAAGTGTGCTCAAAGTGACATTGATATCTAAAAATATCTATACTAATATACTAATAATAATAATAATATTATAAAGAGGAAAACTTTGTATTTTTGTTTTTTTGTTTGTTTGTTTGTAATGGATAAACTCAAAAACTACTGGACCGATTTTGAAAATTCTTTCACCATTAGAAAGCTACATTATCTGCGAGTGACATAGGCTATATTTTATTTTAGAAAAAATAGGGGTCCGTAAGATATTTGGGTTTTTCGGACCCAAGGTGTAAACTCGCTAAAACTCGAGAACGGCTGGGCCGATTTAGCTGATTTTGATTTTGAAATGTTCGTGGAGGTCTAGGGAAGGTTTGAAGGTGAGAAAATATAGGGTAGGGGTAGGGTTGGGGTAGGGTAGGGGCATGATACCACGCGAACGAAGTCCCTAAAACAGCTCTTTTAATATGAAGTCGGGAAGTCGGTCTCAAGGGTAGGGGTAGGGGTAGGGTAGGGGTAGGGTAGGGGTAGGGTAGGGGTAGGGGTAGGGTAGGGGTAGGGTAGGGGTAGGATAGGGGAAGGGTAGGGGTAGGGTAGGGGCAGCGTAGGGGTAGGGTAGGGATAGGGTAGGGGTAGGGTACGGGTAGGGTAGGGGTAGGGTAGGGGTAGTGTAGGGGTAGGGTAGTGTAGGGTTAGGGTAGGGTAGGGGTAGGGTAGGTGTAGGGTAGGGGTAGGGGTAGGGTAGGGGTAGGGTAGGGGTAGGATAGGGGTAGGGTAGGGGTAGGGTAGGGGTAGGGTAGGGGTAGGGTAGGGGTAGTGTAGGGGTAGGGTAGGGGTAGGGTAGGGTAGGGGTAGGGGTAGGGTAGGGGATAGGGTAATGCAGGGTTAGGGTAGGAGTATTGGTAGTGTAGGATACCACGCGAACGAAGTCGCGGCGGGTCAGCTAGTCACTAATAATAATGTTTCATGGCTGTGAGCGTATATCAGTCAGTAGTAAGGTTTTTTCGTCACAAACAATTATATTTTTATCTATGAACAAATCTGTAATTTTCTTATGTTTGAGTTGAATGACCCTGTTCGCGATAATGTTGTACTGTTGTACGCCATTGCCCATTAGTCTATGGTGCGTTGTGTACTTGTGCCCTCTAATCAATTACATTTAGGTACAGATTATGGCGCTACAGACTATACGCACAGAACAACCAGAATGAAAACTTCATACTAACGCCCGTGCGTAGGTACACTACTACGCGCGCAACTATGTGTGCGTGACCTGTCACCAACAAGGCGCGCGGGGAGTGCGCCGGCGCCCGCTCGGGTGCAAACCGGTTTGAGTCGGCTCAGCTAGCGGTCAAACTTAAGGTGTGCCAGCGACAGCGGTCGGGTACGACGCGGACACAGTTACAATATTTATTTAGACGCGGATGTTAAATTGTTTTTAAAGGTGGTATACAAATAATGGTCGAAAGAAGTCTCTTTGGACTTCTTTTTTTGTATATCCAAAGGATCTTATCGGGTAATTGTCTATATTTACATATACAAACACACCCCTGTTTGTATAGACGTCCATAAGAGGACTATAGACACAAGTCACCATCCGAGGACGTCCTAGAAAACCTATTTAACGACGTCATACGCATCCGGTTCAATAAGATAGAAAGAAACAGAAAACAATATTTGGGGTGATGAGCCTATTCGTATAGCGCTATCTCTCTTTTTTTTGGTGTAACTTTCTGTGACCAATGCGAGGACTTGAATACACACGCAAACCCGCCTGGTAAGTACCATCCGCGGACCTGTGTGTGAGCCAAACGAGGACCCTGACCATTTGACCAGAGGCACCAATCCGAGGACCTATTTTCACACACTTTTTCTTATGTCTTGTACAATGCGAGGACCCTGTGTTAGACTTTTGACGAACAATCCGAGGTCGTTTTTCCGCGTAGGAGTTGTACAATGCGAGGACATTTTACGAATTTTCCGTAGCAACTTTTTACACACTGAGTAATAATAATTTGTCTTGAATCACCGAAAGAAACTAAGTCCATAAACACACATTTCTTATTTTAAGTACTATCAGAGGACTTACAAAATAACAGTTTTCTACTTGATCAATCTTATGAATGTGCAATTGATGCCGTTCTGTATTAGACGAAATTTGACATTGGAGTAATAACACTACTGTAGGAATTGTCTCCTTGCAAGTGAAGTATTTAATGATCATTGGTATCATCTTGCAACCTCGTATAAAACATGTTTAGGTTGGATAGCAAAACGCCATTATGATGGTGACGTGAAGCTGCATCAGGAATCGTTTCCGTGAAAGGCAAATCTTTAACAGTCACTAGTATCGTTGTGAAACTTCGTACTCAACATGTTTACGTTAAATAGCAAAATATAATAACGGTGATTACTTGAAGCTGCAGCAGAAATCGTCATCGTACAACTGAACTCTTGAACAGTCTCTAGGAACGTCTTGAAACTGTGTGTACAATATGTTTAGGATGGCCAAACGTGATCAACGTGATGAGGAGCTCTAGAAATAATCGTTTTCGTGTATGACAACTCTTTAGCCGTCACGGGTGTTGTCTTAAAACTTGTATAATATGCAGCATGTATGTATGAAGTATCAGCAGTTAATATCTCCGTTGAGTCTCTAAGTTTGAGCTTATAAGACGATATCAGTGACCGTGAAAGAATTTGTTTTGCACGGAGACGATTCCTGCTTGATGCTGCTTTTGATGCTTTACATCAGTATAATAATGGCGTTTTGCTATCCAACGTAAACATATTGTATACAAAGATCCAAGAAGATACTAGCGACCGTTGATGAGTTTAGTGGCACGAAGACGTTACCTGCTGCAGCTGCAAGTCAATACCATAATGAAGTTTTGGTTTCAAAACGATACCATTGACCGTTGAAGAGTTGCCTTGCACGGAGACGATTCCTGCTGCAGCTTCATATCATCATCATAATGTTGGTTTGCTATCTAACCTTAACATGTTAAATACGAAGTTTCATTACGATACTATTGACCATTAAAGAGTTGCCTTGCACGGAGACAATTCCTGCTGCAGCTTCATTTCACCACCATAATGTTGGTTTGCCATCTAACCTAAACATGTCGAATATGAAGTTTCATGACGATACCATTGACCATTGAAGACTTACCTTGCACGGAGACGATTCCTACTGCAGCTTCATATCATCACCATAATGATCGTTTGCTATCTAACGTAAATATGTTAAATATGAAGTTTCATGACGATACCATTGACCATTGAAAAGTTTCCTTGCACGGAGATGATTCCTGCTGCAGCTTCATACTATCATCATAATTTTGGTTTGCTATCTAACCTTTACATGTTAAATACGAAGTTTCATTACGATACCATTGATCATTGAAGAGTTACCATGCACGGAGACGATTCCTACTGCAACTTCATAGCATCACCATAATGTTTGTTTGCTATCTAACCTAAACATGTTGAATACGAAGTTTCATGACGATACCATTGACCATTGAAGAGTTACCCTGCACGGAGACGATTCCTACTGCAACTTCATAGCATCACCATAATGTTTGTTTGCTATCTAACCTAAACATGTTGAATACGAAGTTTCATGACGATACCATTGACCATTGAAGAGTTACCTTGCACGGAGACGATTCCTACTGCAGCTGCATATCATCACCATAATATTTGTTTGCTATCTAACCTAAACATGTTGAATACGAAGTTTCATGACGATACCATTGACCATTGAAGAGTTACCATGCACGGAGACGATTCCTACTGCAGCTTCATAGCATCACCATAATGTTTGTTTGCTATCTAACCTAAACATGTTGAATACGAAGTTTCATGATGATACCATAGACCTTTGAAGAGTTACCATGCACGGAGTCGATTCTTACTGCAGCTTCATAGCATCACCATAATGTTTGTTTGCTATCTAACCTAAACATGTTGAATACGAAGTTTCATGACGATACCATTGACCATTGAAGAGTTACCTTGCACGGAGACGATTCTTACTGCAACTTCATAGCATCACCATAATGTTTGTTTGCTATCTAACCTAAACATGTCGAATACGAAGTTTCATGACGATACCATTGACCATTGAAGAGTTACCATGCACGGAGTCGATTCTTACTGCAGCTTCATAGCATCACCATAATGTTTGTTTGCTATCTAACCTAAACATGTCGAATACGAAGTTTCATTACGATACCATTGACCATTGAAGAGTTACCTTGCACGGAGACGATTCTTACTGCAACTTCATAGCATCACCATAATGTTTGTTTGCTATCTAACCTAAACATGTTGAATACGAAGTTTCATGACGATACCATTGACCATTGAAGAGTTACCATGCACGGAGTCGATTCCTACTGCAGCTTCATAGCATCACCATAATGTTTGTTTGCTATCTAACCTAAACATGTTGAATACGAAGTTTCATGACGATACCATTGACCATTGAAGAGTTACCATGCACGGAGTCGATTCCTACTGCAGCTTCATAGCATCACCATAATGTTTGTTTGCTATCTAACCTAAACATGTTGAATACGAAGTTTCATGACGATACCATTGACCATTGAAGAGTTACCTTGCACGGAGACGATTCTTACTGCAACTTCATAGCATCACCATAATGTTTGTTTGCTATCTAACCTAAACATGTCGAATACGAAGTTTCATGACGATACCATTGACCATTGAAGAGTTACCATGCACGGAGTCGATTCTTACTGCAGCTTCATAGCATCACCATAATGTTTGTTTGCTATCTAACCTAAACATGTCGAATACGAAGTTTCATTACGATACCATTGACCATTGAAGAGTTACCTTGCACGGAGACGATTCTTACTGCAACTTCATAGCATCACCATAATGTTTGTTTGCTATCTAACCTAAACATGTTGAATACGAAGTTTCATGACGATACCATTGACCATTGAAGAGTTACCATGCACGGAGTCGATTCCTACTGCAGCTTCATAGCATCACCATAATGTTTGTTTGCTATCTAACCTAAACATGTTGAATACGAAGTTTCATGACGATACCATTGACCATTGAAGAGTTACCTTGCACGGAGACGATTCCTACTGCAGCTTCATACTATCATCATAATTTTGGTTTGCTATCTAACCTTAACATGTTAAATACGAAGTTTCATTACGATACCATTGACCATCAAAGAGTTGCCTTGCACAGAGACAATTCCTGCTGCAGCTTCATTTCATCACCATAATGACCAACTTGGAAGTATACTCTATCCAATAAAAAAAGAATCATCGAATTCGGACAACACTGTAAAAAGTTATACGTGGTCAAACATTTAAATATTATGTCTAGGCGTCGACTTGAGAACCTCCTCCTTTTTTTTCGTCGGTTAATAATCAAATAATCTCAAATCTATAGAATATCATACACTTAGAAAATCTATCAAAACGGGGACCTGAATACACTCTTGTTCGGAAAAGCTATCAATACGAGGACCTCCATACACTTTGTGTTGAAAAGCTACCATTTCGAGGACATTTGTGTGAAGGTTTACACATAAGTCCCCACAAGGTACTTAAAATAAGACTGAAAGTGTATGACGAGGTGTGTAAAAATTTTAGTGGCGCCGCCTGGCGGACACACACTGTCGGGGTGTGAGCATGAATTTCTGTGACCAAACCGAGGTTTGACCAACTTTTCCTTATTAAGTATACAGGAAGGCTCAAAATCGAACGTAGAGTACGATGCAATGGTCAAGTCAATCCGAGGACGTCCGAAAAAGTCCTCGGTTTGAAAAGGTCCTCGGATGTGCCTTGTGTATTCATACGCAGGTCCTCGCATGGTACTTAAAACAAACACATGCTTAATGCTTATTACAGAAGTAACTATTTATTTACGAGTAGGTAATAATATCCAGAACAATTAAGATGGCGATAAGGCTTTCCCTTATAAAATAATTTGTTATGTAGGTAAGTAGGTATATTGACGTATTATTCGTTTCGTATTTTTATTTTAGTAGGTTTGTAGAATAGTAGGTACCAAAGTATATTTGTAAGTCGTCTTAGTAAGATTCCATTTAGTCTTTTCTATTAGATAGGTAGTAGGTACCTACTTAACTTACGTTCGTGAAATAGTAAAACAAGGAAGAATACATTATAGGTAGTTTCGCTATGTCCGTCCGTCCGTGCGTAGGTAAGTCAAAGTAATTTGATAAATCAACTTCAAGAAAGTAAGCAATGTATGGACCTATCTATGTATGTGTATCTATTTCATAGTATGATTAATTATGTACATAAGTACCACCTGCCTACCTATTTAATCATAATACATACCTACTATTATTATCTTAATCTTCTTAAAATATAGAAGTAAATTAAATGTTAACAATTAAATGTAGGTATCCCGATTTTATATATTTTCAATAGTGACAGCCCTATGAAAGTAGGTTAGAATTTTGAACACTGTTAGGAATCTTTCATTCTGGTTATTCTGTGCTATACGTGTCAGTATATCACATGCAGGGGAGAAGGGGGGATTTCATTCATATGCATCAACCCAGCATTCCCAGGGTACCGTAAATAAAAAAACAATATTTATAGATATTTTACATAATTATTATAAATAGTGTATTTTATCACTACAATCTTTGGTCAATTAGGTAACACGCCCTTACCTTACGGTTAGGGCTGCAATACATCCTCGTCTGTAATGACAAACTTAGCTCACTTGTCATATCATAATGGGTTGTTATTGTCCTATTTAATTTGTTTTCTATAGTTTTGTAGCGAATTTTTTTTTGACATATCAAAATGGCAATTACTTTGCTTAAATTCATGGTGATCACATGAATGGTTCTAGCTATTTTGTTATCAAGCTTAATAAAAAAAATCACGAGAGCTCTTTGCGGTACCAAACTCGTGCTGCTAATACAATTTCTCGAGTTCTAACTAGCGGGGTACAGGAGCAAATACCTATATTTATACAAACGTGAAATATGCAGTTAGGTCGCTCCACTTGTTTGTAATTAATTAGTGTAAGTTCCACTGCAAAAGGCTGCATGCTTTTATTTCAGTGCACAGCACTCGTCCTAACCATAGATAATTAACATGCTGCTTATACTTTGTATTAACGTCACCTCATTACTATTTGTCTATGGCATGGCTAATTGATGCTCCTGTCAAAGTGTTAACGACCCGACGATATGTAAAATCAATAATTTACAGATACCTTTTTAGTGTTAATTTATGAGTGGACTATAAAAAATGAGGCATTGTTATTTAGGACATGGTTTGAATGCTTATTGTTTCAGAGATGTAACCTACGGAAAGTTTAATGACTTTAGTAACACTTGAAAACTAAAATCTTGATATTACCTACCTGTTTATTACTTAAAATATTAAATTTTTGAATATGATTTTGAATAATTTAAAAACTCTAACGTAAATTCATTTACATTAACATAAAATCATGCTTATTGTGTCATTATTCTGGATGTTAGATGTAAAAATATTATTATTTAGTCCGTTAATTGGTGATTCTTTGACGTCATTTAGTCAAATAATTGGTTTTATCAATGCTAGTATTGATAAAATCCGTATTCCGCCTAAAGTATGAGTTTTTCCTTACAACAATTTTATTAACTTTTGCCTTTTCATGTTATTCAATTTTGTTTTCTGCCTTTATCTTTACGTCATTCGTTGTCTATGGTGGGAACTACGTCTTACATTACAACTGTGAGTACCTAAATTACTGTTGTGTGGGTGTAGATACATCATACCTACCTAGTCTGAATGGAATGTATCATTATCTGATAGGTAATAATAATAATATACCTAATACTTACTCGTAGGTATTATTTTAATATTTATTCAAACTATGTATATTTTTTGATGTCTTTTAGTTTTAGTTTCTCTTTTTATTCTGATTGTATTTTTTTAATTAAGTCTGTATGTAAAGGCGTAAATGTACTTTATGCCTTAGAGCGCGGGCACACGGTGCGTTGCGGCGCCGCACCGCAAAAAGATTTCACTGAAATCTTTGCGGTGCGGCGCCGCAACGCACCGTGCGCCCGCGTCCTTAGGTATGCGCGGTGCACTTGGCAGGTGCAAATTATTGTTTGAAAATAAAACAATGAATTAAATATAAAAAAAAACTCAAAAAAATTAAATTCTCCAAACTCACACATACTCAATGAGACTCCACATACTGCTATAGAAATAACAAGTCAAAACAGAAAAAAGTACTGGTCAATTATAATATTATTTTTCTGAAATAAATTAAAAATAAAATAAAAATATATGCAATACAAACTCACCATTTAACGTACATTATTAAAGTAAATGAATACAATAGCATTTAACTTTTAACGGCGGATGTAATGGCATTATGTGAATTTATCTTTCTTGAATAATTTTGATGTTAATTTGTATAAAATAAAACATTATAACAGTACCTACCTACAGTTAAATTCATTTAACACTAAGTAAGAACAAATTATTCCGTCCATTTTCTAGGTAGTTGAGGTCAAAGCAAGTAAGAAGTTGATAAGAAAATAAATAATTAGCAACAAAGTAATGTTTCATAGTATGCATACAAATCCTTTGATTATATCCTTGAATAGGAATGATTCTTTAATAATGAAGTAATACACTTTGATATTGTCACCCGAAAATCTGACAACCAGTCTTACCAAGGGGTATCGTATTACCCAGTTACTGGGTTGTGGAGGTCAGATAGGCAGTCGCTCCATGTAAAATACTGGTATTCAGATGCATCCGGTTAGACTGGAAGCCGACCCCAACAAAGTTGTGAAAAGGCTAGGCAGATGATGACGACACTTTGATATTGTGACACACGTCTTTTGAAAAATAATTGACAGAGCTTCACTGAATTTTAAAAAACGTATAAATAAACAAAAAAAAAACTGACCTATTCTTTTGTCTCACTGCAGAACAAAGACTTCTTCTTATAAAGAGAAGGCACAAGCATTGATTACTACGCTTGCTCAGGGCAGATTGGCGATATCAAACTTACTTATATTAATTGTGAGTTCAGGTTTCACACGATACTCTACTCCTAAATTTCAGTTCTTGTATCTTTTGTGACCCTATTACAAAGCCTTCGCTGTCCATCTGTTTGTCAACGGGCTTTATCTCATGAACCGTAAAAGGTAGAGTTGCAATTTTCACAGAGTGTGTATTTCCATTGTCGCTATAACAACAAATAATAAAAATAAAATAAAGCTGAAAATTGAAGGGGGTCCCCCATATAAGAAACGTTATTTGGTGTCTGTTTTTGTACGGAACGACTGGCTGTTGAATGATACTATCAGACAGCCTGGATCTGTAAAATTTCGGTAAATAATTTAAAAACACCACGACATACATACATACATACATACAACATCTTTAAGTGATTGTTACACTTTATTCTGATTTGTTGCTTATGTTTATTGCTTGCAATAAATAAATATACACCAATCAGGCAAGCATAAGTAGTAGAAATGTATACAGAAGACATTATTATTTATTTATTTAAACTTTATGCACAAAAGTACAAAGGCGGACCTAATGCCTTAGGCATTCTCTAACAGTCGACCAAAGGTGGTGAAGAGATAACATGGTAGGTGCAAGTGAGTAAAATAACAAAATTAGAGAATAAAAAAAATAAAATAAAAAAAATTTACATACTTAAAAAAAAATCACGTACACAAGTACAAAATAATTAAATGCTACATACTTTAAAATGCCAAATAATATACATTATTATTATTATTTCATCTCTCCTTTATGTATGACCTTCTATGCTCAATCTAGCTTTCAGATTATTCAGACGACCTATAACTAACGCCATAAATCGCATGAAAAATAAGTAGGTATATGTAGATTAGGCTTACGCATTCTACGGTACCGAATCCCGAATAGTGTCAATTTACTACCTACAATATAAATCATTTATTTTATCTACTGACACGTGGTTCAAACTGCAGTTCGATCGTGAAATTTCATCGGTTTGTAATCCAAAACGGTTTTATTGGACGTTTGAGGTAGCGATCCGATTCCGGTTACCATTGACGTTGAAATTACATGAATGACTATCAAGCCTTTATAAATAAACTGATTTATACACAAAAACATCACGCCTGTAATCCCCGAAGGGTTAGGCAGAGGTGTATTCATAGTACACCCACATTTCGTCAGTTATGTTTAAGTTCTATGTAATAGGGGGCGAGCCTATTGCCATCAACCGAGCATAACTCCAGACTCCGAGGCTGCTACTGAGAACTTCCTGATAGAAAAACTCAATAACACTTTTCCCGACCTGGGAATCTAACCAAACTTAAACTTTTATTATGGGACTATAAAACTAGACTATTCCCTACAGAAATGCTTTCCATAGATAGGAAAGATTAATGATAAGAAGGATAATATATACATCGTGGAATAAGGGTACATAATTAATGTAATAACGACGGCCCATCGTCAATGATCAGGCATTCTCGTCACATAGGGTTATTGTTGTCGCCAAATAAATCCCTTGCATCTAAATTGTAGTTAAGTAGAAAAGTAACTGAAAATGTACTTTCAGAATTCCCATGTCCATAACGGGGTTTCAAAAGCAAAATCCATACTAATATTATAAATGCGAAGTGTGTCTGTCTGTCTGTTACCTCTTCACGCTTAAACCGCTGAACCGATTTTGATGAAATTTGGCATGGAGATAGTTTAAGATCCGAGGAAGGACATAGGATTTATCCCGGAAATCACCCCCTAAGGCGGTGAAAAGGGCGGTGGAAGTTTGTATGCAAGTACGATATATAAACAAGTTCCACGCGGACGTATAGTCGCGGGCAAAAGCTAATATTAAGTATAAGTAACTAGCTTTTGCCCGCGACTTCGTCCGCGCATATGTCGGTTATCGCGGACGAAGTCGAAGTCGAATAAAAAGTAGCCTATGTCCTTTGTTGGGGTTCACGCTTACCCTGTACCAAATTTCACACAAATCGGTTCAGTAGTTTAGGCGTGAAGAAAAGACAGACAGACAGAGTTACTTTCGCATTTATAATATTAGTTAGGATAAACATAACATAATATCAAGCCTGTGGCTGTAATCCCCGAAGGGTTAAACGAAAGCTATTTGAATTTAAACAACTCAAGACATAAACAAAAGGAGTTAATGACCCGAATAAAACTAATCACATCGATAGCCGCAGAACACAACTGTCACTTGCTTTTTTAATAATCAAGGATTCGGGCGTCTACGTCAGTCAGCCTCGTCGCGTATCGGTGCCACGAACGGTCGACTCGACTATTTTCGTGCACACTTCGGGTGTTATCGGCCGCGGTACCACGTAGCAAGTCTTTTTGTTCGACATCGGGAATCGAGCGTAATCACCGGTACTATTAGTGAGAATGTTAACCAATACAATGCATTCTCGCAATCATTTAATTAGTTATAGTTAATAAGTAGGTTCGCTTAAACATAATCTACCTACTACAGCACGCTATGTGCTGTTTTTATTAGTTGGGTACTTACGTTATGTGTCTAGATAATTATAGATAAAAGTACATACCTATGCTAAGTTATTATTTCTAACCAAGATGTGAAGTTATTTACTCACGGAGGATGTTTGAATAAAATAAATCTTTTGACATTTTGATAAAATGTACCTACTTACTTACATAAATATCTACCTTTCTATAATTAAGTTGGTTAAAAATAACCAAATTACTATTATTGATAATTTGTTAGCTCTGAATACACCTACATCAAATAATTATCAAAATTAAGTTATAGGTACACGATGTTTATGCTCAAATTGTAGAAGAGTATCCACACACAGTACAAATCAAAATTATTTATCAATTATTAAAATTACTAGGTCAGGAGGTTGATTGACTGCCATCAGTAAACCGACCGCCTGCCGTCAATGGTTGGTATTATACGAGCAATAAAAAGAGTGAAAGTGTAACTTTATAAAGAAATAATATGCACTTTCTAACAAAAATTACCAAGAATAGTAATCTATGGGTATTTTATATTTAAAAAAATGCAGCTTCTGCAGCATTTATTATGTGTCCGTATTCTTTATTTAAGTAACAATATTTCTAGTGAAACAGAAAGTCGAACGATAGCGATCATAGTGTATGCGTTCGTTCGTGGTAGTAGCACTAACAAGTGTTACGAGAGT
Organism: Hoplodrina blanda; assembly: GCA_949316365.1. Classification (NCBI taxonomy): domain Eukaryota; kingdom Metazoa; phylum Arthropoda; class Insecta; order Lepidoptera; family Noctuidae; genus Hoplodrina; species Hoplodrina blanda. Next base: position 5,476,016 of record OX438589.1, on the reverse strand, counting down.
TCGAGACTCGAGACACAGCACCGCCTAAGAAATCTAAACTACATCATCACGCTTGTAATCACCGAAGGGTTAGGCAGAGGTGTACCCATTAATACAGCCACATTTCGTCAGTTATGTTAAAGTCCCATGTAATAGGGGGCGAGCCTAATGTCATCAACCGAGAACAAAGAAAAAATCCTGACGGAAAAGACCAATAACACTTTTTCCGACCTGGGAGTCTTCATGATGAATGAAGACACCTATTTGGAATCCGAATGGGGTGATTCGAAAAGTACCCAATGTAACTACTTTTTTCCATAAATAATTTTGTAACACTCTAACAGGAAGTTCACGTATTTTGATTGGTTTCTTTTCAATTCAATTAATATATGAAACTCCAAAGATTTTAACTGGCGTGTAATTTTTTGTGTTCCAGCAATTAATAAAGTATTGGAGAAAGCTGCAAACTTTATCGATTCCATAATCCTGGTGTGTATCTAAATGTAGCTTAGAATCTACGTAAAAAAATATATCATATTTTCAATTACGACCCAGATTATGGCACTTCATATCGGTTTTTCAGATTGTTCCCAATGAAGAGTTATTTGAACAGTTTAATACTTACAATGTTGTTGATTTTTCTCCACAATTTATGATAACGACCGATTAGATATAACTTACGTAAGTTGTAACTATGTATAAACTATCATTTGCTATGATGAAATGTTATGCATCGTTATTACACGGAACGTCGATAGCAAAATGGAAGAGGTGATATTTTATTTCCGTATTTTATTCAATTAATTGAATAATTAATATAGACGATTGAATTCAAATTATAAATATAAATCTGAAACTATAATATCATCAATGTAAACTATTTAGCAATAGGTACCTGATACCTACTGAGTTTATTTTCAACTTCTTTTTCTGGAATTTTAATGACAACACAATTAGTTACTTGAGACATGAATTTTATATTCATTTTGCCGTTTAGTACAAACTCTTGTTTAACATAACTAAATAGGGATTTGCTGATATCCTGCACAAAAATCCATTAATATACATAGTGTAAAGTTGTATCTGGGGTAACAGGATAATAATATGTTAAACGATTTTAATGGGTTTGCTCCTATTATGTGATTCAAAAGTTCAATATCCCAATAGCCTTGGAATCTACTTTTGTGCGAACTAGTACTTAATGTTTTATAACCGACGTATTCAACTAATGATTTAACGTTACTAATGATTTGTTTACTTCAATTTGAATGTGTTAATTACTTTTTTCATCATTTCTTCAACATAATTCGAAGACTTTCTCTTTCTTCACTTTTCAGATACCATCTTGTATTAACAGTAAACCTATTTTTTTAGGGACCTTTAACCTTGTCATGATAGACTCATCATTATCTAAGCTAAGTTTAAACAAGATTAAAAAATACCTTCATAAAAACAAGAATAAACATTATGGCAAAAAGTGGAGTAATCGACAAAGTGCTTTGTCATAAATATTAAGCGATATCATTTTCTGAATCAACAGCGGACCTTCCTCAACATGCGTAATTAATTTCCCACCTGTCCATCTTATTCACACATTATTTTATGACCCGATTACTTTCTTCACGTCACGCCATCTCGAACGCAACGGCTGATGTTGAAAAACATCGAGATCATACGTATTGTTTGTCTTGTGGAAATTTCCAAACAACATTATGAACACACACCCGACCGTATACAACTAAGTTTGACGATTATAATAATGTTACTACTTTTCCACCATTACATACGGTGTGCTATTTCTCAGAAGTATTAACACAATACGTATACAAACCTACTGTGATATCATCTGTAATAAATATCTTCACATTAAAGTAAAGTGCCTCAATCTTCAAGTTTCTGACTACAAAGGTAATTCTGTTCATTTCCTGTCGTTTCGATTTCTTTCCCAGCTCGTATTATTAGAAAAGGAAGTTCTATTGATCTTATATTTATTTGCATAATCTACACGAGCGTTCATTTTCAAACACTTTAATCTCTGCTGGCAAAATAAAAATAATAACCGTTACTTTTAATAATTATCAAAACGTGTGAGTTCTTACAAACATAACTTTTGGCCTATATTATAAGAAATTATCAAAATGTTCTACCTATCTATAATGTCCAACAGCGCGGTGAGTGTTGTTTTTATCAATATTAATATGTAATAGCGTTATTCGCACATAACATTATCTCTGACGTCACACAATAGATTGGTGATAACAAAAATTTAAGGGTATCGTGTCCAACGCTGCTCCGTGACCTCGAAAATTTATCGGTCGTTGTCTTTGTATTTACGGAGGTTTTTGGCGATGCCATTGTATGAGGTGTTAAAGTTTACCCTCGGTTGATGTCATACATAATATAAAAATATTTTACCGATATAAATGTCTGAATAATTTCTTAGGACCTGCCTGCCACAGTATATCAATATTACATTTACAGAAAGCCAAGCCCGGTTGACTTTTCTGAAATGATCACGACCTATGACATTTTGTTTTCCCCTAGATAAAAATATATCTCCGTTTTAAGGGTTTTATCTAAACATCATCAATATTGTGAGAATGAGATATTCAAAATGTCAGGTTAACATTTTGCACGTGCCTGCGTTCCCGTTTATTTAAATATAATGGAGTCTTGAGCCATCATCTCTATTAAAAGCATCGATTTAACGAGCGGAATGAGATGGTACACTCAGCGTACCTACACTGTAAATATGGGTCGGGTGCGTTGGTCCGCGCACGCCGGCCGCTCGCATGTAAACTCGCTCCGAGTAGCTCACACCCGCTAATGAAATAACAAAAGGTGTAACGCCACGCTTCGATAAACTGTTTTTGTGTTATTATAAACCAGCCTTAATAAAACTTGGCTGCTCTCAGAATATCTTTCTGTTGCAATCGTCTACGGTCGTGATCTGCATTGCACTTACTGCTATTAGCTCGCATTATATGCTGTTGTAGCACTGAAGCCGTCGTATGGCCTAAATATCGTTTGTTATCTCTGTTGAGTTTTCGACATTATCAATCGTTCCACTTTGCAAAAAAAAGTCGATTGTCATTTCCTTGAGAGTGTTACGTAATAACGAATGACTTCGTCCAACCGTTATTCTGGCTGTGTCGGCGAGTTGAGGCCGTTGCACTGGTACCGCTTTCCGAAATTCTGATTGCAAAAGCGCGAGACGTCGCGATCGCGAGCGGCCGGTGTCGCGGCCCGTGCCACGGGCTGCGGGCGGAAGTTACGGTGAACGGTGCCTCGGTGGCCTTGGAGCGCGGCCGCCGCGCGCCGAAGGTGAAAGTCTTGACGGTCCGCAATTATTGAACCTCGACCTGCCATCCTCCGATATTCGGGTTACACCAACCCAGCGGTTATCAACGCTACCGATGCGTTCTGGTTCCCGACTTCCGCATTCCTAAACCCGACCAAACATTTCTAACCCTAATTTTATAGGTCGACTAATAGATACTCTTCAACGAATAACATTCGAATTCGGACCAAGTTCACAAATAGATAAAACATCGGATGATAGCGATAAATCAGTGTTAGGACAATTATTTTTATACAGCTAGAAGCGTTGGGCTGCACCTTCGCGGTTGATTGAATATGGCAGTTTGAGGGTCGATCTGACATCTGCTTGTGTCACTGCTTGGCTCTTATTCAAATTTAAATCTATTCAATTATTCAACAGAAACGTATTATCGAGATGAAACTACTCTTACATTATCGTTACTACAAGAATAAGTGAGTAGAATTGATATTCATGCCAATCTTAACAAAGTTGTTTTATAGCGAGTGAATATCACCAATTAGCGGTTATGTAATTTATGTTCCAAGTTAGCCACAATAAAAATTCCTCAAAATTCGTACCTGCAAATATACTTGTATAGAAGTACCTATATGTTAATTCACTAAGGTAATGTTCGATGGGCTACCAACATATCTCCAGATATTGCCAAACGCTTTAAGTAATACTTTGACTCCAGTTATAATCTTTGTAAGCCCGCTAGGAATAGTAAGTTTGCCGAGAGATTTGTTCTCAAAGAGATAGCTTACAAGCGCACAGTACTGTCCGGCTTTAGATTGATTTCTGCGTTTGTTATTATTATAAAATGTATGTACTCAATTTATGACGAACTCGAAGATTACATTTCATCAAAATAACTAACAACTTCCTTAAGTTCCGTGTAACCTCAATAAATGAAAAATTTAAGAGAGTTTTTTAAAAATGTTAGACAAATGATCGGGCGGGTAGGATATTAGTAAACTATGACAGAATATGGCTTGTATCTGAGGCCAAGGGCGACCCGGGCTCAGGTAGTAACATTTTAACGACTGATTTGATAACATGCTTAACTTTTTGCTCGAAATGATGGTGATCAATGCATTTGGATATACTGGAATATTTTAGCCAAAAAAATGGAACTAAGTAAATGAGTATTTTGAGAATGTGAAATGATACTCTCCTATATTAAAGGGGATGGTAATGGGTGAAATAGGAATTAATGAATATACCGTGAACTGAAATTCTGCAGTTTTAAATAGAGATTATAATAAGAATCGTTTTAAATGAAATGCGAATAATGCAAATGCGAGGAGAGCCGTTGCCAATGTTTATAATATATTGTGCGTGCTTACACATCGATGAAGGTCGGTACGGTTCAATCTTTTTATGCAGTTAGTTGTCTGATGTTATTGCTCAAATCCTTAGTCACGGTGACGAACAATCCGAACAAAAAAGTAAAGAGACTTGTTTTAACTCGAAACTAAAGTCGGAATCGAACAAATGACAAACACATTTTGATTTCTATTTCCCCTTGAGGAATAAATAAGACAAAACAATTAGGAAAAAGAATTTCCCGTGTTTGCCGGGAAAACACTAGTAGGTAATAACAATAAGAGAAACACGTTGAACAGCTTCATTTTGTTTTCTCTCCCTACTTTTAAGGAGAAAAATGAGCATTCAAGTAAAATTCACGGTAAAAGCTCAAATATTATGGGAAACTAGATATTTTTAATCCTCTAGTCTCTGTTTATTGTATTAAGCGAATTAATTTGACATCCAAACCATCGCCTTCTTTGTATTCCTCTTGCCATTTACCTGCGTTATCTACAATGAGATCACCTAGACCCAAATACTTAACTGCTAATTACTATTATATTATCAAAATATTTTACTGCAGCGTTCCAGATGGTTTCAAACTTAATTGTCTACTCCACATTAGCGAGATACAGTACAACAAATGTACAATCGTAGCTGTTTGTAGCCTTGAATATCAATTGAGCAATATTTTTTTGTGATCGTGCGTAATACAAATGGATTGGATTTTTGTTTTAACTTCAATAAAATCAGATATGACCTTTGCAGATGGAAGCATGCAATTATCTTACCGATATTTTACTTCAATATTCAGATTTGATTAGTATTTTATTTTATAAAATTCTTTATCTCGATGGAATTGAAGAACAAGTGGCGTTTACGCGATAAGCTTACAATCGCAACGAGATATTAAAAAAAGGGGTCACCACCAGTGACACCCTATAAATAAAAATTATCAAAAAGGCACACGGATTACAGTGAGGATAATGAGGTATCCTTCGCTAGGGGAGCATCCATGGGCCGCGTTCGCCCGCCTGCGCGCCCTCTGTAAATCACCACAACTTATGTACGGGAGAACAGACGCAGTTCGGCGCGCGGAGCCGTCACTCGCACACGTTCGCGACTCGCTTTCCATTTAGTTATGTAGTAGCGCTCGCCGCTCGCCTGTTTGGACAAGTGCTAAGTTGATCGTTTTATGTGATACACCTCGTTGGCATTATGTTTAATTTAACCGTTCGATTTTTAAATTGTTTCGTGTCGTATTACTGTTTTTAATTTTAATTTTTAATCAATCGAAGTGTTGCATAGTTTTTGGACTGTTGATTCTTGGATTGCTAAGGTAATTTACATTTAATTAATTGTTGTTAATTAGTTTTAAGAAATATGTTATTATTTTTTTTTTTTTGGGTTTGCGAAACTTTCTCTGTTTTAAACAAAGGAGTCGATAGTTTAATTGGCTATTTCTTACGTAATGTTATGTTTGTGTACAAATATTTTTGTGAGCACGTAATAATTTAATTGCTCGCTTAAATCTACCTGTCGTACGTAACAGTTACTTTCTTAAATATATTTAGTATCTAGGGAACTGTTTGAAAGTATTTTTATTGCTCAACTACGTATGTTTATGAATACTTCAAAGTTGTGACGCGAAAATGAATTTACACTTAAAAAGAAAATAAGAATTCAAAACTAGAAAATTGAATGGTGAAGTTGCGATATTTTTTCGAATTTTTGAAGTTCTAGGAAGAAAGAGACAAGTAGACAAAGGATAGTGTTACTACAAAAGTATCTTTATCTAATACCAGTAAGCAATGTACCGATGCGCTACATTATGTATGCGTGCCGGACGGTAACTACAGCGGGTAAATAAAATAATAATACTTATCTATTCAATGGTGTTATCGACTTAACATTTAACGCAAAAAAAATACTTTTACATTTTATTTAACTTATTTCGGAGATACTAGTCAATTCTTTAATGGGCAATGTGTTACTGGTTTATGTGAGTAGATTACTGTGGTATAATTTATTTTCTAAGGGTCCTTTTGTTCGACGATCGGATATAGCCATCTCTGTCGCACTGTAAGAGCGTGACAAACGGTATTCGAATTCGACTACCGAGATTTTCAGAATAGGGTTTCGTGACTCGATAATATTTGTAAAATTTTGATTTGGAATTGATGTTCCATAAAAGTACTTATCGTTTGTTAATCGCTGTATTTTTCGGGTAATCTATTGTGGACATTATTTATTTAGGGAAGAAAGAATTTCTTTAAAAATACGTAATTTTGAACAATAACAAAAAAAACCGACTTTCTATTAATATGGCACATGGTACCTACAATTAAGCGGAAACAACTAAGATTATTTTTATTTTTCATTCCCATCCCTAAAATAGGGTCAAAATAAAAATCATTCCTTATTACACACAGTGCATCACTACCGGTACAGTCGCGCGCAAACAACATTTAAATAATTTCACGTAAGTTCTAGATGGCAAAAAAAAATTACATACCTACCTAGCATACCAATGCTTTTAAATTTAAGTACTGGTAAACCTTATCAATCCGGTAATTGGAATGTTACAAATAAGGCGTCTAATCAAATTATTACTTGACCCCACCCAAGTTCGCGAACAAAGCTCCCGAAAGAAACTTGAAATATAAATATTGTAGGTCTACAGAACTGGGTATTTATCATTGATATGTTTGGCAATTTTGCTTATCTTACGATAATTTTTCGTTTGTAGGTTTAATTAGGTAGTAATAAAATAATTATTAATGAAATTGTTATTCACACGTCACTTTATAAGTTTTCAATTGGTATAATCTGACAGCTGTTACCGCAATAGGCGTTGTATAATGAATCATTATAATGGAGATTACACAATGTCTTTCATGAATTTTTCGGTTTTAGAAATTTAATTTTCGCCAGATTTTTCTACAAAATCCATATTTCATGACTATCACGATCATATGCAGGTGTTGCGCTAGAAAGAGACAGCACGATATTGTTGTCTCTTACACAGAATATTATAAACTTTACTGACGTGGGAAACGTGCCAAGAGCTGCTACTTTTGCTAGTGAAGTGGGAAAATAGAGCTTAATAAAGTTACTGAACTATGTAATTTATGTTTTGTTTCTGATTGGTTGTTAACAGTAAATACTTTTTTGTTCAGATCAAAATACATGTTTATATTCTTATTTTGAATAATGCTCCTTGAGTTGTTTTTTCTAGTGCGTAGATAACCTCATTTTGTAAAGAGGTTGTATAATCTGGCTTCAAACAAAAATATTTGATTCATTATTTTTAATTAATAACCAGCCGCAGCCGGTCTTTTCTGTAAAATGTCCTTCGGGTATTTTAGGTGAAGTGAACTTGATGTGAGCTTAATCCCACTTAATGGAAGTAACTGACAGCTCACCTCACTCTCATTTCACCTAAAAATCACCTACCCGGATTTGTTCATAATACTCGTAGCACTGAAGAAGCATAACTTTTGCATAATAATTCCTATTTTAAAATCAACAAAGTATGTACCTAGATATCTATAACAGAGTCAATAAGTTTAAAAAGCGCGTCAACTACGTAGCCATTACCCGTGATTTATACGCCGTGAGCCGCATCCATTGTCTGCTGTGGGCTATCAACGTTATATGGCGCTCGATTTAAACACGCAAACTATATTATATAGTGATTTTGATTACCCCACGTGCTAAATTACTTGGTATTAGGCTTTTACGGCTTCCGTGGAACGTCTCCAATACTTCAGCGGTATTTTAAAGGCAATGTTCTTTCTTTGTTTGATACCTGCTTTTGTGTTTCTATTCCAGTATCTTTGTTACAACTAGTAGGCAACCATATGCACAGGTATTCGTATGCGGAAATTTTCGCAACAATTCCATGTAGTATGACTACACAGTAATGATAATGACGCATAGAAGTAGAAGTTCAAACAATCCTTCTAATAGATGACGTACAAGGATAACTGACATTTGATTTTGAGTTTTATCGCTATCACCTTAGAGCATGACACTGACGAGCTGTAAGACATACTGCAGAGTCACAAAACTAATATATTCTTACAAAAATTACTATGAAACTTCTTTCTGAAATAAACAAGACTTTTAAACTGAACACGCTGAGTAATTTTCCGGGAAGCCAAGGATAATACCGAAATGATCTTGTTACGGGATCCAAGTACAGCAGTACTATTCTGTAGAAATCTTTCTCGGTGGATTTTGATGAAGTGAGCTTGAGGGAGGTAAACAGCTGTCATCCTACCCGATGCTAGGGATTGACAACTCACCTCGTGCTCACTTCACATAAATTCTCGAAGGCGGATTGCTACAGAATAGTTCAGTCTTTGATCCCAAAAAATGTAATACAGAAGAAGTTTTAAGTGACGCTTGAAGTAGATACTTATACCTACTCACAGTAGAAACCGAATTAATTATTTGTTACTTGCGACCTAGAAAGGTTCAGCCCATTGTGAGGTCATTACATAAGCACTGTCGGCTCCAAGCAAGTAATTGTTTTAAAAAAATATGATTCACCACTCCACTTCAATAGAAAAATTCTTTGCGCATCATTGATTAATGTAATAGGTGTCATGTTATGGTAGAAAATATGAAGTAATAAAATCATGTGAGAGTACTAAACGAAGTCAAAGACGTAGAAATGGAGAATTGCTTGAAAATGATAAGGAATGGAGTAAATACCAAACATTAAGGATTTTTGTTACATCTGACAGCCAGTCTTAGTAGGGGGTATTGTGTTATCCTGCAATTGGGTTGTGAAGGTCAGATAGGAAGTTGCTCCCAAACACTAGTTATCTAGCTGCATCCGCTTAGACTGGAAGCCGACCCCAACACATTTGAAAAAAGGCTGATGATGATGAAGAATTTTATACATAATTTTTTGCTTTCCAGTTCACAGTTAAAATGAATTTGTTAAATATTCTCTATTCTGTATTAAATAATTTGTAACACACATGAAGTTATTGTAGTATTAATGAACAAAAGCAATTTATGTAACACCCACGGCACAGTAATTGATGATGCAACGCACAGGGACGCACAATTTCGGTCATAGACACCAATTACAACACATTTACGCGTGTGTGTGATTTTTTACAATTTTTCGTGGTCACTACAAACAAGAAACATTACAGTGTAATTCTCAAATGACAAAAAAATATTGGACATCCCAAACAGGTATATCTAGACGACATACTAATACGAAACAAATTAATAATAAATGCTGAATAATAGTACAACTGAAAGTTTATATATAAATAAATACAAATATATTACAGCTACATTGTTTTCTACATAAAATGACTGGTTTTGTTCACTTAGATGCGGCTATAAAGCCAAAAGAGCTGATGCAATTAAGGGCATTCTAGAGATTGACGTGAAAGTGTGCGATGCGGGAAATTAGAGAAAAATGTCGGAGATCGTTAAACTATTATATTGTATCGGTTGTATGTTTCCACCTACATTCTGTATTTCATCGTATCATACGTTCTCCATAAAAGGTACTCTATCACAACGCCTACTCGGTCATAGTGATTTAGCAAAAATAGGTATGCTTTGAAGAAATACTTTCAAGGATATTTGAAGTGGATTGGAATTTGATACGTCTGCAATGATTCCTAATGCAATCCGTATTTACTGCTATACCCTGAAGACTATCAAGCAGAAGTGAATGGGCAACTTAATACGACAATGGCCTTAACAGAGCTTCTTATTTTAATAGTTAGCGAAGCTATCAATTACGAACCTCTCGTAAAATGTTGTTCCAATATTTAATATCATTTACTCTTTATTACATTACATAAATAAGAAGGAAAATTAAAAGACAACAATATGTACGCATGTTATCAGTTTGAAGGGAGTAGCAATATATCAAGCCAGAAAGCAAATTTTGGGAAGGAAAAAAGTTTTCACATTAAAAAGTTAACCATACGTTCATGTTACTTGTGTCATGACATGACTTATTCGACGAAAGCGAGGAGAATTGATAACGAATACCTTATTCAAATGCTTCATTGTTTTGTTTAAACTGTCCTACATAAATTTCAAGAATTGTGTAGAGATTTACATTAAACGTTTGAAAAGGTGAACTAGCATCAGTCGCATCATCCACGATGTCAAATGTTACAAAAAAGTCCTCTATATTATGATGGCGTTCACATATCGGTGAATTCTTGCCCCCGACTCGTGTGGGACAGAGAAAAGAAAGTGCAGGTAGGCAGTAGCGTCGGTCGGCTCGCGCGAGATTTATTAGATCGTAACTGTTGGGGTCGGCAACACCCGGTGTACTGTCGTCGCGCGTTCGCTGCAGGAAAAAAAAAAGCATGATCCAAGCGTGTTTCACCTACTGCACATTTATTAATGTTTGTTTAATATGTAATTCTAAATTAGAATGTATAACAAAATTTTATGGCCATGACACTTGGATTTTTCTTCAAATCCAATTTTATTAAGACAACTTTTATTTCAAGTCTACCCATAATTTACGTCGAATGGGAAGATAGAGATATTGACTAATACCCGAAATAAAAATAAAAACATAGAAAACGCTTAAATATTGATTTAACCCCAGCGGAACCTGTTTATTTAACTAGACCTATCAATTTGCCTAAATTCTCTATGGTATAAAAAGTAAATGAACTCTCTATATGTCAAAAGCAATCAAAAGTACTGTCAACACATTTATTTATGTTTTTATTACATAATTATAAATTCATTAACTTAAAGTAATTGTGTTTGCGATATCTGTAATAACAGTAAGCAATATCAATATTAGCTGTTTCAACTTTATATTACGTCACATTAAATGCTGAAATTAGTATTTCGTACATTACGCAGTATCTACTGAACTGGAGTAACATGGAATCTTAAGCGCAGGCCACACCGCCAGCTAGCGGGCGGGCGGGCTAAGCGGGCGAACATCGTTTCACCTCTTTACATACTTCGGTTCACACCGCGAGCTGCCGACTAACCTAACGAGCTAAGCTAACGAAATATCCGACGATTCCCAGCTAGCGGGCGGGCGGGCTAGGCGGGCGAACATCGTTTCACCTCTTTACATACTTCGGTTCACACCGCGAGCTGCCGACTAACCTAACGAGCTAAGCTAACGAAATATCCGTCGCTCGTCTGTCCGTAGTTTTCGGTGTGAACCCCATAGTTTAGCTCGCCAATATTTCGCGTAGCTTAGCTCGTTAGGTTAGTCGGTAGCTCGCGGTGTGAACCGAAGTATGTAAAGAGGTGAAACGATGTTCGCCCGCTTAGCCCGCCCGCCCGTTAGCTGGGAATCGTCGGATATTTCGTTAGCTTAGCTCGTCAGGTTAGTCGGTAGCTCGCGGTGTGAACCGAAGTATGTAAAGAGGTGAAACGATGTTCGCCCGCTTAGCCCGCCCGCCCGCTAGCTGGCGGTGTGGCCTGCGCTTTATATTTTAACAGGTTATGAGTTCACCTTAAATAGTAGCACTTGCTCAGCTTTTTGTGTCAAAGATTTGAATGAGATTGATGTTATTCTACTACTTTTCAATAGTTGCCAAAGCATAGATTTGAAGTTAAGTATTTACCTTGTGATATAAAAACGTTAAACATAAAAGAAAACAGTCGCAAATCTTTCTGTTCGCCAATTACCTTGAATAAACAACAGAACGCAACCAACACTGAGATAACACAGACAGACGGCTCTAATATTCAGAATGCAATGAGAGATACATATTATTATGAATCAGGTTTTAAAACAAGAGCTTTGGATTCAAAGGATTCAGGGCAAAGGGCAATTTTGGTGCAAAAACACGTAGCGTGTAACGTCTTTTCGATAATATGATTGTGAACGAACGTGTTTCTCACTAGAACTAGTCCAGGTTTTATGAATCCTTGGCTAGTTTACACATTCTTGTTGCTTTGTATTTATAGGTTTTCATTTAGTGAGCTTTTGAATTTTCCTCGCGGTCCCAACTTGAAATGAACGTGATATTTCTTAACGTTGGAACCCCGATGAGTGAATTTGCCTCAAGGATTGGCAAGGAGTAGCTCGAAAATTTTACGGATAGAAAAAATTGAAAGAGCTATTTTTGTCTAGCTTGTGGACAAAATAAAATTTACTAGAAGTTTGTAGAAAAAATTAGAGGACTTTTGGTAAACACAATCTTCGTTTGTTCGTCGCTCTGATATGTATTGTTTTAAATACTCTAGTTTCAGATCCCCAAAAGCTCTTCCTATAGGTCAAATCACCTTAATTTATTTTCTAGGCTTTACTTTATATATCAGCAGCTTCTAAAATGACCAATTGCAAAGGTCGAAGGGTAACATTGTTACCTCAAGTGTCCTCTGAACGTTCTTGTTATTCCGGAGCATGGTTTCAGGCATTCACCTCGTTTCTGACGAGAAGTCTCCTACAGTCAAACATTTCAAAGGTATCGTTCCAAATTATTAGTTCATGTTTCGGAGTCATCCTGGTTATTCCATCGTTGCAATATATGTGGGTTTTTTCGATTACATTAGCATTCGTAGCCTATTAATTTTGTCAAGATACAACTGTTTTATCGAACAGGAAAAAGTGTTTTCCTTGTATAACTGAATCTATTACATTTTCAGTTACATATTTTTCACAAATTGGGCACTTCGTTCTTTTGTCTCGCTACCATACGGCGAGTCATGACTAGTCAAGCAATAGCGTCTAAAATGACGGCTGTGGTCTACGTCATCCGTTTCCTCTCCATACGTACGTAGCAGTACATGACGCAATTGGCTTTTTCAATGTCTTATCTACAGCGAGGTATGTTGTCATTCGCCGAGTGTTCGTCGAGCTGCGCGCACGCCGCTCACCGCGCGATTTATTTTTGTTTCACTTGTATCTTTTTGCTTTTTTATAGTCGTCGAGGACAAAGTGACGAATTGCGCGCCTGTATTGTGCCAGTGTTTTGAACTTTGTGACATTGGAGTTACCATTTTTACAGTGATCAGGACTCTCTGGATTGTCGACCATGTTTATGTCAGGGTTCTTCATCATTTCCCCTGATTTATTTAGGTAGGTGTTGACGAAATGCATTTCAAGGTGCTTTTTATCTTTAAAACTTGTCCGTTAATATCTGTTCATCTGTTTAGTTTTAATGTCATTGCGAATTTAGAGCGGATTATAACGAGTTATGAACCTGATTGGCCCGTTCGGACTTCGATGCATTGTTCTCGGATTGACCTAGTACTTGTTATTATGAAATAATTAGGGCTTCTCCTTGACTCGTTCACATTCCGTCACAGTTTTATTATTAAGAATGGCTTTGTGATGAATGAGTTACTGCGTAGCATACTTAAAAAAAAATAGGGGCCTACTATCTAATTTGTTATTTTCTAAGCAATTACCTGTTACTTTCCGGTTGTTCTAATTTTGTTCCCATTACTAAAATTTACGTATCGCTAAATATGTGCTAATGTGTCCGCGTTTTTGTTACAGAATGACGCCGCAAGAAGAGCGCGAGAGCTCACGCGGCGCGGAGATCGCCGACGCCTTCGAGGACGACATGTTCGGGCCTTCACGCACCGAGCCCGCCGCCAGGCCCAAGCTCTCCATGATCTCAGCGCGCCTCCGCGCTAACGAGGAACGAAAGCGGGTCATTGAGATCTGCTCGCAGAAATTAGAGAATATCGAGGACCCCGCGCGAGACTTAAGGCGCTCAGTGTGCATTAATAACACATACTGTCGACTGAGCGAAGAGGCGCGGCGAGAGAAGGAGGCGAGACGACGCCGAGCGCGAGAGGAGTGTGATGACTCATGGGTTGGGAAGAAAGCACGGCGCGCCGTCGAGGACGAATGCCTAGCGCTGCTAGACGCCATCCCTGAGCTGGGCGACGCCAACCTAGGCTGCGCGCAGCTGGCGCGGCAAATGCCCCGACAGGACGTGCCCCTGCTGCCTCCCGGGCTCCTGACCGTGCTGGACTCATGACCGCGCCGCCCTGCGCACCTCCACACCTCAATTTAAGCGAACACGGGTGTGTTCGCGTGCTCCTGATGCGAGTCCCGGTCGCGTGCCGCGCCGCGAGGAGTCCCCGGCTGCCGGTACGGTCCGAGCCGCCGGCGCTCCGCCACGGCTCGAGAATCACTGGACTATTGAATCGTGTTTAATTTACGTTACCCGGAACAGACTGTCGACGTTTAGCCAATTCTTTGTTGTTAAGAAGAGTACTTACTTTGTTAGCGTGTTTTTTTGTATTACTTAGTGAAAGTTGCTCAGGCGCTGCCGACGGGCGCGGTCCAATTAGTGTTCAACGATTAATTTTTATCGAACAGAGGACTCTGAGTGTACGTTGTCGCTACAGTGACGCGCTCACTCGTAGTGCAAGTTTAACGGTTCATAATGGAGGCATAGTTTTAAGCGATAATTATTATGTTATATTATTGTACTGTAAAGTAAATAGTGATTAAGAGATAGTGCAAAACGACTGGGAACGGTTGCGTAGACGAGCGGTAACAAAACTTCCACGCTTATTTAGTTTATTTGAATACCTAGTATTATTTTGTGCTGCCTTTGTGAGATCGGTTGGACGTTTCTGAATAGAGTGAAACTGTTGTTCTTGATGCACACATACGCGTCTGTGATTGGAATAATAAGGATTATGCTGTTAGCAAGTTAAACAAGTTTAAATGTAGTATTTCCCAATTCGAATATAATTGCTAACATTACTAATAGTCTGTAAGGTGATAAAGGAAAATTTGTGACGTATGTGTGTGTGTGTCATCAGTAACTCTTGACGGAATTTTAGTTTCCTTATCAAATCGGCGCGTGTCGACGTAGAGGAAACATTTGGCCAACATTGGCCGCCAACCTCCAACGTTTGCTCGCGCCTCACATTTGCTAACAAGTCCGAGAGTTACTTTTGAACGAGTTTTGTTGTACTTTATTATCGCTTTAAGTTTTATTTAAACGTTTTTTGTTTTGTACATTTTAATGTTACCCTATTGCTTATGTCACCATTTTAAGCTTTGTTACCATTATATGATATTTAATTGGGTTGAATCTGGGTTTTATAGAACTATCGTGTCATTGTTAATTATTGTATAATACAAGATAGAGTCTCTGTTTTCCTCTTATAAGCGTTGTTAATTTAATTTTAAAATAATTTGAATACCAGACTTGCAACAACTGTTGCTCAATTTCAAACAACGTTTATAAGTTGGAGGATTGTGTGTAATAAAAAGCGTTACTTATCAAACGGTTGTGCAATAAGTTTGAAAGTAATCAATCGTTCGATTGTGCAATTGATCTACGGAACAAGCGAGTTCCTTTTCTTTTAAAATCTTAATTGTCGCAAAATATATCGCTAGTAGCCCGTTTCGCCCCCTCTGAATAGTAAATAGGTAGGGGAGGCGCGGGGCGAGAGGCCCGGGGAGGCGCGGGGCGGGGCGCGGCGGGCGCCCGGCGTGGTCGCGTGGTGTGGGTCTCTGCACCGTTCCCAGCACTCCTGTGATATTAGCCTAGCCTGTGTGTCGTATTTGTGCTAGTTTCCCCAACCGACTTGTTTGGATAATATTGTGCTTGTAAAAAGCTTAAAAAAAATTTAATTCCTTTTCTATATCGGCCATTTTATACGGATTAACCGAATTTTAAATGTCGTTTACCCGACGTCGACGGTAGGATCGCATTTAGAGTTTCGATCACCATTTGTGACGAGTAGATGATTTTGTTTCGATCATTTGGTATGTTGTATGTAATGTTGAATAATAATTATTGTATTATAAAATTTATAAAGTTAGGCGCTTGTACACTTAGCTGTTGCCCTTATTAGGGGATAATAACAAAATGATAAAGTCTACAAATATAAAATTCATACAAATGATTAGTGTTCTAAAACGTTTTGGTCACTAGTTGTTACATTTGAATTTGCAAGCAAATTGTAATTTGTAAATTGAACATAAAAACGCACATAATTAACAAATAAGTAGATTTTTCAATGTACTGTAAATCAGCCACGTTTGAAAGCGCACGGAATTCAGATATCAGACTGAGAGTTAGTCATGTCGAAAAGTTCATAAATGTAAATGAAGTTTTGTATCAACGAACTCTATTGTCCTATAACGGGTTTTTATTTTCTAATGTACCAATCGACCAAGAATTGTTTTGAACGACGTGCTTTCTAACATTCCTATCTCTTTGTCATTAACGCCAACAAGTCAGTGTAGACGTAAGGAGAATGATTGTACTCGTATCACTTGTTTCAAACGTGGCTACTCCTTGGCGATGTGACATTCTTAGAAGGTAAATTATTTAATACCGAGCCTCTAGCTTTAGTTTTACTCAATCGTGTTGATCGGAAAATGTAAGAAAAAGGAAAGGATGTTGCAGACTATCAGATTATTGAATCAAACTCGTGTTCATCTCACTCGCGCATTGCGTGAGTGAGCGAGATGAAAGACAAAACCAAACGAATGTGTTGAAAGAAATTGTAATATTGTATCGTTAATACTCCAAAGCAATTGAATAATTTTATTGGTTCCGTGTGAGCTTGAGATCTAAATAAAATTAATGGTTCAGCTTATTTGGCATTTTATTTACTACTTGGCACTCCTGCATAATATAATAATAGATTCCCCGAGTTGTTTTCCAATATCAAACCATTGGTGAGTCAGTGAATCAGTTGAAATGATTGAGTCATCGTCGTTCAGACCGAAACTTTACAAGAATGAACAGTACATTTTGTACGGACGTATTAATTTGGGATAAAATCAATTTATAAATAGAAATGTAATGGGTTTATGAGTGGGTGATATAGAACAAGCCGTAATAGATGAATCTGAAGTAGAAGAAAGGGTTGATGTAACACTTGGTCACACTTCAGGAATAGAAGTGAGTAACACACTCGACTACGTGCAGATTATTTAAGAATTACTGACGTGCTTATGTGGTGCAATACAATGTACATATATACAAATGTCTATTTATATTGTTGATCTGTTATACATATTCAGTAATCAAGCTTACACAAAGCCATATTTAGCTAAATATACAAACAATCACATTTACTACACAATCCTAATGCAAATAAAATGATTCCTACGGATTGTTTCCCAGAAAAGATTTTCCCGTACGAAGTTTCCCGTGAATGGTACTTATTAAGAATTAATTCATGAATAGGAAAATGGAACAGTTTCTAGGAATTATTTTATTTTCTTTTCGTTGAAGTAAAATTTATAGATGATTTTAAATATTGAATGTGTTGTTGAAGGCATCTCAAGGAGTATCTAATATTATGAATGAAGTGTAAACGTGTTTGATACAAGGCAAAGTACTTGTTTGTGAAATAGTAAATTTAAGAGAACGTTTTGTAAATGTTATCATAATTTTATTATTGTGACTAGCTGCTATTTTATAAATGTTTCCTGTCTTAAGCTAAGAGATGGTCAATAAATAAATATTAAATATAAACTGTATACTGTTCATTTTATTGTATACCTCAATTACACTAACTAAGTAATTTCAACGAGTTTTTTAAGACTTTAATTCAGATAAATGACATGACGTAAATACTTAGAGACACCGCAAAAAAACAAAATTTATAGGTACATCTATACAAATAGCAAACAGGTACAAACCAAGTTTTAAAATTATCCCTGATTAATTAACTGAAGCACAATTACAATTAGCAGTTGCTAAACAAAAGGATTAACGAACAACAATGGCGTAAAAATCAGAATTTGACAAAAAAATATAGAAAAATATTCAGTAGAAATAGCTTACAAGTAGAACCAAAAATAAACGCATAAGCAAACACATATGTATAGGTCTAAAAAGTTATCAGAGAACATTTTCGAAATATCTTATTTAAAAAAAAAGAAAATTGGAATTCTGTTATGGAAAATTTAAAATCGATTTTTAGTTGTCACACGATTTGTCGATAATGTTCTCTGATAACTTTTTAGACCTATGTATCCTGCTAACGCGCAGTAACTAAATTTAAATAAAAACGGTTCATTTGTTTAAAAAATGAAGGATTTGAAAGTTTCTATGAAATGCTGTAAGGCAAAACGCTCTTGATAAAGTGAAGGCTATCTTAATATAATTGCCCTATGTCTATGTAGTTACTACTGCATCAATAATTCCTAAGAATGTACATGACGTTATAAAAGTAAACACGACTATTTACTAACATGTTAGAAAAATAATGGCTTCACACATGCATGACTTAGGGCGTTAAGGCTTCAGGAATTTTCACATGCTGCGAACTATACCTACCTATCTTGAATAATATGAAGGAAAATTGTTGAAGAAGCTATAGAATTTTATCGATGCAGTACCTATTATAGTAATGTTAAGGTACATTGGCGCCATCTAGTTGGAGTTTGAATAATCTCGAATATAAGATTTGTAAAAGCGGTTATGAGCGTTTACACCATACGGTAAGACCTTATTTTCCGAAATGAATAAACCAATTTTAATAAAACTCCCTACGCATAATCAGGATACATTATGTCTAAAAAGTAATCTGAGAAAATTTATAATGAACTGAATCCATGGTAATAGTTTTCGTTACGATATTCTAATCCACCTGTTATTATGAGGAGAGAAATAAAGTAGGCAAAGTAAAATAGATGAAAAACTCTATACACACAAGTATTCCAAATATATTGATAACCAATCTGATAAACAAAGGATTACGATAATAATGTTCGTCAAACTATTAATGAAGACAGTACACAATCAAATAGTAGGTCCTATAAATTATGGCATCTTACTCCAGGATTAATTAAAGGGATCTTTATTACCGCAGACTGAAGGTCCAATTTTGACCCTGACATGCTAGGACAAGGTTGATCTGAGATCGAACTACGCTATGGTGCACAAGGTGAAGGAGAGCGCTCGCAGTCAATTTCAGATGGGTAACGTATGGATGGAGTGGTAAGTGTGGGTAAGGAAAGAGTTACTTTGTGTAATGAATTGCAACAGACATGTTGATTGCATTTCAATAAAAATTAACAAAACTCTCCACATTCTTTATTATAACATATTTTTTTACATAATTTCTTTATAAATTACAAATAATATAGTTTAAAAAAAAATATGTATAAAAATAACAAAACTTATTATTAAGATAAAAATTTTAATTGACTTCTAATAAGGAGGAGGTTCTCAATTCGATTGTTTTTTCTTTAAGTTTTGGAAGTCGGTGGCGATTCAAAACAATAAACTAAAGTAATTTTTCACTTTGTTGTTTTTCACTTTGTGTCTTTTTATGTAAAGTACGAACTAAAAACTTAGATGTTAATGTCCCAAAACGAACTTGTTCTTCTGGTATTTGCACTTGTGATTTGCAACCACGCTGACCTTACACTTAAGAAGCTCAGGGGGGCAAATCTACCATTTTGGAACAATCGCAATCTTATCTCAGTTTCAATCTGTCAAATATGCCTTTAATTTATCGTTTTTTTTTTGTTACTTTTTATTTATTCCGCTTTGATTTTCGCTGTGACCGCGATAACCCATTATTTACGCGGGCAAAGAAGCAGGCAAAAGGTAGTAGTTAATAATATTCTAATAATAAACATGTAGTCTTGTACTTTTTTGTCCAGTCTGTTCTAGTTACCACGTTGCATGTGGGCGTTGAAAAGGCACCGAAGTCACACGACATGCATGTGGGCAATAGATTCACATCTACCTTGCTTGGACTATCTTTAGCACCGCCACGAGTGCGCTAATGTAGAAGGAAGACCGAGTGGATTTTTTTTGTTGGAATTATTATTCGCACTAGGAAGACCTACACTGACCTTATTGGTGAGGTTCTTCAGAAAGGTCCTTCCGCCCCGCCCAGGGCGGAAGGACTCATTTGATGATATTTACCCCCCCCCCCCCCAAAAAAAACAACGGGTAGCACTCTGATGAAAATTGTTAAACTGCCAAATTGAAAACTATTAAGAGTTTTTTAAACACGGATCTTCTTAAGAATGTCCATAGGGATATTTTGGGTCCAACACTCGGGCCCCACTCGGATAGTTTTTAAAGTACGTAGCTATATTATATTGCTTTTTCATGTAACTCGGAAACTGAAACTTTTATTTTAAATACCTAGTTTTGCTTACACTATTACTGGCATAGTTATTTTGCTGTGTTATTTTACTTTGAGTAACAAATACTTCTTCAGTTAGGTAGTGAATAATATAAAGTAAGTAACTAATTCTATTAAATTAATATGTAAAATATTAGCTTCTGCCCGCGACTTCGTCCGCGTCAAAGTTAAAATATTATCCCACAGGAGCAAGCCTATGTGCTATTCCAGGCTTTAAATAATATAATCTATATCTGTGCCAAATTTCATCCAGATCCGTTCAGACATTCAGACGTCACTGAGAAACATCCATCCATACAACCTTTGTTGTATGGATGTTTGTTGTTTGGATGGATGTTTCTCTGGAGTGTCGTCTATTATAGTAGTAAAATTTACATACTTAATATAAACGGAAAAACTAAAACAAAACAATTAAACTAAAACAAAATTGCATAAAAAAAATTCTTCCGCATCGCCGTCAACTGGAAATGTGCCCAAGAGACTGGCGGCATCGCTGCATTGGATGGCAATGTTTAGCTTCTGGCCAAGGTAAAAGCTAGCTTAAAAACACATCTTTAGTACATAATTCATTAGTTATTGCCATAATTATTGTACATTCACTGAAAACAAAAGCATAGTTCTTATGCTTATCAGCTAAAGGAATCCCCGATTCATCTATTTTGTATAACAACAAATAACCACAAAATATGGACTTAAATGAAGAAAATGAATGATATTTTATGGTATGACTAACGTAATAATATTGTGTTGGTACTGTGCTGTTGGTAGGTAGATGACGTCATAAGTAGACAGTGTAAAGCAGAGGTGGCCAACCTAAAAAGACCCAAGAACGACTGTTTACTGACCAGACTCTTTGCGATCTACCAATTACAAAATCAATAATATGTACTTCTTTATGAGCTTAAAATTGAATCATATTTAACAAAGTTAACATTATACTATAGTTATAGGAAACAGTTTACTTACGAGTAGTTTTTTTTTATTAACAAGGGAAATACAATTAATTTTAAGATTAATTATTATTAGTAATTACTTATGTTAGTGTGAGCATTGCATCTGGGATTGACTCGATTTATGAGCCGCGATCGACCGGTCAATTATTGCCATCGACTGGTTGGCTACTCCTGGTGTAAAGAGTTCTAATCTTCTAATAAACCTCTATACATATTTAATTTATCTCTCATTTATTAATTTGTAGCACTTGGTATCGATTGTAGTACTTTTAGTGATTTTTATTTTAGATACATCGTTTTCACATTTCACAAAAGAGTTTCTTCTTTCTTCTCCATGTGAAACTACCTTTTTGATGGGATAACTAGATACAATTTTTTTTTCTTATAAATGACGTTTTAAAGTGCCTCTCTAATTGATCTAATCTAAATAAATAATTTGACTTTGACTTTTGACATATCGACGCTAAAATCTATCTGGCTTTTTTATGTTTTTTATTAATTCTTCCGAATAAAAAACAAAGTCTGAATCATTAATGAATGTTATATCTTCATAATTATACTTACAACGTTTCAGTCCTAACTTTGAGTCCCATTTAAATGCAAACAATGCATGTCATGTTGAGTTTCAGACGGGAGGCGGCAAGTTAAGCAACACTATACAACACAAGACAGCCTGTTGGACCAATGAACGAGGGATATGGGATAACCTGGTTTCTGAAGTGACCAACACAAGTCAGAACGTAGCCCTATTTATAGTCACAGTAAGATACGGGTACAAAGTTCTATATACAACATTGTTTTTGAATTAGGAATCATCTTAAAAAGATTTAAATTAAAAGAGCGAAGGTATGTTACCCCCTGAAAGATTAAATAATAATAATCCTAACTAATATTATAAATGCGAAAGTAACTCTGTCTGTCTGTCTGTCTTTCTGTCTGTCTGTCTATCTGTCTGTCTTTTCTTCACGCCTAAACTACTGAACCGATTTGTATGAAATTTGGTACAGGGTAAGTGTGAACCCCAACAAAGGACATAGGCTACTTTTTATTCGACTTTGACTTCGTCTGCGTCCGCGATAAGCGACATATACGCGGACGAAGTCGCGGGCAAAAGCTAGTACCCTATATAGGGCTAAGATGTTTTTTTACGGGTACATATCAGAATATCGAAAATCAAAATATCGAAAATCAAAATATCGAAAATCAAAATATCGAAAATCAAAATATCGAACGATCAAAATATCGAAAATCAAAATATCGAATGCTCATATGATCGAAAGATCATATAATCGAAAATCAAAATATCGAAAATCAAAATATCGAAAATCAAAATGTCGAAAATCATATTATCGAAGTACAAAATATCGAATGTTCAAAATATCGAAAATCATATTATCGAAGTACAAAATATCGAATGTTCAAAGCGGGGCTCCGTAGACCGGGTTTCCGTTGACTAGACCAATACCTGGACAATCTAGTTTTGGCGTAGTCGACGGAACCCCGGCATAATTTACGCTCAACAGATGGTCGCTCTGGGCGGTAAAAAAAAAAGCTGCCGCCCTATCTCCCGACAGCCATGTCGTCGGAGCTCCGCCGGCCTTCGGCCTACGCTCCTCATGTCCCAAAGTCGGACTTCTGGGACCAAAAGTAAAAAATCACTAACTTACGTTTATTTAGAGCGCCGATTATTTGGCATAATTTGACTTAGCATACTACGAAGATCACAGAATTTCAATAGAAATAATTTTATTAGTCATATTGAAAAAAAAAATTGTTTTAAAAAATCACTATGGTGTGCTATAAAAGTTAGTGATTTTTTACTTTTGGTCCCAGAAGTCCGACTTTGGGACATGAGGAGCGTAGGCCGAAGGCCGGCGGAGCTCCGACGACATGGCTGACGGGAGATAGGGCGGCAGCTTTTTTTTTTTACCGCCCAGAGCGACCATCTGTTGAGCGTAAGTTATGCCGGGGTTCCGTCGACTACGCCAAAACTAGATTGTCCAGGTCAATACCTGGACAATCTAGTTTTGGCGTTTTGGCGTTTTGGCTCCGTAGACCGGGTTTCCGTTGACTAGACCAATGTCTAGTCAACGGAAACCCGGTCTACGGAGCCCCGCTGCGCGGGGCTCCTACTTCTGAGTGGTTTAAAAAAAAATAACCACGAAGAGGATGGCGGGGTCTGGTAGACCCCGCCATCCCCTTCTAACCTAACCTGTCCGAGTCGGGGTGCCCCAAGTCCCGAGCTCGCTTCGCTCGCTTACAAAAAGTAGTGTCGTATGGAGAAGAATGGGCAAGAAACTCCATACAGTAAGTAAGTAGTCTATGAAACTGGCGCAAGTTGCAAAAGGCGCCCCACGGTAAAATGTTAAGTATCACGAAAAACAAAATTTCGATATTTTGAACATTCGATATTTTGATTTTCGATATTTTGATTTTCGATTATATGATCTTTCGATCATATGAGCATTCGATATTTTGATTTTCGATATTTTGAGTTTCGATATTTTGATTTTCGACATTTTGATTTTCGATATTTTGATTTTCGATATTATGATACATTCGATATTTTGATTTTCGATATTTTGATTTTCGATATTTTAATTTTCGATATTTTGAGTTTCGATATTCTGATATGTATCCTTTTTTACACAACATCATGCCTGTAATCCTCGAAGGGTTAGGCAGAGGTGTACTATTTAGTACACTCACATTTCGCCAGTTATGTTTAACTCCCATGTAATACGGAGCAAGCCTGTTGCCATCAACCAGGCACAAATCTAGACTCCGAGGCTGCTACTGAGAAATTCCTGATGAAAAAACCCAATAACACTTTACCCGACCTGGGAATCGAACTCAAGAAAAACAAGTAATAATAATTGATCAAAACTGCACCTTGTAGATACATAGATGCTTAAATACACTATGTAACAAAAACCCTGTCAGATCAGTGTTGCCGTTGATCAGTTTTTATGTTTTATTTTAATTTAATTACTTCTTCTTTCTTCTTTTTTTTTTCACTGGGGAAAAATAATAATCTCAAATCCATTAAATGGTCGTATAAATGTGTATGTAGTACGATGCCGAATAATACCCTTAAGGATCGGACAGGGTTTTTGTTACAGGCTGTATAGTCGCTTGCTAGGTCGTTGCTTGCTTGTCGTTGAAAGGTAATTTCTAATTCATTGACTAATACTATTATCCATGCCAGTTTCCTACAACGCTTCTGGATAATACTATAGCATTTAAATGGCAATTGTATTATAAGGATTTATTACTACCTAATTACTTTACTTTATAACTTCATTCATGGTATTTATGTTTTCCTTGTTTTAAATTACCTACTAGCCTCTGTCTGCGAATTTGTCTGCGTAAACATTAGAATTAAACTAAACATACATAAACTCACGCCTTTTTCCCATGGGGGTAGGCAGACAATACATAATACATAATCCTTATACCTATGCAGGGTCATTGAAAATTTACCCGAAACCTGAAAAGGGGTCATTGTACTCATCATTATGAACAGGGACCAAACTTAAAATTATGAAAAAAAAAAAGCTGATCAATGAAGCATTACGATCTTGTTATGTAGCATTTTTGTATGGATCAGCTGTTTTTTTTTTCATGATTTCAAGGTTGGTCCCATAGTAAAAGTTGTTCATAATGATGAGTACAATGACCCCTTTTCAGGTTTCGGGTTAATTTTCAATTACCCTGTATACTCCTTTCGCCTCGTCCACATTCATACATCTCGTTATACCAGCACGCCGTTGACTAGCAGTAGCGCACCAGACCTTTCTGAAGAACCTCCTCACTAAGGTAAGTGTAGGTCCTAAATTTTCCCACGGATACTCTAAACTCATAAAATCTATACGCAGAGCATCTCGTTCAGCTGTTTAAGCGTGAAAGCCATCCATCTATTCTTACAAACTCTTGCGTTTATAATAGTGGTAGGAGTAGGAGCCTGTAGTCCCCGATTCTGGATTTGTGCCCGGTTGATGGCAATAAGGTCGCCCCCTATTACATGGGACTTAATCATACCTAACTGGCGAAATGTGGGTGTACTAATGAGTACACCTCTGCCTAACCCTTTGGGGATTACAGGTGTGATGTTTTGTAGGACAGTAGGATGGGAGAAGCAGTATTTTTATTTTATTTTTAGTCATCAATGCTTGCCCCTAAATATACCTTTTAATCAATGGTTTATTAGAAAGATAGACAAACGTACTAAAACATATCATCACGCCTGTAATCCGAGGGGTTAGGCAGAGGTGTACCCATTAATACACCCACATTTCGCCAGTTATGTTTAAGTCCCATGTAATAGGGGGCGAGCCTATTGCCATCAACCGGGCACAAATCCAGAGTCCGAGGCTGTTACTGAGAAATTTCTGATGGAAAAACCCAATAACACTTTGCTCGACCTGGGAATCGAACCCATGACCTCATGCTGCTCAGCAGTCCCACTTTGCGACCACTAGACCAACGAGGCAGCACGCAAACGTACTTATTTACTAAATAATTTGAAGAGTCCATTCTTCTTCTTGTTTTTCTCGTGTCGATTGACTCAAATAGTCAGAGTCCATTTATATTAATACCTACACGATTTTATACCCGAGTTTTTGAACGAAAAATTAATATTAGGTACAAATTACCAAGCACGTGTAAGCTTCGGCATCGTTACTTGGGTGTGTTGTGTACTGTAGTTACTTTAGAAGTTTGGTTAATTACTTTTTAGTGTTCCTTACGTAAATTGGTAAAAATGGAACCCTTCTAGTACCTATCACTTTGTTGTCCGACTGTCAAGACCCTTTTTCTCAGGAATGTCCTTACCTAAGTTGGTAAAAAAGGAACCCTTCTAGTATCACTTTGTTGTCCATCTGTCAAGACCCTTTATAACCTTTGAGGTATCAAGCTGAAATTAATATCAAAAACTCAAGTTTCCAGTAGTGGACGTTATTCGGCTGATATGATGATGATGATGACTCAAGTTTGCTACCCCTTGGAACAGTAAAAAAATTAAACTTCTAAATCGACGCAATCTAAAGTTAAGGTCGTTTATGGCGCATATTTTGACACTCGCTAGGGCATCAAATCCTTTAGGGGACTTCTCGTTGACCTAGAATTATCAAATTTGGCAAAAACCAAAGCCATGTAGCACAAATAAAATAAGAAATCCGAAAACCGTCAATTTCTAGTTACATCACAAAATAATTACTTTTTTGCGATTATAAAATATTTTTTTTGTATATTGTGTTAAATATTGTATGGTAGTACGGAATCAGTGTGGGCGGATGTCCATTTTACAGTTGAACACAACAGTAATATAGCAATATTATATATCCGTGTGATCACATAAAGATCCAGGTTCCAGGAATTGATTTCGTTCTAAAGGTCTCGTTCAAAGTACCTAACACCTTCTCCCTTCCATAATCGCACGACTTCGTCACACAAGCGTGTGTCGCGACTAGCGGCTCACACGGCATAGCAAAACTCAATAAATTCCTCCAACACGTGCAATAAACATGAAATATCAAAAATCACAGCAGTGAAACTAGATGCGCCAACGTTCGCGTGGATATGCTTGTGTAATCGCACCGAGCTCCGGCGGCGCATCGACACAACTCGTCTTCAATGTGATTTCATAGTAAACTATTTAAAAAACATTCTGTGTACGTTCGCGTGTGTGTGCGTTTGCTTCCTTGCGTTTAAACGTTACATCATCACGCAATAACGTGAAGGGGTAAGCAGAACTATATGGTACACATTCACATTTTTTGTCAATTTTTGTTTCAAATAACAAATCTAACCTCCGGTTTCTCCTGAGAATTACCTAATGAAATACCCCCAAAAATACGTTGCCTGACCTAGGGATTGAACCCCTGACATAACAGTTGCGTTTCTTTCGAAACACAATAGCAATGAGGTAGTTGAGCATTGCTTGCTTTATTACACGGCGTGTGAAAGTGTGCGTGCGTTATTTTATTTTACGTGATCTGGGTCAAATATAAAACATCTTGTTGTAAATAAACATCACATAACATCACGACTGTAATCCCCAAAGGGTTAGGCAGAGGTGTACCTATTAGTACACTCCCATTTCGCCAGTTATTTTTAAGTCCCATGTAATAAGGGGCGAGCCATTTATCATTAACCGGGCACAAATCAAGACTCCGAGACTGCTACTGAAGAAGTTCTGATGTAAAACCCAATAACACTTTGCCCTACCTAGGAATCGAACCCCAGACTTCATGGTCAGCAGTTGCGCTTTGTGACCACTAGACCTACGAGGCAGTCGCTTGCCGTAAATCTCTAAGGTACACACATCAAAAGTGTCTAGGGATCAACATCCCTAATCAATGTTAGGGATGTTGATCCCTAGACACTTTTGATGTGTATATTAGAAGTTCTGGTCTGCGGTATAAAAAATCTCTTGAAAAATACTTTGGAAGAAATAAAAGAGCTACAATTCTTCGAGTTCAGTGTTCTTGTAAACTTGTGAAACAAATGAGAAACAACCAATCATTTGGATTTGTTTAGCAAACTTCTGGTTCTTTAGGCTGATTTTATCAACAGTAGTATTTATTCAGAATGCAGTTCTTCTTCCCAGAAATGGAGTAGCTTGGTGAGTCTGCTATATTTTACTTTTGATTCGGGCTTCCAACATACACATAAACTCACGCCTTTTTCCCATGGGGGTAGGCAGAAACCACAGAACGCCACCTGCTACGATCCTTACGTACTCCTTTCGCTTCGTCAACGTTCATACATCTCGTCATACAAGCACACCGGTTACGAGTACTGCGTACCTGACCTTTCTGAAGAACCTCACCAATAAGGTCAGTGTATGTTTTCCTAGGTTTCAAGGTAATAATAAATATTTTTACCAGCCTATTATTGTCCCACTGCAGAACAAATAAGTCTCTTCTTACACTGAGAAGGCATGAGCATTGATCACCACACTTGCTCAAGTCGGATTGAGCTTATTAATAACTAGCTTTTACCCGCGACTTCGTGTGAATGACGGATAACGAGGATGCAGAGGAAGTCGAAGTCAAATAAAAAGTAGTTGCAACCTTTGTTTAGGGTTCAAACTTACCCCGTAACAAATTTCATCAAAATCGGTTCTGTGGTAGACAGACAGACAGAGTTACTTTCGCATTTATAATATTAGTATGGATAAGTTCAGATTTCCTCGCAATGTTTTCCTTCAACGAAGTCAATGATGTCCAAGATAAACTTAAAAGTACCTACGAGTTGTGGGTTTATATTCTTTGTCTGACGTCATCACTTAGTAAGAAAACTTAATGTTCGTAGAATTTAGAACTTCGGTGAATCAAATGTATTTTTTCTCTTTAACATAACAAGTTTGCAAATAATGCGGTGTGCTAAATTGCGTATTTCAACAATGGATTGCAAATAAAGTAGAAAAGGTATATCATTTACCAACATTTTATCTTTTACTTTGTGCCGTGGGTACTAGGTAAGAGAATGAAACGGGGGTCCAATCTTTTAGATCGCCAATAACCGACATTTACGCGGACGAAGTCACGCGCAGAAGCTAGTCAACATAATATGGAGTTACAAACAAAAATAATCCATTTATATATTCTATCTACTGCAGCAATGTATTAGGTACACGTTTAATATTTTTCTCTGTTATTTCCTCCTACGAGAGAAAACGAAAACAAGGCGAACTCATAAGCGCATTGCACTACTATTTTATGAATATTGATGTTTTGATCAGGGCTCGCTTCAAGGCTGATTTGGCAGTGGAAAAAATAAAAGGTAAAAATTATTGTTTTACACTTCGTTTGTAGATGCAGATTTAGAGTCGTGAAGCTTTATATCTTGGAGGGATCTACCTAGGCATCTTACAATCTCAATTTCGGCCCATTGGTTAAGGCACCCGCCTTACATGCATGAGGTTGTGGCTTCAAGCCGGGCAAGTACCAATGTAACTTTTTCAATTCATACCTATGTACTTTCTTAAGTTTATCTTGGACATCACTGGCATCGGTGAAGTAAAACATCGTGAGGAAACCTGGACTTATACACCAGCCTATTACTGTTCCACTCCAACCATGTCAGAGGCCCTTGAGGCGGTTTAGAAACTCTGACACTTGGGTGTGTGGGGTCATAAGACCTAACTGCCCACACGATAAAAAAAGAATCTTACAATCTCAGCCAAAGATGAAATGAATTGCCATGTGAAGGCAAAGCCATATGAAACTTCAGGGTCTAGCGTTCACTTAGACATTTTTCGGGTATCGTAAACAAATAGTGGCAAACATGGATCCTATTACTAAGACTCTGCTGTCTGTCTGTTCGTTCTGCGTCCGCGATAACCGACATTTATGCAGACGAAGTCGCGGGCAAAAGCTAGTTAATTATGAAACACTCTTAACATAATTGTACGAGAAATTGCCAAACTCGTGGCTAAGTTCTGCCATAAGAAGAAAAATACAGAAATATTTCCATTCAATTTAGCAACAAAGAAACACATCTTACACATCAACCCGGTGAACAAACCCACGGGCAGTACTTAGCAATAAAATGGACGTGAACCACAGTCGTAACTGAGATGCGTCGGATGCCAGGCATTCAAGTCATTCAGTGCTATGACTAACATTGATGATCCTTGTGGCCGGATCGACGAGTGTATTTTGTACGCAGACGAGTTAAGAAGCTTTGGAGAGCCTTTTGTACGTGCAACTGTCAATTGAATTAAATTATCTTTCTTCTATAATAAATGCGAAAGTATGGATGCATATTTGTTACTCAATTACGCCAGAACTGCTGAACAGATCTGGATGACATTTGGCATAGAGATGGATTATAGTCTGGAATAGCTCAAGCTTCTTTTTATGCTGGACATTCCTAGACAAATGTACGGTTCATGTGTAGTTATGGCCCAGTGGCTAAGGCGTTTGTCTCTCATGCATGTTGTGGGTTCGATACTGGGTAAACACCAATTTGACTTTTTCAATTTATATGTATGTACTTTTTAAGTTTATCTTAGATATAACTAACATCAGTGAAGGATATATCACAAGGAATCCTGGACTTATAAGAAATATAGGTAAGTCTGAAATCGTCACTCCGCCTTGAGTAAGCGTGGTGATCAATGCTAGGGCCTTCTCTCTATGTAAAAAGGCCTTTTCCCTGCAGTGCGAATAATAAGCTGAATATATCTATATCTATACTAATATTATAAAGAGGTAACACTTGTTTGTAAGTTTGTATGTAGGGGGTAATCTCTGGGTCTACTAAACCGATTTTGAAAATTCTTTCACTAATTGGAAGCTACGTTATCACTGAGTGCTATAGGCTATATTTTAATATCAAAAATTAGGGATCCGTAAGAAAAACACGCGAACGAAGTCGCGGGGAGAGTGCTAGTTATTACTATAGTTGTAACTATTTGAAATTATTCGACAGCTAACAAATTTAAAAGTACCCTTATGAGGTAATTATTATAAAGATAGCTGCCACTACTACTGAATTCTAGATTCCTCAAACATTCATAAACACCTTTACTTTAGATATTATGCTGTCAGCTGAATACCATTACAGCAGTTCAATAAGTTTGAACTAAATACATGTCTGTATTTAAAAAAAATTGACTTCCAAACGTTGGTAGGCACATGAAATCTTCAACAACAATACATAATTATAAAAATCTCACTCAACACATTACACGCTCAAAAATCCGTCCATCAAGCAATTAATCGCGAGAGAACACAACCTCTTACTTAACCGACTTTGAACATTACCTACATTTCTCAAATTCATGAACTTATAATACAAATACAAAGTAAGTACATTCCAAAAGAATCGGTTGGGTAATTTTGAAGGGACAAAGTTATTTCGTACGGTTACCGTTTTTGGAACATCTCCGCACAGGTAGGTCAAAGGGAATGCCAAGAAAATTATTGGTACACTCACCCTTTTTAGGGTTCTTAAAATGATTTTCTTTGAATGTGATATCTGTAAAGAAGGATTGTATTATTTCGACGTCGTTAATGGTATAAACTTAGTTGTATAGTACCTATATAAAAAAACAGTTAACAATTATTTGCAAAAGGAGACAGAGGATTAGTTATAATGTAATATTCAAAGATTAATGCCAATTTAAAGTCAGGGGATTCCTGTCAGAAACGGAACGAAGTCCCGTATGAATTAAAACAAAAAAAGGTTATTTTTAATATTTAGGTTGTACAGCTGGCCGCGCACAATGCTTGCTACTCGAATCTCGAGATTAGGACGCACACACAAACGTATATAAAAAGAAATAGAGCCTGGTGGCATAACGGTCTTTCCTTACGTGACGATTTCTGCAATATTCGTTCGAACTTCGATCCAAAAAAAAATCAGTAGTAGGTAGGTAGGTACATTTATTTGGTCATATCATCAGTGCCCAATTTAGAACCATCTAAAGAACAAAGTCTGCCTACACCCTTAAATTTTATTACAAATCAACAGAAATGGTGATTCAAAACATAACATTTACTGTTAAACATACGACTGGTTTAGCTCATACAGTGCTATAACGAACGCTCCGGCCATACATTGGCGTAATCTTCAGTCACCACGTTTGGCATCGGTGAGCGGTAAGTACTTACGAGCGACGCGCCGTTATTAGTTCCCAGATGGTAGTTGATCGCCCTACAAGCATAATATCTTAGTCCGGTGGCTCCCAAAGTCGAGTGGACCGCGAAAAAGTTTCAAATGCGGTACTCGCCTCTTGCCCAACTAGCAAAATAAATGATATAATATGTATAACTAATGCGTCAATTTGAACACTACTATAAAACTATTAACTGCTACAAAACTGTTATAAAACCTTTACATGTCTGTTAGTTGTATAATTCTAATACTATACAACTTTTTGATAGTTGAGTGGTTTTTATTAAGGAAAATGCGGCATAACTGTATGAATGAAAGACAGTTCAGACACTTCAGACCCCACCAGTGGGTCACGATCCATCCATACTTTGGGAACAACTGTCTTATTCGATTTTTTTAAATTTGTAATCTTAAATATTGTACACCATACGGATATATTATAGTGATACATGTTACAACAGCCTTTCCCAAAGTGGGCGATAACGCCCCCTTGTGGGCGCTGCAGGCCTAAAGGGGTAAGAGAGCTATAAGAGACCCCGAAAAAAAATCGGGGCCTTGTGTAGAGGCTTGGGGGGCTATTCGTAATTTTATCTACTAGGTGGTTTTTAATTAGGTGAAAAAATGAGGGCGCTAAAAAAAATATTCTTAAAGTGGGCAGTAGACAAAATAAGTTTGGGAAAAACAATTAATGAATCTAAATCTTTAGTCTCTTTAATAACCCTATAATGCTAGTTACTCAACATCTGAAATATGACTGGATTGAATCCGATAAAACGAATTGCAATCATAACTCAGACGTAAAACACATTCTAATCTGAAATCAAAACAGGTTCCTGGGACTCATAATCGATTTCAAAACGAGAGACGTTGCGAACAAAACCAAGTGAAGTGTGTAGTAATAATCTTACACGTTGACATTATAATATAGTGACTTATTTTAAGAGCTTTCATGAATAGAGGGCTGATTTAAATAAGCAAAGGTCGCCAGTGAAACTGCTATCTGGACCGGCCAGTTGCTCAACCCAGAGATTATATCCAATCTGTAATGAGCGCAGTCTCTTGATTATTTTGCAGTACCTACATACCTATGTATGTAGAAAATACAAAGTACTTGGCAGCGCAGTAAAACCTGCAATCTGTATTTACAAATAAATGAAATGGAAGTGTCAGTAATATTAAAATAACAGCTTTTTAATAAATACATTTGAATCTGTAAACGACAGGTAAAACAAAAAAAAAGGTCTGTTTGTTTGTTTCGGCTCCGAAACGTCTGAACCGATTATTAGCTGATGTTATAACGAATAAATAAGACTGCTTTATTTTAGCGCAATAAAATTAAAATCCCGCAGATAACCGTCATCCAAGCGGACAAAGTCGCGGGTATTAGCTAGTTATATGTAGATATAAGGATCTCGATAGGCACTTGTAGCTTCCTACGCGTTTACTTTACAGAAAAAATGCAGCTATCGTTGTAAGTTAAAACTTCAATGGAGGAGTAACGGGTTATTCAATATTCAGTGGCGATAGTTACAACTGTGTGAGAATTTGGAGCCTGACCTTTGGTTTTGGTTTAATCTAGAAATATCTATAGTCACCTATTTTTACGCGACTGCGGCGAAGCCTAAAGAAGGGTTATATTGTTTGACTTGTATGTGTGTATGTCCGCTTATGACTATTCAACGGCTCAACCGATTTTGATAAATGATACGTCATTGGATTCTTCTTGATGGCGCGATTAAAAAATCATTAGTGGATTATTAACAAAAAATTAAAAATAAAAAAGTTTTTTAAACTAAAGTTGAAAATAAGTACCTACCTATTACTGAGACTGTGTTATATTTGCATTTTGAATTATGATATTTACGAAAGGTCTTAGAAATAGAGTTTTTTTTATATTAAGAAGAAATTCAAATACTTAATGATTAAATTTAGCGCCATCCAATGTATTTACTCAAAATCAAAATTAAAATATCAAGTACACAATCTGAGCGACATTCACGCTATTTTCACAATCTTTTCACAACCATTCCTCACGAAGGAATAAGCTGACAGGCACCCTGCATTAGACCGACGTGCTTCTTACTCTCATAATAAGACCAAAAACCAACGAGACACGAAATTGTAAAGACGTAGAAATGCAGAAAACCAAAAAGCGATTAACAAAACTGGCCTTTTGTCCTCAAAAAATCTCCCTTACAGTATAAAAGACGAGAAAATAATCTTATATTTTCCGTAATTTTTATCTACGACCAACTTTCTCAGTGGATTTCACAGTGTGTTGCGTAACAGCGACTCGATTCGTAACTTCGCTCCACTCCGTTGAAGATAATCTTGCTCTTCTTACGTTAATCGTACAACAGTTTGGGTCAACGTAATAGGTTTATTCGTACTCTAATAACATACATTATTATGTAAATGAACCTAAATGGACATTATCGCTGCCCGCAACATTGGAGTGCCAACATTATAATTTGCATGTAATTTTTAATGTATAATTATGTGTCGTGGTATTGGCATGCTATATTTTTGATTTATTACAACTGTTAATTTATCTTTTGCCAAAAATATATCTTTGTAAAATAATAATAATGACAGACTATTATTGTCCTTCTACAGAGCAAAGGGCTCTTCTCATACAGAGAAGGCACGATTGATCACCGCGCTTGCTTCAGGTGGATTGGCGATTTCGGTCTTAGTTAACTATTTTATTCTAGGTTTTATGATGATGTTTTCTTTTGCCTATGTCAGTGATGTTCAGAAGTGCATATGAACTGAAAAGTCTCGTTTTACCTGCTGGGATTTAAACCGAGAACCTGGGGACAAATGCGGACTCCTTACCCGCTGGGCCATCACGACCAATCATCAGTGAATATTTGTCTAATGCAAATTTCTGTCGGCTTTTTTTCTTCGAATTTCATTCTTTTCCTTATTGTCACAAATCCCGGAGTTTTAAAATTACCTTTTCGGTTTAATCTTTGCCATCAATTATGATTTAGATATAAAACAATACAGCTTGTTCTTTATAAAAGAGAAAGGGGGAATAAGGGATCAAAGTGCTCGTCCGCATCGCTGTCAATGGGTACAAGTGCCCAAAAGGCTGGCAGCATTGCCACATTATATGGCAATGTTCGATGTCCCGAAAACACGGACCCCATGGCACTAGAGTTTCAACCCAAACTTCTTCTTCTTTATCGTGTGGGCAGTAAGGTCTTACGACCCTACACAACCTAGTGTCAAAGCCGCCTCAAGGGCCTCTGACATAGTTTAAATGGAACAGTAATAGGTTGGTATAAGTCCAGTTTTTCTCACGATGTTTTCCTTCACCGATGTCAGTGATAAACTTTAGAAATTACATTTGAATTGAAAAAGTCACATTGGGGCGGATTTGAACCCCAAACGGCTCAAACATTTAGCTTCCAAGAAGGTTAAGGTATTACTAATGAATATTCCAGAAATTAAACTCGCTAATTAATTATAAACAAGTATTAGGTACAACTTACTCCGCTATTGCATTTTATAATATACAAATGGCAATAATTTGTATGAGGCATGTTATTAAATTCATATCTTAAATGAGGTTGTAGTTTCATATTACTGAATTACTGTGAAGGTAAGGCATATATTTTTATGCTTACTGTGCGTTGCTATGCTGTAAATTGTTAGAGTATCGCTTTACAGTTATGATAGCATTGAGACGGAGCTGTTTCGCTGTTACAAGACTCTTCTAATCTACTTTTAGGTGTGTTTGTATATATCCAAAAGTAACTTTGTTCGTTTGTTTGTTAAATCAAAGTCAAAGTACTTATTTCAATTTAATCATTTGCAGGCATTTTTAAATGGTCAAGGTCAGTTAGTCAGAAAGAAACACATTTCAATTATTTTTCTTACAAAATCCTGGTTACATTACTTTTGTTGCTTCTATGTGTGAAAAAATTTAGATGAATATCAATAAAAAACAATTAAAGAAAGCAATTACTAATATAAGAATCCAAAAAAAGTACCCATGGTTGCAGTTTTCACTACTTAAAAATAAATTAATGTGATTTTAATTACATAACATTATTTTAAGTAATCCAGAAATTCTATAATCCTTGAATTCTTAATGTTAGAATCCTTGTTATTATGAGCCCTTTAATTTGATACCCATATTGCAGAAAAAAAATTATTAAAAAAATAATTTCAAACACAGATGATGTCGCGGACTAAAAGCCTAAGTCCTTACTTGGGATTCAAATTTAACCTGTACCAAATTTTATCAAAATCGGTTCTGTGGTTTAAACGTGAAAGCTTAACAGACAGACAGACAGAGTTAATTTCGTATTTATATTATTAGTAGAAGGATCATTAGGAAGCTGTTAATACTAAATACACCGTTCCTTAAAAAGACCCACATATTATACCTTAACAATAGCTTAAAAGCAAGACATAGTTAGATTCTTTTGTCAGTTTTTTGGCACAAAAAACTGTTCCCCTTTCGGTTCTAGATCGGAATCGAGATCGCTACTTTATTAAAATTCTAATGACCTCCAGTTTTATTTTTTATTTCTTAAGCCTAAGGTGTGTCTAGACTAGACATGCAATATTAGGAGCGTCGAATGGTTTCTCTTTTTTTTGTGTATTTGAATCATGACCGGTAATTTTGGTAGATTCTAAATTCAAAGTCATGTTTAAATGTTACTGATGTAAAATAGAATATTTTACTTTGCCTATCGTTCAAATGCGAAGATTTATTTAGTTTTCTTTGGTATTTTAAGTGCCTAAATATATCTTTTCTCTGATGTTTCTTTTTCAAATAAATACAATATTATGTATTTACCAGTATTTTCGATGGTCGAAACGAAAGTAAAATTAGAAATACTATTCTATATACGAGTAAATCAGTTTTGTTTAGCTTGAGGGCATCAATGGTATGATAGCTCACCTCGAGCTCATTTCACCTACCACGTATTTTTTTACAGAGAAGCCTAGTCGTTCTGTTCGTTTGGTGTAAACGCACCTTTATGTAAAACCAATGATCGAATGCCGGTTATTTAAGAATATTAATTAAAGCGGCTCAAAAATAAACAAAACAACTTCGGAACTGTATTCGTAAGTGTAATTAAGTTTGTTTAATTTAATTTCTTGTTTGATCTAGGAAAGAAATACATGCTTAAGTGACAAAAAATTGCGAAACTACATAGCTGCATTCCAAAAGTTAACTATTAGTGATTTTCAACACGAATAAATAATAAAATAAGTAGGATATTTTGTTTTAGTAGTTGATTATCGAATTGGAACCACTTAGCCATCTTGCCGCTGTTTAGGCAAGCGGGGCGATGAACCTGCACGCACACATAGATATACTGCCTACCGTATACATACGCAATAGGGCAATTCTGTTCTTTGAAAGAGGTGTATTCTGAAATACAGTCAAAAATAAACAACTAAAAAAACAAGTATTTATTTCTTATTGTATTCATTTTCTACGTCTTTAATTAAAACGTCTTGTTGACGACGATTCAAAATTATACTTTAATTGCATATCTCCAAAAAAAAGTTAGAAACAAAATAAGGCTTACCTATACATGGTTTCCGAGTTCCTACATGTAACGGTTTCCTTAGTCTCTGCCAAAGTACTATCCATTATTCCAACTGTTCATACGTACCCGTTGGAACGTTTGATGGTTACGTCATCATCATCATAGCTGTAATACCCGTAAGCGTTAACTGGTAACTTTTTTTACATTGACCTTTATGGGTGCTTACCCGATAAAAGTGAATCTCAGAAACCGCTGATATTATTCGTCAAATATAGGGAAGAACGAAGAGAACAGAGTACTTGATTCAAGACCGTTGCAATTTCTGATCGCTTATTCAAAATAATAAACGTTCTAAATAAGCTTTTCAATTGGTACATTTATGTGTTACATAACATCACGCCTGTAATCCCCGAAAGGTTAGGCAGAGGTGTACTCATGAGTACACCCACATTTCGCCAGTTATGTTTAAGTCCCATGTAATCGGGAGCGAGCCTATTGCCATCAACCGGGCATAAATCCAGACTCCGAGGCTGCTACTAAGAAATTCCTGATGAAATTTCAAAAATACTGGTAGGTAAATAAATATGTATATACGTATAGATTTTGTAGCTGCTAGGAGTCATCCATTAATCACCAGATTTTTTTAGCAACGTTTTGGTTGAGGTTGTGGTAAAGTTTTAGACTAACCCTTTTGAATAAATAGAGATTCTTTACCACAAGTCACGTGTATTTTTTTGGCACAAAGTATCTAAAATTTTAATTCTAAAAACTAAAAATAAGTACTAAAATAAAAAATAAATACATGTGACTTCTCACTACATACCCTTGTCTCCCCCTCTCCTCTCGCTTGTCATATTTTTTTTCTAAAATCACCCCCCTTTTTAAGTCTCACATGATTTATTTACTATCCGCTATTCAAACGTTATCCAATCAAATCATCGCTTTGAAATGCTACTCGTCCCTGTGCATTAAGCCTCAAAAAACCATCTTCGCATATAAAAGCAAGACATTCTTTTGAGTGAATGAAATTCCTGCATCGGTTTTGTTGTTTTACGTTTCTGCTCTAAAATTCCCTGAATTTTATCAAAATTTTCGCTTCCCTCCTATACTGGTTTAATTGAGCTTCTGCGAATTTGGACGTTGAATATTTTAGCTTTGTTTGCTGAATACACACCAAAAACGGTGGTTGGAAGTGCTTAAAAGTCTGTACGTTTTAGTCTCTCAAAGCTATATTCATTTAGATTAACGTAAGCTTTACCTGATACCTCGAAACTTGATTTAGCATGTTTTACATAAAGAATCAACATACCGCTGTATACGGTGAAAGGAAAAAGTCTGATATCCCATACATTTTGACCTTGTAAAAAAACTTTATATGAAACAGTTATCTTTTTGGAACGAAGTTCCTTAACTCGGCTTGTGGTAGAAGTAAACTGGCAGAAATCGAGGCGATTCCAGGCGACCTCCTCTCTTTCCTTCCTTTCCTCTCTTTCCTTCCTTTCCTCTCTTTCTCTATCCCTTTGTCTCTTTCTATTAGGTATATACGGGTGTCAGGAACTTAGCTCCTGTCGGTGGTCTCCCGAATGTAATTTTTTTAACTTCGCGATGATGGATTTTGGTTTTTGAGGGGTCTACAATCATAGTTATTCGAATCCATGGATTTCTTTTATCTAAACCATGTAACCATATAATAAATGTTTATGTTTTCGTTTATGTCTTCTGTTAAGTACAGTGATACCTACTTAGGATCAGTTCTCACCGAGGCGCGTATTTTTGAAAATAGATATGTAATTTTGAACTTTTTTAATTACTCATAAAGGTACATATTTCAGCGAGGGAATTTCGAACACGCCCCGCGACGTAGCGCAACGCCGCGATACTTTGCTGGTAGACGTGCGTTATTTATTATATTATTAGGTTTACTTATCAATCTTTAACCTGTTTTGACGGTGACTTGTAACGATTTGTCAGATGTTAAACTAATTAACACGTTAGGACAGATTATTTTAATACCACACGTCTCCTTATCTCACCAATTAGTATCATTATGGCATCCTGCTGGGTATCATAAGAAATGTAAGCCTCGAGCGGGCTATATGTAACCGAGGCTAAGGTTAAAACATTATAAATAACTAGCTTTTGCCCGCGACTATGTCCGCGTGGAACTTGTTTATATCGTACTTGCATACAAACTTCCACCCCCCTTTTCACCGCCTTAGGGGGGATTTCCGGGATAAAAACTATTAATAAAACCAAACTATTAATATTTAATCTCATGTTATTTAGTAATTTTAATTTGTATTTTATTTTAATTTATTTTTATTATTGTAATGTTATGTAATTGTAATATCAACTTTGTCAATATGGGTAAAATACCTGAATTAAACAAAATATTATTATTATGTCCTTTCCTGGGTCTTAAACTATCTCTATACAAAATTTCACCTAAATCGGTTCAGCGGTTTAAGCTTAAAGAGGTAATAGACAGACAGACACACTTTCGCATTTATAATATCAATATGGATATGGATATTATCCAGACCGAATTTCGGTCACGGCGACTATTCTTAATCGAGACTAGCCAAGTAGTCCTGCGTAATTGAGTATAATAAAATTCTGGCTTGGTCTTTAATTTTGTAGTGCGCAAGCGTGTAATGCAAACACACGTGCTCTCTTTCTTCCCTCCCTCTCGTAGTCTAGTGACAATGGGACATCAATCACACATGACTGGGGAGAGATCAGGCGCTGACCAACATACTTTCCGAGGTACGGGTGTGTCACACCATAGGTTTAAAGAACTTTATTTCTCACTAGCTGTCCGCCGCGGTTACACCCGCGTCTTTGGTTACTGCTCCGCTCCCGTAGGTCGTAGCGTGATGGTATATAGCCTATAGCCTTCCTCGATAACTAATCTATCTAACACTGAAAGAATTTTTCAAATCGGACCAGTAGTTCCAGAGATTAGCGCGTTCAAACAAACAAACACTGCAGCTTTATAATATTAGTATAGATAAGAACACAGTTCACTTAAAATGAGATTCACAAAAATATCTTTTTTTATTTCTTTTTTAAATACGGCGACAAGTTCTATAATATTACAACTAAATAATTTCATTTCGATTCACAATCTGTTCAACAGCATCTCATTAGAAATACTTAGTGACTATACATATGCAACTTTTTTTTTTTGTATATACATTTTTAAATTGTCACACATTTTTAAGTCGACCACCATCAACTTCTAAACGGAGAAATTCCTAGTGGAAAAATCTAATAACACTTTGTCTAACCTGGGAATAGAACCCAAGCTCGGCAGTTGCACTTGCAACTACGAGTCCAATAGGGCAATAATATAGGTCTACAGTTTAGATATTTATATAACATTCCGCCTGAAATCCCCGAAGGGTTAGGCAGAGGTGTATCCATTAGCACACCCACATTTCGCCAGTTATTAATAGGGGGCGAGCCTATTGCCATCAACCGGGCACAAATCCAGACACCGAGACTGCTACAGAGAATTTGCTGATGGAAAAACCTAATAACACTTTGCCCGACCTGGAAATCGAACCCGAAACCTTATGCTTAGCAGTCGCGCTTTGCGACCACTAGACGAACGAGGCGAGGTATTTATATTACTGCCCCATATAGGTTTTTCCACACGTGTAAATATTTTCTAGCTAGATTTTCCAGAAATAGTTTTACAGAGAGAGTGTAATACGTCACTAGTTGGGTTGGTATGGGATACGTTTTATTTCACGACTTCACTCGCTTCAATGGGATTAAAAATTCAATTTCAAGATTGAATGTTTGAAGTTTGTTAGCAATGGAATTTGGGATTTGTTTTTAGAACTTTGGATGGGAAATGTCACGTCCTGACTAGAAAACATCATTTTGTTTTAGATTTTTTTTAAATAGGCAAGGTCCTAATCCTTTCTGATATTATAAATGCGAAAGTTACTCTGTCTGTCTGTCTTTTACGCTATTACGACTAAACCATTGAACCGATTTTGATGAAATTTGGCACGGGGTAATTTTAGACCTCAAGAAAGGACATAGACTACTTTCAATTCCGTGACTTCGTCTGCGTCCGTGATAACCGATATTTACGCGAACGAAGTCGCCGGAAAAAGCTAGTCATTTATTTAATAAATGTAGGTTTAAGTACAGTCTTCATATATAGACACTGTTTGGTTATAACTAAGTAGGAATCGGATAAATTGGATAATATTTATTTTACTAAAGTTAATTGCTACGACTTCTAAAAGCGCATGCAGTTCTATGTAAATTATTTTTAAAAATCAGACACGGAAGTGGCACATAGTTACCTAATAATAAGGTTGCAAGAGAAACAACACAAAAATACAATCGATAGAAACTACAAAAATCCAAAGATATACACAGCAGATTACCAATCGACACGTTCATACATTAGCAAAAATCCACCATTTTGTTTTTAGCAAAAACATAAGTGACAGATGGTCTTAGTTGACCCGTTCCGTGCAGTGTCGGTTCGTGCGTGAAAGTGGAGTTCCGTAACAAAGTGGCACAATCAAATATATGACTACACATTATTTATAATACTTTTATACTGTCTACTTCTAAATGTAATCGGTTATGGCGGAACTAGTCGGTGGTACCTATTAAACATTAAACTTTTTGTATGCCGTGGATTGAGTTTTCAGATTCGCTTTTTTAGTAAATGCAGTTATAAACTTGGCTTATGTAATCAATAGGCCAAGTCAAGCTATAGGCCAAGTTTAAACCTATTTATATTTTGTTCAGTCAATTTCAAACACTATATCGAATGAGGTTAAATTGGTAAATCTTACTGTAAAATTATACAGTGTGTAAAAAGACAAATCACATACCCATTTACTACGCATGCTGCCCATTAAACTCAGTGAATAGTTCTAACTTTAACCTTCAAAATCTCCAGAACCAGTGGATTCTAAGGTATGATGTAGGTACTAGAAAAAAAATCGTAATAATGGGTAGAACGTGGTTTTTAGAAATGTTATTGATCTCTTTACACCCGAATTATATTATTTCAAATATTATACAGAGTAATTGAAAATATAGGTACCCGAAACCTTAAAAGGGGTCATTGTACTCATCATTATGAACAACTTTTACTATGGGACCAAACTTGAAATCATGAAAAAAAAATCAGATGTTTCATACATTACGATCGTGTTGTTTAGAATTTTAGTAGGGAACAGCTGATTTTTATTTCATGATTTCAGGTTTGGTCCCGTAGTAAAAGTTGTTCATAATGATGAGTACAATGACCCCTTTTAAGGTTTCGGGTACCTATATTTTCAATTAAGTACCCTGTATAATATAAATGTTGCTGAGCTCTACAGGATCCCTGACTGTGCCTATGTTTAAGCCATTTTATGTACCTAAAATGACATGACTATGAGTAAAAGTATCTAAGTGGAGAAAAAATTGTGAGCAAACCTGGTCTTAATACCTAGTTTGCAATGGAAACAAGCAGTGAGCAAGTGTGTTACTCAATGCCCGTTAGTATTCTGTATGAAGTGGCCTCTTGCCGAATAGTAGAACAGTTTCTGTAAGATAGATCAGGCGGTTTATTCTGTAAATATACCTCTTAGGGCTAATTTTTCAATCGTCAGATAACTCTTATCGGAGGGATAAATATGGCGGTTTGACAGCTTTTGTATAGAAAATATGTCAAACTGACATATTTATTCTTTGCATAAAAGTTATCTGACTATTGAAAAATCAGCCCTTAGTAAATTAAGTTGAAGTGAGTTTGAGGTGAGTTGTCATTCTACCTGAGTGCCCTAGTGCAAGTCTTTATGCTTACGTAGTCAATCGCGTTTACGT
This sequence comes from Hoplodrina blanda, assembly GCA_949316365.1. NCBI lineage: Eukaryota > Metazoa > Arthropoda > Insecta > Lepidoptera > Noctuidae > Hoplodrina > Hoplodrina blanda. The sequence goes on along the minus strand of OX438589.1, from coordinate 5,432,373 downwards.
AAACTTCAGCGCCGTCTTGTGGCAACAATGGGAAACACAATAATACAGTCGCCTGCACATCAGGCTATACGTTTTTAGGAATTGTGAGCCTATTGCCATCAACTGGGCACAAATCCAAACTCTGAGGCTGCTACTGAGAAATTCCTGATAGAAAAACCCAATATCACTTTGCCCGACCTGGGAATCGAACCCAAGACCTCATGCCCAGCAAAACTTATAAATTATTTTATTGAAATTGTTTTAGTTAGCTTTACTCTAGATTATACTAAAGTGCAAAGCGGAATATGAAACTTGATAAAATTAATTTGGCGACGTAGACATTACATAATAACCAGTTACACAGTAGGTATATTTGGCTACTGTATGCAAGCTACCGTTTTGTCAAATTCATCTAATTGATTTTAAGTTCTATCTGTACAGCCAAAGAGTTCAAAGTCGGTTAAAGGACGCTAAGAAGGTAAATATGTTCCCAGGAAAACCCTAGATAAGGAGAGGATTATAAATAAAGGGCAACACCCGTTTATTTTGCTACTTATTAGTGAATATTAAACCGATATCGTATTTATTTGTTGTCACTTATCCTTTACGAAAATTCTGTTTAATGTAAACACATAACATTTTTTTATATCAGTCTGACAATTTACATAAATATAACATAACATAACATAACATCACGCTAGTATTCCTTGAAGGGTTAGGCTGAGGTGTACCCATTACTACACCCACATTTCGCCAGTTATGTTACAAAAAACTGGGTACAAATCCAGACTCCGAGGCTGCTACTGAGAAATTCCTGATGGAAAAACCAAATAAAACTTTGCCCGACCTGGGAATTAAACCCAAGACATTATGCTCAGCAGTCGCGCTTTGCGACCACTAGACCAATGGCAGTCACATTAATATTGATAAACAAAATTGAAATATATTTGAAGTAATCATTTAGATAGAATGCCCAAATTGTCCAATCATTCTCCATCACACGTTACACCGGTGAAAACAGTATTTAAAATTGTTAAGTGGTTTCTGAGATTAATCGACTCGATAGATAATCCAGTGATCGAGTGTCGAGGACACAACCGGCTACATTGAAGGATATTTACGTACTAGTATCTATACAAATAAATAAAATTAAAGTGTTTGTTTGTAATTTCACAATAACAGGTTTTTACAAAATATATATATGAATGTTTGCACTTGCATGAAAAAAAAAACAATTTTTATAATTTTTGTCCGTCTGTCCGTTCTGGCTAATCTTCAAAACGGCTGGACCGATTTTGATGGGACTTTCACTATAACATCAGCAGGTACCTGATATTATAAGGAGTATCTTGGGTTACTTTTACTTTATAAAATGAATTAGGGTTCCGCGAAAAAAAATACCGACGAACGAAGTCGTGTACAAAATCTAGAGTTTAATAAATGGTACTGAATTACCTTCGTCATTTGAAGGTTCAAGTACCAATGTGGCATCAAAGCAAAACCCTCAATTACTAAAACTCCGCTACTGATAACAGAAACACGAGGTTACAAAGAAACTTGTCTGTCCAATAAACGGTACCCCTCCTAAAATACATAATGTATTTAGTCACAACGCTTAACTACATACAGTACAGATATCTCCAAACCTCCGCCATTTGTAAAAAAAACCAAAGCTTAGATATAGGTCATAAGGTACAGTAGCGGTCATAAGTGCAGTAGCATGCTAAGGTTTGATTGCTGTGAACACATAGGGTACAGGCCATACCTACATCTGTGTGTATAAGTGATGTATTCAAAGTTAAAGTCAAAGTCAAATCATTTATTTAATTAGGCCATTATAAGGCACTTTTGAACGCAATAACACAGTACCTACGTACACCTCAAAACTCGCACACGACGTCGGAAGGTCGTAAGTTTAACCAAAGTGTAAATCGATTTGCTTTGTAGATTGCTACTCCACTTATGACCGCCACTGTACACTCGCGAAAAATAGTGTCTGGTCGAAACCATCAATACATGACTAGATAATATACAAACAAGTACCGACCTAATAACTAGTAGGTATAATATGGCTCATTTTTTGATCTGGTGTCTTTTGTGACTGTACATTTTCGATAGGAATAATTGGACAGCAATTTTCCTAGTTTAGAGTAAAAAAAGATAAAGGTAAACTTGTTGAATTGGTGTCAGGGTTGGTAAAAATAAAGAGGTTTTTTCAGTGCAGGCGTTCTGCCGATCCTGTTTTGAAAAGTCAGCGATCCTTTATCAAAATATACTTAACTAGCTTTTGCCTGCGACTTCGTCCACGTAAATGTCGGTTTTCGCGGACGCAGACGAATTTGAAGTCGAATAAAAAGTGGCCTATGTCCTTTTGTTGGGGTCCAAACTTACCCTGTTATTTCATCTAAATCGGTTCAGTGGTTTAATCGTAAAAGCGTTTCAGGCAGACAGTTACTTTCGCACTTATAATATTAAGTATGGATTTGTCATATTCTGTTACCAACATTCTGTCTGTCTGTCCGTCTGTCACAGGCCTATATGTTTTGAACCTTAATAGATATAGTCACTAGAAAATGTTCATAGAGTTTAGCATTACTATGGCCGCTTTACAACAAAACATAAAACAAAATTAATAAAAATCAAAAGGGGTCCCCATAAAAAAAAACGTGAATTTTCGTTTGTAGTTTTAAAAATTATACGGTGGTACGGAACCTTCCGTGTGAGAGTCTGACTCGTACTTGGTCGTTTTCTTTTTTTTAAACAATTTTATTTACGTACACCAATATGACTAGAATGCACAATAATAACCACAGATTATGCGTGCATCCGACATTATCCTTTTCAATTGCGACATGAAATCCCAAAATTATCCCACGGCGTTCAACCCTATTTTTCCTAAGGGGTTAAACGAGTCGCTCTGCGTGAAACCAACAGTCGTTCACTAATTAGCGCATGACCAGTCCCCTTAAGCGGTGCCAACCCTAGTGATATGGCGGGGAACGATCGGGCATAGGCGCAGCTTGACCCTTGATAGGATAAAAAGTCATCATAGCAACCCGTAATTGTCTGACGGTGAATATAGGTCACCTAATTTTTCGAGGAAAAAATCTCCAATGGGTATGAGCCTAATATTTTTGGCTACATAAAATAGGTAGCGATTGAAATAACATACCATTACGCCTGTAATCCTCGAAGGGTTAGGTAGAGGTGTACCCATTAGTACACCCATATTTCGCCAGTTATGTACAAGTCCCATGTAATAGAGGGCGATTGAAATATAAAAAAAAAATAAGAAAAAAAAGGCTTACGTAAGCATTATAATATTCAATATTCATTCTCGCCCAAAAGATGCATGTTAATCCATACTAATATTATAAATGCGAAAGTAAATTTATCTGTCTGTCTGTTACGCTTTCACGACTAAACCACTAAACCGATTTTGATGAAATTTTTACAAGGTAAGTTTAAACCCTAACAAAGGACATAGGCCACTTTTTATTCTGCGACTTCGTCTACGTTTGTGATAACCGGACGAAGTCGCGGGCTAAAGCTAGTAGAAGAGATTATATTTTATTCTTTACAAGTACTCCTTTACCTAAAACTACGCACCAGGCAAAATACTACATAAATACTAGCTGAATTTGATTAACCTAATACAGATCGAGGTTATCCAATGGGGTCAAGGTTATTTTTTTCCATAGCTTTACGTTTATTGAAACATTATTCCTTACTACAAGTTCACGTAGTTTTATTATGGGGCCTTTTCTATGGCACAAATAACCCTGTCCCTGTGGAGTCGTATGGGGCGACTAAGGGGTTACCTGGATTTATATGGTGAATGAGATCGCGCGAAATATGGTATTCCTAAGGGTTGGGGAAGTTATATGGCAGTCGTCTTGCATGAAACTGAAGGCTTGCTCTTGTACCAATGATGTGTAATAGTAGGTACATTATGATAAAAAGGTAAGTACCTACATTATGATAAAAGTGAGCTTTGTTTAAGTAGCACAAATAAATGTTAATTTATTTACTGTTTACTTACCTACCTATTAAAATACTTAGTTCAGAAATTCACAAAATGTTTAGGTGTAAAACAATGAAAACTCATTTTCATAATAAAAACAAAATCATTACCGTACTAGTTAGGTAAACTAATCTAATGTAAGAGAAAATATTTCTATTTTTGTTTGTAATGGTTCAATTCAAAAACTACTTAGGTACCTACTTAACTGATTTTAAAAAAGTATTCACCTTTGTAAAAGTTACATTATCAGGGAGTAACAAAGGCTAGATTTTATTTTAAGAAAATTCGCGTTTACGAACTCTCGGGTAAAATCTATTTTGACCTTAAAAGCTATGCAATAAGAGCTATTTTATGAGCAAGTGTGTTGGAAAGGAATGAATATAGGGTATGATTGATATGTTAATGAGTCGACCTTACTTTCAGAATTGGGTATTTGACACCATCAAGAAACTTAAAAATAAACATTTTATTTCAGTAGAAATCCGATTAATTTTCAATTTAGTCTAACATTAGATTTTTTGTGACTTTGAAATAAATAAATAGTAGCATGTCAATTGAGTTAGCAAATAAGTGACGTCACAGTTCGATATTGCATACAAAATGTATGGGGGAAAATATTTTTTAGTTAAAAATAAAAACTGTATGTAAAAGTCTATAATATAGTCCATAATAGATACCTACCTAAAGTATAATGGACATTTTACTTGACCTAAATAGTTTAAGTTAAATGTATCTGAGATTTAAATGTTAATTTTGATTTATAGGACTTAAAGGTTAATAAGATTATTAGAGTAATTTCACTAATAATTAAGTTTCTATGAAATAGGGTGAACACGCCAGTTCGCCGACCACCTCCGACTCTCGACCACTTTGCGAAAATCAGGTAAAAATAAGGAAACCGAAGCGCGGAAAATGTTCGAATTGCATGCAAACGAACGGTCATTCAGTATTCTTCCTACGCGTCATCGTTTGTCCACCTAAGATCGTTTGATGCCGCTCAGTGAAGTAATGAACTTAAGCTCAGTACACCAAGTCACCAAATTAAAGCTAAAATTAGTGGACGGGAACATTTTCTAACGTCAGTAAAACATGTTATTATTTAGTTTTGAACATAAATATTATGCTTGGTGTGTCAAAATATGTTTGTATTTACTTATAAACTAATAATCAATTGGAAATTACGAGTGTTTAATTAAAATAATTAGTGGTCGGTCAACTAGCTGCTAAAATTACGCTTCCGTTAGTTTACGACCACCTGGTCGGGAACTAGCTGAATTAGACTAGATAATTTTCAAAGATTGTGGACTTACTGCAAGGTATAATGTGAAAATTTTCGATTTATTCTATTCATTTCGGCATAGCTGATTTGCTCGCCAGATTACGACCGGCTAATTGTATCAAAGAAACTAAACTGTAAGCCCTTAAAGTTCTCAAATTCTCAAATCATGGTGGTCGACAACGGACCAGTTGTCGACCACCATGATTTTACTCTGAAGAAAATCGACTAGTTTTTGGCGGTGTACAATTTTTTAATAAATATTCCTTACCTACCTTACATAGAAGCAGCATATAAGATTATACCTGCCAGTTTTGTACGCTATAATATTAAATAATTGTGATTATAAAAAAAAATATTAATGATTTTATTTTCGACTTTAATCTGATAGTGCTTGAGTTGTTTTTACAGTGGCTTTCTACCGGTCGGGAACTAGCGGAAAAGACGGGCGTTAACTGGCTTTAGGTGTCCGGGAACTGGAAAAATCACACTTTTCGATATATTTGTTAATTATAAAATAATACATTAATATAATTTAAAAAAATATATCAGATCGTGTAATTTAAACATTTTTCTTTCACATGTAGGCCTGCCCAATATCAAAATATTAACGCTTATTATCATAACTAGCTGATTTTAAAGATGACAAGTCGACTAAGTGGTCGTGAACCGGCCTAATCACCCTATTGCTGTGCCATCATTTATGGATAAATGTCACAGCCCTGACTCGTTTATAACAGAGAGATAACCAAAGTTGGTCTTTAAAATATAGGTTATTTTTCCAAGGTTTAGTTAATTTATTATATTTTTTTATTGTTCAGGTTCAGAAACTAAATCGTCTGTTACATATTGAGAACTAAATATTCCCCAGTTATATCACCTACAAAACTAGAACGTAGTAAAACAAACAACTAAAATGCATAATCAGTACCTAACAACTCAAATCTGCGAGGAGCTCCTAACGCCATCTATTGGTCACTAGAGGAAAGTTTCGCAGTGAAACTACGAAATTATAACAAAGCCGCTGCTAACCCTCGCGCTAAGGGTAGCTATTATGACTCAGAGAACATTTAAGGCAATACAAATGTTTATAGGACATTACGGATATTATAATACATAAATATAAATTGCAAAATACGCGGCAGGACGTTAAGTTGCGGACATCATCCCGTTATACAATACAATATAATTATACAAATTATAATTTGAACTGTTCGGTGGCTGTAAATATATTTTTTTAAACGTAAATCTAAATCCATAATATATTTTTTTTTGTTCGAAGTTACTCAGTTTTAAACGTAGTTAACAGCTAGCTACCTATATTATGCGATAATTAAATTATTACTTGTGGTTTAAAAAGGGGCGTGGGGTAAGAGTTTTTAATTTGAGCGCGGATCTGTTCAGCTAGCCATCAAAAAACACGACCGGAACGCTGTCAATGGGACAAGTGCCCAAAAAACTGGCAGTATAGGTAGGTAGCCACGTCGAACGTTGTTGTACTTATGTTCTATTGAAATTGAAGCTACATTTTATCAGACTGCCAAACAACCACCAATTATTATTGGATATACCAATACTTTTTATATAGTTACTAATGTTAGTCATAAGTCATTTATGTTCATATACGATAACTAATACAAAAGTTAGTTATCTGGTAGATAATTTTATGCAAAATCTGTTTAACTATTGAATTTATCTGATAGATAGTGTTTATCCACATAATGGCCAAGACCCTTTGTAACCCAATTAAAACCAACTATCCGCTGTACTACATAAAATACGCCAATAATGCAATGGACATTGTTCAACCATGATGATAAGTAAATACAAACTGTTCGAAGTGCATATTTGCATTTGATTATTTACTTTAGTCACATTGCTGTTTCATGATCTTCCATTTATTTGGGCAAGTATTTTGTATGTAAAAGTAACTTATATTTTTTCTGTGTTGAGTAATAATTAATCCTCTTTTTGTAGAGGTTTTTATAATAAAGGGAAATCAGTTATTTTGGCCATTGCTAGATGTTACAAAATTATTATTAATATATTATTTTATTAATATTATTATTCCATTTATTTATTTTCCATACATAATTATGAATATCATTTTTAAATATCAATAAAAACATTTAAACATTATTATTATTTTATTTTTTATTGATGACACTCTTTGACTTTTGTTTAATTAATTATAACTAATTGTATTTGACATTTATGTAAAGAATAATTTATTGTATTGTTAATTGTTTTATAATTTTTATGTGTGTTGTAAGTATATTGTAAGACATTCAGATACATTGTTAATTGTTTTTTGAATAAATAAAAATGCAATGAAATTAGTAGGTACCTACTTAATATTATTGTGCTACTGCAAGGCAAAGATCTCTTTTCATACAGAGAAGGCACGAGAATCGATCACCACTTTCTCTAGGCGGATTGGCGATTCCAGACTTATATTTATTTAAAGTCCAGGTTTCCAGATGATGTTTTCCTTCAGTTATGTTAGTAATGATCCAAATAAACTTAGATACTTATAAAACAAATAGTAATTAATTTGTAGCAAAACATAATTTAACTTTTAAAACAGTTTCTTACAATGATAATGTTTTTATCCTGTCAGCTTTTTTCAGTCGCAGTCCACAAGTTGTATAGGTATATGTAGAAGTGTATATTTCTATATCTAGCAGTGTAGCAGACTAACGCAAAAATGATTTTGACAATTAGGTACGGTGTTTATTGATTTTTCTTAGGGACGCGCGACCCCACTTGATGAAGTCAAAGCTTACTTAGACTAGCGACCCGCCCCGGATTCGCACGGGTGCAATGTAGATGCTAACTATACGTATAAACCTTCCTATTGAATCACTCTATCTATTGATGAAAATCCGTTGCGTATTTTAAAAGATCTTAGCGTACGGAGGCGGGAAGCGACATTGTTTTGTACTATGTAGAGATCTACAAATGTAGGTACCTAAACAGATACATGTAGAATTTTTACATATTTTTCCTCTCAATTATAATCCTTATTTAATAGGCACTTACAGTCACTATTCCATGCGAATTTATTACCTATTAGTTAGCACTTATTTATTATACAACTTAGGTATACATATGAATCCACAATTATTTCTTTTTTTCTTATAATAAAAATTTTTTTTGCAAAAAAAAAACCGACTTCAAAAAAAAGCACTAAAAAGTTAAAAATAATACTATAACCTACCTATATTAATAAACCTAACCTAACCTACGATTAACCTATACTAAAATTTAACAAATTTTTGGAGTCGGTGCCAAGACCGAGGATATTATAATCCAACCGTATGGCACCGACTCCAAAAAATTGTTAAATTTTAGTACACGGTTAATCGTAGGTTAGGTTTATTAATATATGTAGGTTATAGTATTATTTTTAACTTTTTAGTGCTTTTTTTTTAAGTCGGTTTTTTTTTGCAAAAAAACAAAATATTTGTTAAAATTTTTAGTGACATATTTTTGTCCGATTTCAATAAAATTTTCATGGGACCATTTGGGAAGTATAACCTTTCCAACAAAAGAATTTTTGAAATCGGTTGGCAAGCGACGGAGTTAAGCGCGAACAAACCTAAAAAAATAAAAATAAAATACAAACATCCAAATTGAGAACCTCCTCCTTTTTTAGAAGTCGGTTAAAAACCGAGTAGTCTTGTAAACAGTTTTTTGGACAAACAATATACAACATGACTTTTAATTAAAATGTAATTGGTTATTATTAACTTTTTGAGAAAATTAATAAATTATTTTTAATTTTAACATATAATATAGTTATTTAAATTGGCATGGTTGTATTGTATCCAGTATGTATATTTATGTTGTATTTCCTATTGTATCAGTGACAATATTGGTGTAATTTTATAAGTTTCTCTATTTATTGTGATTCAAACGATGTGACATTATTGTAAAATGGGATTTTAATAATATTCTAATGTTATTTAAAAACTAGCTGTCCGCCGCGGTTAAACCCGCGTCTTTGGTTACTGCTCCGCTCCCGTAGGTCGTAGCGTGATGGTATATAGCCTATAGCCTTCCTCGATAACTAATCTATCTAACACTGAAATAATTTTTCAAATCGGACCAGTAGTTCCAGAGATTAGCGCGTTCAAACAAACAAACAAACAAACAAACAAACAAACAAACACTGCAGCTTTATAATATTAGTATAGATGATATTCATTGATATTTTGCACGCCCGTGTGAAGAACATGGAGAACTAACTTTAGGATAACATCTATGTACTTAAGTACTTACAAAACTCATGCTTGCAAACAATGATATTTTAGTAAACAGATATGTTATAAGCGCGCAAAACGTGAAGACCAGAAACCATCCTAATTAGGACGCATTGCCTTTAGTCTGTGTCTGGCACTACTACGAGTGATACGTTGCGCGCTGCTACGTAATTACCATCCAAAATGCCATCGTGTGTGTTTAGAAAGTGTACCAATTACGATACCAAAGTTAATAAAACACAAGGGATCTCATACCACACGTAAGTACGCAATATACTTCGATATAATAATATATTTCAATTATTTTCCTAATATTCTGATATTTTGAGGTTAGAAAAAAGAAAGAGATGGAAAATACATTTTTTGTCGTGAGAACGACAAGGATGCGTGCACTCCGGACATAGAATAAAAGTACAGATGCGAATATTAGGCAGTAAAGTCATCTTTACTCCAGAGTTCTAGTTTCCCTTTTAATAACTTTTCATTATAAGTACTTAATTTAATACTTAATACTTAAAATCAATTAAATAATGATAAAATACAGTCTGACAAAAACCCTAGAACATTGAAGTGTAAAAATTGTTCTTTTAACATTTTCACTTTGAACAATCGACTATAACTTTTACAATACTTACGAGATTTTTACAATTCCTTTTGTAAACCTTGTTTCTATGTGATCTTACCAAAATATGATAGAAATATTTAATATTCCTCCATAAACAAAAATCCTCATTTTCAAGTTACGTAATTATTCCTTATCATACAATTTTTCGTCAAAAACCTTTCAAATTACTATCCTACTAGACTTTTCTAATTGGATTACGCAACAATCATCGTTCCAATAAGACATAATACACCAATTTTGCACAAATTCCCTTACGTTATGTTTTCTAACCAGACAAGTTTTCCTAATATCCTTATCAGTAAATTAAAGTTTCTGCCTACCTAATAAGTACAATAAAACATAAGAAAACAACTTTAAAATCCTTTCAAATAAACAAATTATAGAATCCTTTCAAAAATTAAACTTAACTATAAAGTCCTTACAAAATATCACTAACTGTACTTGCGTTATAGTACGTACGTGCATGGGGTCTTCGTCGCCGACATCGTAAACAAAGAATTAATGAATCGTTTATATTACTTTACTATGTGACAACAGCAAGAGAGAGTTTATTCGTTGCATAGGCACAAATCCCGGCTACAAATTCTGTACACACGGTTTGTACCTTCTGCCTAGTTAATTTGTTAGTCTATGATGCCAACGTGCGGTGATTGGTCACATTGGTGGCTCGAATAATGTCTGTTTACATTCACGCGCAATTGACAACATCTAGCTGTCACTTTTTTTCTTATTGATTTTATCAAGCTATCCTTTTTACTCCTTTTCCTTTTGTAGTGAAATGTAAAATGAATGAAAAGTGTGTATGTGTGCTGCCTCTCGGCGCGGAACACCTTTTTCTGTTGCTTTGTAAGGGTATAACATATCTGTTTATTAGAATATCATTGCTTGCAAAGAAATAAAATAATTTGATTTGATTAATTTAGTACTGATTTTTCGGGCGCTACAAGACTATCAAAATGTAGTAAACGGCTGTTTTTTCTTTATATTTCAAACCCGGTACGATAGTAAAAGTTGTTCTTATTCATGAGTACTTTCACCCCCAGAAAAATCGATTGTAGTGTATCGTGGGTGCGTTTACAAACATATATTATATAAACTCTCATTCACACCTCACTACCTGCCTACCTACTTGTCTATACGGAACAGCTAGGTAGTTGTTCCAGGTACGTAAGTGTGCAATATTTGTATTTTTTTCATATACACGGTTACTTTTAGGTCGTTCTTAAACCGAAAGCCATAGACTCGATCATCAAACTCGAAACGATTGGGACCATTTTTTTTCAAACATAACAATAAAAAAAACAACTGTTCAGTACATTTATGTTCGTCTAACTCGTCAAAGCTGCTGTTTGTACTGAACAGCTGTTTTTTTTTATTGATAATTTTGAAAAAAATGGTCCCAATCGTTTCGAGTTGGATGATCGAGTCTATGGCTTTCGGTTCAAGAACGACCTAAAAGTAACCGTGTATATTGACTTTAGTCTAGGTCAGAAGTGACATAGACAAAGTCTACGATGGAGTGAGATTACCCAGAAGAAGCCTGTTCACTCGAACTTTAAAGAGTTGCGTCCAATGCGTGCGGACATACAGACGCAGGCAGAGAGTTTCACTCCTTTGCTGGCTCCATTATAGCCTACTGGTTTAGGTCATTCAAATTTAAAAATAACCTTGCATATAATAATATGTTTTTAATATTGTAAAATATTGTTAAGGCCACGCTGCCGATTTAGGGTAACCTGTAAAGGTAGTGTTGTAAAAAATAAATAAATAAAATAAATAAATATTTATACGATGCGGGACGAACCCACGACACGCAGCACAGTATATCTATACTAATATTATAAAGTTGCAGTGTTTGTTTGTTTGTTTGTTTGTTTGAACGCGCTAATCTCTGGAACTACTGGTCCGATTTGAAAAATTCTTTCAGTGTTAGATAGATTAGTTATCGAGGAAGGCTATAGGCTATATACCATCACGCTACGACCTACGGGAGCGGAGCAGTAACCAAAGACGCGGGTGTAACCGCGGCGGACAGCTAGTTTTAAATAAAGCTTGTAGCAAAAGATGCACGCTCCTTGCGCAGCCGCCTCTACACACGTACCATTACTTCAATCCCATCACGTGGCATCAACAAATACATCGCACAAGTGATTCCAAACACTATTTCCTCGTATGACAGACCCCCGTAATCTCCCAGCAAGGGTAGCAGCCCCTGCACCATGCATTGTACTTATCATGGGGTAACTTTTATTGTCGGCCAATTTATAAAGACATGCCACACACTATTCAAATACCCTTCGAAGTTCCTCAAACAATGAAACTGCGGGGGATGGCAGGGGTCTTGTAAAACTGGCCAAGGATAAGTATTGAAGCGATACGTGATTTAATGGATCGAGAAATAAATTGATTTCGCAAATGTGTGGAATGTAGTGTTTTAGATAGATGTGACTAATTAAGGTGGAGTATTAATGAGCTGTGTAAGGCTAGCTGCAGAGGTGTTAAATAATTCAGTGTATTGTCTGCCTGAGCTCAGAAACGGAGGGATATTTCTTGTGCTAACGCGATTCGAAGTCATGTTTTTAGGTAGGTAAGTCTAAATTACCTTGCTTGCTTAGTAATTCATTACTAGTTTACGCCCGCGACTTCGTCCGCACAAAAGTTAATATACAGGTTGTCTTAGAAATAATGGATACATTTTATATTATATTTTGAGACCCCAATTACTATGGGATGTTTCAAAATTATCTATTATTTTGGTACACCTGTATAATCCCACGGAAACACTACATTTTTCCGGGATAAAAGTAGCCGATGTGCTATTCCAGTCTATAATTTATTTATCTCTGTTCCAAATTTTATCCAGATCCGTTCAGCCGTTCTGGCGTGATTCAGTAACAAATATCCATACATATGTATCTAAACTTTCGCATTTGTAATAGTGGTAAGATTAAAGGTAGTTTATTTATTTATTGGGTTAATACCGTTAATAACAGTTGTTACACAGATATACCTACAACGTGAATTTTAATTCGTTGTAAATCTTTCAGGGGGTGAATGTACTCATGAATATAAACAACTTTTACTACGGGACCAACCCTGAAATCATGAAAAAAAAAATCAGCTGTTCCCTACTAAAATGCTACACAACACGATCGTAATGTATGAAACAGCTGATTTCTTTTTCATGATTTCAAGTTTGGTCCCATAGTAAAAGTTGTTCATATTCATGAGTACATTCACCCCCTGAAAGATTTATAACGACTTAAAATTCACGTTGCATAATTATAGAAAAAAAAATTACAAGCCACACGATTTTGTCCAAGTGTACAATAATATGCAGTAAACACAGAAAACATAAATTAAACATTTTGTTTACATAAGTAAGAAAAAGAAACCATGTAAATGATTACATTTGAAAAATCATCAATATCATTCCCACGTAATGATTTGAAGAATACATAAAATATGTACTGACGTAGGTATTAAATTATTATGTAATAATTATAGTTTATGCTAAACGTGCATACAGTTGCTAGGCGATCGGTCATGTCTCTCGTGACTCATGCGTCACGTAATATAGTAACCTTAATCTTTTACCTTAAGTCCGATTCCTATAACTAACTAATCGTTACGAAACTGGATAATTTTGGTACTAATGTAAGTTTTAACAGTATTTAGGTTGATTAGGACGTTGGTAAAACAAAAAAATAAAAAACCGGGTACAAATCCAGACTCCGAGTCTGCTACTGAGAAATTACTGATGGAATAACCCAATAACATTGTGCCCGACCTGGGTATCGAACCCAAAACCTCATGCTCAGCAGTCGCGCTACGAGGCAGACCAACGAGGCAGTTTTATACATTAGGCTGATTTAAACATGATAATTGTACAAAAATGTGAGTATAGTGTATTAAGCTGAAACAAAGATTCCGTTCTCTCAGCCCAAATAAAAATAAAAAATATAAATCCTAATAAGTACCTACTTACAAGCTTTTAATGCTATGTACGTACACTGGAGAAAGATATATTTTATTATAAAACTAGTTTTCTGCGGCTTACTAGACATAAGAAGTAGGTGTAGTCTACTTCAGTAGTGCACAATATTTTGCAGTTCAGTTGTACAGTAAAACAAGGAGTTTGGTGTGCAGGCTGGAATCATCATCATTACAATATGTAAGCAATACGTACAAAATATTCACAGAACGGTTATCGACTTTCGTCTTTTTCTATTGCATAAAAGTGTGAGGCCCATCAAATGTAATTTTGTAAGAAGTCTTTTTTGAGTCGCGTTAGGTATTTACAATTACATTCAATTAAAACAGATAACTCATTTTGCGTCTCCGTGTGGCACAAACAGTAGGTACTTTTGTATGACAAACAATGCAGCGTAAATTATGCGAATTACAAAATTACATTCGTTTAGCCTCACACTAAATGTCGCAAACATCTTATCTTATCCAAAATTAGGTAGGTACTAGACGTAAAATTTATGCAATGCTTTTTTGAATAATTATCTGTGCTGATCCGCCGTGAATTAAGTCGCGTAATTTTCGTAGGAAACTCATCATGCGGATTTTTAGTCGCGTACTTTTTCGGGGGATGAAACACGACACACAGAAGAGCGATGTTATAAACTTGACTACTTTTAACACACACATTCACCCAACATATAGGATAAAAATAGCTTGTTAGCTCTCTGTATACCAATCTCTTTTATTGACTGTACCTACTTACGTAAGTACATACCAGAGTGCGGAGTGTGGACCACTCGTAGCCGCGTTGATTAAAGCGAAAACAATCTTTTTATTGTACACGAAATAGGTTTGATATGAGTAATATGTATTTTCGCTATTTCTGGGCGTTCATACTGAGTTTCAAGGATGACCTAGATTTCGAGCTACTGTAGTACTAGTAGGTACCGGCGATATGAACGTTGTTATCACCTTATGTAAGTACTAGTGTCTGGATACGAATAAAAAAGGGTTGATGAGAGTAAGTATTAAATTTTTATTTTTTAATGAGGCTGGTTTTCAATTACGGGGCACATTATGAGTCAGTATTCTAATTTTGAACTTCTCTATGGTCACAGACAATTTCAGCAACATTTTTGAATTTAGAATAACAGTTAGCTAGGTAGTTTAAAGGATTTAAATTACGAAAACATTTAGAAGAAAATTGAAGTACCTACAGTAAGTAGGTTTCTGTAACACTATACACCAGTCTATCAAATCACGCCTCCAGTAATAAAATAACACTTAAAGAAGAAACTAATTAACAACATCGAATAAAGTATTGGCAGAAACAAACAGTGAACCGCTAAAACATTTTCATGCCAACGTTTTAACTTCAGCTTCAGCCCATATTCGCATCCACAAACATTTTTTTGCCCGAAAATGTTGGCCACGTAACGAGCTTATTACCAACACCCATATACGCCAATGTTGGTGGTCAAAATTGGTACAATTTCGCGGTAGACATGTATCTGGGCGGTCGTGTCAGAATAATGTAATTGCGGACTTAATTGGGAAAAGGCTCGGATGACGCGACACACACATGATTAATAACTATTGAACTAGTCAACATTTGTAGTAGTCTACCTACTTGGGTGACGTAGTACCTACGTAATTATAGGTAGATAAGTACTGCAAAGTGTAGATTTTGCTCATTACACAAATCATCACGCCTGTTGAAAAATAAAAATAATCGTAATTAAAATGAAATATAAAATACTAGCTTCCGCCTACGACATCGCCCGCGTCCGAGTTAATATATGTATTATTCCTAGGTAAATTTTCCCGGGATTAAAAGTAGCCTATGTGCTATTCCAGACTATAATCTATCTCTGTGTCAAATTTCATCCAGATCTGGTCAGCCATTCTGACGTAAATGAGTAACAAACATCCACCCCTCGAAACTTTCGCAATTATAATGTAAAAAAAAGTAAGAAAGTAAAATAAGTAATAAGAAAACATACTATAATCATGTTAAAATATAGAAATGTTATGTATTATCTGTTCCGCAGGTATGTATATTTAGTTTAGTTGAAATGGGAACTGACATAAATTAGTTTCTATATTTTCTTAGTTCTCTTTACTTTTTTATAATAGTCATTCCGTGAATACATTCAGAAATACAGTCTCGACCTGAACACATACTCTGTGTCACCTATCAAGGCTATCAATTAGACATTTCTTAGGAGCAGCCCGGAGTTAAGTTGATGGTGACACCCCCGTGCTTTGGAAAGACGTAAAGCCGTTGGTCCTGTGCCTAATCTCTACCCGGTCGTGTCGGATTGCTGTCCCATCGGACTATAAGAGTGAAGGGAAGAGGGAGTGCAGTTGACGCAGTTGTGTTTGCGCACACACTCGTGCACTATAATATCTCCTACTGCGTACTTGGCTAATATCTTCATTGTGATTGGCCGCCGCCGTGACCAAAATTAGTCTGGAGGAGAATATGTAGGTATATTGTTCCTAAAAGGGAGTGAGTCTAATGCCACCAAACGGGCACACTAATCCAGATTCAAAATCGATCGATCTCGGAATTTCGGTCATCCATTTAATTATTAGTATAAGTATATTCCATTTATTATAGCATTAGGAAAATAATGGCCAAATAACGACAGTCGTTGTGTCATATTATTGAAAATGACAGCATTTTGTATGTTTTTTTGTAAATTGCTTTATATTTATCGTGAAATAACTGAACTTATTATATGCTATCATTGTATAACGATAGTGTTTGTAACGTTAATTAATATACTAGCCTATTATGTTCCCACTGCTGGGAAAAAGCGTATTTCCATACAGAAAAGGCACGAGCATTGAACACCACGCTTTCAGAGATCAAGGTGGATTGAGATTTAATAAAAATAAGGACCCTTGGCTACACCCAATTTAAAACGGTAAAATTAGCAATTAGAACACAATACCACTACTAGGTGACGATATTGAGTAAATAAGCTAGATGACACCAACAATCAATTGACGTACTTTTTTATGACCTGTCAAAACGTTTCTCCCATAGATTTTGTGTCAAAAGATAACTGTGACGTCACTTTTGTGCCGACTCAATTGACTAACTATTTATTAATTTGAAAGCAATTAAAAAACAAATTTGACAGTAGTTAAAAATTAATCGGGTTTTCAGGACTAAAATAAAGTGCTTCTTTAGAGAAGCTATGTCTTTGAATTATTGGTTCATGGTGTCAACTACCCAAAATTAATACCAAAAAACGTGACAAAAGAAATGTGACGTAAAAACACAATAAGTCGAAAAATCAGTTGGAAAATTTAGCTCTCGACGTTGTTTATTGCGTTCTAATATTTTTCCCACAAAATAGGGATTTGTGAGGACTTTATTGTAGAATTAGGTCACGGCTGAAGCAAAGATCCAAAGAACTACTATTACTACACTAGAGTGTAGTAATAGTAGTTCTTTTACTGCTAAGTTAAGATAACTATTTTCATTATCCATTACAAACGTCATAATGACCTAGTGGTTAAACGCCCGCCTCTCATGCACGAGGCTGTGGGTTCACAACTGGGCATGGGCAAATTCCAATGTGATTTTTAATTATGTATTTTATTCATCACTGCATGACATCGGTGAAGGAAATCATCGTGAGGAGACCTGGAAATCGACAATCCGTCTTGAGCAGGCGTGGTGATTAATGCTCGTGCCTCTGTACGGAAAGAGGCCACTGCCCTGTAGTGGATAATAATAGGCTGGTATTATTATTTTCTAATCATTTTTGTATGAACACCGCGTTGTAGGAGTAGATAGCATTCGCCCTTGAGTCGAGACCGCGAATCAGTAATCGACGCGTGGGAAGGCCCTAGTTAGGATGGGCCGATGACCTGCAGGAGGTAAGAATGACTGGGGGCGTGAACTAGATCGGGATCAGAACAGTTTAGAATCCAGAAGGCGAGGTCTTTTGTCAAAAAGTGGACTATCATCACTACATAGTATAAATAAAACAAAGTCGCTTCTTCTGTCTGATATGCTTAGATCTTTAAAACTACGCAACGGATTTTGATGCGGTTTTTTTTAATAGATAGAGTGATTCAAGAGGAAGGTTTATATGTATACCTAATACATGCACCCGTGCGAAGCCGGGGCGGGTCGCTAGTAATCTATAAAAAAAACTTGTGCCAGCAAAGGCGAGGACAAAAAGAGAATAATGTTACTAGTCTTCCTACCATAGTTTTTTAGAGTTCCGTATCCAAAGGGTTCAAAAAGTGTCTTATGGGTGTCACTCATCTGTCCGTCCGTCTGTCTATCCCTCTGTCGCATGGCTGTATCTTTTGAACGGTAATAAGTAGACACCATGTCAAGCAGTGGACGTCGTTCGACTAAAATGATGATGATCATGAGGTAGACACTTATTTTTTAGTGTGTTATACTATCCGCTCAAACGACAAATAATAAAAATAAAAATAAAGTTTAATTTAATTTTTTTTTGCCTTTTACGAGTCGTGTTATTTTCGGCGTTTTTTGGTCGAACTTACTATTGTACTGCGGTAAAAATGTGGTCATGAACATGTGCAAATCTGACTTGCAATGAGCCGGTTGATGTCATTGAGTTTAAAAAGAATTTCTATCAATATTCAATCAAGATACGGTTTTCATAAGTTCCATTCTGAACAATAAAATTAAACGATAACGAGACGATTTTTTCTCAAGCGATAAACTTGCCTTCCCTGACTTCATCTTCACTAGGTAAGATTATTAATTCCATGAAATGTCTACGCAAGCTTGTTAGCGAAATGCACAGAATTCTTACTAACATTATGGGAAATTGGAAACACTACACAGTGTACTGCAGATGACAGCCAAACGATGCGGTGTGTTGCAAATTAAAGTAGGACATTTCGTTAGGCTGTGGTAATTCAAGAACGGCGCATTAACTGCTTGTCATTTCATGATACTGAGGAATAAGGAAGTCAGGTTATTAAGTTTGTAATCGAAATTCAAAATTAGGAAGCAAACTGCCGTTCAAAACACAAATGAAACTATCGTCCATTGCAGAAGATTAGTCTGCTTCGTCCAATCTCTCTCTTATCTACTCTTCTATTATCGGTATGATGTTTTATAAGTTCAGTTGCCAGCATATCAGACTATACCTTTTTGTTGTAAAATCGCTTCTCATACAACTGCATAAGATGCCGCAGTGTTTACCATAAAGCGCTGTGCTGATTTTTAATTCTCTACTGATTTTTCAGGACGTGAAAGAGCTAATGAATATGAATCACTATTACTAAGAGACCAACTCTGAGATGTAAAAAAACAGCTGTTCCGCACATTTTGATTGTATTGTAGTGTATTTTTGTAAGGAACAGCTGTTTTTTTTTTTCATATTTCAAAATTGATAATAGGTAGGTAAGTATTTATAAGTACTAAAGATTGATTGGTAAATAAAAATCATGCTTTAAAAGAGTACCTACTTAAATGTAACGAACAACAGGTCAAAAAAATATAAATATTGAAATGAAAATGAAAATGAAAAAAGTGTTTATTCACGGAAATACTTCATTTACATTATACATTTACCTCTGCCAAACTGCAAAGCAGTTACAGCAGCAGCAGCAGCAGCAGTATTTTACTTGTTTATGTTTGACAATATTTCAGAATACACCTTTTTCAAAGAACAGAATCGCCCCGTCGCATATACAGTAGGCGCGACTATATCACTGTGTGCGTGCGGGTGCATCGCCCTGCCTGCCTAAGCCAAGCGGCAAAATTAATAAGTAGTCCAAATTCAAAAATCACGTACTAAATAAATAATCTATTTATTCTATTATTGATACGTGTTAAGAATCATCAGCATTTACATCTTCAAAGACAAGTACGTAAAACTGCACTTTTTATAACCTTGACCCGGAAAAAATAATGAAAACGTTACAAATATTGTACCTTATACGAGTATAGGTATATAAGGTACAATATTTGTAACTTTTGAAGTGACCTGAATCATCACTTTAGTAACGGTCAAAAAATGTAGTGACACATCTAGCTTAGTAATGTGTCATTGTACAATTAAAGCGTACTCGTTTCATTCTGCTTAGAGATAATAAAAGAGCTTGAAATTATAAAATACTAGCTTTCGCCCACGATTTCGTCCGCATAAATGTCGGTAAAAAGTAGCTTATATCTTTCTTTGAGGTTCAAACTTACCCCGTACCAAATTTCATCAAAATCGGTTCAGTGGTTTAGTCGTAAAAGCGTTACAGACAGACAGACAGACAGAGTTACTTTCGCTCATTTATAATATTATTAAGGATAAGGCAGGGCTTTAGTCACTACATAATATTTTCAACTTTACGATTGAGTAACAGATAAATGTTTATGAAGAGCGTTTTTTTTATGAGTATGCCCTTAAATTGGAGACTACTGAAATGGCATATAGTTTATGTACTTATACATATTGGGGGTCAATTCTACTAACTTTTTGAAACGATCACAATCTAATCTCAGTCTCATCTCCAAATTCAAAATACACTTTACTTTAAGACGTTCTTAAATGTATCTCTGTCGCTTCAATACACCTTAAAGTGACAAAGATAGCATTACTTATAGGCGATTTAAAATTGAGTAGCATTTGAGAATTTTGCCGTAAATCTGTGTAAAATGCTTCTAATTTATTTTAATTTTTTTACAAGCTTTTATTAACATTGATTGTCACTGAGATGAGATTGTTTTTATCAGAAACAAATGAAAACTTGTACAAAATATCCGTTTTTGTGCATTGATCATAAATTCCGTCTTCGATCCACAGCACAAAAGCCCTACTAACATTATCTGTAATGCATCAACCCCATAAAAGTATTCACCTGTATTTGTATAAAAAATGAACGCAGTTACTTAAATGTAAATAAATTCTCATAGATAACAGATAACGATATTTTACATTGAACATGCAGTTTACAATTTAAGTAATAAGTCTGCAAAATATTGCGTTGCATTAAAACAGGAAAGCGTAATAATAATATCAGTCCTATTACTGTCCCACTGCAGGGCAAAGGCCTCTTCTCATACAGAGAAGGCACGAGCATTGGTCACCACGCTTGCTCAAGGCGGACTGGCGATTTCAGATTTGATATTTATTATGTAAGTCCAGATTTCTTCAAGATGTTTTTAAATAACCTATGCCAGTGATGTCAAAGACAATCTCATAAATTATTTTGTTAGCTATTTTGTTCTGTGTTAGTGTTTATTCTGTACCACTCCTGGGCAACCAGGGCAACAGCCTTCCTTCACTCCTTCCATGCTTCACGTTTCTGTCGTACCTACATAAGAATTGAAAAAGTCGAATTATACACTTGCAAACATACTTACTCAGTATCGAAGCAGCAACCTCATTGAAAGGCAGGCGCCATAACCACTGGGCCATCACGATACCAATTTATAAAATCTAGATATAATATTTAAAAACTTGAACTATTAATAAAGCGCTTTTAAAGCGCGAATACTTTTATTATTCATTTCCAATTTCCAACTATTACGACGTAGTTACCAACTCTTTTACAATGAGAACCGATATTGGATATTCATTTGAGATAATGTAATATAGTTGAAATGTGTCATTTTATTTCTATATCCTGCTTCAATAAATAATTGGATGTGTGCAACGCCAACGTGGGTTATGAATAAATTCAATGGGATCGACCTGTTTGAGTACGCTGAAAATATATAGGTACCTACCTAAGTACTGTAGAGGCTCTGGCTGGATGAGCCATATACACTATGCTATGTAACAAAAACCCTGTCAGATCAGTGTTGCCGTTGATCAGTTTTTATGTTTTATTTTAATTTAATTACTTCTTCTTTCTTCTTTTTTTTTCACTGGGGAAAAATAATAATCTCAAATCCATTAAATGGTTACGTATATGTGTACGCAGTACGATGCTGAATAATACCCTAAGGCTCGGCGCAAATGGGCCACCGACCACAGCCACCGGTGGCTGTCGCGCGCTTCTGACACTCGAAATGTGGCGGTAGCGCGCGACAGCCACCGGTGGCTGTGGTCGGTGGCCCATTTGCGGCGAGCCTGGCTCGGCGCTGGCTCGGCGCAAATGGGCCACCGACCACAGCCACCGGTGGCTGTCGCGCGCGTCTGACACTCGAAATGTGGCGGTAGCGCGCGACAGCCACCGGTGGCAGTGGTCGGTGGCCCATTTGCGCCGAGCCTTAAGGATCGGACAGGGTTTTTGTTACATGCTGTATACAATTTATTTCATTTACTTTATGAGATAAGCTATTTTAAAATAAGAAGGTAGGTAATTGACAGACCGTGCCTACGGCTGACATACAAAACTAGAAATGAAGTTACCTTTACTAATATTATAAATGCGACAGTAACTCTGTTTGTTACGGTTTTACGAATAAAACACTAAACCGATTTTAATAGAAAAGAATAGATTTTTATTTCCTTACCATAAATTCCAGTCTATAGTTAAATTGGTCTACAAATATAATTTTGTATTTAATTTGTGAAAGACAGATGCATTTATGACTAAATTTTTTTTTTAAACCTGTAAGGCAGTTTATCGGGCCGCCTAAACAAGGTTTTTTCTTTTTAAATGACTTACTTTCCAATTGATTTGTTTATGATCTTTATTTGGTTTGGTCCTTTTATTTAGTTTTTCTATAAACTGTTCTTATGTTCTTAGGCATATTTGTAAACAATAGGTTTTTTTTTTAGGGACATGTGGTACACTTTGTTTTCCTGCTCGTGTTTTTTTTTCTATCTCTTTGTGTTCATAAACCCTTTCGCACTCTTTGTTATAATGTCGTAACATCAGCTGTTTCATAGACTTTCACTACAATACAATATGTAGAATCGCTTAGAGTCCAGGTGTGGTCCAGGCGCGGATCCAGCCCACAAAAAAGGATGTGGGTACGGTCACTTGTCCCGTGAGAATCGATCCAGCCGTTTCGGAGGTTAACCGGAACAAGGAAAAAAAAGAATTGTTTTTTTTCATGCATGTACCGTGTAAACAATCATACTTATTAATTTTGTAATTTTTTCATTACAAACAGAGTCTTCAACTTTAATTATTTGTATAATAAAAGGTAAATAGATACCTTTACACACTGAAGTGCGCCGTGAGACACTTTAATACCAATAAATACCTTATCATGTAGTAAATAAGTTCAATATTGTGTGGCTACATATAAAGAGCGCGCCTCGTTGCGTCTCGTGTCGATATGATTTGTTACAGTGAGTACGTACCTACTACGTAGTGAGTTAGTGACGTAGCCATCCGATCGTGTACTAGACACCAGTTGAATTTCATGTTTGTTTGTCAGTTGTCTGATGAAGAATTACA
The DNA here is from genome assembly GCA_949316365.1 of Hoplodrina blanda. Taxonomy (NCBI): domain Eukaryota; kingdom Metazoa; phylum Arthropoda; class Insecta; order Lepidoptera; family Noctuidae; genus Hoplodrina; species Hoplodrina blanda. Next base: position 5,408,872 of record OX438589.1, on the reverse strand, counting down.
GTTTGTTATCATATTGGAACTAGTGTTGACGGGTTGGTTTTAAAATCTGACAGTTTCAACATTTACTTGAAATGATCTTTGTGCATTCATATTTTTATTAATATTACATACTAGCTGTCCGCCGCGGTTACACCCGCGTCTTTGGTTACTGCTCCGCTCCCGTAGGTCGTAGCGTGATGGTATATAGCCTATAGCCTTCCTCGATAACTAATCTATCTAACACTGAAAGAATTTTTCAAATCGGACCAGTAGTTCCAGAGATTAGCGCGTTCAAACAAACAAACAAACAAACAAACAAACAAACAAACAAACAAACAAACAAACAAACAAACAAACACTGCAGCTTTATAATATTAGTATAGAAGTATAGATTAAGTATAGATTTACTAGCTTATGCTCGCGTCTAAGCTGATTTCTCCGTGAAAACTTTAGACCCTCGTTTCATCCCCTTAGCGAGTAAATTTTGAAAAAAAAACTATTATTAGCGGACGTCCTCTAACTATAAACTACCTTTGTGCGTGAAAATGTCGGTTATCGCGGACGCAGACGAAGTCGCGGAATAAAAATTAGCCTGTGTCCTTTCTTGGGGTTTAAACTTACCCCGTACCAAATTTCATCAACATCGGTTTAGTGGTTCAGTTATGAAACCGTACCAGACAGACAGACGGGGTTACTTTTACATTTATAATATTATTTATAGTATAGTTATAGTATAGATTTTACTAACATAGCCATAAGTACCTACCTACTAACAATATGGACTTCTACCAATTACAGTGTACTTGCTCTGAAATAAATATTTTTAATTCAATTCAATTCTAACCGATTTCATTTAATTTATTTGTTCAGGTAAACGTAACAAAAGCTACATACCTGTGTGGCTACACCATGTCGCGGTCGTGTCCTTCTATGACGACTTGCACGAGGAACATTTTTATTACACGTCTGTAAACAAAACGATAGGTAATTGTTTTTTTTTTACCTGACTTTTACTTTTGTGATTCTCGTTGTCAGTCAGTGAGTTGTGTGAACTCACTACGTAAAAACATAACACAATTTCCAACAATAATTCTTGTATCTGATCTACTGAAGGAGGATACTGCCTAACACCATCGTCAAGTATTTAAACCTGGCATATAATAATAATAATCAGTAGATACTGTCTAAACTACTGCCATCTTGGGACGCACACACGCAACCTGTCATTCGGCCCAACACTAATAGCACAGAGTGTCATCCGTCTGTCAAATTCTTTTTTTTTAAATCTTTTTTTTTCTGTAAGTTGGCACAGCTAACAAATTGTATTTCTATTTTTTTATGTCCTTATTTTAAAAAATTGTGCCCTAACTTTTTGAAGCCTTTTGTTAATTGTGCCGAATAAACGTTTACGGCTTGTTTTTATCACCTTCGGGAAGGATTTGGTTAACTTCATAATAAATTCTGTTCCATTTTTTAATGCCCATCTGGTAGATGCTTATCCGGACACTGAAAGAAACTCTTTTATCTTCTACTAGCTTCTGCCCGCGACTTCGTCCGCGTCAAAGTTGATTTCTCCATACAAACTTTAAACCCCCGTTTAAATACTCTTTGGGAAATGGGTGAAATGTATTTTGAAAAATCGTTACTTAGCGGACGTCTACTAACTATAAACTAACTCTCCGCGAAATTTTCGATATTTCTTGATGAGTGAGTGACCTTTCGCTTTTGTATATAATTGTATTTATGGTATATTTAGATTACCTTTTTTCAAAATATTAAGAAGTGGTATAAAAATTCACTTATTTTTCGATCCCATACCATTAAAACGCAAGTTCAATAGCTACTGTTTTGATATTGTACCTCACATAGTAGCTTCGATTTATCTAGTATCAAGACCAATCAGGTTGTAATCAGAGCAACTAAAATCAGAATCTGACCTTCGTGTTATAAATAACCAAATGAATGTTATGTTTTTGGAAGAAAGTATGAGCAAAACCTTGTAAACATAGACTTATTAAAAGTCTAAGCAAAGTTTTACCTCACAAATCACGATTCATCGCTTCTTTTTCTTCTTTTTTTTTTCGATGATCTTAGATAATATCTTTTTTAGGGTTCCGTACCTCAGTCGGTAAATAAGGAAGCCTTATAGGATCACTTTGTTGTCCGTCTGTCTGTCTGTAAAGACCCTTTTCTGAGGAACGCGTGGAGGTTTCAAGCTGAAATTAAAATCAAATACTCAAGTCTCGGGCACGCCGCAATCGCGGCGGTAAGACCCCTCTTTGAGGAGTGGTTGGAAAGGCGCCACGGCGTCCTCACCTTCCGCCTGACGCAGGTCCTCACCGGACACGGTTGTTTTGGGAGGTTCCTGTGTCGGATTCAGTGGAAGGAAACGCCAGGGTGTGGACCGCCCGGAGGACACGGTGAAGCATACGGTCTGCCCCACCTGGGCAGAGCACCGCCGTGTCTCTCGCCCTCTTGCGTCCGGCCCTGCTTCAGGCCATGCTCCGGAGCGAGAGGGAATGGGAAGCAGTCACCTCCTTTTGCGAAGCAGTAATGCTAGCGAAGGAGGAGACATTTGGCCACCGTAGGCGCGGGCTTGCGGACAGCGAGTGATGGGTAGCTCGCCGTCAGCAAAGAGCTGTCAGCACAGAGACGGGGCCCCAACAGGGCCAAACGCCTTCCGGGATCGCCGGACGTCTTTACAGGATACCGTGGTCACGGAACGCAAAGGGTAACAGAAGGAACAGGGTGGTTTTTTAGTCAGTAAAAGTTTGACAGTCCCTTCCGCCCTACCCAGGGCGGAAGAACTCATTTGATGATTTTTACCACCCCAAAAAAAAACTTAGGTCTGCAACCTTTTTTGGGCCCAGTAGGTGGCCACATTAATCGCGGCATAAGGACTTCATGGGCCCTGTAGTAAGTGGGCCATCATATGAAAGGAACACCACACTTGCACTGAGTATCTACGGTATCTATAACTCCTCATTTGGCTAGGTTACGTTTGCAGCGGCTTACATGAGTGCGCTGTCTATTGAGCGCTTTCCATATAGGCCACTAAAGATCACAACAGAGTGGCATGTATTCCTGGGGTTGAACTCTTTTTGGTGGAAGTTGTGTGATGGTGGGTGGCGACCTGGTCCTGGATGGCCTGTGTGCATCGAAGAAAACTCTTCCGACTCTTCAATCTACCCAGAGCTACTGCATATTGATAGAGGGGATGTAAGGAAGCGGATTCTTGATTTTGTTTCATCTATGCATGCGACAGCTACGAATGACAGGTGGTGCAATTCCAGCCAATGGGAAGAGCTTATTGAGCAGAGTCAGTTTCAGGCAGCCCCGATATAATTCTACACGTCTCGTTAAGGGTGATATTGCTTTTTGGTCAATGACACTCTGAACACGCCAATTCACCAGCAGTAGGAGCATAAAGACGTAACAGTTGTGCGAAAAGCATCGGGTGCTGCTCCCCAGTTGGTAAAAATAAGGTCGTAGCAGATTACTTCAGGTTTTGATTGGTGTTGTGGCAATGCAGGTAGTACATCAAAAGTTAGTGCTCTGTCCAATGCAACACCAGGGTACTTAGGGTTATTAGATTCTAATACTCTACGTAACTTATTCGCCACGAAATACTAAGTGTCCTGTTTGCAAATATATTGCGAAGATGGAAAGATTCATCTCTTGCAGCACAGCCGCGGTAATAAGTAACCTTAATTGATTTTAAAGCATGTGGAATAAGTATGTTCTATGTACGGTGCCTATGAAAAAAAACTCTGCCTGCGATCACAGTCGCTTTATCAAACCAAGTACCCTTAAAGCTTGAAGTTTGGAGACATTCTCCGACAGAAGAATTACTGCAGCAGATTTTTTAATTGATTTAATTGATTTTGGTGCACTTCCAGTTGTTGCCAAACTCCTATTTAGCCATTGAAATAGAAGTATTATTTTTGGTACCTAATCATTCATCTTACACTGAGATCTTTTTATAAAATAATTCGGAAGCGCAACGAAAGGAATAGGTACTTACTAATTATTACTGCGTAAAAAAATTACGCTCGCCATTCCTTATACTTCTTATTCTCCGTATACTTGGCAGTATTGTTGTGCCATGATTGACTTAGCTAAGCCCAGGCAATAAAATATTGTATACTTAAAATGTTTGCCAATAAGCCGTCCGTCACTTGTTGAGTGTTGAGTAGCTCCTTGTAGTTATGGCGTAATGATTTTGATTTCAGAGGATAAATTACAACTAATACCTAACTGCAGTATTGTATGTAACGTCGGTGTCGTTTTATAGCAATCCAGCAGTAAAATGTTTAAGAATAATAGCCATAATGCGATGTCCCTTACCTACACACATTATTTATATTTAATCCCATGTAATAGGGGGCGAGCCTATTGCCATCAACCGGGTACAAATCCAGACTCCGAGGCTGCTATTGTGACATTCCTGATGAAAAAACCCAATAACACTTTGCCTGACCTGGGAATCTAACCCAAGCCCTCAAGCTTAGCAGTCGCGCAAACAGACAAAAGTTTTTTAGCTGCTAATTTATGTGTAACTATGCATAGATATTATTTTCTGCATTAATATTAAAAAAAATACGTAAACAAATCAAAGTTGTGGTAGAAACATGCACTCCTACTTTTATTTTATTTTTTATTGTAAGGAAAACTCATTAGTCAATAAAAAAACATTCAAAAAAATATTAGAAAAAATACAAAAAATAATGCTGACATTGGGGACCGAACTTACGCACATAGGTTTACAAGGCAGTCGTCGAACCGATAGGCAATTTACTTCGATGGCAATTGTTCTGAAATAGCCTTTCTAGTTTTCCATAATTGACTGCTTAACTCCTAGAAGGTATAGCGTGATTATAATTATTTTAGAACTTCAATTCGCATCTATCTATAATATTGAAACGTTATGTCACTGAGATTTGTATTCAAAATATGAACATAATGCAACAATGCTCACCCCCCAAAGCAAATAGCGTGATAATTTATAGCCTATGGACTAATTTGGTCAATGTGGAATATTCATACAAAATTTGAACAGAATCTATCCGGCAGTATTCGCGTGATGCTCTAACAAACATACAGACAAACAGACAAACAGACAAAAATTCTAAAAAAAATATTTTCGGCATTAAAATCACTCCCCGACCTCATAGCAATTACTCTTTTTCAAAAATATTAAATGTTAAATAAAAAAATATTAAATTTTGACTTCGCTACGATTTTATTTATTATATGTAGGTATAGATGTAGGTTATCTTCTTACTTAGGAAATTAAAATAATAAACAATAATTTTAAATCTCATAGTTGCCTCAATATGCCCGCTAAGTTTTGATAAGATAATCAGGGATAAATAAACTCTTGTCTGCTCTGTTACTGTTAGTTGGAGTTAGTTCGTACAACTTCGTAGTCTCGGGCAGTCGGACCCGAAACCCACGCAGCTGAGGCCGTAGGTTGATAGTTCCTGTGGTACAGTCAACCATAAAAGTAAGTGAGAATTGGAAGTTACGTAAGTGTTATAAGAATGAAATAAAAGTAACGTATTTTTTTTTTATTTGGAAAAAGATTGGAGAAATTAACAACATTTGGTGGTTAATACTTTTGAATTTATACTTACTTGGTCTTAACTCATAAGTGAAACTATTAATATTACAATTTTAATGATGAAAATGTTTAATGATCATGAATCATTTACCTATTTAGGTATGTCATTATATTTTTTAGGGTTCAACACCTCCAAGGGAAATAACAAAACACTACACACTACACACACACACACAGAATAACATAAGATCACTTTTTGTCCGTCTATCACAATGGAATCATTTTTACTTCTGCTTGGAGTAAATGTTTAAGCAGGTAAATATGCATTTTCATAAAGACACTGTATATGAAAATTTAAATAAATGCAGTAGAAATAAATTAATACTATAATTATTTTGAAACTACACGATCGGTACAAAAGGTCGACAATTAAACGTTTTATCAAATTGAATTATGAGGCGTGTGCTGGCCTGTTAGAACCTACGCTGAAATTACATTTTAAACGTAGGTAGGTACTACATAGTTTGTTTGTTTTCACAAAGGTTTTTTCTATTAATGTTTTTTAACGTGTGGGTTTTCATGTAAAATTTATTATTGTGATCCATTTTACAAACATTTAGGTGTTTTTTTTACTTATCGTTGAATAGGTACCTATCTACTTTCTACTTTTTGGGTTATTCAAAGTTTTTTGCCGATCCAATGTTAGTTTCGATTATCGTGTTTTTCGACAGTAATTAAGTTTATTCGCTTCCTCCTCCTCCTCGCGTCGTATTCCTCATTACTTGGGACCGTTAAGTTCCCGTTGGATCAGCTTATTACTGATGGTGTTTCGCCACCTGCGTCGGCCTTTGGCGCTGCCTATGTAGTCTCTTCTTCTTTATCGTGTGAGCAGTAAGGTCTTACGACCCCACACACCCTAGTGTCAGAGTTTCTAAACCGCCTCAAGGGGGTTTGAGTGGAACAGTAAGTCTAGGTGCGACGGGGAATTGGGTGCCCAGTGTTGAGTGGACCTGCCCATCTTTTATTCGCTTAATCGTTACTAATTGCACTAATTACTTGTACATTGCCATCATTACGTGTTGTGTAGGTAGGTACCTATCTATACTATATCATATTCATGAAATATGCAAGTAGATAAGACTATCACTTTATACGCCAGCACATCAGACTTATACCTTTTTTTGTTGTTGTAAAATCGCTCCTATTACAACCACATTAGATGGCGCAGTGTTTACCTTAAAGCACGGTCGCCCGTACTATAAGTACCTACGTATTATTACAGAATCTAAAATCGTCAAATACTTAGGTACTAGTCTACCCACAATGTTTACATACATATAGCGAGAAGGCCTCCAAAACATTATTCTTCAACCTTCACCTAACACGCGATAAAACAAACGTCAACCTCAATTTGTCTATATTCGAAATCAAGAAGCGAAAGTGCAACAACAAAATATAAAAGAATTCATATACAATATGTAACAAAAACCCTGTCCGATCCAAGAGGGGCGTATTCCTGGTTCAACATACGTGCTAGAAAAAATTGTTATAAAAATGTAACTCATAACAACCAAAAGTTATTGATTTCTTATTTTTATAATCCATGCGAAATTTAACACTGAATATGGCAAATTTTCATAAGTTGACAACACTCCACCCGCCGGCAAAATCTTTTTATTTTTACCTATTTTTATTTCAAAGAACACCGCCTTACACTACCGCGTTGTAGGCACTCTTTCAACTAGTCGCCGACTCTTTGATGTCGCCGACTGGTTGCCTACCGCTACCGGCGCCGGCGCCAGTCTTTCGTGGAGATAGCTTTCGATCGGACGTCCGTACGTATCACGCGCTATCGTTTCGCGAACAATGTCGTATTCCAATCAAAAATATTTTAATATGTTGATGTGCTTAGGCAAGAAGACCGACTGTAATTATGCAGCTGCGTACGTAGTTCGTGCAAATTTATTGAAAAGGTGTCGAATGTGTATTAGTGTTGGAGGTGGACATGTGGAGCACGATCGCCGAAGTATGCAACAACAACAAGTTAACGTTTTAATTAACTGATACCTGCAGTCAGTAAGTACATTGCCAAAAGCACATCACATTTAAAACAATTAATCGAATTAAATGTAGCCCTGACAAGGGCTTATCAGGGCTACATTTAATTCGATTAATAATTGTTTCTTGATAAACAGAATTATGTCTAAACACAAAATACAGAGTGTGTCTGGAATCCGGATCATTATGCCTACAAAATAATATCAGCTGATACCTACGCGTAAGCAGGTATGACGTAGCGTAGGTTTCTTTCGTTGTAAGTTTGTTTGGCGGCACGCGACAAAGCGGGTTCATGACAAAGGATCATACAAACCGTCTCGCTCAGGCGGCTTTTTTGACAAAAAACTGTAGGTGAACTTTGTCGAGCGATCAGTGTTGCCGTTGATCAGTTTTTATTTTTTTATTTAAATTTAATTATATTCACTGGGGAAAAATAATAATCTCAAATCCATTAAATGGTTACGTATATGTGTACGCAGTACGATGCCGAATAATACCCTTAAGGATCGGACAGGGTTTTTGTTACAGGCTGTATAGGATTACTAGCGCCATCTCTTTATCGGATGAAAAAACTTTTCGGTGGCGTAATAAGGTTTCAATGAAACATGGTTCGAATTTCGAAACCATACGTTGGAAGACATTGACCCTTAGGTGTGGGGTATGTTTAATAGATGGCGCCACTTGTTTTTAACGAATACAACAGATTCGTCGTTATGTGTAAAAGAAATCTAACTGTAATACTTTATGTGTACAGTCAGCAACAAAAGTCGACATTTATGATTACGTTAACATTTATGATTTTTAAATCCTAATTATTAAGTACAATAAAAGTAAAACGCAATGAATATAAAATTAAAATAAAATAAACCCTTAGCTATTGCCTGAAATTCTGAAAGCCAGTACATTATATGTTTAGTGTCTGTTTAAATGATATAAAGAAGTGACATTGTTAATCGACTTTTGTTGCTGACTGTACCTTAAATAATTGTATTTTTAGTTTAAGTTAATATGTCTGCCTGTCTTTGTGCTTGCCTCACAAAACTGCTACCTACTTAATTAGGTCAGTGGGTCGACTTAATTAAAAGTTTGTAATTCTAAATAAAATAAAGAGAACAAAGTATGTAATTTACTCAATGAAACAGGTTCAAATGAAGATAATTATATCAACCTGGAGTTTCACTGGATTGACAACGTGAAAGTTCAATTCTTCATTTACTTACACACAAATATAACATACCTTCCTATTGTATTATGCTGCCCCCTACGGTTATATTTTTTAATGTAGCAAGAATTTTTTACTATCAATACATTTACGCAATAGCAAGAAACAGTAACTTTTTGCTACGACGTTTCGTAGCACCTCGAGTCTACGACAGCGCTACGAAGTTGGCGCTTATTCCACTAGGTGGCTTCTATGGTTTGAAACAGGGGTTCCCTATATAGCTGTATGTCGCACCCCTATCCTGAGGGCGATGCGCGATAGTATGCACAGATCGCGTCCTTCTCATTAATTGTAGTGTAGTACAATATTGTACTAATATAATGTCGTATGTACGTCACGTTGGTGCCTGCCACTCATGCATGAGGTTGTGAGTTTGATTCAGGGCAAGTAACAGTGTGACTTTTTCAATTCATAATTATGTAGTTTTCTTAGACATCATTGACATCGGTGCAAGAAAATCAGCTCGTACCTTTTTTGTATGAGAAGTGGTCTTTGTTCTTCAGTGGGACAATCGTAGGCTTTTAAGGTTTTTTTAAAGAATATTTCAGCTCTTCTCACCTAAAACAAAGGATTACCTAGTTCAGGCACGTAAGACTTAGGAATATATTTTACATTCAAGCAAAACTGTAATAATTTTATAGCTTGTTTATAATTTTATATTTTTTTGATTTTTGTTTTTGTAGTAGAACTCTTACCTATCTTTTAAGATTGTGTCGCAAAAAAAAATACACCCTGTAAAGCAAGTCGCAGAATAAAAAAGATTGGGATACCTGGCTAGTAACATTCTTGTCATATTTTTCAGTTTCCAGTGATAAGAGTTATATTAGAAAGGTAGGTTACCGCTACTTGAAATATGACCTTCACAGCTCCGTTGCCTTCTGTCTGTCATCCAGTTTATAGCCTTTAGAGACTGCATCATGTTTTCGTAACAGATTTACAATAGCGTCACATGCATAAAGCCATCGTCATATACACTACTGTATTTTTATTAAATGTCGTGATGGCCCAGTGATAAAGGCACCTCTTAGGCATGAGATTGCGAATTCGAAATCAGACAAATACAAAGTGTGACTTTTTTAATTCATATAATTATGTACTTTCTAAGTTCATCTTAAAACATCACTTATCCGTCATCTCCTATAATAGTACCATTTTAATATTACTTTGTAATTTCTGTTGATGGAATTTCAACACTCTACGTTGAGCCGAGCGTTAAAAATCCATCTGAGAATACCCTGATGGAAAATCCAATAACACTTTGCCCGACATGGGAATCGAACCCAAAACTCATGCTCAGCAATCGCGCTTTGCGATTACTATACTAACGATAACGAGGCAGTTATAATAGTCATAAGAATGGGAAAGAAACTCCATGCATACTGTTTAAAAAAAAAGCTTCTCCCTCACGCGTCCAACCTCCTTCTTTGCTTGCATAACTGCTTCGCAGAAGGAATAACATTTGGCCTGACCTGGGAATCCAACCCAGGTTATTTAATTTTATTAATAATGCCAAGATTATTTCAAAAAGCCATCATTCCTTGCCTTCTGGGTTGGGTTCTTTAGATAAAGAGCTCAGTTTCTTAATATATCATTTACTTAATGACTATTTAACTTTGCCTTATTTTTTATTATTATGTAAATATGTACTTACCTAGTTACTTATTAGGTATTACTTATTACTTGTTCTTTGTTTTATTCGAGGCATAATAGGAGTAGGAGTGGTAACGGTAGCGCAATGCGCCAATAACAACACCAATATTTAAATTTCTATTTATTGATTCAATTTGAACTTCGAACTCACAATAAAATGCAGCACAGTAAACACAAAAATCATCAAACCATTTATTATAATGTAGAATACTTATTAAAATACGTGAAACAGTGATTGGAAAAAGGTACAGAAACCAGGTTTTAGATACTACTAACATCGAATATTGTTGACGAACGACAATTAATTTAGATCGATTGAAAGTAGACATCCTATACCGACGAGAAACAGCTGATTTTGAGCAAAAAGTTTTGTTAAAAAAATAAGTGGTCGGCTCGTTACCATCATTATTAAAAATACATAGCGGTTACTTGATGCGGGATTAAACTTACGTTATACACAGTGAGTAACTTACGTAAATGCCGTACGATAAGCACGGGCGGGCGCCTACTCGCACCTCTTTCGCTACGAGACGGATGCCCAACAGCACCATCTGTTATTAAAACCTCGTACTACGTTGTAGATAACAACGCCATCTATCCTCAATTTATGCCAATTGCCATACGCAGCGAAATAGGGGCAACAGAGCGCCGTGGCGCATCTGATATGACTTCATTTGTAGTAACGCCACTACGCCCGTAAACAAATAGAAATAGTGTATATAAATTAGCTTATGTAACAAATAAGCTTAAATGTATATAATACTGAGGCAGAATTACATCTTAACTACGACGTAACATTATGTGTGGTACGTGGGATTAGACACGAGCGCAAGCCCTTACTTTATACGGACGAATACGATATATAATTATATTTTGCTTTATATCTATGTATCTGACGCTAAAACATCTATATAATGTATTACTTTTTGTACATCTACTTATATATTAACCGTACATACACCCACTAAGCTTATTTGCCTCGCGACCGCGTACCCAAGGTGCGTACACAACCGTCATATGCCGAAAATTGCCAATATAGATGTCCCTGTTGCCTTGACTAGATAAACAAATGTCAGCACGAAGTGACTGCGCAGTCGCACAGTAGCCACACGTGGGTCGAGTAGGTACTCTAATACAAAACGCACGTTGAGTACACGGCGATCTTACACGTCGGGAACTTGAGTATTGTCCCACGGGCGAACGGGAAGGATACATAGCGACCATGAGAGATAGAAAGAGACAGATTCATGGACAACTTATCATTACTAAATTATTATGAAGGAATGTTTCATAGTTATAAAAGGCTGAATAGAAGATCGTTCACCCGCGCCGGCTATGCCGCCCGTCCCATCGCTAAGTACACATTAATTATTAAAATATATTTTCGCATTTATTACATAAAATTCACGTTATGTTCTACCTACGTTAGAAAAGTAAATGAAAGCGGGTATTAAGTGTAAGTAATTTAGGTTCAAATTTGTACGCGGAGCCTATATACACAGCGTACCATGGACGTTTGTTCCACTCGCCCCAGTGATAACATACAACGAACTATACAGGGAAACTATAGCTAAACGATAGACAGACTAAAACTGAGATCATTCGAGTAACGACTAACAAAATGCACCAAAGGACTGAGGTGTCCGTCGGACGTCACCACTGCGGGAGCGGCATCAAAAACTTAATTTAAAAAACTCGACTACAGTGACACTTATGAATTCTAGGACACTAGACAAAAAAACTTAGATCTAAGTCCTTAAAATAATAATAAATATTTTGGTGCAAAGTAAATAACAAAAAAATAAACCGTTATCACTTCTAACCTTAACAGTATGACTGACCGCGTTACCGCAAACGAATATTCCCACTAATCACACAAGCTTTATTAAAATGAATGTTTATAACAAAGGGTCACCCCCGCCGGGAGTGCGGCCTCGTCGAACAATATATAAGTAACACACACATTCATTCCATAAAGAATTACGCTGAGGACAATAGATAAAGGTGTAGGGTAGAAAAACACCCTGTCTCTAGGGGCATCTAGCACACATCACAAGAATTTGGAAGTCCGTCTATTTCCTTTGAGGCTCCATCAACAGCGTCTACGAGTATTGTGTTGATATTGTTCTGAGAATTTCTGAGATTCAGAGTTTAGGGCGCTGAAGAAAATAGACTCCAAAGGAAATAGACTGAAGAATTGGCCGAAAGGACACCACAACAACCTATAACACTCCCGTCCAAAGTAGACCTGACGATACATACAAGTCAAGTCACTTGCCTGGACATGACGAGCCTCGCACTCCTAGCGGGGTTGTAAGGGGAGGGAGAAGGAGAGGGAGGGATGGTAAGAGGTGGGAATCTACTCTTTGACCTCAAAGTACTTGTAGGTCGGATTCTCGTAGCCGTTAATCTGCATGTTGGCTACGTGTCGCTCCTCAGGAGTGGGGGCGACGGCGCCGGTCTGTTCCACCTGTGGGAAACGTTATATGTTTAATAAATAATGCTCCTAAAATACGAAATCTAAAAATTTACCAGGATGCTTTCTTGCATAGACAGTCTTTCCAAAGTTAAGACGATATTTTTTACTTCTTCTTCTGCGGTTTGTGGTCTGCTGAATACAGTATGTTGCTAGACTCACCTGCACAAAGCCCTGAGCGGGCGGCGCGCGGTCGCGGCGGCGCGCGATGGCGAGCGCCACGCAGGCGGCGGCCGCGAGCGCCGCGCCGCCCACACACAGCGCGGGGTACAGCGCGCTGGCCGAGCCGGGGCCGTTGGCCAGCCCCGCGCCGCGCACTGTGTAGCCCTGCAACCGTAACTAACGGTGAGTTTGATCATCAGTTGGGTCCTTTGAGGCAAAGGACCGAAATGACTTGAAGCTATTTGTAGAGTTCTAAAAGCATGAAATTCAGGTTAACATCGATAAGGTTTTTTTAACAGTGTCCTTAGAAACTTAAGTGCAGCCAGAAATTTCATTATTGTGCAGATTGAACACCTACGTGAGATGATATTTCTACGTTTGACTTCTATGACTGATACAGAATGACAGTTCCTTCACTTTACAAATTAATACTTGCAAGAATAGTGGCTGTTTTATATACTCACAGGCTGCGAGTGCTGCAGTTCATGCTTGAGCGCGTGTGCTGGCGGTGGTGGGGCACGTTCCTCTGCATGCTCTAAAGCTGCGCGCAGACCCTCGCCTTCCGTCTGCAAAAGAGTGTGAACAAACTTTTTAGCACCTCAAAGATTCGAATGTGGTAAAAAGAGGCAAACAGTGGCAGGATGGATAGTGTGATAGATGATTTTGATGATGGCTAAGAAGGAGACCGTGAATTCTAAGATGATTGCTATTGTAGATGTTCAGAAGAAGAAGATATATCGCGTCAGCTTGAAAAAAAAATGAGATTAGGCAAGAGGATGATAATGTCTTCTATTCTCGATAAAAGTTCGACTCTAGACGTGTTATTCTAAGTCGTCTTCGTCAACAGAATCCTGATGAAATGTTACTCACCTCGCTAGTGGATCGGCGACTGGAAGTCTCGCTGACCTCGCCGGTCTCAGCGGTCTCACTCTCTGGTGCATCGGTCACCGTGCTTGTGATTAATTCCTACAAAACAATTTTCATTAATCAGTAAGCAAAAATAAAAACATACAAATAAATACAATAGCTATAGTATGATCTCACAGGCATTTAAAAATGATGAATGATTTCTTTGACACAGCCATGTCATAAAAGAGGGTATGGAGTACATTACAAAGATGTATAGAAAAAAAGCATTTTAAAGTGGTAAATAAGATCAGGAGGATAATAACGAGCTATTTAAATTGAAAGCCAGATCTGAAATATCTTAAGAAGAAATGACTGAAGACAATGTTGATGAGCAAACAATTTCAATTTTCTACTTACGGTAGTAGTCGTTTCCTGTGAGAAGGCAGCGTGGGTAGTGATATCATGTGGTGTAACTGACGCAGCAGACGGTACCGGTGAAGCACTGGCCGACGCCGAGGGGGACGCAGAGGGGGGAGCCGAGGCGGAGGGGGCGGGGCCGCGGGTGCTACTGGACGAGGGGTCCTCAATCTCACTGGCTTCGCTCGCTTCGTCGTCGGCTTCTAGGCTTTCCTTGACACCGTTTGATGTCTGAAAGTGGCGAAGCTATTTTGAGATTTGTGAATACGAAAATATTAGGAGTAACTATTTAAACTACAAAACTTATAAACATATACTGTCTCGAGAACATTTAAGTATTTCTTACCTTAGCTCGTTCATTCTGGATATCCTGTCGCTGTCGTGTGCGTTGATCTCGCTTAGCGTTGAGCTGGTCACGAGCGGCTTGTTCACGTTGAACCTCTGCCTCAATGCGGTCCAGCAACAGTTCTTCGGCTTCAGGAGTCATCGACATCAAGGAAACCGCCATGTCGTCCTTAGATTGCATCGACTAGAATGTTAGAATTTATCTTGCGTCACCAAGAGTATTTAGCATTAGCTATTTTTAATGGACTTAACTCTTGGTGATCAGAAAGGTGTCCAGTAGTGGTGTTCAGTAAAGGTGTTCAGTAAGGGTGACGTAGGATTTGGAAACCTAGTTTTTATAATTATAGCTATCTAAAGATTTAGCTTATGAAGATTATTGGGGAGACATTAAAATTAGCGCAGTGACAATGTGATTAAGATTCATTTTTCTATAACATGATGTGTATCTTACCTGAACGTAATCTTCAATAGCGGTTCCAATGTTGGCGTACAGATGAGGGCGGCGTCGGAGAGCGGAGAGGGCGCGTTGGAGAGCACGGTCGGCATCCTATGTAGGATAGAATAGTATTGATAGAATACATCAACGCGACCACTAAAGATGAAGTGGAAGACATAATGTGCAAATTGTATCATAATTCTGGGTGGGGCCGAAGGGACTGACAGGCTTTTTCTGACAGAAAAACCACCCTGTTCCTTCTGTTGCCCTTAACGTTCCGGGGGTACGGTATCCTGTTAAGACCTACATTTTTGAGGTCATTTCATCTTCAGAGTAAGACAGTAAGGTTTTGTACCTGCAATCGGTCTGCAGCGCTGGATCGCTCGGCAGCAGCAGCCTCCCGTCCATTGGCGGCGGCGCGGCGCCACGCGGCCAGGGCTCCACTACGTTCGGCAGCTAACGCACGTACTAGACGTTGCAGGCACTTCTGGACACGGTGTGCCTGATGGCATAAAAGTAAAGAGTGTTTTATGTTTACTTAGTTTGATTAATTCTGGAACCAAACTGTGTTCCAAAACATATTGCTAGAAGCTTCATTTACAAGGTCCCATGATACCATGAGATAGATTGAAAATCTAAAGAGCCCATCGTTAATTTTAGAGTTAAGAAGAGATCGTTCGAAGAACTTACATTGGGTGGAGTGTCCCGGAGCGAGCGAGTGTAACAGGCGAGCGCGGTGCGGCGACGTTGAGCAAGGTGAGCCAACACACGTTGTTGGTGTAAAGCGGCCAGGCGACGACGTTCAGCCACGCCTTCCTCTTCCAGAGTCTGAGGAAGTCAGTATGAATATTTTAATTTAAATTTTAAGATTTTTTAACGCTGTTTGTTAATCGACAGATTTCCACTTCTCAAATCTATTTTTAAATTGATTTTATAACTAGAATGTTTGTCATATTTACCTGAATGTTAGACTGGAACTTAGCAGTCATGCGTTGGCGGAAGGTCTGCGCGGCTGCGGGGTCGTTGTTCATCATCTGCTGGTACCGGTCCTCAAGCTCCGACCATTCCTTCATAACCTTGGTGATCTGCCAGATATAAAATGTACATTAGTATTTCTAAACATAACTGTAATTATAATTGTATGTATAAGAAAAAAGACCAGGAATTGTCCAGGAGTGGGAATCTGTTCCAGACTAACAAATAAATAAACTCAATAAAATACTACAGATTGATAATTACAGTGTTGTATTATACAAAATAAAATTCTTGACATCAAAATATATATAACTTTTGGATATTGTTCAAGTGGTTCTACTTCCATAATCTGAGGATAATTTACCTTTTCGCGATGTGTCTCCTCTAGTCTTTGCTGAGCATCCTTGTAGCTCTGATGTTCAGTGCGAGGGTCGAAATGTGAGAAGTAAGGGTCGGAGGTAGCGGAAGAAGCCTGCAAACAATATAACAATCAGTCTTAACATTAACGTTACCACGTTAACGGGTCTGAATTGGAAAACTGGATCTGATGCTATGGAATTTGTTGTGCTGTTTTTTCTACTCCGGAAAGAAAAAACAAAAGAAGACCTTAAACTCTAAGAAACGTTGATTCTCAGCCAAAACAAGAATGAGTTTTGGTTGATTTTACAGTTAAAACTTGTTGATGATATTTAAAGCTAAATTTTTTAGGTGGTTTCTTTGCTAGTCCTTTGTTCTCACTATTAGCAAAAACACTGTTAATGGTATAATACAACTTACCGTAGTGGTCGTAGTGGTTGTAGTAGTGGTAGTGGTTGTTGACGGTTGAGATGAGGTCTCAGGACGTGGCCAAGAGTTGTCATCGCCATCCGTATAATCATCGTCTTCAGCGTCGTCATCGCGAGATAAATCTGCGTCTTCGTCTTCGTCCATATCTGGAAGTTTAGAAGTTATGTATACGTTCTTATTATTTTTGCTTTTACGATTACTTAGGAATATTTTAATTTGTTCTTTATAAAAGCTTTGTGTAAAGCATGAGGAGACATCATACGTGGAAGGAAAATCTGCAAATTAACGTCTTGAAATCTCAGTAGCAGTATTCAACACTATCCAGTTCATATCAAATCCAATACATACATAATTAATAAAATCGATCTCTTACCGTCATCAGCATCATCGTCGTCGTCATCGTCGCTAAGGTTCAGGGTGTCGTCGTCATCATCGTCATCTAAAGCGTCATCGTCATCTAAAAGATCATCATCACGTTCATCCATCGCAGCTGAAGCCGCAAGCATCTCTTCACCTCCGGGGCTGACGGGGACACCGACATCCATGGGCTTGTGCATCTTTACGTTTTCTAGAAGGAATTAAAATAAATATTTTTTATTCTTGTTTTTTAAACTAAACTATTTCTTGTTAACTTAACCAGTCAATCACAAATATTGATTTAAGAGTTATAACAGCCCCACTTACCCTTAAAATGCTTAGGGCAGCAGACAAACTCGACGCCAGAGAACAGGCTGATTCCACAAGGCAGCAGCATCGCAAAGGTCCTAAGCTTCAATCCTCGCTGGGCGCAGGCGCGTCCAGCCGTGGCGTTCCACCTCGCAAACTGCCAGCATCGGGACTGGTTGTGGATGTGGTCGAACAGACAGCTTTCCGGCACCAGTAGCGCATCCGATTGGAATGGACCTTCTGCCGCCAAACACTCTTTGTAGTTATGCATTGTAAGTGGGCATAAGTGGATTGAGAGGATGGAGTCAGGGGTCCAAGCAATATGTATGGACAAAGGGACTGCTATTATTGGTTTAATAGTTTGTGTGCTCAAAGATTAGGATGTAGGATTCTGAACACCGCATGAGAGCAAGATGGTGAAATACGTATTTCTTATTATGGGGACAAATATTACCTAGTTTTCATCGTACGAGTGAGTTGTATTATAGTTCAATGATACAGGACACCCTTTAAACCCAATCTTAGTCGCCTACTAAATAATAAAATATTATACTTGATAATCCTCATCCTTTTGGAATCGGAAGCGACCTTATAAGCCGATGATCCTATCGAATTACGAAGTAATCAAGTATCAGTAATAGATACGTACCAAGACAACGGAAAGGCTTCACCCATCGAGTGACCTTGCACTTAGCCGCATTGCCGGTACCCAGTTTGCACCAGTTGCTAACCTTCACGTAGTGGGAGGCTTCCACGATGTTGGTGATGTCGTGGCTCGGGTATACCTGGAAAGACACAAAAGATTTGAATAAGTAATTCTCCATAATTAACTTAATAATGAAAGATCCTGTGACAATATTATTCTGAAGTCTTATAAATATTGTAATATTGTAAAACCATGAAAGTGGATGAGACTACCAGAGTAAAAACATAACGAAAAAAGGGGCTTTTATAAAAACTAAGCAAGATAACTTGGGAAGTAAGTAAGTATTAAATAAGTATTGAGTATTGAACAATCGATTACGGTCATAAATCCAATTTCAAACATAATTTAAAAGAATCCTAGAGCTACGTGCTTGGTGAGAGAAAAATAATTCCTGAGCAATGTTAATATTTAACAACAATGCAGGGGTAGCCAATTTCACAGACATTAGTCAATTTAATTAGGGTAAAATTGAAATTGCCTGGTGGCAGCTGGGGGCAGTAACATCGTCCCTTTGTAACCTTTGCCTAGACACATTCCATCCCAAATCAGGCAGACCATACAATAAAGGAATTCGGTAATTCAAAAGGAGCAATACCTACGTAGTCTACGTACCTACCTACCTTTGTGAGTGGGCGTTAATTCTGAAACTCTAATTATTTAACTTGTTTCTGTTCTAAACAGCTGTATCAGAAATAGATGTAGATGTTGATCTTTTAGTTGGTGCCGCCTGATTCTGGCTTAGCAAACTATCGACGTATAGGAAACCCCTTAAAACATTTTAGGGATTATGTAGTTACGTAATAAAATGTTTACGTAACCAATGGAAAATTACCGTGGGTGTTAACTGTTAAGTTAGCGATTAGTTTTAGCTAATTACTTGTTTGTTAGTAGGTATAGTAATACAGTTAACACGTTCGGCCCAGCAACGTCTTATAACGTCAAATTTGTAAAATGTATTGTTAACACAACGTCTAATCACGTCTAATCAAAATATGATATTATTTGCACTACGTCTCACAACGTTAGGAAGCCATAGTAAATTCCATTAGTTGAACATTTGCGCCGCAACACTTGCAAATATCAAACATCTAGAGCCACAGCAAATCAAATTTTTGCGGCTTATTGTTGTCAACGTCCCAGCACGTCGTCGCGACGCAGACGGACGATTTTTGGTATGAAACATGAGTATTTTATACCTATTTTTATAATAAACTATGTATTTACGTACGCTATAGATGCCTAGATGGTCACGGTGGATGGTCAAGGTGGTGGTATCACTAGAAATTATTGCTGTATACGACGTCTTTTGACTTTGTGTTTAATCTTGAGAACACTCTAGTATACTTGTAGAGCAGAACGTTTATAAACGTATGTCTACTTAGTATGAGAAAATATTGTGTCATAATGTGCGCACCTCACGAGAGCGGCGCTGGGCCGAACGTGTTAAGCGGTACAGTAACAAGATTAGACGGAGGACGCTAAGTCGAGGTCACGGGGAAAGGCACGAGGTTACGCTTAGATGTCGACCGTTGGTCCATCATTTATGATTCATTCGCCAGAAAGGCAGTCGCTCCATGGAAAATACTGGTATTCAGCTGCATCCGGTTGGACTGGAAACCGACCCCAACGTAGTTGGGAAAAGGCTAGGCAGATTATGATGATAACCAGAAAAAAACGGTTGGTGGTCCCTGGCAAGACAATTTTTTTGTCAAATGGGCACTCAGCTCTAAAACTCACTGCTCAAGCTGAACCCCGTATAATTTCTTAGGGAAGTAAATCATAGCGATATAAGTACTATTACTAAGAGCATAAGTTACCTTCTTGCAGTAGTCGAGGATCTCCATCTTGTCCTTGAGGCAGTTGTGTGGCTTGGTGGTCAGGTCGGGTGTCCATCGACCGGCGGCAGACATGTACTGTGGGTGGTAGGTGCCCCCCGCCTCGCATAGTACTGCTACCTGGGGCTCTGCCCCGCTGCTAGCCTAAAAACAAGAAATAAACCTTATTAAAAAGAAGCTTAAAAAAATTAAACAAAAATTCAATTAATAAAAAATAAATAAATAAGAAAATTTAACAAGATAGAAAACAAGGAACAAAGTTTGAAACTATAATTATCCGGTACAAACACCAGAGTATAATTTAAATCTGGAAATTGTATATGTGTACATTAGATACGCAAGAGATGCAATAAATTAATATGAATGTGAATATGAGATGACGTCATAACGTGCCACGACTGTAAAAATATAAACCTAGCTTAACCCTTTTAATCAATACTGTAAAGACTTCTACTATCGAGACTATCGAGTATTGTTGTTGTTGTGTTGTTATTATATTGTTTGTTGTTGTAGTTGTATTGTTGTCTAGTTAAATTGTTTTAATCATCATCAAAACATCAGGCCTGTCATCCCCGAAGGGTTAGGCAGAGGTGTACCTATAAGCACAGTCATATTTCACCAGTTATGTTTAAATCCCATATAACAGGGGGCGAGCCTATTGCCATCAACCGGGCACATATCCAGACTCTGAGGCTGCTACTGAGAAAATCGTGATGTCAAAACCCAAGAACACTTTGCCCGACCTGGGAATCGAATCCAAGACCTCATGCTCAGCAATCGCACTTAGCGACCACTTGACCACGAATCATTAACAATTAAACTGAATATAAAGCTAGATATCCTTATTTTGATAGAATCCTATCAATATTCCCCATAAGAACAATCTTGAGCCCTCTACAATTAGGACAAAAGCACTCAAATCGAGATAAACAGGTAGGTACTACATGTAAACACAAAACCTCCACTCAAAAAAACCTGATATTAATACAGCCAATCTCTTCTCTAAGTTGTTCCAACACTCAGACGCATTTGGACGTCTACCTGTCAGATTAGTCTAGACAGAACAAAGGGGTGAGGGGGGATGTCTGGACTAGACTCTCCCACCTTAGTCCCCTAGACTGGTTATTAAAGAAAACAGACAAGGTCGTTGTTCCCCCAAGTGATTAATAGATATTACTAGGTATATCTGGAACATTGGAATAGCCTTTCAGATATTAGAAGCATAAAAAATTTGGTAAGTACAACGTAAAGTAATGAGGTAGCTGCTTTTATATAAAACCTTTTTGGTATAATTACTTAGGAATTTAGGGTTGCGAAAGCTGAAATTCTTTATTAAACTGATAACCGAAATAGGTAGGTACTTTGATAGAAGTCCATCGTAGACTTTGTCTATGTCACTTCTGACCTAGAATAAAGTCAAGAGCAAATCAAAAAAACATAAAAAAAAAATCTCAATTTCTAAATGTTGCTATAATCCAAATTGACTTTAGAGATCAAAATATTATGCAAAATCTTTTATATTTCAGCCACAAGAACATAAGTAAAAAGCATAAAGTATATATCATTTAAAATTCAAACGCTTTAAAAATGAAACAACATTGGCTGCACGAAGAGAACAAAGGGCAACAACCCGTAACCTAATACACGTCAGCCCTACCAACGGTTTTCCATTAGCTTTACTATACACTGCACTTTGAAACCTATTGTTAATCGATCGTTCGTAAACAAAGAGGGCAATGTACTTTGATACCAGACTAAGCGTCGAAATAGAAAAGGATATTTAAAGCTATGCTATTCTTGAAATATAAACAATGAAAGTAATAGCGAGTAAAGTAAAAAAAAAGTTCGTCGAATTCAATATGTTAATTCCTTACAATGTTATTTTAAAAAATTGTTTCGATGAACCTTTAAATAAGGCAAAGATTTTTGTTAATTCAACCAAAAGGTACGTTTTACCATTCGACAAAGTCAATTTACAAAAATAATATTAAAAAAGGATTAATTTTTGCTTAACTTAATAAAACTTTTGCGTTTCATGAAGGCTGTAATAATAAAAATATATATTCCGTCTGTTTTAACGAGGAAGAGACCGTTAAATCTCGTCGTAAAGACGGAATATTTGCGCTTTTACAGTTTTTATGCAAAACTCGGATCGATTTTTCATAAACGATGAAAGATTCGTCTTTATTAGGTCCTGAAATGATGAAAACTGTGAAGTTTTATTCTGAGTGTCTCTTTCTGATTATAAACAACGATGTAAAATCTTGAAAGAGTTTTTGTTTATTACGTTACGGTAGCACTTTGTTATTTCAGAATAATCAAAGATAGAAAATTCCTTAAAGATCTTTTAACAAAAAATAAAAAATGTCTTTTTTATAAAAATAACTCTTAAACTTATTTAAAAATGTATTCTGATAATGAATATGTTGATATTCAATTACTGGTGCATTACTACTTTAATACCAAGTTAGGTATCTAGCTAAAATTTCATTAATCAACCAGACTGTTAATTAGTATAGTCAACATGAGCAGTATTTTTTCCACCGTCGCCATTTTCCACCAAATGTTTTTTCACCACTTTTCAAGACGTTACCAGAATTCCACTTGACTTGCTACAGTTAATTACTGACTTTTCACTTCGCCATCTCCGCTCGGTTAGTTAATTAAAACAGTCCAACATTTTAGTTAAAATTGTCTGTTTTGTACTTATGAAGTCAAAGACGAGTTGTTTTTGTTTGTGTTCAAGTTATTATAAAACAACAACGCAAGCGCGGTTCCTAATTTAAAAAAAGAACGAAGTTGTGTTCCTTTTTTTTAATTATGAACCATGGAGTACGATTTAAATTTGGTAATGTGAAAAATGCTGGCTAGTAAGGAAATCTACAGCGCGACTGATAGAGAGAAGAGATGTATGAAACAAGTCATTTTTTTTTCATAAAATTTTAAATGGAAAGCGAAAGACCATTTAAAATTTTATGAAAATAGGAACATACAAGCGTAGCCTAGTAATATTTTGGTAAATACGTCTTTATCAAGTAACATTTTGTGGATAGGATTACAGTGAGATAATTTATTAAACTCGAAATAAAACGTAACTCAAAATTAATGGGAAAACTACAGCCTAGAACCTAGAAGATGTTAGTGTCATATACAGACACTATATAAATCACAGACTCATATACATTTTATCGAGTTTAATTTTCTATGACCCAGACTCTATTGTACCTATTGAGCGCTGCCCCTTACTGCCCCTTAAGATTTTATGACAGAACGTTTTTCACTACTCCTACAAGTAAACACTAAAATAACAAACAAACTTAGTTTCCTAAACCCAATTCCTACAATATTTTACGAATACCAAGCCCATCATCACATATCTAAACAAGTTACTACCACAGCCTTGTGAATAACAGCAAAACTTTTAACATCCCAGTTTCAATTGTACAAACTTGTACACTAAACGTTCAATAGTCCATCAGCACCATAAAGGCTACTTTAGCTCGAATATACAAGCGCGACACAGTCAATGAGGGTGCGTGTGCGTGTATGAGTGATGTCTCAACATTCCACAGATAACACACACTAATAAACTGTCGCCACACTACGCGAAATAGCATGATATTTCTGTTGCATTTAGAATACGCGTCTGTTCTTACCATAGCATTGCTAAAATTCGCATCAATCTAATATGTGTTGGTAGCTGTTTAGGCTAAGCAACAGCTTCACGATCAATAAGGTCTGAGTTCGTATCTTAATTACTTCTTGGCTGTTTTTTTGTTTCTTTGAAACCATAATAATGAAAAGTAAAAACTTGTTAGGTTTATGCTTATTAATAATGAATCATGCTTATTATTTATTTTTATACGAAGAAAATGTTAGTTATTGTATTAAGTTTTAACTATTTATGTGATTTTTAATTTACTTTTTTGGTGTTGGAAGGTGGAAATAAAAAAGTCGTGCTTAATAATAACAATAAAGGTTTATTCGTTTTATTTATTTATTTAATTAACTGACAAGAATTGTGACGTTACATTCCTACTTAGATAAAAGAAATTCACTTGTAACCGTTCATAAGATTTTTTGTGTTTACCCACGTCATATCAATATAACAAGAAAAGAATATTCTAATAACACAAATACTTATTTCTGTCTACCTCACAGAAATCTAAATTATTTGTTTAATTTTCTATGATCTACCTTTTTAACTTTACGAAATGTGTGAACAAAGCGAACAAGATAAAGAATATTATGCTTATCAAGTAAAAACTTACAAAAAGTCATAGTCTGGATGAGATTCGATCTCACGACTCCTCGATTCAAGCACCTATCTGCAGGCGTTTAGCCGATAGGCCAACTTGACTTATTTTATAATGTTGAAATTATGAACTACAAGCATTTGTCGACGGCAATGATGATACATGTGACTGTTCTCGAAAATAGAAGGTCGTAAGTCAAACTTAACTTGAAGCGAATGTTTTTTGAGAATGTCTATCCACTTATGGACTCCACTGTACTTAGTACAAATGATAGCTAGTTTCTTGAATAGTTCTTAGGCAATAGTTAGGGCACGTCTTGTGAACTTAGCTCGTTAGTAGGTACACTGAGTGTCGAGTGACAAGAGTCATCCAATGTAAAGTTTGGATGGAACGTACAACTCATTTGTCATGTAAATGCTTCTGTGTTCGCTGTAAATAATAGCGTACGGAAACAATCATAAAAACCAATATAAAAAAAATATTAAATGAAATTATCAAAAACAAAATCCAAATTACCTATACCTGCCTGAAATTAAAATATTTTCTTATTTATTTTATTACATTAATAGCAATACAGCTAAAGGTAAAGTAAAGTTTAATTGTAAAAGGCTGATATTTAGCACCTGTTGAAGGTTGTTGATGGTTATGATCATAAGCGATGTCTGTAGGTACCCTACTTGTATGAAGTGAAAAGATTCTAATTATTTTAAGCTGTTCCGCAGAACTTTAGTTGACGTACCTTACAAAATATAAAGAGCGAAAACATCGCAGAAAACAAAAAACGATAAATTGTATTTCCCATGTGAAATTAATTCGACCATGAAAAATTCTTAAACAACTTGACATTTCTGTTTTCCTAAAAATAAATCAGGCTTTAGAAAAAACAATACTTCCATTTCAACACAGAACAATAAACATTAAATAAATACAGGCTGCTCCATTTAAGTCGGACTTGTCGACTTGTACACGATAGCTCGCGTCGACAGGAGCGAGGAAAGCCGAAGAGGAACGGGGAAAGCTAAGTGCAAACTCTAGTATTGTAAAACGGAAAGTTCTTAAGAATTACGTCCGGAACAGGGCTGCTCCTAGCCCATTTAATTCTCGATATTGCGAAAGAGCTCTTAGAAGGAATTAGAAATAATTTTATTAATTGAGTCTGGTTTGGTTGACTTAACTTGTAGCTCGAGATTTACTGGTTTATTGAGGTCAATTAATTAATGTCCTCCTCTAACTATAATTTGGGTTTGAATTTGTTTAAATAGAATTTGTGAATCGGTGTTTAACTCAATTCGATGTTGATATTCTAATAGTTAATATTGCTTTATTCATTGTTGACAACATTGGGCCTATTTATATGAAACCATTTTACTTACTAGCTGACCCGGCCACCTCTTGCTGTTGCTCCAATTTGCAATAAAGAAATATTGAGGTCAATAATCGAGATAAAAACAATCCTATCTTTAGAGTTTGGCGAAATTACAAACAATCCAAAATCCAAATTAATAAAATTAGATAAATTTCATAAATAATAGTTAAGTAGGTAGTTCTAGAGTTTATTCCGGACAAACATCCTGAAGCGACATTTTTAAATATAAAAAAGTAGGGGAAGGGGGGGGCATAATGGGGACTTTAAGGATAACAAACAATAAAAGAATAAACAAAATATATTTTTTAATGAAAACGAATCATAGCGCTTTGGTGACTTATTAATCTAACATTTGGCATAGGATTTTGTGAAATAACTAATCAAATAATGTCTTTAATTAAAATTTTCGAAAGCCGTATGAAAAGCCGTATTGTGCCCCAGGGTAGGGGCAGTACGGGGTACCCAATTCGGGGCAGTACGGGATATATGTTTATTATGCGTCACAGTATAAACAGATGTGAATTTCTTCTGCGTTGTCGTCGTCAACACCAGCGCACGCTGTGAAACCAACGACCAACGACCTATACCTAAAAAGAACACTTACCTTTTTACACGCGTTTGCGTAATCACGAAAAATTACGAGAAACGAGGTCGAAAAATGTTTTCTGTCGTAAAAAAAAAGGTGCACAGTCCGGTCGGCGATCGCTGTCAGACTGAAGAGTGACACAAAATGGCCGCCTGTTAGCGACAACAACACACGCCTAATGCGCGTAGTTACTTGTATGTGTTGGTGGCCCCGTCTTGCCCCGCGACCCCGTTATGCCCCCCTCTCCCTTATTTAAACAAAAAAAAACTATTGTCACAGGCCTGTGAAAATTGTAATGGAATTTTCTTCAAATTCAAAGCTAGAGGAAAATGGTATTTATTGCGTCGGAATAAAACAATCAAAATCGGTAAGTCATGAATTCATGCTAACCCTGTGCTAAGTTATAAACAACGGCGTATATCAGGTTCAAGACTTTACGCCTTTCACACCACCCTGTAGGTAATAAAAGCTAGTAAAATATAGTGGGATACTTTATCCGTCATACTACATGAGGTTAGGTTCAAGAATTAAGTGCCACGTGATTTATGATGTTAGTACATATTTTTATGACTTAAATACCTACCCTTGCTGCATGACTCGCTTAGAGGGTAAAAGGCGAGGGATATTACGTAAGTTTCGGGATATTATGTGATCGCTTTGTACTAAGTAGAAAACATGGGTGTTTACCACACACTAAACTTGGTAATCCCTGGAATTTCCAGTCGGACTGAAAAAATGTGTAAAATAGCTGGAGTTATTAGGAATAGTATAGGCTATATACAACATCACGCTACGACCCACAAGAGCTCAGCAGAACTTAGTACCTAATATCATAAAATTACGCTTGAATTTCTCAAACTCACTCATCGTCATTGGTTATCTTTGAATCCCATCATCCCAAGTAATAATAGGCTTATAGGACAGACTCATGATTCATGATTAATGTCATCTGAATATTATTACTTTCGTTATAAATGTGCATTGAAAAAAAAATACAATTGCAAAAAAGGAACGAAAATAAAAATGCAATTTTTTGTTCGTTTCTTTTTTTATAAAACATAAACGCAAGAAAGTTCGGTGTAGGAAAGTGCAATAATAAATTGAAACATCTCTACACAAATAAGTACCTAATCATCATATTATTTCTATCCAACATAATTATATTCAAATACAAACCCAATCATCACAACATTTACACAAAGAGCTCCATAAAATTATATTGTTATTAGAAAATACGGTGCCCTTACAAGTCAACCATTATGTTAAAAGCTTTATTAAGACCGTGGCGTGACGTATTAAATTTAATCATTTCGTAATTAACGATCGCTAATGTTGGGGTACACTTCAACACCTGTACTTTGAAGAGGGTTTTATGGGTAAAGGTAATATTTATGCGACGTCAGATTTTAACAGCTCTTTCATTTTGTAGTACTGTTTTAATACATTGTAACAATGTTTTTATATAAGTATATAAATTACGCGTCACGTTGTTTCTTAATCGATTTTAATCAAATTTGCACACCGTGAGCAGTTTGATCCAACTTGAAAGATAGCATAGTTTTTATCTCAATTATTGGTCTTAATATTTTTTGATTGCAAACCTGAGCCACAGCAACGGGTGGGCCGGTCAGTTAGTGTTTTTATAAAATTGTTTTTTTTTGGTGGTAAACAAACTGGCATGCTATTGTGACATCTATCTCACTACAACTAACAATTCTTTTATGGAGCAATCAACAATCGTTGCGATGCGACGCGACGTTAGCATATATACAAAATCCCGACAACAACCGTCGGGTAGTAGCCCACCAGATACAACACCCGTCTGGTCGGAAGATGAGAAACTATACACCCTGTTTCTCATACATCTAAAATATTATAATGGCCTAGCCTTTTGATCGTATGTTTGCAACTGGGTACGGGTAAATACCAAATTGACTTTTTATATTACTTTCTAAGTTTATCTTGGACATCGGTGACTTGAATTGTCTCAATACAACACAAAAAGTAATATTTCTTTCAGTTAGTCTCTGTTTCTTTTGTATGTAGTTTCGACCCCAACCGTGACCCCTTCAGGGTCGCGACTGTAATGTTCACCTATTATAGGGTCCCTTCAGGGGAATACAGGCGTGACAATTATATTAATCTACCTAATTACTTTACTAGCAGGGTTGCTTTTGCAAGCGTAAAATTAATTCTTCTGAACCTTTTTTGCTCAAAATGATTAAAAAGGTTAGAAGGTTTTTGAATTAACCAACATTTCTAAGACACGTACATACCTATGTACAATCTAGAAAAGTTTTAGTGTGACAAAGTAATTACTAGGCGAGTATGTTTTACAAATTGGATGTTGTATACATCTTTTCCTAGGACTACTTCATACACTCAAAAAGGCAATAAAACTACTAATCAATATGACATCGATGAAGGAAATATGGACCTACTAAGTAATTAATATAAGACTGAAATGGCCAATCCTGCTTGAGCAAGCGTGATAACGCTCGTGACTTCTCTGTATGAGAATAAGCTAATGATTTTTATCTAAATAATCTAATAAAAACTAGTGAAACTTCAACTAATTTAAAACATCCACTTTTCAGATAACACTTGAAACGAGGCAAGAAGTTACAAATTTAGTTTAAAAATAGCTTTCCTAAACCAATTCGTAAGTCAACGACTTACAAACTAAGCGAGATAAAAGTTACATCGTCCTCAAGTGTATTTAATATCGTATCGAACGTACACCGGAGACCGGTGTCGGCGGTGTCAGGGAGTGTCGGGAGTGTCGGGAGTGTCGACACTCAGACTGTCCGATATTGCTAAAGTTGTGCCTTTACAAAATTGTTCCGGCTTATTTAGAAAACTATTTCGATTTGAGCGTTTCCTTTGTTGCTTTGATTGAATTTCCTATCAGACGGCGTGTTGTGGCTGTTTTTTGTGTTTTTAAAAGCTATTCGTGCTGTTTCGGAGTAAAGGTGTGGGGATGTAAAAAATAAGTGAACCGATTTCTGTATTTGATAGTTTTATGATTACATTATGTTTTGTCTTTATCATTTTAGTTTCTGTGACAGCATAATATGCTATCTAAGCTGCCGGTTTTTATCCGCAGTTATTTAGACTGATACACTACAATACGATTAGAATATATATAGGTACCTAACTATACATTTTGAACAGTTGATTTGGTTTCATTTTTTTGTCCTTGTGTTATTAAGAACAGATTTCTTAATAAAATAAATTACGATCTAGCCTAAAAGACTAATAAGTAATTGAGCGTAGTTAAACAGAAAGCGACCATCGACGAAAACAGCGTTTTGAGATATGGCCGTTTTTAGGTATTTTCGCTGCTATTTTTTATACAATACGAAAATGAATTAAAAGTCTTATTTATATCAAAATATACAACAAAGGCTACAAAATAAGCTATTTGAATATACCGAAATACTTTGGTTTTTGCATGAATTTTCGGTTTAAAGTAGTAGTTGCGTTCTGCTTTATTAAACAATTAAAAAAAAACACTTTTGCAGAATGCTTCTATCGGGATGGTCTTATTCAGCTTTTTGAGATGTGGCCGAAAAATAAAAAAAATAGAAAGCCAAAATAATGGTTTTATTCTGCATAATTCTTTATACTTAATCTATCTTCTATCTGTAGATATAAAAATCAATTGCTTTTCGTTAGTCTCGCTAAAACTCGAGAACGGCTGGGCCGATTTAGCTGATTTTGGTTTTGAAATGTTTGTCGTAGTCCAGGGAAGGTTTAAATGGTGAGAAAATATGGGGTAGGGTTGGGGTAGGGTAGAGGTAGGGTTGGGGTAGGGTAGAGGTAGGGTTGGGGTAGGTGTAGGGTTGAGGTAGGGTACAGTAGGGTGTTAGTAGGGTAAGGTAGGGTAGGGGTAGGGTATTGGTAGGGTAGAGTAGGGGTAGGGTAGGGTAGGGGTAGTGTAGGGTAGGGTAGGTGTAGGGTATTGGTAGGGTACGGTAGGGGTAGGGTAGGGGTAGGGTATTGGTAGGGTAGGGTAGGGTAGGGGTACAACTCCGCAACAGTAAAAACTAACACCTTTATAATGTGATGATCTCTTTCTGCAAATAAGAAATTACAGATAGATATGTGTCATTTTATATGACAAAAGTAGACCATTATGAGTGGCTTATAGTCGTATCGTGAAAAAATATCGTTAATCACAAAAAACTATTTTGCAGAACTAGACCATTGCGATGGTCGGCTTCTGCAAATATAAAAATCAAACTAATATATTATAAACGAAATTTGCAGAAGCCAGCCAACTTCGATGGTCGGATTCTGCTTAAATCACGCGTTTCTGGATATTTTGCTTGATCAAAACCAAAAATAGTCGTTTTTAACACAAAAAATGAATGAAAATGGTACATGGTCTCATTTGACAATTTAATATCTTGAGTCCAGATGTAGTTTGAAGAAATCGTGTCTGTGGAATATGTGGAGGAAAGTAAATCTTATGTCATGGGCATTCTAACTCATTTTCGCAAAAATCGGGGTTGGTCGCTTTCTGCTTAACTACGCTCAATTTAACTCTAACTTAATATGCTACTTCATACATTATTTTAAAACTAAGAACAGTGTCCATTAGCACTTTTACACAAGTCCATAGCACCTTCTTAGAGTTAGGTTTCATATTGATACTTTCTCTTATTTATGAGTACTATCTCCTCTTGTGAAAAATATGCAGTAAACTAAAAGACAGCCTGTATAGGTAAAGTGGATTTCTAGTTAATCAAATGATAAGAAGAGGTCGTAATTTACAAGTTACAAGCCCTATCTTATGACCCCCATGGCTCATGGTTTACGACGCAACATTTATTACTCAAACCAAACTTTGGACATACAACATCTTAATTTTGTAACATGTGGCAACCATGCCTACGTGAACAGTAAATATATGGAGTAGGAAATTACCAAATAAGTTACGAAAATTAGAGTGTTGCAGACTACGGAAACGAAACCTCTTTCGACCAATTTTCGGGGCATTTTGTTTATTACACTTTTGTTCGTATCTCATCTGGATGGATTAAATAAGGCTATAAAATGGAACTTGCCAAATTAGGGTCATTTGACACCTAGCTCGAGTACCGTAAAGACAAAAATCTAAAGATTAGAGAGTAAAATCTAATTTGTTTGGTTTGTATTACCTCATTATTATAGACTACCTTTTGTGCATGACTTTATCTACGTAAAAGACAATTGTACCATGAAACTAAGCCTATGGAACTCAGTAATAAAACAGCTTTCTATCAGTGAAAAAAAAATTGTATTCGGACTAGTTCTTCCAGAAAACACCTCTTACAAACAAAAAAACAACAAACTTTACCTCTTTATAACATTAGTACAGATTTAATTCCTATTAGTTCCCATTGTAACTATCCAGCCAACCAAACAATACCATCAAAAGTGTATTTTCAGTATTATATAGCAAATAAAAGAAACAAATGCTGTAAACACAATCGAGCATTGTCGGGTAGGCACGCCAGTCGGCACTGCTGAACTTTTGCCAGTTGGCACCAAAAGTGCCGCCTTGCCCTAAGTACTGGCGAATAGTCGCCAACACAAGTATTTATTTTTATGTAACAGTCGAGTTTTGTGGTCGGGTTATGAGCTTTCTTATCTGGTCAGGTGGTGTTTAATACTGGATAGATGAGGTTAATCCAGTGA
Source organism: Hoplodrina blanda (assembly GCA_949316365.1). Lineage (NCBI taxonomy): Eukaryota > Metazoa > Arthropoda > Insecta > Lepidoptera > Noctuidae > Hoplodrina > Hoplodrina blanda. The sequence continues at coordinate 5,376,854 of OX438589.1, read as the reverse complement.
GAGAAATCTTGGCAGAAGAAATGGTCATTAATAAATACTTAAGTACATACATATTTATTACGTACATTGAATGTAGTTGTTGTATTTCGTTCATCGTACTAATATTATAAATGTGTAAGTTTTAGGAGATGTTTGGTTATTTGTTCCTCAATCACTCGAAAACCGTTAAACAGATTTGAATGTAATTTTTTTCTCCCGATAATGTGTTCCCTTAGGATAATAGTTCAACTTACTTTACTGAAAGTAACATTTTACGCAGGCGAAGCCGCGGGTAGAAGCTAGTATGGAATATCAAGTCTAAAAAAACAACTCGCCTAGTCGTGAAAGAAATATCTACTTTCATGATGCTTGAAATCTTTGCCCTTAAATTACTTTTAAGAGTCGAAGAGTTTGACTTTATAATAAACTACTTTTCTTTCTTTGTCTTTGTATCCAAACTATATAATTTGTTTAATGCTGAGGTCCTCGAGGCGGTTTACAAAATCTGACACTAGAGTGTGTGGGGTCGTAAGACCTTACTGCCCACACGATAAAGAAAGAATGAGAAAGTAACTCTGTCTGTCAGTCTGTCTGTTACTCTTTCAGGACTAAACCACCAAACCGATTTTAATAAAATTTGGTACGGGATTAGTTTGAGCCCTAAAAAAGGACATAGGCGTTTTATTATTTTTATAGGACATAGGCGGACATTTTATTCCGCGACCATATCTGCGTCCGCAATATCAAAAGCTAATAATGGATATAACTTACATATTAACTTAAAATTGTTATAACAAAACGAGAATAAGTACTAAACCCTTTTTGAAGCCTCTCTTGCATCTTAATTCACGAGTGCCAAATGACACAGTCGACCCAGACATCCTTCACTTAACGCAAGTCATACGAATAAATTAAGTTACTTTTATAATAATAAAGTACAACGTAATGCTCATAATGTAAATTGATTAAGATATATACTTATAACTAAGGTAGGTACTTGAAGAAACCGTACTTAGAAATAACATTTATGAAAGAAAGATAATATTTTGAGTAATTTTGTTGTTTTGGTAAGGCAATTTAAAAATATATTTTGAACTAACGACCCGCCCCAGCTTTGCACGTATTCAATATTGATATATCAGACATTCCACTTGAATCAATCATCTATTATTAGTGAAAACCGCTTAAAAATCCGTAGCGTGGTTTAAAAGATCTAAGCGTACAGATGAAGAGAAAGAGACTTTGTTGTATAGTATATAAATATGAATACAAAATTACATTCAATTTTTATGTAAGTATATGAATTCAATACCTATTGCATTTATTTTCAATAAAGACTGAGGCGATTAACCCACGGCACCGTACGCCGCTCCGGCATGCGGTGGCGGTGAAGCGGATTTCAATGCGGTTGTCCGCACGGCGATGCGGTTCGACCGCATGACCGCACGGATCGATTTTGACCAGTTTTGGTTTTAACCAGTTATTTTTTACCGGTTTTGACCAGTTTTCGGGGTGTCCAGGATGGGGTTTTTTTTTCCCCCAATTTGGGGAAAAAATTTGGGGAAAATTTTTTTAAAATTAAAACTGCGGGGTAAATTCTGGGGAACACATTATTTCTTGGCGTAAGTTTGGGGAAAAATGATTTGTGAACGAATTTTTTTAATGCAGTGCGCAAATATTGACATCGCGGAAGGTGGCGGAATAGAGAACAAACTGCTATGGGTGCGTTCCATTTCTCGCAATACGTAGCAACTGTGAATACACGCTTGGATACCAACTCTTTTCTTGTTATTCCGGTCAAAATAGATATTCAAGAGTAAAAAATTCGCAACAAGCTGAAAATTTGTATGAATGTTGTGAACATCGTCATAAACAAATAACATATAACGCCCTTAAAAAAATTCCATTACATATATTTACCCCCTAAATTTGGGGAGAAAACCCCTAAATTGGGAACCCTGCACGATGATCCGCACGGTGATGCGGCGCCCCGTGTGTGAAGCACCGCACGACCGCGCGGACGTCCGCACGGTGATGCGGTTGTGACGAGAACACCGCTCGACCGCGCGGTCGTGCGGTGCTCGTGTGCGAGGTTCAAGCGGATTTCATAGAGGCTAGTGCGACGTGAGAACCGCATCACCGCATGCCGGAGCGGCGGCGGCGTACGGTGCCGTGGGTTAATCGCCTTAAAATAAATTGTGTACCTAAGTCGCAACAACCATAGTCCAATCAGCACTGTTACATTTCAACCAAAGACTTTTTATTTCCAAGAGATTCTTCAAGAACTTTGAAAGTAAAAGAAAATTAAAGTCAGGTAGACCGCCTCGGAAAATGCAATCGCTAGACAAATAAAACCAACCACTAGTGACGGGCTGTTCCACAAGTCCGGAAACTTGGCACTTTATGCAAATGCATGCAGATGCCGCGGACACTTGTTAGTACGACACTAAAGGATCGGGAAAAATAGGGCTGCCACTATTAATTAGTTGCCTCGGTGCTCGCCGTTAGTTAGTTAAGTAGATAAATGAGACGAAGAAAATTTGTAGGTCTTATTCTTTCAATTTTGTTGAATGTAAGTACCCAGTTAATGTTTTGCTCAAAGGTCTTTTGTTTAGATGTATTTTATTTAAACCTAGCAATACTAGGGCTTAGGGAAAATGAATAACAAATGTTTTTTTCGTTCTACATGTTTAGATAATAATGTCTGAGAAATATACTTAATGTTAATACTATGTGCATATTTTGCTTTAGAACTAAATTACATCTCAAATGTATTAATAAAAATTGAAATGTAACCCACGTATAAAATTACATTTGATACAGAAGGTCACACCCAGTTTACATAAATAAACGTACACAAATATCCTTCACAAAAATACACTTGACCCTTGTTGACGCTCAAGCATAATATATCACAATTTGAGCTGTCAAGAGTTGACAGCCCTGGCAAGTCCCGGGCTTGGCAAGTCCCGTACTTAAACGTCCTCAGCACTCCCTACCGAAGTCCCGCGTTTTTTACTTACACGCTCCTTCACTTCACAACTCGACGGGGAAATTAAAAAAGAAACTCATGCACAGACTGAACGAATGTCTTTTTAATTTGGTATAAATCGACGACAAGTCACGTTCTTGTTTAACGTACGATTCAGACTTATTATATTCCAAAAAAAAAGGAATAAGAGATATATTTTTCAACGAAATATATTTTGTCACATTCACAGCTTTTTCGAGATTTATGATGTAGGTACTTTGTTACAAAGTGATAAATGAAAGTCAAAACATTTATTTCAATTAAAACAGGCACTTTTGAATTGTTAAAGATTCGGTAGGTTAGTCACAAAATTGAAGCTAGTTGCTTATTCCTAAACAAGCAAGAAACTATTAAGATATTAGAAGAGAAAATAACAATTTGCCGTATCAAATAGCTATGTCAATTTTATTCTTGATCGCTAAAGCGAACATTAATCGGTGAATCGACAAAAACGCTTCAGCCCCCATCTCTCTACTTGTAACTGTCGCAATATCTCTATTGTCATAAGCCCAAAGGTAAATTCCCATCATTCCGTACATAAATCTCTCTAAAAATATCTATTCGGTACGTGTGGCCTTCGCGGCTGACTCCTTCTCACCTATAGATTCCTTACAGACATGATAAATGGCACCCTGTGAGTGTCTCGACGCGAGAACCATTTGTCTAACAGCCTGAATACTGGGGGCGACGAAAAACTTCCATATTTACATATTCTACCCTAATGTTGCCAGACAAACCAGAACTTTAGGCGATATTCGATATTTGCTTTCAACGTTTTTGGAAGATTGGTTTTAGTTTTATAAAGCGCTCAGGCGCTTTGGTGGAAGCTTTAATGTCTTGTTACTTGAAAGATATCATATTTCAATTCTTGTAGAACGCACCATTTAACTTAATAGGAAAGCTAGCGACGAGCACAAAATTCTAAATAGATTGGCTTTTTTACAGAAACAGGTAGCGTGGAACGATTTTCTAGGATAAGAAAGCTTCAGTCGGGAGCGCGGATCATGTGTAATGCGAATACCGGGCCCCCGAGTTATGGTAGCAGGAGGAACCGTGAGGTTGTAGTCGGTAAGAGTCCGACATACTCCTCCGTTATCCCCAAACGGAGGGCATCCATGAGGATTGCCCCACAAAAAAAAAAGGATAAGAAAGCTTCACGTTATTTTCTATTCACATTAAAGTGCTACCAACACTAGCTATTCAAGGATAAGTTAAATATTCACCGACCATATTATAGCTTTGCGAAGTTTCTCGCCGCACAACTTAGGAAGCCTTTGTAAAGAGGTTTTAATTTTTAAAATAAATTCCTTTAAGTAGTACCAGCCGATTGCCTAGCCTGCGGTTATTCTCGAGCTAAAACTCCTTCTTCAAACTTTTAAATTTCCCAGGGTTATAAAAGGAGCTTGTACGATAGAATTGTTCTCTTGGGAACCTGTGTTTTATTCTTGAGTATATGTTGTACAGGTATACATAATTATGTAAAATTGTGTTTGTTGATGAAATATTTTATTGGGAGCAGATGTTTACAAGTTTATTACTAAAGCCATTTTGTTGGAAATCAACTACTCCCATACAATTCCGTCTAATGTTTTTGAGTAGTTGCTATTTAGTTAGGTATTCCAGAAACCTCTGCAGCTTTGTTTTCAGAAATAATTAGTAAGGCTCAAACATTCACAGCATTGAAGTGCTTTGTTCAAGTTTCGAGCTTTCCTGAAACTACTGAATTTACAGTCGGCTTTACTAGCTAGCTGTAGTTTAGTTGTTAAGGCGCCCGCCTCTAATGCATGACTTTGCGAGTCCAATACCGGGAAAGTACTTATGTGACTTTTTCAATTCTTACTAAGTTTATCTTGGCCATCACTGACATCGGTGACGGAAAACATCTTGAGAAAACATGGACTTATAAATATAAATCAGAAATCACCAATCCGCCTTGAGCAAACGTGGTGATATTCGTGCTTATAATGTAGTAATACTCATGTCTTCTCTGTATGAGAAGAGGCCTTTGCCATCATCATCCTATCACCCGTGGGACGTCCACTGCTAAACATAGGCCTCCCCCATAGATTTCCTTTTTCCTTTTTCCCTAGTTTTCCTTTATGTTCTATTTCTATGTAAATAAAGTAATCTCTGATTTATAAACTCCATGATTGTTATGTAAGTAATTATAAAAAATGAAAGTTATAAAATGTAGTGGAGTGTCCACAACATATTTTACAACTTTAATTAATTTTACGAGTTAGGCTGGGTTGTTATAATTTATTGCTCGTTTTAAACTATTTTCTTTTTATGATTCTAGAGTAATTTTTCTTATTGGATGATGAGGTTAATTTTTGATACCGTTAGATTACTAGAACAAAATAAACTTTCAAACAAAAGTGTCTATATGTATGTGGTTTTTTTTTTGTCTTTAAGTGCCTTTTGTTTTTTTGTGTTTTTTTTTTGTTTTTATTTTGCTTACCATACCATTCTAACATAACATCACGCCTGTATTCCCCGAAGGGTTAGGCAGAGGTGTACCCATTAGTACACCCACATTTCGCCAGTTATGTTTAAGTCCCATGTAATAGGGGGCGACCCTATTGCCATCAACCGGGCACAAATCTAGACTCCGAGGCTGCTACAGAGAAATTCCTGATGAATAAACCCAATAATACTTTGCCCGACTCGGGAATTGAACCCAAGACCTCATGGTCAGCAGTCGCTCTTTGCGACCACTAGACCAACGAGGCAGTTCTCCATTCTCTTTGCAAAAATAAATTTTAAACAAGCTCCAATCACAAAGATTAAAAACAAGACAATAATACGACGTCATTTGTTACACCATCTAACATTTCCAAACGCTCAATTAGCCAAACGTCGAAGTATAAAAGTAACCGTTACCGGCAACAATTTGTTGTGTAAACACCGATATAACTCATGATGAGTACCGGTATATCACTCCGGTCGTACCAACTATAAATTAATTTGATCGCCACATAAATTTTCTGGGTTGAGCCAACTTCATTATAATTTTATGAGGGTATTGAAAAAAAAATGCGATGCTAAGTGGGATAGGGAAATGGATAGGCGAATGTAGATGTATAAAAGGTACATACATTTTAAGGACAGTTCAGATTAAAAACGTCAATTATCTCCAATTTATGGTAAAATCTCTCTCTCTCTCTCTCTCTCGCTGCTTCTATTTGACCATGTATAGTCAACAAAAGAGATAGGTATCCAGGGTCGTCAGATATAGTAGAAGTTTTCTTAGGAACCGATGGATGTCTTTGACTGAAACTTAACCTAAATAAAGAACTGTTTATTATCTACGTTTTAAATTAAAAAAACATTTGAAAACATCCATCGGTTTCTAAGAAAACTTCTACTATATCTGACGACCCCGCATACCTATCTCTTTTGTTGACTGTACTGATGTTCAAAATAAAATATATTAAAAGAAACATTTTCATTCGACACGGTCTATTAATTTTATAATTAAAATCTCTTTACAAAAAAAATTAACTTAAGTTTATCAACATGACACATCCCATAAGAAATAACAATACAACACTATTTAAATATTCTCCATGTGACAACCCTCACATTGACGTGCCTATAGAAAACAAAAGAATACCTACGTTAAAGCTATTGATTTCCCATCAGTACAGGGCATGTGTATTTGTCACGACAAACTTCGGAGCCTCCTAAGCGTCGAACAAAGTTGACAAGTTTAGCCCAATATGTGCTCACACTAAGTTTCCGTGAACTATAAGAAGAATATATACAGTGTATATATATGTATGTTGATATCCGGTGTTTACTTAAGGTTTTCTCCAGGATTATAAGTTATTAGTCACTTGATGACGTTAATGTTAATATAGACTGGAAGCAAAGTTATAATGATGATGGAGTTCTTTATGGAACTGAAACGCCTATAGGTATGATTCCGAACCACGCTGCACGCAGCAGTGCTACCGCAACAGTGCTGTCGCGGCACTACCGGTCCTCATACATACCCCAATATGTGGGATTGTGAGTAGAAGACAGCATGCATTACTCGAGTCTACATGTCCTTTTTTTTTTGTTGCGGGAATCCACGCCGTCTTTCTTTTGATGGAGTATTTAAATAATTTATGTAATACAAAATATAATACAAAAAAATACGTATAACATTAAAGTTGAGATATACATAGGTGAATTATCTTCTTTTTTCCTCCAAGTACTTCTTCCAATCGCTGTGTCGTTTCAGGACAAGTGATTCACTTTCCTGGAACTCGCAAGACTTCACTGTGTGTTCCAGAAAAATGACGCAATTGCCCTGAAAATGCTTTGCCGCGCCTCGAAAAACACGTAACCGTTGGTCCCAACTGTCATTCGTTAATGTTTAACGCTCCTTAACTGGTTAGACTGGAAGCCGACCCCAATATAGTTTTTCGAGCAGATGATAACGCAAAGCTTCATTATCTTGGACTTTTCTTGCAGCAGTTGCAGAATTATCAAATACCATTAGGAGAAAACCATTGAATGTTGCATACGAGATTGGAGATTTTTGTTGCCAACATAAACAATGAGTATTTTCACATCTATCTATTTTAATCTATTTTTTTATCTATAATATGTATGTATTTATAAATTATATAAGTATGTATATCAGTTGTCTGGTTACCATAACACAAGCTCTGCTTAGCTTGGGATTAGATGGCCGTGTGTGAGTTGTCCCAAGATATTTAATATTTTTTTTTTAATACATCAGTAAACGCGACACAAAAAGCATTGACAGACATTAACACAGAGTAAGTTGAGATATAGGTTACACAGAATATTAAAGTTCAGGCCAAAACTGTATTCCTATTCCGAAATGTGTACACAACATGATGATTATAGAAAAAGTACCTAAACATAACGATTAAAGACTCTTTCATCGATTTTTCTTGACTCTCATATAAATTCAGTGGCCATCATTATATTTGCGTTGATCAAAATATACGGATATTTATCCTTGAAGTACTTCTTTCAATCCTTGTGGTGTTTCAGGACAAGTGTTTCACTTTCCTGGAACTCGCAAGACTTCACTGTGTGTTCCAGAAAAATGACGCAATTGCCCAGAAAATGCCTCGCCGCGCCTCGAAGAACACGTAGCCGTTGTTCCCAACTGTTATTCATAAATCTTTGATGGTCGCTAGTCTGACAACCAGCCCTACCAAGGGGTATCGTGTTACCCAGTAGCTGGGTTGTATCTATGTACTTAGGTCAGATAGACAGTCACTTCATGAAATATACTAGTAAATATTTAGCTTCACTTTCTTGATTCCTCCAAGTACTTCTTCCAATCGCTGTGTCGTTTCAGGACAAGTGATTCACTTTCCTGGAACTCGCAAGACTTCACTGTGTGTTCCAGAAAAATGACGCAATTGCCCTGACAATGCCTCACCGCACCTCGGAGAACACGTAGAACTTGGTCTCGGCTGTCATCGGGTAATCAAAAGCCCGAAAGTCTGACAACCAGTCATACCAAGGGGTATTCTGTTACCCAGTAACTGAGTAGTATCTGTTGTAGGTCAGAAGGCAGTCGCTCCATAAAATATACTGGTAGTCAGCTGCATCTTCTTTTTGATTCCTCCAAGTACTTCTTCCATCGCTGTGTCGTTTCAGGACAAGTGATTCACTTTCCTGGAACTCGCAGGATTTCACTGTGTGTTCCAGAAAAATGACGCAATTGCCATGAAAAAGTCTCGCCGCGCCTTGGAAAACAAGTCCCAACAGTTGGTCAACGGATTGCTATACAAAAAGCATTGATAGACATAATACAAAAATGATACAACACAGAGTATCTAACTTGAGACATAGGTTACAAAGAGTATTTAAGTTCAAAGAGTATTTAAGACTGTATTCCAAAATGTGTAGGTACACAGCATGACGATTATAGAAACAATAACCATAACTGTCGGGTCTGTGCACACCCTAAATAAACTTGAAGCTTCATCGTCCCAGATTCCTTTTTTCATAATTCTATTAGCGTTCAATAAAAATATTCGGATGAATATCCGAATATTTTTATATCAATACTCCATACGGAAAATGAAAATTCACAGTTGAAAGACGCACTTAAAGTATCCCAAATACCCTTTAACGGTAGCTTACAGTCATAAAACTTATCAACTAAACTTCCACTTTGTTAAGTATATTTGCGCATCTACCACGCGGTATATACGACCATGGAGGCTTTACATCTCTCGGTATTTCGCAGAGACAATTTGTAGATGGCACAATACAGATCACACAGAAGGTTGGCTGCATACAACTCGATTCAAGTACAACAAGTGCAAGCGCACTTGCGTCTAGCATTAGTTTATTATAGTCTGGAATCGCTGTACTCATGTCTATGTGTGCGTTCACCTAGTTTTGCTTGTAGTTCGGAGCCGGCCTTCTGCATTCACCTATCTATTTTGTGGAAGTAGGTAGTGGAGATACCGCCTTTCACCACTTTCCCCGGGCGTCGACGAAGTTGTTGAAACTTCGGCATTATGTACCTATCTGTCTTAGTTGTATTCATATACATATGCAGATATATAGGTGCTCGACTGTGAAACAGTTTGTCCCAATTGATTTATAGAAACTTGGCGAGCTCAAGCGTTAGTTTTGGTCAGGACTATGAAGTTTCACGTGTATGTGTGAATTGAAGGGGAAGAGGGGAGGGGAGGCAAATTTCTAATCGCATGAAATCTATATGATCTATATCCAACGTTATTCGATTAAATACCTGTTGTTGTTAGACTTAAAGTATATTTTCGATGTACGACTTTCCATATTAGTAAAACTTTTTAGAACTTTCTTGAGATTCGACTAGTTTGAACATGAACAGGTCGTATAACTTCGCTGTCTTACATGTGTTGGAAACAAGCTCCAGAGAAGTTCCTATGTAAAGTTCTTGACGCAAACAGAAAAGAAAGTATGGGTTTACATGCTCTGCAAACAAGCTTTACATACTATCCGTTAATATGATTCTATCGCAGGAATTTTAATGATCTTTGAGCATTGAAACTAAATCATTGATATACAAAGCAACCAGGTACGCACTCAAAGAATCAAAAAGACTCTAAAAATGAGCACACTATCTGAGAATGTGCACTTATTTAATCTTATACTCAATGGCATAGGACATAAGGTATAAGGACGAAATGGTGTTAAATTGGTTTTACAGTTTCATGACACTTTTTTGGATTAAGTACATAACTTATTCATTTACTTTTTTGTCGTATTGACTGACGAGCACTTCGCTTCTATAGTACTTCTAGTTACTTCTACAGTATTATGACGTAAGCAATTAATATTGTTTAAGTGGTTTAGTTTGCAGATCGTTAAGGCTGAGTTCAGATATTATAGTTGCTTCAGCTGTAACTATATTGCATAACTTTCCGCCTACGTTGTAACTAAGCCTATTAAAATGGCTGGGTCATCTAAGATTATACTACTGCCTTACTTCTAAACGTTGCTTAAAGTTAAGACACGCTTAATGGTCATCACTCATTATGACAGCACCTCGAAAAAAATAAATAATAAAATAAATAAATATCTTGGAACAACTCACACACGGCCATCTGATCCCAAGCTAAGCAGAGCTTGTGTTATGGTAACCAGACAACTGATATACATACTTATATAATTTATAAATACATACATAATATTATAGATAAATTACACCCAGACACAGAACCAACAATTATGCTCATCACACAAAGTTTGTCCTGGGTGGGAATCGAACCCACTACCTCCGGCTTTACAGTCAGGGTCACTAACCACTAGACCAACGAGGCAACTGTTAGCTTCAGTCACGCCGGACACGAGCCGTCACCTTTTTTCATATTGTCATCAAAAAAAATATGTTAATACACACGATTTAAAGCACTAAATTAAACGGTCAATTATTTGCTGTATCAGTCCAGTTATATTGAACCGTAAACGTCAAAAAAAAATGATTTACGAGTTGTTAATCATTACTTATGTTTAGTTAACATTTAGGGTCAGTTCACACCGAGACGCGACGCGACGCGACGCAACGTGACGATTCTTGAAGAGGCCAGTGACTTCGCGCTGCGCCGCGCTGCACCGCGCGCCGCCGCTAGACGCATCGCAACGTCGCCGCTCTTGCACGTCGCGCGTACCGGCGATTCACCGCTGCGTCGCGATGCGTCTCGCGGCGCAGCGCGGCGTAGAGCGACGCATCGCGACGTAGTGCTGCGTGGTGTAACGTATTCTAAATTCTACAATGAAATGTGTATCTTTTCGTGTAGAAAATAAAGTTATATTTTAAGTCGCTCTTTTAAAGTGTGCACGCAGCGTCGCGTCGCGTCGCGTCTCGGTGTGAACTGACCCTTATGAGTAAGAAGTAACCAAATATGGAATTAAATTTTGTTTCCGTTGACATCAATAATTATTACCAGCATCGCCAGTCATTATGTCTAAAGAATACATTTAAGTCCTTTGTACTATACTGTCAATGCTTAATGTGTATGCTGTTAGTGTACTTAAATAAAATATAAATAAATAAGAAGGGAATACATTGATATTAAAGTTCAAACAATCATTTTTACATAAAAGTACTTTAAATGCATTGTTCGTTAAGCCATTACAGGATGAAAATCACAGATAAAAAAAAAGAAAATTAAATACAATAAGGAATTAAGTTTACACAATATTATTTTTTGTTTTGCAGCCCCTTTTTTCGCATTTTCACACAATAAAGTTAATATTCAATAAATGTTACCAGCTTTGCCAGCCATCATGGAACACCCAACAAGGAATATTGAAGTCCGAACGAACATTTTCAAATGACATGTGTAGTTTCAACTATAAATATACATAGAAGGTATTGTTTGTAAAGCCATTAGACGATGAAAATCATGGCACACATAAAATAAATACAGTAAACAATGTATATTATACAATTTCATTTTGTCTTGCAGACCGTTTTTCGTCCTGAAATAAACATTTTCACAAAACAATTACAATTTATGATCAATTTAACACACACACACACACCCTAGTTAATATTAAAATATTGAAGGACATTGTCAAACTCATAAATTACACTTATTAACACCTCAACAGTTTAATAAACATTAATAGGCTATACATAGGAACATACAGTCTATTAGATGTTATTGTATAGTATAGAACTGCGACTGTCTTCAGTGATTAATGATGATACATCATCCAGCTCATCTGAGTTACGTTACATTGAGGTCTATGACGTGGATGATGGATGGATGAAAGGATGGAAAGGGTTGGACGATACAGTGGTTAGATAATGTTTTTATGTGCGAATTTTCGACTGCATTTTTAGGTAAGTACTTATGGCTTTTTTTTTCATAAATTCAAACTTTTGTCTACACGTGGACAATCGATAGGGAAATCTGATCCACGAAATTGGTCATCTTTTAACTTAGCCATGACTTTTATCTGTGTTTGTTTAATTGTTTTATATTGCTCTCCACATCCATATTGTTTTCACATATAGAAGCAACAAGAATATTGCAACGAGGATTTTGTAAAAACTTAATAGAATAAAGTGTTATCTACCTTCAACTTCGACAATTCAAAAGTCCTGTACTTAAATGGTTTCATTCAAATATAAGTATACTTTGACTTTGCAGATGAGGCCGTGTGTGCGAGAGGATAGAATGTAATAAACGACAGACTAAATAACATAAAAAAGTCTCCAACAGAAACACAAACAGAACAAAAATGGCCGTCACCCTCGACCCTCCATCGAATAACGAACAAAAGGTACACAGTCCAAACAATATTGCAATCACTGATTGAATAACAGGCCCTCAAAAGTATTTAATGTAACCATATCACCCGAGGCGGAAGGCGGTTGGTTTATCACGCACCTCTCACTACCGGTGCTTCCGGCACCGTTCACCAAACAGGTGAATGCAGAAAAGCTTCCTATCATATTTCATATTTATTTATTTGCATACCATAATGTGTTTATAGATTTCACATAGGGCTTAAAGCTAGAAGTACTGTTGTGGACCCTGTTACGGCACAGCAACATTGTAATAAATTAACTAAAAATAAAAATTTCAAAATGAAATTAAAGAAAAAAAAATAACATTATAAAGTATGAAATTCTAAATTACGTTAGTTATAACTTCATTGAGATCAATTAAAAACATTTTATTTGTAAGTTATAATATGCTAAAAAGCTAAGGAAACTAAAGATTTTAATAAAATTATACATGAACTATGAACTGAAAATTTCCTAGTCTGTAGCTAAATAAAATAAGAATTTTGTCGTGCTAAAGGCTCTTTCAATTAATGCTTTTGGCGCAGGAATGCTGCAGCACTGAAGCTGGTGGTTTTTTTCCATACAGTTTACACGTGGAACGGTTTCAACTTTCTTACTAACTTACCGACCTCTTGACAATTCAAAAGTACCTATTCCAAAATGACCTTGACGTTAAGAAATTTGCTGAATTACCCATCCCGTCCTAACAAATGCATAACAAATAGCATGATCACTTGATCCGCACTTGTTACTTTAGTAACATTCGTAAATATGGAATGAATGTTACCTACAACTTACTGTAAAACATACATATTTTTTTAAAGGGTACCTTTGTATGGAGTTTCTTGCCCGTTCTTCTCCATACGAAACTATCTTCTGGAATGGGCAACTAGATTCAATATGATTAAAATTTTAATTGAAGTTCAAAAGTGTCTTTTATTTGTCTAATTGACATAAAAGATTAGACTTTGACTTTTGACTTTATTTGCGCGAAGGAAATTATTTATTCTTCTGTATTCTCTGTTCCCTAACATCGGCCTACCGGGAGTGTCGCTTGGAGGAAATCCAATTGTCACCCGGATTAACACTCTAGATTGTACTCGGAAAATAACTCAACTTTTACTTATTTTAAACTAAGTGCCGCCATTGGGGACCTGACTGCGGATTATTTTACCTTTTTGTTGCGGTACAAAGTCGTTTATTTATAGCTTAAGAAGCTTCTTTTAAGAGAGTTCTTTACATAGATGATAATGCGCTACTGGTAATATGGAAAGATATATGGAAAGGTATAAATATTGTAGGTATAATAGCATATTATGAGATTACTGTGTTGTGAGTGTACTAATGGGTACACCTCTGCCTAACGCTTCGGGGATTACAGGCGTGATGTTATGTTATGTTTTCTGAGATTTTCGTTTGATGGTCTTGATAGCCCAGCGATTAAGAAGACTAACCGGACAAGTACTGACTTTCTGAATTTATATGTACTTTCTAAGTTTATCTTAGACATAACTGACATCAAATGTCTCATGTATATACTTGTAATTATACCGGCACCCATACCCTTCAAACCGGATCACAGCAACGCTGCTTTGCGGTAGAAATAGGTATGGTGGTAGAACTTCCCCGGGCGAGCTCGCAAAGCCTACACAACTAGAGAATCTACTACTACTATTTATTTATTGCAGCCTTAAAAAAGCCTATAAATTAAAGTGTTGTACTGTACCACTGTCATTGTGTTTTACATTTTCTATTCATAATGTACTTCCTAAGTTTTTCTTGGACATCACTGACATCAGTGAAAATCATATTCTAAATATATAAAAGTGAGATGTCACTCACTAAGTCATTCACTCATCACGGAATATCGAAAACCACTTGACGTATAATAATGTTTGGCAGAAAGGTACTTTATAGTTAGTAGATGTCCGTCAAGAAAGGATTTTCCAAAATTTAGGTAAGGGGATGAAATGGGGTCCAAAGTTTGTATGGAGAAACCAACTTTGACGCGGACGAAGTCACGGACAGAAGCTAGTTATTAATAAAAGTCTGCAATCGCCAATCCGCCTTAAGCAAGCCTTGTGATGAATGTTCGTGGCTTATCTGTCTTTAGGAGACTTTTGCCCTGCAGTGGGACAATAATTGTTATTTATTATTATTAAGGAAAAGTATTACCCTTATATATTAACATATAAAAGCCAAGATTTTCCCTAAACAAGTAATGTCTTTCAGCCTGATTTAATACATTTCTCAGTGACAAGCAAACAGATAACAAAACATTGGATTTGTCAGTCGTAAACAGTATCGCATGAACTTTCCTTATACCGCATAAAAGATAAAGATATCTAGTTCCATTACAAAAATGTCACATATTTTTTCTTAAAAACGCATTCTACTTTTTTCCGACATCACACAATGCATATCAGAACTGCTTCTGGCAAGATACAGCAAGAACGTGTAAGTATAAAAGTCACAATTGAAAATGTGAATTTCATTTACTACGTGTTCTCGGTGTACTCGGAACATAAAGTACTGCAGTTCTTAAAATCTCCGACTTTAATTTCAAAACGTTATTGCACCGTCAACTTCCCTCTGTACACTATCACAACTTTCGCGGAACGGTATTACATTTTGTCAAAAGAAATTATGAAGGCAATTCCTTGCTATGTAATAAAATGTCAAGATATTATGTTTTATCTGCAGCCTAACTTTTTATTAACTAGAGTTGACTTCAGTCTTATTAAATACTAGCTTTTGCCCGCGACTTTGTCCGAGTAAACGTCGGACCCCCGTTTCATCCACTTAGAAGGTGAATTTTGGAAAATCCTTTCTTAGCGGACGTCTACTAAGTATAAACTACCTTCATGCCAAACTTCATCTTTATATGTCAAGCGGCTTTCGATATTTCGTGATGAGTGAGTGAGTGAGTGAACTTTCGCTTTTACACATTTAGATAGAAGAAGACTTATTAGGGTCAGCGCACACCAAGAGCAGAGCAGAGCAGAGCATTTACTGAGATTATTGAAAAAAATATCTTATGATTATTATCATACTTCGCAAAATTGAATACACGCCCAAAGATGCTCGACCATACTCGAGCAAGCCGACTGCGTGTTCGAGTATGCCTTCATCAACGTTTGGCATCAAATTGATCAAGCACACCCGCCGCCGGGCAACCCAGACCATATTTAACAGAGATGGCTCGCGCATTGTCGAGCTTGCCGCCTGCATGCTCGAGCAGTAAAAATTTTGGTCGACCATGCGCGAGCGTTTTGCAGTTCGGTCTGCGCTGACCCTTAAGCTGTATAGATTGAATAGAAATTATCATTCTGCCAAATCGCAGCACATGCTCATCTGTATTATCTATGCTGTATCCGCGTGTCTATGGTAACGCTATTAAGACCGAATAGTTTGTGCAACAGAAAATCTTAATTTCAATTTCTCTAAAGAATCCTCAACCTAAACAAGTCATAGGCACATTTAATGCTATCTTTTCGACACCTATATCCAAATATTGGTTATTTTCAAGCTTCTGCCTACCCGTCTGTCATAGCTATTCGCATGACAACCGACCCCGACAGCTTAACATGCACGAGGCACGGAAGCAATATCTACGTAAGTATATAAAGTATGAATTCAGTTCAATATTCGCTCTTGAAGCCACCAGTCGACTCCACTCCCGAAGATAGCGGGTAATGGATCTTTTTGTTATTTTAATCACGTCTCGGCGAAAGCGACACTCCCCGTTAAATTAATTGGATTTTATGGGATCTCTCGCCATTTCTGTTATCGTTTGTTTCCAAAAGTCACCCAACTGAATTAACAGCGAAATATTATAATTAGATATTTTATTAACAGCGGAAAATGTTTATCGTTTAAAATATTTGTAACTCTCAATTTGCTCCGAAAAGCTCCAGTGACAATAATGACCGTACCCATTAAAATAATAGCCAATTTAGGAAGTAATTGAAACCTTTTTGTATTGTCCTGCAATTATCAACCTATAATGGTAGCGCCGGACGATTTCGTGTTACATCTGTATCAATTTAAATACCCATAGGTCCCTTAAACAAACATAAAAATATTCGATTTTAATTGGAAATACGACTACCCTATAGAATTTTTACGCCGATACAAACTTTCAAGTTTTTATTTTTTTAAATGATTGAACCGATTTTCAGGATACATAGGTCTAATAAAAACATTTTAGAAATGTCTTATTTAAAAGAAAATAATTGGAAATCTCTGTTGTCCTATAAGATTAAGAACATTTACGCCAAACGCTCTTAATCTTATATGACAAGCACATAAATATCACCCATTGATATAAACAAATAAAGCCTAAAAACAAACGGGTATTTCAAATTAAAAAGTCGATAGAATTTACCTAACGTTTAATCTGCACGCTCAGCCTAGGCCCTTTAAATACTTTTAATTGTCAATTTATAATCCGGGAGCATGTAAACCGAGCACTAAATATGATAAAAGCCTCGACAGGCTAATAACACCGGAGAGGTCACGTCACAAACAGGCTTCCAATATAATTGCTTTGTTCGAAACTTTTAACTACGCTCAATAGATGGCGACCCAATCACGATTAAGTTTCCCCCCTCTATTGAATAAAACAAAACATTTTAATTTACAAACACCATTTAAATTATTGGATTACAAAATTCAAAATAGGAATTGTCTTGGTGAAACGTGCAAATTTTGTAATCATTAATCATGGTGTGTGTGTGGAGCGTTGTCAATAAGGATGGGGTCGATGTGACATCGATAATTCAATTGGCCACGTGCCTATTATAAGTCTATTAGTTTATATTACGGTTTGTTCAGCGCTAAGTGTTCGGGTGACAGCGTTATTGATAGGAGGCCTGTTTTCATTAACTTCTAATGAACACATAGACCCGTGTTCGTGGTTAGTTTGGAAGTGATAGGGTTCGCCGCACATTATTTGCAAGAATTGCGTGCTTCAATAATAATAATAAAAATAAACAAATGAGTTATATAGAAAATTCAGCTGAGATTAAAAACATAACACAACAACAAGACAATTCCCAAAACAACTTCTAATTAATAAGAAAATAAATCAACAACATTTTCTTTGTGAAAGTCATAAATTACACGAAAATTACTAGCAATAGTAATAAGCGTAGCTAATTCAATTAGCAGAGAACAGCTAAAGAATACTAATTCTGTGAGAAACGTAATCCGAACGACAGCGCAAAAATCTATTAGGCTTTTATTACGGGCCGCTGAACTGAAAATGGCTGCACTTACAAATAAATATGAAGTTAATGTTAAACACGCTCGGCTATTTTTACGGCCACTCTTAAAGTGTCGAAACTAATTAATATCGATAAGCTGACCATGACATCTCTATTCGTTGCCACCGTATATTTTGTGCGTAACACGGACCGTATTGATTTTGTGTGCGCGCGCACCGCACCCTCGCCGAAGGGGGTGGGGTGAAAAACGAACAAGGGAGAAGCGACGATTTGAATCGAACATTTTTATGAGGGCGCTACAATCCCTAAGGTTAACACAGCGATGTGTCAGCCACCGAGAATGTTTGAGCAAACTTTTTAATTTACGACAAAAAAATTATAAAACGCGTGCTGGAGTTTTCGTAATCCTATAAAAATATTGTTGGTACCTCTGCTGATTCCATGCCGTGTTAATGGCAACGAAATTGAGGTAGTTAAAAAGGCGCAAATAGTACTTATGTACGGTTTATCGCGTGGAGCTTTTCACGGCTTTGAAAAAAAAATGTTGGATTTTTACCAATTAAAATATCTGACTACGGTTTCGACTGTTCTAAGGTAGAATTAAGCCTTATTTAGACGAGAAATGTCGTGCGACTTGCCGTACATTGCAGGACCGCGCGGCTGTCGTGTCATAAGTGACCGATCATCGACGGAAATGTACCACAACTTGCACAATATTTCTCGCACCGTCTAAATCAGCTTTTAGTAACGCAAGCCATTTCTCAAATAGCATTATACAATACAACAAAGTTATTCTACGTTGTTGCACTGCGCCAATGAGTAACACAATCTAAATTATAGTTGAATCCAATATGTGAGTATTGTTGGAATTGGAGAGATACTGTTTCCTCAGGGAACCTTTAGTTGTAGTAACAAAATAGTTATTGCTAGTGATAAGTTTTATCGCTACGTAAAGTTAAATTGAGTTTGAAAAAACAAAATCTTTAATGAAAACAACAATATTTATAACATGTTAAGGATACACAAATTAATATTACTGAGACTAAATAAATACCTACCAAGTGTAAGTATGTACTTATAATATGTCATTAGGGACAGGATTTTTTAATGAAGCTAATCATTATTTAATTATCAGTAATTGTTATTAATTATAACAGCTTGAGTATTACCACCTCGTTGCGAGCAGATTAGCAGAACACTATTTTATAAATAAAAAAAAATGAAATTCCTTTTTTAAAAATATTTTCATAAAGAACATGACCGACTCAAAGAATAGACGTGGAAACATTATTTAAAACAAGCTGAGGTCCTATCATTTCTTTGAAACTGTAAATGCTATATTTAAGAAATAACACGTATTTTATACCTATAACATGAAATGGAAAAGGCTTCAGCAGACGATGTGAAATATTAGGGAGAACGCTTTTGGAATATTAAACATTGCAAACATAGGGCAAAATTATATTTTTTTTCTTGGATCTCCCCTAATACATTATTTTAAGGTTTGTTTGTACGTGTATTTTAATTTCTTATTATAATATTTCATTTTATAATTGAATCAATATTGGGATTTTTAATACACTTGGTTCAACCACTTCTTAAGTTATTGTGTAACGATTTCTAAATATCTTTATGCTTTTAAAAAACTTACCTAATTTAAAAAAATACTTCAAACTACACGGTAAACCTTTGAACAAGTTATTGTATTTTTAACTTTATTCTGACTAAGATAACGTTCTTAATACAAAATCTGGCTTTAGAACTGAGTCTAGGTTGTCAATTTTGAATTAAGAATTGTATACGTTGGAATTAAATTCCAAATACAATAAGTAACTTAATAAAAAGCTATTTTACAAAAAAAGATAACCGCCTTCAAAAACTACAAAATAAAAATAACTTTAGTTTTGGAAGGCGGCGGCATTGGTTTTGTTTTTTGTTATGTAAGTAAGTATTAATGTTTGAAATCCTTACAATAAGCCCTTTCAAACAATACCTCACACGATATATTTAATTTTGGAAACTGGTAGGATAGGTTGACGTACCCCCCCCCCCCCTTTTCCTTCAGTCAAGCATCGACTACACGTATAAACAAAGCAATTTCACTTGTTACGATATTGGTGCTGTGATTCTATGAGGAGTTCCATTCCATATCTCCGAAGTTCATCATCAGATATTGAAATGGTGACAATGGGACCACACGAGAAGCACCAGCTTTCAAATAAAAAAAGAATCGTGAAAATCGGTTCACCCAGTCGCAAGTTAGGAGCTAAAAAATACAGACGAATTGATAACCTCCTCCTTTTTTTGAAGTCGGTTAAAAATTCAAACTTGGAATGAAGATAGAACGTTTCGTAATTATTTTGTGTTTAATGTAATTATTGTAAATTGATTTTTCATATCGCTAAAAAGATTGGACGTGTAGCACTGTGTGATAATTATGAATATGAAGACCTCTGTAAGCATACCATAGTTCTGGCAAATAAATATTCTAAATATTCATAATAAGGGTTGTGTTGGGAGGACATGAACCCGTCCTTCAAGTGTTTGTAATGACTCTTCACCAGTAGTTACACTTTCAACAGCAAAGGCTTACCTGCCAAAATTCATCTACATTCCAAATTCAACTTTAAAACAACGATGTTAAAATAATTGTTTCATTTAACTCGTCATTGTCTTTCACAAACGTTTTCTTTTGTTTTATCGCTAGAGTACATCGAGTTTATTTTCCATAATATTCTCGTCTTAAACTTCTTTGAACTAGTAAACTATTCTTTGTTATAGTCAGTGAGAGTTGGATACATATTCATGAGAGATAAAGAATGACAAGTATACGACGTGGTTGTTTGTCACTGAACGGACTTGTAACTTTTTTCGAAGCATTGAGGGGGTTAACTTTTAAATTGTTAGGATGACGCTAAAATATTCGGTTATACTAACTTCAGCTCGCGAATTCGTCCGTGTCATATTTGAAAATTTATTAAATATGTTAGGCTCGTTCAATATCTCTATGCGCAGCTTAGAGTAACATCAGAAAAAAAATCTATGCTCATATTATAAATGCGAAAGTAACTGTCTGTCTGTTACGCTTTCACGGCTAAACCACTAAACCCATTTTGATGGAATTTGGTACACGGTACGTTTGAACCCCGAGAAAGGACATAGGCTGCTTTTTATGCCGCGACTTTGCGGCCGCGATAACCGACATTTACGCGGACAAGTCGTGGACAAAAGCTAGTGAAGATAGGTGAAGATATAAAGATTGAAAACATCATCTTGTTTCATCATCATCATCATATCAGCCGTAGGACGTCCACTGCTGAACATAGGCCTCCTCTACAGATTTCCAATAGGACCGGATGGAAGCGGCTTGCATCCAGCGCGATCCCGCGTTCTTTATTAGATCGTCTGTCCACCTTGTGGGTCCATCTTGTTTGTTCACTATTTAATATTTCAACTAAGCATGAAATTTTCACAAACAATTTTGTGGTGATACGGGACAACATCTTTCCATCACCTTTAGGTTAACACGGTACCTTAATTATTATTATTATTACATAATATTCCGCTCTCTCATTAGAGTCACGACTTTGATCACAACACGTCAAAAGCCTCCAAAATTCTCAAAATAACTATCAGATATTAATTTCATTTTCATACCGTCAGTAGGGCTGTCGACACGACCTCTAATCAAAGGATCCTGCGTATCTAAATAATTTAAATAGGGCCGACCCTGGATTATCAATTCTATATTTTACCTGTGAGAGATTTAAAATTTAATGAAAATGCCCTTTATATTCTGGTTCAATTAAAGGTGACCTCGCTTGAGGTGAAAGGTGTTCAAGTTATGATTTAATCAAGAGTTCTTTAAAAAGGTCTTTCTGACTTTCGAACAAGTTATAACAATTTATTATTTGTCATTCTGCCATGTGCAAAGCACAAATTGTTGTCGAGTCATTTGTTTTGGCTTTTATCGCTTTTTAGAACGTCATTTTTGGATTATTAAGTGGCTTTAAAAACAATGAAACTAAAACCAACGAAAACACATTCTAGGAGGGCAATTCTACTAAGTATCACAATCTAATCTCAATTTTAATCTATCAAAAATTCCTCCAATTTACCTACATTCTTTGACACTGATTTGTCGCTGATTGTGACTAGATTTTAAATGTATTTAACTAGTAGAAATACCGTTAAAAAAAAAATGGTTACTACAAATTCACTTGTAACGTCAATGACTGTATGTTACTTTTAAAGCTTACAAAGGTACAAGTAGTGCTCAGACCTAGATACTGATACTGCATATTAATTTTGAACGACAGTATCTTCCGTGCCAATATCACTTTTATGAAAACATTTCCTTGAGTTTGCGATACAGTTTATAAACTTCATCGACTTCATACGATAAGAAACATCTTTCATAGAATATTTAATAAGACATAAGAATTATCTTTCTTGAACAGAGCTTAATTAAGTTCAGTCAAGTGTTTATGACGCTTCGTGAAGTAAGAATTAACGATGTAGGATGGGACAAGTTTTGTAACAGTTTTAGGGAGATGCAATTTCAGCGGCGTTCTAAAAATGTATCTATTAACTTGCCTACACTTGCATGAATGTTGCTTACATAAAAGTATAAAATAAACGTCGTGATGGTACTTTCTTTCTTCTTTATGGTATGGGCAGTAAGGTCTTACGACCCCACACACCCTAGTGTCAGAGTTTCTAAACCGCCTCAAGGGCCTCTGTCATGGTTTGAGAGGAACAGTAATAGGCTGGTATAAGTCAGGGTTTCCTCACGATGTTTCCCTTCACCGATGTCAGTGATACTCCAAGATAAACTTTAGAGAGTACTATGAATTGTGAAAGTCACATTGGTACTTGCCCGAATTTGAACCCACAACTTCAGTACATACATACACATACATAAACTACTCACACCTTTTTCCCATGGGGGTAGACAGAAACCACAGAACGCCACCTGCTACGATCCTTACATACAACCAAACAACCTCAGTACTAAATATTTAAATGCGAAAAGTCATACACTCTCTCTTCACGAGATATCGAAAACTGCTTGGAGGTAGGTTATAGCTAGTATACGTCCGCTACTAACGGATTTTCCCCCTAAGGGAAAATTCGCCCCCTAAGGGGATAAAACGGAGGTCCGACATTTACGCGGACGAAGTCGCTGGTAAAAGCTATTTACTCTTGATATATAATAATATTATAAAGAGAAAAACTTTGTATTTTTGTTTGTTTGTAATGGATAAACTCAAAAACTCCTGGACCGATTTTAAAAATTCTTTCACCATTTGAAAGCTACATTATCTGCGAGTAACATAGGCTATATTTTATTTTAGAAAAAATAGGGGCCCGTAAGAAAAATCACGCGAACGAAGTCGCGGGAAAAGTGCTAGTATGTAGTGCTATATGTTATAGTTATGGTGGTTTATATAATCTAAAGAGGATATCTAGGACATACAAAGGAATAATTGTTTTGGTAAAATATGATGAGAATAAAGGTCGTTGTCAAGGATATCTCTTTGGTTACCAAGCCTCTTCCAACAAAGCTATAAGTTGAAAAGGGAGGGCGGCGTTACGTCTGTGTTTACGCACACATACGAGTATCTTCTGCGTACTTAGCCAGTATCCATGGAGATTGGCCGGGGCCGAAATTCAGTCGGGAGAATATTATATTATTATAAGTATGTTTGACTACCTCGTTGGTGGTAGTGGTCGCAAAGCGCGACTGCTGAGAATGAGGACTTGGATTCGATTCCCAGGTCGGGAAAAGTGTTATTGGGTTTTTCCATTAAGAATTTCTCAGTAGCAGCCTCGGTGTTTGGGTTTGTACCCGGTTGATGGCTCGCCCCCTATTACATAGGACTTACACATAACTGGCGAAATGTGGGTGTAGGTACTAATAGGTACACCTCTGTCTAAACCTTCGGAGATTACAGGCGTGATATTATGTAATATGTTAAGTATATTGTATCCAAAATCTTTTACTACCAGAAAAATAATTAAATTACGAGTATATTAACTCATTGGTCGTAACAACAGGCAATCAACCATAATTAAGCCAAAACACACGAACAGAAACTGCCCACAAGCATATTTAAACAAGCAGTCAATATATCACTAGAGTACAGTTAATATCGCTGGCACTAGCCACTGTTGGCCAATCACAGTGTAGGCTTTACGTGTAAAACCTAAATTTATCGCGTAAAGTACGAGTGATTGGCTGGCTGAGCGATATATCGGTGGCTCCAGTAATTGAATAGCTGCCCGCTGGGATTTAAATTGATTTTCTCCGTTGTTTTTTAGTTTTCCCCTTTTTGTTTTTATCGGGTTAAAGCGGTTTCGTTGTTGTTTTCAGGAGTGGTAAAAACTACTTCGTTTTCGGTTTAATTCGGTTTTCTCATCACTGACAGTCAACCCTTTAAGGGTTTTTATATATCATACCCAGATGCTCCATGCCAATGGCCTGATACAAAACGTTAATCAAGCTCAGATTAACTAATTACAGATTTAAAGGCATTTGCTTTGAATCGATATGTAATGTATAATATAACGTAAAAGTTTTTTATTATACAGCATGTAACAAAAACCCTGTCCGATCCTTAAGGGTATTATTTGGCATCGTACTGCGTACACATATACGTAACCATTTAATGGATTTGAGATTATTAATTTCCCCAGTGAAAAAAAAAGAAGAAAGAAGAAGTAATTAAATTAAAATAAAACATAAAAACTGATCAACGGCAACACTGATCTGACAGAGTTTGTGTTACA
The DNA here is from genome assembly GCA_949316365.1 of Hoplodrina blanda. Classification (NCBI taxonomy): domain Eukaryota; kingdom Metazoa; phylum Arthropoda; class Insecta; order Lepidoptera; family Noctuidae; genus Hoplodrina; species Hoplodrina blanda. Next base: position 5,352,049 of record OX438589.1, on the reverse strand, counting down.
TAGTGTATATTTTCGATAGAACCAGATAATAGCATCAACTCATTTAAGGCCCGAGGCGATATGCGATAGCCTTAATACCTAACCAAGTTAAATATCGGAAAATTATTAACAAGTTTACAGTGTTAATAAGGTGTAAAATCGTATCAACTAGATACGTCCGGAGGACACTAATCTCATGAGAACGATGGTGCAACATTATATTCGAAGCGTAGGCGTGCTTTTTATCTATCTAAATATAATACATAAAAGCGAAAAGTCACTCACTCACTTATCACGAAATATCGAAAACCACTCGACGTATAAAAATGAAATTTGGCATGGAGGTAGTTTATAGTTAGTAGACGTCCGCTAAGAAAGGATTTTCCAAAATTCACCCTCCAAGGGTATGAAACGGGGCACCAAAGTTTGTATGGAGAAATCAACTTTGATGCGGACGAAGTCGCGGGCAGAAGGAAAGGGGGGAAGGGGAGCACTGCCCTAATTTCATTGAAGTCTAGACATTGTCTCTATAAGAACGTCGCAAAGGAACTATCGCAATCACTTTGTGCTCCCCCAGCGGATGCTCGCACTCTGTGAAATTAGATCTGCCTTTATTAGTTACAAAATTATTTTTCAGATTTTACGACGTAATATCCAGCCTGTTTTTAGTGTAGTAAAATTTTAGAGGACCCAGTTGGCCGCAGTTATATAATCTCGTTGAAGGAAAATCCAGACATATGAATCGTACAACAGATTTTCTGAATGCTAGGGCAACAATTGGATTTTCAAACAAGTACTTATTCTAAAACATATTTTGCAAACACGTTGTTAGGTACCTAGTTACTTTTATTATCAACCTGTGTCATTTCGCAAGTGACCCTGTGATGAATTTAATTTTCGGTATAAAACTAGAAGCCTTATACCGTAAGCCATTATAAATAATAGGTGGCAAACATCTTGAACAAATAATGGCGCTTAATGCGCAGAACCCTTCCTATTAAAACGCACCATCGCACCCCATACATTTCTCAAATTACACCGTATCGTTTTCTGTGCATCCTCTACTTGTTTTAAAATAGAATAGAATATAGTTTATTTATCCATCTTAGATACAGTACACCAGTAGTAAAGCATTCAATCGTTGTTATAATTAAAGTACTTACATAGTTTCTAAGTTTTTAATGTACACTCACGTAGTTTGTAAGGTACATTTTGGTTTAAAGAACTTTTTTTCACATTAAGACAATCGTCACTTAGGTACAGTCAGCAACAAAAGTCGATTAACAATGTTACTTTTTTATATCATTTAAACAGACACTAAACACATAATGTACTGGCTTCCAGAATTTCAGGTTATAGCTAAGGGATTATTATATCGTAATTTTATATTCATTGCGTTTTACTTTTAATATTGTACTTAATAATTAGGATTTAAAAATCATAAATGTTAATCGACTTTTGTTGCTGACTGTACATGAGAACAATAAGGCCTCTTGTCCACGACACGATTTATTAGCCGTACGGCGCGTTAGCCGTACGGTTCGGGCACGCTGCAATCGCGGCGGTAAGACCCCTCTTTGAGGAGTGGCTGGAGAGGTGCCACGGCGTCCTCATCTTCCGGCTGACGCAGGTCCTCACCGGACACGGTTGTTTCGGGAGGTTCCTGTGTCGGATTGCACGGGAGGAAACGCCCGGGTGTCACCACTGTGTGGACCGCCCGGAGGACACGGTGGAGCATACGGTGCAGGTCTGCCCCGCTTGGGCAGAGCACCGCCGTGTCCTCACGGAGGCGATAGGCGGCGGCGACCTCTCGCGTCCGAACCTGGTTCAGGCCATGCTCCGGGGCGAGAGGGAATGGGATGCAGTCACCTCCTTCTGCGAAGCAGTAATGCTAGCGAAGGAGGAGGCGGGCCGCGTGAGGGAGAGAACATCGTCCACCTCACGCCCCAGCCGCCGCGGGAGACGCCCAGGGCGTCGGACGTCGCGAGGCGACATCCGGCCACCGTAGGCGCGGGCTTGCGGACGGCGAGTAATGGGTAGCTCGCCGTCCGATCAAGGACCATGCCCGGGTCGACGGCGCGTTCTGTTCGCGCGCGCCTCAAAGAGCTGTCAGCACAGGGACGGGGCCCCAATAGGGGCCAAACACCTGCCGGGGTTGCGGGACGTCTTAACAGGATACCGTGGCCCCGAAACGCAAAGGGCAACAGAAGGAACAGGGTGGTTTTTTAGTCAGTAAAAGTCTGACAGTCCCTTCCGCCCCACCCAGGGCGGAAGGAGTCATTTGATGATTATTACCACCTAAAAAAAAAAAAAAAAGCCGTACGGTTGAAAAAACGTGCTAGCTTGTACATGACACGGCAAAATCACCGGGCGAGACATTGGCTAAGTACGGGCTAGTAGCGCTTTTTACGCGGGCTGTGTAGGACGTACTGCGTCATGAATTTTCTTACGAAAAAAAAGATTATCGTTGCTTATTACATATATGTATAGGAAACGGAAAATAGCAAAAAAAAGGGAAAGAAGGTTTTGGATACATCCGATTTTAGAAAAAAGGGAGGAATATGGCGCGTTTCGTACACTTGACAAGAATCAATTGAGAGAAGATGAAGACAAGTTTTACAATTATTTTAAAGTGCAGAAAACTACATTCGACAACTTGCTCCAAAAATTATTCCATATTACAGGCCTTTCTTGAATCAATGTAATTAATAATTCTTGATTTATGCTCATTTTATAAAAAAAATCTGGAATCAGCGTATGTAAACCGTCACGAAACCGTGCTTACGTCCGGCGCCATCGACACACCCCGATAGACTGCCATACAACACTGGTGAAAATCACGCCGTGCGTAGACGCGGCGCGCCGAGGGGGACGCACGGTGCATACGGCGGCGTAACCGTGCCGTGGCGCCACCGTGCACGTCTACAAGCTTTCATAGTGATCCATACAACACTGACGACCGTGCCTACACGCGGCGAATTAACCGTAGATTTTCACGGCGATAAACCGTGTCGTGGACAAGAGGCCTAAATCTTATAGGTACACTTGCACAAATACACAGTAAAATCAAAACTTGGAAACGATTATTAAGTATAAAGTTACATTGCAACTATAAAACTTGCTTACTAATAACTTAAACGAATGATAAATGTCCATTGACGGTATACATAAATAAAGTTCTTTACCTTCCGTGCTAGTTAAAACTGTGTTAAGCCTCGATGACACTGGGCTAGTTTTCAAGCTGCTAGTCGGCGAGTTTAAAAGCCAGCGACTGAGAGAGTAGATATTTAATCGGATATTTAAAAGCAGATTGTAAAAAGCTCAATGACACGGAGCAAGTTTACAAGCTACTCGCGAACTCGCCGACTAGCAGCTTGAAAACTAGCCCAGTGTCATCGAGGCTTTACGGCAAGTTAAGATTCTCGTTCGATGATTAATTTTCAATCGTATCGTAATGAACATAAAACACAATCTTGCTAATTCTTTTTTCTTACAATGAGAAATTGACGTCGATGACGAATTACAAGTTTAGCGTAAACAAGTAAGTAGTATATTGTAAAATAACTAGACAAGCATGATGTGTAATTAAACGATATTATATTTAAATGTGGATACTAGAATAAATATATTTCAGTAATAAACGTGTTTGCCGTTTTAACTCTTATAAAGCCACGAGCAAAAACATTTTTTAAAATAGGAATACGTGGGACTTAAACATAATTGGTGTAATGTGGGTGTACTAATGGGTACACCACTGCCTAACCCTTCAGGGATTACAGGCGTGATGTTATGATTAATAGTTCCTGAGATTAACGGACCGCTGTTTCATCCCTTTAGGGGGTTATTTTTTTTTACTTTTCTTAGCGCACGCCTACGTCATAATAACTATATGCGTGCCTAAATAAACGTATTTCGTTCATATTACACTACAGGTCATGCCACAAAAAATAACCGACCGAAATATTTATCCATAAACGCAATTCAATTTAGATTTGCGTGTATTCAAAATGGCCGCCAGAATTAAGTTACGATAACGAATTAACGCGTGTCAATATTAGTATTAGTAGTGCAATATAATCATGTTTTGACAGCAAAACTTGTTATGTGATATTAATTATGTTATTGTGTACAGTGTAGTCGAAATTAATTAATAGTTTGTTTTAGTGATATTTATCTGTAGTAATTACTATTTTGGTGAAACTAAAAAAAAAAAAGTAGAATATGTTCTTTCTTAGGTTGCAAACTAACTCTGTACCAAATTTCATCAGAATCGGTGCAGTGGTTTAATCGTGAAAGCGTAACAGACTGTCAGGCAAAGTTATTTTATCGGTCAAAGCTATGCTGTTAATAATAATAATAATAATAATAATAATAATATAATAATAATATAATATATAATTGACATTTGTCGGGCATGCCACCGTCCCGGGGAATCAATCCGACACATTATATCTGGGTGTTCTCGTCTGGCTAACGGAGACTATTTGCATAGACATAACCTAGTAGCCAGGATTATTCACCAGCAGCTTGCTCTTAAATATAGTCTTGTGGAATCAGAAGTGCCCTACTATAAGTATGTGCCCGACCCAGTTCTTGAAAATGGCAATATCACGTTGTATTGGGATCGATCTATCATCACTGACAGGACTATTGTTGCCAATAAGCCTGACATAGTGGTGATAGATCGATTAGAGCGTCGCGCAGTGATTGTGGATATAACGGTCCCACATGACGAGAACCTCGTGAAGGCTGAGAAAGATAAACAAATGAAGTACATTGACTTAGCTCGCGAGGTTGTCGATATGTGGGATGTGAGTACAGCAATCATTGTGCCGATAGTCGTGACTGCCAATGGCATAATAGCCAAGAGCCTCGACCAATACCTTAGGAGGCTCTCGTTGGGCGGTTGGATCAAGGGCTTGATTCAGAAAGCGGTACTCCTGGACACGGCGCGTATTGTTAGGAGATTCCTTTCTCAGGAGCCCTGACCACCGGTAGCTTGGACCCTGTTCCCGATGCCGGTGGGATACTATTTTTTATATTTTTAAATGTTTTTATTGTTTTTTAATAATATTTAAAAATGTAATTATATATGTATTAAAATAAATAAATGTGAATAATAATATAATAATAATCTTTATTCACATAAAACAGTATCAAATTTTTAGGAGTTTCCTGAATTCTGAGCTAGGTTCACAGACCTGTGTTACAGAACTCAGTGACCTCTCTCATACATTGTGGCATTATATTTTTATGTAAATAAATGCAGTATTGTGGGTATAGGCAATTTAAAAGGAGAGTGTAGGGGTGAGGAAGTGTAACTTAGCGTCGGGGGAGGGTGTGTATGTGTATGTATGTGTGCGTGTGGGGTGTGTAAGTGTGGGTGTGTATGGGAGTGTTTGTTACTGAGTGTGCATGTGAATTGTGTGTGATTAGATCATGTATATAAAGGTAGGTTCAAGTACTAACAAAATAACAATTTTTCCTGCAAAGGTCAAGTTACATAACATTTACCTTGGCGAACTTTTAATTCGCAATATTGGATTCTGCTGAAACAATCTTTTTGTAACAAAGTTTGTTATTGGAGCTTTTACGAAAGATACAATTATGAGATAGTACTTGATACTTTTGAGTTATATCGTAAAAATATCGGATTCTAGTAAGTGAGGTATTTTATAAGGATTTACCTTTTTCTGGGTTCATTACTACAGGGTGCCAAACGAGACAGCTAAGAGCTAAGTCTGTCTGTCTGTTTGTCCGTTTACCACTGGGCTGAATCCCTTAAAACGTAATAGATACAAATAACATCACGCCTGTAATCCCCGAACGGTTAGGCTGAGGTATACCCATTAGTACACCCACATGTCGCCAGTTGTTAAAACACACGTAATAGGGGTCGAGCCTATTACCATCAACTGGACACACATTTTAGTCTCCGAGGCTGCTACTGAGAAATTCTTGATGAAAAAAGCCAATAAGCCCGACTTTGAATCGAACCCAAGACCTCATGCACAGCAGTCACGCTTTGCGACCACTAGACCAACTAGGCAGTCACGTAATAGATAGACACTTAAAAGGATCATCGGCAAAATGGTCTAAAGACCAATAACGACCACACATATGTCATTAGATAGCTCTTTTAATTTGCAACAATAGTTATTATGGTGGTTCATTTCAAATCGCTGTGGGAAAAAAGTTATTGCCATGCCAAGGTGGCTATTACAGAGAATTTGCAATGGAAGTTTTTTTGTAATCACCATTTGCAGTCGTTGGTTTGTATTCGCTTTATGAGTACCTAACTACGTTACAAATGGATTTATTTGTGTTCCCGCGACTATTTAACCTGACATTGATATTAACTACTGATTTGTGTACCTGCTTCTACAGGGTGACCCAGATAAGGACGTCCAAACGAAAATTTTGGAAGCCTCTCTTCTCGGACTATCCAAACCACCCCAATGTTTGTTCTACGATTTTTTGTGGTTTAGGAGCTAGACGATTTTTAGTATTTTTTTGGGACATTCTTCCTTTCATCAGATTTTGTTTATTTTCTCTTTTTGTATCGCGTTTTTTGGAAATATTTTTATTGGTAATTAATCCTGAAAGTGTGGTCTTTGATCGATTAAAACAATTGTCTGTCTTATCTTCACCCGAAATTATTAAAACTTAGTTCAAAGGCAAAAATGTAGTTTTGCAAAATTCGTTGCAGTTTTTCAGCCCTTCAAGAAAAACCACAATAAGGGCCCAAAAATGACCTTAAAGTAATTTCAAAAACTTCCACGGACTCTCAGCTCTTTGAAACAATACAAAAAAGTAGTATTTTACAGGACATTCGAACACGGTAAGGCGAAAAAGCAATATTTTAGTTTTCAAGTGAAAGCTGATGGAAATGAACTAAAACGAACTCTTATCATGTTTTCAATACAATTCGAGCTCTATGTTATGTTTATTATTAGCACAACGGTGATTCGGATTAGTTAGGTTAGGGTTAGATTAGGTTTGGTCTGAGTAGGCAAGTTAGGTTAGGTTAGCTAAATCTACCCTAAGGTTCACAAAATTAAAAAAGTAGTGATGTTATCTAATAAAGACAATGACATAAAGCTGCTATTGTATTGAAAACATGATAATAAGTTCATTTGGATTAGTTATTTAAGTTAGGTTAGGGTTAGGTTAGGTTTGGTCTGGGTAGGCAAGTTAGGTTAGGTTAGCTAAACCTAAGGTTCACAAAATTAAAAAAATAGGGATGTTATCTAATGAAGATAATGACATAAAGCTCCTATTGTATTGAAAACATGATAAGAAGTTCATTTGGATTAGTTATTTAAGTTAGGTTAGGGTTAGGTTAGGTTTGGTCTGGGTCTCTCGCTCCCGAACGTCGTTCTCTCGATGGTCGGGAGCGAGAGTGCGTGGGAGGCTGTCGCCTCCTTTTGCGAGCACGTCATGCACGCAAAGGAGGCGGCAGAGAGGGAGAGGGAAGCAACCGCCTCGCATCCCTCAAGGAGAAGACGCACCGGGCGCCGGAGGGCGCAAAATGACCTCCGGCCTCCATGAGTTGCCGGCCTGCGGGTGGTCGACCTAGGGGCAGTCCACCACCCGATCAGATGCAGGCCCGTGTAGGCGACGCACGTGTTCCGCGTGCGCCACACTAGAGGATTCGGCGGCGCTTAGACCGCCGACGTAGACGGGACCCGCCTAGAGAGGTGGCGGGTCAAAGCCTAGCGGGGGCGCGGTAGAATACGCGAGCGAATCCCGTACCCCCGCCGAAAGGTATGTCGAGGAACACCGTGGTGGTTTTAGCCGGTAAGAGTCCGGCACACCCCCCCGTCCTCCCCTAGACGGGGGATAGTCCATGAGGATTTCCCCACGATAATAAAAAAAAAAAAAAGGTTTGGTCTGGGTAGGCAAGTTAAGTTAGGTTAGCTAAATCTACCCTAAGGTTCACAAAATTCAAAAAAATAGTGATGTTATCTAATAAAGACAATGACATAAAGCTCCTATTGTATTGAAAACATGATAAGAAGTTCATTTGATAAGAGTTCAAAGCTGATGGAAATGAACTAAAAGGTACAAAAATCAGTAGTTAATATCAATGTCAGGTTAAATAGTCGCAGGAACACAAATAAATCCATTTGTAACGTAGTTAGGTACTCATAAAGCGAATACAAACCAACGACTGCAAATGGTGATTAAAAAAAATCTCCATTGCAAATCCTCTGTAATAGCCACATTGGCATGGCAATAACTTTTTTCCCACAGCGATTTGAAATGAACCGCCATAATAACTATTGTTACAAATTAAAAGAGCTATCTAATGACATATGTGTGGTTGTTATTGGTTTCTAGACCAGCTTCCATACATTTTTGCCGATCCTCCTTTATACATATTCTGTACGACTATGGCCGCTTTAAACAACACAATCATAATAAAAATGAAATACTTCAATCAAAAAAATTAAAGGGAGTTCCCATACTACAAACATGTTTTTTTGTATATATTGTACGGTGGTACGGAACCCTTCATATGCAAGTCCGACACACATACCCTGGTTTTAAAAATTGCCTACTAACCTACGAAAAATATTTCGCAGCGATGTTATGACGTAGTTTATTTAATACAATTAACCCTCGGGTTATATTAAATCCATAACTCGCTGAGTTTATTTAATAAATTATATTTTAATAAAACTTTTAGTCGCAAATCTTTGCGCCATGAGCCTTATTAAATGTGAAGAAAGATAACGAATAAGCAAAACAATATGAATTAGGGACCAACTATACTTATTAAGCTTTTAGCTTTTGTCTAAACAACACCAGTTTTGTATATAGCATCCCGACAAAATGGTGTTTTCTATTGACAAAAGCTGAATTGAGCTGGAAAAACACGTGCAGTTATTGCCTTACCATTCCGACAATTGGTACAAATACCTAAACAATCAACAAAACATTAAAAGCTTTGGAAAAAATTCAAATATACACACACAAACGTGATCAAACACATTTTTCTATAAAATATATGCACTAAACAATACATTCTGCGCTTACTGACAGCGCACAACAAAGCTCATATTTTCGACTCAATAAAGTGAAACCAAAATACCAATCATAAACTAAAAACTGTAAAGGCTTATAAATCAACCAAAACTGCGTGCAAATTGGTATGAAAACAAATTATTTATGTATACACAGCTATATGGACTGGCGCCCGCCGTGGTGGTAGGAAATTGGCAATTTCTCTGCGAAGTGGCAGCGATGAGCTTGGACGGGATATTGTGAATATTTATAGTTCAAAGTATAACGGTTAATTGCTGTTACAAAATTGTTAGGAAAGGTGCTTTAAATTAATTTGTGTTGGAAGTGGAACGGCCGAAACGGAGGCTCGTTTAGATTTTGTTTTTTTTATAAAACTACTTTTTTTCCCGTAGGTAGTACTTTTAGAGGTTCGTGATTTTTAATGACGCACAGCTCAGTAATAAGACATATATTTAAGGCTGTGTTAGCGATCAGTAATTGCGCTGAAAATAAACTGTTTACCTGCTAGAAAATGTAAAGAAAAGTGAATTGACTAGTCCAATTTTGTAGTTTAAATTTTAGTTTCCTTTTCGGTTAGTTAGCTGTGTCTATCTTGATACTTTAACAATAGCAAGAAATTAAATTGTATTTTTAGTTAAGTAAAATTGTAGGTATACTTAACTATACCTAATAGAATTAAACAATTTTTCTTCAGTTATCCTCTAAGAAAAATATCAGTAATATTCAATGTATTTTTCCCTCATCATTTTCAATAACAAAACATTATATTTCTAACTGAGAGCTACTGAAGTACCTTTAATACGCATCTCCTTTCGAACCACAGGAGCGGAGTACCTACCTACCTTATACTTATAAATATAGACACTTGAATGACGTCAGTCAATCTAAAAATACACATCCCTCTTTACTTTCACCTTTCATCGAAGAAAGCTCTCGAGATGCTTCATAATAGGTACACATGACGATATATTAAGCTATAAATTTCCAATATAAACTGACCTTGGTTGTAATAGATTTTCCGTCAAATGAGAGGTCAGGTTTAGCTTGGCATGTCGCATTGCGCATGTATCGCAACGAGGAATAAGTATCATTTTATCTTAAGTAAGGAAGGTTTGAAATGTGCCAAGACTACCTAAGTCAATATGAATGATGTGGGTGGAGTTGTAGATGTCTTGTATCAGGGAAAGGGGGGCATCAATTTCTCGATTAATATAAAGCTGAACAGAGATATTTTCGTTTGTATGTTCGTTTGTTTAAACGCGAAAATCTTTGGAACTACCAGTCAGATTTGAATAATTTTTTTTGAATATGATAGCCAGATTTATGAGGAAAAGTATTTGCTATATAACATCACGCTACGACCCACGAGAGGAGAGCAGTAACTAAAGACGTAACGTAAGTGAAAAAAACCACGTACGAAGTCGCGAGCAGCTGCTACTATGTAATAATGTTCGTATACTAGTCTCAGTTTCAATCTGTCAAAAACTTACCTAAAATTTTGAAGTTTTTGGCATTGATTGCACAATGTCATCTAAGTGACAATCAATGTCAAAAACTAGAGAAATTAGAGGCATTTTTGACAGATTAAGATTGAGATTAGATTGCCATCGTTCGTATTCGTTTGTCATTCGTATTTCTCACAAATTCAAACAGTTGCCAGTTGAACTGACCATTGAATCGGATTTTCTTCACAATTTCATAGTCTTTTTTTACTTCTGCACTTTTGTAGTCTAAGTTACTCTTTATCAGCTATCTTCCAGTAAAATTCCCGTCAACATAAGTCCAGGCGTTTCGGGAATTAGTCGGAACAATCAGACACACATAATTTGCTAAACTGGGATTATGATATTGAATGTTATTTTACATGGTTTATGTAACTGTCATAATGCATTTATTAAAAAGCTACTATTTTAGCATTACAAACAAGCACTTCAATTTTATTTTTTTGTACAGATTCTGTTATAGGAACCTATACTCACATATCGCTACTTTATAAAGTTAGACTCGCGAGTCCCACATAATTGGCACGTGATAAGCCTCACGAGGATGCGAGGATCATTAGCGGTATATTATTTACATTAGATCACGTATCTCCACGTACATGTTGAATGAATGTGCATATTATGAGTTCATGACCTCTCATGTCATGTAAAGTTTGTGTGAGGATCGATCGAGTTCGAGAGGTTTCGTGCATGGAGATAATTACCGGAATATGCCGCATTAATAAATGTTGATCTGTAATTCAATGCCAAGAAATAATTTTTAAATGTCTGCTTGTAATAACCAATAACAGTTTTTTTCTAAATGCAAATGAATGTTTACACTGTACTAAAATGTATTAATTTTTTATTATTTTATGATGTATTTATTTCGTGCTTTTTAATTTTGATATGGGGTACTTAACCTGAAATAAATGTTTTTTTTTTTAATTTTTTTTTTTAATGCTAAAAAAACATTTTTTTTTTCTGTTTGTTCCGGACAATCTTCTAAACGGCTGGACTAATTTTCATGAGACTCACTGTCAGATAGCTGATTTTGTAAGGACTAGCTAAGGAATTTTTTTAAAGAAATCAATTATGGTGCCACGCATAAAATAAACACCGCCGATAACCGACATTCACGCGGATAAAATCGCGGGCAATTGTTGTTTTTTTATTTTATTTTTTAACGTTGCCCCATACTAGGAATTTCTCCTATGGATGCGTTTATACCTACATAATAATTGTTTACTATAATTAGAAAAGACAGAAGAAATATTTACTATACAATATAGTATAAAAACTAATATCGCGTATAATATTGAAGATATCGCAAGTGAAACCAACTGCATTATATAGCTTTATTCAGCTGAGATTTTACGCAAGACGACAATCAAGAAAGAACTCTGAATTGTTCGTCATACGGTAGAATATTCTATTATGAGAATATCATAAAACTTTTTGCGCAGTACCTCATACATAGTGCAGTGACTATGAACCGCAGTATCCGAAGTACCAGCAGGTTGGACGTGAGCTTCATGCACAATGCGGATCATCAGCGTTATGTGTCCGAATCATAATCCCTTTATGTGGGTCAGTCGTGTGGACGCCGTTAGTGACGTAAATGTTTTAGTGTTATTGTTATTTGTTTTTATTATCTTGTTTCTTTATTTAGTGGATATTGTATTGTGGGTGGTTTTATTTCTTTAACTCCGTGCAGTAAATGATAATAATATGCTAATGTTAATGATTTTCTTCGACCACTTGCCAAGTTTTAAATATAAAGAAATAATTTTATGATGTAATTTGATGAAGTACGCATTCAATTTGCATTAAAATCTAATCTTAAGCCATCTACTTAATTTAAAGATTGAAATTGAAACCAAATTATTCAATTCCAGTCAACATTTTTTGCGCGGAACAACAAAAATATTTGTTTCGGAATTCCACCAAAAAATATTCTCACTAACGAGAAAAAACGTATCCCACGCTCTCTATGAAACACTATCAATTGGGGCGTGAGACGCATTCACAATTCGTATCATCGTCTATTATATCCGCGTATCCGAATACCCGAATATCCGAGTATATAGGTCGCGACTACAGGTCACCGTTTTTGGCTGCATTGCGGTGGAGCCAGACTATTGGCACAGAGCTACTGTTTAGCGAATGTGAAACTCATCTAGGTAATAGCTCCTTCTTGTTTTACTTATTAGATTAAACACGGGACGCGGAGTAATATCGTTTAGTCTTGCAGGTACGTTAAGGATGTAGGAGACGTTTTATGTGTTCTCACTTTAGATAATGTTTTGTTGAAGGTGTTCATCTAAAATATTTTTAACTAATATTAGCTAAAAAGCTTGATTAATTTGCTGTATACCCCAAAATTGATTTGTGTTTATTGACTGGCCATATTTTTTATTATATTTCAGTGTTAGTCTCATAATAAAACTTGTGCATATTTATAAGTAGGTATGTAATTGCACCCCCTGAAAAATGGCTACTTAACAAATTAAAAGTCAGCACTTTTAAAACAATGTGTGATGCTGATGTGCAAACATGTCAAATATCCGACAAAATACAATATCCGAAAAACTAATATATTTATTTCCATATAAAATATGGAGCGTCCATGAAACGCAACGATTATTGCGGCATTAACACTGAATAATACAACATGATATGAGGTCACAGAAGTAGATTCCAAACTAGAGCTGCACTAACGTCGAACGTGATGGGAAAACTAAACGTCGATAATACTGGCAACATTCGGCACGGCGTGAACTGGCAACACTACAGTAGACTAATGTTACATTCAGTGCAGAATAAGGATTTAACAAGCCAACGGTAGCTGGATTTCGCATATAAACTGAAGATACGTGGAACGGTGAATCGATTACATTCACTGAAACGAAATTAGAAACTAAACCCGGATTTGCCGAGTTTCCGACTACAATCTGTGCCGAATTTTGGAGTATACGTGCGTTTTAACAAAGGGTGGCTTTTGTTTAGGGAACAGCTTTTGTTTCTATTCTGTAAGCTTAATTAGGCGTTGCGTATTCTCTTGTAGGGATTTTGTGCAGATATCTCGTTGGGAACTGCCTCGTTTGTCTAGTGGTCGCAAAGCACGACTGCTGAGGATGAGGTTTTGGGTTCGATTCCCAGGTCGGGCAAAGTGTTATTGGGTGTTTCCATTAAGCATATCTCAGTAGCAGCCTCGGAGTCTGAATTTGTGCCCAATAGGTAATAGGCTCGCCCCCTATGTAATTCATAGGACTTAAAAACATAACTGGCGAAATGTGGCTGTACTAATGGGTACCCCTCTGCCTAACCCTTCGGGGATTACAAGCGTGATGTTATTTATTTATTTAAAACTTTATGCACAAGTAAAAAATACTGTACAAAGTCGGACTTAATGCCTTAGGCATTTTCTACCAGTCTACCTTAAGGTGATGCAGAGATAAAACATAGTAGGTGCACAGAGTGTTATGTTATCTATACCTACTATACTTACTAATATAGTGCTCAGAAACTAGTACCTAGTCCAATAAGAAAAATCTTTTCGCATTACATAACCGCACATTTTATTTGATTCGCAATCCAATTAAACACTTTGCCTGTCAACATCATCAATTCATCATACCCGCAAACTACAAAATAAAAACTGCGTACAATTTTTTTTTAACAACACAATCCATCATATGGAATCAGTTAATTTGCGAAAACAATTACGTGATTTATGCAAACAACAAATAGGGGAGTTCCATGCTATTTAAATATTCACGTTTTCACATGGCTTATTTTGGGAATAAACACTCTACGCGCTGGGGATTTTAACAGGCGTTATATTCGCAAAATAAATATTTGACCGACATCAGGTGCTTGTCAAAGTGTCATCGCCACACGTAACGTATCAGCGTATCTGACAATACGCCGCGTATAGATACGCCTGCGAAGTTGCGTATCGCTTTCGCTCATTTTGGAGGTATATATCGTCTTACATAGGTTCTAATTATGTAGGTATTAGTGTCTTTCTGGTTTTTGTAATAATAATTAGATTAACTGACTTTAATAGTGAGTCAATTCCGTGAGAAAATTGCAGAGAATTCTCGAAAAATATTTAATTAATTATGATGTATAAGTCGGTAGGTCCAAATTTTAATTTTTACCGTTAAGTACATGGTGTCAAGAAGAAACCATAATTGGCACTCCAATACAACAACAGACACAGTAAAGTTCTATCTTAATGTAAAAACTGTATACTATATTCAGCACCCATTATGCACTAAATAGCTACCCCAGATCCCTAGCAATCTCATAAGAAGGAGTGTTACCTTCAGTACAAGTAAATGAGGCAAGCGAGTGATGAGTGCTTTCATGTTATTACAGTCTGCAGTCAGATTACATTATAGTCGAGCGGATGGGCGTGTGTGAGGTGTTGTACATTATCGTGAGGGTTCATTGGACTTAAGTACCTTAGTGTAGGTGGGTGTAAGAGTCGGGGTGTCTCTGTAGAAGTGAAAATGTCACCATAAATTAAATAAAGTGCACAAATTATTAACAGACTTCTAAAAACGAGGAAATTCTATGTTCGAACATATTTTAAAAAACTTCTTCGTTTTTAGAAGTACCTATGTATTTTCTTTCTATGTATGTTAACCGATTTCTCCACAAATTGGCGGCCATTTTGCAATCAAAATGTTGTATTCCACCTAACAAAGCAGTCAGTCTTCTAGACGTTCTTAGTTGTTTAGGAATACTTTGCACCAAAATAAACGATGCTTTGGAAGTACGCAACACAAATACAAAAAAAATACTACCACAATGTGTAAATAGTATATGAAAAGAAGGAAAATCAATCATCGCTGGCCGCTTCTTCAGTTGGCAACAAGCAAAACGCCTTAGCAACACGTCACGCTATGCGTATTTGCGAGGGGTGGTCATTATGGCTACCTAATAACAGATTACTGTACACACTCGTATTTGCCTGGACTAATAACCGTAAGCCTAAGTACCTAGGTATAAGTCCATTCGACAAATAGACCGTCCAGTTGTCTAGACGATATTTGTCATAGGATGACGTGTGTGTAGTCAAGTGACAAAGAGAGTACGTCAGAAAGATTAATAGCAGCAGCATTTATCAAATGTTGACTACCAGGTCTGCAGGCAGAGGTGAGGTTGCAAGATAAATCTTCCTACAATCTGAATACTCTTTTGTTTGTTTGTGTGTGTTTCATTAAACGAGCTAATCTCTATAACTACTGGTCCGATTGGAAAAATCTTTTTGTATATAAAAGCCAGATTTATGAGGAATAGTATAGGTTATATAACATTACGCTATAGCTCACAGGAACGGAGCAGTAACCAAAGACGGAACTGAACACGGGTAAAAAAAAACACACGTACGAAGTCGCGGGGAGCAGCTAGTGTTTGGTATAAAATAGCTGTGTTTATCATGCACACAACGATGTACGAAATAATATGCGTGTTAATGTGCTGCCCTTAGTCAGGCGCCAGGAACACTATTGTGGCTTCCTTCATGTTGCTTACATAGTACTATCGATGAAGCCAAAGCTGGAGATTTTCCATTAATTTTCTGACGCTTACGAATATCCAAAAATCCGCGAAAAGCGAGAACTTACGTTGATTGTTACTTCGTATGAAGTTCTTAAAAATGGCCTTGTTTTCAGAACTACGAAATCTTGTATCACGAACAAGTCTTTCTGATTTAATTACAAAATAAACTACTGAAATGAAGAATATGCTTTCAACACTCAAAAGCGGTTATTATTTTAAACATAAGTCTTAAAAACCGCCACTAAAAAGTACGGACTTTTCCAACCCCTCAACAAGAAGTTTGACTAAAAACCCCATTAAAATAAAATTTACAACTGCGGGTGCAATTAAACGAACGGGGTATTTACCCATAATCTGTTTATCGGTGATTCATTGTCCGTAGTGTCAGCAGCAGGCAGGGGGACGGTGATCAATACCAGTTGTCTAGACTGGGGGTATGAATCACCGACCAGGTACCACTGCTATTGGTAGATACTAGGAACTTATAAGTAATGCAGCTGTGTCTTGTATATTCGTAAGGGTGTAACCAAAAATAGCTGGTTTGCTTACCGTATAAAGTACATATTCTTTTGAATAAACCATTTTCTAAGTTGATTTTGTGATAGTGTTTGCGTGCAATGCAAAAGGGTAATGCTATATTCAACCAGCGAATGCTGCACAATATGGTTATTAGAAAATAGCATGACAAAGTGACATCATATTCAGTTAACTTTGCATTCTTCAATTTTTTTTTTACATTTGGTTGCAAATGTTAGTTTCTTTGTCGCTGAGGCTCCTACTTCTTGCGTTATGTACTAACTAAATATGTAGGAATATTTTTTTTGTTTAGTAACAGTTTAGTAAATTTCTGAACGAAGCATAGAGGGAATGAGATGGGTAAGTGTGAGAGAGAGAGGAGATAATAATATGATGGCGGAAATTAATAGAAGATAGTTACGTGCTGCTATTTTAATTAAAATTACAAAAAGTTTTGTGAAGATTCCAACGTTTTATTTCGGTTACCATTCTTTTTTTTATATATAATATAGCTTTGCTCTTGACTCTAGTCTAGTCAACAAAGTCTATGATGGAGTGAGCTTACCTAGAAGAAGCCTAAGCGATTAGGGTCGAATGCGTTTGGAAATACAGACGCAGACAGAGCTTCACTCCTTTGCTGTGCGCATTATATTCCTACATATAGTAATTACATCATTTTAAAGCACACAACAAAACCGTATACGCTTATAAAGCTGACGTTTATTCAACGCGTGTAATCGCTCCATTCGCGGCAACGTTCCCTCGTTAAGCGACGAGCCATCGCTTCTTCCAAGCGCCTCGCATTTGAACAGTGTATGTAGTTAATAGCTTAATATCTGTAATGTGCTCGCTTCTTTGCTAAAGTAACGCTTTGTGTTACTTGAGCATACAACTGGGACTTGGAGCAAACTAATTTTTATGTCGGTAAGTCTTTCGGCCTCCCGAGTTACAATGGAATTATTCTGGTAATCATTTCATGTTTTCCTTTTTTTTCTAATTTTGTTCTTTTATGCTCGTACGATAATTTTCACCTGTTATGTTATTTCTTCACTACCTTTGGTTGACTGGTAGAAAATGCCTAAAGCATTAAGTCCGTCTCTGTACTTTTTGTTGCATAAAGTTTAAGTTCATTAATAATGTAAATCTTAGACAGATTATTGCTTAATTTGAACTCAAGCAAGTGTTTTGATTTGCATATTGAGAGAATGATATCTCTGTATTGTACCAATCAATGTTGAACACATGCCTCGCATACCACTTACGGCAGATTGCATCGACCATAGATTACAGACATACTTGTCCGAGACTGGCAGCCCCTTGAGACAAGGCACGAAATATCATGCGCATTGCACGATTTATTGAAGTTCCTGCTATACGGAGCATCGCATCACATAATTTACATAAGTCCACTAAAGGAACATTGAAACACGACCGAACCGGTAGTAATAATACAACATACAAACAGAACATCAATTACGAAATCCCAACAGTATTGGTTGAACAAAAAGGCCTTTGCAATTCAAATTATTGTCACCGTTTACTCGGCGTACAAAAATAATCGAAAATAAAGCTCCCGATTGCTGCAAACACATTAAAAAGCAATAGATTGCGAGCAATTAGCGCGTTTCGGTGCCATCGAACGAGTGAGGGGAAAATCGAGCAAAACGTCACGATGCAATTTCCGAACGAACGCTCCGCTCGCCTCTCGTGCATCGCAATATGATGTCGGCGCCGCACTAGTGTTATTGACGATGCGCGGAAAACCGACGGGAAAAATTTGTACGGAATTACAAATAAGAAGACTTGCAAACTTTATGAGATTTGGAGCTTTGAAGTTTTACAAGGAGATTTTGAAGGGATCACGTAAAGCTGGAACAGTTAACGTAATGTTGTGGAGTTATTTCAGACTGGTAGCTTTAGAAATCAATAACTCCAAGGTTTTAGTACTACCTCAGCACAACGACTACCTACACAAGTATCTTGATAAACTGGAAACCTGGCCTAAAGTATTATTTAATTTTCCAAAATGAAAACTTACAGCTTGTATATTTGAGTAAGCAATACATCATTACGTAGAACATAGCCAATCACAAGTTTCCACTTATGAACTTGCAAGATATTAACAGATCCGCAGAAAGATAGCTTGAGAATCTACCAAATAAAGGCAAAAACAAAAACAAAAATTAACCAGCAAAGTTAAAAGACAAAGAAACAGCTAAACATATTTCTTCAATTTCTGGATGGTCCACAATACGAAGAAAAACCAAAAGTAATTTTCATGAAAAGTAC
Source organism: Hoplodrina blanda (assembly GCA_949316365.1). Classification (NCBI taxonomy): domain Eukaryota; kingdom Metazoa; phylum Arthropoda; class Insecta; order Lepidoptera; family Noctuidae; genus Hoplodrina; species Hoplodrina blanda. Next base: position 5,333,180 of record OX438589.1, on the reverse strand, counting down.
TTTATTACCTAAACACTTTTTTTCTATTACATAAAGTATTTACGTATTCCACACACGTACAATATTGTCGTATGATTGAAATAAATACTCCACCATTAGGTTGCGTGATAAAATTTAATATTCCGCTTTATTTACAGCTCACAATGGCGCCAGATAGTTTAATTCAATAGGTGCATTGTTCACTTGTTCAGAATTACGTGAATGCGTCTGCCCTCGACGGGTGTACGTCGGTAAATGAACAGCGGGTACCTATTATTTTACGAAGAAGTGGGTAGTTATGTAATATTGTGTTTCACGATATCGTGGAGAGGGAGCTATTGCTTGTTCGTGGTAAAGTTCTTATTAAAACTGTTCTGACGGTTTATCGATATTGTAAAGTAACAGTCTCTAGTGAGGAGAAGCCACCAATACAGTTAGGGTTTCCATCTTTTTTTAAAGCAAATAGAGTATATTTACTTTCCAAGGTAAAAAACATTAAGTACATCTGAAAATATAGTATTATTTATGGTATATGCTTTATCGAAGCAACCCGTTCCCTTACATGCAAAAAATCGCTTAGATTTTTTGTATCTTTTACTAAACAATTTAAAAAATCAGTCAAAATAGGTAAAGTAAAGTCTTTTCATGCAATTTATTGCCTTCATACGTCCGAAAAAACGTAGAATACTTTATTATAAAGTATGCTTGGCATCCCTAAATACAGTATCTATACAATTTCATAAAAACATTGGATGTTGTCTGTAAACCAAATAGCTTGGTCTACCGTACATAAAGAAATGAATTAAATAATTCTACAAGAATATTTCTACAACAAATTCTCATGTACTACATACATATCGGAAAACTACTTTCCTTAAACGCTGAATTTCATTTCACTCAGCTCAAATAAACTCGTACCTCTACATCGCCGCATGCAAATTGCATACGACCACAGAAAAATGTCGTAGATATTCGTGAACCCATATAACCCGGCTGATTGAAAACAGCAATCACCCAAGAGCGGCTGTCGTATTGATTGCATGCTCCCCGATATTGCAGGCTTATCGAAAAAAGCCGTGTAACTGTCGGGAGCAGATGGATTTAGGATTTTAATAGCGAATGGAGTCAAGTGGAAGGATTTTTTGTTAAATCTGGTCAGATGGATGCGATTGTGGTATCTTTTGGTGTTTATAAACTTACCTAAATATCGATATAGATATTTTTTTTGGATTTGAAAATTACCAAATTAAAGATACAATCATGACAAATGATTATTTCTAATGAATAAAATGTTATTATTTACTACCTAAACACAGCCACGCTTTACTGTGATTTATTCTGATTAAAAAAATATTAATTAATATCCTGCTAAAATGCGATGTTATATGACACTTCAAGTCAATCAATCGACTACTTTTCGAGTTTAGCTTACACAAACATACGGAAGCTGATTTTTTATATACCTAATACATAAAATGGTTATCACAATTTAGCAACGGTTAGTATCTAGACCTATACACCTAAAAAAATATTATCATTTGCAAAAGTAACTGGAAAGAAAAAGTAAAAAAAAAAGAATAACTCGGATTCCCAGTTCTGTGTCTTTTGAACTTCTTTTTCGCGTTTATTTTTCCCGTTCCTTGAAAAGTTAACAAGCCAAAAACCTCTTTTCTTTGAGAACTGTTTACTTGAAAAGCCTCCGTGATTCATTCCATTATCCTTTCATCTTCACTAACAATTACCGTCAAAGCTTGCGTTTACTGTAGCTGTTATACAACCTAACTTAGGGACCTAAAAGATAGGGCAACGCAAACAGAGCCACTAATTTTTTAAATCAGTTTTCGTTTATTTATTGATAATGCATTAAAAACACCAAAAAATTCATTGAAAATTGTGCGAAATTTTCAAACTAATTTTTATAGTTTCTTATTTAATTCAATAGCAGAAGAGAAAGTACGGGTCTGATTGTAAAATGTTTTTGTTATTTTTTTTAATCTTATCGCTAAGTGTCTTATGTTACATTTTATTGTCAAATAAATTAGCGTTCCGAAAGACACACGTGGGAAAAGTCACGTTTCGAAGTCGCTATGGCAAAAGCTAGCCTATCTATATTAATAATGCTGAATAGTTTTTTGTTTAGGCGATTTACATACGGCACCGCGCGCCGGATCTCATGTCGCATTCGCCTCTAAGAAATCCATCGATGCCTAACACACGTACACCGCCCGACCGCGCGGTCGAGCGGTGCAATCCGCTTTACCGCCACCGCTCTCCGCGGCGGTGCGCGGTGCCGTGTGTTAATCGCCTTAAATATCAATCGCATTGGAAAAATAGTATAGGCTATATAACCACGCTACGATCCACGCTAACGGAGCAGTAACCAAAGAAATAACGTGGGTAAAAAAACCATGCGGACGAAGTCGTGGGCAGAAGCTAGTACATTTATATGTCACTGCTTTCAGTAGTCTCAAGTCACTGTTCCGGAAGAAGCATGTCTTCTGCTTGACCGCGGACTGATACTGAGAATGTTTCAGTATATAGTACTCAGGTAGAAATTCACTCACACGGAAAATCATAGGATCTATCGCTATATAGGAAACGTTCGACATGATACGGGGTGGAGGGGGCATTACAACAAAGACTTTTGCCATGGATTCAGTAGGTACCTACATGATTATAGATCCTCAAGCAAAGAAATCTTCAAGGGTTATTAAAAAAAAAATACTGTTCTATACAAAAGTGGTCGGTTAAAATGCTAAAATGTATGGAACAACCAATTTCGTTTTTTATAACTGGCGAAAACTGATTACGGTGTTTTTTTATAATAATGTGCGTGTGGGTGTATCATATGTATGTGTGTTTTTTTATAATAACTGATGAAAAGTGGGTGCACTAATTGGTGCACCTCTGCCTAACCCTTCGGGGATGATTACAGGCGTAATGTTATGTGATAATATGCAGGTAAATCCATCAAATTAGTTTTCGTGTTTGTGTGACTGCGAAGTATCCAGGCCCCAATAAAAAAAAACACAACGGGAGTGAAGTCACAAGCAGCAGCTAGTTGTAACTAATCACTCAAAAGAAAAAAGAAACATATTATCAAAATAATCAAATTAATGATTATAATAAATATCCGGCGGCCATTGCCCGAAGCGGCCTCCAAACTATAAGGGATGTAATTTTCACTGTCGGAAGTGACCTATGTAAGTGTCGGCGACGTCGCGTATTTCCTGCCAACATCAAGTTTAATTGGTTTTCCGTCGAGTTGTACACTTGCTGATGGGTACCTACTTGTTTGTAGGTAGACGGACTGCATCGCTCAAACTTGGAAAGCAATTAATAGTAGTAAGTACATAAAACTAGCTTTTGACTTCGTCCGCGTAAATGTCGGTTATCGTGGACGCAGACGAAGTCGCGGAATAAAACTTGGCCTATATCTTTTCTTAAGGTTCAAACTAACTCCGTAACAATTTTCATCAAAATCGGTTTAGTGGTTTAGTTGTGAAAGCGTGACAGATAAACTCCTAAATAATTTCACAAAACACGAAAACGATATAAAACTGACCCTCCCAAGTAACACAGACATGCTGAATAAAGTTTGAGTAATAGCAATTCGCAAATGTTTACAGCTATAAGCTACATAATGTGTGAGTAAATGGCTATTGAAACAGCCAAATTCTGAATAATATTCTCTTTCGGCCTTTATAATTCTTTAAGCTTAGTAAAAGTTGTGTTAAGTTGACTATTTTTCTTAAAGCTTAATAATGACTTATATACCGCGTATAACACAGATGTTATTAAGCCTAAAGCATTACAGATGACTTTTATTTGAAAAAGAGTGCTTGGGACAGCATTTATCTGTATAATAGTACAAGTAGCTGAATAAACGTAGTTAACTAATACCATTATACAAACTTTACTCAGTTTATTGCTTATGAAACCACTAAATACTGTAAAATAGTGTCCTAACCACCTGTCTTCTGAATATTGGTGTAGTTAATTTCTATTAAAAAGCTTGATTTTGAATAACCACTATTATTTTGTCTATAAGTCACATAAGGTTCCACATTTCATTAATTATTCAGCTACTGTATAAAAGTGTTTTCTGGGTTCTTTATACAGCTTATTTCGGTATAATGGAAATAAAGTCATAGTTTATAGCCAACTAACACAGATGGAAGCTGAATGATGTATTCTTATTCCGCAATTACTTGTAAAAGTATCAATTTTTAACAAGTTATACAAAGTTTTTCTGGGTAGTAATTGAATAAGGGACGTTTTAAATCATTGTTGTGTCGTTGCGTATTGTTGTACCGCAAGTTTGTTGTGAACAGTTTAATAAAAATGGAAAGTAAATCATGGAAATCTAGGAGAAGAACTGGAGGAATTCGTCGTAAATATATTAAAGAGTATATGAAGTTGAATAATACAGTTTTAGAGACAAATACGAATGCACAAACGAATCAAATATGTACGAGAACAAGCTTAGTCATACGCTGAGTCAAGTCCGAACAGATCCAGTTTAACAGAGTTCCGTACCTTCAAATATAGTTGATATTGATTTTGTACGAAATTCAGAAGACGATGGTTCCGCATCTAGTGAAGATGAATTAAATGTGAATTTCATTGAATTTAAAAATATAACCTTATATTGTAAAATTAAAAAAATGGGTTCTTAGTAAAAATAAAGATAGTAAAGATAGGGTTGATATTTTTTAAATAATTTGTTGTGTATATTTTATTTAAGTACCTACCTATAATAATTCACTACGTATCTACATACTATACCTATTATAATACGTACAGTCAAATACAGCAATTAGCTGACCCCCTTTGCATAAATGGTTGGGATTTTTAAGAATACAAATCGATAGAATTATATAATACTTTTATATTTTATTTAAATACATAGATTAAATCTACCCAAATCCAGAAAAATATTAAAATCGTACGATTTGTTAGTAAAAAAATCTCAGCAATTTGAGCAAATGGGGGATCAGCTGCATTGATTTAACTTAGGTACATGCTACAAAAAAAAAATTGTATTATTTGCATTAATAATTATGTGGACTCTAGATAGAACTGCTGATTGATTTGTAAGTATCAATTTTCCTGAGAAATTGGGTCGACTGCATATTATTTTGAACCCTAATTAGCTGTATTATCAATCATATTTAGTAACTTATTCGAGTGTTATTCAGATATTGGTACTACCAGATCAGAATTTCTCAAATAAAAGCTTAATAAATAGAAAAGCGTAACTTTTATTCAGAGTTGTGCTGAAAAATAGCTGCGTGGAGAGTTTCTATCCAGTTTATAATGAATCGCCATTAAAACTTATTTTTAATTAATTATTGAATCATTATGTATATCAAATGCCTAATTTTAGTAGTTCATTACAGTTAAAATTCAATTTAAATTTATTTTTGAATGATATGCATTAGCTGCTTTATCCTAATTATTTTTTTCACTTCTAAGAGTCGTTATTTATGTCTTATTTACCATCACTAAACTTGATTACCTACGCGGCCCGTGAAAAATATTGCGATAATTCATATACTATTCACGATAAAACTACTTGCGCAGTAATATTAACGTGTATCATGGTTATAATACATAATAACATTTACTTTCCGTTTCTCAGTTTCACCGTGCTTGATTTTATTTAATGAAACTAAACTATGAAGCGTCAAAAAAAAGACACATTGCAAGATTAAACACCACTTTTTTTCTATTTTACAACTTAACTCTTAATTCCGTCTGAAAAGTATTACGCAAATGTACTTAATTCTTAATAATTTCTGAATATCGGTATCTACATGCATTTTTGTCTGAATAAATGCTGATGCTGAGCTTTTTTTCAGATGTTACTAAGCTATTTCCCAGACATTACGTCGCTGTTATACAGACTCAAGCATTTAAAAATGTGCCCAAATTGCTTGAATAACAACTGAATAGACGTTTACTCAGACATTATCCCGACATAGTTTCAGCTTATAGTTTCGCTGATCGCTATTACTCAAATTTTATTCAGCATGCCTGTGTTACTTGGGCTATGTGTTTAAGCTAGTGTTTAGATTAAATATCTCATAAGTATTGGAATTTAAATATGAATGTGTTGTGTTATGTGTGTGTGTGTGTTGTATGTTGTGTTGTTGTGTGTGTGTGATGGTTATGAATTTAAATATGTGTGTGAATGTGTTGTGTGTGAATTAAGAAACGAAAATAATAGTACTCATTTTATACACCTAGGTATGTTCAATATGATATCAAAAGACAATTTTCCATCAAACTTTGTTCTCAAGCCGACTGATCAGTAACAAAATCAGTAAAATGAACGGCGCATTCACTATTATTTTTTTTGATTGCTTTCATTCCGAAAAACGACAAAAGAAAACTCAATCTACCACGAAATACGTTTATATTGTATGACAATGTTCTGCAACGTATCGATTTTCATTGTCAACTGCACTACCGTTGTGGTTATTTGTTACAACACAAGCCGCTCAATAGGGTGAGCGCCCCAGTTGCGTGCCAGCCCGATTGACTCGCTCACCTGGAACAAGGGGCATGCGTCGTATGTCTGAGCAATTTATCGAGTTTACATTTTTATGTTGATGTGCTCAAGAAAATATACAACATATCTCTCAAGGCAGCCATTGATTTACATGTTTCAGGCGTCGTGTCACGTAGGGAACAGTGATTTGATATTTTTTGTAAGATCGGTTCTGCCCTTCTATTTCTATGTAAATGTGAAGCGTGGAACATACTGGTTAGAGAAACTTGATACTTAAGGTTTTGCAGACTCTGGGAAATAATTTTCATCGAATATTTTTACCCACTAGTAAAAAGTAACTTTCCTTAAAATAAGAACTATTATTTCAAGAGAACACATTACCAGGATAAAAATGTCCTATGTGTTAATCCAGGAAATAGTTTATGTATGTGCCAATTCTGTTCATCATCCAACTCGAATACAAAAATCATCCAAATCTGTTCAACGGTTTACGCGTGATTTAGTCACAAAAATCCAACCAACTAAATATCTTCACAAACTTTCACATTTCTAATATTAGTAGGATTTAATTAACTATTCAACTAGCAGCAAATATATAAAAGAAAACAAGAGTTCATAAAAAAGAACACAAAAGATAAGACACCCGTTTCATAGCTTTACCAATAAAAATAAACCTCAAGCCCGCTTAACTGACTCACGGGCGTGGCCATAAGCCGGACGAAACGCGCTTTGACCATGAAACAACACACCCTAACGTAAACCCTTCACTGATCACGCAATATTCGTGTCAGTAAATTCCCAGAAACTTATTCACCACTCAACTATTCCCCACAGTCTATTAATACTTAAACTTCTGCTCAAAGCAATATAAAACGAAGTTATTGATGGCTATGATTTGTTAAAAGTCAAATAGGAAGTGCAGCGGTGAAAATCCTGTGAATTTACAACTAGGGAGTCGATAGAACACTATTTATTATGTCCGTTTTAACGTTAGCGCCGAATATATAGAGGCGTGAGGTTTTCGAGAGGCTGCCGTGAAAAATGTGCGCGCTGACGGCTATTTATAACCACACTTTCGACCACTGGCCGACGAATGGAGGATTCACCTTGCTCTATTGGCTTTTTGGGTCTTGCATATACAAGCAAAGTATGTAGATTTGTTGGTCCGGCTTACCGGGGTTGGTCCATGGATGGTGATCATCTTTAAACACCGAGGTCCCGGCTGTCATACGTGGATCTTTGGCAGTCGTTATACGGGTCGTCAGAAGCCCGAAAGTCTGACAACCAGTCTGGTAGTCTCCGATTTGGTCTGGCAACCCAATTACTGGGTTATGGAGGTCAGATAGGCAGTCGTTTCCATGTAAAATACTGGACAATACTGGTAAGCTACAACTGTTTAGACCGGAAGCCGACCTCAACATAGTTGGGAAAAGACTAGGCAATTGATTGATTGATGGTAAGCAAAGTATGTTAATAATAATATCTCTGTCTGACTCTTCTTGATGCAATAGAAATGATAGGCAAAAGAAACAATGTTATGTATGACCTATTTACATAAAGAAGTTCTGTTATTCACAACGAAGTCTGACTTTAGTTACACCACAATGTTTTAATTATAAGTCCAAAACACTGCGTATCTCAAAGTCATAATTAATTAATTTAAAGGGTACGTACCTAACTACGTAGTGTAGTACTTAGTTTCTGAAACATTGTAGTTACATTAATATTTGTGGAGTGGAGTTTTCTTTATGTTACTCGAGACCCTGGGGTCCTGGCCCTTTGGAAGGCATACGAGGGGCCGGAGCCAATTTGCAGAAGCCCAGACAGCTTTAAGATGAAATGAAACACAAACCGACTATTATTTCTGTATGCAATAGGCAAGTGCACATAAGGAGCTAAAACGTTGGTACAGAACTATTGCAGGATATAGAAAGAAAGGATAGGACTAAATGTTTAGGTGGCCTAAGTAGACTGGTTACTGGTATTGTATAATAATTATCCACTATAATTAATAAAAAATAATTATTATAGATGCTACCATTATTTTTGTTACACGCATTTCCAGTCAGGTTATCAATTACTAGCTGTCCGCCGCGGTTACACCCGCGTCTTTGGTTACTGCTCCGCTCCCGTAGGTCGTAGCGTGATGGTATATAGCCTATAGCCTTCCTCGATAACTAATCTATCTAACACTGAAAGAATTTTTCAAATCGGACCAGTAGTTCCAGAGATTAGCGCGTTCAAACAAACAAACAAACAAACAAACTCTGCAGCTTTATAATATTAAGTATAGATAGTATAGATATCTTGCTGTTCTACATATAACTTACACCACCTATGTATACATGGCTCTATATTATGTTGAATAGGGGATGTTCGTGCCTGGATGGGAACAAAAAACAATGTGTTTAGTTGCATGACGGTAAGCTATTACCGACCTGCATGAACTGTTATTGTTTGTGGTGCGCTATTAGCCTAATTATTGCTTTGTAATATGACGAATAATGTTGAATGAAATAGTCCGAACTATTTGCTCTTCTATTTTATCTTTGAAATAACCAGAAGACGACGTTCTCGTCGTAGTCTGACCGCAAAAATAAAGGCGTTGCCTAGTTTGGGGACCAGCGTAAAAAAATAACAAATGTAATAATTATAACTACATAACTGCCCAAATTATTAAGTAAGATATTATAATTTTCTAACAGTGGTCAAATAAATTATTCTTATTCTTCTTCGCTTGAGCGCAGCCAAAAACTGCTAGTAAAACCAAAATAATTATTTTATTCAAAGAGTTAATTTCAATTTCCGATAACGAAATGATACAAACACCTTTTGTTTCATGAGAGCTTACTCCCACCTGTCCATTACGTGTCCGGATTATATCGTAACAACACTATTTCTGAACAAAATGGCCGCCGCAGAAAATAGCAGCCATAATGAGGGTCTCAATTTAATTACGTAACTTGTGATCGAATACCGGTATTTTAGTAATTATTTAACTAGGTATTGATGTAACGTTTTGTTAATTTAGTAAGGCGTTAATTAAAGACGTTAAGACACAAAAGTTAATTACTTACACAGGCTGATCAAGTAATTGGTTTGATTAAATTGTCTTGATGACACGGTTGGCGTAGTGGCTGAGCGAATGACTGTGTTGAGGGCTCGATTCTCGGACGGAGCAAATGTTTCTATGGCTTACAGGTATATATTTTAGGGCTGGTGAGTGTGTATGTCAGTTTGTATGTTTGTAAATGCAATATCGTAAAAAAACTTCGAATTATAATTAATGTAATACTAAAATCGCCAATCCTCTTTGAACAAGCTTGGTGATGGTGATTTTCTATAAGAGAAGCTCTGCAATTGAACATAGCCTAATATTATTATAAATAATCTGATTCTGTACAGATGATATATAAATCTGTTGCTTCAATAGTTATATATACATGAATACGCAGTATATTTTACCTGCAAAGTTAAATTAAAGTACTAACACTAACTGTGTACTTAACGCAAAGTTTCATCAAAAATACCCATAGTTTAAAGAATAATGTCTGAGTGAAGTTCTACCAAGTTTACTCGTTCCTCACAACTTTTCAACTAATTCAACCAGAAACCGTTTTACGGGTAATCATAAATCGTAGGAAACGCAGCTTTGAGAGGAATTTCTCTGAGAAATGTTACCCTCTTCGTTGGAACGATTCTATTTTATAGTTCGTAAAATATTATTCTTGAGGTAAGTAGATTCGTATAAAAAACAGCTGAGGTGATGTTATCAAAGTTTTTAGGTTTTAATCAAATCTTTTGCTAACTTTATTTTACGCGTCATTTGGTTGCGTTAATGTCTTCTTAGGAAGTCACAAAACACTTGCTGAATATATTATATTAGGTACAGTCAGCAAAACAGATAGGTATGCAGGATCGTCAGATATAGTTGAAGTTTTCTAAGAAACCGATGGATGTCTTTGACTGAAACTTAACCTAAATAAAGAACTTTTTATTATCTACGTTTTAAATTAAATTACATTCGAAAACATCCATCAGTTTCTAAGAAAATTTCAACTATATCTGACGACGCTGCATACCTATCTGTTTTGCTGTGTGTACCTTTTGCTCGACTTGCGACTGAGACGCGTGGTTTTTTTACGCCGGCGTTAAGTTACGACTTTGATTACAGCTGCGCTCCTGTGAGTCATAGCGTGATGTTATATAGCCTATACTATTGCTAATGAATCTGGCTATGATATACAAAAATATTAGTTCCAGAGATTATAGCAAACAAACAAACAAACCTCTTCAGCTTAATCATATTAGCATGGATTTGACCCTAATTGGACAGTAAAGTATCTCATTCCTTGAAATATAATTCTAAGTCGCTAACACAAGAAAACACACCTTAATGACGTCACCAAACCAAACCTAATTTCAAAGAAAACATACCCGAAACTAGTCCATTACACCAACATCCTAACTACAAATTCGATAACCGAGACGGTTCAACCAAATCACGTACAACCCTAATCTGATCACGAAATATCTAACCTAACTAATCTTCCTAAAACAGCTCTATTACAAGCCAATACGTCTGGCGTCACAGGTCACTATATTACTTGCCTAAGATACCCTATCTGATAAATAAGGCCACTTCCAAAGCTATTATGTAAACTGGCGATCCTTCAGAGTACATTATTTACGAGGACAAAGCTTTGAGCCCTTCGGTCGTAAGTCTCAATAAAGGATCGTTGAATATTTGTCCGACAAGTTATTGAACCGTCGTTGGTCGCCTTTATTCTATGGCAGAATTAAATTTTAAGACAATAGATGGAAGAAACCTAAGCTATAGTTCCTTTTAAAAAAAATCAAAAGATTACTAGCATTTACCCGCGATTTTTTCACGTGAATGTCGGCAGATTAAAAAGATCCAATCGTCATTAATCGAGACCCAAAGCTACCTCTATGCCAAATTGCATTATGATTAGTTCATTGGTTTTGTCGTGATGAGGTAACGAACGAAATTAGGTGCTTTCACATCTATACATATTAACTCGTACACCGTCGGGCCAAAACTGTTGAAGGTCAAACCTCCACCACTTTTGTACCGCATAGGTACAGTTGACAGTTGAGAGGTTGAGTGTTTAATTGTGATAAAAAAGTCTAATGCTACTGTGTATTCAAGGCATGGGAATATAACCGTAGGTACATAAAAACAACATCACGCCTGTAATCCCCGAAGGGTTAGGCAGAGGTATACGCATTAGTACACTCACATTTCGCCAGTTATGTTTTAAGTCCCATGTAATAGGGGGCGAGCCTATTGTTATCAACCGGGCACAAATCCAGACTCCGAGGCTGCTACTGAAAAATTCCTGATGGAAAAACCCAATAACGCTTACCGTACCGATATCTGTACATATGAAACTAAAATATCATTCAAGACAGACGAATAAACTTACACACGTATTACTTTTTACGTTTCAATACGTCAGAATCCCGAAAGCAAGATCTCTTTGTTACACACAAACGTTTCTAAAAAAAATACAAAACTACAAAGTAATTCGTAAATAAATAAGGAAACAAACGATCCGATCGAACCTCCGGCAAGATAATCTCTATTTACGGTACTGTAATCTAGATACATTTCCTACGAAATGGGAGAAGCGAAAACAATAGGAGATATTTATTAGAACTGTTTATATGGAACTGACCTACTCAAGCCTTGTATAAGTGGTAAGTAGATACAAGTGCTTTAATATAAAGCCTGAGTAAGGCATTGGTAGATACACAATTTTTATAGTTAAATAGGCTATGCTTTCTATGTTTATCTTAGGCAACACTGACATCGGTGAAGGAAGACATCGTAAAGTAACCTGGACTATATGTTATTAATATAAGTTAGAAATCGCTTAGCCGTCTTAAGCATGTGTGATGTAATGCTCGTGCCTTCTCTTTGTGAGAAGAAGCGTTTGCCTTGCAGAGACACTATACTTTATAGGGTAAACATCGAAAGAAAAACAAAAAATAATCAGCTTTTTTACTTCTTCTTGTCAGAAGTAACATGACCATTTACAATACAAGTAAATAATTGGCACTATACTATCTCGTCACTGCGCCAGCAAATAACACTAGGGCAGCTCAGACCGAGCAGCAATAAAATGAACCAAAATACAACAGAAATAAAGTTGAAACTTATGTAACAGCTGCACCACAATAACTGCAAACAATTGAAATAAATATGAGAAACTTCTTCAAAATTGTTTTACACATTGTTTTCGTAGTAATAAGATATTCTTTATTATTTTTCAGAAGCGCGTTCTGTGCGAAAAACCAAATATCAAGATTTGCATTTTCAGCATAAGCTAACTAGAATATTAGAAATTTATAGCTTGACTGCCACGTTTGGTCTAGCTGTCGTAAAGCGCGACCCCTGAGCATGAGGTCTTGGGTTCGATTCCCAAGTCGAGCAAAGTGTTATTAGATTTTTCCATCAGGAATTTCTCAGAAGCAGCCTCTAAGTCTGGATTTGTGGCCGGTTAATGGCAATAGGCTTGCCCCTATTACATGGGACTTAAACATAACTGGCGAAATGTGGGTATAAACCTACTAATGGGTCCACCTCTGCCTAACCCTTCGAGAATTACAGGCGTGATGTTATCAATGTATGTACTCGTATGTATACGTGTTGTATGTAGGTACGGTACAACAACCCGCGTAGTATAAAAAATAAATTCCAGTAGGTGTACTTTTGAATGAAAATTAACATTTGGTGTTTATTTTTATTCAAAAGCACTGGAATTTCTTTGTACGGTGCAAAAATCCTCCTCCAAAGCTTCCTTTGTTTCAGGTATTGCAGACTACAATATTCCAAAACCGAGTTTCCTATTCTATTTGAGCATACCTACCACCATTTTTGTAAATTCTCATTTTGTGTTCTGCAGGAAAATGCATTCTGAAATATCAGTTGAGCTCTGAAACGGGCCAAATGGTGTATAATAATGTACCTGCGCTTTTATTTTTTAGAAAAAAAATGTTAAAGCGATGAAATGGTAGGTACGTTTTAATTTTGTGATATGAAAATTTTTGTACAATGGAAATAAAAAATACTGCGTTTAATAAAAATTTTTTGTACGGGGACACTATCTACTACTAACAAGTTAGGTATGCCGATATTCCAACAAAAAATCTGAAAACAAAATAAACTCTCTTCAATATATTATGCAGCATTTTGAACAAAGTTCAGCGTTACTGATATGGAAAAATAAGCACAAAACCGTTAAGCACAAAGTGTAAAATCGTGTCACTTACGAATACAAAATAAAAGAATTGTCCCACATAAACAAGCTCGATGTAGGAGTAGATCCAGGCCGAACAAAGTTTTTATCACAAGCGTAGTCTCTGAGGAGATTGGTGCGAACTCCGACCTCCTCCAACTTATACAGAATTTGTTGGAGCCACACATTGTTGCCAACTGTTTGTCTTCAAACCAAACTGTTTTTGTTTTGTTGGTATTGCTCCTACTTGCCTTAATATATTTGTGTGAGCTGGGAGCCAAAGTTGCTTTATTTTATTCAGTTGTGTGAAAAGGTAATAGAAAAGTAATTTACAAAGTTATTGTGTAATCTTGCTTAACAAAAGTTTTTGATAAAATATATTTTGACACTAATAAGAAGGTACTTTTCGTGGTTTTAATTTTCGTCATAGGAGAACTGGTTCACATACTCAGACAAAAGTACGTTTTATTTGAGTTAATGCAGTGTGTATCAAACATTAAAATTAATTTAGCCATAACGCGCATTTCCTACACAATCTCTCAACAATGCGTTTGGAAATACAGACGCAGATAGAGAGTTCCACTCCTTAGCTGTGCGCATTATAAAAGACGTTTGGGAACGCTACGCTACGCAGTATCCATCTACAGCTTAACTTAAATCTAAGTGACCTTACTTTATAGGTAGGTTAGGTAGACCTACTTCCTCAACAACTTATAACTAAGACTGCTAACTCATCAACTTCGAAATCCCAAGACCTGAAACTTCTAATATTTCAGGTTATGCCAGAGATAAAACTTAGAACTTACCTACCTTTCCAAACAGGTAAAAGTAAGTATTATCAAGTCTTTGAGTCGCACTTAAGTCTATCTCGTGAACAGTGCGCCAAATTACAAAAAGTACTAAAGAGGTTTTGAGTCTCTACGGACGCGTTAAGAATTTCGGTTCAACATAAAGTTTTGGGGAAATCCTTCTGGGAGTTTATCTAAATATTTATCTGAAGAATAAATGATATCCAGGACAATAAATGACCTTACTACTAATCATCAATCTACCTACTGATTGGCATATTTATCACAACAGGAATTAATTTTTAATATGTTGGTGATACGACAGAAGTATAAATGTTTTTTAAACTAGTTCAAAATCAAATCATTTATTTCAATTAGGTCATTAAAAGGCACTTTGAAATTCAAATATAAAACAAAATTAAATCTAGTTGCCCTATCTAAAAGGAAGTTTCGTATAGAGAAGAATGGGCAAGAAACTCCATATATATGAATTTAAAGATAAACAAAGATCTCTCCCGGTTTCTCGATCGAAAAATGTATCATATAACAAATTTTCAAAAGCGTGTGATTGGATGACAGAATTATTAACAGCCAATCACAGCAACGTACGTCCGCTTGACAATTTGTCACATGATACATTTTTAATTCTAGAACCCTTCCAATATTGAATTCAAAAAGTAAAATGAATAAATCAACCCATTTCATTCTCCTACTCTAAAATAAACCCTCGATTTATAAAACTTGCTCTTTTATTCTTTAAAACGATGTTCATCAGAAAACTGCTGTAATTTCTCCAAACAGCTCGGTCCCGATCGTCGGCAGACTAGAAAATTCTCTGTCATTGCAAAACAATAGGTGACTCCGAACAATGGAGGGGTTTCTATAAAATATCCCCTTTTCTTCCTTTTATCGGGACATCGTTAATTAAGATAGGATCCTTTGGCGAGATACTCTTTTGAAACTTCGCTATTTTTGTACGGGGATAAGAACTAGAATTAAGTTCGGTGAATAGTTAGGTCTTTTTATGATTTTTTGTAGAGGAAAACTTTTGGCGATTAGGAAAATATTCGTGATCTTTACTTGCTCAGATGATTACATTTTACAATGATTTTAATACTTATGTAAAGGATTATATATCTCAAAATTAAACACAGCACGAAATCTTTAGAAATAAATAAACCTACCTACTTACATTAAAATCTGGTTTTTTAAGAAAAACCTTTGCCTATAAAAAACAACACTTGAACAAACATTAAAAGAGAAAACAACATTTTATTTGGCCAAGTTTAGGACAATTTCGACTATAAAATCATGGCCGGCGAGGGATGAAAATAAAACAAAGCATCGTTATGCCGTGTCTTGGCTACCGGCGCGGCGCCAATTAGCAAAACCAATTAAAACAAACGGGGAACGACAGATGCGTTGCTATGGCAACCGTACTTTTTGCTTCGAGGAGTTTGCAATCGATTTTTTCTGTGAATGCGTTAGTAAATGTTTGTAGGTATGTTAAAGCTGAAATCACTTATTCAATGATAGGTATAACTGGTAAAATGTGGGTGTACTAATGGGTACACCTCTGCCTAACCCTTCGGGGATTACAGCCGTGATGTTATGTGTATGTAATACGTGGACCTCACAACACAGGGAATCCTAGTGTGGGATCCAGGATAATTATATACAGAATGTACGAATTAATATCAATAAAGAATTATCTTATCTTATTAGTAAGTATGTAATAATCTGAAGCCGAAAGGCGATCTATTTTAGAGTATGATAAATAATGATGAACTACGACGCAGTATATTTTGCGAAAGTATACAAAGCGCGCGAGTATTCCCAAGAGAAGAGATAGCTTCTAAAACTTGAACGAATAAAAACAATGAAATTGTATGAAACAAGAAGACAGTACAGAGCATAATTGATGACTCAGGTATTTTTACTTTATTTCTCATTTTACAAGCAATGTACCAAGAAGGTACTTCTGAACAAAAATAATAAGCTTCTCTAAATAAATGTGACTTCATGTGTAGTTTTACAAAGCACTCGTATGTTATATACAAAAGAAAATTACGTTTTTAGGCTAAGATAGGTAGGTAGGGTTACTAATATTAGATACTCGACAGTTTGTTGCAATGGATTTTATAGGTTATACGATTAAATGGCGGAACGAAATAATATTAAACGATTTTTTGTAACTATATAATATATTATAATCTAAAAAAAGTTTTTATCGTCTCACTGCAGGGTAAAAGCCTCTTCTTATACAGAGAAGGTACGAGCATTGGTCACTGCGCTTGCTCAAGGAGCATTGGCGATTACAGACTTATATTAATGAATCAATCTATGATCAAAAACATTAGGAACGAATCTCGAGTTATTTACCAACTAACTGTTTATTTAATAACGACAAATGCAGTAAAGTGTTATTGGGGTTTTCCATCAGGAATTTCTCAGTAGCAGCCTCGGTGTCTGGATTTGTGCTCGGTTGGTAGCAATATGCTCGCCCCCTATTACATGAGACTTAAACATAACTGGCGAAATATAGGTGTACTAACTAATGGGTAAACCTCTGCCTAACCTTTCGGGGATTACAAGCGTGATGTTATGTTATGTGAAAAATGTAGTTTATGTACTTTCCCATCTCAACGGTAACTAAGAAAACCCTACACAGAACCTTACAAAAGCAAACAAGCGAAGTTTGAACACTAAAAGACCGCAACAAGATCTTATTAGACGCAATATAACACTGACGTGGAACTGAGGCCACGCCCCCTGCAGACCGCCACAGGCCTCTCCTTAGAGACCTAACCCTCACCCTACATATACCTATTTATAAGTACCTTATTTAGGTAAGCAACAGACGTACAGCGTTCAGACATGACTCGCGCCCAATCCATAAATTACAGTTTTGGCATAAGTAAACATAAAACTCGGTTATTCGACAATCGATTGGATACTATAACTTATTAATTTAGTAATTTAGTAAGTAAAACTTGATTTTGATTAAGTCACGGTTAATGAGCAGTGTCAAAATGAAAACAAATGACAATCGAAATTAAATAAATAACTTTGCGGCGTTTCTTTTAATAAATACTTACAAATAGATACATATTAGTATTTTCTGGCTTTTACGTTGGCCAGAAGCTATACTCGTAATTTGGGCAATTTTTTATGTCATTTAGTTTTTATTTCTATTTTAATTATTATTGGTTTTAATAGTTTATTTTATTTATTGCGTCTGTAAAAAATATAAAATGTATAATTATGAAAAAAATATAGTGTAACGCTGTAAGAAAATATCTTCAAAAATAAACATTACTTTTGTACGTATTTTTCTATGCCTTCTTCTTGTATTTTTACACGTGGGAACATAAATGGTTAAATAATTAAATAAGAACATATTTAATCTCGCACACAAACAACAGGAACTTCATACTATACATATAACAATATAGAACATGTCATCATCATTATGAAATACGCCATTCACCTACCATGGCGCATGATGCAGTGTAATCACTTAGTTCACATAACCGCCACGTCATGCCGGATCTAACTCGAATAATAATAGAGATGTGACCGCGGATCGATAACCACTATCGTTAATCGACTAATTTTTATAACAATACCAGCTTTGTTAGGATTTACGAAAGTGGTATTCGAGTTAAACGATCCATGAAAACCGATGTATTTTGATATGACCTAGTTGATTCTACAGTTCAAATATAACGTAATATTAATCTCATCATGAATATGTTTGCAGATTAAAATAGGTGAACTGACATGAATAGTTCAGTTGACTGCGTCGATTACGGAAAAGCAAGCATTATAAGTAATTAAAATGTTGTGAAAACTTGATAAAATTGTAATTGTATTGGATATGATATATATTCTTGAATGAGGAGTTGAATGACTTCCTATCCTTTAAACAAAAAGAGGGGTCTTGTTTAAAATAAATTATAGTTATACCTACTAGTTTTTTATGTGCAATAAACGATTTTTATTTTGATTTATTAATTTAGTTTCTGCCAGCGACTTCGTCCGCGTCCAAGTTGATTTCTCCATGCAAACTTTGGACCCCCGTTTCACCCCCTTAGGGGGTGAATTTTGGAAAATTCTTTTTAGCGAATATCTACTAACTATGCCTCCCTGCCAAATTAAATCTTTATATGTCAAGCGAAGTCAAAGTCAAAGTCAAATCGTTTATTTCAATTACAAGGCACTTTTGAACATCATATACAAAAGAAAAAGAAATTGAATTTAGTTACCCCTTCCAAAAGGTAGTTTTGTATGGAGAAGAATGGGCAAGAAACTCCATACGGTTGCCATGCGGTTTTAGATATTTCGTGATGAGTGAGTGAGTACATGAGTGACCTGTCGCTTTTATATCTATACATATAATAAAATCGTAGCGAAGTCAAAACTGTACATTTAATATTTTTGAAAAAGAGTAATTGCTATGAGGTCGGGGAGTGATTCTAATGCCAAAAATATTTTATTTAGAATTTTTGTCTGTTTGTCTGTTTGTCTGTATGTTTGTTAGAGCATCACGCGAATACTGCCGGATAGATTCTGTTCAAATTTTGTATGAATATTCCACATTGACCAAATTAGTCCATAGGCTATAAATTATCTCGCTATTTGCTTTGGGGGGTGAGCATTGTTGCATTATGTTCATATTTTGAATACAAATCTCAGTGACAAAACGTTCCAATATTATAGATAGATGCGAATTGAAGTTCTAAAATAATTATAATCACGCTATACCTTCTAGGAGTTAAGCAGTCAATTATGGAATACTAGAAAGGCTATTTCAGAACAATTGCCATCGATGTAAATTGCCTATCGGTTCGACGACTGCCTTGCAAACCGATGTGCGTAAGTTCGATCCCCAATATCAGCATTATTTCTTGTATTTTTTCTAATATTTTTTTGAAGGTTTTTTTATTGACTAATGAGTTTTCCTTACAATAAAAAATAAAATAAAAGTAGGAGTGCATGTTTCTACTACAACTTTGATTTGTTTACGTATTTTTTTAAATAATAATGCAGAAAATAATATCTATGCATAGTTACACATAAATTAGCAGTTAAAGAACTTTTGTCTGTTTGCGCGACTGCTAAGCTTGAGGTCTTGGGTTAGATTCCCAGGTCGGGCAAAGTGTTATTGGGTTTTTTCATCAGGAATGTCACAATAGCAGCCTCGGAGTCTGGATTTGTGCCTGGTTGATGGCAATAGGCTCGCCCCCTATTACATGGGATTAAACATAAATATCGGTGTAGGTAAAGGTTATCGCGTTATGGCTATTATTCTTAAACATTTTACTGCTGGATTGCTATAAAGCGACACCGAAGTTACATACAATACTACTGCAGTTAGGTATTAGTTGTAATTTATCCTCTGAAATCAAAATCATTACGCCATAACTACAAGGAGCTACTCAACACTCAACAAGTGACGGACGGCTTATTGGCAAACATTTTAAGTATACAATATTTTATTGCCTGGGCTTAGCTAAGTCAATCATGGCACAACAATACTGCCAAGTATACGGAGAATAAGTATAAGGAATGGCGAGCGTAATTTTTTTACGCAGTTTTAATTAGTATTCCTTTCGTTGCGCTTCCGAATTATTTTATAAAAAGATCTCAGTGTAAAATGAATGATTAGGTACCTGTCATTCGTAGCTATGTATGTCGCATGCATAGATGAAACAAAATCAAGAATCCGCTTCCTTACATCCCCTCTATCAATATGCAGTAGCTCTGGGTAGATAGATTGAAGAGTTGGAAGAGTTTTTTTCGATGCACACAGGCCATCCAGGACCAGGTCGCCACCCACCATCACACAACTTCCACCAAAAAGAGTTCAACCCCAGGAACACATGCCACTCTGTTGTGATCTTTAGTGGCCTATATGGAAAGCGCTCAATAGACTGCGCACTCATGTAAGCCGCTGCAAACGTAACCTAGCCAAATGAGGAATTTATAGATCCCGCAGATACTCAGTGCAAGTGTGGTGTTCCTTTCATATGATGGCGAACTTACTACAGAGCCCATGAAGTCCTTATGCTGCGATTAATGTGGCCACCTACTGGGCCCAAAAAAGGTTGCAGACCTAAGTTTTTTTTTGAGGTGGTAAAAATCATCAAATGAGTCCTTCCGCCCTGGGTAGGGCGGAAGGGACTGTCAAACTTTTACTGACTAAAAAACCACCCTGTTCCTTCTGTTACCCTTTGCGTTCCGTGACCACGGTATCCTGTAAAGACGTCCGGCGATCCCGGAAGGCGTTTGGCCCTGTTGGGGCCCCGTCTCTGTGCTGACAGCTCTTTGCAGACGGCGAGCTAACCATCACTCGCTGTCCGCAAGCCCGCGCCTACGGTGGCCAAACGTCTCCTCCTTCGCTTGCATTACTGCTTCGCAAAAGGAGGTGACTGCTTCCTATTCCCTCTCGCTCCGGAGCATGGCCTGAACCAGGGCCGGGCGCGAGAGGGCGAGAGACACGGCGGTGCTCTGCCCAGGCGGGGCAGACCGTATGCTTCACCGTGTCCTCCGGGCGGTCCACACCCTGGCGTTTCCTTCCATTGAATCCGACACAGGAACCTCCCAAAACAACCGTGTCCGGTGAGGACCTGCGTCAGGCGGAAGGTGAGGACGCCGTGGCGCCTCTCCAACCACTCCTTAAAGAGGGGTCTTACCGCCGCGATATCGCGGCGTGCCCGAGACCTGAGTATTTGATTTTAATTTCAGCTTGAAACCTCCACGCGTTCCTTAGAAAAGGGTTTATATAGACAGACAGACGGACAACAAAGTGATCCTATAAGGCTTCCTTATTTACCGACTGAGGTACGGAACCCTAAAAAAGATATTATCTAAAATCATCGAAAAAAAAGAAGAAAAAGAAGCGATGAATCGTGATTTGTGAGGTAAAACTTTGCTTAGACTTTTAATAAGTCTATGTTTACAGGGTTTTGCTCATACTTTCTTCCAAAAACATAACATTCATTTGGTTATTTATAACACGAAGGTCAGATTCTGATTTTAGTTGCTCTGAGCCTCTGATTACAACCTGATCGGTCTTGATACTAAGTAGATAAATCGAAGCTACTATGTGAGGTACAATATCAAAACAGTAGCTATTGAACTTGCTTTAATGGTTGGGGATCGAAAAATAAGTGAATTTTTATACCACTTCTTAATATTTTGGAAAAAAGGTAATCTAAATATACCATAAATACAATTATATACAAAAGCGAAAGGTCACTCACTCATCAAGAAATATCGAAAATTTCGCGGAGAGGTAGTTTATAGTTAGTAGACGTCCGCTAAGTAACGATTTTTCAAAATACAATTACCCATTTCCCAAAGAGTATTTAAACGGGGGTTTAAAGTTTGTATGGAGAAATCAACTTTGACGCGGACGAAGTCGCGGGCAGAAGCTAGTAAGTAATAAAGATAAGATTCACTCAATTATTTAGATCTAAACATCAAAAAACCAACAACTGGACTTGGATCATTTAAAAACCGTACGAAACAAAACTAAACATGGTTCACATAAAAATTGTCTCCTTAGTCGTATAATTCGTATTATTAGTCCACATACCACAACCCTAGCATATAACAATCAGACAATGGCTCCGGGCGCTCAAACACACATCGAGTGCAATTGCCCAAGTCAAATTAACTGAACGTAAGTACACAAGAATGCTTTATTAAACGAGGCATATAGTCGGCTTAATAACTTTGTGGTGTCGTTTATATGTCAGTGTACAGCCCTGAACATGCTCTCAACACACTCAAAGCTCATTTTGATCGCAATTTACATACTAGCCTTAGCGGAAGGTTCTGCTAGTGATGTTACTACGTACTGAGTGCGAACACTTAAATAATGTAGAACTAATTAACAACTACGATGTAGTCGGCGAAAAGTTATGCGACTTTTTAATTTTGTCGCGTTTTCAGATTTTCTCTGTGTAAAAATCTCATTTTAACGTCGCAAAAAGAACTTGCACTCAACTTTTTAAGATTTTTTAGACGATTTTTATGTAAACTGAGTCGGAGCGTCGACTTGTCAGTCATAATATTTAAAATAGATCGTGCTCTCGTAGCGAACTTGTTGCTACGCCGACTACGAAACCGTCTACGAGAAACCGTAGGCGTTTAATCGTAGACGTTTGCTGACGTCACAATTTATCTAGCTAATAGGTACATTATTCGTGGTGTGTAGCAAGTAATATGCTTTTAAAGCGACACGACTAATTGCTGACATTTAATGTATGTACAGTTAGCAAAACAGGTAGGAATGCAGGGTCGTCAGATATAGTTGAAGTTTTCTAAGAAACCGATGGATGTGTTTGACTGAAACTTAATCTAAATAAAGAACTATTTATTATCTACGTTTTAAATTAAATTACATTCGAAAATATCCATCGGTTTCTAAGAAAACTTCAACTATATCTGACGACCCTGCATACCTATCTGTTTTGCTGTGTGTACCTATGTAATGTTACTATGAAATTACTGTGAAAGAGGTACTTAGGTAACTGGTTCATAGATGAATACGTCAATCTCATTAAAACACTACTCAAAAGACACAATCGCATTGTCCGTCCAACATTAATACAAAATCGAAAACCTCATCGGGACTCGTTAATCTGAAATGAAAGCCCTACAATATCAGACGCAAACAATGACAATACAACCGATACAGAAACTCATCAAATCAAAAATGACATATTTTCGAACAAAAGTTAATTCTATCGGAATGAACAAATTGAACAACAGGGAATGACAGCATATTCTGATGAAACGGATAGTTTTCACCATTCATTATCGGATTGCCTTCGTCGAATGCAACGAAAAAGAGTTTCATTAGCGGAAAAGCCAATGCTGCACGTTTCTTTGTTAGAAAAAAAGAAAGAAAAACGACGAAAATACGCGTTCCACTTTCCTTTCTTCTTTGGTGAAATGGATGGCGGGGAAAGGGTTGAGACGTAATGAAGAGACATGCAACTGCGGGTTGAGATTGTCTCTTACATGTTCTGTTATTTTCCTTGTAAAGTGTAAGCTTGTAGGTATATTTTTCGACTGAATATTTTGAATGGAAACGAAGGTTTCCAATTCTCACAAAAGTAATTACGTAACAATATTCGGATTTTTATACACAGAAACCGAGAACGGTATAAAAAAAAATATTTAATTAATTATAAAAATGTTTTCAACATTTTTCGAACTGAAAGTTAATTATGAACATTCATTCACAAAGATTAAATATCTCAAATAAGGAGCAAGATCCTAAAAATATACCTATTATCTGTATTAACCGCCCACACCAACAAGATGAACAAAATTCAAATTAATTTCGTTTCATATTAAGCACTTTTTTCTGTGTCCCTCAAGCTATGAATAAACACATGATTACAATAAAATTTGCACACATTACCGCTGAAAATCTTTTCTTTCTCATCAGCTAAAAGGTCCGGCGGACAGCACATTGACTATGTATGACTATTTACCCCCACGAAATAGCTGGGATGAATATTATGCACGCGCTCTTATGTATATGAGATGACGGATTTTGTATTGGTTTGTTTTGTTTATGTTATGTATCTACTGATAGGAAAACTATTCGTGGCTTGATGAAATGATCTTTTCTAATAGTACGATACGTATTCACATAAAATTTTAGCCGATCGAGTAAAACTATCGAGAATAACTTAAGGCATCGACTCCTTGAACTCACAGTCAATATTTATTTGGAAAAAATAATTAAAAACAAAATAAGTACCTAGTTTTGTTTAGGAAGAAACGTCGTGAAAGTTTAATGGTCAAGACGCCCGCCTTTTATGCATGAGGTTATAGGTTTGATACCAGGTAAGTACCAGAGTTATTTTTGTGACGAAACGTTGACTTAACGTTGGGTGTACTGATGGGTACACCTCTGCCTCACCCTTCGGGGATTACAGGCGTGATGTTATGTTATGTTGTGTGTTGACTTATAAGTTATAATGAATGGAATTATTCTGGAATCGCCAATATGCCCTGAACAAGCGAGGCGATCAATGCTCGTGCCTTCTTTATATGAGAAAAAGACTTTGCCCTGCAGTAGCACATTATAAGGCCGGTATTATTATTATTAGAAAATAAAAAAGGAAATTCCAATCGTTTCGAGCCGGCTCGCTTCGGCCCGTAGTACCGATTCCTGTCTGTGTGTTCCTGTGAGTTTTGGTGTACACACAATGAATATTACTAGACATTGAGTAATACTGCATTTCTTACACTGACGTACTTATTATTTCTTTTTACATCAAATCTTGCCAGAAGAAAATTCTAGTCGATAGCAATGTTTTCTAAGATATAAAATTACGAAATAAAATGATATTAATATCCAAGATTAAAAAGCAAAAATCTACTCGAAGTGGGCACAAAAAAATACTAAATTACATTTATGACATTTTTTTCTCAGAAAACTATTCTGTATATGAAATATGTAATATCCTGTGTCGTTTAGGTATCACAGTAAAGTAACGAATCGTTTTTCTCTCAAAGCGAAAACACACACTAAATGTACGAAAAAAAAAACAAGCTCCATTACTGGGACTTCCGACACATGCCGCAAAAACGTGGCAAAGTTCGACAAAGATAGTGTCATTAACATCAATGGAGGCATTCTGGGCTCGCTTTGTACACCCCTCACGACCAACACTCGGCAGGGAAGGCAGACAAAAGAATCGCGTGAACAATACTCCGCACAATGAATCTGAACAGGTTCGTTTTCCGGGCTACTTGTCTGCCTACCTTCGTCGACAGAAACGTTAATAGGTCAGCTCTGAATAGTAAGGCAATTAGTCCACGCTATTATTCCATGACCTAGAAACCCTTAAGGGTCAACCACGTTTAAGAATGTGTAGAAAGCCATTAGCATGTTCTGCATTACAACGCTATACCAATAAATTAAGCTAAGTTTAGCAAAGCTATTTAGTGAAATTACTCGAATATTCGGGGAATTTTTATCAAAAACTTCGCTTTGACTTTTAATCCGACACTCCAAAAAAAAGTTTATCTAAAACCAACATCTAATCTTGAAAACTTTATTCATAAAACTTGAAACTTTTAGAGATATATCTTAAAGACTCGCTCAGGAGTTTGAAGACCTCGTTCAAAGAGAATGAGAAATCAGCATCAACAGACGATAAAATGGACTGTGGAATATATTTTAAACTTCATTTAAAACAGCCTTCTAACTCAAGAGAGAAACAATGCCATTTTCATCATCACAATGAAGTATTTGAATTCACAAATCATATTTAGCCAGCTGTATCAACCCTGACTTAGATAAAGTAGTAGTTAGCCTGTGAAGCCAAACGGGTTAGCCAATCCGACAGCAGCAGCGCGATTGCGTAAGCCAACCTGACGTGCTATACGTCGGATACGGTTTACTTTCTGCCTAAATGCACAATTCTACATGAATATAGAGGTTTGAAAGTCTTTTTTTATTTCACGTGAAACTATTGAACGATAGAAGGATTACCTTCAAAATGTTGGATACGCAAAATAGACTGGGAATACGTTTTGACGAAGGTGATATTGCCGAATAAATACGTTACGTAAATAGGTTACGTTTGAGATATCTTTATCTTTTATTTTCATAAAATATGGTAGGTACATTAAAAATCTTAAATATGGATGGTTTCACATAGTTTGCTTACTTACTTACATATACCTTAGCCAAGTTTTCTTAAGGTTTAGCTTAAGTAATATTGTCTGTCTAGACTCTGGGATATTATAATTGACTGTATAAAAAAAAAGTTGTGACGTTGTGAGATTATTGATTATTATAAACAACCATGAGCACCTTTTTTCTATTCCGCTCAAAAGGCCAGTTAAATGATCTGACCAAATGCTATGCTAGATTGGAAGTCAAATCCACAACCTTAACTTACATACATACTACTTAACCCTATTAGTGATGCTGTATTTTCAATGTTATAATGGAATCAGTATTCCTCAATAATTTTTCTATGAATACTAATCAATTAACTTAGAAAAATATAAAAGAAAATCTTCGCTTGTAACTTATTTTTTGTAAGAATTCAAGGGAAACAGAATTGTAAACCCTATTTTGATTACATACACTAGAAAAAGGGTTAGCAATTCGGTTTCCGAAAAACGTAACATATCAAATAGAGGCTCTTGGAAGTCGTCTGGTTATAAAACCAAAAACAATTTCCCGCTACCATTTTCCTGTCCCAATTTTCTAATAATGATCCTCGTAAGTAGTGACCAGATATTCCAACTACCATCTTTTACCCACTAACCCGACCTTTTCGTAAGCCCTTCTACAACGATGTCCAAGCGGTACAATGCTCATTATCTTCCACGTTTCGTGGCGCCTTTTATTCCCAAACGAAACCACCACAGCAAATACTCTAATGAGTTACATTACGAACTAATGTGAACTCCTTTACGGTGCTTGCAACATTTTTCCGCATAATCCGTTAGTACGTGGATTTTTTCCGATTTTATTAGGTTACGTAACCCCAAAACGCTGCGAGTGGGGCCGAATGTACCCAATTTGCAGTAATGTAAGATATTTTACGGCACAGGTGAACAGCAAAATGAAGCTTATTTAGGTTCCCGTTAGATACATTAGCTTTGTTGTGGAAATAGAATGGTAGTGCTCTTTGAATATATACATTTGTATTTTTAGTTTCGGGTTTACATACTTTGTATAATAAAATCCTCCGTGCCGACTACAAAAGATAATCTCCCATATTTCCCACGCCCACTACTATTAAAAACCTACCTACTAGTTTTATAAAGTGTGGTACACAAACTATAGATTATTCATATTCTCAAAGGTACATTAAGCCCCACCACACCTCATCGAAGGGTTAAAATAGCCATATGAACAAGTAAACAAACTGTAAAGATAAGAATTTATTCCACTACATTACCCCGTTCAAAAAATATTACCTGTCAAACCAGTCATACATAACTCAACCTATGGGGAACGCTAGCCCTATGGGGGAACCGTCATCGTATGAAAAGTCATGTCCCCCAACAAAATAGATTAGGTATAGGTGTTTATCTGTAGTAAGACCGTCGTAATATATTACCGGTGAACTACCATGGGTACTTGGGTATCGAGGGGTTGTCTGTAATCGGCCCCTTGAGAGGACCTGTTGTTTCAACCTGAGTGGCCCTCTTTTCTACTTGCCAAACGGTTTTGTGATGGGGATTTCTCTTAAAAATTAGTTCCCTTGTTTGTTTTTTCTTTAAAAAGTTAGAGAAAGCCTCTCTACATATGTGATATTATTACAGAGGAGATAATATCTCAGGTTGCGAACGTCGCGGTCGCCTATGTGCGAAGGGTAACGCGAGATTTCATAGAATTTTTTCTATGAATCTCAATATCTCCCTGTGATAATATAAAGGCCTTTAAGCTATGCTTATATTATATTATTAAAAATGGCTTCTAATAACAAGCATCATTGAATAAGAGTACATATCATGGTAAAATTAAGTCAGATTTTACAATGACAAAGATAGATTATTGTACTCATTCGGCATTACATTTGTTCACATTCGATCAAACATAATTTAAATGATGACTGTTGTAAATTAAATGCTCGTCATATTAGCACCGGTGGGCTACTACTCGATATTTTTAAATGTTTGAATTTTTGTAATAATACTAGCTTTTGCCCGCGACTTCGTCCGCGCAAATGTCGGTTATCGCGGACGCAGATGAAGTCGAAGTCTAATAAAAAGTAGCCTATGTCCTTCCCTGGGTCTTAAACTATCTCCATGCCAAATTTCATCAAAATCGATTCAGCGGTTTAAGCGTGAAGAGGTAACAGACAGACAGACACACTTTCGCATTTACTATAATATTAGTATGGATTTAAAAATAAAATGTATATGTATATTTTATGAATAAAGGAGATAATACCGGTTACAAAATACTCTTGTTTAACTTTCCACATATTCATTAATAAGTTTTATTTAGTAGCATCATGTTACTACTGAACACTGAAAATATTCTGTCCCGACTAGTAACAAAAGCAATCTTTTTAGAAATACCAATGAACATTTGAACGTATCACGTACTACGAACTAGTTTGCTTTACCAGTTCTATAAATGTAATATTTCGTTGTCATTTTGTTCCATTGTTCCGATAAACTAAAACATAACTTTTAGTACTTAATTTTCGTATTTACGTTTTCGATTCGGGGATTTTAACATCATTTTCCGCTTGTCTAATCGTGGTACAAACATTTAGTTTTGTGACCGTTATTGTGTCGCCGTCGGCAATTTTTGTAACAGGGCCATTTGCGTAAAATACTAAACGATTATGAGCTAAAAGGAATTTACAGGCATTGGTATATTGGTAACAATGTGATATTTTTTTGGCTTACAGCATCAAACATTACCCTAATCACAAATCAAAGGTAGGCACTAAACAATATCATTACCATTATCGGGAAAGTGTCGTGATGGCTCAATGATTAAGACACCCGCCTCTCATGCTTAAGGTTGTAGACAAGTATTAATGTGACTTTTTATATTCATTATGTACTTTTTAAGTTTATCTTGGCCATCATTGACATCAGTGAAGGAAAATATCGTCAGGAAACCTGGACTTATTATTGATATGTACTCGTAACCGGCGTGCTTATATGACCAGATTTATGATCGTGGACGAAGCGAAAGGTGTATATAAAGATACTAGCAGGTGGCGTTCGGTGGTTTCTGCCTATTGGTGTTTATGTATGTATGTAGCTGCATTTCGCGTTTTATAGGTACTAAAGGTGTTGCTATGCTATGGATATCAAAGTACATGTGTCGATGAGCAGTCTCAACATCCCTATATCCGGATCTTATCACAAGAGATGTCGCAAGGCGCTGACACTGTCAAATTCGGTCTCCAGCCAGAGTAACGTCGATTTTATTACCGAACATAAAATTTTTAGTATTCCATCTTCGGATCGGAAAATAGTTAGATGACACTGTTTGTGATGAGTAAGATTAAGTTTTTATCAGTTTGATTTATGTTTGATATGGTTGGGAAAAAGAGATGAGTCAAACTTTCACCTGGACTATACAAACTAATGTGAACATAAAACTATTTTTTAAAGAGTAACTACTCATATTATGTGAAATATACCTTTTATAGTTTCTTGCTTAAACTACGCTTTGAAAGGGGCAACTACATTCAATATTTTTTTCTCTAAATGTTGACAAAAGTGCCTTTTAATGGTGTGATTGAAATAAATGATTTGACTTTGATGTGTAGTATATTATGTAAGTATTTCTACAGATACGCATTTCGTCACTGATCACATCATAGTAAAACTTGAAGGCTTTGACAAAATAACAACGACACGAAAAAAATTCAAATGAAAATACGATAAATTGCACGATTCATCATCATCAACGGAGGCACAATAAGATAACAAAAATCATATCAAGACAACAAGACAAGAAAATAAAACCAAGTAATCAAAATACCTACCAGAATTTACCTGACACACGAAAACCAGAGACCGACTTCACAAATTCAAATGAACCTGTTAACTCAAAGCTAGTTATACAACGCTATTTGTTTTGCTTATTCCATCCCTGTAGTGGGGAGATAAGACGAGCTCCTATTTCATAGTAATAGCATGATGACGCCCCAGGGCGTTGGCTAGGGGAGATTGGGGAGTTTGGATGCACAACGCTCTGTAATAAAGTCTTTGAAATCGCACCAAACTGCGCAGAGTGTGGATAATGGCACTCGAATTGCATTTGTTTCTTGATTGTAGGGGCTTCAAAGCAATTAAATAACGAAGGGAGATGCGGGACGTGTTGGTAAGCGAGAAAATGTTTGTGATTTAAAGATAGGTATGCACGATGAGATTGTAATGAGAAAGGGAAACAGATGTTATATTACAAACAAAACTAAAAAGAAAACATCACTCACTAACTTTAAAAAAATAACATTATTTCACATTAAAAATCTTGAGGAATCTGTCCATTACACCGCGCGTACCTATCATATGAACGTGTCGGACAAAATCTTTGTACTGAAAAGTATAAAACTATGCCTATTACAGCGTTCCGTCACCGACCAACACCGTTGCCTGCCATCTTCGATCGATGTTCATCGAAACCTGCCATGCACGGATCGTCAACAATTGTCAGTCTGCGCTGAGAGTTGAAAATTCAACAACAGAAATTACAACGTAATAAAAAATGTTACAATAATATTAGTACTGTTTTAAGAGATGGTGGTAGGCCCCATACGTTCATAGCACCCTATAACACACCACACATCTCGAACACATTTTCCATTTCACAGACAATTTTCCCCAGAATATTGTGACTATGATATCTTAAATGCGTAATCTTCAGCGGACCAGTCCCTACACTGTGAACACTATAACACTTCCATAACATCTCGTAAAAACCGGAATATGTTTACACATTTATGACTTCTCACTTCGGACATGTGAACCTTGGCTATTGTCCTGGGTTCACGGACTGTGGATGTAAGCGAGACTCAGTTTTAAGGGCCCCCTTTGTCTGCTTTTGTAAGATTATGTGCTCATAAACGTTCTTATGCGAGTCATAAAATATGGTCTAGTAGTCAGAAAGATATGGTGATTTTAGCACTAGATTTTTTTTTAAGAAAGACAATTGGCAAAATGGATGTGATTCTAGTATTGCGTAGTTTTCAGTGGTTAAGGCGGGCGCCTCTCATGCATGAGGTTGTGGGTTCGCAACCAGGTACAAGCAAGTACCAATGTAACTTTTTATATTTCATATGTACTTTCTAAGTTTATCTTAGACATCACGGAAATCAGTGAAGTAAAACATCGTGAGGAAACCTGGACTTAATATAAGTCTGAAATCGCCCCTCTGCTTTGAGCAAGTATGGTGATCAATTGTCGTGCCTACTCTGTATGAGAAAAGGCAAACTACCAACAACTATTATTACAAACATCATTACAAACATTATTACAAACATTATTACAAACATTATTACAAACATTATTACAACTATTATTGTCGTTGATAATAAGCTGCTATTATTATTGCGTAAATAAGATCAAACTATCAAAGAAATAATCGAAAATGATTTCACTTTTTCCAATAGCTAAAAGAGTTTCAATAAACGCCAACCCTAATAAATCCGGATTGATGGTAACCTTAGATACGTCGCAACTCGTAGTGGCAATAGAAAATTTATAAAGCATTGTTGCCGTACCGCCGTACGCACGCAGACTGCCAAGAACATACTAAAAAAATATGGTCACAATAAAAAATATGTACCAGAAACATGTACTTATTTAGGGACAACCCTAGTTTCCGTTATTTAAGGCCCTAAATCTTTGCTTATATTTATAATCCCTGGGTTCGGAATTTACACAAAATTTATGTACAAAATGTTATGAAACCCTGTACGTGATCAATTATAATGTATAGCCTGTAGGTACCTGTAATATTCATGTTAGAAATCATTGTACGTGTATTATAAAAACCTACACAAAAATCTAAATCAAATGAGATTTGACATGTATTTTTGCAAATGTTTTAATGCTTGCCAACCCTAAGGTAAAGAACAGACATTTTATATGTAAAAACGATTAATATTACATTTTCTGTATACGTTTCTATGTAAGGTTCAAAGATAAATAATTTAAAAAATATTTCAACATAAATACAAGTAAAAAAAAACATAATATTAAAAAAAATATGAACAGGTGTAAATAATAACGAGTTGGTTTAAGGTGGAAGAAAAAAAAAACCTGGAAGAATTCGAGGAAGCCTTTGCCCATCAATAGGACATTACAGTCAGAATAAAAAAAAATAACAAGAAAACTTAACAACACGATAAAAAAATTTAAGTCAAAAAAATTAAAAATAACAAAAAAAGGATAAACATTTAACAAATCTAGAAAAGTGTTCCTTTGTAAAGTGTACGTAAAAGAATTCCTGTGATCAGTCAGCGGATTGTTTCAACTTTGTTCCTTTAATTAAAACAGAAAGGAATACTTTGAAAAAGTTCTCCTCGACTCCTTACCTGTAACAATGGAAATTAATATCATTAGGTATACTCTTGGTACTTTTCATACATATGGATAATTATAATTAAGTTAAAGAATTAAATATTTGTTAGAAACTTGGCTTTTGAGGAACCGCCGTACAAATAATAGCAAATATAATAAATATTGTTACATAACTAAAGTAGTTACATTAAGCATACAACATAACAATGGAAAAATAAATTATTCGTATTCGTATTCTTGTATACTTGATTCATACCTGTATTAGGAACGTTCTAGACTAATAGCAGCATGTACAAAGTCTAATATGAGATGCAAAAGACACATCACATACAAACAAACAATTACTTTATTTGTTGAACATAGGTAAGATAGGTACAGGTGTTATCCTCAATAATGAGCGCAATGTCTAGCCTTCATCGGCGTACAATTATTACTTTAGATTATAAACTATGCTGATTATAAATTGATTATCAAAAACACATAGTAATTACGCATACTGCCCATAAAAATATAACTGCGCTGACTTTTATAATCAGTATAAAAAAAAACAATTTTGCCCAATGTAACGCAAGCAAAGCTATGATTTTATAAAAAAAAGTTGGATCTTGGTCCTCCGTTACCAGAAGGATCTCAGGTTTGGTTCAAAACAAAAAAAATATCACATTAATGGAAACAACATGTAACTTTCGGCATCATTAAATGTCTTTTACCGTAAAAACAACTTGTATAATGTCAACACCAATTACGCAATTCGATCAACTCATAACTAATTCCGAATTTACTGAACATTATCCCACAAACAAACATTCACCCAAGAACATTCCAAACGACATAATTGGCAACACGAACAACCATCGATAATTTAACTCGCGCCAACGTGACCGGATATCGCGTGACGTCATATGCTAGTAGACTTCATTTGTCAGAATTACAAAAGGCGCCATGTTACACATTTTTCATTCAAATTCACATTTGAGAGAAGGAGCTTGATAAATTACGGTGTGATAAACGAGGTTCAAAGTTCAGTCGTGTGTTCGCTACCTAAGTACCAGCTCTAAGGTGACGTAAGCTAAGACTTACTGAATAGGGGGGCATTATGTTTCTTTTTAGGGTTTAGTACCCGAAGGCTGCCAATGGGACCTTATTTCTAAAACTCTCATCATCATCATATCAGCCGTAGGACGTCCACTGCTGAACATAGGCCTACCCTACAGACTTTCAATAGGACCGGCTGGAAGCGACTTGCATCCAGAACGATACCGCGGTCCTTATCAGATCGTTCGTCCACCTTGTGGATGGACGTCCTACGCTGCGCTTTCCGGTACGTGGTCTCAATTCGAGTACTTTACGGCCCATCGGCCATAAGTTCTGCGTGCTATGTAGCCTGCCCACTAAGACTCTGCTGTCAGTCTATTTCATAGCAGGCTGTATCTCATGAACCGTAATAGTTAGAGAGTTGAATTTTTCACCACGTGTATTGCCGCTATAACAACAAATAATAAAAATAAAATAAAGTTAAATATCAATATATATTCTAAACAAAAGTTTAGGACATACACTAAAATATTATTGCTGCATTTAATGCAATATATTTGGCACGATGGATTAGTTTGTAATTAAAATGATTATTGATGTATCGTGGGTTGGCTTGTTTTGGTAAATTAAGGTCTACTATATTATTATGTGGGGCGAAGGATCTCAAAAAAACTCGGTCAAATTCAAACAAAGATGCTATCACTACAGACTTTATCTACAAAGCAATTTTGTTTTAGCTTAGTAGACTCCAACAAAAGCACAAGAAAACGACAAACAAACTTGTTGAATTTATGTAAAAATATTCATATGTCACAAACAGTATAAGCAATCTTCACTCAACTGTAATGCTAATATAACCTTATTCCTATTCAGAGAATCCCGTTACAGAACATTTTACTTTGTGGAACTCTTAGAACGCGAAGACCCGCAAATGACTTTATAATACGACCAAATTGCGAAGACATCTGATGATACCTTTACATGTGGAGAAGCGAAACATTACCCGGTGCTTTTTAAATTGGCCGTTAGGAGCCAAAAACCATGCGATTACGTAATCTCTTTCGAATTTCCAGCGGAATGAATGTATGTAGCGAGGATTTCGTTTTGCACTAAATTTTAAAGCGAATTTTTGCTTGTGACTGTTTTTCGAAGGTAACTTTTAAGTAGCTGCTACGGCGTAGCGCTCGTAGCGTTCGTAGCAAGCATTTTTTTATTGTTTTTGTTTTAGTTAATTTAAATTACACAATATCGTTGTGCAATTTTCTTTGTATGTAAAAGCACATAGAAATTTTTAATTAAACTGTAATTCCTGTTTCAAGGATTGCGTTTTTCAGGGTTTGATTAAAATTGGTATTTTGATTAATTATTTCGTCAGAAATCCACTGTCAAAATTATAAAAAAGAAAATGTACTAGAACCATCCATTTTCCCGTTTTTCTCAAACCTATTCTAAAAGCATCATGTGACCGTAATCACCACAAAAAAGCCGTCTTAACGAAACCTTTGAAACTAAAAACCTTACAACTTAGGAAATCATTTCCGAGCACAGCCGAGGCGGGTTTGCACAGGATATTTGACTCAGTCGTGTTACGTAGGTGTTTTTATTCATTTTTCCCTGTGAAGTTGATACCTTCCCCCCTCCTTTCTCTTCCCTCCCCCCTTTGTTATGACAGAGCGCCCGACGGGAACCGCTGCTGCCTTGAGATTATAACTTTTTCTTGAAAACGAAGTTACATTTTATACGGGCCATTAATAAGCCGGGATTTCATTCGCAGTGTACTGAAAGCATTACTCTTTGTTAATTTAAATCGCCTATTTATCGTGTTTATTGCGTGTAATGGAATTTGAAACGGAAATGTTGGAATTTTTTCTTTTTTAGGTGAACGTAGTTGTAAATGTTTGAGGTTAGTATTTTTTTTTTTTACTTACGAAGTTCGAAGTCATAGTCGACAAAATTTTAGGAACGAACGCACTCTAATCTCAGTGTCAATATGCCAAAAATGACTTTAATTATTTATCTACATTTTTTGACATTAATTGTCACTAAGATGAAATTGCGTCTACATTTTGAACGTTTTAAATTAGGAAAAAAAAATGGCTTGAAAGGAAAACAAATTACATATAAATTAATGTAATATTATTTGGAAACATATTTGTTATTATTTAAATACTTATATGGATATAAATTATAATTATCAAAGAAGTAACATAACTCGGATAAAGAGAACCACGCGAACGAAGTCGCGGGCATAATAATATGTTAGACAACTATATTCCCTTATAATAGAAAGAGATAGAATGAGGAAATAAACAAAAAATAACCATAATTTTATTAGAATATAATCTCCAAAAAAAGACCCAGAAAATGAGTGATTAGTTTAAATAAACAATGAATTTATTTCACTGACATTAACTTTTAAATACAATCTTTTAAAACAACTTGCATTTACAATCGCAAAGTGCTTACCCACCGTAAAGAATAAGCATGAAATAAGCTTTGACAGTGTAAGCCGTAAGGGGGAGGGGGGGTACTTTCAGTAAGCCATGGTAACAGGATCGCCGCTTTTTGGGATTTTTCTTTTATTTTTATGTGTTACATATTTTGTTTCTTTGCTCTCCGTTCTGTTTCTGTCACATGAAAATTAGATTAGATTTTTGAAAGCAACAGACATTTTTTCGAATTTGCTTTGTTATCTAGACTGATATTATAAAGATGTAAAGTTCTTTTGTTTTTTCTTTGTAAGAGGTAATCTCTGGAAGTACAGTCTGATTACAAAAAAAATATTCTACTGTTAGTAAGGTACTGCAAAATGACATAGGCTATGTTTTATGGTATGGCTTCCTTGCGGACTAAGTCGCAATCAGAAGCTAGTACTTAATATTTCTAACAATGGCAATTTCGTATGATAATAATTAGTTTTTCCCCAACGCATTTGAATAATTTTAAATAGATGAGTAGGTAATATATGAATTAAAGAAGAAAACCGAAACCTTTGTTTAAATTATTTAAATGTATAAAGACCATACCTGTATGTTAAGTATTTCGTTCGACTAAAATATAAAACGATTTGGTTATAATATTAATCGGTTTCGATAATGATTTTAACTTTTTCTCCAAAAATTACATTGAAACATACCTTAAGCTAGATGACATCTTTTGTTTCCTTGGCTTCGGATCTACAAGTTACTCTATGGCAACCTATATTTATAAACACCGTAGTGTACTCTTAAAGTCGTAAACTACCCCTTTAGCGATTTTATAATTATGTGAATCAAGTCTTACATTGTAATACATATTTGTCAAAAGCTAGTAACATAGTCTAACGTACACAAAGCATTCCAGCGAACACATAATGTAACACGTCAACACAATATCCGTATGTGTGCACTAGTAAGTACCAATAATGTGCAATATCACATTAATATGGCGGCCAGACCGCACCGCAACCGCTACACAAAGGTAACGTAAACCGTACATTTAATGTATACTATACATTTGAGCACTAATGTATACATTGTTGTCCAAAGTTATGTTTATTCGGAAAAATGTTGCATTAAAGGGATTTTCAATGATTTAGAAATTGATATTTTTTTTTTGTTATGTGGCTCGCCCCGTATTTCATGGGACTTTAACATAAATAGCGATACATGGGTACACCTCTGCTTAACCCTTCGAAGTTTACAGGCGTGATGTTATGTCATATTTTTTTTTATCGGAAACATTTAATTATAATCTTGTTATAATTAACTTACAATGTGATTTGACTTAAGCTTAAGTCCATATAGTTGAAGTACGTTAAGTTCTTAAGTAAAACCTTTAGATCTTTACATTTTAGAAATTTTACATTTTAAGCTGACCTTTTTAGCAAAGTTAGCATTATTCCAGCTATTATAGTCTAGCTCCAAGTTAGGTAATACACTCTAAAGTTCAGTCGATAGACTTAATACTATCAGACTTTATATACCCTTTCACAATACCCGCTGGCCAATATCGGAACCAAATATCGTTTGTCCTCTAAAAAACGTCACACTGTCATATAAATTCGATCAGGCCCGCCTATTCCAAGCACATGCGATAAAAAACATTAGCATACGTACTTGCGACACTGGCATGGGCCATATTTTATGTGCAAATAACAAAAAGCACGCGTCCCAACCAAACTTTAACATACAACCTCGTAAAAAAAACAGCGGTCGGGCAAATGTCAACTTTATGTTCTAAACAGCTACGCCTAAACAAGTAGCAAAGTAAAGTTCCGTTTTTACGCGTTAAACAAAACACAACCCTAACGACGTGTTGCTGAAGTTCAGTTTTTATTAGCCTGAAACTGTATCAACATGATCGATTACAAATTGTTTCATTATGTACCTAATTACAGTAGCTGAAGGTAGCTTTTAGTTTACGCGTCTATGAGGTGAGGGTGTCGATGTAAATTGACTCTCATTGCTTTGTCGTTAAAGTAGTAAATAGTGTGTATCGTTGATGTAGGCTCGTCTCCCACGGGGAGTGTGCCCCCGAGCGCCCTGCGGCGGCCCCCGTAAGGTCAAATACAAACTCTATACCTTTACCCTCTGAAGGGAAACAGCTATTACGCCATTTTATTGGCTTAAGATAAGAGCTGTTCTTGGTAATTGTGTACACAAATGAAGAGCTTTTGTGATTATGTTATAAACATGTTTATGATAGGCAATCACGAGCGACGCGACGACAACGCTCCAAAAAATTGGCTTTCACTGAAAATTACCAAAATTATGGATACGATTTTCGCCGAATCTGTATTTGAAATATTAGTAATCAAGCTGTCTCATACAAATATATTTATTTTTATTATTTGGCAAAATCTGACTAGATATAAAGAACGTACATTATCTTCTATCTACTTGAAATGAGTATTAAATGCAAAATTATTGCCCCAATACCCATTTTACGCCAAATATACTTTCTTGCGATAGCATCATTGAATCCAATACATAAACTAACCTTACTTAATCTATCGAGTACCGTTCCAAGATTATATTCAACAAATTACCATAGCTAAACGAGTTGATATAAATCTCAATCCCTTCTAATTTATCTACGGCGAAGTACGTTCACGTCAGACGCTATTGCGTAGTCCTAAGCTTTAAAATGACTTGGATTCTCGGCTCCCAGCAAATGTACTGTGATTTTTCTTTGTTCGCTCTGACATCGATGGATGTCAATTCATCGGGAAAACGAAGGAAATGGCCTCTTTTGATAGAAAAAAATACGGCTTTTTAATGTTGTCGGAGAGGCTGCAGCGGAAAAGTGAAGATGTATACGGAGAATTGATTTTTTGTTATAATTTATTGATGTTCGGATCATTTAACGACATCACAATAAGGTATCGGGAACTTTTTGAAGACGCCATTATAAAAGAATTGGCATGACCTATATATTCATGCTTTCTTATATTTCCTTTTCAATTAATTTATAGTTTTCCTTTTACTGAAATAAATGGAGGTTGGCGAATAAATGTGCATGCAAGCAAACAGGAACCAGACGTGCTGGCAATTCCATCTGTTCAAGAGCAATATCTATAATTAGAATCTTCGGCCTTTGATCGTGTACATTTTAATGCAAGAACCGTGCTATCTATCGATCGCGACGACCGTCCTTTGCGAGACCAAACGCTCGAGTGAGTACTCAACAGCCCGTGAGCGTCTAAATACCACGCCCTTTACCAACTACCCGCATTCTAGACATTGAATGAACAAAAGACGTGCCAGCTAGATATTGGTCATTGCACACAATTGGTAATTAGGTCTTCTAACAAACTAGATGACTGAGGGTTACATTAACTCCGTATTTGGGCCCTATACTTTATCTTTTACGCAAAATAGACCTTACCTTACCGAAGAAAATATTTTATCGGAAAAATGGAACAAAATACCAAAATGATATTACCTCTCATACCTACACTGGCACTTTTCTTGACTCTTCAATACTTCATCTATCTCTTTCGTTCGTATAGAAATCTCGCCATAATGAGCAGGACACGTATAGATAGGTTGGGTATTGTGCTTGTATGGTTCGATAAGTTGACATAAAAGCTGCCGACCGCAAAGTATCTACTTGAATAGAAGCTATTGGAAAATATTAGAGGTGTTCTCTGGATGCTCGACAAAGTTGAAGCCGATAAAGTGTGTACGGCAAACCAGTTGATTTATAAACTCTTTGAATATTGTGTCAAAAGATTTGTTCAGAGTTTTCGTACATTATGGCTTAAAAATGTCTTTATAAAATACTAAAACGTTAACAATGTACATTTTATGGCTAAGTATTTAATTGACACACTCGAAACATTGTTTAAATTACTTGCAAGTTAGCTGCCTGAATACAAATGGCTTGTTCGACTGTATATAACCTTAGCATTTATGTTTTTATATAACTAAATACCCTTTAGACCCTCTACTGTTCACATTGGTTTATCTTTTAAACTCAACAGGCACCAAAAAACAAAGAGGTATC
This sequence comes from Hoplodrina blanda, assembly GCA_949316365.1. Taxonomy (NCBI): domain Eukaryota; kingdom Metazoa; phylum Arthropoda; class Insecta; order Lepidoptera; family Noctuidae; genus Hoplodrina; species Hoplodrina blanda. The sequence continues at coordinate 5,293,050 of OX438589.1, read as the reverse complement.
GACTATAACATAAATATCGACATCGGTACATCTCTATTATTGTACTTAAACATTTGAAAGCTCGACTGTGGTGGCCTCCCGCTGATTGAGCCTTTGATGTGATTGAAAGCCTATTTTAATTTAATTTATATCAACAAACGTTTGAATTACGAACGGAGGCAATAAATATACGTTCGTATAGTATAATTAGTTCTATATAAACATAATGGTACATCTTCGCAGCCATGTTTTGTATTATAAATTGTAAAAAATATGTAATAAATTCATTCGTTTCTCGTTAAATTAATCACGCATTACCGACCACAATGTAAATTAAATTCTATAATGAACAAAACTAACTGAAATTTTATCTTTGCTGAGAAAATATATAACATTGCGTTCCTCTGTAAGTCAAGAGTAAATAACGAAAAACCAATATCCACTTCTAACATAATATCAGAATTAATCAAGAAAAATGGTACCTACTCGATTATATTATGTGCCTATAAATATTTGAAACTGACTCATTGGAGTAGTCATCGCAAACATGTAGCTATACCAGAATTTTCCATATTAGGTATAATTTCGTGAAAAAAAAACCATCGTTAAGATTGCGATAACATAAACCAATGACTACCGTGTTTATCGTCAGCATATATAATAGCCATCATACACTTTCATTTGTAAGCAGTCATACTGTATCTCCCTTAGCGATTTTAGGTGAAGTCAACTTGATGCCAGCTGTCATCCCCCTGATGTCAGGGGTCGGCAGCTCACCTGGAGCTTTAATAACACCAGCCTAATTATCGTTCTACTACAGGGCTTCTATTAATTTATATATGTCCAGCTTTCCTCACGATGTTTATGATGTCCATGATAACCTGTACATATGAAGAAGGCACATCCTCATGCACGAGAAGAAGATACCGTAACTACTAGAACATCACCTGAAGCTCACCTCACCTAAAGTGAGAGAGCGAGAGAAAGTTTACAAAAACGACCACAACTTTCTCTGCTATGTATACAAGCATAAAATATTGGAAAAAAAGTAACCAACCCGCAAAGAATTTCCACATTGCATATGAAACTAGATAACGATATCGATTCCTGAACAATCCTTTCACGCGATGGCTTAAATAAATTGGTGGACGGGTAACGCGGGTTTGATACCTATTCTATCCTTTCCGGGTACAATACCTATCCCATATGATTTATTTCTGGCTATCCGCCGACCGAAATTGGGGGTAAGTCAAACTTTTCGGCCGTTTCTATGACGGATATCGGTTCTCGGTCATTTGCGTCCCAGTCCCGGACCCTTTAGGGTTTTGTATTGTAAAAATGGAACTCCATAACGAGTTTGTAACTCTTGGATTTGATACGGTTTTCACAAGTTAATATGGGGTTATGTTTATTGGATAAATGTTTTATGAATTAATTATGAGAGATGTATTAGGTAGGAGTGAATTATGCTGTATGAATTACGAAGAGCCCTCTACTTAAAGTCACCTGACGCTTTGTGCTAACATAATTATTTCGTGTACACACACAAATCTTACTTTGTGATTGGTAATGAGTAAATACTAAATTCTTCTTCTTCTCCTTTTCGTGTTGATTGACTCAAATTTTGCCCTACTAGTACTGAGCAACCTGCACAGCTATCATTGACTTCGTTACTAAATTGACTTTACTTCTACCAAAACGAATCAACCTCAGACAAAATATTCCCCATTTTCGAAGTAATTTTTTAGATATTGAATATAAAATGCTGATTTTTAAAAATCTATTCTATGAATGAGTTTTATATGTTGATTGAACTATTATGACTGAATAACACGCTCGTTGTAACACATTTGGCAAATTGAGTTAGTTTGACCTATTTAATTTAATTATTATAATTATTAAGAGATTTTGGGGTTGGCTCATTTCGGCATCTCATTATTATTCTCATATGGACAAGGAAAAAGCACAACCTCCGTTACGAATACAAAATCGGTAAAAGGTTCTAATCAGAAATGTCTCAAGTACTTAAAAACAGAATACCAATGCTGATGAGGTCGATATCTCGACACAAACAGGGTGGCGTGCCCAGTTGTCGGCTCATGCTAATTTAATCGTTCTGCTTACCCACGCGACTCCCACGCGACTTATAAGTCCTGTGCCTCGTTTAGTACTGTACTAGAGTACAACTGTCCAATGGGACCTTAGAGTACTTTTTACATTTTTCTCGCAAAGATATTTTTAAAGTACAGAGTAAGTACCGAGTGCCCGTAGACTTTATAAGATTTGTTCAAACGGTTGGTTTACACTGACCCAAGGGCTGGCTTGTATCTTGGCTAGAGCCTAAGCATTGCCATCCAACGTGGCAAATGCCGCCTGTCTCTTGGGCACATTTCCAGTTGACGGCGATGCATAGGAATTTTTTATGCCATTTTGTTTTAGTTTTATTTATTGTTTATAATTATTTACTTAATGTGAAAAATTATTGTATGTTGTATTACAGAAATTACTTCTCTCTGCCTGTTTCTACCCGACTACGCGACTCTAAAGATAATGTGTTTATCAGCCTATGTCCTATATACATATGTATGTATGTTTGTTCCTTTGTGGCGCTCTAGAGACCAAACGCGTGGACAGATATTGATGATTCTTAAGTCAATCGATTTGTCTTAATCTTGCGAGTGTATCTAAAGCCATGACAGATTTATATGTGGACAACCAGACGCCATATGGTGAGGAGAAGATGGCGGGATACCTTAGATGGCTTCCTCAGGAACTGGCGGGAGGAAGTACAACACAGAGGGAAGTGGAAAGAACGGGGGAAAGTGGGACAGTAAAGGCTAGTAAAAGAAAATAGGTTTTTGAAAATTATTGTCTTTAGGTTTTAACTTTTTTGAAAAATTAGTAGCTTGAACATACTTTTTTAAGCCTTTAAAGCCTTTGCTGAAACTGAATTCTAATTAACTCCACAGTTCGCGTGCATAAAACATGACACCAAGAGTTTTAGTTGAACGCATTACCATTTCTATCTGACTCCCAGAGCTACTTAGTAAAACAGATTTCCAGATTTTCGGCACTCCCGCCAAAAGGCTCGTTTATCATTCTTACGTGATATGATTGAGTAAATTCTAATACGATTGCTTTCTTTTTATAGCTATATTGCTTCTATATTGCTTAATTCGATACGATGCCTTCAAATACGATTCTATTTTACATAAAAATCACTTTTTATGAAAAGAGAATATGTATACTATTTTTTTTTTTTTTTTTAAATTGGGACAAGCCCGCCACACTGTTCCCACCCACTGCAACTCCTGAAAGCCAGAATCAACAGTGGAGGCCACCAGAAAAGCGCCGAGGCAATGAAGCTCGACGAGTCCCAGAGAAACGATTAACTGTCTTGGGTCCCGCAACGAAATTAATCAGAAAAGAATAGCGGAGGAGTAAGAAAAAAAAAATATAATTTCCACTTCCCTCCAAACAAGCAGGAGACAGAACAGAACTAAGTAGGCCAATAGGCACAAAGGGACATTTGCAACTGGGAGAAGCCCAGATTGCCAAGCACCACGGATTGCAATTATTATTAAATTAATGGGTCCTAATGTGAGCTGTTACTTTTGATTCCAGTAATAGGTATGGCAAAAACGCTTGAACGCACGGAAATTAGTTCTAGTTTCTACAAGGTCCGCATAATAAACAACACCAGATCTAACCTGTACACTATCTAGCATGATATTGCGTTCATTCTGCCAAAGAATACACTCCCATAAGATGTGATGAGCAGATTGTTCATATTCACAGTCAGATGTAGAACATTGACACAAAGGAGAAGCAACAAGCTTGAAAGAAAATAATTTACTCTTAAAGTTGCCATGACCTGTGAGAAATTGGGCAACACAGTGATCCACCTCCAGCCATGTTCTGGCCAGCCGCTCACGAACGGATGGAAAGAACTGATGCAGGTGCCGGCCCTTGATAGAATTATCCCACCTACATTGCCATTCGGTTAAAAGTTCCTCCCAGACGTCAGCCTGCGGTTTAAATAATCTAGAGATCTTAGCACGGTCACGCTGTGTTAGAAAGTTTGCGTCCATGGTCTCTCGTGCGGAATAGTACATTGCAGCACGTCGCTGCACCTCGAGATCAACTGGAAGTACACCTGCAAGTACTGGTAGGGCTTCAGTACTAACGGTCCTATACGCTTTACATAAAAATATTAAAGCTAACCGTTGACTTTGAAGCAATTTACGTCGTACCGCCCCTATGGTGGCCCTATCGGCCCAAACAGGTGCACCGTAGCACATACAACCTAGGTAAGTAGCCCCATAAATAGTTTTTAGAGTTAAGAAAGATAGGCCCCAGGTAGCTTTAGAAATTCTCGTTAAGGCATAAAAGTTCTTTTTGGCTTTTTCTCCTACTGTTTTAATGTGGTCAATAAATGAAAAGTTCTTTTCTAAGACCAGACCAAGGTAGCACACGGATTGTTTTCTTTTAACGGAAACGTTATTAAATTTAATACTAGGCCATGATTTAAGATTCCCTTTTAAAATAAGCTGATAGGTTTTTTGCGGTGCAAAGGTCAAACGGTTTCGAACGCCCCACTGAGATATTAAACGTAGGCATGTGTCAGCCAAGTTCTCAAGCCCAGCCCGAGTATTTGACTGAATGAGCAGAAGGCCGTCGTCCGCGTAACCGGTTAATGAACAGCCGCATGGAAGGGGAATCGCGAGGAAATCGTCAAAACCTAAATTCCATAAATAAGGACCGAGAACCGAACCCTGAGGACATCCCATGGTTAGTGACTTCGACGCGGAATGATGTCCAAGTTTGAGCTTCGCGGAACCATTTATAAAGTAAGAGCAAACAAGATTATAGATGTTTCTGTAGCAACCACGAGTTTTCATTTTAAGTAGTAGCATAGGCCACCATGCGTTATCAAAAGCTCCCGAAATATCGAGGAAGATCCCAATCACGTATTTATGTTCAGATAAATTTACAGTTTGCCGGACAGAAAGCACCGCGTCGACGGTGGATTTTCCTATTGTGAAACCGAATTGATTGTTATGAAATTTCGGTCCGTCTGGTAGCAAACGTGGTACGATAAGGCGCTCAAGAAGTTTACCCAAGGATGGTAGTAGGGTTATAGGTCGATACGACTTTGGATCGTCCGGGGGCTTATCGCCGCTTTTCGGAATTATTCTTATAAAACCACGTCGCCATATACGAGGAAAAATGCCTTCTGCAATGCATCGATTATAAACAGTTAAGATCGCGTCACCCGCTGATTTACACGCTTCTATAATCATTCTATTAGAGATTTTATCTTCACCCGATGATTTGTTGAGTGGTAGTCTCCTGATAACATTTATGAACTCGTCAGTGGATGGTAGATCTGACGCTGGTGATTCAGGAGGCACAGCAGCCCACGCTCTGATCTGCTGGTGGTAATCGTTGTCGTTCACCGCTGAATCATCAGGTATAAGAGTATTAAGTAAAACTTCCGTTGTTTCTTCGATACCGGTGGTATGTTTATTATTTACTTTAATGTTTTCAATATACGCAAGGTCGACCGATCTATTGGCTTTAAACTCATGATACAAAGGAGACCATGGACCTTCTTTATCTAGTTTTTCTACAATTTTACGCAGTAAATTACCCTTAGATTTTTCCACCGATGCTCTGTAGCGTGACTTGGCAACTCTAAACGTATTTAAAGCAGAAGTAAACAAGTCTCCGGTAACCTTACGTTTTTTAAGCTTGTTAAGCTGTCTACGCGCTCTACGGAAACACTTACGCTGTTCAACTAAGTAATCACTCCACCAATCACATCTATGAATATTGGTCATAGATCCGCGACCGATGGCGATGTCAGCACAGTATGTAAAAGTGTCTGACATAATTTCAGCACTTTCTTCAGCTGACAGTCCGTCGTGAGTGAAGTCTTTGGTGTGACACGCAAAAAGCGAGCTGAAAAATTCCCAGTTGGCGCCTTTACATTTATATCTAAAATTACCAGTAATATGGGACGGACCTTGAGTAAACATAGGAACAAATTCGTACACGATCAGGCGATGATCACTACAAGACGCGTCTGGTAGGACACGCCACCTAACTAAGCGAACGTCAACACTAGAAAGTGTGACGTCAATACAAGATTCGCCCATTTGGCTGCAAAAAGTAGGTGGTGCGTCAGGGGTGTTATGGATCGATAGATTCATTTCAGCAATGAAGTCTTCAACAGCGCAACGGCGTTCGGAATCCGTGGCCCGAACCTTGCCATACCATAGGGACGATGACGCGTTAACATCCGCGCCAACGATGACTTTGCAGCCCGCGAGCGACCGCAAGACGTGACGGAGGTTATGTATATGAGGAGCAACAGGATCTGAATATTGAAAGTAACAGCTCACAACGTAAACTTTAAAGGAAGCTGATGAGACTTCCGCAACGGCACAGTGAGGCGTCATGAGGTTACGCAAAGACGTTACTGTAAAGTTAGCAGAACGCGCTACATAAATTCCGGCTCGTGCTTTGCAATCCAGCTGTACTACCTTGTGACGTAAGCGCGCGTTTTGATATTGCTCTTGCACAAGTACTATGTCTAGATTGTAATCGATGATTAATTTATCCAACTCGGAAGTCGCAACCCTATCGTTGTGAAGATTTAATTGACCTATTTTTAAACTATCCATCTTATTAGTAGTTAGTGTTCAGGATAAGTTGCTCAAGTTTAAGTTTATAGGTGGAACAGTCTTCAGACCCGCAACGATGTTCAGACGGTTTTTTAAAACGTTTACACGCCACGCAAGTCGGTGTGTAATTTAAATTGTCCTTATGGGGGCAATCATTTGTTTCATGTGCCTCCGAACAGTTAGCACATGCAGGTGTTTTATTAGTGCAGTGTTTCTTGACGTGACCGAACTGCTGACAATATAAGCACCGAACTACCTCGATATCATCAATAAAACGGCACGTAGCCCAGTCAATGAATAACTTATCCTTGGTAGATACTAGATGTTTTCGTACCGCAGATTCAATTTCAATGCCTATCCATTTCCGACCATTATCAGTAGTACGCCTACGAATGATTTTTGTTGATTTTATAAAATCATCCTCTTTGATGGCTAGCTCATTTTTAATATTTTGCCGGTATAACGCGACCAAAAAAGCGCTGTCCTTCATTGAAGATGGGATGTCTTTAACAAGGATACGGGGCCTACGGCCTTTTGGTTTCTCCAAACGCAATCCAGCGGACCTTATGGCATCGACCGATTCTAACTTTTTTAATTGATTTTCGTTAGCGACACGCAGTACAACGCCAGACTTTGCGGTTTTTTTAACGCCTACAATTTGAAAACCGTCATCGCTAGGTTTAATCGCCTTCATTAGGGCTTGTTTAGTTGCCGATGATGACGCGTAATCAGCTGAGCGCTCGGCGGTGGGGTATGCAACGACACACGGCAGCGGCGCGCGCGTCTCCATCACTGGAGCCACTTTAGGCAAGCGAAGTTTTAACGAATCCGCATATGATATTTTTTTGTCTTCATTACTCGTATTCGCAACATTGACAACGGGATTTAATTTAATTTTATCTAATTCGCGTTCCGTATTGGCTAACTTCGTTTCATTACACGATGATTTTAATGCTAACATAGAAACAATGGCCGTAACTCGCTGAGTCATGTCCATGATAGCCGATTTATTTGCAACATTAATACGGGACCCTTGATCATTTACGAGATCGTTAATTTTGGATAAATATGACGATGCCTCAGAAACTAAATCGCAATAGTCGGTACTATTGTGGTTGAGTGAATTGCTCGAATTACTATTATTTAATATTGGCGAGGACTTTTCAAATGAATCCGATGTTTGAAATCTTTTGGATCTATCTTCGGGCGAAACGTATGTCGGAGACATGTCGCTGAACAATCGTTTGGTATTAGCGGAGGTCGGCGCGGGCGGCGACCTGGGTGTTTTTGTATTTCTACGAAAAATTTCCCCACCTCGATCAGGTGGGTCATCGTTATTAGATAACATAATTAATTAGACTAGAAACGATAAATTAGTGTTAGGAGAAAAGCAAACGATAAAATAACGGACGAATAAATTATTTCGCGATACCCTCACACCAAAGAAAATAAATGTACTTACCGATAATTGACGAAATTAACGAATTACCACAAATTATGGAATTAAACACGTATAAAAACTTACGATACCAGCACTTAGCACAATAGGACACAGCTAGAAACAACTCACGAGCCGGGAATCGATCACAAAACACAAAAAAAACGTAATAATAATTAGCAGCAAACTAAATCGCCACTGCACCGAGCGCGCGCGCGGAGGGAAGTCGATACGTCATATGTATACTATATGTAAACTGGGGAATATGAAAACTAAAACGAGAAAATAACTAAAATAAGAAAATGAAAACTGGGCAGAAACCACAGAACGCCACCTACTACGATCCATTATCTATATCTGTCGATATCTATAGCTATATAATTAAGCAAGATTATGGAATTCTAGGTCTGATGCCTGCGCCTAGCTGCAAGATATCCAGCCACATTAGTACACTTTTGAAAAAATAATAGTCGATACCTATGTCGTGTTTGAATTCGTTTTGATCAGTATTTTTATTAGATTTATCATTTACGAAATAGATATCTTAACAAAAATAAAATAAAAAAGAATTTACGCCAACTTCATACCCACAACACGTAACTCTACCACATTTTTGATAAAGCATATAATATTGTTCTATCAAAAAATTCGGGCCAGTGGACTAGTAAAAAAAGAGCTACATTTCAATGCAAAGCGACGGCTCGCCTGAACAACGAAAACTCGAAAAACAGAGACATGAAATATTAAATTTTAACTACTATGAGAGCTGACGAATTTCCAACTGTAAAAGCAATTAAAAAACGCGAGCTGTCATAGTGAAAAGTGAGATGAGTGTGAAACCAAGGTACAACGTTAAATAACACTAAAAAAATATGGTTTAAGTATTTACAACTAGTCTTTGCCTGCGATTTCGTTCTCGTGAATTTTGCTTACGGAATCTCTAATTATTTAATCATAAATTATAGCACTCAGGTATAACGCAGGTATCAGGCTAGGTCAAACAAACAAATTCTTCAGCTTTATAATATTAGTATAGATTTAGTAAATGTATATGTAGAATATAAACACGATTGACGCTAAGACTTTTAGTGCATAAAACTTTCAACGTGCTACTTTAAATGCAGTCTCTACTTTAACTCTTAAAGCTTTTTAATGAAAACACTCTCTTTGTTTTAGAAGATAAAAACCTACCAAATTAAGCGTATAGTCGCGACTCCGAAAAGCATTTCATAACATAGTTATAATCTAAACAATATAGTTATGTATCGATGGCAGCAAAGTAGAAACGGACATCTACATTTTTTCGAAAATGCTTTTTTTACAAAAATGAGCTTATATTAATCCTATCTACAAGTCTGTATTAAAATTTTTTCAAAATTCAATATAACAAAGAAAATTTGACACGTAAATGAAGACATCTACACTGGATTTTTAAAAAACATCGCAGTAGAAACGGACATGTGAATTTGTCCGCCTTTACTTCGGAGCTTTGACAGATGAATGGAAACGTCAACAAAGACATCAGTCAGTTGTCACATTCTAGCGCGTACCGGTATAAATGTAATAATAATGATAGTGTTTACAGTTCATTATAAGTGCTAGTAATGAAATCTTAGAGTAAGTAATAAAAATTATTTTGAGGTTACGGTTCGACGTAAACACGGACATCTGCCACTTGTTCGTTTATAAAGATGTTCTTTAAATATCCTTAAATGTATTACAGGAGATTATTATCTTACTTTATTAGATATTTTAAATGAAATGGGCACTTTTTTATTACAATGTAATAAAACTTTGACGTAGAAGAAGACATCTGCCTGATAAACGGTTATCAGGCAGATGTCTTCTTCTACGTCAAAGTTTTTTCAGAGTAAAAAAAGACATCTACGTTATTTCAGTAAAACAACAATAAAGCGATAAAACCTATTACACAATTCATAAAGAAGGTTATTTTAAAGCATTATAGAAAATTTCAGGTTAATCGGTCCATAACTCTCAAAATAACCACTATTTTAAACTAAATCTGCTCTCCTGTAAAGTTGCGATTTTGTAGATGTCCGTTTCTACTTTGCTGCCATCGGTATATAGAATAGCAGACGTTCCCCGTTCATCCGTAAACTAAGATATTAATATTAATCCCGAGGATTAAACCGTAGCCTTTGATGTAACGATGTTTTGACAACAGCGGGCCAAATTGCTTGCGACAAACAGATTTAGTTAACTGCATTTATGATGATTGAATTCAGCTGAATTCTGCTGTTGAACACAACGTCATTATAAAAAGTTCAATAAACCAATCTCCTCACGTCGAAATTCTACAAAAACTATTCCAATCTTAAACTTGAACTTAGTCAAGAACTAGCGCAAGCAACTCGTCTCAATCTAAAGGCTCCACAATCCAATATAAGGCGTCTAAGACCGGTCCGGACACGTACTGAGTGAAAATCTAGATCGAGAGATTCCCACACTCAGTTCCGAGATCCGCACAACTTATTTATACAGACGAGCTTGAAACTGGAAATGAATAGACAAAGTTTACGACCAACAATTGGTTCCGTAGTTAGAGATAACGTAACTTTTACACTTTTGGGCCTCATATTCGAACATCCTCAATTTATAGAGGTCCAAAACTTTGAAATATTCAGCAAAATGTGTTCTCTCTAGTTTGCAGAGCGCCTTTGTCAATAAACCATTGTACGAAAAATATTGTAATTAACAAAGTTCATTTTGGACTGTCAAATTTTCTTAAGTAATTAATTACTTTGGCGAAGTTCACGAAACCTTTTGACATCGTATTAAAAATTCAGTCATTTATCGCTTAATTTTGAGAGAAAAATTCAAACAATGTAATTATGGTTTACGATTTTTGGTAAGGTACTTTAACGGTAGTTCTAGTGATTAGAAGGGTTCATAAAGTTTTACAGTCTTCTGTTAGGACTACTACCTTTCTTCCTTTTACTTTCAACCTTCCTGCTACACACAGGAGCAGTACTATTCTATAACAAACTCCATCGGTCAATTAAGGTGAAAATTGAGCTTGAGTTGAGCTCACTTTAACTTAATTCATCGGGAGTGATTTTTATATAATAGCACTGCAAGTCTTAACAATACGTTGAAAAAGTAGTTCTATAAAAAAAAGAAAACTTATTCCTCATCTCATCTTTGAAAACCTCTACCTACATTAATTCTAAGACAAAACGAACTTTGTTTCTGAGATGGCAACGTAACTGCGTGTAGGTGACCATTTAAGAGCAGGTGGGCCGTCGGCTTATTTGGCATCAAATGACATAAACATACCTACGAGTATTAAAATCAGACACAGTAAGTTATTCCTAAAACACATTTAGATATTCAAAATAACAGAATAATGTCCACTACCGTCCGTCATGGGCTCACGCTTTCACGACATGTCGTGTCGTTATCCGCCGCAAGACAGACGACCCATTGGCGTGACGATATCCATTAGTTTATCCGCCTCGACGGCTGCCAACGTTGGCCCAACGTTCGATGTATTGAGATATTGGGCTAAACCAAACGTGATTTAGCGGATATTGATAGGCAATCTGAAGCGAATATGTTGTTAAACTAATTGAGTTTAGCTTAGCTTCAATTAGTATGTGTTTGGTTACGTGCTTGGTTATAATTAGACTGCGGTTTGGAATAAGTAGTATGTCCAATGAAATCTAATATATTCCCTTTAACATTTTCACATTTTGGTTGCTTGTGTATGTGAGTATATATGTGAGTAAATGCATCTACGATAGAGGAAAAAAAATCCAAACTACAAGAAATATAACCAATCAACAGTGTTATTCTTTAAAAATCTGTCTGAGTGAATTTAGGTAAAGTGAGCTTGAGTTCGCGGGAAACCGTAGATGGTATAACAACTCACTTCAAGTTCACTTCACCTTAATCCACAAAGCGAGTTATTCTCAGAATAGACGACTGTATTATAACCAAGAATTTTTAATTAAAACACCCCAGAACAAAATCCTTTATTAGAACGGCCCAATCGATTCCTGTATAACAATACTTAGATAGCCTTAAACTATAACCCCTTACAACATAACATTTGAAGCAGATTGTTTACTAAAATTACATTTTATCGGCCATGTTATACAGAAACGTGATGTGAACAGTAGATAGCGACCAATAACGGGTGAATAATGTCCTGACTTGCCTTGTGTAGTACAATAGAAATGGAGGGAGTTTAGCTAGATAGCTAATACCGCGGGCTATTCGCTCCGCACTCGATATTAAAGAGGAATCGACTGAGATATACACTTTATTGTCGAGCAATATTGTGTAAGGGTGTGTACTTGTAAAACTATTGTTTGTATCTTTGAATAATTGTGTTAGACAGTTTTAGATAAATAACTTAGCTGCTTATTATATAAGTATATGTATAGAAATAAATAAATTTTAAGTGTCTGTTTATAATATTAAATAACAGCCTTTTTTACAATATAAATATTAATGGTACGGTACGGCAATTGTCCCATGGTTAAGTTTTTAATTTCATTTAAGCGCCTCCGCCCTATTTTTACCCGACTGCGCGACGCAAAGGAGGGTAATGTGTTTATCAGTCTATGTATGTATGTAAAGGACGATGACCGAATTTGTATGAGACCCGTCCCCCCCCTCCAACAGATATTTTGTATGTGTTAGTAGTTTCTTAAGAATCTATTAAAAGACTAGCAACCGGTTTTAACATCAAAATCAACGGGGTTAAGATATGAGATAAAATTAAAAAATCACTTTATTTTATCATTTTGTCAAAGTGGGCGTAAGACCAACAGCATTGAAATATATTTCATATGAAAGCTTATAGTTAATACTTTATTTTATATTATGGCACCAAGTATCAAAGACGCGGGAGAACAGAGTTACACCGTTTAAAAAAATGCAATATTTCAACTTTACTGTAGTTACTTGTTTACAGGCCGAAAAGACAATGGGTGTAAGACCAACAGCATTGAAACATACTTCATATGAAAGCTTATAATTAACACGCTATTTCATATTAAGGTACCAAGTACCAAAGACGCGGGAGAACAGAGTTAAACTGTTTTAAAAAACTGCAATAATATTTCAACATACCTACTGTACCTGTTTACAGGTATTATGAACAGTAGGAAAATACCAACAGCATTGAAATATATTTTATATGAAAGCTTATAGTTAATAAATAAATTAAATATTGTTCATACAGTTTTCAACTTTAAAGTGACGTAAACTACGGTCGATCACTGTTGGAAATGAAGTCGTGCAAATTATTTTTATGCTACTTGCAACTAAGCAGAGGTCTTAAACATATGGACTTTCATTATGACTTTCATTTCGTATTTCATGAAACTTAGGTTAGGTTTACCTAACCTAACCTAACTTGCCTATCCAGTACAAACATAACCTAACCCTAACCTAACTAATCTGAATCACTATTGTGCAAATAATAAACGTGACATAGAGCTATAGTAGTGACGTAGTGTTACCGTTTCTTCATGGACTTGGATAATAGGAAGTAGATACTAATAAAAAGTGAAAAATTGCTTCAGAGTTTGAAGTTGGCGACTTTGGTTCTGTTTGTTTTATGACGAAACTACCTAAGGAGTATACTGTTTCAAATAAAAAGATTTACGCTAAGTAATTGCCATTTTACTAAAATCACGGAGAAATCGTACATACTTACCTACATACAAAAAAATACTTCACGAACCTCCTCTATTTTTGACGCCCGTTAAAAAACTGAAACTGCTTGGGCACAACTTCCCACTATCCATATATTACTTATGCCTGTTAAACAGGCACAGATATTATGTTAAAGTACTGCACATCTTAAAACAGTTTAAACTCTTTTCTCCTGCCCGCGTCTTTGGTACTTGCCGCCTTAATATAAAATGGAGTATTAACTATAAGCTTTCATATGAAATATATTTCAATGCTGTTGGTCTTTTTTTACTGTTCTTAATACCTGTAAACAGGTACAGTATGTTGAAATATTATTGATTTTTTTAAAACGGTTTAACTCTGTTCTCCCGCGTCTTTGGTACTTGGTACCTTAATATGAAATAGCGTGTTAATTATAAGCTTTCATATGAAGTATGTTTCAATGCTGTTGGTCTTACACCCACTGTCTTTTCGGCCTGTAAACAAGTAACTACAGTAAAGTTGAAATATTGCATTTTTAAAAACGGTTTAACTCTGTTCTCCCATATCTGTGGTGGTTGGTGCGATAATATGAAATGGAGTAATTACTATAAGCTTTCATATAACATATATTTCAATGCTGTTGGTATTTTCCTACTGTCCATAATACCTGTAAACTGGTACAGAAATGTTGAAAATATTCCATTATTTAAAACAATTTAACTCTGTTCTCCCATATCTTTTGTAGTTGGTGCAATAATATGGAATGGAGTATTTACTGTAAGCTTTCAAATGAAATATATTTCAATGCTGTTGGTCTTTTCCTGCTATCCATAATGCCTGTAAACAGGTACAGTAATGTTGAAATATTGCAATTTTCAAAACGGTTTAACTCTGTTCTCCCATATCTCCCACATACACATTTTCAATCTACTCAATTTTTATTTTTAAGATCTTTTTATTGTCTAATTATAAATATGTATAACTGATAGCATTTAGCACACCTTACTATTGTACTAGTTATTAAAGAGCGGAGCCTCCTAGCACAGGTATTATTTTACTTAAAAGGAGGCTTCTTTTGTAAGTTTATATGGCAGAAGTGAATTTTGGTTGAATAAATAAATTATTATTATTATTATTATTATATCTTTGATGGTTGGTGCAATAATATGAAATGGAGTATTTACTGTAAGCTTTCAAATAAAATATATTTCAATGCTGTTGGTCTTTTCCTGCTATCCATAATGCCTGTAAACAGGTACAGTAATGTTGAAATATTGCAATTTTCAAAACGGTTTAACTCTGTTCTCCCACATTTTGGAAAGATGTCGCCATAGTAAAAAAATATTACCTTACTAAGATCTATTGACTGAGATACATTTCATATCTGTTGGTGGGGGGGGACGTTTTGACGCATCGTCCTTTTATATAATAACATTATTATTATCCAAAAGTTTTGTATACCATACAAATCTCTTAATAAATTAAATTGTTAAAAAATTACCACTAATTAATTAACAAAGTAACAATATTCATAAGGTTTCAGAGAGACAGCGGTTTTTCCTTACAATATATTTTTAGGAACACAAATACCTAATTGACGTCAACTCCGTCCTTTATCAAAACCATACAACGGAAAATAATTAATTAGAACTCCCAAGAATACACAGGCAATATAAATTCCGATATCCCAAAAATTCTTTGAGACACTTTCAAGAGGCGCTCATAAAAAGGCTACTTATTACATTTCGTGGCCGCCATCTTGGAACAAATTAACTTCCGACCCTGTATAGGGTGAAAAGTACGCGAAAAATTCGAGTCTCTTTAATAAACTCCATATTATGAAGCTCGAATTAATACGCACACCAAATAGCCCCTTTCAGTTCCTTTGGAACTCAATAGGGATGTCAATAGAATTTAAAACATCGATATCGATAAAATTTATTGTCTTAGCAGGGATCATTTTCGATTCGATGTAGTTTACGATACGATTCTAACAAAAAATAAAAGCTTATTAACTCGAACACATATTTTGAAGTAGGGTTTTATGTTTTGCAAACATTTTCAAGTTTTTTGAACGTATTTACGCGCCCGTTGTAACTATTTGAATTTGATATCAAAGTATCGATAAACCAAGGATAAAACACCTACCTGTTATCGATGTTTTGTAGGCACGTGAGAAGGCAACCCTATCGCCGCTACCCGTACGGTGCACGTAGTCGAGGAATTTCTCATTTAGAGCACTATGCACCTTTTGACGCCAGTAGCCAAGTAGAGAGGAGACAAGAAAAATGTAGGAATTTTGTTATAACACTAAAAGTGTGCCGTAAAGTTATATACGTCATGTGATATAACTTTTTGGAAAACACGCGTAGCGTGTCCGCTGCACAAGCAATGTTATAAAAGAACATCAAATATAACACGACCCTTGATGTTGTTCGCTTCTAAAAGCCATTTAAAATCACCCCTATTAAGTAAATTACATTAATTACCTGTTTACATAAACCTCGTAATAATTATATAAAATACGTCATTAAAATTAATACAGGCACAACATAAACAAACTATTTATTGAATACATCAACCTGTCAACCATTATTGCGTCGACCGTCAACCCTTGTAAAGATCATTCTCATCACATCACTCACTCAGCAGTAGAAACTCCATGCGTTTCACATTTCACAGGACTTTCAAACAATTCGCACCCGACTTCAATCGTGCAAAGTTCGACATCAGAATTCGGAATGCTGGGTCCGGAATCTTTGAACCAGAGGGTGCAAAGTAAAACAATATGGAAGCCGTCAGATTTATTACTCAGTCAATAGTTTTACGCGAGTACTAGCAATGCGGTGCAAACCCCTATAGCTAGGTAGAACATATTCGAGCTATGTTCAGAAATCGAATCGCAGTGTTGACATAGAATTCGATAAGTTGGATTAACTTGAGCTCGTTAAAGTTAAGCCGTGACTTCGGATTGGATTTGCACTGTGAGAGCAAGAACATGATTTAAATGGACTTTAATAAGACAGCTTTATTGCTGGAAAGTTTTTTATGTACTTGTGTTACTATCCTAGATCCTTATAATCCAAGATCTGTCTCTTCTTATCTTGTGTGTGCATAAAAAATCATTAGCTTACAATTTCCACTCCGTTTAACCTAATCGCCTTCTTAATTGGTGCGTAAAAATCAAAATACACCATGTGTTTTGATTTTTACGCACCAATTAAGATGGCGATACGAGCTAGTCAAAATCAATATCAAATGATTTACACCCACAGCTGAACGTCACGGGGGAGGCCTTTACTCAGCTGTGGAAAGATGCAGGCTGAGAGTAATCAGTGGTAGCAAAACAATAACAAGAATGTTATTTTTGTTGTAATCATGATTAATTGATATTATTGACCTATTATTACGCCATCAAGTGGTAGAACATACTGTATTTGACTGTAACATCTATTGTGACCTATTTATGTTAAAAAACACATACATACATAAACTCACGCCTTTTTCCCATGGGGATAGGCAGAAACCACAGAACGCCACCTACTACGATCCTTACATACTCCTTTCGCCTCATCTACGTTTATACATTTCGTCATACAAGCACGCCGGTTACGAGTACTCCGCACCTGACCTTTCTGAAGAACCTCACCAATAAGGTCAGTGAAGGTCTTCCTAGGGCGACCCTTCCCTGCGTTGCCACTCACCTCTGCATTTTGTTAATATCTTTCACCCATCCTCTCAACATGACCGAACCATCTAAACATACTCTTTTCTATGATAAAAAACTGACATTAAAAAAAAACCTTGTAGACTGTGTGACCTAGTTGTATTTACATAGAAGGTTTATTTCTACAAATGGGAATCACAGTAACAATAATAAGTAAACAAACGCACATAAAACCACAAATGAAACATGGCGGCGTCAGTTGGTCTGTCCGCGTTTGTAATAGATTTATGGTGACAGCAACATTGCGATGTGAAATACACGTCGGTGTCATTGTGACCATAAAATACAGTCATTTGTGGGACTCTGATGATGACAGGTGATTGCCTTTGGTGGTTTTAATAACCGGTTGAGACGTATATCACTTTGTATACTAGACAGTATTGGGCAAATATAATAAGGCGATATATTATAGTTTTTAACGAGACAAAACTCAATTACTGTTGCTAATAACGTTCAAAATCTATTGGCAATCTCATTTCAATGGCAATCAATGACAAAAACTTGTCAAAAATTTAGCTAAATTAGTGAGATTCTTGATTGAAATTAGAACGTATTATTTTCAGTCTTTTTCCTAAGGAATCGATGGTTTAAGTAAATCCCTTTATTTTTTGTTTGTTAGAATACTTAACCATAGTAGGTGACCACGTTTATCGCGGCATCAGTAGCGTTTTCAATGTTCTCTAAAGTGCAAGTGGGGACACTTTAGGCACTGTAGTAAATAGGCCAGTCTGGTCAGGAGTACCGCGCTCGCACTGGGTGTCGATGAGATAAAAATTCCCTTATATCGCTAGGTTATTGTTTGCAGCTTTGGTGCGCAGTAATTATTTGCCAAATATCTGCTGGCTTAGTTAATTTGTTCCTACTTATTCTAAACTTGAAACAATCAGTCAAAAGCTCATCATACAAAGTGCCGCTGTGTGTAGTTATGCCCCAAATTAATTCCTCAGGCCTCTGCCCAAGAGTGGGACAGAAGAGGCTAACAAAAAAAATAGAAATAATCGCAGGAAACAGTTGCATATTAGCACTTTCAGACAAAACAAACGTCGAGGTCACATAAAATTCTGCTATCTAAGTACTACTGTTTAAAAAACAACCAAGTAGGTACCTGCGAGTGCCAAAGCCACCATGCCTCGACGGTAACCTTTTCATATTTTATGGCTTAGTCTAGACGGCATAAGTCATAAATTACAATACAGCTAGCTACGTGTACCTACACATTTACCTCTCTCTAGAGAGCATAGCTGTATCTTTTATTAAGCATAAGATAAGATAAAACACCACACACACTTATTGCAATAATTTGCATTAAGAGTGGGTAGTAAGCAAAATTACCAATCTTTTTTTTTATTTTACATGAACAATTCTAGATTTCTAGGCTTAAAATACAAATGTATGAAAACTACATGATATTTTCGAGGGTTCTCATTGATCAAAAACATAAAATACTTAATAACATTTTCTCGATAGAAAAACATCACGAAGTAGCCTCTAATTTTTTGTTTTTTCGATTTATACACGATATTATAGTGCCGAACCTCTTCTTTTATTGACGGTTACAACTCCATGATCGAGTACTTTGCCTCTAGATATTTAGCTTTATTACCAAATCAACTTTATCAATCTAAATATATATAAGTCACTCACTCATTCACTCGTCACGAAACATCATAAACCGCTAGAAGTATAAAGATGAAATTTGGCAGGGAGGTAGTTCATAGTTAGTAGACGTCCGCTAAGAAAGGATTTACCAAAATTCAACCTAAGGAGATGGAACGGGGGTCTGACATTTACGCGGACGAAGTTGCGGGCAAATACTAGTATTCTATACATTATTCATTTTAATAACTATCCAGATGCTCTACTAATAAAAATCTAAACACACTTCAAGTCATTGAATGCCTTATACCAAGTAATATGTTGTGGTCTATTCTACCACTAGTCCATAAATCGTAAAGCCCTAGAATAAAAAACACCCACTCGTACACCTACAAAGTTGGCATTTCCTGACTGGTCGATTCAAAAAATAACAAGTAGTTACCCCCTATAGCTCTAATACCCTACGGCGACTGCCCCGATACCATTTGACTCAAAGACACCAGGTGCTCACAATTTTTATTGGCAATCAATTTAATTGAATTGGCTTACTTTATTGATCTTCGTTTTTTTGCTCTGAAAGTCTGAACACAAACAAAAAGGAAAAGGGTTTTTATTTTAGTTTTACAAGATATTGTTAAAAATCAACATACATTATTACCAGGCGTTTTTAGGCCGAGAGTCGTAACTTCAGCCAAACTCTTTAAATGTCGAAGTCGAATCTCCATAGCGTCTGGCTGATACTGATATATCGGACCTTCTATATCTATTCTCAAAATGTCAACCAGGTGACTCAGCGATCTTGGATCATACCAATTATATTTGAACAAATCTGTAAAGATATGTAAAACAACAAAAGAATTAGACATAATCGATCCGTGACACGCGATACTATACTTTGTTCTGCCGACAGCCCTTTTAGGTCATTGAACTGTCGGTGATGTCTTAAGGCGCTCCCTCACCGGGGGAGTGCGATTTTGAGCATTACATTTACTTCCCTCACCGGGAACATTCGCCTGACCAGCACGCCACAATAAAGCTGGGAGTTTTTTTGGTAATGTGGCAATATTCCCAAAAAAACAACACTTTATTTTAAGTATTAGGTACGTTACAACATTGTTTCCATCACCAGGAGCAGTCGCCTATAAGGTAACAATCCAAGATTCTACTTTGAGGTCGAATCTGAACCGTTTAAGGCGAATTGTTTAAGGAGCATTGTAATGCTCAGTTTTCCTCACTCACTAATATAATGCTCTAATCTGAGCTGTTACTTACATTACAGGAATTACAGGAATGCTCCCGGGTAGGGAGCGCTTCAATGTTACAAATACGTTGCGCACTGTAATGCTAGAATGTGAACTGTTACATTACAATCTTCGTTGGTCTAGTGATTGTAAAGCGAGACTGCTGAGCATGAGGTCTTGGGTTCGATTACCAGGTCAGGCAAAGTGTTATTGGGTTTTTCCATCAGGAATTACCCAGTAGCTGCCTTGGAGTCTGGATTTGTGCCCAGTTGATGGCAATAGGCTCGCCCCCTATTACATGGGACTTAAACATAACTGGCGAGATGTAGGTGTACTAATGGGTACACCTCTGCCTAACCCTTCGGGGATTACAGGCGTGGTGTTACATTGTGTATGTTACATTACAAGCGAATGCTCTCGGTGAGTGAGCGCCTTTAGATATTACCCTTATAAAACTGTGTCGTGACATTTACTCGATTTTATCAATTACTGCAAACCAATCGGAAAGGTTATAACCAAAATCTGATCCGTACGTAATGTTCTGTAGCACGCTATATATTGAGAAATTGGAATTCATAGTAATATTACAGTCAAAGAACCATTATTTATTTAGGTTTTCTGTAAATAAGGATAAATAAATTGTACCAACTGCGCATGTCTACGCCAATAATACTTGACCGCCTAGATAAATACAATTTTACTACTATTATAAACATGAAAGTTTTGTACGGATTGATATTTGTTACTCAATACCGCCAGAAAATTTGAAAAGAACTCTCTGTTGTAACCATTTTGATACCTTGTTACAATTTTGTAATCTGTTTTTGTCTTTACCCGCCTATAACTGGAGTCTATTCTTTTTTTTTACTCAATTACCAATATGTGAAAATTTCTTATTGGCCATAATCTTTGTAAACTGTTTTTCTATTTTTTTATTTTAGCCGTGAGTTTTCCTAAAGAAATGAAATAAATAAGAACTGCTGAACGGATTTAAATGAAATTTTGCACAGAGATAAATTATAGTCTAGAAAAGCACCTAGGTTACTTTTTATCCCGGCAAAATGTGCGGTTCCCGTGGGATAATATATCTAATTTGACACGGACGAAGCCGCTGGCAGAAGCTAGTTTAACTATAATATTGCAACTGCTTCACGCCAAAACTATTTAATTAGTTATTTTTTTACTAAAAGGCAAGCTACGTGCCTATTATAGTCCAAACATATAGCATATGCATCTATCATTCTATTGCCCTGATATTTTCTGGTATTGACTCAAAAATAACCAAATCCGGAATCATAAATTCATGTATGCACATCAAAATTTTTAGCTCGCATCTAGCATTATCGACTGCAATCCATCCCCAAACTCAAAAAACACATTTCTCTCCACAAAACCCCCATACGCTTTCAATTCCACGCTCTAAGAGACCGCAAAACCGAATGAATTCACGTAAAAAAAAAAAAGCCTTCATCCCCTACGCCAATGTTGGCACTAACTGAAACAAACAACACGGGAAATCCGTTGGAAACAAGGACCGTTGAAAATGATAAAAAACCTTGTAAAAAGGTGAAAAAACCGGACCGCGACACCGGGGACCGGGGACCGGGTATGCGAACTATTTGGAGCAAGGGACGTATTGTAGAAAAAACACAACTTCCCCAACCACTTTTATCACTAAAAACAGTGGGAATGTACAGTCAACAACAGAGGTAGGTATGCAGGGTTAGAGAAAGAGATAGATGAAAATGAAGAGAACATCAATACCGGATTCTCGGATCTCATTTTCAATACCGGTTTTTTATTCAAGAATTTCCAAGCTTTGTAAATGGATAGATACAGTTAACAAAAAAAATAGGTATCCAGGGTCGTCAGATATAGTTCATGTTTTCTTAAAAACCAATGGACGTTTCTAAATGCAATTTAATTGAAAAAGTAGATTCAACAGTTCATTAATCAAGTTAAGTTTTAATCGAAGACATCCATCGGATTCTAAGAAAACTTCAACTACATCTGACGTCCCTAGATACCTATCTCTTTTTGTAACTGTACCTATTTATAAACTTTGGAAATTCTAAAAAAAAAACCGGTACTGAAAATGAGGGACGTTAAATTAATGGATCTCATTTACATGAGTTGGGAACTTGAGTAACGGTTCTGCGGTGTCGTGTTGAGTAAGAATAGGTTGTATCACATCCCTTGGGTTTAATACGTGTTCTATAATGTCAAAAGGTATATTGTAGGTGTGAAAATATAACTTATGACAAAGACCCCCAGAGTCACCAATACTAGGTCATTTTATTATGACCAAATTTTAAAAATAGACAGAGGAGTAATATACATTATATGTATATTTAAGAAGGCAATGCAAGCATTTTTATACGTTTTGCAGGGATATTGTGTCTGAAAAAGGACCAGCATTCAAGCTAGCAAGACACATACCTAATTATCTACATATTCATTTACCTATTTTCCAAATAACAGGCTTACTGAAATGACGTATATTGATAAACTTTGGGGTTTTGAACCAGCTTTAACAACATTTTGCATTCAAACTTTTTAAAAATGGAATGTATATTATTCTACTCTAAAGCATTTTTTAGTGCCATACTTTTAGTATGGCCGAATGACACGAATGTAAGCGAAGATAAACGATAAACATTCAAAACAAATATACGTGACTACAAACAAGCCATACATGCATGTCTTCCAACCAGCATGATATTGGAACACAGCTGCAATCGAACCCGACGCATCTCCTAATAGCATCTCGTTAAATTTTACACGCCATATATAGGGAAATTGCTTGGAAATACATGTGAGGAACACATTTAAGAATACATATCGGTACCACTAACTATGTACTACATGCAAATTATATGGGGAATATTCAATCACACAAAAACAGAAGGTATTTCCAATCTGTATTCTGTACCAAACCACATAGGAATCTCTATAGGAGGTTTCAAATATATGTTTAAACCATCAGAGAGATAATTGAAAGAAAAATAAACAAGCATCTCTTAGCATTCTTCTAAAGGTGTGTCCAAATATCGAGCGGCAATCGAGCGCGGCTGCCGCGCGCGGCCCGCCGCGGCCGCGCTGTGATTAGACGACTGCCGCGCGCGAACGCTTCTGGCTACCTGCCGCGCGCGAACATTCTTAGTAAACATTCGGCAGTAATTGTGTTTGGACGTATTTCTGTTATTTTGTATCGACAATATCACAGCATACTGGTTAGTAGTTCTTTCATAGAGTATGTAATACTATATGTTTAAAATAAAAATAAAGTTACTTCTTGTCTGTCATTCAAGCGTTTGTTTTATAATAATTTCTGCGCACAAACATGGACAACGAAACATCGATTCGTTTAATTGAAATGTATGGATCTTTTAAAGAGTTATGGGATCCTCGACAAAAGGAATACCATAATAAAAATAAACGTGAAGACTTGTGGAATGAAATAGCCAACAATTTTGATCTTCCCAAGAAGGAATTAAAGGCTAAAATGAAAAGTCTTTTAAGTTCCTATAGACGAGAAAGGAATAGAGAAAAAACAAGCAATACAACTGGATTGGGTTAGTTATAATCTTTTAATAATTAATATAATGTATACCAATATTGCTGTAAATCTAGACCTACTTACTATACTCATAACAATGATATTCAAAAAGTATAGATGGAGTATAGTTGTGATGGCCTACGGGGCTTGATCCACGACCAACCGTAGTCCGGGGACGGTCTCCCCTCGTTTGACATGCACCCCTTCTGCGATGCTGGTGGTACACGTCCCACGCACCCCTAGTGTATGCGTAGTTAAAAATCCGGATGATCCACAGGTACAAGGTGGCAGCGACTACACAGGGATATTTAGTTTTTCTTTTAAACTAAATACATATTATTTTGTTGCAGGTAGGAACCAGTCTTACACATCAAAATGGTTTGCTTACGAAGCATTTCACTTTTTACACGATAAAAATAATCCTATAGACACATCTGATACAATGGTAGGTACCTAAATTTTTTTTTATTTAGTACTTATCTTGCCACGGAATGGATCCATTTGTTATAAAATGATTGGCTAAGAAATTACGATTATCAGTCGGAGTGGTACCCGTAAATTGGTTGTTCTGTATTGCAGAAACTGTTTCATTCGTGGATATATTGGTACTACGTTCCAAATAATCTCTACGAAGAAAATTATGCAAATGAACGCTGGCTAAAACTACTTTCTTAGCTGATGACGGTTTTAGGATCATTACTTTTCTCAGTACTCTAAACTTCGATGACATTATCCCGAAAGCGTTTTCAACTACTCGCCGCGCTCTTGATAACCTATAGTTGAATATCCTTTCCTTGGAACCTTTTTCATGAATTCCGGCAAAAGGAGTCATCATATATGTATTTAATGCAAAAGCTTGATCTCCTAATATTACAAACGGTATTTTTTTTGAGTAGGGTATATTTAAAATTTCCGGTACCGGTACATTAAGTTGTTGATTTTCCAGCTTGTGATATAATTGGGAATTTTTAAACACCCCTCCATCTGAAATCCGGCCTTGGCAGCCTACATTAACATACATAAAGTTGTAATTTGAATCTACTAATGCCAGAAGAATAATACTAAAGAACTTTTTATAATTATAATATTCTGTGCCACTTCGAAAGGGAGCTTGAATACTGATGTGTTTTCCGTCTAAAGCACCAATAGCGTGCGGAAAATTCCATTTCTCATTGAATTCCTTAGAAACTGCGTGCCATTCTTGTTCTGAATGTGGCAACTGAAAAAAAAATGTATTATTAAGAAGCCCGTGACCAGTTATGGGACAGGTAATTAACTTTCTTATTTGTTTCAGGATTCGGCACTAGAGAGCTCTCTCTTAGACACAAACAGCAATAGTGGAATCACAAATGAAACGGTAAATACGGATTCAAATAGCAATGCATCTGAAGGTAATATACCTTCAAGAGCATCTGAAAATAAACGTAAAAATAAACCAGCAAAACGTACTCTTGAAGATTCTGTTATGGATGCCGAAAATAAAATGCTAGAAGATGCAATAGAATTCATGCGCAAACAAGATCAATGTAGCAACGATCCATATGTTGCTTTTGGTATGCACATAGCGGCTGAATTAAGAAAGTATGATACAATTACATTGACAAGAGTTAAACATTCCATTAATAATATCATATATGAGGCTGATATGGGATATCTACAGCAACAGACATTAGGATACCATGAAGAAAGAAGACCTGGATACTTCACATCGCAATTGACTGATCTCTCCGACTCAACAGTTTCTAATCATACTGATACAGGATCTGGATTGACACAGTTAATTCGCGATCTAGATACGTAGAGTTAATCTTTGTTTCAATTATATCTGGCGCAAACTACTACCTTTTTTTTAAATCAAGCATAATAAAAATAAGTGATTATGATAAACACTATTATTCTTTCTTACCTTTACAAAATCCTTAAGGGCTGCTGTTATGGCGTCACACACTTCGGGTATTACTGATGATATGGTTTGTTTTGATACACAAAAGACGTATTGTAGGCTAGAATAGGAGTCTCCTGTTGCTAAAAACCGTAAAGTTATAGCCAATCTCTCTTTGGTTGTGATTGCTTTACGCCAGTACGTATCTTCTTTTTTAATATGTGACTCAACCAGGCTATGTAAATGTTCAAACTCTTCCAAGGTTAGTCTTAAAAACTGTGGTGTCCGGTAATTAATTTCATAATTGATTGACTCAATATTCTGTAACCTCCGTTGAAAAAGTGGTTTCATCCAGCATTTCCTCGTTAAAATATGTTTCTTCTTAGCTCTTTTACGCAATTTTTTAATAATAAGCAGAGCTACGACACATGCGACCGCTTTCATTTTAGTTCTGATGCCAACTGAAGCGCGCGGCATATCTTGGTTGTGCCGCGCAGTACTGCCGCGCAAACATTAGTTGGCTTTGTCCAAACTAGAGCGCGGCAGAAATGTGTCCTACAAATGCCGCGTGTTGCTGCCGCGCTCTTGCTGCTCAATGTTTGGACACACCTTTAAATAATACCAGTTTCTAATAAAAAGCTGAGTACCGTTAAAAATATATTCAGTCTCTCAGTGAATCCTCCTATATGAGCATTTATGCCATAAAGCATTTCATACATGGTATGTTAAGACTTAACAAATTATTGTATACAGTTTTGTTGTGATTAATAAACTTAAAAAAAATACAAAGTCCTTATTTTTTTTTTTTATGTTTGAACCGATTTTATTTAAACTTCCTATGCATGCAGGATACATAAGTCAAAAAGGTAATCAGAGAACATTTTCGAAAAATTGTGTTACGGCTTTAGACCGATTCTAAGTTTTCCATAGCTATACAGAGATTTCCAATTATCTTTTTTTTAATAAGACATTTCGAAAATGTTCTCTGATAACTTTTTAGACCTATGTATCCTGCTTTTGCGTAGGAAATTACACAAAAATCGGTTCATTAATTTCGAAAAATAAGTACTTGAAAGTGTGTACGAAATGCCGTACGATGTAAACGCTTTTAAATCATTGAATTTTAAATCCATAAGCGTAGTATGATAATTTATTTATAGAGTTCTCAACACCCATCGATGTCCGACCATAAACCGTGAGGCGCTCGTGCAGGATATTATGCAGGCTCACACTCGTGTGGCGCGTTTACATGTAGATAAGCATCTCGTGCTAACGATGCCACCCCGCCTATTTTATTGTGCCTGATGTGGTGTGGTACGAGTGTGGAAACGATGCGTTTTAAAAAAATCTCTGTTTTAATACACTTTCATAGAATCATATTTTCTTTCATATTTTCGACGATTCTTTTCAGAAGGCTTTTTGTCTTGTGTGAAATACAGTACGACCTTATTATAACGATTTTCTCGATTTAACATATCCTTCGAAATATTCTAGGACCCTCCGCTACCCCATTGTAACAATTTGTTTGGTATACCTAACGAAATTTTTTTTATCCCCTTTAGCTTTGTCATATTATTATCGAGGTTGCACTGTATTTTGTAAATAGCATAAGGCCCCCCGCGCACTAGGCAGCCAGTACAGCGGACTTCCAGTAAATTACGAATATGTACGCCAAGCAGTTCCATTACCTTTACAAATATTTGAAAGAGTATTCGTTTCATGTAGGTACTTTTCCAAAGACATATTTTTTCCCCTTTGTCTAAATTCCAGTAATAACAAAATATTTAGTCCCTAAATCATTCCCGCTGTTAGCTTTAGACAAACACCAAACATCACTTTATTGAGAGAGCCGCGTGATTTATATTCTTAGTTTCAGTAATGAGGGGTATTCACCAAATACATAAATATTCTTCTGCTAATAAATGTAGGCTTATTAGGGAGTCGTAAAATGAGTCTATGTTGAGCAATCATTGGTTCAAAAAAATAATAAAACACAGAAATAATGTTAAAAATAACCTTTAGCCTAACGTAGGCGTACCAGCAAAGACTCGTACTTAAAGCGCGATGACATTTTTCGCCCGTATTTCACTCAAAAAGTTTGCGAAACGTACATTAGCGAAAAAGAATGTGGAGCCAAAAGAGAAGTAGATACTTGTAGGTATACGTATATGTTTAGAAGTCTACCGGTACATAATACGAGTATTATAAAGAAATGTACAGGTATGTAAATTACAAATTAATCATTTTTTTTTTTGTTATTAAGCTTTGTAAATAATACATAATATTGATAAATAATCAACTTTGCGACCTGTATACCTATCTATCTACTCCATTAACTCCGTACCTTTGACTGATGACTATCTGACGTATCATGCATAACCTAAAGCACTGGAAATAAAACTTGATAGCAAGAAGAGTATGTAGGTACGGTCGAAAAAACTATTTGGTTAACAGACAACAATAATTATCTTTCTACTACATTGCGTTTATTGTTACTTTGTGTTCACTTTTAAGCTTATTGTGTCTAATAAGATGTATGTAATTGTCATTAATAGCTACACTACCGCATTGGGTAACTGTAATGGTAGATGTAAGGTTGATGTAAATTTAATAAATAAATAATTTTGAAACCTATTTAAATTGATTTGAAAGAAAAGACACACTTGAAACATTGTTTAAAAGTAGTTGCAAGTCAGCTGCCTGACCAGAGGCCCTTGAGGCGGTTTAGTAACTCTGACACTAGGGTGTGTGGGGTCGTAAGACCTACTGCACACACGATAAAGAAGAAGAAGCTGCCTGTATACAAAATAGTTTGTTTGACTGTACTTATGAGAGATTTTTCCAAACTACCGAAATCACGAGAAACAATTACCATTGTGCGAGTTCACTCACTGTTTCATGTAACACAGCTTGTTCCAACAACATTTAACTAGCGTAACAACTAAATTATCACTCGGATGCTTTTAAATGCTCTCATGAAATCCATTTGGGCGCCAACCGAACATGATAAACTCGTGCTCAATTGAATTAAGTCGAGTCTCCGCGCTCCGGCGCTCAACTCGCGCAGTTTTGTTCGCGTCGAGCCTATCGGCCTTTACGAGCCATTGAGTGAGTGGGCGTAATGTTGATAGTAAATAAATTGTGCTTCGTGAGAGTTTTTACACAGCAGTGAGTAGGTATGGCTAAGAATAATGTTAGAATTGATATACAAAAAACCAAGATAGATACAAAAACATCATCATCTGCCTAGCCTTTTCCCAACTATGTTGGGGTCGGCTTCCAGTCTACCCGGATGCAGCTGAGTACCAGTATTTTACATGGAGCGACTGCCTATCTGACCTCCACAACCCAGTAACTGGGTAATACGATACCCCTAGGTAAGACTGGTTGTCAGACTTTCAAGCTTCTGACGACTCGTAACGACTGTCAAAGATCCACGTATGACAGCCGGGACCAACAGCTTAACGTGCTTTTCCGAGGCACGAAATGATGTCAGTAATGTCTAAGATAGATACAAAAACATCCTCAAAAAATGAGCGCGCAATCTCAAAATGTGCTATTATTACTTTTAGTCTAGCGTCACACATAAGACCGTACCGTGACCGAAGTAAGTTAGATGGTAACAAAATAATAAATCAGGAAAATTATGAAGAATATTTCCTAGAAATGAAATAAAAAGGGCTGATCATAATTCGAGTAGTTAATAAATGCCTTTTTTGAAACATTTTAAAGTTATGTATTAGTGAAACTAGTAGTAAGAAATAGTATATGGTTTGCAAGAACAGACCACTATCTTCTTTTATTTAAATTGCCAGCAAAAGGCACTGCAAGGCAACACTGGCAGCTATGCGTAATTTTCGTATCGTTCTATTTTCTTTGAAACGCGTCCGGCAAGATTTCGTTTCGCCAAAAATCTTGAACGGAAGCAGACCGACAAAAAACGAAGTACGCACCCTCATTTCGCCTGAGGAAGCGAATTTTTATTAAGTGAAAGAAGGAGCGAGTATATTATAGCTACAAGCGAAATCGTTCTCGGGGTTAAACTTACTTAGATTTCAACCGAACGTATTTCGTACCTTGATAACCATATTTTATTTTTCCCACGCTTTACATACTTATCTCTCATTGTGTCTTCCGCTTCCCGTTTCACCAATAGGCTTAGCACGAGCGGTAACATAAAAGTATTCGATTGTATTGTATTTTATATCGGGCAGGTGTCGGCAGATACACGCTGTGGTGCATATTGCGAACGGAAAAGTTTATAGAGTTGAAAATATAATTATTCTATAGCATTTTACATCGGTAAAGGGAAATATTGTGAAGAAATCAGAGCTTATAATTCATATATAGAACTTGCAAAAATTAAATGAATAATAGGCTGGTTTTATTAGGCTGGTTTTTTATTGTGGCGGAAGAGATTGGGCTGCACGCTACAGGGTATCCTAGAGTACGGTTCAAAGTAATATCCAAACTTTATTCTATCTTATCTATTTTATCCGCAGCCCATTACTATTACCTACTCATAAAATGTGTTACGCTCGTGTGAGGCTCTCGGTGTACCACATTACAGAGAGCCATACATTTTTTCATTTGACAAAACAGATAAAGATTTGTATAATTGATAATATTTTTTCGTGCCGACGCAATCATCTCATATTTTTCCATTCTCTTTGTACCTTTAACTTACATATCGACGGGAAAAATGTATTAAGCGACAATTTGGTCGTGTTATATTCTCAACCTCATTAGGTGTCTAAAGACTAATACAAAAAAGTATTTTTTTGTACACTTCACTCTATTCTTGTCAAGTCTTTTCTTTTCTAATAAGCTGTTTGGTTCTAATAAATAAATAATTTAATGCTTCTAACATTATTCTATTTAAAGAGTAAACAAACCATATTTTTTTGTTCTATTGTATACACAGTTACACACTAATAAGGTTCAAAATATAACACGATCAAATCGTCGCTTAATACATTTTTCCTTTCAACCGTTGATATTAACCTATCATAATAATATATTGAACAGAACCAACAGAGCTAAACCTCAAATCTCATTACCCTGTTAGCTCATTACATAGTAAGGAAGTCAGGGGTAATGAATGAGCCTAAAAGGATACAAAACCCTCTCATGCAGCTTCACTATTTGCTAAGAGGAAAGTTCATAGAAATTAAGAAGGAAATTGTAATGTTATGGCCTTGAAGTACCTTTTTGTTCCAGTTAGGAAGTAGAACTAGGTTGTAGTAGCGAATTGTATTGTCAGAAGGAATTCTGACAATACAATTCGCTAAGTACTACAACCTAAAAACCTTCCGGTTTTTGACGTAATTATTTATGTTTGATTAAAGGCCACCCTACCGCATTAGGAATTTCCTGTAATGGTAGCAGTGTTTGTGACAAATAAATAAATAAAAAAATAAAAGTATTTGAATACAGACTGATGTACTTTCAAGTACTATGAGGATAAAATATCTATTCTATATATTAGACTAGCTTTTGCACGCGACTTCGTCCGCGTTAAAGTTGATTTCTCCATAAAAACTTTGGATCCCCGTTCCATCCCCTTAGTGGGTGAATTTTGGAAAATCCTTTCTTAGCGGACGTCTACTAACTATGAACTACCTCCTTGCCAAATTTCATCTTTATACGACTAGCGGTTTTCGATATTTCGTAATAAGTGAGTGACCTTTCGCTTTTATATATTTAGATAGGTAGATTAGGTAGAAGAGACTCCTTAAACTTAATAAGAGATTTTATGTCCATTTTTGTAAGACGATCTGAAGCATTAAGCTCGTACAAGACTAATAGAAAGAAATTGAAAGGGCGCGTCGTAGCCTGTCTCCTATTTTTTCTTTACTTCACGATTTTCTGTAATTTGAATTGAATGGTATAAGAACTGTTCTTATAAAATGATCGTATTACCATCCAATTAGAGCAAATTGGTTAGTCTAGTATTTCCCCGAAATATGATATTCGCACAATGTTCCAAGATACCAACGGTCAACCTACATCATATTTGCAAGGAAAGATAAAGGAATACGTCGTTTAGATGGTTATGGGTATGTGCAAGCTCAACAATGGGCCCTTTTTCAAGTATCAGGTATATAATATACCACGAAGCTATATTGTACGATATAACATAACCTCAAACCTGTAATTCCCGAGCCTACTGCCATCGACTGGGCACAAATTCAGACTCCAAGGCTACTACTGTAAAAAATTCCTGATGGAAAAACCCCAATAATACTTTGCCCGACCTGGAAATCGAACACAAGACTTCATGCCCACTATACCAATGAGGTAGTCCCGAAGCTATCAAGTTCGATATATTCCTTTATAATATAAAAAGTTAATATTTAAAGTATATAAATATATAAAGTTATATCCTCAACATTTCAGTCGTACTACAGTAACGTAGGTGGCGACAGTAGAAGCTCAATCCACAATAATGTAATAACAAAATCCAAAAAACAACACATTTGCATATTTCAAAAAACAAATTTAAATTCAGCCATTTTTTTTAAAAGCCCGCTCTTTTTTTCCAACCCCTCTAGAGGTGAGGAGTCTCGGATATGTAAATAAGACGAGCACTCTCGGGTCGGAATTAAAAAGTGGCCGACGGTCGAGATAGGGGGGCTGCGGCCGAGATAGGGCTGCGCTGACGAGAGCCCTACAGATAAGCCATGTGATTTGGTGGGGCAGATTGGAGGTTGTGCTGATTATTATTTTTTCATCTATACTAATATTATAAAGAGGAAAACTTTGTATTTTTGTTTTTTTGTTTGTTTGTAATGGATAAACTCAAAAACTACTGGACCGATTTTGAAAATTCTTTCACCATTAGAAAGCTACATTATCTGCGAGTGACATAGGCTATATTTTATTTTAGAAAAAATAGGGGTCCGTAAGATATTTGGGTTTTTCGGACCCAAGGTGTAAACTCGCTAAAACTCGAGAACGGCTGGGCCGATTTAGCTGATTTTGATTTTGAAATGTTCGTGGAGGTCTAGGGAAGGTTTGAAGGTGAGAAAATATGGGGTAGGGGTAGGGGTAGGGGTAGGGTAGGGTACGGGTAGGGTAGGGCAGGGGTAGGGTAGGGTAGGGGTACGGTAGGGTAGGGTAGGGGCAGGGTAGGGGAAGGGTACGGGTAGGGTAGGGGTAGTGTAGGGGTAGGGTAGGGGTAGGGTAGGTGTAGGTTAGGGGTAGGGTAGGGTAGGGTAGTGGTAGGGTAGGGGTAGGGTAGGGTAGGGGTAGGGTAGGTGTATTGTAGGGGTAGGGTAAGGTAGGGGAGGGGTAGGGTACGGTAGGGGTAGGGTAGGGGTAAGGTAGGGTAGGGGTGGGGTAGTGGTAGGGTAGTGGTAGGGTAGGGTAGGAGTAGGGTAGCGTTATGGTAGGGTTAGGGTAGGGTAGGGGTAGGGTAGGGGTAGCGTAGGGGTAGGGTAGGGTAGGGGTAGGGTAGGGGTAGCGTAGGGGTAGGGTAGGGGTAGTGTAGGGGTAGGGTAGGGGGTAGGGTAATGCAGGGTTAGGGTAGGAGTATTGGTAGTGTAGGATACCACGCGAACGAAGTCGCGGCGGGTCAGCTAGTAATAAATATTTTTCTTTTGACGGAGACTTATTGATTGGTGACATAAATAAAACGGTTTTGTATCTTATCTCTGAGCTAGTAATGGAATCTTCTTCGTATCACTGGCACGACAGTTTTTTTTTTATATTATTTAAGTTCCATTGCCAATAGTGATGGAATAGAACTTTATATAACAAGGAGTAGTTTATCAAAGAATGGGACATACGAGGAGATCCCTATACTCAGCAGTGAGTAAAGGCAGGCTGTGGATAATAATGATAACTATTGAATGATTTATTATATTTTAGCTTATATTATGCCATCTCTGTTTTATAATACAAAACTACCTCGAACAATTCCGCAAAGATGGTTGAAGCTAGAAGCTATTTCAAAAATAAACAAGGTTTCTGCGGGTTTTTAAAGAAGTCGTATAAACTCTAATGAAAATCGAACAAGGGACGAAGTTGAACACCGAGCTCAGATGACGCAATCCTTTAAGGAAGCCTTCGCGAACCCTCCCCAAAAAATCAACAGACCAGCAATTTCCTTGTTTCTGTTACAATGAAAGAAAAACAACAGTTCGGAAACTTTTAATTACGAACTACCAGTACCGAAGTTTTTTAACGTCCGAAACGATTAAAAGTAACAATGTCGCAACAGATTTCTATCAAAAGGGGTTTTAAGGAAGAAATTCGGGTACTATGCCAAGGTACCAGTGCCCTCCTCCCCCTTAATGAATACAATCTTAATCGCGCTGCCCTTTTCTTGCGTAAATATTTAATTAGGTCGCAAGGTGCTCCTTTAACGGCTTAATTACTGAAAATATGGTATTACACAGACGTTTGTTGCAAGGAGAATATTCTAATTTCACGCTAACTGTGGTTATATGGCGCGTATCATTTTACGATTTGCGTGGGAGTTTCAAGCTTGTGTGGATGTTAAGAGGTGATGGCGTTGTAAGAAGATAGTGTTATGAAGGGATTACGTAACATCACGCTGCTTATTCCCCGAGGGAAAGACAGGAGGTAGTGTCGTAGGTATGCCCACACTGCGCCAATTATGTTTTAAACTTTCAATTCTCCTGTAATAGGAGACGAGCCTATGGTCATCCAGATTCTGTGCTGCTACTGAGCATCTAAATCTTTCCAATAAAAAACCCCTATCAAATTTTATCGAAGCAAGAAACCGAACACAAGTCCCTATGATGAATAGTCGCGCTTTTGACCACTAGATCAAGCTAAGTAGTAGCTAATGAGGAAAAATATTTTTTTGTAATAATCCAATAAGATAAAAAAAAATGCTAAGTACCTACATTTTATTACATACACAGTTCCTCAAATTCTCATCCATCAATAAATAAGACTGAGGTAACTACATAATAACATATTTATTAAGATGGCTATTACGTTGTTTTGCAAGTCCACGATCAATAATAACTAAATTACCCCATACTCAAGGACAATCTGGAACACTTCAGTACAATCTGAAGGTCGAACTAAATTGCGTTGTAGAGAAACAATTATGGCGTCCATACCATACCTTTCCGTTGCAAATAATCTTAAATTATATAACGTTAAAGCATTTTTCCGTTCATTAAGAACAAGAGCAATAAAAATTTTCCTGCATTTTCTTTTAGCAACTAGATGTTGAAAGTCGTAAAGTGGATGTCTTTTCTAAATGCATGAGCATGAGGTCTTAGGTTCGATACATAGGTCGGGCAAAGTGTTATTGGGTTTTTCCATCAGGAATTTCTCAATAGCAGCCTCGCCCTCGGTGTCTGGATTTGTGTCCGGTTGATGGCAATAGGCTCGCTTTACATAGCACTTACCAAATGGGTACCTTTTGATCAAGCTTTCAGATCTTAAATAATGGTAATGACCGCAATGTAACGCATAACTACAGTGATTTTTCACACCAAAAATAAAAGTAATGTAAGTGTTATTAGGTTTTTCCATCAAGAATTTCTCAGTAGCAGCCTCGGAGTCTGGATTTGTGCCCTGATGACGGCAATTGACTCGCCTCCTATTACATGTGACTTAAACATTGCTGGCGAAATGTGGGTGTACTAATGGGTACACCTCTGTCTAACCTTTCGGGGATTACAGGCGTGATGTTATGTTTACTTATACCAAATCGGTACCTTTTGATCAAGCTTGCAGATCTTAAATAATGGTAATGATGTAATCTTTATGTAGTTTTTCTTTTATGTAAATACTTCATCAAACAAACGAGACAAGATCAAACAAAACACTTAATTTATACACCAACTAAGTCAACTAGATTAATCACTATTCCATACAGAGCTCGCACATTACGTAATCACTGGCGCTATTGAGATTTTTCCATTAAAAACCAACATTTTTCCATTAAAAAGAGACAGTACTGGACGTGGAATCGTAAGCTTCGTTTTGCTGCATTCAACGTCCACTCTCACACAGTAAAACTATTTCCATTCAGATTTTACATAGCAGTCCTTCAGAAACGTTCTAACTTCATATTTTTTGCCGAAAACTGTGGCGCACGTAATAAAGTAAAAAGGGAAATCTTTTTATTCAGATTTGGGTTGTATATGAAGTACTTTTTGTTAGTCAAGTAGACTATATAGGACTGTTTCGCAACATCGCATTGCTTCGGAGATGGAACCGAGACGCAATTTACATTCCGACTACGTTAGTCGAATACTTCAGCTGGATCTATGTCTTCAAGATAAACAGTTAGAGGGCTGGTATTTGTATTAAGAACATTCTTTGCATTGTTATTATATTTCTTTTAGTTATAGCCTCTGTTCATTTTACCTCCCTGCTCTCCCTTCTGCTGGACAACTTGTACTTACAAACAATTTCGCACGAGAGCAAAAGACGAAGAGTCCCAGATCTAGATTCAGATCCCAGATCCACGTCAGCTGTTTTTTTTTTTCAAATTAATAGAGGAATATATAGCTAAGAAGATATGCGTATTTACTATGTTCAATATTTACAGGTAGACGTTTTTAGGTAGTTTTTATATATGTTTTAGTAGATCATATTGTTTAATGTTACCTATGTGTTCTTGTTTATTGTTATGTAATATAGGTATTTTACTATCATACTATTTTTAAAATTTTAGCCTTTCTTAAATGACATAGGTCTGGCAAGGCAAATCTCGGAAATTTTGCAGCATAATCTGTTTAACAGTTAGGCATAGCCAAAATGTTTCCGCTGACAAGAAGCCAAATTCGAAATTCAAATATTGCTTGTCAAGGTCTTATCAACAGCCAGGGACAGAACTTGGACCATGATATTCCCTTTTTAAAATACTTAAAACCATATTTCATAAAACTAGAACTTGTCATTCCACATTTACCAAACGATTGAACTAGAGTCATTAAAATTCAACCTTCATCGTAAAATAAATACTAGTATTTCTTTTGAAAAGCGTATAGAAGCGAGTCAGTGTGTCAGGGCCGTTGCAGCACCACTTGAAGGCGCCGGCGACTTAATGAGAACTACGCTAGACTTCGTAAAGGTAACCTGAGGACCGGAGTTTGCGAGGAGTTCCGTGAGAGCTCGTAAAATAAGATTAGAGGTTTTTACGTGGTTGGGTAAGATAGACAAAGTTTTTAATGAGTGTCTGTCGATTCATTCATAGATCTAAAATGTGAAAGATTTAAGTACCTACCTTAATAATATGGTTGATAATTAGGGAGGGTTGATAAATACAGCAGAATAAGGCCTAAAAATGAGAGAATAAAATAAAACAATGATTTATCTTATAAACTACTCAGAAATAAATACAGCAGTATAATTTACGCTTAAAAATGAGGGAATAAAATAAAGATATATTTTAAACCACCAATAAACGTAGCAATTTCAAGCATTTCTATTTCACTCATAATTTTGAACCCCTCAAATAGCAATAACATTATGCAATGATTCTGCAACCCTGCATTTAATATCGTATTTTGTACCTGGAAAAAGCTCGTACATACATCAAAATAAGATTGAAAATCCCGTGAATATTTTCGAATAAAAATGCTTAACGACACTAATAAAATCTCTTGTTTTATTCTCAAACTTGAGATATATTCGGGTCTGTGCAAAGTTTATTGTTTTCAATTACATCTTTACCTTCGCATAATATCCTCGATTCTCTTCATTCTGAAACGAGGGGATTTTATACGATTACGTATTTCAATCTCATGTACTTTGTCACGAGAATCTTGTTATTGTTACAATTTGTTTTGTTGGTGAATTGGGTTATTTTTTTATTTTCGAAGTGTCCGCAATTTTTTTCTTTATCATGTTGTGTACGTTCTACTGTATTATTCTTATTTTTTATCACTGAGGCAAACAATTTCGATAAACCTTTTGTATAAAAAAATAGAAAACTAAAACATACCTAAATATTTGAATGCGTAAGTTCTTGAAACATTTTTAAAATTTATTTCCTGTAATTTTAAATACCATTTTCCTAAATGTAAAATTCATCCTTTCCTCTTTCTTGCTCTAAATAAAGAATGAAATAAATACTTAAGTAGAGGAGCGCGAGACAAAATTTACTTCAAAAGTTTAGTCATGGACCGCGAATAAACAGAGCTTTAAGCATCAACTCTTAGTATCGCAGTGTACAAAGAAGAACAAAGTTTCCGAGCAAGCTAAGCGACAAATTGGACTCTTGCCGGTCGGAAATTATCCCAAATACCTGTGTGTACCTTTGATGTGATCACGTCTCAGTATCATACAAAACTTTTAATTAATTAACTCTTAAAACTCAAGCTTAAACAATTTCCTAAAATTCCTTTCAACGCCAAATAAAATTGAATTGTAAAATTGGAAAGCGCAGAAAATTGGACTCAATAAACCCACTTAATCCATGCAAAGCGAGCTCAACGTGACAATGGAAAATTAAAAACCATTAAAACATTTTTCAAAACAACAGTCCCGTGAAAGCGTCGAGATAATACACGTTAAGCTAACGTAATCTCTGAGTAACACTGAATTTGAATTAGTCCACTAACCTCCCTTAAAAGTTACGTCGGCCGTCCATTACGTAGGTCATTATAAAGGGCGTTGGGCAAAGTTTTAATGAGAAGAAGCGTCGCTATCATCGTGGGCAGATAAGAGACGCCGCGCCGGTGTAATCCTTGCCTAATTGATTCGCGAACCGTCGACTCATGCCCTTGGAGGATATAGGGCCGGTCGCCATTGTTGGAAGTCCAAATCGATTTCGATACCGTTATCGTAGGCATAAAGGTTGGGGATTGACTTGGTTATTGGCTGAGAGTATTAAGTCTGAGGAGTAATAATCTGGTAATTATTGTAAGAGGTCGAATTATACATAACTAGTGCAGTTTTATAACCAATACTTACTTCATTACATTATCTTTAAATATTCCTCAATCAATAATAACATAATTTATTAACCTCATTCTCTTCAAGTAGCACAGAAATTCCATATTCAAACACTAATAAAAATATCGAACGTTCAACAAATCAAACCTAAGCACACATACAACTAAAAATCGAAGTACGTATCGACAGAAAACTATCCGTAATAAACGATCAAACAACTTCCCTTCAAATTGTTTACTCCAAGTTACCCTTCGGTCCCTCGTTGACGCTTTGGAGCATTTTTGCCGACGCTACAACTCCTTTTGATTCTTCAAAAACGGGCGCTCACAGCTCAACTTTCCTGCGAAGGAACTTTGAATGGTTTTTCAAGTAATTATACGGAACTCTGGCAGGCACTTCATGGTCCCTTGAAGATCGTTCATTAAATAACTTGATGTCACGTATCTTATTAAAATTTATGGTCCTTTGCGAAACTGTTTAGGGTTATTTGAACAAACAAAGTATATAATAATTATTACATGAAAAGGTTAATGAAATTAGTCATGTATTCCTCCAACCTACCTATATCTGGGTCTACAATAAACTTAATCAACCTTTATTGAATAGAAACCGTTATATTAATACTACCCTCATCCTTTTCAATTAAGAGTAACAGTAATATCAGCTATATATCTATTTTATTGTTACACAATTTGAATAAAAGATGTCTTTGTGCGATGACGTCATATTTCTTAACCTCAATGTAAAGATTTTCTTGTAGAGAATGACCTCTCAAGGTATTTTGCATTTAAACTAGATACTCGTTATGTCTTTTCATATCATACTTGTAGTAAGTGAGCGCTAAAAGGAATTAAACAAGCAACGAGTAGCGGGACTTTCAAACTACGCTCCACTGCTGAAAACCGCAGCCTTTGATGCTGTTCCAAAGGTAAACGCTAAAAATAACCGCGGTACAAACTTGCAACGAGATGCATTCATCTCTATAAACTTTAGCAGTTCACAACTAACATAACTCTTTTTAAGTAAAGAGTTCTCGTCTCTATCTGTTTAATCAGCCTCTTTGTCGGAAAGTATATAGCCGTCCATTTAGATAAGTAATAGAAAAGTAGTTCCAAGATTTTGCTTCTGAAAACTTTACTTTTTTACTATTGATCTAATACAATATGAAAATTATTCAGGTATTAGTTCAACCCGTGCCTACTCATGGAATGTCATAAATATGATAATGCCAAAGCATTAATACCGATTATGACAAATTAGCCGATAGGAAAACGATAATTTATTACCATCCAAAATATTTTCACCCAAATTTTGGTGGAAGCGAACCGGGAATTCATAATTTATTCCCCGGTGACAATATAACAGTAGCGTACTTACGGCACGCACGTAATTTATAACGTGAATCGCATTAAATGGTTAATATGTTATTTGCATGCTTCTTTTAATTAACTTGTATAATGTCCATAATCTCGTAAAAGTTTTAGGACAACCTCACTCTAAACACGACCATTCTGAAGTGAAGGGTTATAAACTGTCCGCTCGGCCATCACTTAGTAGTAAAGTAGGGACTTAGGACAACTAGAAAGTATATATTCCCTTAACACCTACATCCACTCTCTGTAACGCTGTACCTTGAAAAGAAAATTGTCCAAAAGCCAGCTATAAAACTGTCACGGTCGCCGGTATCCCATCAATTATAAAGAGCATAAGCTCCACGGACACTCCATTCTGTAGGGAATGGTACGGACAGGAATCCACTACACTTCCACCCGACTAGCGGCACTATTCGACCGGAATAAAATCGAGCATGTCGTGTTGCAAAGAAGTGTACTGAAGACGGAAATATCCCGGGGAATAGCAAAACTTTAAAGTTCTACTTTAACAAAAGGATACGAGTTACTTTGTCTCGGAATCGACTTAACGAAATGTACAATCAGAAAGACAAAAAGCATTATTTCGTCTGCGAAAATTCTCGAGGTGTAATAAAGTACCAGCTTAACTCCAATCCCAATCTTGAAACGAAATGCGAGGGATTATTTCGACAGCTGATCTATCTAATTTAGAAGATTGAAGGTTATTAGATGGAGTACTTAGACCCAATTTTGTGCGAAATAAGCATAAAATTGGATATTTCTGTTGGACAATTTTTTCTGTGACTTCGGGAAGAAATACTGAATGGCAACAATCAGAATCGTTTAAACACAAAGTGGACAACAATTGTCGTATATCTGCAGTGATAAAACAAATACAATTTCATGGATATCTTTGTTGAGCACACGGTACAAAGTCCCATTTCACGTTGGAGTATACAAAGCGACTCCATTCGTTTGGAAATATATCACGGCACAGAAGTGGAGGCTCTGTTCATGCTTTTCTTTTTGAGAAGCTCTCGAGGGTCGTTTAGGCGAGTAATTGGGATACAGGACAGTGTTCTGGACATTCGTGCTCCCCTGGTACCGGCGTGCAAATATGTGGCTATCGCTAATGGTGGCCAACGGGTACTTTCAGACATTTTTAGCGCACATTTTCGCCTCTTACAACTCGTTTTTACTTTAATATGTTTCCGCAGAAATTTTATCGTCGAATTAAAATGGAATAATGAGGGCTTTACAGCCTAACTTATGTCTACGCTTAGCGTATTTTGCAGCCGCAAAATGTTTGCCTGAAAGATAAAAATCTCTGTGAGTAGTGGTTTTTCGCTTGGACTTTGAACTCGGCTTTGGATAAATAAAGGCTATCTAGACTCTAACTGTGTATGAAATCTACATAAATATCTAAAGGGTATCGGCGCGAATCTCCATTTTCCTTGGTACAATAACCTCATCGCTCTGCGAATCAATATTCCAAAGGCACTCGTGTTGCTTCGTACTCAGCAGAATTATGGATTTATGCATCTCACTCGATGCCAAATTATTTACGTGCCAAAATGTAAAATTACGTGAAAATAGGTTACGGGATTTTTCTCTTCGCTTCTGATAAATGGGAGTGCGGAGATCAAAACTCGTCACATAACACTCTTTACCTTTTGGCCCTCATTTGCAAGTGTATCAAAGGGGAAAGAAAATACAAAATATATTTTTTACTCTTCTTGTTAAGATTGAAGACACTTCCGATTTTTATTTCGTTAGATACAAGCGACACAGGCGAGATTTTCGTTATGTTCGTAAAAGATAATTCGATTGAGAATATACATTCTGTAGACACCACATGGATCAGAATTCTATACACAGCTTGAATTCATAAAAGCACAAACCCACATCAAGAACAAATTCCTTTTACAAAACATATCACAACCAAAATGTATTACTTAAAGTCCCAAAACTAACACGAGTGGGTTTAATACAATCACCTGACTTTGCAATTTATCCGTCCGGTATCGCCGGGCCGGGTGTGCTCGGAACATAACGGTGGTGTGATGAGACCGACCGGGTGAATACTGATGAGGCGCGTTGACCCGGCCGAATATTAATCACTGGAGGTAATGCGACCGCCTGTTGCATTATGTAAGATCTCTTAGATCTCGGAGACAAGACATCAAGGGAATTTCTTGTAGAAAATGGGGCGGTTTTAAGATGGATTTTAAAATATACGTTGAAAAAATACGATGTTCTGGAATTTGCTATTGGTAAATATTATAATAGCTAAAGACTGCCGACAATAAAAAACGTTGCCCCATCATTGGGTAGTTGACACAACCGATAAATTGACAAACTTTTTATGAACTTACTGTCAAAACGCGATTCCCCATACATTTTATATGACAATATCGAACTGTGAAGTCACTTATTTGCCAACTCAATTGACTTACTAATTATTGATTTCGAAGCTACAAAAAATCTAATTTTACAGTAAATTGAAAATTTATCGAGTTTCTGCTGAAAT
Source organism: Hoplodrina blanda (assembly GCA_949316365.1). NCBI lineage: Eukaryota > Metazoa > Arthropoda > Insecta > Lepidoptera > Noctuidae > Hoplodrina > Hoplodrina blanda. Next base: position 5,250,514 of record OX438589.1, on the reverse strand, counting down.
AAAGTATTTTTTTTAGAAGTTGTGTCTTGAAGTTATAGCTTAATGGTGTCAAGTACCCAATTCTTAGGGGGTCTCCGCGTAGGAAGGTGGTGGTCAGCAAAGGCAAGCGCTGGCACATCAGCGCTAGATACACCAGCTTTGCTCTTTTGGACAAAACAGTCAGGGACAGCGGCGACGAACGACTGTAAAGCGCCTATACCGCTTATTTTATTTTGCTATCTCTCACGTAGTTACAAACACAGGAAGCTATACTATTTCTGAACCGATACAATCACGATCATTTTCTAATATTAGCTACAAGTTTCCAAGTACAATCAACCAGAATAGAAACTTGTGTCCATTGTATGCTTATACTTACCTAACGATCATTAGTTAGATGAAGTTAGCCTAACGACCAATGAGCACGCTACATTATACTTAATAGTACAGTAGCTGGGAAACAGTTCTTTTAATATCTTTGGATGTCATCTTAATGAAGCATAACTTTAGATTTTGTATTGTTTATTCCGACCATTACTTATCTAGCAAAGTGTATTTCGAAAAAAAAAACGTCAATATTATTCTAAGGTTATGTTAAGAATGATTTTTTTAAATATCGAATGAGATTTTAAATAACACATCTTTTTGAAATCGAATTATTAAAAGGGCACTGTCTAACCATACTGTTTTACAATTAATTATTTATTGATCAAAATATGACAAACAGCGCTCTTTATACAAGATATTCTTATCTTGTATAAAGCGTCTGTTTTTATAGTATAGCAGTTCGTTATACTAATATTATATCCAACTATAATGTTATAAATGAGAAAGTTTGTGAGAATGTATAGAAGTTTGTTACTCTTTCACGCAATAACTACGGGACGGATCTAAATGGAATTTGGCATACCTATAGATTTTAGTCCGGAATAGCACATAGGCTAATGTTTATCCCGGAAAAATATACGGTTCAACTTTGACGCGGACGAAGTCGCGGGCAGAAGCTAGTGAAAATATAAATTCCCAGTGAAAACCTTTGTGTCTTATGCATGAACAATTTCGCCTACATACATTTCAAATTCAAGTAAAAAACCAATATTCATCCCAACGAAAATCGGAAACTCCACATCCAAAAATGTATTGTGGCCGGATTGCCGATAAAAAATAAGAAAAATAGTGGTGCCATAATATTCCCGGTTCATTCTGATTTATATCCGGGGAACATCAGTCAAGTAATATCCGGGGTGAGAGACAACCCGCCCGTGTGAGGTTGGGGAAATAAAATAATCTTTCATTTTCCCACTTGATTAATTCCCATTTACCTCTTATCAGTTTATGGAGGAGAATGTACCTTTTATGGGAATTTCATACGTGAGTGTGATCATAATGAAGCCTAGAATATTATATGGAACTAAAGAAATAGTGTCTATTCTTAATACCTAATTTATTTCATTTAGAACACGTACCTACTCTATTTCAGCCATTCCGTTTAATGTGGCGACATTCTAATTGGCATACTAATACATTAACAAGAGATGAATTAATTAGTACTATAGTAATTACTAATGATATACGAGGTCAGGAATGGCGAACCTTTATTAATGAACGTTTTTTATCAATACATAATAATTTGACTAAGTATACCGAAAAAATCTTGATAGAAACAGAGAAGGGAGAAAAATAAAACTACCTAGTTGCTTTAAACTCACAGTTTATATTTCTGTAATCTATTATTCTTATACTTATTGTTATGTCTGAGACAATGTGTTTCTTAATTCTATGACGGGCGTTGGTAGAGTTGCGATACAGTTTTAACTTTTGCAGCTATCATGTTTTTCCTTTGTGTAACTTTTGTCAACTGTTTTATGTTCCAAAATATTATTAATATTGTTATTATTTTTAGTTTGGAACTTGGAAGTACAAGAATCGTAATGATTACTATTTTATATCTATTTAAATAAAAAGGTTAGCCTGATTTCTTCTGTTGTTAATTAGATTCGATTAAATACTTCTACCTATTTGTCAATTGCTGGCTAGCCCGAAATATTCGCCATTGGTTCGCCACCCCTGTATGTACTAGGTATTGAATCCCTAGAATCCAGAATACAGAAGGCACTAAGAAACTAGCAAAAGTTTGAAAAAAGAACACCGTTTTTATATTTTCATCTTTGTATTCAAGCAATGCTGTGCTGAACCTAGCTTATAAACAAGGTCACGCCTCCCGGTTTATAGGGATAATAAAAAGTAAAACAACACGTCCATTTGACGAATGAGATCTAAAATGAGGATCTGCCACGACAAGAAAATGTAAGTAAAGGAATATTTTACTCTGGCAACTCGTACATTATAAAGGTAAAATGGAGGAACTTGTAATGAGTTTACCTATACCTAACTAAAAAGTTCTTCTTCGGTGTAACTTTTCGTAGTTTCTGTCGTATATGGTTAATATTTTAGCATGAAGTTTGCTGGCGGTTTCCCTAGTTTTGCGAGATTCTACATTAGGTATGTATGGTAACCATTTCACCTGCAAAATGAATATTCGTAGGTAAGTACTTAAAATATAAAGTCATAATAATATGTGGTAATATTGATGTAGTAGACTTCAATATTATCACATATTCCCTACAAAATACCAAACCTATACAAATTGTATAGGTTTGGTATTTTGTAGGGATTTCTCAGTAGCAGCCTCGGAGTCTGGATTTGTGCCCGGTTGATGGCAATAGGCTCGCCTCCTATTACATGTGACTTAAACATAACTGGCAGAATGTGGGCGTACTAATGGGTACACTTCTGACTAACCCTTCGGGGATTACAGGCATGATGTTATGTGTTGATGTAGAATTTTTTTAAAGATTTTTTTTCCTGATCTTGTTTTTCTTTAAACACTGGCATTATTTGGTAGAAAACATCCCCATAAAAAATACATTCCATCACATAACCGCTATAATCAAGTAATACAAGGGAAAAAGACAAAGGACAAGATATTTTATTTGTGCGAACACCGCATTGTTAGAGGCGTCCCACAAGGCTCATTACTGAAAATTAGGTTAGAGTCTCTAGAAAAATAATGGCGGGGTCTCTTCACTCGATGAATATTCACAAGATGGCGTCGTAGTGGTCATGACGGTTCTCGCGCCACGCTGCCGTCACGGGGATAATTAAAAATAATTATAAAACCCGACCCGCACTCGTGTCCCTGTATATTGAATTAATAATTCAGGAACATGCTGATTCCGAGATGAATTTGCAAAGGAATACCGATAGGATTATTCATCTGATCAAATAGACACGTCCGAGAGCTGACACGGAATGACAGCCATTTTAGTTCTTACCGTTTTTATCGAAGTTCTTAATTAGAAAATCCAGCTTACCTGTAACAAAGAACAATAATTCATTAATACTAAGAGGATTAGTCGTTCAGTGAATATAAATGGACATTTTAGACCTTAGCCTAGGACTAAGACATTATTAAAGGCACGTCGGAGGTAATTCCTTTGAGACACAGATCTCCTGTCGTCGATTGAAATACTGAGAGCTACCGTTCCCGTTCGTAGTGGTACCGACAATGTTTACGTTTACGATACACTCCTGGATTCTCTTTGATGTGTTTACCTATGAAACAAGATGCGAAACAGTACTCTCAATAATTACTGGGAACTAATGAATGGTATATCTAAATATATAAGAGCGAAAGGTCATATTATACACTCAACACGAAATATCGAAAACGCTTGACGTATAAAGATGAAAGGCAGGGAGGTAGATTATTAGTAGACGTCCGCTAAGAACAGATTTTCCAAAATTCACCTCCTAATGGGATGAAACGGGGGTCCACGAAAGGCGGGGGGGTGGATGAAGTCACAGGCAAAAGCTATTATAGTTTTTTATATTCGGTCTATTATGTTGTGTAGTGGTAGATTTTCATATTTTAGTTTTTGACTTTAGCAAATTCTCAAGTCATTAGTTATTTATAAAAAAGACACAAACAGACTGATCGTTATTTAAATGTCTAATTTTGATTATGCACGATCTGATCAATAACCCATAATCCTAAGAAACAACATCATCATTTGCCATTCAAATTCAAATTCTCATGTAACACACTTAGGTGTATTCTACCGAAACACATACTTCGCACAACAGAACACTCTATTTACTACACAACATTCGGCATTTCGATAAGGAAATAGCAGAAACACTAACATTTTCCTCTCAAATACCCATTTCTTATTCCTTATTCAGTCTGTGCTATGCAAAGGCGAAGCGTTCCGAACGCGAAGTGTTACAGATAACTTTGTACGAGCGTCGCTAACAGTACATACGAAAGCTAACACAAATAAATGGAGCGGTGTGACTTTGTAGAAGCGTCCTATCTTCACTACAACGTAATATAAGTACCCACACAACGCCGTGGCACGGAAAACGCTGCGGGGTACGTATCATTTATTTTTCTTTTTCATAGACTGTTCAAAGGCAGTAAAGAGTGATTCCTTCGATTGCGATCGTGAAAAAAAAAACGAGGCAGTTCAAAGAGGATTCGAACTGCAGACGATTTTCAGCTCAATCTATTTTACCTTTTTTATTCATTGCAGTGAATAAATCGGGAATTTTTATAGAGGCAATGTCTATCTTGTTTCGTTTTATAATAAAAATTCAGCTTTTTGTTTTGGCAAAATATTCGGCGATGACTGTGAACTGGATTTACCGTGAAATATGGGCTTTGTTTTTTATTAAGTGCAATAGAATACGTCTATACTAATATTATAAATGTGATAGTAACTCTGTCTGTCTGTTACTACTAAACCACTGAACCGATCTTAGTAAAATTTTGGCACGGGTTAAGTTTGAAACCCAAGAAAGGACATAGGATACTTTTTATTCCGTGACACCAACATTTACGCGGACGAAGTCGCGGGCAAAAGCTAGTTAATAATACACTTTAACTAAAACAAATATAAAGTGCTGCCATAAAACAGTCAGTTTCCAAGTAGGTACTCAAATTCCGGGTCAACTACAAATAATGTACATTATTCCACTACATAACTATTATTTACTACCAAACTCTAGTTCCCATCTTAAAACGAAGCCAAAATATATTCGCTACCATTAAATAATTTACACAGCTTTACGTCTGCAGTTTTATCACTTGCCAACTCCCGAAGCTATTAACTCTAATGATAGTCTTAGGAGTACTGAATTCGAGCGAATAAACTGATACTGTAGTCGCGAGGAGACTTACTTGTTTAATTTAAACATTCATAAAACGTTACTTAGTAAGGCAAGGAAATATTGTAGGAAGATAAAGATTGGTACTGTAGATTGATAATACGCTAATTACGGCGTTATCTTGTCTTGGCCAGGTACAGCTATTTCTATTAGAAGGCGCCAGTCCTATCACCTCTTGTTGTAGGTAAAGATATTCTTATAATTATGTATAACCGTTCAACATTATTATTTAACTTAAATCCATAATAAAGTATAAATGTATAAAATTTATAGTCATACTATTATGTATAGTATGTAAAAGAGGGGACGTAATAGGGGATCAAAAAATCGTGCGTATAATTTGGATAAGTGCCGAAAAGGCTGGCAGTATTGCCAATATTGCCATGCATGTGGCAATGCTGACGTAACCAGAAAGCTGGCTTATTCGTAGGCCAAAGGATCACCATTGGCCTATGAATATGCCAACCTTGTGGTTACTTGAAGGGTGTAGCGTAGTTACAGTGTTAGAATAACCCTGTGTATTGCCTGCTTATATGGCATTCACTACGACGTAGGCTGTTGAAATATACACATCAAAAAAGTCTAGGGATCAACATCCCTAACAAATGTTAGGGATGTTGATCCCTAGACTTTTTTGATGTGTGTAATTTAGGAAAATAATAGTAGCTATTCAAGAATAACAAAACAGCTTTAAGTAATTACGTTTCACCTACACTGAAATTGTACCTGTAAATTATACTGACGTGTAGTGACTAGTGCTGCAGTAGCTAAACAACCCTGAACCAGCTAAAATCTAGGCAGAAAAACCAGAAGTAGGTCAACGCGCTATGTCAAAACTTGTGTCCTACATAATATGTTGGCAACGACACTGGAGGGATGCCAGGATCCCTGGCGACTTCATAACCTTGCCAATTTAAATGCGCCACACTTTTGCCAGAAAACCTTGGAAGTCGTTCGAAGTCGTTGGAAGTCGTGCCGCAGTGCAAAGTAAATATACGATGAAATTGCGACTTTTCGTATCATATGTAAACGATAAGCCAAGAGTTCAGCTACGTCACGTCTGTATTAGATTATGTGTAAATAGAGTTCACATTCGCGTCGTGTTACGTACAGGAACGTTGTAGCAAAACTAATTTTTAAATACATTTCTTCCGCGCAAAGAGAATACATAAAATGACGTCACTTTTTGGATCGATCTGTTATTTTAATTCATAATGTAATCAGAACATACCTCATGCACGTTGCATGTAAAAATTTACATAAAGCCTGCCTTTTCATTATTTTACTGTAAACGAGGTTTTAAAAGATACTCGTACATCAAATACCCGTTAACTACGCATCAAACTAAGTAACTTGCAGCAAACATTTTTGTTGGGAAACGACAAATTACTGAGAAAAATCACTGTTTATGGTGGTGCGCAGAGTAGAAATAAAACGCACACAAAACTTTGTACTTTCGGATGCATGCAACAGTATGGTCTAGAACAAAAAAACAATATCGCAACGATGGGAAGAACATGCTAGAGATAAACTACAATAACATGGCGCGCCTCTGCACAAATTCAAAACGTTTGAAAGTATTTGTGAAAGTATTTACAAGACTCACAACGCATTCAGCGATTTGTTGCATGACTAGCGGCGTCAATAATTACTCATTATTATTAGTTTGGCGCTGCACTGACATACTCTATGAAAATGACACATGCGTTGTCTTGCGCAGTCTTGCTAGTTATGATTAGTTCACCAACAAATCTGCTGGCCTGCTACTGAAGACGAATACTTACAACTATGTAATAGTAATATGGAGGGGAGCGCCATGTTATACTAGTTTATCTTCTAACTTTCGGCTACGTTAAGCGTCTTTTTACACCCGTTATAATACGTTAGATAGACATACCCATAAGGATACACCGCATAATACAAAAGAAACTCGTTTGGCTCAAACACACGATGATTAGGCTTACTTATGTACTGAGTTTGGTTTTTGTTGATCCGTTTAATGACTTTCATTTCCTTGATTATTTGAACGTACCTCCATACTTAGGCGGACCATTGCTAATGACCATCGTTACCAGAAAACATGATAATTACGGGGTGATATAAAAAGAAATGCTTCATTCAATAATTATGGTCTGTTTCATCACCTTCCAATAACTTTCTATTACATTACCTTCATTTCATTAAATGGCAGAGGTGTACCCATTTGTACACCCAGATTTCGCCAGTTACGTTTAAGTCCCATGTAATAGGAGGCGAGCCTATTACCATCAACCGGGCACAAATCCAGACTCCGAGGCTGCTACTGAGAAATTCCTGATGGAAAAACCCAATAACACTGCCAGACCTGGGTATCAAGCCCAAGACCTCATGTTTAGCAGTCGCACTTTGCAACCACAACCAACGAGGCAGTAAAAAAAATGTTTTGAATTCATCTGGTTAATAGTGTATTAAATATTAGTAACTAACTTGCCCGTTACTTTGTGCTCAGAGTTTTTTTTTTCTTTCTTTTCGGCCAGGAACCTTTACGGGCGTACGCATAACAACCCACTTAAGTTTTATTACAATTCGGATCATTGGTTTAGGAACGCATAAAGAACAAACTTTCATTTTTTATTTATAAAGATAGAAGATTGATCGATTAGGTTCGGTGTTTAGTGTTTACGGCTCTTTGCAGTTTTTATCATAAAGACATTGCTGTCAACCTGCTTGATAACATCTAAATATATATAACTCAAAGGTGACTGACTGACTGACTGACATAGTGATCTATCAACGCACAGCCCAAACCACTGGACGGATCGGGCTGAAATTTGGCATGCAGGTAGATGTTATGACGTAGGCATCCGCTAAGAAAGGATTTTTTTAAATTTACCCTCTAAGGGGATGAACGGGGGTCCGACATTTACGCGGACGAAGTCGCGGGCAAAAGCTAGTCTTGAATAAGACAAATAAACAGCTTTGTTGTTTAGTAATTAGGTACAGCCAACAAAAGAAATAGGTAGCCAGGGTCGTCAGATATAGTTGAAGTTTTCTTAGAAACCGATGGATGTCTTCGATTGAAACTTAAATTAATTAATGAACTGTTTATAATCTAGTTTTTATTTTAAATTACATTTGAAAACATCCATCAGTTTTTTTAGAAAACATCAACTAAATCTGATGACCATGCATACCTATCTCTTGTTTTTACTGTACCTAATTACTAACCAACAAAGCTGATTCTTTGTCTTATTCAAAATGGTTCATCAAGATCAAGAAGGTTGACAGCACTTTATGATAAAAACTGGAAAACGCCTGAAACACTAAACATTGCTTTAACGATGCTTTGTTAATCTTACAGGTAAACCAAGCTGAAATGTGCCTGTAACTTTATTCCCTAGAAGAAACCAACTATGTTGTGTTTTATCTACACAATCTTATAAGCACATAAAACATTTTACGTGACCATATACTTGAAATATTACATAATGTTTCGTATGAAGGAAACTTTACACTAGCCTGTATCTACTATGTACAGTAATACCACTTGGCTACGAAAATTTTAGTTTATTTTCGAGTTACAAGCAATTCTTTCAAGGATATTGGAAACGTGTTTTGGTGAAGAAAAATTTCATAAAAGCTAAATATTATTTTTCTGAAAGTGACTTTTATAAAAATTCTTTTCGTTCGGTATTATTTTGGTTCAAGATCTTCCAGCTGCCGACATATATGTCGTTTTAGTGTGACCTTTTGTACGTAATACCTAAAAAATAGCCCAGAATTTTAACTAAAAAATACGCATTAAAAGCCTACCTTATTAACTACGCATTAAGAGTGAGAATAGATAGAGATTTATTCTCAAAATTTCAGTTATGTTAAAATGACGTAAGTGTTATATCCACGATCGACCGGTTGGCCATTCCTGTCTTGGTACTTAGACACAATGGTAAAAAGTCACATGTGACTTTAATTTACAAACACCATACTCTACAGAGCATACACCGCCATGCTTGTTGACGGCATGAACAAGAGTTGTAAATATTTTTTAAGGGAGATGCGCTATAAGGTTGTGTGCGAAATTCAAAACTACTTACGTTTTCTGGAATTTGCAGATAAGTATCAGATTGAATGGTAATAAAAAAGATTCAGCTCTCCTCTTCAAATCTACCTAAATATTAACGTTAAATTCTAACATTATCTTGCCTTGTAGAATGGTCACTAATAGTCCACTCTGACGAAAGTTAGTTGAGATTCAAGTTTCGTAGAAAGGGTCAATTAAAGTAGTTAGTAGTCCTCCAGAGATTGAAGTGTTGTCATTAGAGACCAAGATTGTATCTACGCCCAAAGACTTTGCTTTGGAAACAGTTTAGTACCTCTGGATGGCACCCGTAGTTTGAGGTCACCTGAACTTTCCCCTAGCCGTTAAGCAGAGCTCTAGTAATAGATAAGATTTAGACAAAAGAATTTCAATCCTTCAAAATAATCCGAAAAATAATTTTCTTTTATCTACATTTTTTTTCCTTTTTTTCAAATATTCCATTCTTTTTTAAAATACTTATTTTCTTTATTTTATAAATTAGCAGATTCTTATTAGTACTTTTTTTTTAGGTGTAAAATTACACAAGAAGCATATATAAGATTAATGACAAGTCCCTAATGTAAATTCAACAACATAGTTGGGTCTGGTGATGACCACAGATAGATAGTTGTTTAGCCTAAACAAATGATAAACACATAGTAACTACGCAGGTAACAACGACATTTTTCTATTGTAATTTTTGCTTAGTAGAAAGTACCTATTTTATTTACAAAATCCCAGCAGTTATATCATCAAATATTTACAAGAGGAAAATGGAGGTCTTTATCGTAGGGCTGCTCCAGCCTAAATCCCGCAGTTCACGATACATTATGTCTAACAGCTCGTATTCCTGCTCGTTTAGAGTCATTGTCCTAACTGTGGTGTAATAGAAACACTTGGTTTATTTTTAGGTCTATTTTTTGAGAATAAAATCGGCATTAAAAGAAGGTAGGTATTCATTGTATTGCATTGAATAAGCACCAACCCTGTGCAGTATAATTATGCATTATCTTATTTATTTATTAGCTTTTATTATCCTTACATCTTTACATTATTTTTACACTATTGGGTTGTTTTACCTTTTCTAAAAAAGTAATTAGGATCGTTTTGTTAGTAATGTTTCATTATGTGTAATCGTTAGTTTAGTTAGTGTTTGTATCTATTAGTATTTATTTATTTTATTCCTCAACCTATTGTGGCAGTGAAAGCCTCCTTCGAAGCCATCCACAGTGCAGTTTACATAAAGTGATACCTATTCTTGCTAGCGTGGCATAGAAATAAAGAACGGACAAACAGAAAACACGTTGCAGATAATATTTTAAATTTTTAATTATTCTAAATTCAAAAAATTACATTCTATGCCAATACTTAAAGGGAATTATTTATAAAGTATTTTAATCTTCTTTTTGTTCCGAAAAGTAGCAGCCCTACATAGTCCCGCCCACCGGCACTTCACTGAGTGTTTATCTACAGTTTGGAGTTCCCCGGGGCACTGAGATGACTTTTTGTACACTCTTGAAGATTTAAAGGTAATTGAGAACTAATCTAAATCTTGTACGGGGCGTTGTCCAGGATCAAAGGCATTTAAATATACTTATAGATAGATGGAACAAAGTAACCTACTACATTCGACGTAGTGGTATGAAGTCATTCAGTTATTATGTCATACGCCCATATGACAAGATGCATTGTATGCTAAAAGAAAAATAACGAAGGGAAGGGACATCGTAATGAGAACTTTCATGAATTATTAATTAATTACTGAATCATTTATTTCGGACTGTCAATGTCCATTTATTCTGAAATTATTTTAATATTTTTATTCCACCCCATATGCCTCTCTACGTATCCTTAAATTTACTTGTCATCGATCAAGGAAACGGGTGTACCTACCTACAATTATAATATCAACCTTCATATAAATTATTGATTAATTTCAAAGATTTGATACAATGACGTTTGAATAAGGACACAAAAATCTTTTACAAAGCATTCCGAATATTTTCCAACAAGCATTACAAATATCAAATCAAAGTAGTTTAATAACAAAGTACCCGTAAAAGAACAAAATGGTCACTTTTTTTTATTTCGAAGGAGTTTAATTCTGAATACAATTTTCTCTGACTTATTGGCTAGCCTGGCTTCCGTCAACAGCCAGGAAATGAGTTTTGCTGTCTTATTCCCCGTCCTCCGCTCGTCTCACCCCCCCTCGGTCCCGTGGCAGGGGCAGGCAAGCCACCTCATTATTAGCACGTCGGAAAATCCATTTGACCCCCGGCGACTTAAAGAATAAACAATTCAACTCCCTTACAAAGTTACTCTTTTTTTAATTATGTCCATTTGCTTATATTTATTTACGAGTTGGAAATCTGACGCAAACGAAAATAAGTATTAATCATTTTTCATTTTCGGTCAGACAAAAAAGAAACCAAATATTTTTTAATCCCCAAATACGAACGTTATTTCAATTTCATTTATTCGCCCATACTCCCATTTGTAAATGGTATACTCGTGTTTGTTTTTGCAATCCACAAAAACGAAGCCAAAAATATGTTTGTACGAATAAACAGAATCCCTAACGAGGTTCACCAAATGAAAGCAAACAGACTCCCCGAAACCCGCTCATACACAATAATGGAATCAAACGCCACTTAAAAACTCGAAAAACAAACGTTATTAATCATAACTTTTTCAGTACATATAAAAAGATTAGGAAAGTCACAAACGAGATCTCATGAAATCAAATTACAAATTCAAGGCACGGTCAACGACAGGGCTATAAATTTCGCCAAAACAATCATGGATGCGCGACTTGTATCCTCCGCCAAAATGTTTTTGCTTATAACAAAACGCTATTTCGGTGGATTTCAAACCTTATGGTTTATGCAATGAGTATTTGGTTTTACAAATTTATGGAACAAGTTAACTTGGCTATAGATGACGTCCCCGGCAACCCCAAAAATATAGCACAGACAGATTTGCTAAACTTAAAAGCGTACCTTGGATTGCGGCCAGTTGCTACCGATATTCCGCCAAATGGAGATGGAATTGCTTTTTGTGATATATTGCGAAACGTAACATATACCGATCTACCAGGGTTTTGATTTGGAACAGGTTGCGTATACTTACTATAACTTATCTGAGTTAGCCCAAATATCAGAGAGAACGCTATGACTTTAAATAATAGATTAAGTAAACTCAACTTTTCTTTCACAATTATGTAAAACGTGTCGAAATAAAAATCTACTTAAAAGAAGAAATAAAGTTATTGTCAGTCCATCTGGTACACAGAGTTGACTGTACCGTAATCAAATAGACACGTACCAGGCGCACATAACACCGTAGAGATGCGCCGCAGAGGAGAGGCACAAAACGCTAGTGCGCTACGAGCCCTCGACTCGCGTGCCGTCGAGGACCGCCAGTGATTAGAGCGCGCTAACAAAGCGCGGAGGGCTCTTAACCTACATGCTCCGTTTCACAGCATCGCCCGGTGACACTCCTAGGGACCGCTGCGAGGCTGGTAGCACACCCACTCGCTGACGGCTAATCTCACTTTACAACAATTTTATTCTTTTTTTTCTATTTGAGCAACGGCGCGTACCTACGTCAAAATCGTATCTAAATCGTTGTACGACTTCTATACAATCGTCTTTCTATACAATCAAAATTCATAAGAAGCAGCTCTAAATGATATCACTAAAACCTTATCAAAAATTCAACAGTGTAACCGGAACAATAAAATACAAGGGGCGAGCATAATATAAATGACACGTCATAAAATCTTAAAGCAAGCAATACATAAAACAACAGACAATGTAACAAAGCGCCGTAGATTTCCTAGATAAAACTGTGAAGATGGCACACCGAAATTTTGAGTTTTATTTTACAAAACTAGAAGTACTTGTGGAGGCTTTTATGGCATCAGGGAGCGGCAATAAAGCGGCATTTAATAAAACGGAGCTCCGCGAGACAGGCACCGGAGCCGCTAACACTACGGTCGGGAACATGAAACACGTTGACACTTTGCAGATATTGATTTCTACAGCTTATTCCTAGCAGAGTGTTAAACATCGTCGTCGTCGCATTGATTCTTGTGAATTTATATAGAAGCTGGCACCTCGTCAAGTAATAAAGCCGTTATCTTCGCTCGTTTGCGCCAAAACGGAACATTGATATGCCCCATACTCGGCAATAAAAAGCTGGAAGCGTGCAGAAGCCGAATTTCAGCGAACGGCACGGTAATTACGAGCGAACTTCGAAGGTGGGAGACAACTTTACGCTCGTAATTTGTTCCTAAACTTGGTTAATGTTCCCCCTGACAAGATAAATTCATTAAACGTTACCTGTTTCGAGCTTATATACGACAAATGAATCGACGTCCTCTGCTCTAACGACATCGTCTATCTCAAGTGTATCGCTCTCCAATCCGAACCGATATTACACAACGAGTGTCTCATTTGATAGTCATATCAGACGACCCGTTATAGAATTTAATAGCTTATAACTTTTCTTCGACAAAGCTCTCTTGACAGCTATAAAGTTCAAGAGCCAAATCATTTCAAGAATATTGGCAAACTTTCAAATAAATCGAATCAATAGCAAATAACGTTGTCAGTCAGAATAAATCCTTCGTCTACTAACTAAAATGTGACTTCCATTTTCTAGTAAACGACTCTTCACTTTTATGTTGAATGTAATGTTAAAGTTGTTTAGGACGCCACCGTCAGTCACAGCAGTAAACCCACAATATTGTCCGAGTGGGTCGGTATAAAGCCTAAATGGCGCCGGAGCGGTCAGTGCATCCCGCGGAGAGTGGACCCGCTCGCATTAAACTTTTACAATGCCATTAGAAGACGAGACGGTGAACGGACTCCTGATTGCTTTCCGTACCATTTTAGTCTATCAACTCCCGCATCAACGTTTAGCTGAAGCCAATATTTTGAAGAGCTATTGTTTCAGTTTATTGCACGAGTTCAGTTATACGGTGAATAAGACAAATTGAGGAAAACTGTTCAGTCTTATTCAAGGAAGCTTTGTCAAAAAGAGAAGCCGTAAATAGCGAGGGTGGGCTCATATTTTTGCTTTTCTTAATCTGCTTTTCTCTCTTCTTAAGCTATTTTTCAGAAAAGGCTTTCACATAATATAAAAGCATGAAATAAACATTTCTATCATAGACAAAGAGGGCGAAGATGTCAACTTTTGGATTTCATTCTTTTGTAATTCTACGGATATCTGCAGCATCATATTGCATTCTATACCCCGGAGTACCAGGGATATTGAAATTACTATCCTGACGAGTTCATTTCAACTCCTTCCCATATTCATGGACATATTTAAACTCTTAAAGAAGTTTATTCTGCCAACCATTAACATCAAATAACATTAACAACAAAATAATGCAGACAGACATTTGGGCGAAAAATGCCCTTCATAAAAATCCCCCACTAATGGTTCGACTTTGTCGCTCCGTCATAAAATTGCTATTATTTTGGTTCACAATAAAGATTTTAGTGGACGACAAAACGTAGCGTCATATAATGCGAATATAATAGAAATAGTGATGTAGACCGTAAGTCACTAAATCTTTTTATAGTTACTTTTAAACACAACCATTTCGATAGAGGTTTGAACGATGGTTCTACAATGATCTAAGATAAAGTTGGTTTTAACTGGTGTAAAAAGGCGTTTAACGTAGTATCGTTGCGATCATTTTTTTTACGGAGTTACGGAAATATTGAAAGTCAAAGTTCCATCTTTTTGACACGTTTTTTTTACGATAATAATAATAATAATAATAATAATAAAATTTATTTCAGAATTACTTCCATAGATTGTTAGTAACAAACTTCTTAACCTAGTGTTAGTAAAGAAAAGCATAATAAATTAATAATAATAATAATGAAAATAAATCATAATAAATTATAATAATGAAAATAACTTATTAATGCAAATAAATAAATTAGGCGCTTGCTCTCGCGTGTAGGCCTATCAGGTGTGCCATCAGTACGGAGTCCCATCGGCTGGCGCATGCGGTCAGAATGGCGCTGGGGCTGCCGCGTACCCGCGCCAGTAACGACGCACTTCGCTTTCGTATGACAGCGTGAAAGCCGTCCACGCGCGCCTCCGCGAACATGCCACTCGCGCTACAGTACCGCGGCAGCCCCATCAGCACCCTGAACGCGTTATTATATTGCACACGAAGGGCGTCGTATGTCCTCCGCGTGTATTTGGCCCACAAACTGCACGTGTAAAAGGTCTGGCAGAAAGCTCTAAATAGCGTGACCTTCACTTGTTCAGTACACCGTGCGAATCTGCGAGCCAACATATTACAGCGAACAGACAACGCCCTCCGTTCTCTCTCCACATCCATGTCATCTTTAAGCTCCTCGGTGACCCAGTGATAACCAGCTCTAAATGTTTTAATTAATAAATAGTGCCAACACCCCTATACTGTTGCATGCACCCGAAAGTACAATGTTTTGCGTGCGTTACATTGCGCACTGCCATAAAGAATACCACCAAAAAAAATTGGTCCCAGTGAAAATTTTTGCTCAAAGTTACTTAGCTTGATGGGCGTGCGTAGTAAACGGCTATGTGATATATCTTTTTTTTACACCTCGATATGCATAAAAGAATATATCGTTTAACTTTGATATTCTCCATACATATTATGGAGAATATAAAAGATAAAAACCCCAATGTAATAAAGAAATTAACGAAAGAAGCAATTACCAATTATGTAACACCATAAGAGCCAAGCCGAATGAACTTAATGAATCATAACACACAATACAGTCTACACCAGTTCATATTGCTGACGTCATTAGCAGGGCCGGATTGAAAGCACACATCACGTAAAATGGCGTGCACACGGAACAATACATTCTAAACCGACCTTTATTATACCCTATAATACGTAATTTAATTGTACAATTGCGACCCAAATTCTCTCTTGTTTCCAAAACGTAGCTGACGACGACGACGTTACAGAAACCGTTTACAATATAAACCGAATAGGCGTCGTGCCTGTGAGTTCCTTGGACATATTTAATGAAGTCCCGAAATACGAGGATAATGTATGTAAATAGATACGGGGTCACGATTTATGATAGTAATTGGTGCGTCGTTCAATTGTGGCATAGAATTGGAATGGAATTTATTTATGACTTGGATGAGAAGCGGCTCACGTAGTGGGTTTACAGCCGCGGTTCTGTTGCTCCTCTGTAAATGTCTCATTCAATCAACTCTGCTGATCGTATTGTTGAAGGGCTCGACTGGCCTCGACTGAACGGTGACGTCATTGACTGAAGGTCATTTGTCAAGGATTTTTGCTGAATAATATCGTTGTGGGGAATCTATACGCATGCGTGGTTACTACGAACAGTATGGGGGATATAAATAAATTGAAAAGCTTCAAGCTCAGCAGCAGCTGCGAATGGTGGCAGTGGAGCGAGAAATGACATGCGAACACGTACCTACATGTGAAGCTTTATCGTCCAGCATTCATATCCACTCTCGTATCTATATAATCTACACATATGTGTGTATTTGAATGGATATACCCCAACACAATGGATTTATAATTTATCGGATTATTTTGATTTCGTCGACATTTGTATGTAGAAGACATGAAGTTTTGTAGGTTGCAGGAGTAAGGGAAGGCGGGGCATGATGGGGTATCTAAGGAAAATACCAAAAATACAGTATAATCATTGCGTTTATTATGCTTGTTTATTTATGGCACAATGCCTTATTAATCTAACTACAATTTGGCATAGTCTTTGGGAGATGAAATTATAGCATTTTTTTTAAATAAATGATTTGATAGGAACTTTCGAAAAACCATCTTGCCCCTTACCATGGGGTAAGATGGGGTAATGAAAATGGGGCAAGATGGGGTAAGCTAATTATTATCACAATAAATACAAATATGAATTTCTTCGGTGTTTTCATCATCCACACCAGCACAACCATTGTGAGCCCAACGTCCACAAAGCTGGCAGCCTACCCAACCTTCGGATGATTACCGTATACCCAATACCCCGTCTTACCCCAAAGGCTGATTTACAAAAAAATAATTTCTCAAAAAATAAATATTAACTGAACTTTTGTCTAACCATACCACAACAAAGTAAACAACACTAACAACCATATACGAGAGAAGACATAAATTGGGTAGTCTTATTTACCTTACAGTAAAGGCGTTTTTAACTGCGTAAAATTAGATCGACGAGACACTCAACGTGATTTTCGTTTGTAAACAAAAAACGAGTGCACTCCCACTCACTGTTTCTGTCGCGCTGACGGTTGATCGAGTATGGCTTCCTATTGGCTTATTGCTTTCTGTTCGCAAGAGTCTAGTTTCTTGTATGTGTGCGTGACCCCGTCTTACCTCGCGTCCCCATCATGCCCCGCCTTCCCCTACAAGACTTACTTTTCTTTAAATTGTTGGAATATGATTTTTACTTAACGAAATATGTGATCGCAATCATCTGGCAAAATCCATACCCATTTTTAATAAACTTTACGAAACACTACTTCAACTAACTGTTCCAACATAACATTTAAAATTTAATGAAAAACTCTCAACACAGAAAAATTTCAAACTGGACAAATGAAACAAAAGAAATCTGTACTGCTACAACTGAAACTAAACTAAGCAAAGCGGATAGACGTACGAATTAAGGAGAGATGCGGGCACCCAATCGGATAACAACGCTGATTGCAATTTGATTTAGCCGTATAATCACTAAAACAATCAACTAAATGTACGGAGCTTCGCGTGTGGAAGTGCTGGATAATAATGGTACAAGCCCACAATAGGCTTAGACGCCTAATGCGATGTGGTTAGATAATAATATTACTTAGTAAGACAAACGTTAGAGTACGTTTCCGTCCCATAACACCCTTCTTTGTATGCGGCTCTTAGATTATTAAGTACTTAATACCTCGTGTTATTGAAGTAGATTTAGTTTAAAATGGATTAGTCTTAGTAGCTGTAGCTTTGTAGGTACTTGTTTCTAACATTATTTGTCTCTAACAACTCTATTGGAGATATGAGGCAAATAAATGGAAGGAATGGGAGGAGTCCTTTGCCCAAGAGTGGGACAGTAAAGAATAGCAAAAAGAAGAAAGAAACAACAGTATTCGATTCTGAAAACTCCTTAACTTGAGTTACCCTGTTATTTTTATATCAGACTAGCACTTATACCACGACTTCATCTGCGTATATTTCGTGCTTCCAACTACAAATTAAACCCCCTAAAACCCCTTCAAAGGGTAATTAAAGAAAAACGAAAAACGCTTCGTGCCAAGTTTCAAGTTGATTAAGCCAAGAAATAAGTTTTTTCATTTAAAACGACGACGTCCTCCCTTTGGGATTGAATTTCCAAAAATTCTTTTTTAATGCTCTCCTATATAATAAAAGGAAGCCGTGTAAAAAAAATCACGTTCTTAGTTCCAGTAGTTTCGGCTTTGCGCTGACGTCAGTCAGGTTCGCCATTTATATACCTTTATAGAATATGAAACGCGACATTCAATTCAATTTCCTATTCAAGTTAATATAACGGCTACCATGCAACAAAGAGCAGCCGTACCGCAAATCGATAGTATCGATATAAAGAACATTGGCGATTCGATGACGGGGCCTTTAAATAGGAAATCGGATTACTGGCATATGGCACTGGCGAATAGAGGACAGGAAACGATGCATTGTGGTCGAGTTCCGCGCTCCAGTGCCTCTCTATAGAGTACTGGTTTAGTTGTACTGACCTATGTTTTGTGGATTTAGCTGATACGGTTCGGCGGATATTAGCTAACGCATCCGGGGCAGTCAAAGTCATTGGTCATTACATACCAGTGGTGCCAGATGAGATGATTTACTAATGGCTATTGGAATTTAGACAACATGATATTAGGAAAACAGCAGTATTGGCGTTGGAATAAAGACTATATTCCTTTTAGGGTGACGATGGCAGTTTATATTGAGGCACGATTTTGACAAAGGGGACAAAGGGAAGGTAATGTCCTCCTCTTGTTTCGTAAAAACAAATAGCTATCACCGAACAACAGAATAGGACGTTTACGGAATAAATAAGGTAAGTAATACAATGGTACCAACATTTTGCACTTCCATATATACAGCTATGTGTTGAGCTACTTACGAAACATAAGTTTAATATATTATATATAGTTGATTTATTCGCTAATGGATTGGAAAGCTTTTAATAAAATATCACTACATTTGTAGCCCCAGAGAGCTGCGAACAAATTGACATTGGCGAGATTAAAAACCTTTTTTCGCGATTTATATTATTTGCTTCGACCGAAATGAAAATCGGGAGGATTCTTTTGAATTATTATTACTTATCTAGTCTAGCTGATGTGATAAACTTCGTTTTAGATCTAATCAAAATTTTGTAAGGTAAGCATAAACATAAACAGGGTTTATTTACTTTTCATAAGCCACCACACTTGGCGAACGAGTGGGTCTGAATAATTCCGTCCCAATTTACTCTCCTTTAAGAGGTTACCTCAAAATTCATTTTTCACGCAGCCTGCCTTGGAATAAAATGTACAAGATTAGTTTATCGCTCAGAGGGCCGGGATATCAGTGTTTAGGCCCGTCGCCATAGCAACTGGAGCAGAAGGGCCTATTTGCCGCTCCATTGGGCATTTTGAGTGGCACTGACGTAGTTAGGACCCAACATGTGTGTTACAATGTCGTTATAATGAAGTTTGAAGACAGTAATGGCTCATAGAAGATGCTTCGGTAGCAATATCAAAGGTTTAGGACCTCGTTCGGGATTGTATTGATGTTATGAGGCGACCTTATAGCTAGTTGGAAGGTCACTTCGCTTGTGGTTTTGAAGATTTGAAAGAGGTACTTCAATATTGAACTCTTTGATTTACGAGCACTTATATGGGCCTGATCTGATACTAAAAGCCTTTTTGTTTTTACTGGGTTTATAATAACAGTTCAGTACAGATACAAAAATCTATTGTCAAAAAAGAAAACAAGTATCCAATCCAATTACCACAATCGATTACAATCTCAAAAAAAATATGACAGTACTGCCACAACCAGATATGAATAAATGATGACCACCGTACTAGCGTAGGTACTGGAATGCAGTCTAGACATTTTTATTTCTGTCCTATAAGTAGCGTCCTAGCAAGGACGGACAGGTTTATCGATATAAATGGTTTACAGTTAAAATCGGCACGCCATCGATTTGCTTTTTAATCGATTTGGGTTGCTGCTGCACATTCTTAGTGGTAACATGTTTTACAGTGGTTCTGCGGTGCTTTTGAAGTGCTTAAGTATTTTTGTTATTACGATTATTTATTTAATTGTATTCCCATAAGATACCAAATATTCAAAACTTTACACATCTTCCCATTTCGATAAAATGATGGTGCTACAGTGTTAGAACCTTCGTGGAACCTTCTTTACAGAATCTGATATCCTTTAAGAATACGCAATACCAATATCCATAGGAAGGCCATTGAAGAGCATCCAACAATAAACCCACAGCACTGATCCAGAGTCCACAGATATTACAGCCGAAGACTTAGTTGCCAAGTCAGCAAACACCAAGGGAACCCTAAAACCAAGCACTCAACTAGTCGGTAAACAAAGGCAGGCCAATAAAAACTGCTGCAAAACAGCACAACTGTTTTCTTGTTACCAAACAGAAAACGAGTTTTACAAAGTTGTTGCTTTAGAAATACAACGCTGGAATCGTGTAGCTGCGCCTTTATACCTCCTTTCTCTATGGTCCCCTCTGTTCTGACGTCACAGTCAAAAGGAGTTCCAATTTCAAAAGGATTGGATTTGGAACATGAGATGTAAAGGTATTTATCTACATATATGCCAGTGTCTCGAGGCGTCGGCCGGTTGTCTGATTTTGTTGAACTATTTGTTGTTCTGTTGTTTTTTTTACACTAGCTTTTGCTCGCGACTTCGTCCCCCCTAAATGTCGGTTATCGCGAAATAAAAATAGCCTAAATCCTTTCTCATCGAAATTGGTTCAGTGGTTTAGAACCATAATAACAGACAGAGGAAAGTTACTTTTGCATTTTTAATATAAGTATGGAAGTTTTGATTTTAATAGTCCCCTAAATAACATTAAAGCACGACTAACTACAGCTATAGCATCATAGAATAACAGCTTCTATATTATTAAAGCCATCATACCATATTTAATTAACCTTTGCCTCACGCTTTACATACTTGAGAAACAACCTGTGCCTAATCTAACCACACAGTTCCACAGTCGTTTCTACAACCACACTCGTACTCGCACTACGTATACTTTGACAACTTCTAGTTGAGCAAATAATTGTTACCACTCTGGAAACTTTACAACTGAAATCTAACCACAAAGTGTACCTAGTATTATACACAAACAACTCAAAGTGGGAACTCAACTATAAATAGATAAATTTCCCTTCGCACCCTCTCTGCCCACAACACTTCACGATGGTGCATTCTTGTTAAACAAAAGACTAGCGCACAACTACGTAGCAGAAAGTTCTAAGACGGCTCTCATATGGCCACTAAACCTACGAAAAGTAACGCTAGCTCTTTGAAAGTACTTGAGAGATAGAATACTTTTCTAGATTGTGGAGGTTGGTTACCGATTCCAACCTGCAGCATACTTTCAACCACAGAACAAGTAAGTATCTGCGCTCTCAACATTGTATAAATAAAAAAATATGTAATAAACTCTACATTCAAAAACCCAATAACAATAAAAAAGAAGCTAAAACTAAATGGCATTAAAAATCCTGTACATCGCCATCAAAATGCAATTGATGGCGTATCAGAAACTAAAATATAGAATAGAATTCTTTTTACAAGCTTTTATTTAGCTTGCACTGTTCGTATGTAAGTATGTATGTATGTAAATGAGTTGTCCTTTTAAAATTTGCAAACCATTTTTCGACCATTTGTTGTTATCCGATTGAGCTGTAATTTTGTTGTTTCATACACCTTTAGTTCTGGTGACAATACAATGTACAATACTCAATATTGTAGAATTTTAAATTAAAGCTTGATTTTAAAAATATTTTTTAATTAGTTTATTTGTGAATTTATTAAATACGTTTTATAATATTCCATACAAATTTTCCTTTTAACTAGCATACAACCAAACCTTTTTCTTATTCTGTACAGATTTTTGATACATGAAAAAGAAACCACAGCGGAAAATTTTATCGTGACAACATAACTCCTCTTACAGACTACATAATCATTATCATTATCACATAATCAGCCCGTCTACTGAGCAGAAATAGTGATTCAGTATTTAGTCTGTGTCGCTTGCTCCGTGGCCCTAATCTTGCGAACTGAAGGCTTAGCACGGAGTACCACCGTCGCCATCTTGGAACCGGGGATTAAATTTCAAAGAAGCTCTTTGAATTGAGGGTAGGTGTGTGTGGTACTGTTATATTTTCTCTAAATCTATTCAGTGTGTATGCGAAACGGTTGTTCTGTAGAAACTTACACTGTGCTTGTGTGTGTTAATGGCGCTTTCAATATACCTAAGCAATATTTTCTTTCGTTTTCTTTAATTTTCTTTCTTAAATTTGCATTTTCCAGAGCAATTATTCAGGTTGCCCCCCTAAATCTAACTTTTATGAACGATCGCAATCTAATCTCAGTCTGAATCAGTTAAAAATGCCTTTAATTAACCTACATTTTTTGACATTGATTGTCGCTGAGATGAGATTACGACTAGATTTAGTATAAATTGGCCTTCAGATATTCTTGTCTTGAAATCTTAGCGCCCTATGTCAAGTTCACTATTCCATTCGTACAGAATATGAATATATACCAGAAATAGACTTTTCAGCTTAAGCAACGATTGATTGATGAAACATGGAGCACACGTCTTTGTGTGGGTACAGATTAAATCCACCACTCACTCCACAAGGTATCCGAAAGTATAATCGTAAAGAACTTTCCAGAATTTCTAATGTTTATTTAATTTTATTCACTTCGGCTTTCCAGAACTTTTCACGTCCTTCCAACATTTTTATAA
Source organism: Hoplodrina blanda (assembly GCA_949316365.1). NCBI lineage: Eukaryota > Metazoa > Arthropoda > Insecta > Lepidoptera > Noctuidae > Hoplodrina > Hoplodrina blanda. The sequence continues at coordinate 5,227,201 of OX438589.1, read as the reverse complement.
TCAAGTTTTAATTTTCCCAACTTCTAAGCTTTCGGAAAAGTCTCGGGAAAAAAATGAATGAGTTTCTCATTTTTATAAAATATTGCAAACCTCTCCATAAAGAACCAACTTTTGAATGCGGCGTTGGTACCTACGGCTTCCTTTAGATTTCAAGAACATTATTGACGTTTTTTATTCGTTCAAACGTCAGTCAACGTGACAAAGTACCTGATGAGGATTTTTTTCTAATTAAATGATATTAAGGACTTCATTATTTAGGGTGAAACCAAATAGCATAAACAAAAACAAAAGATTTAAGGCAACATTGGGGTTAGTCAAAAAAACGAACCAAACTACGTTAAAAAAAAATAATTTTTTTTTGAAGTAATGGTATTTACTCGTATTTTGGATACCGATTTAATGCTGATTTATTTTAAATCTATTATAAGCATATTATTATATCATTATATTGGATGTACATTGAACTGTTATTGATTTATTTATTATTTATGTTAGCCAACAATTGATTACACAATACATTAAAAATAATTACTTTATAGTGTATTTATAAGTGCAACAATTACTTACAGATTAACACAACATGCGCCATTATTGTTTTACATAATAATATACGTTAATGAGAGATAGTAATGTAATAACACATTCGGCATATTGGATTACTTTGACGTAATTAATTTAATTGTGAGATTGTAGTTTAGTTCGGTTCGGCAGAACTACATACATAAACTCACGTCTTTTTCCCATGGTGGTAGGCAGAAACCACAGCACGCCACCTGCTACGATTCTTACACACTCCTTTCGCCTCATCTACGTTCATACATTTCGTCATACAAGTACGCTGGTTACGAGTACTGCTGGTTACGAGTACTGCCTTTCTGAAGAACCTCACCAATAAGGTCAGTGTAGGTCTTCCTATGGCGACCCCTCCCTGCGTTGCCACTCACCTCTGCCTTAAAAATACCTTTTGTTAATCGTCTTTCACTCATCCTCTGAACATAATCGAACCATCTGAGCATACCCTTTTCTATCTTTTCGGCAGAACTAAGATCAATTATTAGGATTTTCATTGTAAAAAAACTATTTCTTTACACATTTCCATAATTAAGTAAATTTTGTAGGTAACTAATGTACCTACAGAAATAATACTAAACCGAAATAATTTCTGTATATCTATGCGAAAATAATTCCTAATCCCATTCCATTTCAAACTTTGCCATAAACAAGCCCCTATTGTTCCAGGCTTTGAATAAACCACAAACAACAACATTCTACCACTATTCAAAGTATTGATCATCTAAGCACAACTGGCTGCATTTAGCACAATACCCGACGCGACGTGGCCGTTCACAAGTTTTCAATAGACTCAATGAAGTGTACATTGCGACAGAGCAGAACACGCAGATAACTGAAATTAATAACCTGGTACCATTTTATATACCTATCTGGTACAGTTCATATGATTATCTGGTACAGTTTGTATACCTTTGTCCATTGTGTGTGCTGTCGTCGGGTAGAATTATGGGTTTTATATGATTAGTGGTGGATAGCAGTTGTTTGGAAATGTGCAACTGTTTCGGGTTGTCATTAACGCTTGTATTTGGCTGTGTACACTGTAACGTAATAATATTATTAAGTTACTCAGTAAACTCTTTGATTTTAAAGTAAATAATTAAGTCGTTTGGATTTTCTTTTTAATAATTAAATATAATTATAACAAACAGAAGCCGAACTAGCACGCGTCGTCTGTTTGTATCCCAATTAAACAAAACGCTAACGCCTGGCGTAGGTTTTAATCACTCCACAATTAACCGAGAGGACGGGACAAACCTTATCAACGACACACATACACAACAAAGGGGCACTCGAGCCGCTTAAACAATGGTCACTCTACAAAGCCACCCCAAATCCAGCCAGAAAGGAAAATTGGAATAAAACCTTTGCAACATCGACTGGGTTACCAGATAATATATTTAAAAAGACATTATGTTGTGAAAAGGAGATTTGGAAATGGAATTTGAAGCTCCGTTTTTTAAAAGGTTTAAAAACAGAACAATATGGCGGGTCTTAGTGTGCGTTGGTACTGGGAATAAAAGTTAAGGGAGAGTTTTACCTACTTTATAGGTTTTCTGTGAGAGTAATGGACTTTTCTTGTCGCTCTGTCTCTAGGAGGACTGGAGTGTGTGGAATGGGAATAAAACTTACTATATTGGCAGGAAAATGTTTTTATATTCAATTTCAGGCACCTTTTTGACGGAACCTAACGCCAATTTACTTTTAGTTTTATCACAGAAAAGGGAATTATTTTTTCTAATAAGCTACGCCAATAGAAAAACTTGACAGAGGAAATCCTTCATTACTGAGCCTATGAGCAATGTACCGACAACTAACAAACCCATCATCACTATGAATTCTGCCATTCTCAAACATAATAACCCGTTTTTCTTAGCACACATGTTATTGCTACTGCATTACTTAAAGAAAGGGAATTATAGGTGTCGTGGTTATAATAATCACAAGTTACAATTGAAACTACTGTGGTCAAATTATAGGTTTAAACGGTTGATAAAATTGCACTTTGCCGTCTAAGCGCTTTTTTAATGACTTTAAAATATTATTGTCTAACATGACTATGAAACTAAACAGGGTATTTATGGCCAAAAGGCCACTACTAGATTTTGGCCAGTGTGATAATTGTACCCTAATGAAACCGATTAATTTCTTTTTTTCTTAAGCAACGAAACTTTTTGACTTGTAAGAAGAATGGCCAGTAGGTACCTACTTATCTTTTCCAAAATACATCAATAAAAAGCATGATTATAGATAGTCTGTGAAATTAATCGCGTATACGAGAAAACAACGTGAAGGGCAACAAAGATGAAGGGCGTAACGAATTAAATCATTCTACTTACATAAATAATCGTTAAGAAAAGGGTTTATTGGTTTGTTTATTTCACAGATTCCTGTTACAGCTAATTTGAATTATGAGAAAACAACACTTGCGATATCGCTTCTTAAAAACGTTCTATCACAACTTTAGTTTTCTACGTTTTTTGGATCGATTTTTCATCAAAATATTAACACTTTTGACGATAATAAAAAAAACACGGAAAAACTAATAACTGAAAAGCTTTTGAAACTGTTTTTGGATATATCCTTAAGCTACCATTTTTTTTACTGTACATTTTTTGAGTCATGAATACTTGAATAAAGATAAACCCAACTAGCAAAATAAATAATATGGGTACCTAACTAATGCATCGAATTGAACACTACTATAAATCTGTTAACTGCTGCAAAACTATTACAAAACCTTTACATGTCTGTTAGTTGTATAATTCAAATACTATCCAACTTTTTGCTAGTCGGAAATTAATATAGAAAACTTGCACAACAACTAGCAGATTTCTATCAAAGCGAATGAAGTCGTCAAAGCGCAAAGCCTCGCTGCTTGACAGCCAATATTCGGGTGATCCGATAAAGCCGACTCTCCCCTTTGTTTCACGGTGTCAGTCACTCATATTCCATCAGGTTAAACCGAATCCCTTTATAAAGAATCTGGAGTGTGGAGCGTGGATTCAAAAAAGTTTATTACTGGTCGAAGCCGATTGGAGTAGGATACCTATGATTGAATTTTGATCGAACGACAGATTCGTCGATAATGGATGGTTGTAGAGATTTTAAATATATGATAATTATATATGATATAATATCAGGTAAATTATACTGTTTAGCAAACGTCAACTGAATAAAAATTATTGCCACAACAGTTGAGTGAGATGTGTAGGAACCAAACGCGAGATCATCTATACATATAATAAAATCGTAGAGACGTCAAAACTGTACATTTAATATTTTTGAAAAAGAGAAAGTGCTTAGGGGTCGGTGAATGATGCTAAAGTCGAAAATATTTTTTTTTAAATTTTTGTCTGTTTGTCTGTTTGTTTGTTAAAGCATCACGCAAATACTGCCGGATAGATTTTGTTCAAATTTTGAATGAATATTCCACATTTGCCAAATTAGTCCATAGGCTATAAATTATCACGCTATTTGCTTTGGGGGATTAGCAGACTACAACAGATTACCTCAGGATTGTAAAAAAGACGAGACAAAATGTAAAAATATTGTAAACAGCTGCAGACTGAAAGTCTTAAAAAATTATTATCACGCTATACCTTCAAGGAGCTAAGCAGCCAATTATGGAAAACTAGAACGGCTATTTCAAGTCATTTGTCATAGAAGTAAATTGCCTAACGGTTCGACGGCTGTCTGGCGAAACGGTGGGCGGAAGTTCGATCCCAAATGTCAGCATTATTTTTTGTATTTTTTCTAATTTTTTTTTAATGTTTTTTAATTTATCAAAAAAAAAAGTAGGAGTGCATATTTCCACCACAATTTTGATTTGTTTACGTATTTTTTTTAATATTTATGCAGAAAATAATATCTATACATAGTTCACATAAATCAGCAGCTAAAGAACTTTTGTCTGTTTGCGCGACTGCTAAGCATGAGGTCTTGGGTTCGATTCCCAGGTCGGGCAAAGTGTTATTTAGTTTTTCCATCAGGAATTTCACAATAGCAGCCTCGGAATCTGGATTTGTGCCCAGTTGACGGCAATAGGCTCGCCCCCCATTACATGGTATTAAACATAAATAATGTGTGTAGGTAAGGGTTATCGCATTATGGCTATTATTCTTAAACATTTTACTGCTGGATTGCTACAAAACGACACCAAAAAACTGTCAATCCTCTGATATCAAAATCATTACGCCATAACTACAAGGAGCTACTCAACACTCAAACAGTGACGGACGGCCTATCTGCAAACATTTTAAGTATACAATATTTTATTGCCTGAGCTTAGCTAAGCCAATCATGGCACAACACTACTGTCAGGTATACTACTGGAGTACCGGTGGACGATAAATTAGCGAGGAGTGGCGAGTGTAATTTTTTTACGCAGTAATAATTAGTATTCCTTTCGTTGCGCTTCCGAATTATTGTATAAAAAGATCTCAGTGTAAGATGAGTGATTAGGTACTAAAAAGAAGAAGTCAAGAAGACTTCTTTAGTACCTAATCACTCATCTTTCACTGAATAGCCATTGAATAGAAGTCTATTTCAATGGCCAAATAGAAAGAATTTGGCAACAACCGGAAGTGCACCAAAATCAATTAAATCAATAAAAAAAATCTGTCGCAGTAATTCTTCTGTCGGAGAATGCCTCACAGACTTGAAGTTTTCTGGGTACTTGATTTGATGAAGCGACTGTGATCGCAGCTGAGTTTTTTTTCATAGGCACCGAAAATAGAACTTATTCCACATGCTTTAAAATCAAATTCTAAATGGCGCGGCTGTGCTGCAAGAGATGAATCTTTCCATCTTCGCAATAGATTCGCAAACAGGACACTTAGTATTTCGTAGCGAGGAAGTTACGTAGAGTATTGGAAGAACCTTAAGTACCCTGGTGTTGCATTGGACAGAGCACTAACTTTTTATGTACCTACATTGCCACAACACCAATCAAAAAGTAATTTGCTACAACACCTTATTTCTACCAACTGGGGAGCAGCACCCGATGTTTTTCGCACAACTGTCACGTCTCTATGCTCCTTCTGCTGGTGAATTTGCGTGTTCAGTGTGTCATTGACCAAAAAGCAATACCATCCTTAACGAGACGTGTAGAATTATATCAGGGCTGCCTGAAACCGACTCTGCTCCATAAGCTCTTCCCATTGGCTGGAATTGCACCACCTGTCATTTGTAGGTATGTATGATTGTATGTCGCATGCACAGATGAAACAAAATCAAGAATCCGCTTCCTTACATCCCCTCTATCAATATGCAGTAGCTCTGGGTAGATTGAAGAGCCGAAAGAGTTTTCTTCAATGCACACAGGCCATTCAGGACCAGGTCGACACCCACCATCAGACAACTTCCACCAATAAGAGTTCAACCCCAGGAACACATGCCACTCTGTTGTGATCTTTAGTGGCCTATATGGAAAGCGCTCAATAGACTGCGCACTCATGTAAGCCGCTGCAAACGTAACCTAGCCAAATGAGCAGTTATAGATCCCGCAGATACTCAGTGGAATAGTTCCCTATAGGTTTTGATTCCCTAGCGAGCGTCAAAATATGCGCCATAAACGACCTTATCTTTAGACTGCGTTGACTTAGAAATTTAATTTTTTCACTGCTCCAAGGGTTTGCTGACCTAAGTATTTTTTGGGTGGTAAAAGTCCTTCCGCCTTACGTGGGGCGGAAGGGACTGTCAGACTTTTACTGACTAAAAAAACACCCTGTTCCTTCTGTTGCCCTTTACGTTCCGGGGCCACGGTCTCCTGATAAGACTTCCCGCGACCCCGGCAGGCGTTTGGCCCTGTCGGGGCCCCGTCCCTGTGCTGACAGCTCTTTGAAGCGCGCGTGGAACAAAACGCGCCGTCGACCCGGGCCTGGTCCTTGATTGGACGGCGAGCTACCCATCACTCGCCGTCCGCAAGCCCACGCATACGGTGGCCGGATGTCGTCTCGCGACGTCCAACGCCCTGGGCGTCTCCCGCGGCGACTGGAGCGTGAGGTGGAGGCTAGCATTACTGCTTCGCAAAAGGAGGTGACTGCTTCCCATTCCCTCTCGCTCCGGAGCATGGCCTGAACCAGGGCCGGACGCGAGAGGACACGGCGGTGCTCTGCCCAGGCGGGGCAGACTTGCACCGTATGCTCCACCGTGTCCTCCGGGTGGTCCATACAGTGGTGACACCCGGACGTTTCCTCCCGCTGAATCCGACACAGGAACCTCCCGAAACAACCGTGTCCGGTGAGAACCTGCGTCAGGCGGAAGGTGAGGACGCCGTGGCGCCTCTTCAGCCACTCCTCAAAGAGGGGTCTTACCGCCGCGATTGCGGCGTGCCCGAGACCTGAGTATTTGATTTTAATTTCAGCTTGATACCACCACGCGTTCCTTAGAAAAGGGTCTTTACAGTCATACAGACGCACAACAAAGTGATCCTATAAGGGTTCCGTATTTGCTGACTGAGGTACGGAACTCTAAAAAAAATAATATCTAAATTCATCGATGAATCGTGATTTGTGAGGTAAAACTTTGCTTAGACTTTAAATAAGTCTATGTTTACAGGGTTTTGCTCATACTTTCTTCCAAAAACATAACAGTCAGATTCTGATTTCAGTTGCTCTGATTACAACCTGATCGGTCTTGATACTACATATATTGAAGCTACAATGTGAGGTACAATATCAAAACAGTAGCTATTGAACTTGCGTTTTAATGGTTTGGGATCGAAAAGTAAGTGAATTTTTATACCACTTCATTATATTTTGGAAAGAGGTAATCTGAATATACCTTAAATATAATATACAAAAGCGAAAGGTCACTCACTCATCACGAAATATCAAAAATTTCGCGGGGAGGTAGTTTATAGTTAGTATAAGTAACGATTTTTCATATAAATTACCCATTTCCCAAAGAGTAGGTATGAAACGGGGGTCCAAAGTTTGAATGGAGAAATCAACTTTGACGCGGACGAAGTCGCGGGCAGAAGCTAGTCCAATTTATATTGATTGTAATACCAAACGGTGTATTTGAACCTACAAAGAAATGTCAAGAACCTCATATTTCTGCTTTAACGAACACAGAAGTAACTCACACACCGTTGAACAACATAAACTTGAGCCTCATTAGCCTCATTAGCCTCACAATGATTGACGACTGCTGGTAAATCATTACCGGAAAAATAAGCGGACAATAATACTTCAGTCCCACAACCTAGAGTACCAGGAGCGCAGAGTAAAGTAGGAGGTTTTATTACCCATTCGATATAGGTACAGCGGCGGAACACATTGCGCGTGGAAAATCTAAAGGCCATTTGATTTTGCACGCACAATAAGCTCTCCTTCAGGGCTACCAACTAAGTAGTTTTCTTCCTATATTTATACCACTTAGCAAAAACTTCATTTGAAATTCGTTCACGTGTGTCGGTTTAAGAGTAGTGTTGCCAGGTGCAGTGTGTCAAATTTCGGGACGGAATGTTAAAATAATCGGGATTTTGCTACAATCGTTATAAAATATCATTTTTTTGTGATTATTTGTGAGTTTGTAAGTGAATTTGAAAGCAGATATATTTTTATTTAGTAACACCGCACAGATAAATTATTTATCCTGAAAAAATTATCGATGAAAGTGCAAACTAAGAAGGTTAGTAAAAATCGGGATATTCGGTGTCCCGATCAAGTAAGAATCGGGACGACCCGCGCAGATCGGGACACCTCGCAACACTAGTTAAGGGGGCCGGTGAAATGTACCTGATCAGCACCGCCTTGAGTCGTCATCAAGCTGACCCCCCATAAACGTCGTCCCTGCCTCTAGCTGTTTTATTACAGCCATATTTAAGTTTTTTTACTGCCTACATTAAGCGTTGCTGGCTATGATTCTATGTCGAGACGGCGCGCCATATTGGCAGCGTAGAAAAAGATCTTACCGTCTTATTACAAAACTAGGATTTTCTTTCTTAGACTAGGTTTAAACCACCGAGCCAGTTTTTGTTGCCAATTGTTCTTAATATAAAAAATTGTAATAAAACGGTTAGCGTTAAAAAAATATAAGATGTTAAACAATGGATTTAGGCCTATTGTAGTCCCACTGAAATTGCCATATCTACTAGACATAATGTACATAGTCGGTATAGTTTTATGCAGTAGTATAAATATGGTCGTTCTATATTTCAAAGTAAACTCATTAAATTCATTCATTCAGTTGAAGACAACGCCCGGCGATCGATGCCTTTGTATAAATTCCTGAAGCTCGCTAAGTATGTTTTACTTAGTATTATCACTACATAGTATAAAACAAAGTCGCTTTCCCTGTCTGTCTGTCTGTCTGTCCCTATATATGCTTAGATCTTTAAAACTACGCAACGGATTTTGATGCGGTTTTTTTTAATAGATAGAGTGATTCCAGAGGAAGGTTTATATGTATAATACATGCACTCGTGCGAAGCCGGGGCGGGTCGCTAGTATTGCATAAATCATGTAGTCGTATAATTCCAATTATTTGGTGCCTATTATTTTAATGCATCTTCTTCTTTTCGAGCCGATAGTTATTACCTACTTTTTTTTTTTGTTAAAATACTTGGGCCTACTAGGTGTAATACCTATTTAAAAAATTAAACGTTGTATTTATGATTATTTAAACCTAATATTACTTGGACCTGTTATTAATTTGAACCTTGAATAACGGAACAGTTATTTTTACAATAATATTAATCTCTTGCATTTAGCTTAGATTCAAACAAACTTCTTTACCTAACCATAGTACCGTCGAACATTATTGAAGTGAAACGTGTGAATTCAAACAGTACAAGTAAAACCTTAATCATCAATCAGTTACAACGTAAACCTAAGTAACTATAAAGTATCTACCCACATATACTCATAAAGAATTATTGTAAACCGCAAAGTAAAATTGCGAATTTCCTCACATCGGAATCATATGTAATTTACGGCTATTTCCTCCAGGCTGTGCGGCTTGAGTAAGTGCAGGGACGCAGCAAATAAGATAGAAATGTATGGAAATGAGGGTGTATAGGCAACAAGACGCATAAGTATTGCGCATTACTTATGCCCCGTCGCTTTTGCAGCTGCCTGTGTATGCCGAACATCCCTGTTATGACGCAATACCAAAAAAGAGAAAAAAAAAACAATGCAGTACTTCGATATTCAAACGAAGCCTAGTTCCATATTCAAAATCTAAACTCAATAAACTGCGTTGTCTATTGAGTGTATTATTAATCCGCAGTCCACATAATAAACTTTTTCGATTTGAATTTCAGAATAGAGTTTTATCCATAGATGTGTAACAGTCATCAATTTAGATGAATACGGTGAAATCTTGTCTAGTTTTAGTACAAATACTGAAACTAGATTAGTGTTCTAAATTCGATGTAAAAGTCGATTTCTACCCGATTGAGTATGTTAGCTACCTAAGATATACTTAAATAAATATCAACTGCAACAACCATTCTGCAACTATGTACCTACAAGAGTCTTAACTACCCGTCTAATATTCCAGACTGTTCGCCTCTTGAAATGATCGCTACCATAGCGGCTACTAAAGTTGAATGCCCCTCGTCCTTTAATTGATTTTATAAGTCTACTTAGGAACAAAATAAGAAGCCGCACAAGTTTCAAACACTTGTATCGTAGTCTTCAGTTCGGCAAATTATTTCGGCAGTTTAAGTGGACTTAATTTCAAAGTCTTATTTAGTACCTACCTACCTACCTACTTGTTATGACCAGATAATAGATTTAAGGGCCTGTTTTAATACCTCTGAATAAAACAGTAATCAGCAGATCCTATATTTCGAAAATGGAACAGAATTTGTATGAATTTATCTGCCAAGTAATTTAATCGAAACCCATTCAAAGGCGGACGAAAGGTGCACGTTTTGGAGATAATACTTAAATAGTGAAACCATCCTCTAAATCCTTTAGCTGTCAAATCTTATGTGATCTGGTTGGTTGTTGTTATTTCAATCAGCCAATGACAGAAGCTGACATTAATTTGATAATCTATCAGCAAATTGTCTTCTTTGGTTCTTCAGAAACTAAATGCTAGAACTTAGACCTTCTAAGGCTCACTCACGATAAAAATTAACTCAGAGCTAATTTCTAACATCAATAAATTACCAAATGTCATAATAATTTGTAATTTAACTTCTTGTTAGGGTCAATTACTCTACTTTAGTTTTTGGTGTAGGTTTTTTAAGGGGCAACTATCGTCAATCCTTTTTTTCTTGTAAATGACGTTCAAAAGTGTCTTTTAATAGTTTAATTGAAATGAATGATTAGATTTCGATTCGACTTTTAATAGGCCTAACTAAAATAGGTAAGGCTAAATAAATGGTGGCTATACCTTCGGCTAAATAAAAGCCGGCGGAGCGATGCGATGGTCCTCTATTTCTATGCCCCTCTTTTTTTTATAGATCTTGTATCTTTCAAGCTAATACTCAATGACTAATGTAGCATTCAGCGCTATCGTAGCTACATTACAGCGCTGAATGCGCTTTTAATTATCACCAACGCAGCGTAATGCATTTGAGATAATTATATAACTTTTGATCTTTGATTTTCTTGTCTAGATACTTTCTTTAAAGCTCCTAATATGGCTGAAAAGGCAAAGCGTCATTCAGTTTAGAATAAAGCTAGATTGTTAGCTTGGTAAAGAAACCATTCTAACAATAAAGTATAAAGATTTTCTTAAAGTTTAATGGTTAATATTCTTCTATGTATAAATATTAGAACAGCAACAAAAGTTTTCGCAATCAATGTTTAAAAACAATAGAATATATGTAGATTCCTGATAAACGCGACGAAAATTCTTCATTTTTTTTTGCCAAAAATAAGGTTAATTTAATTATCCGCATCGGGAGCGTCAAAATTATTCATAATTAAGTGTCTGGTGCGAGAAAAGACACCTTGAGTGGCCTGAAGACTTCGGAAAAAAAGTCGATTGTCTTTTTTTTATTTTCCTTTTCTTTTTATTCATTAATAGTTAACAGCTTCATGTGCAAATTAAGCTGGTGGTATGCCACCAGCTTCATACCTCCTTAGATTAGAGTACCTACATATGTATCCATATATTATTTGTCTTACATATGAAAAGGTGATTCACTTTTGAATCTATTTCGAGTCTAACGACTGAAGAAAGTCATAAATGTATTTTTATGGCATCCGTAAGCCCAGTATAGAGTCCGTGTCGTTTGTAATTTTTAATAGTGCACAATAAAGAGTGTTCTATACCTATAACAAGCGCCCAGTCGAAGGAAAATTGATTATACGCTTCCAAATGATTTAAAATCAGGAAAAACTTACATTAAAACCTTTTTAAATAGTTTTCTTATTCTTTTTGTTTAAATCTATCAATTTTACATAATAATATTCATTTATCCATTCCAAATAGCTATTTTCTTCAATAATTTACTAAAAGATAAGTCGTATAAGCAACTACACGCACGTATTTTCGCATTCTCATGCCCACGTTACTATATTTACGTTAACGCTTAAAAAAAATGTAAATACTAAGTTTTCGATACTTATCTAAAACCAAATAATGTTACGCAACATATTAAGTAAATGATCAAACGAAAAACGCTTAGAAAACGCCAACAAAAACAACTTTTACGGCGTCTGCAAGTGTATGAACGGGCTCCTTTCAGCCAGCCACTATTTTACACCCGCCTTGAAAACATTACCGAACACATTCAATCGATTTTCGACTTAGTGTCCCCGCCACGATGCCGCCGCTAAACATTCAATACATTCATACAACTCTTCCATTCAAGCCTTTATCTTACCTGTCCGGCATGCAGCACGTCCAAAAATATGGTAAATACACTTATAAAAAGCACGGCGCGCGTCATTTTTGCGGCCGCGTAGCGTTCCTATACCGGACTGGCGAGAGCTGACGTTTGTGCCAGACGCCAGAAACCTGCGTACTAGTCGTGGTACGGCACTGTAGCCGTACCTAGCGTCGTATAGATCGACCCTCCCGTGAGTGAAAAGGACGGCTGATGCGATGCCGCGGGTCAAACAAAGACGCAAGAGGGAGGATAACGCACGCGCAATGCTGTAAACGCTGCGTACAATGAGGACTCTATCGAAGGGAATCGCGAATGCCGTCTTCGTCTGGCTTTGTCTGGATTTCCCGATGATGATGCGTCATTTTTTCAACGATTCCAATTGGGTACTTATTGCTGTTCTAATGAAGTTTAAAATTGTTTGATAGCCTTCGTATAAGTTTCAGGCTCATATCAATGAAGCTACATGCCCTTAATTTAGCCATATAGATCGTTATAAGGTGCACTCTATATTAATATGACTAAGTTAAAAGTAGGGTTATTAAATATGTACCCTTTTAATACCTGCGTTGAGTCATCAAATACTAACTTAGGGTGACCGTTTTCACCCTACAATTTAATGTTTTTTTAAATTAGGTGTTTAAAATCGATTGCGTATGATTCAGTCGTTTGTTAGTATTTGCTAATGCCATTTTGTATTTCTTTTCTGTTTTTATTTCTAACGTACAGAAATTACTTGAAAAACATTAAAAATATATATGACTCTAGTTTTTGTCATTGTTAAGTCGATTTAAGATCTTTTTGATAGCGATTCGCAGAATTAAGGTTTAAATATTAAAATTCAACATTACCTATATTCTATTTAGAAATTAATGGAACTAGTTACCTTTTTTTTCAGAACCCCTTAAAACCACGAATTCCCAAATTCTGTAACCTCATTGATTAAAAGGTCGCCATGAACATTTACTTCGTCCATTCAATGTCGATGAAATCTCTGAAGACCGACATTAAACATTCACCACCCGTGGGTCTGTCCGTCATATCCACTTGGAAAATTGGTGACCATAATAGATCACAGGATTTGGAAGACATGTTTCGGTAATATGCAATTTAAAAAATTCTTTAAACAGAGATGAAATGTAGTCTTCTTTATTTATTACTACCTTTTGCCCTTGACTTCGTCTGCATAAATGTCGGTTATCGCGGACGCAGACGATGTCACGAAATAAAAAGTATCCTATGTCCTTCCTTGTAGTTTAAACTTACCTCATACCAAATTTCATCAAAATCGATTCAAAGCTTTAGTCGTGAAAGCGTAATAGACAGACAGACAGAGTTACTTTCGCGTTTATATTATTAAAAGTATGGATACTGACCAAAACATAATTTTTAAAGAGTTGCTCTGCAGTGCTATTCTGTAGAAATATTACCTCGATTGAGATGAGATTAAAGTGAGCTGTTATTAACTTCACCTAAATTAACCGAGAGAAATTTTAACAGAATAGACCCGCTGTACAGCATAGAAAATTTTATGTGGGAATGCACCTTGAAAACGGAACAAGTACCTCTAATAATGGCATAAGTGTACAAAAATACTGAGATACATACAGATTTGGTCAAATTATATGTAATCTAAACTAATATAATAAAGCCGAAGATTATTTTTGTTTAAACGAACTAATCTCTGGAATGTCGGATACGAAAAATTATTTTTGTATGTAATAGCCAGATTCCTTAGGAATTGTATATGCTATATATCATCACGGTATGACCCACGGGAGCGGCTCAGTAGCCAGAAAGGGCCAGAAAAATTACGCGGACGAATTACGCGAGTCGAAATTATAAGTTCCTACAAAAATATTTAGTTACAAACGTGATGAACCTTCACTCAACCATAATATTTATAATGATAGTAAAATAATTGACGTACGCCTACAAACATACATGGCAGGGGTCACAAAAGCTCGTATTTCCTTGTGCCCCTACAGTGGCCCGGTCGTAAGTACCCCTGTATCCTCACCTCTCACCCTTGTCAGCGGCCCTCGTATCAATTTCACTATGTATCGCACTGTCTATACTGGTCTATGTACTGTATCAAAACTATTATATTCAGATTTGTTTATGGAACACGTCCGATCGTCTGAGCAAGGTTGAAGTTTTAGAAAGGTATCAGGAAAGGTAAATAAAATCCTTCGTAGGTGTCTACTTTATACTAATTTTAATAATAAAGCTCTTTGAGAAGAAGCTCATGTGACGAAGTAATACCACCATATCTATTTATGTCGCGAAGCAGCGTTACTCTGTTCCGTTTAATGCAGGCCATCCACCATCCAATCTATCGTCCAATCGGCAGGACGCTACCGATTGGATCATGCCGATTGGACCGTGGATGGGAGTGGATTGGCATGATAGTTATAATTGTCATGCCAATCCACTCCCATCCACGGTCCAATCGGCATGATCCAATCGGTAGCGTCCTGCCGATTGGACGATAGATTGGATGGTGGATGGCCGGCATAAAAGGATACGGGTGCCGGTGTAATTCCAGGCCCGAGAGACGTTTTATCTTTGTTTCTGGGTTGACAACGGAAGATCAAGATCGAGTAAGACCTCTGTTGCTGCTCTGTTACTGTTATAATACCAGAGATCCAGCCAGCCAGCTCCTAACATTAGGTGGGCCCGTCTCAGTATGATATGAAAATAAAACAATTTTTTGAAAGTAATATGATTCGAAATTCATTAGTACTCGTTATCAAATGGAGCAAAGATATCATGACACACTATACTTTTACCCGCGTCTTCGTTCGCGTGGTTTTTTTCACTCGCGTTAAATTAAGTCTTTGATTATTGCCCATGGGTCGTAGCGTGGTGTTATATAGGCCACGGAAGCCTATAGGAATAGAATATTATACAATAAGCTCTTCAGCATAGACAACACATGCTGTGCCAACACCAAAAAAACAATGGAATTGATTCAGTAGTATCTGCCAACTCATTCAATTTATCTGTTCATATACTTCCAAATAAAACAACACACCGGAATTAAAATTAACACGGCATGCAATTTCAATGCAATATCAACTCAATACACGTACGTATACGAGCTACTCAATCATGCGGCGTGCGGCTTTGCCACTGAAGTGCATAAACGAGCCCGCACCTAGTATAGCCTATCTATCAATACAGAACATGCAGGTTATGAGCTCCAACAGAATTTTTCCGATAAATTTTACGAAACAAGCAACTTTAGTATTTAAAGCTAAATTAATATAGCACTTTGAGGCAGAACCGGGTATTGGAAACTTCTCATCAATTTTTCCTTTAAAGCCTCGGTTTTTGCAATCGATTTTGAACTAGTGATTTCATTTCAGTGTACTAATAGGATATTTATAGTAAAACTTACAGTCTTAGTAATGATTAATTCAATAGTAATGAGCCTAATTTGACGTTTGATGCGGAGAAATGTCGAAACGAATCGGTTCACTATTGGATTTACGTAGTTAAATAAATGATGATTCATTGATTTCTGACAAATAAACAATTGACTGTTTTCATAATTAAGAAACGTTGTGAAATTGAGCGTTAATGGTTTATTACATGTACTCTGTGAAATGAATCCCAAACTAGTAGGTTTATGGCTTAAACTAGGGCTGTTATACGTCCGGGATTCATCTTAAGGCTTGGGCACACCAAAAGCAGTTGCAGTGCGGTAGCAGTGCGTCTACCGGCTCCGCCACTGCGCCGCTCACGCACTGCTCTTCTACAAAACTTTTGGACGGGAGCAACGCAGACGCGGGGCGGTGGCAGCGCAGACGCGGGGCGGCCGCAGTGAGTGCACGTTGTATTACTACGTCCGCCATATTGCTAGTCACACCAAAGCAGTTGAGCGGGACAGACGCAGCGCAGGATGTAAACGGTTGTGATTTTTTACAACTTATCATGGAAACGAATGAAAAATTGATTGAGTTGGTGAGGAATACTTCACACATAACGCAGGCTTGGGCACACCAAAAGCAGGACAGGCGCAGCACCTTAGCAGGGCAGGTCGGTTGCGCCGCGGTCATGTCACACCAGAAGCATGAGCAGTCGGAGAGCAGTTTGAAGGCGCCCCTGCTTTATAACTGCGTTATGTGTGTCGTATCGATAGCCACACTCAGTACACTTCAAGATGTTGAACGGTTCTGACTCTGACGAAGAGGAGCTATTTTTGCTTCTAGCTTTAAGTAAAAAAAAAAGATATGGATTCACGATGTAAATAAGAGAAGAGAAGAATATGGGGAGTACCATCGTCTATGTCGGGAATTAGAATCTTTTGAAGATAGGTTTCGAAGATTCGTTTCCATGATAAAGTTGTAAAAAATCACAACCGTTTACGACCTGCGCTGCGTCTGTCCCGTTCAACTGCTTTGGTGTGACTAATCAGTATGGCGGACGTAGTAATACAACGTGTACTCACTGCGGTCGTCCCGCGCCTGCGCTGCCACCGCCCCGCGCCTGCGCTGCTCCCGTCCAAAAGTTTTGTAGAAGAGCAGTGCGTGCGCGGCGCAGTGGCGGAGCCGGTAGGAACTGCGGGCCCGCGTTTGTTCAGTGTGTCATCCCTCATATAACTACATTATTTACTAACGTAGACGCACTGCTACCGCACTGCAACTGCTTTTGGTGTGCCCAAGCCTTTAGTTTAGAGGGCGTCCAGGGGTCGTCCGGAAAGGGCTTTCAAAAAATGTTTGGGCAAAATATATAGGTACACTTTATATGTCAATGAATCCCGTTTAATTGGAAAATAAGCAATAAAGCTAAATAATAAATAAATTACATTATAGACAATGTTTATTACAAAAACATATCTCTCAAAGGCGTCCGTAAAAAAACCTCAGTTTCACATAAGAGTCTGGCGATTTTGAAGTTTTTATCCGACGACAGCAACTTAGGTGTGGCAACCCTAGCCGCTACACATATTTTTATTAATTCGCCGCCAGCAAGAAGGCAGTGACGTCGGTGTTTTGGCAACGCCGACCGACGTCCGGGGTATGATTGGTCCAATATTGATCACACGAGACCCGGTTTTACCGCCGACACGCTCTTACTGCCTCTTACATAATTTTTCAACGGTCCTTTTAACCCTTTATAAAACTTAGTGTTACGGGTGTACCTAATTGGTCTGAAACGGGTGGACACGTTTTTAGAGTTAACCTGACCCGGATAAATTTCGTAAAACTAGGACTCGCTCTCATCAACTTTATTAAGCTAAAGCTTTGAGCTCTGGCATAGTGGAAATAAAAAGAGTGCGCGTATGTCAGAGATACGAGGAAGCAGATACATTCATTAATGTATTTAAATCTACGAAGCTAGCTTTTGAGCTAACTTTTTTACACTAAGCCTTAAAGCTTTTGCTTCTATTAAATTGCATTTCTATAATAAAGATAAGAAAGTCGTGACGTAATCTAACAGAATAGAATGGAAATAGCTGCACTAAAGAGAGCAAGCCTCATTAAAGAACTATTGGATTGAACTGATTCCAACTTTTTTTATCACTTTATTGTACAGACCGTTAAGATTTTTACTACTGCAGGTAACTAATAGTCTCATTTCTTGTACATTTTTTAGCATTAACTTCGTGAATTCGCAGTTAATTCGTTGGAGGAGGAACATTTAATGGAGAGTTGACAAAACTATCAAAACTGCGAGCGATATTGTGCGCTCGCCCTTAATTGGGAAGCTTACGAAGTTATAATTAAAATCTACTTGTGTCAACCAGCGTTATCCAGGCTTGTAACTAGGATTGCTTTTACTAAGTCTGCTTCGTGTTGCTCTTTCGTCCTTGCTTTTCCTCTTTGAGATATGTAACCACGAGATTTTCTGAACTCTACATAGTGCGCATTCACATTTGAAGACTCCAGCAACTTTGATTATTAATAATGCTTCTGCTACTAATAATGCTTCTCTGACCAACTGACCGTCTCTTTGACAATTCAAAAGTGTCTATAACTAGTTTATTTGAAATAAATGCTTTGACTTTGACTAAAATCCCACTGCAGGGCAAAGGGAAGACCCTTTAGAATTACTACTTAGGTACAATTCCAAGAGTACGTATGTATAAAACTATGTGTTTTATCAATGATCATCACTTTAATTCGCAATGCCAATGGAAGACCCATGGAAAAGCGAGAAAACTAACAGTAGACCGTCATCTGTTTTCCTTTTTACAGCATTTGAATCATTCAGTGGCTCCACTCTCAATAAATCAATGTAAGTAGGCACTATTGTTCAGGGATACGGAATAGAGTTACCATTGTATGAATGGAAGCCATTATTAGGGTTATAAAAACATTGTTACCCTGGCTACCGAGTAAAGAGCATTATTGTACCTAATAAATTATTTTTGTCTGATTTTTTGACTAGTCTCGTGTTTTCGCACCGTAAATCTTAGGAATGAAACTATTGATTGTTGTTTACTGTGGACTTGGTTTTCGTAGATTTTTATCCAGCAGTGGCGGTCGAGGGCCAGTTTTCTGTAATGGATAAGTCTAGATTAGAGCGCAAGATTACATAATAATGAAGAAACTGACTTTTAATTTATTGAAGCTTTTAACTTTTGTAGGTACATAATTATACATTCCAAGGCAAAAGTTGCTCACAGTCGTTGCAAAATATAGTGACAAGTAAAGAAATTACATGAAAATCGATCCACAAATTAAAGTAAAAAATCTAGTGACCTAACTTTCAACACCATCTCGTTTCGGGGTCTGAAACAAAGCCTAACAACACTAACACAAATTTATTTGCCAGACAAATCCGAGACTAGCTTTTAAAATATTCAGAATCGTAGAGCCCAAATCCTTTGGTCATAAACTAACATTAAACGAGGCATCCCCTATCCAAAAGAGAGCAGGCACACATCAGGGCATCTCAAAAGGAAGATAGGAGATACCAAATCGAATTTTGAAGCGAACCACGGTGGGCCATTAAAGCATCTGCACATAGAAATGCTCGGCGCTCGGTTCGTCGGAATATTCTAGACATTTGCATATGGCGGCCGGTGACGTCACGGCATGTCGCGTGCAGCGCCAGACGCGCCGGTATTCATGCGGGCCTTAGTTTAAAGCTGCGGACGCAAAGGGAGATAAATGTGCTCGGATTTGTCGGGACCCGGGCCAGTTCGACTTCAGTAAGTAATGGTGTGTTTAAAAGGTATTGTTTGTTGCTGTAAAGGACATATAAGATAGACTTTGTAAAAAATAACCTAACAGTAATATTTTATACTAGCAAACCAGACAGATTTCGTACCGTCTCAGAATCAATAAATGCTGTATTTTTTTTTCGTGAATTTTTCACTTTTAATATCTATTCTGCTATTCGGGGCGGAGACAAATCCAACAAATCAAAGATCTGGGACTAGCCCGACTTTGTTTTATTTACATAGATTACCTACATAATTATGCGTTTGCTACTAGAAGCAATTCTTCAGGAAATCAAAGAGTGACTTTTACGTAAGTATCTCATTTATTATCAACATAAGAACGAAAAGGACTGCAACTGTCAGTAAGTACACTAACTGTGCGTGAGTGAGTCAAATGATTTCATAACACTGCAGATATTCTCTACTAAATACACTATTCTAAATCAACACTAATGAACCCTCAGAAAACCCTATTTGGTACAAGATATCAATCAAATAAAAGTCAAACTCAATGCCAAACGTCCTCAATGATCCTATAACCATTATTTACCCTCTAACGGGCTATCTCTTATCCGGCGTCCGTGTACGGCTATCCTACACAATAATGAGCTCACTTAGTGAGTCCGCGTCTTAAGGCCCTGTCTCACGAGGCAAGCTGTTGCGTTATTTTACCAGTCTCCTTCCCGAGACGGTCCAGTAATTAATAATGGCGTCCGAGCTTTATATTATCTCGCCGCTTAGCTAGTAAGACATTTCCTTAGGTCTGTTAGAAAGAGTAGAAGCCTTCGTGGTAATCAATAGACCTTGCTGACGTCAATTCTCATGCCTGAAAGATTTAAATATTCACTCGTCGTCGTGCCAATGAGTCAGAATAAGATTTCTAGAACTTGTTCCATTTTTATGTAATAAATTGGAACGTCGTTGCTACTTAAAATCTCTTTGCTCACTTCCTTGTATTCTTGAAGTGACGCCAAATTCGGCTGGTAGGTAATGGGACGCGATGTACAGAATTAGGTGAATTACGGACTTCCCGCCATCTTACGTCATTCCTGTTAGTTGGCAGATGACGTCATCATGTCTTTTCTGTTTCATGGGTCTAATGTCACCTAACGCCATCTAGTGGGAACGATTAAAACCGTCGTCCACACTGCCTGAAACGGGTATCTGTACAGTAGGTTTTCAAAGACCAAAGCCCATTAAACTCCAATTTAAAATAACCACCAATCAACTTGTTAAGTACATTTTCAATTTGTTTAAACTTTAAACAAATTGAAACTGTAGGTACCCATTTCCTAACTCGACCGGCTCTGGGTATGTAACTAATGGTCGCAACAATAAAAACCTGAGACCTGAGGTGCAATTTCAATCTTACCTACTTAAATAAGTTTTTTTTTTACAAGTTCGCCACTCTATTCCCAATCACTATAACTCCTGCAAGCCAGAATCAACAGTGACAAGTGTGGCAACCAACAAACAGAAAAGAGCCAAAGCAATAAAATTCGACGAGTCTCGAAGAAACGATTCAACTGTCTTGAATCCTGAAATTTTCTTTGTAAATTGCTAATAGTCAATATTGTTTCGTATTTATCCTGAAATAACGGAACAAAGAATTAACGATAGCGTTGTAACGTTATTTATCTAATGTTATATTGAACGGAGAATAGCTGCTTGGCAGTAGGTACCTATGGGCAGAGGCGTATCTAGGGTGAGACACGTAGGGCGCCTATCTAAAGGGGGCGCAAAAATCACCAATTATTGGAATTACAAATCAAAATACACTACATTAAACCATTATACTATACCTACACGGTGTAAGGGACATCCCTCCGAAAACTTACAGGGTGTATTCAGCTCCTTATTTTGAATCGTATTCCACGGGAATTTTCCTCAGGAAAATTTTCATATCTTTTCTCGTTTTTTCAGTTAGTATTCCTATAATTCAATGTAAAATTACATTATCTGTACGCAGCACTCCATTTATGTAAATAATACAGCTAAAATCAAAAAACCAGCAATGGATGTTGAAATACTCGAAACATATGACGTAAAATAACGTGGCCCGAGAGCGCTTGGCGGGGAGGGCGGCCGAAAGCTCGCTACGCTTGCCGTTCGCTACGTGCGTTTTGCCACGAATACGAAATATTGCTTATGGTATTTAAACAAGTCAGGTTTAGTGGATTCCCGTAACGTTCCTGAAATAATTTCATGTACCGGTCATCTTAATATGGTTTACTGAATTCACCCTGTAAGTTTTCGGAGGGATGTCCCGGGATTACAGGGTGTAATTAAAAAATTATACTGTTATGTTAAATTCTAATTCTATAAAATGTATAACTATTTTAAGAAGTGTTTACATTTGTGTTACATTTTGTATATTGTGATAATTTACGAAGGGGCGCAATTATGATGCGCGCCCTAGGCGCCATGTTCTATTGATACGCCCCTGCCTATGGGTTGCTAGGCATTGACAATGTCGCAGTTTGCAGGTCAAGTCGTATCGATCGAAAACTATTTGAATGCCACTCGTAACTTTCTAACAAAACTTGCCAAAGTACTTCAAGCAACTAGTTAGCTGTTATTAGAAGAAACGTAAGTGTACCGAACTGTTTTTGTCACGAGTTACTTTCAAAATAGCCCGATTAGTTCCGGAGTCGAACGGACACGTTTTTTTTCAGGGAAACTATTTTAGTATCCGAACCTTTTCAGGCAAACCCGGAAAAACATTTGCCAAAACATCAATACCTATATCTTACGAAAAGTAGTTAAAATATTAATATCAAGCACAGGGGCTTGATACTTATTTATTACTTATTTTCTGGCCGCGATTTTTTCCGCGTAAATGTCGGTTATTGGCGATCTAATCTTGTTTCTCTATACAAACTTTGCCCCTCATTTTTAGCCCTTAAGGGGTAGAATTTCGATGCCTTCGTCAAACAAATAACACACCCTCCAAGTTTCAGGTCTCTACGATCAGCGTTTTAATCAGTGCGTTGATCGGTCAGTCATTCAGGACAACGCATTTTATATGTACCTAGGTATAATAATATAAATAAAGAATAGTAGCTATACAGCATGTAACAAAAACCCTGTCCGATCCTTAAGGGTATTTCGTATATTCGGTATCGTACTGCGTACACATTATACGTAACCATTTAATGGATTTGAGATTATTATTTATCCCCAGTGAAAAAAAAAGAAGAAAGAAGAAGTAATTAAATTAAAATAAAACATAAAAACTGATCAACGGCAACACTGATCTGACAGGGTTTTTGTTACATAGTGTATATACCTACATACTAGCGATACAATATTCACACTAAACCACTTAAATTAAATGAGATTCCGTACTGATTCATTGTGGACTACACACTTCCCCTTCCGTGACTAATCGTGGCCGATCGTGGTTTCACAATCACGATACAGAGCCATACATCATACTAACCCTCGGAACCCCATAGTGTTTAAATATAAACATATATCATCACTTCTTATCCCTATGGGACTGGTAGCCTATTAATTCTATGGGACTGGGCAATTTAGAAAAAAAAAATTAACCCTTATTTGGGCTTTACCGTAGTCGGTTAATATGGCATCCATTCAACACATTAGATTACCTATATTATTTTCATTAAAGACCAAAATAGAATAGAATAAACTTTATTTTACCTACACCAAAATTTTAAGTTGGTAGTTACGTTGTCAAACCCTGGAATTTCTAGGTTTTAAAATGTTTTGTTATACATTGTCTATTCAGTCCCCTTGGCACAGCCTGATAGCTTTCCTGGTAGTGTTCCCGATTGGCAATGCTGCAAATCTGATGGTAGCTGGTATATGCCTGTACCTGCAGTGGTAGCTACCTATTCTGTAAAAATCTACCTTGATTTTCGATGGTAGGATGACTGCTCACTTCAAGCTTACATCATCTCAATTCACCGAGGGAATTTTTTGCAAAATAGACCAGCTGTTATTTCAATGCCAATCAGTTTTTTAAGAACAGAGAATCTTGGCGGAAGAAATGCATACCTATATACTTAGTATTGTGATAAGGTAGACTGATGAACTCTTTAACAGGGTTCTCAACCAATAAACAACAAATTTTCAACTTGCCAAGAATTATACGGCATGTAAAAAAAATATTACATACACATGTACCTAAGAGCAATAGCGCACTAGAGCGCGCGCACCTGGCCGCACGGTTTGGCCGCTGGCCGCGTGCGGCCAGGTGCGCGCGCTCTGTGGCGATTTCATACTAAGGTATGTATCTCGATGGCCGCCGCGGCCTGGCCGCTGCGGCCAGGGCCGCTAGTGCGCTATTGCTCTAACTGTCGGCTTTTTTAAGTGTCTTTTTACACTCTATAGAACTCGAACATAACCACATTATTTTACGCAGCTTGTGTTCAAGCTCGAGGTACAAGGGCACTTCCGATATATCAAAAGAGCCATTAATTGCGTCCCCTGTTTCTGCGACATTTGGCTAATGTCAGGGCCAGTCACCCCAAAATAGTCACACTAATAAAATATTAAACATTTGGCTGAGGTGAAATTAAATGACTGGAAGAAAATTCACCTTAGCTGTCATGACAAAACTTTCTTAGGAAAAAAAATTGTATAATTGCCTTTTGTTTCATTTTTGATGCTATTTTTTTTTTAAACTACTTACAATTCAATTTTTGGTTGTATTAATACATACTCGCTATGCTCTTAGCTCTCAGCAGACTAAATGTATTGCAGCCCCCCCCCCCCCCCCCCGGAGGGCGCAATAGGTAGGTACACGTTGCCTCCCGACTCATGACGGGAAGTCTCGCCGAGATTTTGTCCAGGCGCAGATCCAGCCCTCAAAAAAGGATGTTTTTTTTCGCGAATTTGGGTTGCGGGCATACCCACCACGCCCACAACGGTAGATCCGCGCTTGGATTTCTCATGTTCGGCTCTCGTCGGTGAAAAACTATTCATATTTAAATTCTTGTTTCTCGGGTGTTCTCGAGGCTTCTCGGCGAGTCTGGAGGCCTCATGACAGTCTCTTTCTAAAGCACGATTCGATAATGGCATTATTACACTTGTATACTGTACCGGTGATCAATAATACCACCCTGAGTTTCCCGAAGGGTTAGCCAGTCTATAACACTTTCGTTCTGCTGTTAACTATGGTCACGATGTGTAGCGATCGACAGCCTAAGTATCTAGCTCATTACGAACATAACATCACGCCTGTAATCCCCTAAGGGTTAGGCAGAGGTGTACTCATTACACCCACATTTCGCCAGTTATGTTTCAGTCCCACGTAATAGAGAGCGAGCCCATTGCCATCATTTAGATCATCATATAGATCATTAAGCTACAGATATACCTTATGCATAGGAGGTATCTAGCTTCAACTATCTCACTGATAGAATCCTTAACAATTCCAAAAATGTCTGTAAATACTTAACGTAGATGTTTCGAGTTTGAATGTGTGATCGATATTCTAATAAAACAATTTGATCCAGTTATTTAACAATGTTTATTCATATAGAAACAAAGAAACATAATTGTTATAGTAATATTTTTCCTTAAAACAATAATAAATAATATTTTTCAACAATATAAATACTTAACAACTGTTTTTACATAATTTTTGACAAAACATTTAATAAATAGCAACAAAAATACGTTTTTGTTTTAGAATACAAATAACTATACAGTCATTCGAATAAAACATAGTTGTCTATGGAAAACGCTAGGAATAAAAGCACCTGCGTTCTTTACGCTTGTACAATATTTTATTACATGTTTATTTTAAAAATAAAATATCTGTAATCTTGACCATTGATCCAACCTATTCATATTTGAGCGTATTTCATTATACAATTTCGTGTTTTTTACAAAAACATGTTTATTAAGGATTTTATATTTGTGTTAGGTATACATATTTTGTTATCACAGACTCCATCTACAACTATACTAAATAAGCAAATTTCGTCATTTTTGCTTGGATTATTATGAAGGGAGAGATTTATAGGAGAAAACCCTTTTTATCTTTTTTAATTTACATAGTAATCAGCTTATTGTGCAGTATTTTTATTTAGCCTTCTAAAGTATTACATTATCCTTGTACTAATCGGTCTTATAAAAATATCAAGATGATCATCACTTTTTATTCTGAAAATTTGAATCATCTTGATAGTTTTTTAGGTATGAGCGTTGCCAGTCGGGGCCGCGGATCATGTGTAATGCGAATACCGGGCCCTCGAGTTATGGTAGCAGGAGGAACCGTGGGGCTTTAGTCGGTAAGAGTCCGACATACCCCTCCGTTATCCAAAAACGGAGGGTATCCATGAGGATATCCCCACGAAAAAAAAAAAAAAAAAAAAAAAAAAAAAAAAAACAGGTATGAGCGTTGTATTATCGACTGTAGTGCGCAATTATATCAACTCAAACCTCAAAAGACAACACAGATACTAGAAGCAAAATAATATTCATAAGGCATTTACTTTTGGACTCTTTTTCATGAGAAAAGATTCCTTTCCATCGAAGGTGGAATTTAAAGAAGGCCAATTCCCTAATTAAAACCGATGCGATATCTCATCTCAGCGACAATCGATGTTAAAATGTTGAAAATAATGTTAATATAGAAAGTTTTAACACATTGAGAGGCTTGAGATTAGAATATGAACGTTTTTAAAAATACGAGAATTGCCCCTTAGGTCGGTGTGGATAAATTCTGCGAATGCTCGGGACCGTATTGTTACTACTGAATACTCATTTACCTAGTTAAAAAAAATCGTACGTTACACATACAAAAATATATACATAAATCTTAATAAACGAATTCCATCAAAGATTAACTCATCAGCAAACTTATCAGTAGAAAAATACTACATATTTTACTACTCTTGTAAATATTTCTCTAAAAAATATAACTCTTTATGCAGTCGGGTAATAATCATCTCTCTAATAATGTATTCCGCAGACCCTGTTGGCGGGCACCGCTTTGTCTGAAACAATTAAGAAAAAAGTATTTATAATACGAGTATTATTATTTATAGGAACAAAAGGATAAACGTTGGTTGTTTTATTATGTTTTAATCAAACTTTACACTACAATATGGTTTACAAAATAATAAAAGTAACGTTGAAATTGAAACGTAGGTTAGCAAAAAAGAATTATGGCGATTCGAGAGTTGCACCGCGTCGCCGCTGCGAGTCGTTGGCGCTAGTGTAGCTGGTCCAAACCTGATGGCGTGACCGTGCCTGATTATAATCACGGAGACGTAGACAATTATGTAATTTTTTTTCTGTTTTCTGTTTTACCTAACGGCGTCTGAATACTGAATGTTTAAAAGAGAGAAACGATTAGACCTCGACAATCCAATTACTAAGTATAACTTGACTTATTTACGAGTTTTCTAGATAATGCATCACAAGTAGAAATTGAATTACAGGCCAGCTAGTAATTATCTCCCGAATTTTTCTATTAATTGGTAAGTTATACCAAAACCAGATTAGTATTAACTAACTTAATATCGTACTTATAACGATTGTGTGTTGGTGTGTTTTGGATTGTTTTTTCTAATAACGTAATCAGCAAAAAATGTGCATTTAATTAACATAACTATCCAAAATCATTCATATTACTTCGGAAAATGAAAAAATATTTTTCTACCAGAAAAAAAAACAACTCACCAATCATTTTCGGGTACGGCAAATTCAAATTATCCATAATACTGACAAATTCCTTCAAAGGCTTCGTCAACCTTGGGTTGTATTTCTTTTCCTCCCACACCGTGGTGGCTGTCTGGCCCCTGTAGTCGTGTGCCGGATACAGTTTGTAGTGGTCGGGTAGCGTGAAGATACGCTTGTGCACTGAGTTGTATAGAGTCTGAGGAGAGCCTTCTTGGAAGTCGGTCCGACCGCAGCCTCGGATTAGGAGTGTGTCGCCGGTGAATGCTAGGCCCTGGAACGAAATAAAATGGGTTTTTTTTTTATTAAATTGTACACCCGTGAGCAGTCAGTTCTGCTATCATTTGTCAGGCTCTCATAATTTCAAGAACATTCTTATTCTAATCTCAATTTCTCAAAAATATCTCAAATTTGACATTGACTGCCGCAAAGATGAGGTTGCGAATAGGTAAAACTTACAGTACGCGAATAAATTAGCCTACTAAACAGGTAATGTTTTGCAACAGCTTAATCTTATTCGATAGTTGCCGATATAAGATAAAAAGACAGCAACAGAGAGAGGTTTAAACATGTCAAACACATTTAAAAAAATATTTGAACGCTAAGTACAGCAGACATTTTTTTTGTTTTATTTATGTTTAGTATTTATCATTTATTCAGTGGAAACTTTTTACACTGTTATAAACTGTAAGATTCCCCAATAAAAAAATGATAAAAAAACGCTAAGGTGCATTGGGGTAATTACGAAACCGGGTAAATTCCGATTTCTATTAATTTCAATCAAACGCTGCCACAGATTTAAACATTGCCGTGCATTGCTAATAAATAATTATACGTGTTTCATCTTTAAAACATTGTCAAAATAAGATGTGGTACGTAAATGGTGCAAATTAATAAAATCGGAATTTACCCGGTTTCGTAATTACCCCAATGCACTATACCTAATAATTATGAACAATATTATGAACTGACCTGTTCGTGACAAATGTAAGTGAAGCACCCGTTAGTATGTCCCGGAGTGGCCGTCGCCAATAGTTTGTGTTCTCCGAAAGACAACACATCACCGTCTACCAGGTGCATGTCAGCATCAGCACCGGAATCCTTGCCTATCACGCTTTTAGTGTCAGCCAGTATAGCTTTCAGCTTGCCTGTGCCTGTGATATGGTCTGCGTGCATGTGGGTGTTTACTGCAAATTATAAATAATAGTTTCTTATTAAGAATCTCTACATAGTATAAAACAAAGTCGCTTCCCAACGTCTGTACGCTTAATTTTTTAAACTACTTATGCTGGCCATACACGATCCTTCCTATCGTCCAATCGGCATGACGATACCGATTGGATCAGTTAAAACTGACCGTGTGTGGGAGTGGATTGGCATGAGTCCTGCTAATCCACTCCCACACACGGTCAGATTTGAATGCGGTTTTCATCAATAGATAGAGTGATTCATTCAAGCGGAAGGTTTATACACGCGTATGGTTAGTAGGTATCTACATCACATACACATCATAAGTTCTTTAATGACTAAAAATTACTAGCATTTTTTTGTGGCGGATCATATTCATTCACGTAAATACAAAAATCTGTTCATAACATCAGAAGACGAGTTATTTTGCAACAGCGGACATTCCTCACACAATGATACAAGGAAAGGCCATAGCAATTAACGTGTGACTAATGTTATTCTAGCAAACAGAGCAAGGAAACACAATCAGGAAAGACATGTCGGAACAACTTTTCTTTTTTGTTAACAGGAAAAGCAAGCATAATAAGTTAGTGTAAATCCCAGTTTTAGCTGTTGAAGTACTACACATTCAAGAAAGTTCACAAGGGCTTCCTTGCGTAATAACAACCAGCTATACCTTTATTTTCGAGTAGAACGACTTACGACTTGCATCTCTATTTTAAATAATCTAAGAATCTTCAATCCTCAAGCAAACAGATGACTTCTAGAGTTCTAGCCATGCATCTTTGCGAGCATAATAATTGGGTTCAATTTTGATCCCATTTTTTTTTCGGAGTAGTTGTAATAATTTTGCATAATTAACGCAGATTTAATTAAGATTAAATTTTAATTCTTAAATTCTTAGCGTAAGTTTTGAAATGTAACACATTCGGAATCGGAATATAGAATTAGTTGACTGACGTAATTCGTCTAATTATTAAGACATTGTAAGTTAGGTGTAGCTTTGGTTGTAATTTTGTCATAAATAATCCCAATTATCATCAAACAACCAAACGAAAAAAACTGCAAGTCATACTTAGACTAGACAAATCCAAGCTATCATACTCACTGGCATAAATCAGCTTAAATCCGAGCTCTTTGATGAGCGCGGCGTCTCTCTCCGCATGCTCAAGCACAGGGTCGATGAGCACAGCATCACGCGTCCGATTGTCTGCCAGCAAGTACGTGTACGTACTGCTCACTGTGTCAAACAACTGGAAAACACGAAAAAAATAGTAAAGTTTAGTACTTAGCTCTGCAAGAAGAAACTCGTTCGGGGAAGTTTCTGTTGGTAGCTGGTATTGTTACTCAAAAAAAATGGGTTTACGGGTGGAGGCAACAATACACGGGCGTAGGGTATTTAAAAGCCAGTTCAAGGATAAAATCTAGAATTTCACCTTCTTCGAATATCCATGAGTCATTAAGCAAAACTTGTTTTCGTAAAAAAACATCTGATTCATTGACCTTTACTCCGTAACCAGAAGAACATTTCGGTTGTCTTTTCAGACTCGTTAAATGGTGTTAAAGCACAAACAGAAAAAAAAATGTATGGTTAAGGCTGGGCGCAAACGTCCGGTTTCCGGATCAGGTTTCCGAATCAGGAGGCGTGTATGTACATACACACGCCTACATAAATTACACACACATGTAAAAAAATAAGTGTAATACATACACGCCTCCTGATTCGGAAACCCGATCCGGAAACCGGACGTTTGCGCCCAGCCTTAAGCATACATTTTTTTTTCGTCTCAATTAAATCTAATTCTTTTGTACGCGTCTTTGTCACCTAAGTCCTCCTAAACGGCGGGATACGACTGGAAACGATTCGGATGAAATTTTCAGTGAATATTTCAATGGGTTCGTGGATGGTTTGAAAACTTGGACCCGGTAGGTAGCACTGCAACCAACCTTCGGGCAGGACGTCTGGCGGGTCCGCTAGTTTAGTATGTATTTCTTTTTTACCCGACTACGGCATTAAAGTTCAATTGACCTTGTAGATGTAGGTACTCTTTTCTTTCTACTAAGTCATGGTCAGTGAGTCAGTATGTTAATAGTTATAACAAAACCTTCCTATTTCGTTTACACTATCGATTCATTGTTGAATGCCTATAACTTTCACATGCTCAATGAACACTTAAGTCATAATATGATGTGAAAGACATAATATTATAAGTATATTATGATTTACTTGTTTAATAAACATACGTGTGAATATAAATGGTGGGAAAGCCGTATTTTCTTTTTTTGTTAACATAACATCACGCGTGTCTTCCTCTACACCGTGAATTTTAATCCGTTGCAAATCTTTCAGGGGGTGAATGTACTCATGAATAAAAAAAACAGCTGATCCATACAATTTGATCATTATTGTATGGATCAGCTGTTTTTTTTTTTTCACATTTCGTACTATGTCCCTTAATAAAAATTGTTCATATTCATGAGTACATTCACGCCCTGAAAGATTTGCAACGGATTAAAATTCAGGTTGTATAGTGTTGTGATGGTCCAGTTGATAATGCACCCGCCTTTCATGCACGCGGCATGTGTACTTTCTAAGTTTATCTATACAGGGTAATTGAAAATTTACCCGAAACCTAATAAGGGGTCATTGTACTCATCATTATGAACAAATTTTACTATGGCACCAAACTTGAAATCATGAAAAAAAAATCAGCTGTTTCATACATTACGATCGTGTTGCGTAACATGCTTTCATGATTTCAGGGTTGGTCCCATAGTAAAAGTTAGGTTAGGTTAGGTTGGTCCCATAGGTTTCGGGTATATTTTCAATTACCCTGTATAGCTAGAACATCACTGACATCGGTGAATGAAATCATTGGCACCGATTCCCTTCTTCATAAAGTACACTAAAATTAAAGAATTGGCATCTCTTACTAACTTAAAGCGAAAGAAAAGGGCAGTAACAGAACTAAGTTAGAGATGTCAAATTAGTTTTGCCTTGAACTTCTCCGTGTTTTTAATGCGTTCTGAACTTCTGACATGTCAACTTAAATTGCATGGAAGCTTCAGATTAACTAAAATTGACAGGTCGAATTTATTTCCGCCTCTTTCTTTTTTTTTGGTCAGAAAAAGATAAAAATAGTCTCAGTTTAGTTTATGAACAAGGGAATCGGCACCATTGCGAGGAAACCCGGACTTCAAATTAATGTAAGTCTGACATCGCCAATTCGCGCTTTGAGCAAGCGTGGTGATCAATGCTCGTGCCTTCTCTGTATGAGAAGAGGCCTTTGCCCTGCAGTAGGAAAATAATAGGCTGGTATTATTATTAAACAATTGGGTAGTTGACACTATTAATAAATAATTCCAAGACATAACTTCTTTAAAAAAACGCTATATAGCCCTGAAAACCCGATTAATTTTCAATTGACTGCAAAATTAGATTTTTTGTGGCTTTTAAATCAATAAATAGTGAGACAATTGAGTTGCCAAATAAGTGACGTCACAACGTGCTATTACCATACAAAATCTATGAAAGAATCGCGTTTTGACAGGTCATAAAAAGTACGTCAATAAAATTGATGGTGGTGTCAACTAGCCTGTTACAGTACTGACTGCCGCGTTGGTCTAGTGATCGCAAAGCGAGACTGCTGAGCACGAGGTCTTGGGCTCGGTTCTCAGGTCAATCAAAGTGTTATTGGGTTTTTCCATCAAAAAATTCTCAGTAGCAGCCTCGGAGTCTGGATTTGTGCCCGGTTGATGGCAATAGGCTCGCCTCCTATTACATGAGACTTAAACATAACTGGCGAAATGTGGGTGTACTAATGGGTACACCTCTGCCTAACCCTTTGGGGATTACAGGCGTGATGTTATATTAATTACACTATTACATTTCACACACAAGAGTTATATTTACAAAAAGGAAACAATATTTGTCTATTTAATTTTACCATATCAGAGAATTATATCGATTAGATAAACTAACACAAAAAGTTAATATCAAACAATGGTTATGTGATGAGGATGTGAAATGTTTATTTAACTAAATAAGTAAGTACTTATTGAACGAAACGTGAAACTTGAAAATGTTTTTAGTTATCATAGCTGGGAAAGTAAACTTACGTGCAGATGTGAAAGTATAATAAACAAAACCAGCTCCATAAATAAAATAATGAACCCAATAAAAAAAAATTAGTTACTATACATCCTTAATTTTTTTGTATCGGGTTCCATCTTTTTGTTAAGGTGGATGCCTAGATAGACCTCGCCATACATTATTCAGGTGTGGAAATCTCCGTAAATAAACATTTTCTGCAGAATAAAAGCAACTATAATGAGACTTTATAATGTATTATGGGCGCGTATAGCCCAAATTTAAAAAAAAAAAACAGTATTTCTAGGAGAATTATACCGAATAAAAAACGAAAAATCTTTACATGTGTGAGTGATCTGAATCGCGCCATCTGACAGAAATTTATAGAACCACCGAGAAAGTTGGTTGCTGTTGTGTTACGAGTTTACGATTGGTAAACATTCATAATAGATGGCGCTGTTCGATAATCCGAACAAGCGCCATCGAGTGACGCGCGGATGCGACGTTGCCATTCAAAAAGCAGCGTTTGTTGCCATTCCGTCCATGCGTGATTGTCTTGAGTCTTGACAACTTGCGAAGTTGCGAATCGTTTCCAGAATATTGTGTTTCTAGCAAGATAGCGCCGGGCGCGCGGGTTTGCCCGCGGAGTTAACATTTTATGAATGATAAAATGTTTTTTAGTATGGAATGAGAAAGAATGTTTTACATAAAGTGAAAAAATTATCTCTGCGATCTGCCCTTGGTTCACACAGATACAATACTTATGTAATTATTGTATTATCTAGTTTAAATATGTAGTAAGTAGTTACTAGTACACACTTAAACATTCCTTGACTTTCCAGATTTAAAAATCTTTTTAATGAATGTAAGTAGGTACCTACTGATAACACATTTTCTGATACGCTTAGGTACTAATCCATTGGTTTGGGTTGAATAAAATCAGAGAATAGAATTTGATGTACCTATAAGTTAGTTATAACTAAATCAGGCGATCAGCGAAGCTACCTACACAAAATGGTGAAACGTAGGTACTACGTACATCTATTGATTGAATCATAGGTATTTAATTCATGTGAAACCAGCAAGATTAGGTAGTGAATACACAGACAAACCACTTTAATTTTTCATAATTGCTTATTTTACTAGTATTATTAGCACACACAAAGTGCGTCAAGCAGGGTGTATGTAAAGTTAGCATACAAAACGCAGCTTTACTTGCTCATCCATCTCCATCACCAACCGACGCTAACTCCCTCACGTGCGACGCATCGAACACCTGCGCAGGAGCTGTCCTTCAATAACTTGTAAACAAGAAATATAATACTGCTTGACTACCTATTTCTCATAGAAATTCTCCGAAACACAACAGCGATAAGTAGGTACAGTTCATACAGTAGGTACGGTCTACGTTCGACAGAGAGTTATTAGGTACCTATCAATTTATAGGTAGGTAGGTATGTCAATCAAACACTTCAGAAAAATGTTCGAAGGTAGAGAACTCATTGTTTACACCGATCACAAGCCACTGACCTACGCTATTCGCAAGCCACCATCTGATAGATTAGATACCTACCTTACACGCTAATTCTAGACTGACAGCAGACTGATAAAACTTCAGTCATAACATAGTAAAGCGTAATTTTAGCTCCAGAAATCAAGTTTCCGTAGTGTAGCGGTTATCACGTGTGCTTCACACGCACAAGGCTCCCGGTTCGATCCCGGGCGGACACAGCTTTTTGTATTTTAT
This sequence comes from Hoplodrina blanda, assembly GCA_949316365.1. Taxonomy (NCBI): domain Eukaryota; kingdom Metazoa; phylum Arthropoda; class Insecta; order Lepidoptera; family Noctuidae; genus Hoplodrina; species Hoplodrina blanda. The sequence goes on along the minus strand of OX438589.1, from coordinate 5,192,973 downwards.
TGCCGATCATAAAAAGTATCTTCATAAATAAATATTTTTTTATTTATTTAGATCAATACAACTATCATTACATGTCATGTTACCCCAAATCGGTAACGTGGTATTTCATAACATAGGTAGCTCATACAAAGCAACAAAAAAAAAACAAAGTGAGCTATCGTAATCTGATACGACAAATAACTTGGTTTTGCGGCATACTTGGCCTTGATAACAATCATAGATTTCTAAACGTAAGTTTCAAGGCGAGAAATAGTACGAAGTTTACTTTTATTTTAACAAAATGTTTATTTTTCAGATTTCTCTGATCACCCAATTAATAAAAAAGCGTGAAGATACTTTTTATGATCAGCAATAAAATACAAAAAGCTCTGTGTCCGCCCGGGATCGAACCGGGGGCCTTGTGCGTGTGAAGCACACGTGATAACCGCTACACTACGGAAACTTGATTTCTGGAGCTAAAATTACGCTTTACTATGTTATGACTGAAGTTTTATCAGTCTGCTGTCAGTCTAGAATTAGCGTGTAACCGTGTTTTTCATCCATCATTCTGGTATCAGTCTTAGCCGGACCAGACTGATTGACCAGAATGACGCCAGACTGAGCGTGTAACCCATGTACCTATTACGATACGCAACGCAACGGCGCGCGGCGGCGCGCGGCGCACTCGTCAGCTGTTGTTTATAAGCGAGTTCTCAACGAACATAGGTGCGACACGTCAGTGGAGTAAACAATGTTGTCGCCCGCGCCGACGCACTTCACGCATCGAACCATCGTACCATCCCAATCAGTAGTAGCAGTCCAGTCCAGTAGTACCATCACCAATCAACTGCGAAGAATTATCTCAAGCGCAAGAAAGAGACAGCAATATACCTACGTTATCACAACAAACAATTTATTATATTCATCTCAAGAAAATCGTCATACCTACCCGGTACCTCAACACTCTCAATATTCTGCGAAACGTCTACGTCACACGTTCGACCATACCTACCAACGTGCACAATTCAAGTCACCCTGGAATAAGAACAACACGCAAGCTAATGCAAGAACGTTACTTCTGGCCCGCAATGAACACCGACATCGGCGAATGGGCCAAAACATGTACTTTGTGTCAACTATCGAAAGTTCAACGACACAATCAAAGTAATTTCACATCATTCTCTCCGAGAGAACGATTTCAACATATTCATATCGACATTGTTGGACCACTACCTACTTACTTCTTCGTGCGGACATCGATACCTACTCACAAAGTCACAATGATGATGAAGTCACATGAAAATACATAGGTAGGTACCTAGATATCGCGTTTCGGTTGTCATACAAGGCTAACTACCTACTAAGAATAAGCTATTTATTTGTAAACAATAAAGCACAGAACAGAAAAAAGGCTTGTTATTTGTTTCTCCATAACCGTGAACGTGAGATTAGTAGGTACCTACTACAAAATAAAACAAACTAATAATAATGTTTGTCTGTCTGAAACTATTTACAAAATGCGTAAAAGGTGTTTATCGTAACCCGGCAAAACCATATTTAGCAAATGTTTGCAAGTTTAATTTTGTGACTACTTTAGTAGGTACCTAGTTTACCGATTTATAATAATTGTATTTATTGTTGACCAAAAACATATTCAAACACATTCAAATAATGAAACACTGACTCATCATCACTGACACGTATGACGTAGGTAATCAGTATTGTGACGATATTTCAGAAAATCACGGGCAACATGCTTTTTTAGTTTCTAATACCACCGAAAATATATATTAAATATATATAATAATTAATTACTATACCTACGATAAATTACAAAATAGTCTCAAATACATACTGGAGAAATATTGCAATTCGAATCAGTAAAAATGCATAGCATACAAAATATGTATAATACACAAGAAATTCCGCGCGCAAATCATAGCGCGTGACAACCGTATGGAATGATTTTATAACAAGTCCCAAATTTACAAGTGAACGAAGTTTGGCAACGCTTTTTTTGTCAACGTATTCCATGTAGGTCAAGGTTAGGAAGGACGGCAACGTCGTATAAAACCTACACTACGACTTTTGGTACTTATGTTGCCACACAACAATAATAAGTAATAAAATTGTTTAAAAAAAAGAGTGTCTGTGTTTAGTGTTTAACTCAAATGAAAAATGTAATTTTCAGCTGTTTGTACAAAACGACATCTAGTGGTGTCGAAAGTTACTACTATTTACTTTGCATGTGTGTGTAAAGAGTAAAGTCAAGCGGCTAAATCTTTATATGTAATAATCTTTGTATGAGACCAGTTAACAAGCACAGTGACTATCTAAAAAAATCCAGTTAATGCCCTAGGTGGCGCGTACAATAGAGTTATCTATTAAAGATTTCTAAGTTAGGCGTAAAAATTGAAAATGTTCTAAATTGTGGATCTAGCGCCATCTAGCGACAAAATGGCATCTGAGATCATCATCCATCCACCTTAAATGGTAAACATTCACAAATATCTTGTTATTTACATACCTAAACATTCTTACGATAAAAAAATTAAGACAGGCCCACTTGCACCAAAGTAGCTGACACAAGGTTAAAATCACAAATAACACAAAACGGGCCCGTGTTAGAAATAATCTCAAAGTTAAAAATAACCTTGGCTGGTGCAATCAAACGGTCAGTGGGTCGTCTTAGGGGCGAATTTGTTGGAGTTGGAGTATACGCTTAGGGGCACTATGAACAGCAAAGAAACAAAAAAAAAATTTTTTTGGTTGAAAAAAAAAAAAATATGAAAAATTTTCTAAGTGTCGGATCGTCAGCTTGCGTATCTTTAGGGGCACGGGACTGTCAAATTTTCTAAGATTTTTTTTTTTACTAATTTTCGCGGGTTTCTTTACACCATCTCATGGTTCTCGACTAGAGCAACAATTTCTTTCCAGAAAAGATTTTCATCCGACCTACCATTTTGGAAATATAGAGTGTTTTATAAAAAACTAAAAATTTCGAAGACCCATAACTCGGAAACTGTGCGTCGTAGGGCCATACTTCTCAGAGCTTAATTTGTTTCTATGGACTAGCTTAATAAGATGCTGCAATAAAATTGGCACTTCTCCGAAAAAACTTTTCGTAAAAAAATCAAAAATTTTCTAAGTCCTAGCGCCCCTAAGGCTACACTCCAACCAATCAAACCTTAAATACATGATGTATTTATAATCCTGTATATTATTTAAAAAACAATTAAACCAATAATAAACTAATTTAAAAAATATTTAAAAAAACAAGCTTTAATTTAAAATTATTACATATTAAGAATTGGACATTGTATTGTCATCAGAACTAAAGGTGTATGTAAAATTTCAGCTCAATCAGATAACAACAAATGGTCGAAAAATGGTTTGCAAATTTTGAAAGGACAACTTACTTACATACGAACAGTGCAAGCTAAATAAAAGCTTGTAATAAAAATAACCACCAAATAATAAAAAAAACAATACACACCTGTCTAAAAAAGAAGTCAGACCCCTTATCCATGGCTGTAGACATCATTCGCAATCGAACACAACTCTTGGACAACGTGCACACCGCACCGGCTACCCGCCAACCACGGAATGACAGCTGTTGCAGCATCCTTCGACAAATAAGTGAGCGGTATTACACAATCATTGTTAGTACTTGCACCTCATAGATGTCGGTAGCTTGCGGAATATTATCGTGTCAGTACACATAGATGATGGGTCGTTTTTTAGATAAATAACTAAATAAATAATTATAATTCTTGTTGTTAAGATGACTCAATGTTAAGCAATAGGTACAGTTAGTAAGCAGGTATTTATTCACGCACACATAGAATGCTTTTTGCTTCATGGTGTGAGGTGCGAAGCCGGAAACAGGTACTAAACGCTGTGATAAAAAATAATCGTAAAATAAACTTTATTTGAATTGAAATGGAGTACATTTTTAATGGCTATAAATGCATTCGGTTCGGTAATTAAACCATTTTTTAATGTGCAAAAGCACATTAAAAAGTGAAACGCTCACATTTTTATTGTTACTTCTTCTGTTAATCATACCTACCTATTATAGACCAGTGTCGAAGCCGTCAAAAATGATTAAAAACGAAAATAAATTAAAGTAGAATGAAACCTATTGGAAAAGGAAGGGAATACTACTAAAATAAAAGGAAAAATAAATTACGGGCGATCTGAGGTTGGGAAGGGGTAAGGGGGGGGGGGGTTTTAAGGGTAAAAATCGGTAAATCTCGATTTCCGGCAAAACTACAAGTCCTATCGAAAAAAGTTAAATGGCAAAGTTGTAGATACTTAATAAAAAGATCTTCAACTTTTGTATCCACACTTTTTCTCCATAACCTCAAAATTCATGTAAAAAATCCAAAAAACCACATTTTCGAATTTTTATTTATATCTTCTACAAAATTTTTTTTTTTCATGGTATTTGGTGAAAACTTACCTCTTTATGTCCCAAACACACTAGAAATTTTTAAGATTTAAAATATTAATATTTTCACCCTATTTTGACTCGATATCGAAAAAAGCACCCTAATTACACGACTGCCCCAAAAAAAGGAGTGTTATGTGTTCAGGGTTAATGTATGTATGTATGTATGTATGTATGTATGTATGTGAGTTTCTTTATTCCACCATAACTTTTAAACGCCTGAACCGATTTAGATGTATGGGGTATCGTTACAATCCTTGCATCGTTCCGAGTAACATAGGTTAGTAAAAAATTAAAAGAATCCAGTGTGGTCACTTAAAAACGTAAATTAATACCAGCCTCAATTTATTTTTTTAATGAATCTGGTCGTGTTTATGTTTATCGTCTAGAATTTGACAAGTAGATTTAAAAAATATATAACACTGTAAATAAAAAACGTCGTAAAAAAAACTGACGAGTAAACAAAGTACAAATATGTGCAATTTTTGCAGTCGTGTTTTTTTAATTTTTTAATTATAGTAGCTTGTTTTCAATCGAAAATTCTCACGTCAAAATATCTGATTTTTCAAAAAAGTCGGTGGGCTTTTTGTTCGTTGAAATCTCTATTTTACGATGGTGTAAAAAAAAATATACATTACTATGGAAAAAAAATTCTGAAAATGCAAACGAAAAATACTAAAATGTATTTTTCGTTTGCATTGTATGTATGTTTTTTGCGATATTTATGTTTAATTGGTTTGTAATTTTTTTGTTTATTAATCTAACATGGAACCTAACGTTTTTCGAGTAATTTAAGTAAAAAATTTAATGAATACCTCAAAATTGTACATAAAGATTTAAAAAAAAATCGAATTTTAGTAGTTAGTTCAGTGTGTTTGGGACATAAAGAGGTAAGTTTTCACCAAATATCATGAAAATAAAAAAAAAATTTAAAAGATAAAAATAGAAAATCAAAAATGTGGTTTTTTGGATTTTTCACATGAATTTTGAGGTTATGGAGAAAAAGTGTGGATTCAAAAGTTGTAGATCTTTTTATTATCTACAACTTTGCCATTTAACTTTTTTCGATAGGACTTGTAGTTTTGCCGGGAATCAAGATTTATCGATTTTTACCCTTAAAACCCCCCACTACCCCTTCCCAACCGCAGATCGCCCGTAATTTATTTTTCCTTTCATTTTAGTAGTATTCCCTTCCTTTTCCAATAGGTTTCATTCTACTTTAAATTTTTTTTGTTTCTAAAATTATCTACCCTGGTCTATTAACATCTTACTTGTGTACTAAACAAACATGTGATATCGAAGACGATAATAGTATGATAAGTGAACAATACTGTTTTTCTACTTGAAGCAAGATAAGCGGGTATTTCACTGTTTATTATATTACCTAATAAGCACTTTTACACCACTGTTAAGATAAACAATGGCCAATTTATGAACATTATTCTACAAACCTATCCTGTAGAACAGAGGCGTAGCTTGTCCTAGACGGGCCCTGTATCAAATTTTTTTGGGTGCCCTAATTGCGGCGAAGTCCAAATGGAGGATCAAGGTTTTTTACAAAAGCCACAATATGTTTATTTTATTCCCGGGAAGTTAAGCGCACAGCCTAAGGGTCAGTTCACACCGAGACGCGACGCGACGCGACGCAACGTGAAGATACTTGAAGAGGCGCGAACGCTAAGTGTGGAGCCGTTTCGCGTTAGCGTTCGCGCCCTCTTTCGCGGCCTTCGCGGGCGAGTGTGGAGCGCGCATTGCACGTCGCGCGTACCGGCGGTTCACCGCTGCGTCGCGATGCGTCTCGCGGCGCCGCGCGGCGCAGCGCGGCGTAGGGCGACGCATCGCGACGTAGTGCTGCGTGGTGTAACGTATTCTAAATTCTTACAATGAAATGTGTATCTTTTCGTGTAGAAAATAAAGTTATATTTTGAGTCGCTCTTTTAAAGTGTGCACGCAGCGCCGCGTCGCGTCGCGTCTCGGTGTGAACTGACCCTAAGAGTTTGAGTGAGATAGTGGATAATATTTAACAACTTTTTGGGGCCCCTGTAGCTGGAGGGGCCCGTATCTTCGATATGATGGTAGCTACGCCCCTGCTCTAAAATCTCCTTTGATAAATAAAGGTGAAGTGAGCTAGAAGTGCACAGTCATCCCAATTGACGCCTGACAATTCACCTCAAACTCACTTTACATAAAATAATTACAGGAACTTTTTTACAGAATAACACTGTATTTACAAAAGAATTTACCTCAGGTATTCTGTAATATCACAATAATTCCACACAAAATAACACCAGTATTCAGTAAAGACAAAAGAAGCAATGAGTGTCCATGTATCGTTTACAGTCTTATATAAATCATTCAAGGAAAATTCAATATGAATTACTACATAAGAGTAAACAGTAAGTCATCATGAGATAGAAATTTGATGGCCTGTAAATACCAGGCACCAAACAGGCAAACTGTAAAATAATATTTATATTAATATGATAGGTTCATTCATATTTAATAGGAAACTCAAACATGAATGGTCACCATAATTTATAACTGGGACGAGAAGTATGATTTTGTGTGCCTAAAGTTACAATCATAGGGAAATTATTACTTAAAACATTTTTTATTTTTTTATTTTGCCCCACTCAAGTAATTTGTTCTGTTTCGTGAGTACGTTTACGAACATATAAAAACAAATCACTAGTCCGCCGTTGTCGTAAGTTCCTTCATGCCTTGCTTTGCTTGTTTTATTTGCGTTCCTTTGAAACTAATAATGTTTTGTTAATTTTCCCAAGAAAACATGACCTTATTGAAAGTTTCAGTGTCGGTTTCGGCTGAAACATGAGACCAACGCTGATTGCGGTTTCGGCCGAAAAACTAGTTTCGGTTGGACACTAAAACACACATGTACACAAAAAACTACACCCGAATCAACTACCTGTAGGTCCATACCAATATTTGCTCCGTGCGGTAAACGAACCCGGAATACGCAGCTGTAAATCACTAAGCACCTGCGCCAGCCGTATCGTCACACAATTCAATTTCAGACAATTAGGATATGACACAGCAAAACAATCAACACTCTGTTGGATATTGGAATTTATGTGCTTAGCAGAGAGTTAAAATCCAACAAAGTCCTTTTTTAGTAGGTACATAAAAGGTATCATGTACCTTGTACTATAGTGACAACGGTTATTTGTACCTTATTTTTTTTTTAAAAGCCTAACAATTTGTTTAATTTTATTAAGTTTTTAATACCGATTGCAAAAACCGCACTTTACAGTTTAAATTACAATACTGCACTATCGCAAATTATTGTTTCTCTTTTAAAACATAGCTGAGTAGTATTTATCAACATGTTAATTACAACAACAATTAAGGCGCACGCGCCGATAAACTACTCTATTGTATTGTGTAAACAAGTGCAGGTGAATCAAAACAGAAAAAATATTATTATGAGAAGTTTACCCCCAGCATAATGGATGGTGCTTAAGGTATCATTTAATTGAAGTTGGGTATCAAATAGCTTTGAAATCAAGAGTAAAATAAAATAAAAAATCTTCTACAATATATTTAAAAAAAATTACGTTTTATGAAAAAGGTCATTTTTTCTTCTTTAATTTTGTTACAAAGTATCTACTTAGTTATGTAAGTACCTCCTGTTATCTCTATTTAAATATTATTTGAAGGAAGTGAATAGATCATCCACTTCTTTCAAATTATTTATACTGCTAAAATAAATGATTGATTGATTGATTGAGATTAGAAATCCAAAATCATTACAATTGATATTGATACAAAAAAATAACAAATTTAATTAATTCCACCCCTTTTTTAAATATGAATGTTACACTAGGAATTTCTCTTGTATCGTGAGTGCGTTAACAAACATATAAACTCACATACACAAACAGCCAGACCTGGAACAACTATCTGCAGGCCATACAAATATTTATTCCATGCGGGAATCGAACAATTATGAATTATTAAGTTGTCTGACATAAGCATTTTGATAAAGTGGATTGAATGACTTTGTTCATAATATATTGAACCCTGGTATTTACAATCAGTGGCGGCTGTACCTTAAGTGCGCTCGTGCGCTGAACCACCAATTCAAAAATCAAAAATTACAAAATATTAAGTACTTCATCTTATTTTTAAATTACCATTTTAATAGTTATTTTTAAACATACAAAAACGTATAAAAAATTAAATCTCCAATTATGGTGAAACGGTTTGAGCGCTTTACTAAACTATTAAGACTTATTTTCCTGTAAAGACAAATTCTCGTGCGAGTCACGGCGAGTGCACGAGGACTGCTAATATAACTTGTAGGAGATACGAGTTAATACGCCTGACGCGTGAAACAGAAGATAGTTCATAGAAATGTACCGAGTAATGAGTGGGTTCTCGAGCGCCGCACGTGCGATCCGAGGATTGCCGAGGGCACCCGATGTTTGACGAATTGGCCGCGAGCGACGCGACGACCGACGGCAGCCATGATTGACATCTCTCGTTATCAGACTTATTATAGTTTCACTGTATGTGTGACGCGTTAATTATTGTTTATTTATATTACCGTAATTGTTTATAGTTTTTGTTTCGATTTTTTTCGAGAACTTTTATTCTATACTGTGTATGGTGTTAATATCGGATTTTAATAAAAAGGTGATTGAACATTTCGCTTCAGAAAAATGTCGTCGCATTGATTTAATGTATAAAAAATAAACATACCTATTATATTATGACAATTTTTGTTTTGTTGCATTTTTTAATTTTAATATTTTAGTAAAGTGCACCACCAGTTCGATAACCCACCAGCCGCCACTGTTTACAATGATATATATTAGATAGATAAGTAAGCGCTAACATTATAACAGGTACTTTACCATAATATCTTAATCTTATCAACTGACTATTGTCACTATTATCACAATATTTTCACTATCACTTGTTTACCGTGGCATTGCTGTTGCTGTGCAAACATTTTTAAAGCCACAGGGGGTTCCCTATGGTGTATATTTGTTTGTTCTGACTTCTTTTGTTCTTACTCCTTTTGACTGCGGGAAAACACACCTGTATGTGTTTTTCTATGGCATACACACCATCAGTGTAGCCAGCCGCACTTCGGGCTTGGTATAGCAAACATTCGCCCGCAATCAGCGGGATAAAATAGTAAGTTTGACTCAGTATTAAAATTTTATAATCTTTGTGTTCTTTCTAGAAACAGATCTCACTACCAAAACAGTAAAGGTGCAAATGTGAACCAAATTAACATACCATACCAGGAACAATAAAAATCGTTTTGTGATATAATAACCAAACCGTGACTGTCACTTCTTTTACAAACAATTTTGATATCCTCCATTAAATAATGCAGAAAAATATAGATTGATAAGACGATAAAACACCTGCATGAATGCAATAAAATATTAGTTAGAGTATTTTAGAATGTGCCAAAGAAAAAATGAGAAAATGTTTTTCAAAAATGTAGGATGCCTAGAGAATTTCATTATGCAATTAATGATAGTAATGAGATTATTTAAATGAAAACATATGGTTGAAAAAATTCAAATTGATGATTGAAAATAATTTAAATATAAACCATTAAACAAGTGTTACAGGTAATACCATGAAAAAATGGATACCTTTAAAACATCCAGTTTTTAAAATAAATGTGAAAAGATACTCAGATACACAATCATGCTTGCCTAACTGTACTAAATTGTAAAATAAACACAATTTATGACTGAACTGTGTAATATATATTGTGTACTTTATTTGATTACCAATACATGACATCATTGATAGGTTTATTCCTGGAGCTTCTTCAATAAGGAAGATAAGTTAAATAAACTATGATGCATTGTTAAAAATGTTTCATTTTATAACTTTCTAGAAGTACTTATATTTAAAATAATAATGGACTAGACTGGTGCATCTTCTTAAATCAGAAATATATAAATCTAAATGAAAGAATATCGTATAGAAAAGATTTTTAATAACATGTTTAGAAAACTTACGTGAAAGCGAATTGAGACCTTATTTATTCTATAAGATCTGCTCAATAAAATGAATCTTATCCTTAGCAACTACTTATCAATACAAAAAACTTAATTATCATTATCACAACGTAAATTCAAAATAAAATATGATGATAAAACTGTCAGTAGATTGTATGGTGATTGTATGACAATAGCGAAAAAACCTGAAAAAACAAATATTTTTGTTGGTCTTGGTCAGTCTTAGTCTTGGATGTCATGGATGACATTGACAGTGAGCAAGACAGAATTACGATTACGTTTATTGGTTGACAGCTGTCTCCCCAACACTATTAGTTGTAGAATGGTAACATTATTTTTTTTTGAACTGTCAAGTTATTGAATAGAATTAAAAGTCGAAATATAGCTAGCTATTACATTGCCATAATTTCCTTTCAACTTTGTATTTATAACTTACATTATAATAGTTAATTTTTTAGCTAAGTACTCTAACTGGGCCGCGTCCCCGGTTTTAGTTATGCTACAGAACTGGGTTTTACACAAGATGGAACACGGTCTTTAGAGGTGCACCAAAAGTTACTAAATCATCAAATTTGCTCTATTGTTTACTAATTAATTCAAGTGTGCAAACACGGGCCACCTGATGGTGCAAATGATAAAAGAATGTGGAGTTTCTAAATGTTTCAGTGTAAATATTTTAATTATTTGAAACTTCCTCATTATTGCCTGTATGACAACAAAGAATACTGGCCAGTTAGTAAAGATTTAGAGTGTCTTGACATTATTTTATGTTTTTGTTTGTAAAGACATTTATATTCATAAAGTTGTTGGAAGAAAACTATTGTAAAATGTAAAAATAAGTAACATTATATCAATATTTAGAATTAATTATTTTCAAGACCAACAGATGTATAAAAATTATAGGTAAATAAGTATCTAGAATAAAGACAAGTAAAAAATTAAAGTACGCCATCAAATTTAAAGGTAAGTATTCAAAGATCAGTAATTTCAATTATTTTTGAAAATGCTTTTTTTATTTCATGATTACGCAAAGTTACTAACTTGACTCAATGAATCGTATAGAAAAAGGTCTTTCAATGTCAGTTGTGTGTAAAAAAAAATGCCATTGGCTTATTATATTGGAAATATAAAATAAGATATCATGCATTTAAAATATAATGTGTGATTTTACGTATTTTGTTCTTTATAAAAGTGTGTACTCGTCTTTAAATACACACATTCACAATTTGTACTTGTGTTGCGTCTCAGGTGGCTGATTTGTTGTATTTCCTTCTCAGTTTTTTCCTTGAATTCAATAGCTCTGTCTCTGTCACTTAGTGCCGCAAATGTAAACGTCATTGACCTCTTTCATCCCCACTCTTCTCAGTCAATATTCCGCTCTTGCATGTGATGTACACAAACTGGTGTTAGTGTGCGTTGAAACAGGCATTGCGTCTGTGCAATGTATTGATGTAAACATTCTCTTGTTATTTTATTTCAGTGCGTTTGGAGGATTGTTTGGAAATCTCTTCGAGGCGCGTCTGAAAAACATGTGAACAGCTGATTTAGTACAATTTAAAATTACAGTGAAACCCCAATGTGTTGATTTTTGTGAAGGCATTTTTTTTTAAATTAATCGTAAAGAAAAGTGCAATTATAAAGAACTGTGGAAAAAAGGTCAGTTATCAATATTTTTTTGTAAAATATAGAAAATAGTTCTATTTAATTTACTTAATTGTATCTGTATAAGTTTTAATGGGTCGTAAATATGTACCTAGTGAAAATGAAATTTTAGTTTGAGATCAAGCCCTTTGTACCTTTAATAAAATTATTTAACTGAGTAGGTACCTAGGTACCAAACTAGATTATTTGATTTTCGCAAGTAGGTACAGTACGTACATAAAAACCCAATACCTAATAATTTGTTAGTAGGTACCTAACGACTAAAACCGGACTTGACTAGGACTGGTCGATGACGCTGTGTACAAACAAATAACTTCCTTGTTCCAACTACTAGCTGAGTGGAGTAGAATACCTAGAGAAGGTGATAAAACACGCAATTGAATCGTATCTTATTTATCGTCAGATTAGGTGGAGTAACGTATGCTATTTATCTTTAGGGTTGTTCTGCATGAACAACTGCGAATAAACAAAACATCGATACCATTTAAAATTACCCTTAGGGGTGGGTTAATTTACGGTATCGATTTTAAGCTAATTTATGGTTATCGATTTTTTTTTTAAACCACAAAATAGTAACCTTCATCTATCCAAAAATAAAATGCATTCTCCCGCTCTTTTTATCGCGAAAATCGAAATTATATATAACGTACCGTACGTACCTATCTAGACTACATCATTGTTTGTAATTAAAAATATGAGTAATCTTTTTTTCTGTGCACCGACCGACATGGCCAGCATTGGTGTTATCGATTTTGACCGTGACCCATATAATCCTATTCGCGCGCGTATCTCCTACTTCCTCATTACTAATAAAACGTGTCCGAATTGGTTTACCAATCATTGGTTTATTGATTGCTTCTGTTTTTTATTGAGCAATTAATATAGTGATAACCGAATCAACTCAGTACCTAACAAGTGTCTTCATTACGTAGTCTACCTACTATTGGTAAGGCTTTTCTTTGTTGCTCCATAATTATGGGAAAACATGTTAGTTTTATTTTACCATAATGTGCGTAAGTAAAAGTTCAAAATAACAGCTGTGGGTATGTACCTACCTACCTACCTACTTTGAAGGCCTGATAGAGCGATTACTTGACAACAGATGTCTCCTTAAATTTTAATTAATTAATTTGTACTTCCTACATTTTTTACTCCAAAAAAACGCTGTCAAAAAACATGAATTGTTTTGTTTTTTTTAATTTGCTAAAAAAACTGAAACAATAAGTATTTTTTTATTATGTTTTGGCTTTTTAAAATTAATCTCACGACAAAGGCGTCATATTCCCGCGCATTGCAACATCACGTTCAGAAATAGTGAGCCGCCCGTCCTTGTATAAAGCATGCGAATCAACAACTACGTAACAAATTTTCATTACAGATGTTTTAATCCTATTAGAACTGGAATAATCCTTTAAGTATATGAAAAATAAAAAATAGAACAATCCAGCCAACTTATAATTTAACGTGTTAACCTCTTCACAGCTTTTTTGTTTTTTGTATTAATACTTACCTACCTACTTCAAATAGTTTTGTTTTTTTTTAAACTATCACAAAATCTTTGTTATCCTACATACCCGCCATTTCCGTTTTAGTTCCTGGGCCTAGATTATTTTTAAACATTTTTATCAACAATCGTTACTCTTACTTAAAGTTCAAAACTTTGTTTCCTTTGTTTTCAAGTTGAAGACTTAAGTAGTTTTATCTTAGAAACCTAGCCTTACCCAGGTATCGAAAACTTTATTTAGTTCGCATAAAAAAAAACTCCAATGTTGCAAAAAACATGACACAGTCAATACCCTAGTTGACTCTCAGACTATAGTCAGTGAAGGATAACCCAAACAAACACTTGTCATACCAAAATAAAGCGTTTCATTATCAGTAAACTTTGAAGGTATTGCTACACACAAGGCAATGCAAACGAGTGCGGGTTCTAATCAGTAATGTTGCTTGTGGCGCACGTGTTATGCGTCCCACGTATTTCAATGTTTATCTCTGACGACCTTCAAGATCCGCGTCACATAACATCACAATCCTAGGTTTCAATCGCTGCTTGTAAGCATACTACTTAACTTGGTTTATTTATTTTTAAACTTAAATTCCTTTGGAAACTGAATTTTGGTACAGTAAATGGCAAGGTCTGAGGATGGACCCCTTAGAAACAAGGTACTGTGGAGACTGACTTGTTTAGCCGTATTATTTTTAATATTACTAAATTAGAAAGAATTGACAATCCGGCACGAGGGCTGACAAGACAAGACGTTTTTAGCATATTAAAAAAATATAGATTGCAAATTCCAGGACAAAAATAAATGTCTAGCAGTGCCCGTGGCTTAGTTCACATTGACATGATGACTGTAATGACAATTCCTATAAAAAACACCAATTTCGATATTTCGGCTGTTCCTTTGGGTTTTCCTTAAACCACCGGGCAGTATTGACGCAAACAAAACAAAAAAAAAAATGAAATCGGTCGATCCATTTTCGAATTTTTGTGAGACTATAATTCATTCAATTTACGAAATAGTAATAAAAAGTGTGTTTTAAAGTGTCACGTACCTAGATTGAATTTTCCGGTACTGTAACCTTGTCCAGGGGTTATAGTTCAACCTAGTGGTTGTATTGCTAATCCTAGCAAATTAATACTTTGCATTAGTAATTTTATTAGTCAACAAAAGCATTCCAAATTGGTGCAACAATCAATAATTAATTACGAAATCCTTCATTATTCGTCTTTGAGACGCTAATTCAAAATTATCTATCATAAAATATGTGAGTACCTGATTAATATGATTATTTTGATATAATAAAGTATGATAAATGAAACGCAATTCAATAGTAAAAACAAAACATTAACTATGACGAAAGCCAATAAAACAGTACGAGGTAAAGGGAAAAACGTGATTATTTCCAGTCACCTATACTTACAAATTATTCTATGATTTGAACATTATAAACTGCGCAAAAAGAACTGCGTAGTACTGTGTCTCGCGCTGTTAGAGATTCACAATATATTTTTTGTAAACCTTTGACAAAAACACGTGAACGACCTCTTTTTTTTTGTCATCAAATAGTCGCGCGAGTCATGAATGTAAAATAAATTGTATTTTTTCAAAGCAATTATCTAAAGTAATTCGCACTTGTTGACGTTGACGCATCATATAAATTCCAGTTTTTAGCGGTTTTGTTTTCATTGTAGCTTAAATTTCATATCATGGAGGCCATTATACACACCATCCAATTCTCCGGCATTTGTATCCAGACCGTCCCAGCCACCTTTTAAAAGTCACCGATCCACGTAGCCCGACCCTGCAAATGCAAACTGTGCTGCATAACCCAAATGTATCTTGCTATCTGATATTTTCCCGAAGTTGAGTCTACCCAGCTGCATTACATGATGCCTCATGAGTTATGATACTCCTACATAATGTAGAGCTCATGTATGTTTTTCAGAAAAAAAACACTTTCCAATATTTCACCCCTCACTCATTTCAATATCTACCTAAATCGCAAGATAATATCTCTTTGTAGCCTTTATTTTTTTCGATCTAGACATTTTAAGCAACAGATGGACATTAAACAAAGTGGTTTAGCAAAGTATGGATAGTCGAGACTTTAGGTTCGCTGCCCTTGCCGTCGCGACGCCTGGCCCGCCGGGGTGGCCACCCTGTGGATGAATTCTCATTTATGCCACAAAGGAAACCACAGCGTCTGCATTCTTTTGTTTGCTTCTGAGGAATCCTATGCACATGAGATTAAATGTTGTTTACCTTGAGCAAAGATAGAAAAATGGATAGTATTTTTCTCTGGTGGTGGTAAGAATAATAGAAACTCAGCTAACAACAGTTTAAAGGAAATGACGACGTCACTTTTAGGTTTGAACGACCTTTGATTAAACGTTATGTTAAGCATGTAGCTGCTAGTAATGCTCTGGTTTTGGGTAAGCTTTAGTACAGTCTGGAACTATTGTATTCATTCTTCTGTTGAGAGCATGAAATGCCACTTACAGTCTTAGAGATATATCTAATAAGTACAACTTGTTCTAGTACGAGAATTAATTATTTCTAGTCGTAGTGTTGAGCAACAAGTACTATTATTTTATTAAGTACCTACTCTCATTGTTTCAAGCAGGATGTGTATGGCGCGTGAATATCCATTATCTAGACATCAAAAACCCTGTCATAGACATGTAAATATTATAAATAATACAAAATTAGTCATAAATCATATGCAATAGAAATAACAAAAGCGTTAAATTATGTTGTGCAAAATACAATTACGAGTGTTCCGGCCTTGGTAACTCTCGCTTTCGGAACAACCTTACTGTAGCAGTAATAAACCAAAAATAGGTAAATGATTAGCGTTAAGTAGACATTGTTTGGAATAGGAAATAATTATAATTAATGTTTCGTAAAATAACACTGCCTATTAGAGATAGAGAATAACCTATTAGAGAGAGACCCCTTTGATGTAGCATTCGATTTTCTTGCCCATTCTTCTCCATATGAAAGTACCTTGGAAGGGGCCAATAGATCCATTAATATTTTTCTCTTGTACTTAAATTACGTTCATAAGAGGAATTTAATGGTCTAATTGGTATAAATGATTTGACTTTGAATGCTGTAGGTAGACAGAAACCTCTTAATACTGATAGATCCTGCAATTGAAAACATTCTCAATTGAGAACATGAAAACTAGGCACTTAATCTTAGTGTCTAGAGTTAATTATTATTTCATATTATGTAAACAATAACTAGAGCGGAATTGGTTAACCTTATTACGACGATCAGTGCTGCAAGTTGTCTGTCCGAAACTACATTAGAAGTTCTACTAATTCACAAAGGGGAAATGTTGTTCGATGGGCAAGACACGAAACGCGTTTATAATGTATGCCATGACACGATCAGTTCCGGAATTTGAAAGGGATATTGAATTTGAAACAAGTTAAGGTAGCTAACGAGGTTGATAACATTTTTATAGCGGTCTTCGGAATTTTTTTAGTCAGTTTTCGTCGCGTTGGATATGAATCGACGTGGTGGACCTACGTCGGAAGCAGGAACTAAAAATCAAAACTGATATATTCAGTTAAGTTGTAGTTATTTATGATACAGTTTCACGTTATAAATTTTCCACGATCCAAGGCTTCCGTCGTGGCACGTTCTGTTTTTTTTTAATAGACTGGCAGTCAATGAAAAAGGCTAGGCTATAATGTACCAGCATTACATATCCGCGATGTTCATGATGCTTTGCACAATCAATGGACGCCAGTTAGCCAACACAGGCGTTCGCAACAGCATTATACGCGCATTGGAAATGTAGAACGGGATTTATGTCATACGTAACATGTGGCTACAGCAATTTACGGTTGTCTGATGTCATGTTTTATTGATATTCAACAACGCTATTTGATATGGCGTCTAAGATAATATAATAATGTAAGGAAACACGATAGTAAAATAAATCTTGATGTAAAAGATTCATGTAAGTATCCTGAAGTCCACATGCATTATTACAAAGGATATAAGAAAGATGTCTCATGTCTTCTTTTATACTAAAATTGCAAGCAACTTTAGAAACCCCTTGTGAAAAATATAGCTGGGACGTGGTAGAAACGTTTCGCGCTATTGTCTGAACGTAAGCCAGCTGAATTATATTAGCCTTGCCTTGACTTTATCGTCCATATTACGTTCTGCCGACAGTTTCATAGTCGACAAGCATCTAAATAGTGTTATAATAGTCGAGCTGTACTTGAATGTAAACTTAATTATTACAACACAATGTCCAATCATTTGTCCCTTTAGTTGGTAAGGTCATTTTTTGTGGTCTTGCCTTCGGGTCTAACTTGGAGCCTTTTGGCGCTTTACCTGCGTAGGTACACAATTATCATGACATCAGTGTGTAAATAAACCTTTGGAAAAACCCAAATTAAATAAATCATTAGCCGCCTTTTACAAACGATTAGCAGTGGGTCGTTTATCATCACCAGCCAAAAAACGTAACAGCTTAATAAATTAAAAACATAAACTTCATTTTGCTAAGAAGTAAATTGTCATTTCAAGTCAGTTCTATTGTAAGACTAAGTAACTATGCACATTTGAACTCGACCTTGGCTGCAGTCACGAGTCACGAAGTCTCGGAACAGCCCGGCTTCTTAGTATTAAGCAACATCCCTTCTAATAGTTCCCCTGGCGCTTTAGTTTCGTGCATTAGTAGAGTGGTGTGAACAATTTCAATTAATTCAAGCTCAAGTAAAACCAAGTAAGATCATGTGGGAAGCGATGGTATTCAAATATGCACTAACTTTTGATTGGGACTTTGGAAATATAGTCTGCCTTTCTATTCTATGAAAACAGAGGAGACGAGTCTATCAGAATAATTAAACAGGAAATTAATAGCCTCGACAAGGCATGCCAAAAAGTAAATGCAAAACTAACCCTGTAGAAGAGACTATACCTGAAGTTTCAAGTACTAATCTGATAGTTGCAATAGCGATGAGGTAGCGGAACCATAACGCAATAATTCTTTGGTTTCTTCATTGTATTTTTGTATTATTTTCACAGTTTTGCCACAAGTTTACTAATAAAGCAATAAACGATATCAATATCTTGCTCAGTAAACCTTCGTTGTAACGCATGAATGGAAAAGAAGTATCAAAGTCAGCCGTAAAGTATAATTATTTAATCGCCTTGTAAAACACACATCACGAACCGGGCCAAATATACTTTTTACAGTCCAATATCACGAATCTAAAACGATCGATGAAACTTGTAGCACAATTCTAAATATTTAGGAGCCATTATTTGATTCGAACTTTGTTTTAGACACATTTTTATTTGCCTGTTGGCCATTTGGGATAAGAGTTTACCATTAGTGATTCTCAATTGATTTGAGGACGACGCAGCACATTACGCATTTTTTCCGTTCATCTTTAGCCGTTATCTCGGAGTTTGTTTTCTTTCTAGCAATCCTAGCTTTAATAATATATATAAACAGCGTTCACACAATTCACGCATATTTTTTGTCATAAGTATACTCTTCAACATTATCTATAATATACACATCAAAAGTGTCTAGGGATCAAGATGTATTTGGTAATAATAATATATTGATCCCTAGACACTTTTGATGTGTGTACTTATTTAAATTAATATCCCCTAACTAGATCAAACCAAGGGAAATTTTAACCACTAAAATACACATGTTGGAATGCTAAATTATCTAGAAGACTCCCATCACTCTGATTCCTCGAAATAATAGCAACTCATGTAAGTCCTTGAGCAAATATTCCGGTCCGTTGGTTTATTGCTTTACGTACTCAGTGTTTATTTAGCCGGTTGCGCATGAGTTCAAGCGAGAAGGAAACACCGCTCATTAATATTGACCAATTAATTCATTTCAAATTGAACCTTCGATGTCTTTGATTGTGTAAATGATAGCGACATTTAAATATTCATCATGTTCTTCATTAATGTTGTCAATCAACGACATACTCTAACATAATATGGTAATTGCTTTTTTATTAGCTGCCTTTCTGATATCACATTGGTTGACCCATTGGCAATGAAATAACAATTACGGTCGAGGTTTGTACATTGTACAATTTAATCAAAATAATAGTACAATTTGAAGCCGTGCCAAAAACAAGTTAAGTAAAAAATTAGCATAAACATTATTTTTCTTTGTTACAGGTATAAATCAACAAACAAGAACCATAGGTCTACCAACATGCCGTCGCTGCTAGAAGCTCTAGAGCGGAAATATGGCGCGAAGGGTGAGGTGAACCCTCCTATAGATGACATGCCAGTTGCTATATTTGTGCCTAAGCGCTCCCCTCGACTCAGTGTGCCTACACTACTGGTGCTCAATGACTGCGACATCGACTGCGCTGGAGACGCCTGCGCCCTCGCTGATAAGTGTGCTGATGTTGTCGAACTCGATATAGCCAATAACAAACTCACTGAGTGGGAAGAAGTAAGTTGCATTAGGATTTTATTATTATTACTGGTTCATTATAGGTATGGATCATAACATAACCTCCTTGTCAACTATTACAGCAAACAAGCCTGTGCAATAAGCACACCGTTCCCACAGTTGACAGTTGCGACAAACTATACCAATTATTGGTTATAGAAGGCAGTTATTTCCGCGGTGTTACGTTCACTCCTTAATAATGTAAGACTGACATATAAATTTGCTTCTAGGTTTTTGCAGTACTGGAACAGACGCCGCGAGTAAGGTTTCTTAACTTGAGCTTCAACCGCCTTTCGGCGCAGATCCAGGCGGCACTATCTCTCCAGCCACGATGGGACAGTCTGAGCCACCTCATTCTGAACTCCACGTACGTCCGATGGCCCAGCGTCCACGCGCTACTCAAAGCTCTACCAGCTCTGGAGGAGTTGCATTTGAGCCTTAACGAGTACTCCTATGTGGACTTAACAGGGAAAGAGGTTGACGAGAAAGCTCAGTGTGAATCGTGTTCACGTCTTAACGTTGATGTCACTGAACCCGTGCACGACCAGCTGAAGAAACTCCATTTCTCAGGGAACCACGTCAGCAGTTGGAAAGAGATCTCCAAACTAGGTTACGCCTTTCCAAATTTGGAAACCCTGTTGGTTAATGACTGTCCCATAACCACTCTAGAACCAGACCCGTGTGAGAAATGTATTGATGACAACGGAAATAAAAAATGCCACGATGCCTTCCCGTAAGTGAATATATTCATTTATCATTATGACACAATTAGGTCAATGTGTGTAAATGTGTATTGCCATTGACCTATTGATCTTCATAATTTGAATACAGTTTGTTTTGTGCGGCGCCACATGAGCGATATCATTGATATTCCAGACACCTCCGCTTCCTAAACCTGAACAATACGGGTTTAGCGACTTGGGACGAGGTGGATCGACTGGCACAGTTTCCTGCTCTCAGGAGTTTGCGAGTACAGGTGAGTTCAACACAACACCTGTTAAGCTTATTGTGTATTCAAAGCACATAGGCCTTAATGTTTGCAAATACTGACCTCGCGAATGCAGGATTATACACATGGCCGGAACTGTATTGTATACAGAATTCTAAGCACACTTAGGAGCTAGAATTTTTAAATAGACGTGACTGTGTAGCCATACAATATTGATTGATGGGTAATTTATAGGGAATATATAAATGATTGAGACAATCGTTGACTAGGAAAGAAACCGCAATTGATTTATTTTAATTAAAATCCCTTAGCTGCAACTGCACTTGGCAGTGCGTAGTCTGTCCGAACGCCAACACATTTAGCGCCGCCAAATTGTAATCCGAACGTCTCCGCGATAAGCGATCTAAATTTGACGTTGTGCGGTAACGTATAAAGTGTTCAGGAGTGTTGTAGTTTTAAATTATCCGTGTAACGTCCCTCGGGAATACGGGGGCCTGCCGTAATGCGGGTGAAGGTCTTCCAGATATAGTGGCGACCTACTTGACGCCCAGTTGTGCAACATTAGCTAATATCGCTGATCACTACCAGGCACGCATAATTTCGACACGTCTCCGCTCGCGGGTATGAACGGGAGCTCACAGATTTTATAGGAGCGTTAGCCTTGCATTTGTTTGCTGCTTGCGACGTTTTATTACCTATTTGAACAGATTTTGTATCGTAAAGCTGATCGGTATTGCTATTGACTTCGTCTTGTTCTCAATAAAGGATAGGACAGAAAATAGGCTTACTTATCGAAAATTTCCGCGTTTGCATCAGCCTCAGTCGTCATAAAGGTCAGCTACTTTCGTTTTCCATTTCGCGTTTACAGTCGTGATCGTATAAAATATAAGCAATGAGGACGTAAAAGAATAAATTTTGCCAAGTTCAAGGTTGTGCAAGTAAATCATCAAAAACGAACCGTCCTAATGATTATCTCTTCGTGTCCACATCCATGTCCTTTGTTACGCAAAATGTTTATCATAGTTGAAGCTGCATTGGTAATTATTGTGAGTCGTGTGGTTGTTGTTATAGGGTTATTTTTCCCATGAAATCTAGTAGAGCTATGTTTTGTGACCGTCACGCTACAAAGAATGTGAAAGTGTGTCTGTTTGTTTTAATGCGCGCTTTATGCGTTTATGAGCAATTGTGTATGATGTCATCATAGTGGTCAAAGTAATTTTGGATGATGATGTTACATAATGAGTTCGTAGTTAAAAAAATACACCTTGACTTATTTAATCAAATATTTTAAACGTAACGTCTTACTTATTTAGTGCCAGCGAATACCAAAACTCAAATACCAGATTAGATTCTTATGTTTTGAAATTTTTTGTTGTGAGATCTGCAATTTGCACCTCAATACCAGCAATATTCGTCCTAATTGCTAGACATTATGACTTGGTCAGTGAGCGATCATTGTTGGTTTGTTCTACTGTGCTCTTCTGGGATACAAGCTTTAGGAGGACAGACTTTCTATAAAATTGATTATAATAACCCTTGCAGGATTCATTTCATTTGGCGACTAAAAGACACTGTTTAGTTACATAATAAAGTACAAACTTAACGCTTTACAAATGGTCTCTCGAGTATGTGCTATATAAAGAAATTCGTAGGCGATAAACTTATTAACAAACAAGACATTTCTACTATTGTGTACAATGTTTAACACAAAATATGACTGCGTAGGTACAAGTGGGAGTAACCTCGACTATTTTAAAACGATGAGAACAATATCTACTTTATACTGAAATAGATCTGGAAGAAAAGAATACGGTCTACTAATCTACTTACATGACTATAAACGAACGAAAAAGCCAAAGACAATAAGTCCATGAATTAAAAATCGCATTTATCGCAATGAAATCAAAAACTGCAAAGGCAAAGGGTTAGCGATGATTCATACAAAAAATGAATCGAACTCTTCGGTCGCCGGTCGGGTCGTTTACATTAACAGCTGAGCTGATGTCCTTGTGTCTCTTGATATTTAAAGCTGTGCATATTCGTTAACATTCGAAATGCCCAATTGAATTACGTGTGTACAGAATCCATTATGTTTATCATAATTATCATTTTATATCTGTAGCTGGATTGCGTCATCAGTCTAATGGTGGGTAGCGTCTGGGCTTTGTTCTCCTTTGCTTCTCAAGTTTGCAGAATGGACGATATCGTGTCATTTACTTAGGTTTTTGTCTCCCAACGAGTGTCGCTCTATAGACAGGATTTTATAAATTGAAAAGTAAATTGATATTGCGTTGTGCTCCCATTTCAGAGCTTCCGAGCTCTAAAACTCAGCTTACGGCCTGAGCCATTTATCCCATTTCCAATGTTTATTCATTTCAAATTACATCCAGGTAGAACAAGACCTAATGGTTTTCTTACTATTTTACCGTTTTCGTTCGTGTTTTCGCCCCACATTTTCAGTCTGTACAGCTGCGATGAGCACCAGCAATGCACATTCAATCCTGATACCAGTAATACAGAGTGCAAGCGAGCACGTCAATAGCTTACAACCTACCTGTTGCGGAAAACATCGCGCTATTGTACTTTCGTGTCTACAATTTATTTGAAATTTCATAACTACTTTCATATCCATAATATTTGATAAAAATCCAGGTTATCAATCAGACAAGAACTCGACCAATAAATGTAAAACCTTCAAAAGATGACTTTATTCGTAAGGAATATAGTTTTCAGCAAATGTGTAGAGCAAGTGCCGATTATTATTAAGTACTTTAAAGATTATCTAGATTAGGAAAGCGGCGCGGCGGACCAAACATTTTGCAACCGCCTGGCCTGTGTTACATTTTGTAATTTTGCACGTTTGGAAATACGTTTCGTTTTTGACATAGGAACATCGACAGCAGATTATCTTTTTGTATCTCAATAACGTGCTCTCACAGCGCATGGACCTACCTACAACTTGCATATGAACTGGAAGCGAGGCAATTCGTTGTTGTGCAAATGTCTACCAGTCTAGCTGACGAACGAAGACGTCTGTTCAATTTAAATAAAATTGAAGTGAGTGGCCTTGTGTTGCTACTGAATTTTTAGATAGCTTTGGTAACATTTTATCGACTACAGCAGTCTAAAAATTGAATAAACCATGTATTGCTGCACGTGCAATAAAACATCCAACAGCCAATTTTGATGATAGATAGAGCAGATCTAGCTGTGCAAAATGCAATTCTTATTCGTCCGTTCGTGGTGTACATTCCTGATATATCTTATGTTGCTTTTATTGAAATATGGGGTTCAGCAAATTAGAAAATTACTTGCCACGTGTGAGGACAATAAGCTGCAGCCAGTGATTCATATTGGGGCGTTAAACGGTCGAATCACTCTTTGATTTTTTGCCCACGCCTTATGCGCGTCGCCGCGCTCCGTTATGCACTTTGATGATTG
This sequence comes from Hoplodrina blanda, assembly GCA_949316365.1. Taxonomy (NCBI): domain Eukaryota; kingdom Metazoa; phylum Arthropoda; class Insecta; order Lepidoptera; family Noctuidae; genus Hoplodrina; species Hoplodrina blanda. The sequence goes on along the minus strand of OX438589.1, from coordinate 5,168,510 downwards.
AATTATTGATATAAATCCTTTCATTAGTGCTGTTAATACCTATCATTAGTATCAACGTGGAGAGTAGTGTGGGTGTTTGATCTATTTCGCACTTTTATGTTTCCTTTTAACATAATAAAGCTATTTATTTTAATTTATTAGTTTTGTAGTCTTCTTCAAAATGAGTATCTTCGACTGAATACGTTGCTTCTAATTTCTTGGTCCTTATTGACATTCTAATAATTTTGAAAAAACCATTTCGTTAATCTTAGGGAACTGCAGTTGACGCCAGTTGTATACAAAATTTATAGATTTGAACGTGGAGTGTCGACCGGGTCGACACGGGGTGACCCAGAAACACGTGCAATGCTCTATACTGTGTTCAGTGATTTTGTACTATCACGTAGCATGTTAGAAAACATAGTAAATATAGTTAGATTTTGCGTATTATTTTCGTGCACGACTGTTCCAAGCTTTCACTGGGGTTGTTTAAGGTAGAAAATACATCTGTAAATGCTTTCTATAACATTTATTTCATTTCTGTATATTTAAAGAGCTGTCTAGGGTTGGATGAGGATTTGTATTTAGTAGGCGTACCTACCTACCTACATATCTAATCTTTCTCATCTGTCTGGCATGATTAATTCTGGCTTTTGTTGGAGACACGGAGTCCTCCTACACAAAAGATGGTTTTTAATTTCAAATCTACATTCAGTCAGCGGTTTGTCGGTTCAAGTGCTTCCATAGTAGGTGGTATTTCATCTCTTGTCAATAAAGTTCAAAGTTCCTCATCGTGTTCTGAGATTGTTAATTGCAGTATCGACCTACCTACATCAGCTGTTCTTTACACTTAAATTATGACACTCTCTATGTCCCAAAGTAATCATGCTAATGTATTAAAATATAATATGTATAGGTATCTTTGTGAAAGACGTCGCCATAGAATCGTGACCTATGAATTCATTATTCCGCAGCAACTCCTCGATGTTTTAGGTCAACTGTCCCCTCGATCTGTACTTAACATTAATATTCTAACTCCTTTGTGTATCATACGTTCAATAGATGGAAAATATGTACCTCTATGTGGTTATTATTGTACCCAAGCGGGAAAGGGTAAGACTTTATTACAAAGAGCACAAAATATTTGTTTGGACGGATTAGCTTTAGAGAAATTCCTGATATTTTGTACAAAACATGACGTGGACCCTAGCTTTTGACAGTGTTTCAAAAGAGACCAACATTTTTGATGAGACACTAGCTTTTCCCGCGACTTCTCCTATGTAAATCTCGGTTATCGCGGGTGCAGACGAAGTCGCTGAATAAAAACGAGCCTATGCCCTTCCTTGGGGTTCAAACTTCTCCCGTACCAAGTTTCATCAAAATCGATTCAGTGGTTTACTCGTGAAAGACTAGAAGTTACTCTGACTGTCTGTCAGAGTAAGTTTTGCATTTATAATATTAGTATGGCTAAATAGAGAATGTAGGCATAATGAGAATGATATCAAACCTTGTATCAACGAAATTATCTATAAAAGAAATGGGAATCTAACGAGAACAGACATTAGAACTAAAAAACTAACATTTACTACAACTTGTAAACTGGTTCACGTAATTGCTCGTTATCGATAAAAACAAGTCTATTCAACAGACAATTACTCAAGTGTTTATATTAACATTGTAAAGGGCACTTGGGTAGTTTCCTTCGCACGCAATGCAGTATAGTTTCCCTTTAGTAACAGCTAATTCGATTTTTGCCGCAGCATTGAAACTTAGATAGTTGGTTTTTTAGTTTCATTACGCAATCATAATTACGTTCTGTTAGATATGCAATATGATGCAGTGATCTACTAATGTATTTCTTTCATGTTATTCAACGTTCAATCTGAAGTGACTTGCCAAAATACATACTTATCTTCAGAACCAAAATCTTTGTCTGGTGTTCCCAAAGGGTACTACAGAGACGGTGAATTATCTGCTTCTGCATGGTTTAGGAAAACGTCCCTTTCTGACTTTCCCTTTTCTCCTACACAGAATGTTAGTAAATTACTGAAGTAACTTAGAATGTAAATAAGCTATCATTTTAAACAAACTATGGCAATACTAGGTTATTGTATTAATCCTTTGCTCCTTGTAGGCGAGTTATTGTTGTCCTTGTTCACAAACTACACTAAAATTGGAGAATTGGCATCTCACAGAAAAAGATAGAAATAGTCTAATTTTAGTTTAGCTTGTGAACAAATAAACCGGCCCCATTAATTAGTTATCGTATTAAAACTAGAACAGATTCGATTTTGGAATTGGCTCTAAAGTCGTAAAGCAAAGTTGATACGAAAGTGCTAAACATCTATATAACTGACCTTTTCGAATATAGGGTAATGCTGTGTCCCAGACGGTTCACACATACCCCTACATAGTAGATCATTGTATACCTAAACATACGACGAATGACGTCAGACAATACACTTAGGGGTTTATTTTGCCCTTGAGCTGCTTGTAAATTGGTAGGTTTATGGTATAATAGTACATCGGTATTTCATTGTCAACTGGAAGGCCATTAAGGAAAGACAAGTGGAGACTTTCCAAAATGCCTTTCCCTTTTATAGTGCTACCTTCATTCACAATATCTGGTTCCTACCTGTCTTTTTATTTTGTTTTGATAGGATCTTGGCATTGTTGTCAAGAGCACGACAGGGTCCTTATTAAGTCCTAGCAAGCTTGTTGCTTTTATGTGAGGGGGGACTTGGTACTACCCCACCACCTGACAAAATATTTTGCTATGTCGAGAAAACTTTTACATGCAAAGTAAAAATGGCTTGTTGTACAAAATGTAACTGTAATGAAAAGCTTGTTTCATCTTTATTCCTACAAATTACACGCGACACAATACATGTTCTGCGATTCTGTGACGTCACACTCAGATTATGTTCTAATAACTATAAGGTATGTCAGAACGAAATTATATTTCCTACTTCTTTGTTCTATTACGTACCTACATAAGTACCTACGGGCTAGATCGCGATATCTCACAGTAAGGCTAGTTATTATTTGTTATACCATGACTAAGCCACTGTTTACCTCCAGTGCATCGTGACGTGACCCTTCGTGGTTCATTGTTTGTTTTTAATTTATATGAGAATTAAAGATGTTCGTAGGTATTCTACAATTGCGTATTGTTTATATAAATATCGAAATAAAGATAGATACGGAAATAGGTAGGTACTACTTATTTCAAATATTATGCCGATTTTAATGCGTTGTTTCTTATGTAAGAGCTGTTTTTTATCGCGTTGTGCTTATTCTTAATGAGTCTTGAAATCGTTTGGGCAATAATCACGCGTTGGTCTAACGATAACTGCGTTTTTTATTTCAAACTAGCGACCCGCCCCGGCTTCGCACGGGTGCATGTATTATACATATAAACCTTCCTCTTGAATAGCGTTGAAAATGCCGAAAAAAACAATTTGTTTCTTTCACGAAAAAAACCAATTTGTGGTTTTTTTCCGTTTTTTTCAATGTTTCATTCGAAAGTTTCAAGAAATTTTGCCAATATAAATTTCATGTTTTTTTCCAATAAAACCGAAAAAAACCGAAAAATACGAATAAAACAGGAAAAATTTCGTGTTTTTTTTAAAATACTGTTTGTTCTGGTGGAATCTTGCGATTGGGCTAAAATTTTGCATGCATACGTATACCGGAGACCAATTCAATATTATTATGACATGGAGCTGATCTGATGATGGAGCTGGAAGATGGTCATAGGAACTCCGTGATAGAATGACACAACCCCGTCGAGTTTGGGCTCGTTTGGTTCGTCATAACGAGTACTTTGATCCTAGATGGTAACCAGGGTCTGATGATGGAGCTGGATGGTGGCCATAGGAACTGCGTAATAGAACGACACAACCCCGTCGAATTTGAGCTCGTTTGATTCGTCTTGACGAGTACTTTGATCCTAGATGGTAACCAGGGTCTGATGATGGAGCTGGAAGGTGGCCATAGGAACTGCGTAATAGAACGACACTACCCCGTCGAGTTTGAGCTCGTTAGTTATAGCGGCAGCAGGAATACATCATCTGTGAAAGTTTGAACTGTCTAGGACAGCGGAGGCTTCTATGTATTTTTTCTCGAAAACGGTGCGTCTTAGGCGAAAAATAACCAAAATTTCACTCCCCCCTAGAACCCCCCATGAGAGCAACACCACTATTAAAATTTTGGGTTTGGGGGGGGAGAGGGGGGGATTGTTTTTATTTTAATTTTTCTCGAAAACGGTGCGTGTTAGGCGAAAAATAACCGAAATTTCACTCCCCCCTAGAACCCCCCGTGACAGCAGCACCACTATTTAATTTTTGGGTTTTGCGGGGGGGGAGAGTATTTGTGATGTAAGGAAATCGAAACATTACCAAAAAAAAACATTAAAATAAAAACAATCCCCCCCCTCTCCCCCCAAACCCAAAATTTTAATAGTGGTGCTGCTGTCACGGGGGGTTCTAGGGGGGAGTGAAATTTCGGTTATTTTTCGCCTAACACGCACCGTTTTCGAGAAAAATTAAAATAAAAACAATCCCCCCCTCTCCCCCCCCAAACCCAAAATTTTAATAGTGGTGTTGCTCTCATGGGGGGTTCTAGGGGGGAGTGAAATTTTGGTTATTTTTCGCCTAAGACGCACCGTTTTCGAGAAAAAATACATAGAAGCCTCCGCTGTCCTAGACAGTTCAAACTTTCACAGATGATGTATTCCTGCTGCCGCTATAACTAACGAGCTCAAACTCGACGGGGTAGTGTCGTTCTATTACGCAGTTCCTATGGCCACCTTCCAGCTCCATCATCAGACCCTGGTTACCATCTAGGATCAAAGTACTCGTCAAGTCGAATCAAACGAGCTCAAATTCGACGGGGTTGTGTCGTTCTATTACGCAGTTCCTATGGCCACCATCCAGCTCCATCATCAGACCCTGGTTACCATCTAGGATCAAAGTACTCGTTATGACGAACCAAACGAGCCCAAACTCGACGGGGTTGTGTCATTCTATCACGGAGTTCCTATGACCATCTTCCAGCTCCATCATCAGATCAGCTCCATGTCATAATAATATTGAATTGGTCTCCGGTATACGTATGCATGCAAAATTTTAGCCCAATCGCAAGATTCCACCAGAACAAACAGTATTTTAAAAAAAACACGAAATTTTTCCTGTTTTATTCGTATTTTTCGGTTTTTTTCGGTTTTATTGGAAAAAAACATGAAATTTATATTGGCAAAATTTCTTGAAACTTTCGAATGAAACATTGAAAAAAACAACGTACTTGGAAAAAAACGGGAATTTTTCCTGCTTTTTTCAACGCTACTCTTGAATCACTCTATCTATTAAAAAAAACCGCATCAAAATCCGTTGCGTAGTTTTAAAGATCTAAGCATATAAGTATAGGGACAGACAGACAGAAAAAGCGACTTTGTTTTATACTATGTAGTGATTCATGGAATGCCACCAGTTTTTTTTTGCCTAATTAAAATAAATAGATCATTACTCAATGTGGTAGTACCTACTACCTACAATGCTTTTGAAAAACATTTCATACTAAAAAGGTTTATTATTTATGATCACCTAGGTTTTACCCGCGACTCCTCCGCGTGCTCCCAGATTACATATTTTAATAATAAAATAGCCTATTGGACTCTGGGATAGCGCAATGTCCTATTAGCGAAAGACCTTTCAAAATTGGATTACTAGTTCCGGAGATAAACGCATTCAAACAAATAAACTCTTGAGCTTTATTATATTAGTATGGATTTGATATCATTATCCGCAATAACCTATACATTATTGTTGCATCTGTTGACACTATACTTAGGTACTATATTTACGATGCAGTCGATACGGTATATTCAATGATTCAGAACGGGGCTGTTACCGATCGGAACGGAACTAAAAATTATAACCGTTTATTTTGAAACGGTCGAGTGTGACCCCTCCCGCGTGGGTAGTCAGACGTTAGTCATTCAATTTGAAGGGAACGGTCAAAACAAAACGTTATGATGCGATACGTAAACCAGTTTCTAGGACAAATACTTACTTAGAACTCGTTTCAACTTGTCTGTTTCTATAAGGAAATACCTATATTACATCTTCACAATAATAATTAATGTCCAACTTGACTGCCTTATCAGCCACAACCACCATAATTTACTAGGTAAGTATGGTGCATCAAGGTCACGTCGAAAAATGGGTGGTTTACCTAATATTGCAAAAGAAGGTTCTCTATTAGAAATCACATGTGTAATTAAATATGGGTTGTAAAACGAAGGCTTTAGTTGTAAAAAAAAAGTATTTACGAAAATGATGAAACCATTCGGATCATTTTACACGTAACGTCTGAACGAAGACTAAGTAAGCTTTTTCGTATCAAATACATAATGTAACCTCGCGTCAAAAAGGGTGTAAGCATGCGGCAATAGTAAATTCCGAGGGACTGATATTGTATGCAAAGGTTATTCCGCCTTCCGTTTTTAGGCAAAACAGTCTAGCGAGGTTGAACGCACGCTCAAAGATCTCTCATAAAGGGGAGAACAAAAGGATCGCTAAAATGTTAGAAACTAAACTCAAAGACCTTACCTGTTAGATCTATATTTGTTTGGAATCTGAATATGAACTGTGTTTATAAGCTGTTAGACATTTTAGCTTTTATTATTAGCGGAATAATGACTAATTTTGAGGTTTAGGGTAATTTAGTTTGCGCATAGATTTGCTTGCTAAAGAGTGCCACTTTCGTACCTATAGATGCAACCTCAATTTTCTAAATTAAGTATGTTATATGTATGAGAGGCGTAGGTTGACTTGGTAGGTAGGTTGTGAGCAGCAGACTACGCGATGTAAACAAAATTACGATTGTGATAGTCAGAAAAAATTAAAAAAATAAAATATTTATAATTATTATTGATTTTATATTTACAATCATAAGATAAGATAAGATAAATTTTGTGGACTGTTATGTATAATTGTTAAATTATATTATACTAGCGACCTGCCCCGGCTTTGCACGGGTGCAATGTAGATAGATACATAAACCCTCCTCTTGATATAGTGCGAGAGCCGGCTGCAAAAATACCTACCTCATCGGCTACCCCAATAGGCTATATTTAGATCGTTAACCAACACTTAAACACGTAAAAAAAATCAGGTCTGCCAGAGCCGATCCTGCCGGGTCATAGAAATAATCGATATTTTTTGACGTAATTTTTTAGTAAAAATTACGTCATAAGATACCCGAATGAAAGTGCTGGCAGCAGTTAACCATTTAATAGTTATGTAAAAAAAAGTGGGTCTGCCATTGCGCACCCTGCCGGAAGTACTTGGCAGACCCCTAAAATATGCCCTTCTGACACACTAAACCTACCTCATCGAGTACCCGGATCGGACCAACGCTAAATAATAACCAAGATACCCCTGATAATGGATCAAAAGGTCTGCCAGGTCTAAGCTTGCCGGAACTTAGTGTTCAAAGCATTTGAAGTTGATAGGGAGCATAATTTCACCTGAAGTCAAAATAACATTAATTTGTTTCTAAAGGACCATGCGACAATTTGGGCCCACTTTCAACATTGCTCAAGAGTAATGAGACCTATAACAAATGAAAGCTCTTAAAGATAGGCTTCATTTCATTCTATGGCAGCTAAGTTTAAATCGAGCGCGAAAATGGTGTTTTAGTGCATTTTGTCATTTTATTGAAACCTTGAGCCCAGTTTTCCACATTGTTCAACAGTGATGAGACCCATGCCAAATTAAAGCTCTTAGGGTGTACTTCATTTCATTCTAAGGCAGCTAAGTTCAAATCCAGCGCCAACATGGTGTTTTAGTACGTTTTCAAAAAAAAAAATTTGTTACTACTATGTATAACTGAAAAATATGATAGTGCTTCTCAACAGTGATGAGACCCATGCCAAATGAGAGCTCTTAGGGTGAACTTCATTCCATTCTAAGGCAGCTAAGTTCAAATGCAGCGCCAACATGGTGTTTTAGTACATACGTTTTAAAAAAAAATATATATTTGTAACTACTGTAACTGAAAAATATGATAGTGCTTCTCAACAGTGATGAGACCCATGCCAAATGAGAGCTCTTAGGGTGTACTTCATTTCGTTCTAAGGCAGCTAAATTCAAATCCAGCGCCAACATGGTGTTTTAGTACGTTTTCAAAAAATATATATTTAAAACTATTATTAATTGAAAAATATGATAGTGCTTCTCAACAGTGATGAGACCCATGCCAAATGAGAGCTCTTAGGGTGTACTTCATTTCATTCTAAGGCAGCTAAATTCAAATCCAGCGCCAACATGGTGTTTTAGTACGTTTTCAAAAATAAAATATTTAAAACTATTATTAACTGAAAAATATGATAGTGCTTCTCAACAGTGATGAGACCCATGCCAGATGAGAGCTCTTAAGGTGTACTTCATTTCATTTTAAGGCAGCTAAGTTCAAATCCAGCGCCAACATGGTGTTCTAGTACGTTTTCAAAAAAAAAAAATTGTAACTACTATGTATAACTGAAAAATATGATAGTGCTTCTCAACAGCGACGAGACCCATGCCAAATGAGAGCTCTTACGGTGTACTTCATTTCATTCTAAGGCAACTAAGTTCAAATCGAGCGCAAAAATGGTGTTTTGGTGTATTTTGTCATTTTTATTAAAACCTTTTATGTCATGTGGAATTGTGGACATTGATTTTAGCCATATTCATACTTAGTATATATTTATACTTAGTAGTTACAATTTTTTTGAAGTGAAAACTTCTTTAGCGGCGTTGAGCACTTTTTCTGTAATGGGTATAAAATCTTAAACTCGCGTCAGGGGACACGTGACCACGCGCGTCAGGACACGTGACCTGATCGAAAAAGCGTAAACAGCTATCCCCTCTCTACGGCGCGGCGAAAATTATGCCTGGGCCTACTGTTTCGTTTAGACAGCGCAGGGCGCTTGCGCGAATGATAATTGTAATAGTTTTAAAGTTAAATTTTTAATGTAATATAAATTGTCATGTTTGTGTACGATAGCGCAATAAATGAATATTGTATTCTACCACATAAATGATAGTACTTTTATACTGATAAAGCAATTGGTGCAAAATTATTCCCTAACCATTCCAAAATATCAAACATGCTCAACGTTAATAATCAAGTTTTCACTTCTGCCGGCACTCCCGGAGTGCAAATTTTTTTGAAGTGAAAACTTCTTTAGCGGCGTTGAGCACTTTTTCTGTAATGGGTATAAAATCTTAAACTCGCGTCAGGACACGTGCGCGTCAGGACACGTGACCTGATCGAAAAAGCGTAGGACAGCGCAGGGCGCTTGCGCGAATGATAATTGTAATAGTTTTAAAGTTAAATTTTTAATGTAATATAAATTGTCATGTTTGTGTACGATAGCGCAATAAATGAATATTGTATTCTACCACATAAATGATAGTACTTTTATACTGATAAAGCAATTGGTGCAAAATTATTCCCTAACCATTCCAAAATATCAAACATGCTCAACGTTAATAATCAAGTTTTTACTTCTGCCGGCACTCCCGGAGTGCAACCTGTTTTTTTTTTTTTGAAAACTTTCTAAAACACCATGTTGGCGCTGGATTTGAACTTAGCTGCCTAAGAATGAAATGAAGTACACCCTAAGAGCTCTCATTTGGCATCGGTCTCATCACTGTTGAACAATGTGGAAAACTGGGGCTCAGGGTTTTAATAAAAATGACAAAATACACCAAAACACCATTTTCGCGCTCGATAAGAACTTACTTAGTTGCCTTAGAATTAAATGAAGTACACCCTAAGATCTCATTTGGCATGGGTCTCATCACTGTTGAGAAGCACTATCATATTTTTCAGTTATACATAGTAGTAACAAATTTTTTTTTTTTAAACGTACTAAAACACCATGTTGGCGCTGGATTTGAACTTAGCTGCCTTAGAATGAAATGAAGTACACCCTAAGAGCTTTAATTTGGCATGGGTCTCATCACTGTTGAACAATGTGGAAAACTGGGCTCAAGGTTTCAATAAAAATGACAAAATGCACTAAAACACCATTTTCGCGCTCGATTTAAACTTAGCTGCCATAGAATGAAATGAAGCCTATCTTTAAGAGCTTTCATTTGTTATAGGTCTCATTACTCTTGAGCAATGTTGAAAGTGGGCCCAAATTGTCGCATGGTCCTTTAGAAACAAATTAATGTTATTTTGACTTCAGGTGAAATTATGCTCCCTATCAACTTCAAATGCTTTGAACACTAAGTTCCGGCAAGCTTAGACCTGGCAGACCTTTTGATCCATTATCAGGGGTATCTTGATTATTATTTAGCGTTGGTCCGATCCGGGTACTCGATGAGGTAGGTTTAGTGTGTCAGAAGGGCATATTTTAGGGGTCTGCCAAGTACTTCCGGCAGGGTGCGCAATGGCAGACCCACTTTTTTTTACATAACTATTCAATGGTTAACTGCTGCCAGCACTTTCATTCGGGTATCTTATGACGTGATTTTTACAAAAAAATTACGTCGAAAAATATCGATTATTTCTATGACCCGGCAGGATCGGCTCTGGCAGACCTGATTTTTTTTACGTGTTTAAGTGTCGGTTAACGATCTAAATATAGCTTATTGGGGTAGGCGATGAGGTAGGTAATTTTGCAGCCGGCTCTCGGACTAATAACTCTATCTAATGATGAAAACCGCATTAAAATCTGTTGCGCAGTTTAAAAGATCTAAGCATACAAACGGCAAGACGAAGCGACTTTGTTTTATACTACCTACTTATGTACCTAGAGATTAATAGATAATTCTGTCGTTCTGCAAACATACTGTAGACAGGACATAAAAGCAGTAAAGTTTCAAAAAAATCTTTGATCTAACAGAACGCCATAAGCAAGCCATGGGAAACCAACATCGTACACATAAATCCTAACTAATATTATAAATGTGAAAGTAACTCTGTCTGTCTGTCTGTCTGTCTGTCTTTCTGTCTGTCTGTCTTTTCTTCACGCCTAAACTACTGAACCGATTTGTGTGAAATTTGGTACAGGGTAAGTGTGAACCCCAACAAAGGACATAGGCTACTTTTTATTCGACTTCGACTTCGACTTCGTCTGCGTCCGCGATAACCGACATATACGCGGACGAAGTCGCGGGCAAAAGGTAGTCTATTATAAGTAGTCAGGTAGGACCTACTGTCTGTAGTCAGACAGTACTAGGAACTAACGTCTTCGCAACGATTCGTGCGCCTTACAAGGAAACCCGATCCTCGCAGAACCTTGAGATGAACAAAAAGCGATTCAATTTAAATCTACGACTTTTTGTTTCATTCGATGATCCTTTAGTAGGCACTTACCTACCTAGGTAGGTACGAGTCGTGACTTCGGGATTGTTTTTATTAGGAGCAGACTTAGTGGGTCTTCTTTGTGTTATATTTTCAAATTAATTAAGTAAAATATTAATTTTACTATAAAATCAATAATACCTACTTAGTTACTTATTAAAAACAAATTGTAATAATAAACAAAAGATGTATGTAGGTAACCTACACTTTATTTTTATCGTTAAGATTAATTCTCACTATTTATATTGATATTATTACAATACTTATTTATAAACCGCGCAAACGATAAGTACACGCGGAAAAGATAAAAAATATCATTGGGTACCTACTAAGCGGCTAATTTGGCATCATTATCACCGGCCTCGGTGGCGCAGTAGGCAGCGCGTAAGTCTCATAATCTTAAGGTCGTGAGTTCGATCCTCACCCGGGGCAGATCTTTTTGTAATTATTTTCTATTTTATTTTTTTGTTGGCTTACAATATTTTGTTGACAAGTTGATAGCGTTAAAACCGACTGCGGCACTTAGAGAAAATTGAATTTACAGTATCATTTTCCTTATATTTTTTATCAAGGTATGTAAGTACTAAGTAGGTAGCTACGTCTACGTCCTAATTATCAAAATCTGATAAAGTTCGCTAACAAACACGGCTGTTTTTTTAAATAAAGTTTTTAGTATTTAGGTAAAGCAATATTTTGACCAATTCTTGTCAAACCTACGGCTGGATACCAATTTTCTTTCCGAGTCTAATGCCTCGTTGTTTCTCTAGTGGTTACAAGGGGGACCCACTGAGCAATGGGGCTTTTAGTTCCATTACCAGGTCAGGCAGTGATGTTGCGTTTTCCTTCATCTATAAAGAATTGCGCACTAGCAGCCTAGTGTGTAGATTTGTGCCTAGTTGATACCAATAGACTTGCCTCTTATTACCATTTAACATGTTGGTGCTAAAATTTAGGCGTAAGTACACCTCTGCTTTAGCCGTCACTTATAGTCGCGGTGTGACGTGACGAAATCATGTTTAGAACCTTTATTCGAAGGAACCAATAAAACTCAACAAACGACTTTGACTTTAATTCGTCTGGAGTCTGGAGGTCTCCAGAGTTCCAGCCAAGGTTGTTTTAGGCTAACATGAATGTTTTATTAATGTGTTTGTATTTTCCAAAGAGATAAACATGTGCAAAAGGTACACCCATATTTTGTTGGTTACGTTAACTTTTATGTAGCTGAGCCAGTATTTTCTAGTTGTTTAAAATTGTATATTGTAATACTTGACTATTTGTCTGCCTCGTTGGTCAGTGTGCCTGGTTGGTTTAGTGGCATTTTGCGACCACTAGGTCGCAAAATGCCACTGCTGAGCATGAGGTCTTGGGTTAAATTCCCAGGTCGGGCTGTGTTATTGGGTTTTTCCATCAAGAATTTCGCAGTAGCTGCCTCGGAGTCTGAATTTATGCCCGGTCGGTGACAATAGGGTCGCCCCTTATTAAATGAGGCTCAAACATAACTGGCGAAATGTGGGTGTACTAATGGGTACAAACACTTCTTTGCCTAACCCTTCGGGGATTATGTTGTTAAATTAAAATATGCGTATAACTGACTCTTTATGTCCTCCGTATTTTCCAGGGTTGGCCACTATGGGAGAGAGTCGAGTCAACGGAGCACGAGCGACGGTTACTGCTGGTGGCGCGGCTGCCTCACGTTAGGACTCTGAACGGTGGCGGAGCAGTGCCTATTGAAGAAAGGGATGCTGCCGAAAGAGCATTCATTCGGTATTACATGGAGAAACCGGAGTCCGACCGGCCTGATAGGTGAGAATTGGTTAAAGTCAGTATTAACTTCAAACAGAACAGAAATATAAATTACCGAAGAAAGGATGGATGATGTCGGCAATAATTATGGTTGAAAATGGAATTTAGAGGTATAAGGACAGGGTGTAAAATTCCTCAACTTCCATTGAAAAGAGAGGATCTTCCGAGCAGAATGTTTCCTCGAGGTATTTTACCGGTGAAAATAAAGCTGAAAAGCTAAAGCTGGCTTCAACGTAAACCACTTTTAGTACCTGCTTTTGTATGTCAGTATTGTAGCTATACCAATTATAACTATAATTTAGATTAGTTGCAGTTTCTTTTCTAAATGAATATAGAAACCTACAAAATTTTAAAGTGTACACCACAAAATAAAACTTCTTACATGACGTGGTCTGGAAATTTAGATTACTTATGCACCAATTAATGATATCATGCAAGCAAATTGTACCTATTGTCCTTCTAAATTGCAATGGTCACTCCGAAGGTCCAATCAGTAAGGAGCAAGACGTAGGTGAGGTCTCTGTGCCAACATAGCCGACCTAATTGACTAAATTTGCATGCAAATGAGTACGTAGGTGTGCATGATCATAAAATCTCACTCAATTTGTACCTTGTTTCACTATAACGACGGTTTAATCGCTGCCTTTAGCAGGTGAATATCACTTTAGCTATGTTTTCTAACCATTTATAGCGAGCCTACAAATAAGCATGACTTTTTTTGCAATGTCTAAGTGAATACCTATTTACGCAAGGCAAGTTTTCCTACTTGTTTAACTTAGAATAGTTAAGTCTCATCAGGTAGCTACATATATATTTTTTATTTGTTATTGTACCTGTGGGGCAATACTGCTAACTTTTAGGAACAATCGCAATCTGATTCCAGCTCATTCTGTCAAAAAAGCCTCAAAACCAAAAGTTTTTGACAGTTATTACCGACTCATACGGGGATCACAACTAACCCCAAAAAATGACGTGATTTGCACAGCGTCGTTTTTTTTTCACTTAATCTGAACACATCAAACCGCCTTACGCAAGCTGGTTAATACTCGTTTATGAGAAGAGGCCTTTGCTCTGCAGTCGGTAAGACTGGTATTATATCGATTTAGGTTTTACATGTTTGGCAAAATACTTTTCCAGATACTGGGAGTTAGTGGGCGTCCATGGCAAGCTCGACCCTCTAGTATCAGTGGACCTGCGGCCCGAAAAGCGCGTGCAAATCACGTTCACGTGCGGAGACAACAGTGAAGTGCGCACCGTCGATGTTTACAGGTAATTTATTTTCTTATTTTTAAGCATTTAGGTATTTATTTCTTATCATTATTCTAGTGCGCGGCTGTGCGCGTGAGAGACAGAGTTTATAGAACCCTCTTTCTTTACAAAGGTACTTTTGACGTCTCCTATCCCCCCCATATAATGCAAGTAGCCACAGTGTCTTGTTCATAATTTTTATTACAAAGTATCTATCTGTATTTTTTATAGAACTGTATCTGATCTAAAATCGAGACTAGAGCGGATGGCTGGCTTCCCCGCGTCTAAAATGAGACTCTTCTACGTTGATCAAGAACTTCGTGACAGTCAGGTAAATATACCTACCACTAATTCTTTTTTTATATTTGAATACGTAATTTAAATGCATGACAAGGGAATGGTTTTAATGCGATGCTTTTAAGAAATATAAGTAGGTGGGCCAATTTACTTGGATATTAAACTTTTAATTCTTACCAAGTTATGAAATAACATAAGCATGTTCTCGAGAGAATTTATTTTGTAACAGATTGATTGGTTGTTGATAATTCCGTTTACAGCTCACGCACGCTTTACAATTTGTCAGGTTATTTTGTTCGTTCGCGAAACGGGGGATCAATCTATCAATTTGACAGCTACACTAACATTCTAAGCTTTTTTACTTTTACAATTAACAGTTTACATTATTTCTTAAGCCTTTTCAGGGTCCCGAGGAGATGAAATATCCAACAAAGCAGCTGTACTCCTACAACATCAGATCAGGCGACGAGATCATCATAGACTCCAAGCTGAAGCACTCGATCTCCGTCAACTCGACCGCGTGAGACAATGACGATTCGTGTCGGCTGCATTTTGTAACACATACCTATTACAGACTTATATTAACACGTACTCCTCACACGAGGAACCAAGACTGAGGAATGGCCAGTCTCAAGACACATATTATTGTATTTGTATAAACATACAATAGGTACCTACATATTTTTTTCGCTAACATTATACATATAATATGCCAGTATTTCAAACAAGAGGTGCAACTGACATGCTTTATCTAAACTTTTTGCCTAAAAATGCCATTTCCTGATATGCACATATACAGTATTTCGTGCTACTGTTCTTCTTACTAACATTTATGTAACTACTGTACATGGTATGAGTTTAGTTTAAATACTTATGTTTTGTAAGAAATTGTTTCTGTTTTTTTACATGACTGTCCTAAAAAAGAGTGTTATGTTTTCAGGGTTTTAAACGTGTGATTCTTTATTCCGACATTACTTCTAAACAACTGTACAGATTTTGATGTATGGTGTATTGTTAAAATCATTGCATTAACGGAGTTACATAAATTAGTAATATAATTATAGCTATGGCACTTACATCACGAAAAAAAAAGGAAAATTTTTAATTTGCAATATGATAATTTTATAAGAAATTGATGAGTGGATTTAAAAAATATAAGCTCTTATTCAATATCCACGCGTTTGCATAAATATCCATTTTTTTTTGTTTGCATAGGTACGTCTTGGCGATTAAGGCGATATAAATAAAAGCTTGTAAAAAGGATTTCGACCCCTGAAAACATCGAGTTATGCTCTGAATAATTTGATATGCAAGCAATTTCCCCTAAATGGTATGAAATAAACAAAATAATAACGTACATATTATTTCCATATGGATTATTTTAGGAGTAATATCGCAAAGTATTATAATAGTAATGTCAACGGTTGTCACAAAGCATTTAGTTTTAAGAATTATTATCGCAAGCTTTGAGCTTGATGTAACTATTTTTATTTACTTACAGAATTCTATTTTTTTTTAAATAGCACGATCTGACATTCTGAAAACTTTGAATCATGGTTTATATTATTTCTATTACTTACAAAATTATCAAGTAAATAATTATTATACATGGTCTTTTTAAAAGTCAAGATTATGGTACTTTCTTTTTTTTATTTGCAATAAGCAACTGTGATAGTATATTTTAGATTACAAAATCTGAGATTAAACTCCTTATACAATGAGACATAATTTTTGCATACTGTCTGTACGCAGCATCTGTCTTTCAACTATTACTAGGTGTTGTAAAAGTGCTTATTAACATTAAGTGATACTAACTGCCATTTCGAATTATGAAGTATACCTACTGTGTCTTTTAGGTATAATCCTAAAATTAATAGGAGCTTATGTCAAAACGTAAACATCGATTATTTTTGGTTTTTATTAGCCTTCTGGTACAGTTAGTGCCAAAAAAGTAAATTTTATTTTGTGTAATGTTTTTGATTCTGCAGCTGCCAAATTTTTAATACTAGTTCTGAAAGTTTAAGTTTTAACAATTGCGTGAGTTTTTATAGCACTGGCCCTTGGTAAAAACATCGTGATAATTTCGTTCGACACAAAATTACAATGTAGTGATTATTGACATAAATATTAGTAGTGACATTTTTATTTTTCCTTTTATAGATCTAGGAAATAGTATCAAAATGAAAAAATAAATGGATTAATTGTATGAAAATCTTAGTTTCATTTTATTCATTAATATCACAGCATCATTATTACATACATATTTCACTTTAATCAGAGATAAACAACCTTTTTCCATAAACAGCTATCATAGCATTTTGTACTTGATCAGTTATAGTATCATAAACTCTCAACCAGTCACTACTTCCGATTTCTCTGGTCATCCTTCTTAGGAAATTCATTAAAACAAATAGATTTTCTGTGTTCTTATTTACTACCATTTCTTGTAAGTATGCCACAATCATATCAATGTCGCACTGGAGTGGGGCCTGTCCACTTTCTAGCCATGCCCTTAACAGCTCCCTTACTCTGACCCAAGGAAGACCCAACAACCCTGTGGGCTTTTCTGTTTCTTGTGGTACTTCTCTATGAACTTCTTTTATCATTGGGTCTTTATAAGGCAAATCTCTTGTTACATTATCTCCCTGGAGAAATTTACTTATTACCTTTTTTGAAGAGGGCTGTGGAATTTTTTTTGGAGGCCTACCTCTTCTTTTTCCTGGTGGAGATTTCATAGCAATGATGGGGGATTTATTTCTAAGTGACGGAACTTTTGACTTGCTAGTAGTACTGGGTTTCTTCTCAGGTATATCTAACGTTTTGGATTCATTTTTTATAGTAACTCTTTCAGATTTAATATGAGACATGACAGGCCTAGACTCCTGTTTAACAGTTTTGTTGCTTGATAAAAACTTATTGATTGCTCCTTTTGAAGGTTTACTATTAACTGGTTCTAATTTTGTTATCTGAATGCCAATGCCTCGCATTTCTTTAGGATCTATATTTTGCTTCTTGCATATTGCAATGACTTCCTTTGTTATAACTTCAATATCATTTGTAGCATTATTCAATGAAGTTGATTTATTGATGACATTGCAAAACCCATGACCCATGAATTTTGCTGTCTCTACCGGAGCCTCTTCATCTCTGACCATCAGTTTCAAAGTTATGCATTTTCCTAAAACTTTGAACTGCTGCATTCTTGAGTGAACCTCTGCTGAGAGTTGTTTCAAAAACTCTAAACATTGATTGTTGTTTTCGAATCTTATTCCATAGTTCACTTCAGCTGAAACTGATTTCCTTACAGTGTGAAAAGTTAGAGGGTTCGGATCACGACCACGACATTGATCAAATAGTTGAGCGCCACTCTTATTTCCTAACTGGCTTTTTAAGGTAGCTAATGTTAAACTTTGTAGTGATCCACAGGTGACATGACCTAATGATTCCAACTTTTGGGCAGTCTGTCTGCCTACACCAGGTAAATCTCTCAGTTTTATTTCATAGATAAAGTCTTCAATAAGATCTTCAGTAAGAAAAAACTGCCCATCTGGTTTGGCCCGCTTTGTGGCCAACCTTGCTTGTAATCGGTTGCCACCAAATCCAGTAGAACATGGACACCCAGTTTTCTGTTTAATCTCCTCTCTCAGCTTTGTTGCAAAACTTTGAACACTTATATTCATGTCTGCCAATAGTTCAGTGCAATCAACATACATCTCATCACATGATACAGCCTCGATATCTAAAGTATATTGTGCTATGGTATTGTATAAAGTGTATGCAACTTCTTTATAGCCCTCAAAGTCATAGGGTATTGTTTGTAAATCTGGGCATAGTCTCAAAGCTGCACCCATGAACATACCATTGCCTACACCTTTTGCTCGGGCTTCATATGAACATGAGGCTATTTCACTCATTGATCCATACTTGTCGTCCTCATCAGCAATATTGTCAACTCTGGTTTCAAATACAAATTCATCTTCTGGTTTTCCAGTTGCCTTTCCAAACTTCTTGGCTTGTTTCTGTTTGTACAGGCCAAATTCTGTATTCCTGTCAACACCAGCTCTTTTTGGCCTACCCTGTCCTCCTTTAGAGTGAGTAACAGCTATAGGTTTACCTCGAAGATCAGGTCTATTGCGTAAACCAACTGATACAAAAAAGCAATCCATGTCAATGTGCATGATTACCTTATTTTTCTCAAATTTCAACTGGGATAAATTACTGAGCCCGTTCATTGTTGAAATAGATTTTATTAGCTCTGTTCGAGCCGGAAATATGAAGTTACTATTTTCTCTTAAGTCATTTACATGCTGTTTGAAACATGCTCCTAATTGTGAAATGTGATGTAGCCTAGAATTATTATAAAATTCTGCTATGAAGTTTGGATCTGCAGCGGTTTTAGTTACAGAACTCAAATTTTGTTTTGCAGATTTGGAATCCAACATAACTAAATTATTATCATTTGTTACTTCAGATGTGGTGTTGGAGGTAGATGCTCCTGCATCATTAGAAAATGGATTACTTTCTATTTTGTTCTTACATTCCGCTTCTGGTATAATCTGTTCTCCTTTTATGTCATTTGTAAATAAACAAGTCTCATTTTCGTTATTAGAAAATTTGATTTTAGTATCTGAAGAATCATTACTTTTAATAACCTTAAAGTTAAGCTGTTTTTGAGTTCTTGAGTGGGTATAGAGCAGGTAGTCTCTGTAGTCTAATAGGCGGTTAGACGCTATGCTATCAGTTATCCATTCAGGTTTTACAACCCTTACAAGAGACATATTTTTAACTTTGGTATCAGGTAAATTGGAGGCTATTATGAAATCGTTACCTCTTTCATATGTGTGATAGATTCCTCCATGCTTTCTCATAAGAACTTTTAATTCATCTGCAGAGGGTATCGTAAATCCATTAACATAAATACTCACCCCATTGAATATATTGGATAGGGTGTCTTCTTTACCGGCGTTTACACAAAATTGTTCTTCTAATTTTGCAATTTTAGCTTGCATATATCCACCCCAAGCTTCGAAGCCATTGTCAGGAAACTTTTCGTCTCGGCGCCTCATTTTACGTACTTTATACTTGCGATAATCTTTGAATCCACATTACTAAATACAAAACACAAAATAAATACACGCTTTTCCCATTGATTGACAACAATAAAAAAAAAACACTGTCACTTCCCAGTGTTGCCAACCCGAATTTTTGAAAATTAGTAGATTATGTGCCAAATGTTGGTAGAAGTTGGTAGAATGTAAAATACAAAATTGGTAGATCTACCACCTCAATTTAGAAGAATTTTTAAGATTAAAAAAATGCATGAACTGTTCTTAAAATGTTCATTTTTGGAAATTATACCTACATATTTTTATTGAAATGTTCTGCAATAGGCTGCCCGTTGTTTGCTATGAATCTTTTGGTACGCAACAATCCCTCTAGAGTCTCCGTGCAAGTTCTATTTCTCTGGAAGGTTTTCATATTATTTATTGCAGAAAACAATCGATCAACGTTGGCGCTACTATGTGAAAGTGCCAGTAATTTTCTCACGAATTCGCATAGCAGGGGAAACATTGGATATGGATTGACACCGTTAATACGTAGTTATTTAGTTTTAACAATAAAACAACTAAAACAGGAGCAAAGATTCACTATTGATTCCGCAACAAACCAACCGGGAATGGGCCACAGAACACGGAACAGTATAACAATGTCTATGGGCGCGAAATGGCGCGAACGGCGAACTGTTGCTGACGTTTTTTTTGTGGTTTATGTCCTGGACTCTATCATATATTAGTCTAGCATTGCTGGACCATAGACCATGCGTCCAGCGTTGCTGGACGCATCGGCGCATGGCGCACGCAACACATCGCAACGTCGCTCGTCGATATAAAATAATTCATAGTGGTGATATGTCAAACTAATTAAAAAATAGGTAGATTTTAGGTCTAGGGTGGTAGATAGGTAGACTGAAGTGAAAAATGGTAGATCTACCAAAAAGTTGGTAGATATGGCATCACTGTCACTTCCACTTGTCAACGTCAACCGTAACAAGTGCAGTTTTCTTCCATAGCAACACAGACGCGTTAGTGAAAATGCATTCGACTTTGTTGAATTATAAAACCGGTTTTAACCGCAAAAATTCAACACTCCCAGTTGCGGTTTTGATAAATATTTTATAGAAAACTTTAACACTTTTTTCAATGTATTATCATCAAACATATACTTTTCGTTCAATAGAAATAGCCAACTATTTACGGCTTGCCTAATTGCCATTGAATTTCGCAGTAAAAAAACTTATTTTCGAGCATTTCGTTAATGTTAAGTAATGTTACGGAGCCCTCCATTGATTTATTTACGCTATACCAATCGCTATAACTTACACTTCGATTTCGCTCAATTCAGTCCTAACACTTTAACAGTTTCTTTGATATAAATGATGGCAGTTCGAGGACCTATAGATAAATCGCATGAACCCTGATGAACCTCGTTCTAATCTAAGGTTCCACTCCAATCCGCATAATTTTCACAATATTGTTTATATACTTTGTTTTACAAACTCGTGCGACAATATAAACATTTATTTGATTTGACTTTCTTATCAATCTATGGCCATATTATGTATAATGACAAATAGTAACAAATACCTACTTACTGCTCACTATAAATATCTAACAGTTCACTCCGGACCGTTGATCGGGACGTACGACGAGCGGATTAAATAATTTGCCGCGAAAATGTTGTGGCTCATAATATTTTTTAACGCACATTGCGTATTTTTTGGTGCCAGTTTGAGCGTTGTTAATCCTGGACCGGCATTCCCACCAACAAAAGGGGAAGTGTGGCCAAAACCTCAACAGCAAACAAAGGAACAGACTTATTTTAAATTATCACCCTCCGTTTTTAAGTTTACGGTAAGTAAAAATAAACCTTTTATGCCTAAAAATGCATGGCCAGGCCTTTAAATGTAAATACATACTTTATGTTTTAGCAAACGAATACTGAAAAGAAACAATACGAACTGACCTTTTTCTGTTGTTAAAAGTATTGATTTTTTTATCGCACCCTAAAGTACGGCCAACGAGAAGCGATACCAAATGTAAACAAAACCCATGCAAGGTCATTGGGAATAGCAGGGGTGCATAACTTTTTGAAAGTTGGATTTATATAGTTTTAAAAATTATCTGGCAAATTGTAATAATACCATAAGGATAGTCTATTTTTATAAATTTTATCATAATTTGTATCGCTTCTTCTTGTAACCTTTCGTATCGCTTCTCGTTGGCCGTACTTTAGTTGAAGTTCATTGGACTTTTCGTACCCTACACAAAGGTTCAATGAAATCATAATATCCAAATCAAATTGAAGTTATAGTGGAAGTATTTCTTAGTTTCTGAGTTATTTATAAATATGACTAAGTACCTAAATAGCTAATGGTTTAGGTATGTACCAAGCGGACTTCTGTAAAAAAAAACGCACATTTGACAA
The DNA here is from genome assembly GCA_949316365.1 of Hoplodrina blanda. Lineage (NCBI taxonomy): Eukaryota > Metazoa > Arthropoda > Insecta > Lepidoptera > Noctuidae > Hoplodrina > Hoplodrina blanda. The sequence continues at coordinate 5,146,334 of OX438589.1, read as the reverse complement.
AAACTTGATAATAGTTGCACGGTCAGTAGGTAGGTAGGTAGGTACTATTTGTTCTTATACTAGCAAGTTCTTGTAATTGACTTATTTAACAAACTATGAATCATTACCTAGGTGTTAATGAGTGTTGTTTCATCATAGCTTTTAAGGATTTCACGATCTTCCTTAAATTTTTACGTAGGTGCTTATACTTTATTAAAGATATTGTATCTTGTATCCTTACGATTGACCCTACCTAGATATTTGTTTTACCCTCTATTTATAGCCAGCTAATTAATGATTTTATCAGAGGCACGAAAGTTGCACCAGAACATAAGCGCAACAATTTTTTAAAACTTGCATGAAAAAACAAAGTAGAATACCAGCCTATTAATTTCCCACTGCAGGGCTTAGGCCTCTTCTCAAACAGAGAAGGCATGAGCATTGCATAACCACCACGCTTACTCAAAGGGGATTAGCTATTTCAGAATTCAGACTTATTTTAATTACAAGTCCAGGTTTTTCTTCACCGGTGTCAGTGTCACTTTCTAAAGTTTATCTTGGATATCCAAGATAAACTTTAGAAAGTACCCTACATAATTATTATGAATTAAAAAAGTCACATTAGTACTTGCGCGGATTCATGTTTTCAGTTACTACCGAGGTAGCACATTTACGCCTCAGAAGATATTTTTGAAAACGCAGACAAGTTTTTATTTATTTGACTAACCAACGGCGAAACATGAGTCATATTTTAGAATAGTGCATTAATTACCGGCACGTAAGTTGACAAGAGTTTTTGTAGTGGGGGAAGTTTGCGCACGCACAATTTCATACATTTTTATATCCGCGAACTTCCCCCACTACGAAAATCTCTTGCCAAGTTACGTGCCGGCAACTGTACACACAGTTACAGTATTATATGGCTAATAATAGGTTTCCCTGTTTAACTAGGATATCCTACACATATCCTACTATATTACTTCCTACTACTATGTATTTTAAACGCGAATGTTTGTGACGATGGATAAAAGTTTATTACTCTTTCACGCAAAACGGTTATACGAAATTAGCTACAATTTGGCACACATTATTGATCTAGCATAACACAGGATAATTTTTAACCCATTTTTGTATTCGCGTGGAATAATTTAGGACTTTTGCTTAATTCTGAAGTATTGTGTAAATACATACCTCAAATCAATATTACTTTATTATTAAAACTTGAGGTAGAAAAGGCATCTTGCTTCTGCTATTATTTTATTTCATTTATTACGATACTTTATAATTTTTTTTATCTTTTAAATTATCGGGGGGCACGGAAGTGCCCCCGCCAAAGTCGAGCGCGAAGCAAACACTGCCGTACCATCCTTTACTGGAACCATTTCGCCGCATTTTCAGGCCCCTATTTGAGAACCTCTGGATTAGACCAGAACGCAGAAATTTTCGTCATCTAGTAAGCTGTAATCATACAAAGTTTCGCATTTATGACACTCACTCACTCACTCACTCATGATCATCAAAATAGAACTAGTACTTCCCATAAACTCAGAGAGCTGAAATTTGGTACAGAGTTAGGATTTAATGGCCACATAAAGGGAAAACTATAATAAAAAATATAAAACTAGGACAATCGAAGATCTGGAGTACCTGGTGACCCTGATTAGAAAACACAAGAGCCCAACCAAACTATTAGAGATCGCGACATACCGCCTTTACAAAAAATATTCAACTTGGTAGGCCGCTTCTTTAAAAAAAAAAACGGGTTGCACTCCGGGAGTGCCGGCAGAAGTGAAAACTTGATTATTAACGTTTACGTTTAACATACACGAACATTCGCGCAAGCGCCCTGCGCTGTCTAAACGAAACAGTAGGCCCAGGCATACATTTTCGCCGCGCCGTAGAGAGGGGATAGCTGTCTACTCTCCATCCGTCTTACGCTTTTTCGATCAGGTCACGTGTCCTGACGCGCACGTGTCCTGACGCGAGTTTAAGATTTTATACCCATTACAGAAAAAGTGCTCAACGCCGCTAAAGAAGTTTTCACTTAAAAAAAAACTGTGTCAAATAAGAAAATCTAATAAAATAAATCAATATACGTTTCTACAAAAAGAAGTGAAATCCCACCAAAAACATTCTGTAAAAAACTAGCCAAGTCTCGATGGAGCTGCTTGTTTATCTCTAAAAAGTAATGAAATCTAAACAAAGTCGTGCCAAGTTCCTTACTGCGATTTCTTTATTATTGTAGTTAATGTTGTGTGACTTGGCCGTTGAAGGGTACTTTTGACAATTTATAATTAGAGTGGCATTTATCGGACACTTTTAGATGATTGCCATTTATGGATGGTTCATCTATTCCTAACTTACTCAAATGTCATAAATGCTCTGATCAAAAAGGTTGAAATCCATTAGGTATTCAGTACCTAGGTATAACTTTTTAGACATCAACAGGCCGACACGCATCTGTCAATCATGTCATCAGTCCATCTGTCCCAACAGTTCTTAAAGTCGGTGCATCAGTTACTTGCGTAGCGTACTCCGTATGCTGCTGAGAAACTTAAACTTCTTTGCTTTGTGTTTCAATTTTGGTTGCGATCTATTCGTTAAATAAACACAACACCACTCGAACACGGTCACACCGCTGAGCGTCATCCAGTATACAAATATGTATGTAAGCCAACACATTTTCAGCAGTTGTTATACGGACCGTAGATGGTATACTTAATATTATAGTGAATATATTATTATATATTATAGTTGGTTTTGAATCGTTAGGTAGGGTGCGCCTCCAAGCTATTGCAGAGATACATAAACCGGGTAACAAACACTGTTGCAAAATAATAATTATACACTGTGGGAAGTTTGTATGGGCCCTGCCCCTGGGAGGAAAGGAACTCCTCTAAATATTGATGTAAGCAAATTGTACTGAAAAAAGGAACATTCTGTATTATAAAGCTACAAGCTTACAGGAACAAAGCTTTTAAATACTTTTTATTATTGCTTGAGCCAGGCTTTGAGCAGACTGAAATGAGGAAAATTGACTCGAGTGTATTTTTAAAGCATAGATCGGTGGTTAATTAAATACGCATATTACATCTATATCTATACATATAATAAAATTGTAGAAAAGTGGTGTCTGTACAATGGAAATATATAAAAAAAAAGTAGCAGGGGTTGTTATTACATCGATGCCGAACCTGAAATTGTAATTAATTTTTTTTTTGTCTGTTTGTCTGTTTGTCTGTTTGTCTGTTTGTCTGTTTGTCTGTTTGTCTGTGTGTTTGTGCACGCTAATCTTCGGAACTACTTGACGGATTTGAATGATTTTGTTTTTTGTTGTATTGGTATTAAGTCCGGGCAACATATAGGCTATAATTTATCTTGGAAACTTGAACACCTGATGCAGAACCGCAACAGACCAGCTAAACTATAAGAGATACAAAAATGGTACCATAGCAAAAATTGTTTCACGTGATGAGCATTTTCTGCTAAGAGAATAAATTTGAAGATCTGGAACACCTGATGTGGAACTCCAAGAGCCCAGCTACACTATAACATATATAGGAATGACGTCTTAGCAAGAGTTGTTCAGCCTGATGAGCACTCTCTGATGTCGTATAAAATTTGAAGATCTGGAACAGCTGATGTGGAACTCCAAGAGCCCAGCTATACTATAACATATATAGGAATGACGTCTTAGCAAGAGTTGTTCAGCCTGATGAGCACTCTCTGTTGTCGTATAAAATTTGAAGATCTGATTTGGAACAGCTGATGTGGAACTCCAAGAGCTCAACTACACTATAACATATATAGGAATGACGTCTTAGCAAGAGTGGTTCAGCCTGATGAGCACTCTCTGTTGTCGTATAAAATTTGAAGATCTGGAACAGCTGATGTGGAACTCCAAGAGCCCAGCTACACTATAACATAATATATATATAGGAATGACGTCTTAGTAAGAGTTGTTCAGCCTGATGAGCACTCTCTGTTGACGTATGAAGATTGTAGATCTGGAACACCTGTTGTGGAATTTCAAGAGCCCAGTTACACTATAATATATACAGGAATGACGTCTTAGCAAAAGTTGTTCACCCTGATGAGCACTCTCTGTTGACGTTAAAAAATTGAAGATCTGGAACACCTGATGTGGAAATCAAAGCTCAATTTCACTGTATAATTATAAAATAACATAAGCTGGGAGTACCTCCACGCGGTGAAGGCGGTAACAGTTTAGGACTGATTTGATGATCGATGAAATCTCGCTCATCCCGTTGTTTTCCCGTCCCCAGGCCTTAGAATTCTACATCAGACGTTTCAGATCTTCGATTTTGACGACCCCGTTGTCGCTGGCATAAGCAACAGGATCCGCGTACGAAGTCGCGGGCAGAAGCTAGTGTCGAATAAACGTAGATTTTTTAAGGAAAATCAATGCAATTTGTAGAATAATCAGGAAAACACATTGAAATACATTCTTTTATATAGGTCAAACTACACACATCAAAAAACTCTAGGGATCAACATCCCTAACAAATTTGTTAGGGATGTTGATCCCTAGACTTTTTTGATGTGTATATGTTCGCTTAAATAATTTTTCTAATAAATTAGCCTTGGTTTTTGTGAAGTAGGAACATACCTACTACTAGCCATTGGATCAATATACGTATTTTTCCCTGTCTCGGCTGCCAAGCACCGTTTTGTTTTAAGAAATGGGAGCCGGCTGCCGGTATTCTTACAGGCACATAAGACATGTTAGGTGTTCATAGACGACGGTGATCATAAAATATCAGGTCGGCAGTGCTCCCCGAAGTAGTCCCAGGACCTTTTTACCTGCGTCTCCCCAAACAGCCCTCGTGGTACGCGACCAGTTCATAATAATATCGCCACCACTTTCTGAGTCTCGCCCTCGGCTACATAAAAAATACTAAATAGAAATTTGCCAATGTAAACGTTTTGGTTTTCAACAGGAAAAAGGAAAAACATGCGACATTTTAAAAACTGCTATAGACCGTTACACTGCCGTGCTAAGGAACACTCACCACATAGCATGGCGGCATTCGAAGAAGGTGTTGAAGCATGTCGAGCTTCGGTCTATGATTACCGACCCCGACTTCAAGGGTAACCTAGAGGAACTGCAAATAGACCTGAGTAGACCATGCGAAGCTTACCCACACTTGGATATGGATGAGAAATGTAGGTCGAATACCATTCATTTAGTTTTTGTTTGTTCAATGCCCAATGCTTTGGGAAACATCTCATCTTGTCCGTTGTCAACGATCTTATAAATAACAGGGTGATTCATTAAACCCGGTCAATTATTGTAAATTTTTTAGTTTTTTGTTTAAACTTTTTAGTTTTCTATAGATGCATTCAGACTCTGGTAGGTAATACCCAGATTCATGCCTAGAAAGACTGAACGATTTTGAAAAAAGCGGTAGCATTTAAAAATAGATAAAAACAATACTTTTTAGAAACAAAAAAACTAAATAGCACAAAAATGTAAACAACTTTGTAAATACATATTGGGATCAGTAACCTGTGATAAAGAGCGCGGCAACAGCGATCATGATGTACCTAATCTTTTGAGGCTTGAATAAAAACAATCACATCGTATAGTTAAATATTAATCACAATCACTTTGTTTATTAATCACTTAGCTCACAGGCAAAATAATTTGTTTGTGCTTCTAACATTGATATACAATGTCTTTTAAAGACTCCTTTGAAATTAACCAAACAATAGCATTGAACTTGCCTGAGAATAAATCGCGATATCTAAGAGTTAATAATTTAAAACATAGATTGCTCCCGGTTGTATGTTACTGTGTTTTGTAAGTGTCAAAACGATTTTGGCGACGATTTATGAAACACGCGCATTTAATATAGCAAAAAGAAACAGTAAAAAAAAAATGAAAATAATTTTCTGTGATTAGACTAGGTAGATATTATTCAATTTTTTTTTATGAGAACGCCATTAAAGTTAAACAAACGAAAAAAATATGGTCATCGCCATCTCTACATTGTATATCTACCTACTTAATTATATTAGTTATTGAGCAATATCTTTTCATAAAAAAAAAGTCGCATCCCGACGTTTGTACGCTTAGATCTTTTAAACTTCGCAAAAGATTTTAATGCGGTTTTATTTCATCAATAGATAGAGTAATTTAAGAGGAAGGTTTCTATATCTACTTATATTGTACCAGTGCGAAGCCGGAACGCGTCGCTAGTAATGATAAACCCTTGGTACATCATGGACAATCATGGTTAAGATCCCATCAGATAGGTAACGATTAATGGTTATATTGTTTTTCAGACAGTCTCAGCGTTTCTACGATATCGACACTCAACAGTGACTCGATATGGGGCATTCTGAGGGGTATGGAGACTTTCGTGCAATTGTTTTATTTTTCTAATGGATATAAAGTAAGATATTATCTTTAACATGTAGATACCTTAACTTTTCCTACGTAGGTACGCACTATTGTATAAGTAGATCACGTTTTATCCACTATCTGTAGGGGTGTTCGCTATTTATCCGAAGTACAACCGAGGACAAAGGCAGTTGACCACTTTTCAACCTTACTGCCAAAATCGTAACGGTGAAAACTCGTTCAACGCAATTCGCAAACCACCGAAGATTCGCTAATGTAATGTTTACTGAAACAATATTTTCTCAAAGTATTCAGTTTGACGGCTATGTTGTTTTGTGTAACTCTGTGTGTCAATCTGTGGCATCGGCATTGTAGCTTCCAAAACTACTGGTTCCATTATGAATCGAGGTGGTTCTCAGCTATGCTTCACGAATATTGATTTAACATCTCGAGAAATTGCCGAAGATACTTTTTGCATAAAAAGACAATGACCTGCTTAACTGCTTGTACCTATGTTAAAAAAATCCATGGAAGCTGGGACTGATCACTGTATTCGCTGATTGCAGGACGTGCTCATCAACACGACGCAAATCGTCGACTTCCCAAGATACACATATCGTGGACTTCTTATCGACACATCGAGACATTACATCACTGTGGCCAACATACTCAGAACATTAGATGCCATGGAAATGAACAAGATGAACGTTCTACACTGGCACATAGTTGATGACCAGAGCTTCCCTTATCAGAGCGAGAAATTCCCGCAGCTAAGGTGTTAAAGCTAGTTTTGTTTTTTGAACTTTTAATATCTTGCGGAAATGTAGGTTTTTTTTTATTTAAATTCAGGTTATTGGAATCGCGATTATAGCTCAACTAGCAGGCGGTCGAGCGGTCGTGAGTTTGATCCCAATCCTTACACTATATTAATAGAAATATGTCCGTTCCTAGCTGGTGTCTCCTACCTTTAAACTACCTTCCTGCCAAATTTTAGCTTTTGTATAAGTCAAGTAGTTTCCGGGATTTCGTGTTTAGTCCGCGAGTGAAAAAATGGGTGACTTTTCGCTTTTACGATATAAATAAATTGTAATAATAATTCACTTTTTAATAGTTAATAATGACTAAACTGTTTACAGTGAACAAGGCGCATACGATCCTTCAATGGTTTACACAAAGATAAACATTCACCAGATTGTTACTTACGCGAGAGACAGGGGAATAAGAGTGCTCCCAGAATTTGATGTACCAGGTATCTAGAAATACTTTTTCCAAGTTCCAGTATGCCAAAAAATGCAATGCAGAATTACCAGTCCTTAGAATAATACCTTCCTATTGGTCATTTTGCATTGTAGGTGGTACATTTCAATACCGGGTATCTGGAACGAAAATCAACGACGTCTCAAAATTAAAGTCGTGTCGAGTGATCAGAGTGTTAATCTGTTATGCTTCTTTGGTTATAATACTAAGTTAGTTATAAATACGCACTGTATCATTTTCGGTCAAGAAAGTCAACCTAACAAAACAATACAAAAGGTTTGATTTGTAATCACCACATCACACTGATCATCACATCGTTCCTTCTATGTATGAGAAGGAATCTTTTTTTTTGCAGTGGGAATATTACACACAGGTATAGTGCCTTTAAATAGGTACAGTACTTCAAAACATCAAGTGCAAAATTTTCTTGTTCTAGTTGCTACAATAGTACCTATTACCAAGTAATAGCACTCTAATCGATAACCACTTGAGATAACGGTTAATGTCCTCTCAAGTTGACCTTAGTTAAACAATAAATCAACCGATAAAAGAAAAGTATGATGTGATTACATTGCCACTTATTTGCCGAACCTTGATTTTATCGTGCAGAATGTGTCAAGTCGATATTGGACTATAAAATCAATCAATATTGCATTTTTGAAGTGCCTCTTATAAAAATGTATAATATTGCGGTTTATTTTTATTTGTTGCTAAGTACAAACCTACATTATGTTGTTGCACATACCAAAGATAATTAACTAAGAATAACTCGTGTTTCTATGGGTATTTAGATTTTTAATAAATGCAGTATTCAGTTTCTTTTACATACTCTTATCTTACAACAGGTCACACAAGATCTTGGGGGGTCGCATACCCAGCGATCCTGACAAAATGCTATCAGTACGACAAAATTGTAGGCTTAGGACCAATGGACCCGACAAACAACATTACATACAAACTGATAGGCGACTTGTTCCGAGAAGTGCAAGAGCGATTCCCTGATAAATATTTCCATCTTGGAGGTGACGAAGTCGCTATGGATTGCTGGTGAGTTTGCATAAATTATTTTGCTCTTAAGATCGTTTAAATTTTGTAGTGATAGTTTCTTAATTGTGAATGAGGATCCGCACGGATTGTGTGTGGGTGTAGTTAAGTATGGTAGTGGTAACCACTTTGATCAGGTTTATCGAAATGCTTAAACAATTTGATAATAATAAAACAAAACCTATTGTGGGTTCTTCACTTAATTACTCAGACTTACTACAATTACTTATATTGCAGTGAGTTTTCCCGATGATGCGGATCATTTCGCAAAACTTATGGATTACATACGCAAATCTCCATTGCTTTAAAAACCTCATAATTTCCAGGTTATCCAACCCGGAGGTTCTAGAATTCATGAACCAACACAATATGAGTCAGCCCAGCGACCTGCACGCGTACTTCATGACCAATGTCCTTCCACTGTTGGGTCGGAAATCGAAGCCTATGGTCTGGCAGGTATGTTAGGTACCACAATCATTTTAACCAAACTTCTTTCTAAAATTTTCATCCTCTTGGCCGAATTCCAGTCTTAATGGGATTAGCAGCGCGTTAGTTTCTTCCTTATTCTTTCAGTTTCAGTAGTTTACTGCCTTCCTATAATGGCCGACTTTTAATTCATTGTTATTGGCAGGGATTAATATGAATAACTTTTATTGTGGAAACAGCTCCGTTATATGAAAACTCCCCCCTACGAAATTGCACTAGTACAACATAACCACGTGTGCAATAACTTATTTTCAGGATTGGTCTCAAAGTAAAAGTTGTTCCTATTCATGATTACTTTGAGTAAATAGAGCCTTGTAAATAGCCATAATATCATCTTTCACAAATTGCATCTTGGTACTTAGGTTTCTTGCCTGTTACCTATGCGTTTTTGATAAAGCCATCTATATATATATTTTTCTCGTTCCATAAAACAAGAGTCATAATTCTCTACGAATTGTTACAGGAAGTTTTCGATGAAGGTGTAAAGCTACCAAACGACGCAATCGTGCAAGTATGGAAAACTGTCGGAGCTGAGGGTATGGTCCGTGTAAGTATTCCAAGGAAAATTTTTATGTAAAGTTTCTTCTCCTAACAGAGCAGAAGCCAACAGAGCAAACAGAGCCTTCTGATAGACGGCTGTTAAACCATGTATTATGATCAATAATAACTTATCATTAGCTGTTTTTCTAATATTTAGCTAGTGTTTCTTACAGTCCGTGTATGTTACAAACACCCTAGCAATCTAAGAAAAGCATCCGACTCGTTGTAAGCGCGAAAGCAAGCACTGGAGAGCAATTTGCCTAAAAAGCATCGGCAACAGGATACCAACAGTCAACTCTAAACAATAGTTTTAAGTCCTGTTGCATGCCCAGGTCCTGACAGCTGGTTACAAAGTCGTTTACTCTGCATCCTGGTACTTAGACCAACTCACCACTAAAGAAGACTGGAGTCAGTTTCACAGAGTTGATCCCCGGAGATTTATTAAAAACGATAGTTTGAATCTAGACAATATTGTGGGAGGAGAGGCTTGCATGTGGGGTGAAGTAGTCGATAACACAAACTTTATTCCCAGGTAAGTGCTCCTCATTATGTTCTACCACGGTATCGCATGACATTCGCGACATAATTATGTTCTTCACTCGATGATCGTTTTACTCGCACACCTTCACTTGTGCTACAAAGAGCTAATGCACGTTTGTTCAATGCTCTCTCACTTTTATACAATCAGCATGCGTAACTCTATCGACTCTTTAAACTGTACTTCCCACGTTTTAAAGTATTTTGAATTTAAATTTTCATTTATTTCAGGGTATGGCCTCGTGCTAGTGCTGTAGGTGAAGTGCTATGGAGCGCTGTATTCCCTCTCTATAGGGATACTAAAAGCATCGAAATCGCCAATCTTCTTGAAGAACACGCACTATGGGGCTCTGTATTCTTTCGACACAGGGATACTAAAGGCATCGATCTCGCCAACGATATCGCTAATCGTCTTGAAGAACACACATGCCGCATGAACACACGCGGTGTCCACGCCCAACCACCAAGTGGTGCAGGATTTTGCATTGGATGAACCTAAATTGATACAATAATTTTATATTGATATACCAACTGTTTATTTTCATAAGAATATTAAGTTTTATATTAAAATGTACTGTGATAGTCACAACTGTGTTTCTATAAATAATTTGATTCGTCCCTAAATGTTTTTTTTAATTTTCACTTTCTGGCTTGATCGCCTCTTAATTGCTTTCGACACACTAACTAGTCTTTGTACTCTTAAATTTGTAAATTAGTTCTGTGAGTATCAAAGTGGCTATCGATCTACATTATTTATCTCAACAGGAACTTATAAGCATTCTGCGATTGTATACAACATCTGCGTGCACTTGGCTCAAATTGCACCCTTGGCTTAAGGTTGGAAACGTTGATGAAAAGCTCTTCTATTGTGTTTGTTTTTTGAAGTGAAAACTTCTTTAGCGGCGTTGAGCACTTTTTTTGTAATGGGTATAAAATCTTAAACTCGCGTCAGGACACGTGACCTGATCGAAAAAGCGTAAGACGGATGGAGAGTAGACAGCTATCCCCTCTCTACGGCGCGGCGAAAATGTATGCCTGGGCCTACTGTTTCGTTTAGACAGCGCAGGGCGCTTGCGCGAATGATAATTGTAATAGTTTTAAAGTTAAATTTTTAATGTAAGTAATATAAATTGTCATGTTTGTGTACGATAGCGCAATAAATGAATATTGTATTCTACCACATAAATGATAGTACTTTTATACTGATAAAGCAATTGGTGCAAAATTATTCCCTAACCATTCCAAAATATCAAACATGCTCAACGTTAATAATCAAGTTTTCACTTCTGCCGGCACTCCCGGAGTGCAACCCGTTTTTTTCTTTCTTCCTGTTGGTGTCCGCATAGAAAAAACTTGATAGATAATAATAAAATATCGGCTCATAAAACTTTTCTCGTTTTTTTTGTTCAGTGTATCAAAACCCCGTTTCGTTCCTACAAATAACATTAATTTCAATGTTCTCAGGTTTTGGAGGCCAATCACAAAGTGATCTACTCATCATCGTGGTATTTGGACTATCTGGCTAACGGAGGTGACTGGGACAAATTCTACTCAGTGGATCCTCGTCAGATGATCCCGAGACATTACAAGGACTTGAACTTGAACAAAATTCTGGGAGGAGAAGCTTGCATGTGGGGAGAGGCAGTCGACGATAGGAATTTAATTAGCAGGTACTTATCTACGTACCCACCGTATGGTACGTCACCTTGGATTTAGAATCTGCTGGGTTCAAAAGCAAAAGGAACCAAACTTAAGTTTGGTTTAACTTTGAAGAACTCCTTTGAAGCGTGACTGTTTTATTAAGTCAATGTTCAAGTTAAATCATTTATTTCAAATAGACCATTGTAAGGGTTTTGAACTGCCCTAAATAACTCGTGGAATAAAAACGCCAAATGTCAGAGTACCTAAAGGTAATCGGGTGTACCTAGTGATTAATTAACATCCCCGGTCGTAACATGTTATGATAAGCAGGAATACAGGCACCTAGTTCGTAAAAAGCTTAGAGAGTAGGTAAAACTAATGTGGCACCTTTTTAATTATTATATTACAGGGTATGGCCTCGTACTAGCGCTGTAGCTGAAAAACTATGGAGCGCCGAACAACCTCGTTTTTCCTTCTACAGACATATTTCGAAAGAAGTAAACTGCCGTCTAGAAGAGCACGCGTGTCGAATGAACCGTCGCGGCGTCCATGCACAACCACCCAATGGACCCGGATTTTGCGTCGGAGGAATCTAAATACGTATTTGTTAACTATATTATGTACTTATAGCAATGTTTTTTAATTTTAAAATACTTACCTATTTTTAATTTTATTTGCGTTTTATTTTTTCGTCTTTGTTCGATGTAAGATTGATTCTATGCATTGACAACAACTGACAACAAGTAGGTACAACCTCAGCATATTCAATGTACTCTGGTACAACATCTGCACTACCGTCCTACTCTCCCCTAGACTCGGCAAGCGGCATGGCGGCGGCAGTCAATACGTAAAAAAAAGCAAGAATACACTTTGAAGAGACTTACAGTATTCGGACTCCAGACGCAAAGAAATTGTATTTTTTCCACCGTCCACGCATTAATCATCCTTTAATAATTAACTTCAACTCGTAGTATGGTGGTGTCTCTTCCACAAAAACTATTTCAAGAAGAGAAGAGACCATTCAATATTCAAAAGTCAAATCACTCATTATTTAGTAACCTGTCAAACTTCCCGCCATTAGAAAAACGCCAACGCGAAATCAAAAATTGAGTGAAAAATAATGATGTGCCATGGTCCAAGAACCGGTAATAGCCAGTATACTATAGTAGTCTTTGACCGGTAATGTGACAACTAAAAAAATAATTTCCCTTCAATAGATACTTACAAGGTACTTCCATAAATGAATTGATTAGGCGCGGTTTGATAAAAATGAGCAAACTAAAAGATTAGAAATTGCTATAATCGATTCTAGTTTTTTATTTAAATGATTTTTCATGACTGTTATGATATGGTAACCCTCGTATAAAATAAACGTCAAATTTTCAAAACAAATCGTTGAAAACTTGAAACGTTCGTTTCCTAAGTTTCTTTTCGAAGTTCGGACTTGCTATGGTTCCTGTTTCATTTTAATTTTTGTATTTTTTTGAGTTGTGAATTTGACCTTACTGATAATGTCCATGATCGAAGAAGAAGTCGTAGTTGCGCCGTGGGTTGGTCCTACAAGTTGCAAAAATACGTTATCAGTGATTGTTCTCTCATCTAGCGTTGAAATCATTGAAAAAATATCAGAAGCTCTCACAGAAGTTCACAACAAAGGCAATTTTCGCTGGAAACTTATTGTATTACGGTCGTTTCATCTGGAAGAAGTCGTTAAACAGTCTGAACTGACCGGGAAAATCGGCATTGACTTTGTTATTTTAGCTGTCGACACAAGTAGAATATTTTGTTTAGAATGGGCGAGAAAAGTGTTAGTGCAAGTACATTCAGATCTAAAACTTAGACGTGCGGTGCTTGTAAATGCTGGTGGACTTCCTGTGAACGCTATGGCGATCAGTGCTAGTGATCTGATAAACTTCCAAAATGAAATGAACCTAGATGTTATAACTGCAAATGTTTTTGACGCAGACAATGCTACATTCCTGGCACGCAGGTTACTAAAGTATGTTGAAGTGTCTGTTGGTATTAAGACTGGTATCCCAAATTTAAATGTGTGATTGTATTATAATGTTGTGATTTAGCCTAAGATGCTAAGGCTGACTGTGTTTTAGTTTACTAAGCTTAAGTCTATGCAATGTATAATGTCAACTCTTGATTAGTAGCTTTTTTTTGATGTCCCAGAATATCACTGCCGTTGCATAAGCCAAGTGGTCGCTAATCTGTTTAATTACTCAAGTCCCATGTAATGAGACAATTGATTTTCTATTATTCTGTCATACTGGTAAGTCAGCCGGGACTTGACTGGTTAACTTTGTAATTTTTAAATTGTGAATTGGAAAACCGAAGCTTATTGTAAATGTAAATATGAATAAAGATATGATGCAACAAAAACAGGATTCTTTGAATAAGGTAATACTAACTGCCTGCTTCATAATTATGTGCCCGCCAATACATTCTGCACAAAACTTTAATTGTAAAGCAGTTATTGGGCACTAAGGTCCCTTTTATTAGTTTTGTTAGCAATAAGAATAGTAGTACCAGTTTATTTTATAGGGCAAAGGCCATTTCTCATACAGAGGAGGCAAAAGAATTGATCACCACGCTTGCTCAAGCTGAACTGGTGATTTCAGACTTATGTTAATAATATGTCTAGGTTTCTTCACAATGTTTTTCTACATCAATGTCAATCATGTCAAGAGAAAGTGCATATGAATTGAAAAATTTACTTTAGCACGGTGAGTGCACTGTTTTACCTGACCCTTTTTGAAATAGAGGGAAAGATGGGTCAGGTAATGTGGGAACCTGACTTTACTTGCTTGGTATTGGTTGCTATAAGTATACCTACATATTATCGTAATTAGTAGGGTAGGTACCAATAATGATAAATAATAATTACAGTAGCCAGTATAATAACTTGCTAAATGAGTGAAAAAGATTAATATACTTAGTGTCATTAGAGAGAAATGTATTGGCAATACAGAATTTCAGAAAATTTGTGGTGCAATGATTGTACATCAAGTTTATGAGTTATTATACCTACATAATCTGAAGTGTGTACCATTTTCAGATGCTGCTCTTAGCTTGCATAGAGAGGAGGCCTTAGTCGCAGTTATGAGAATATTTAAGGCTGATTAGAGTCTTATTGTAATTAACTAATGTAATAACGTTGTAATAACTTTGTCCGTGCCTCGGAACGATGGGTGAATGATGTTTGCCTGTGGTTCCGAGACAGAGACACGTCGGCCTACGCTGAAAATCAGCGCCGTGGTTTCGTGCCATCGTGTGTGGGCCACGGCAATAAGCTGAGCGCCGGCCGTTTCGCGCGGTAGTGGCGCAAACTTCCGTTTTTTAAAAAAATTCTGTCATTTATGTATTTAGTTTTTTAGATAATAAGTACCAACTTGTCTTGCCGCTGTAAAGAATATTTTGTATTGTGCGTCACTTCTACGTGAATAAATGGTTTTTCTTTCTTTCTTTCTTTCTTTCTAATGAAATTGTGTGATCTACTCATCAGTGACTGACATTATGAGATTGTTGAAGATTGACAAGATGCCAGAGTGTAGATTCTTTGCTCTGTATAATCCAAGTACATGAGCTTGAATATATTGTTGTGTTACCTTATAAAAAGATATTCAATTAATAAAACATGTTTTACACATTTTGAATCATTTATTATACTTTGATTGTACTACAAAATAATAGGAAGTTCTCTACAGTTACAATTTATATTATATATTACATAAATAATAAAACAATTACAGCAGTCCTCACTTGTGTAGCAACCTCACAGTATTCATGTAGCAACACTATTGCTAGGTAGTTGTATAAAAACAAAAATAATCTATAGGTCTATGCGGGTGATATTGGATATAACATGACCTTATAACTAACTGAAATACTGCTCATTTATTAACATAACTGTTTTATAATTATAAATAACATTTTAAGCATAGAAAAATCTGTAAAATAATCCAAAATTATAATAAACAATGAGAATTTCTTATAAAACACAATTTCAAGCTCACAAATTGAAAATGCACTACAATTTCTGTGTTACGCTATAGGTACATTAATGTATTCTAAAATATATCGCTATAGATTGTTGCATCTAACATTAAAGTCACCACAGTGACTTGTTTAAATTAAACGTATACAAAAATTTAATAATAGGCAATATCACAACTAAACCGCCTGTTCAATAGCAGGCAAATAAATACAGTCACATAAACATCACTTAAATAATCCTAGTGATGTAAAAGGATCAGTAAACAAAATAATTGCAAATAAAAGGACAGTTAAACTGCACTATGATTTCAATGGCCCAAACTAAAAATTGATACTCATTACGAGTTCTGAACTAACTACATAACATTTCACTAAATTAAAATAATATTTTGTGTGCCAACCTAGGAGTACAAAAGTTATTTGAATACTTTAAAACCACAGGTCTACTTTACGAAATTGAATATGGAATATTTTCTTAAAATCATGATGTATTTAAAAACAAATGGGTACTTACATTTAGAGGCCGAATATGGGACTAATAACTATGATTAAACCTGCTTACAAATCATTTTTTGTCATCATTCTAGTAGAATTTGAACTTAAATTACACTTAATAATTATAAGGGAATTAAATTAAACAGATCAGATTTCAAAATTGAAATTGCCACCATAGCAAAATATGTGATAACTCCACAAAAATAACATCTCTCTAATATTAAAATTGAACATCAATGTTACTATGTAATTGTTTAAGTGCCAAGTTGATATAATATTTATGCATTCCAGTTTCTAATTAACAATCAAAAATATTGATTAAATATAATGTCAACCAATGAATAACATTAATTATAGTTTAAATTGGTGTTGCAGTAACTATATATGTAGAGTAATATAATATTATATTATCACTATATTGTTACATAGTGGGTGCTTGTCACAGATTAGCAAACAAATGGAGTGCGAGTGCATAGGACATTCCTGAAATCATTCAATTTCCAATCGGTATCACGGTTTTGATATTGATCTCTGACGCATTGTCTTTAAACTTCATAATGTTGTGTCAGTTTTAGTTAGGCATGTCTCGTAGCACTCCATTTACTCACTATTCCTAATAAGTGTGGTCATACAGTTCCGTGCGCAATGTCGCAGTCAATACTATGTTAGACACACAAGAAGTTTTCTAACTACCAACATATAACTTATCACTAATTTCCTGTACTGAGAGATATAGTTAAAATTTATCAAGCTGACACCTGAAGCATCCTATGATAGCATCCATACAATCACTTCTGTTTATTTAATACACTTACAGGTAGTGAAAAAATATGTGTAATATTGAACTCTACTAGCTTTTACACACAGTCTATTTGCTTTCTGCAGAGTGTTGATTGGCTGGCAAAAGTCTTGTGCTAATGTAGACACTAAAGCAGAATGGTTGCCTACAGTCTGTGTGTTCTAGCTTCCTCTTTGAATTCCTCTATGAAATGAAGTTGTCATGTTTTATATTTGGAATGAATAGATTAATGAATGATCAATGAACAATAGTATCAAGAACGTATTTGCAGTAGCTTTCTTAGGACGCTTCGTTTGTTCGATAGTTCCTACGTCATCCTCACACATAGTGTCAGAAAGTAGAATGTTAACTCCCGCAAGCACAAGTGTCACATTTCAAGTATAAAATATGACCAAACTTGTGCGCCTTATCATTTTACTAAACTACGCCTTAGGCTTCCGCTGTTGTTGAATGTAACCAAACGAAGTGGAGTTTATTTGATATGTGGACACTACTAGTCCTCGTTAGGAAATCATATGGAGAGTATACTGGATAAGGTCTAAAAGGGACTGAACTACAAATAAAATACTGAGATTCTTGATATGTAGCGTTAAGAGCGCAAGCCTCAAGGCGAAAAGCTACATATATGGAGCTAACACTCCAAAATATCACTGTATTTTGGCCAGATGATCACCTCGAGTGCAAGGCGCTGTAGACTTGGCCGGAAGGCGGAATCCCTGTACTTGGCTACTGCTACTGTTCCGCCCGACCGGCCAGTCCGCCGCGCCTACACCCCACTCCATATAGCAGTGTAGCACCTATTATCGTTCACTGTACACTTCGGTCCACATTGCACCTCTCTCACTATCTGTTGATAAAAAACATACTTAGAAAGAATGAAAGAAACAAACATCTTATAATAATAGAAGCAACAAATGACTGGATGTCTTAAAGCAGGTCTTATTTCTAACAGAGCCTTGTAGGGTGTCAAGTAATAAGACACGTACCGGTCTAATCGGAGTCGAGGTTGACGACGTCCTGCGAGGGCGCAGGCGGGTGGCGTGGCGCGAGAGGAGGGCGGCCGCGCGGGCGGCCGGCTCCTCCCATCATGATTTCGCGCGCGCGTTGCTGCTGCAGAGCCATGGCCACAGGGTCACGGCTGCCGAGTCCTCCCGCGTAGAACTTCGCGCCCATTTGCTGTTGTTAGTTACGTAAAGTTCAGATGACAAGCGCTTGACGCGCTTTTTGCTTATGTGCGGTTACAATTAGCCGATAGATACGGACGTTATAATTTT
Organism: Hoplodrina blanda; assembly: GCA_949316365.1. Lineage (NCBI taxonomy): Eukaryota > Metazoa > Arthropoda > Insecta > Lepidoptera > Noctuidae > Hoplodrina > Hoplodrina blanda. Next base: position 5,127,913 of record OX438589.1, on the reverse strand, counting down.
TGTTTGTAAACGCGCATTAGCAAAACGCGCGTCAAGCGCTTGTCATCTGATTGTTAACATTGATTATAACACATAAAGCAAACTAAAACGGATTGATATTCTCAATTGTAGATCCAATCGACCTATACACTCATGTAAAGGCGAAGCAACACATTCAACAAGAGTGTTCAAACTATTAAGGATTTGTCACACTGCATGCGTTCTGCAGTCTCCGCTCAGGTCAAAACGAACGCAGCCCGCATCATGTATGAACAACATTGTCGCTTTGACCTGACCGGAGACCGCAGAACGCATGCAGTGTGACAAATCCCTTAATGTCAATAATGTAGCATGCATGCCATTGTATTTAGAACACAATCATGCACATTTTCTTTACAAACACAAGGTCACATTTTGATGACCACCATGGCTATCATCATGTGATCAAATGAAAAAGTGCCCACAGATGACAATAATTGAACAATCCTTAGACTTTCGCATAAGAGCACGTTGATTACATAATCGCCGCCACGGCTCTAGTTAGCTTTCCTGTAAGGGCCCCAGCATACTCACATTTTGCTGCATGAGCTGCTGCAGACGCATCTGCTGCTGCTGCTGGTGCTGGCGCTGCCACGGCGGCTCGTACTGCAGCCCTGATGAGCCGCCCATACCGCCCGCGCCGCCGCCTGCTGCTGAGAATGTATCATAATAATATGTTAACCCTTTGACAGCCAGGGACGTCTATGGACGTCAAATTAAAAAGTGCTCAGGACGTCACAGACGGCATGGGCCATGCCGTCTGTGACGTCAAAGGGTTAATAACTAGCGACCCGCCCCGGCTTCGCACGGGTGTAATGTAAATACATAAACCTTCCTCTTGAATCACTCTATCTATTAAAAAAACCCGCATCGATATCTGTTGCGTAGTTTTAAAGATCTAAGCATACATAGGGACAGACAGACGGAAGCGACTTTGTTTTATACTATGTAGTGATTTCATCAGTGAATTAAATTTTTCAGAGATAAAAACTAACTTTATTTTTTGGTATCTGGAGGTAAATGCGTCAACTACAGTCCTGGCTTAACGCGTAGCTGGTGATGACGCAGAAGCAGAGAAGTTGACCCTGGTATGTGGATGACCCCCAAGGTTGAAAAGGGTATTGTGTTGCGTGGGAAATCGTGCTGCAGTTATCAATAGAACTTACCTTGATTCATGACTGAGTTCATCATAGCCGGATTCATCATGCTGGGTTGAGAGTACTTGTAAATTTCACTCATTTTCTGCATTAACTATAACATAAAAACAAATCAACGTCATTAAATGTTTTAATTTCGTTACTAAATTATGCATCACTACAAAATAATGAAAATGACATGCTTTCAACATAAAATAACTGTCTAATGGCGTCAGGACTAGGTGTGTACATTGTGTACAACATCTAATAAACAAGGGATACAAAATAAATCTACATAAACTTACGCCGTACTCATATCCACCGAACATCTAAACAGATAAATGTTATAATGTGAATAAGTTGATATTTCAGTTCCGTTACTTATTCGTAACTCAATGTGTTTTTTTTTTTAAAGACGCCAATGTCGAATGGAAAAATTTGTTTTGATAAACTGATATGAAAAATAAAATGATGTGTGTGATAAATATATTTGAATTACGTGCTAATGGTGCCCATTCAAAGTGTTCTCCGAGTCCCAAGTTTACGTTCTAGTAATCGTTTTCACTAAAACTAGGCGATGGCTTAATAAAATCGTAGTCTCAGCATCCAATAGTGAAATAATATTTAGGAATTAACATACATATAATATTTAGGCATTAACATTTATGCGTTGTCTAGTGTTAGTGAAAACTGGTATAATTCCTATACAGTACAATACGCGGCCTGTAATATGTCATGCCGAATTTTAGCATTTCTAGTTTAGCTCTTCTTGAACTATAAAATAGCTCCTAGCTACTAGTTAATAAGGTCTCAATAAAGCCGCGCCCTTGTGACCGGGTACTGAAATTTTCATCCTTGTTATGAATGCTTGAACTTAGCAATTGAAAATATAATGTTATAGTAATGTGTCAGTATCTGTTTCGCCTTGACAAGACAAGCGTGCGGTATGCTCACCCCTGGGTTTGAGTTGTATATGAGCGGTAACATGTCCCGGATCTGGTTGTCGTTGATGTTGGGCATGTCTTTGCGCAGCATGGCCGCCAGCGCAGCGTACGCTAGCTGTTGTTGTTGTTGCGCTAACAGCCCTGGTACTGCAAAAGTGAATTGTGTATTTTTTAAATAAAATTATTAAAACTCAATGAAACATTTTGATTGATGAGAGCAGCTGAGAATTGAGTTGAATGACATGCAATTGGAGAAATCTATGGCCAGCAGTGGACTGCTATAGACTGAAGATGTTGGAATAAAATAACTACATAACTTAGAACAATCCAAAAATCACCACCATCCCATAATACAAGAATACAGACAAAATGCAGTTCAAATGATCTCCAATTACGAGTTTACCGTTTCTTAGACTACTTTGCTTTATTATATTGAATGTTAGCACTGAAGTCCCATGATTTTGTGTGTTTCCAGTAAATGGGTAAGAATATGTGACGTGTGTGTTGAGAAATGGGTAGGATTTTCCATCAATCGTAAGATACACAGTGGTGTATGATACGATTGATGTAAAATGTTACCCATTCCGTTATGCATAGGCCAGGCAGACGGGAAGGGCGCGGGCGGCGGCTTGTTCTTCTCGTTCTCGAAGTCCTCCCACGCCGCCTTGCGTTCTTCCTCGCTTAGAGTCTCTTCTTCTTTGTTCTCTAGTAGAGAATCATGCTCATGGTACTTGTAGATCTGTGGGTGATAATGTACTGTTATTTTAGTTTGCTTTTACTTTACATTGAGTATGGGAGGAGAAATTGATTATGTTGATAGAATCAATGCAATTGGAATAACGTATTTGAGAAATGTCAGTGACAACGCCGAGAAGGACTATTAATATGGTCCACGAGCTCATTGGTGATCCTGCTTGTGAATGTGGATCGTGGATGATTATGTGGCGTTTCTTATTTTCGACCTATACCCATGAAAAAAAAACACGCTCACCCAGTTAAAGGTCTTCAAATCTTTTAAAGGATATCGTAACAAAAACTTTTACTAAGGATTCAGATGACGGAATTCTAGACTAAAAAAAAATAAAAAATAAAAATATTTCGTCGGTTATTTAAAAAAAATTGCCGTTCCAAATTATGACCGGAAGTGTTGCACTTTCGTATGCAACACTTACGGTCATAATTTAAGGATCATCTGATATCACTACATATTATAAAATAAAGTCGCTTTCCCTGTCTGTCTGTCTGTCCCTATATATGCTTAGATCTTTAAAACTACGCAACGGATTTTGATGCGGTTTTTTTTAATAGATAGAGTGATTCAAGAGGAAGGTTTATATGTATAATACATGCACCCGTGCGAAGCCGGGGCGGGTCGCTAGTTTTAAATAACCGATGAAAAATATTTACTCTGCAGGGTCTACAATAATTTAGTAAATCCATGGTAAAAGTTTTTGTTACGATGTATAAGTACAGGTAAGTTAGTCTATTGCATACCTGTGCCTCATGTTCCCTCAGCATCTCAGCGAACAGTCTGTCCTTGGGCAGCGTGGGCAGAGGGCGCGGCTCGTCCGGCCGAGCCTGGAACTTGTACAGTTCGGCGAGATCGTTCTCTGCGTAGTGTCTGTCTATTTGTTGCTCGTCGATCACGCGCTTGGAGATGGCTTGTTTGGTTACTTGACGCTCGTAGATTTTTTCTTCCATTGTGCCCTATTAGGAAATATTAGAGACAGGTAAGCTATAAATGTGGGTGAAAAAGCTTATGGTCGCTATAAGCATGAGCAGGCATTTGGTTTGACATGAAAATGCCGAGGTTGCATTGAGAATGCCGAACCGAATAAACTGACCAGCTTTACTTGTGTTTAGTATCCATAGTCTTCTTATAGTTGTTATATTCTGACAAGACCCAAAGAGAACCAATCGGTCTGACAAGTGCGCAGAAACTATTCGGCCGTACATACGTCACGCTAATATACATATTTGCTTGCCTTGCGCTCTGCCTAATATGTAACATACTAGGCAATATAACATACTGTATGTATGTTATACTTACATGTGTCGCAACAAGTGCATAGCGATTCTTATATTTTAATCCAAGCATTACTTTGAAATTGAACATTTTCTAACAAAACTTACTAAAAATCTAACTTACCATAGCTAAAAACCGGTACACATAGCAAGGTTTCTTTTGTCCGAAGCGGTAGACCCTGAATATGCTTTGCACGTCGTGTGAGGGGTTCCACGACACGTCGAAGATGACCACGCGGTTGGCGGCAACCAGGTTGATGCCCAGACCGCCCGCGCGTGTTGATATTAGGAATAATCTGCATGTCATAAAAGGAACACATTTTTAGTCTTTTTTTTTTAAACAAGATAAGATCTTTTGCCTTATTTTGGCATTATACTGATCTTTGCTGCAGCGGACGTGAAACTATATAATCCATCATTAACTTCCGCTGATTTTTGTCCAGCATTGAGTCTACAATCGTTAACGCGCTCCGAGATAATCTCAGAAATACATGACAACAGACGATTCAATGATACATTTCGACAAGTTTAATTTTCGATTTCCTTCTTTTGCGCAATTACACATAACCCGTAGAACGGATTTGAATTAAACTTATCACATAGACAGACCATGTTCTGGATTAACATAAAGAACACTTTTAATCTTGATAATGTATCCCTGTGAGATGTCCGAAATCATGGATAAAAAATAGTTGCTTAAATGATATTACAATTTAGACCTACTTAGCCAGAATATAATTTCTATTGGTGAATACTAACCTGGCTCTCGGGTTGTCTTCTCTATTGAAGTTCTTACACCAGATGGATCTGTTCTCGCAAGACGTGGAGCCGTCCAGCCTGAAGTAATCCACTCCCGGTGCCCATGAACCTGATGATTATAATCACATTTGACTTGTTTTGTTGCATTTATGTTAGAGTTCTTAATATAAATGCAAATTAACACAAATGAAAATATAACAAAAATAACTGCATAACAAACTAAATTTTTTATGTAAGTATGACAACTAGAGTTAAGATGCACGTTCAAGATAGGAAATTCAGAGAGTAACTGGCGTCATGTCGTCCCTGGTCCAAATGCTTTAGTTATTTGGTTTCTATTTTGTACTCCAGGCCTGTTGACACCATATAAACTGACAAAATGCTCTATCCTTACCAACATGTCTTCCCAGTTTGTCGTCGACGCGGCCCTCTTGCGTGGCCTCGTCCACCTTACCCAGGAAATGCTCAATCAGATCTAACGAGTACAACGACTGCGAGAACACCAACCTGATGACAAAGAAACAAATGTAGGAAACAGGAAGGAAACACTGGACTCATCTAGTTAAAAAAAAAAAAACAAAATTGACGTGTAAAAGTGTTATTTATAACCAATTTACTGAATAAATCATCATTTCATCATTTCATTTCAATGAGTGATACTTATTATGGTACTATGGTTATTATGGTGATACCCAATAAGCTGGTTTAACCATATCAAACGTTATTTTGGTCAAATATTATTATGAAATAAACTCTATTCTAAATAAGAAAGACTTGACAGTCTGCCACGAGGGCTAACAAGACGATTTTTGCTATTAAAAAACTGTAATATTTGATAATTCATTCGAAAAAAAAAGTGTTTCAAGTAAAACTAACCCACATCCAGGGGTTACAGTAATTTCAGTCGGATGTAGTTACGCAAAAAGGATCCCAAAATTTAGGACACGTAGTAACTAAAGACATCGTAAACATAATCATAAACACGTGGGGTGGTACCTTGTGTTGATACTATCGTCATATCTATATATATACCTCTGCCTAACCTTTTGGGGATTACAGGCGTGATGTTATGTTATGTAATATCTAACTTTACATTGTCTTTAGTATGTGTTACTCCATTTCGGGGTTTTTGTGGGTTGGATCCTTGTTGCGTGACTACGTCTAGTAGTACTTGTGTCAACTCACAGTTTATCCCCAATCGCCTCGCACTGCCGCAGTATATCGAACAGCAGCACAAGTTTGTGTGAGTTGCGCATGTCGTCCAACTCCTCCTCCTCGACCAACTTGATCCACCACTCCGTCGGGTTCTCGGTCCGCACTTCCACTACCTCGGCCACGTCGGCGACGTCGTCATCGAGTTCCACTGGTATATAAACAAAAAGATATTTAAGCTAATAGGAAGTTGCATAATTACACTGCAGATTTTTATGCACGTGCAGCGTCGCAATAAAAAAAAAGGGAATTTTGACAAAAAAAAAACTGATCACTTGTCAGTCATGGCTATTTACTCTTGGATAATTTACTGTAACAGTCATTCAGTCATTGGATGGCTGATATGTTAGGGCTGTCTTTTTATTTACTGGTAATTTTTCAAGGCCGAAAATACTCCTGAATACAAAGAGATTGTGTTGAGATTCAGAGATTCTGCTGTTTCATAAATGTGTGTTGTAGTTCATTTTTGTAGAGAGCAGGTGATTTTTTTTTTCATATTTGTGAGTACTACTACAGTACCCTCTGAAAGATGGCTAATGTATTAAAAGTCAGCCTGTATACATGTAGTTATAGATCACCAGCAAGGACCTAAGTCACAAAAACAAAAACAAGGTTACAAAATAATAAAATAGCATACTAAAAAGCGCGTTTGACATTACCGTTACCTGGGTTGGCCCTTGTGCCACGGCGCGTGCCGACCTTCGACTCCTTATCCTTCCCCTTGCTCTTCTTAGCCTTATTCTTCTTCTTACTCTTCTTTCGGCTGTCATCGCTTACGTCTGACAGGTCATCTGAGGACTCTTCTGTTGAAGTTTCCTGGTAAGACAAAAATATTTGGTTTGAACATGTTGATGATAGAAAAAAGAGAATGTTAGTTTGAGTTGAAGCTATTACGAGTCATCTGTACATTTAGTTGCGTACGCTAAAACTCGCGCGGGTGCACGGAGCGGGTGTCCGTCCCGCTTGTGACGACGTGTGATAACCCAACGTACTAGCGCGTCTTATAATAGCATACGTCCTAAATATATAATTGGTGTATACAGTTTATTTAGGTTTTGATACGCCAGATTAACAGCCATATATTCAGATAAGGTTAAAGAACGTCTTTTGCTAAACATCGGTTTGAGCTGGCCTGATGACGTCATTGACATAAGCTCTACACATGGAACCTATGTGAGCTAATGTGTGCCTACTGGATTTTAGGAGCCTGAAAGCTATGTAACAAGAATAACTGCACTGGAAACGAACTATATTTGATTTACTCATGTAAAAATTATCCTATAGCAATGGACTCGCGAAATACAGACTATCACCTAAGCTTAATAATAAGTAGTAGAATGGCCTAAGTTTTACGAGAATTTCCACTTACATCTGGAGTAGAATCGTCATCTATAAAATCTACTAGCGATCCTTCTGAGTCTTCTTCTTCTCTCTCCCTCTGAAACAAATATTTTTTTTAAATAAAATATTTAACATTTTGTATAACATGATACTCCTCCATGCCTCGGAAAGCATGATAAGCCATTGGCAAAGTGACACAGTACGCTTACCTTTTTCTGTTGCATAATCTCGTATCTCTCAGAATTATATTTGAGTACGAGCGGGTGCGTCCATATTCTCTGCAGCGACTGGAAGTCAGGGAACAGGAACCCTGACGACTTGCCCGGTAGTGGCCTGCACAGATACATCACATATAGCATCACATTTGTGGGGTACAATGATGGGATACACCCACATCTCGCCATCGCAAAAAAGGCCTTATAATAAGGGTGTTACTGAGCATTTTCATTTCATTTTTTGCCAATGCTCAATAACACTTTCGGTAAAAGATATACCTGAGTTTACAGAGTAGTAAGCTGAAAATTAAGCGTTTGACCGCAATGGGCCAAGGTCGAAATCCACCATGTAGATTGTCGAACGTGCACAATCACACGTGTAGGACATCACATCTATATAAATATTATAAAGCTGATAAGATTTTCGGTTTGTTTAAAAGCTCCAATTTCTGGAATTCCCAATCGGATTAGAAAATTTTTTGCTCATGGGAAATAGGCTATATAATATCATTACGTTACGGCCCACGAGGGCGAGCAGTAACCAAATACGTAACTTACGAAGACTTGAATAGAAGCTAGTGTCAAATACACAACACTCCACACACAGTCCAAAAAACAGACGTACCTTCTCGAATAGTTATCCAAGTAGTGCTGGTACAGTTTGACTTGCACATCCGACAGAGTGATGAACAACACGTATTCGTGTTTCGGAGGTAGGAAGGGCGCCAGCACCCCGTAGTCCCTCCTCTAAAAATACCAATATACTGGGTTAGTTTACAATGACCGGCCAAATTTTTAACTGTTCTGTCCAAATCGAATATTCATAATTAATATATTATGAAACAATTCTAGTTCTGCAAAAACGAATCAACCCACGTTAAAATTTCTCCTACTTTTTCAAAGAAATAATAATAAGTAGTAATAGCAATAGTCATGCGCCAACTGGGGATTGTCCTTGGATGTACTTGCATAGTGCATACAGGGATAATAAAATTGTCGGTTGGCGTTTCATTTCATCATAAAAGCTATCTAAGGGGCCACTGCATGTAAGCTTTGTGGGTTGGTTCCTTTTGGCCGAATTTGGCTGGCTTATCCATCTCCTAAATTATAACATGCAGTGTAGTCAATCCAGGAAAAATCGAATATTGTTAATGAAACAGATCTACATTCATACCTGGACAGCTCCATCCAACATCTTATGCAGCACATGCGACCGCCTCTTCATGACCTTGATGTCACCTTCCGTAGAGTCGGTGTACTGTCCGTTGGTGATCGGATTCACGAAACGATTCAAGTACTCGTTGTACTTCCCCAATAGGTTCGGCTTCACAAACTGTACCATGCAGTAGTCTGATGGATGAAATGAAATAAAATTATAATCGGAAGAAGGTATTTTACACCCCTGACGAAAACAAGGGGGATGATTTAAGTTTAATGTGTGTATCTGCGTGTCTGTCTGTGGCATCGTAGCTGTCAAGCGGCTGACCCGATTTTTATTTAATTTTTCTTTCTTTGAAAGGTTAACCCTCTATAATTCTAACAAAAGTTCATCTCATTTTATATTATGTAATTAGTGGTTAAGTCATTATTGTACCAAATAATGTGTATAATATGTAATGAAATATGTATCTTTAGGTATAAGTAAGTTTTATAGAAAAAGTTTTGAAAAACTCACATTCTTTCAAGTTATTTTGTAGCGGTGTGCCTGTGAGTACAATACGGCGTAGTGTCTTCACTCTATTCATGGATTGCGATAGACTGGTCTTCTCATTCTTCAGCAGATGCCCCTCATCACACACTACCAAGTCTGGTCCTGTATTTAAAGTAAAAACGTAAGTAAATACACTTAACAGTATTATTTATTTATTTATAACAATTAGTGGCACAACATGTTACAGACTACACCAAGACGATGTTATACGCACAAATTAAACTATATCATAAAATATACTTAAACATAAAATTCAACAATAAAAATAATCAGTATATGTAATCCTTCATTACTTTGCACTCCAGGTACAAATTTCGGCAGGCTATTATCAAAAATATATTCCGATGGCATATTATTTACAATGCGTGCGGCTCTTGACAACAGGGCAAACTTGTTATCTTGCTCGAGAGGTCCTTGAACAATACTTAATTATTCCATCAATAGTCATGCAGGCTATCATTTCAAGAGGCTGTTTGAGTACATCCCTTTAGAGTCGCTATACACTTAGTGGTTATTCGGTTCGGCATTTTCTACACAAGCTTTAGCTTTGTTCTGAAACTGCTGAACCGAATGTGCCGACCCACTTCCCTAAACACACAACATGGTTCATTCAATCAAATACAACTTCACAATATTTTCTTCTGGACAACCCAGTGGTTTTAGAAAGTAAAAAAACCATCTAGGTATAAAGATTTGCACAAGATCAAAAAGTTTTAAGTTTGTGTCTATTGTTCCGTGGTGAAGCAAATCGACACAACACGCATCAAAATGATTTTATCATTGCACTGCAATGGCATTACCCACAGCACTCACGCTTGCAAATTTCTTTACCTATATAGATGAGAGAGGCACTGGCCTCTTTTGGCACTAACTTTATCAACAACTGACCTGGATCCACGAGACTCTCCTGGAAGCTTCTAAGCATCTTCTTCTTGAACTTCTTGTTATTGTCAGCGGAGAGGTTGCGGAACATCTCGTAGCCGAGCACGCACACGCCGCCGCCTTCGAACCACTGCTGCAGCTGGAACGCGCGCTCAGAGTTCTGCTTGTACCTATGAGATTAAAAAGTTATAGAGTAAAAGGCATAGCATAACTAATTTTAATAGCGCGTAAGTCAAAAATAGCAACTTTACAGAAGAGTGAAGAAACTGCATAGTTTTACACAGGTACGGTCGGGGCAATAAGTGCAGTAGCATGCTAAGGTTTGAATTGCTGTGAACACGCGGTACAGGCCGTACCTACATCTGTGTGTATAAGTGATGTATTCAAAGTTAAAGTCAAGTCATTTATTTTGATTAGGCCACTAAAGGCACTTTTGAACTTCATAACACAGTGCCTACGTTCACCTCAAAATTCGCACACGACATCGGAAGGTCGTAAGTTTAACCAAAGGGTCAATCTATTTGCTTTGTAGATTGCTACTCCACTTATGACCACTACTGTACCTCTACAATACCATTTTATAATTTGGGTACACTTCAAATTATATAGTAATTATCCTGCTAGTATGTCTACTACTTGTAATGTCTTCAAATTTAAATACCTAAACTGACTTACATGGTGTTAGAACTTATACAACGATAGGTAGCTTCGTGGAGTAATAGCCAGTATAGGATCGGGTGGGTGTGGTGGGAAGTAATAACAGCCGCACGGGTCGATCCGTCAGGTTAAGCTACGCTTGCCGGGGTTGGTCCGTGGATGGGTGACTATCTTTACACGCCGAGACTCCTCCGTGCCTCGGAAAGCACGTTAAGCCGTTGGTCCCGGCTGTCATATGTGGATCTTTGACAGTCGTTACGGGTCGTCAGAAGCCCGCAAATCTGACAACCAGTCTTACCAAGGGGTATCGTATTACCCAGTTGCTGGGTTGTGGAGGTCAGATAGGCAGTCGCTCCATGTAAAATACTGGTACTCAGCTGCATCCGGTTAGACTGGCAGCCGACCCCAACATAGTTGGGAAGAGGCTAGGCAGATGATGATGAGGATCGGGTGGGAGAGCCCCTTAGCCCCCTAAGGGGCTCAAGCCTTACCTCGACAGCTCGTACACATCAACTTCGAACTCAGAGTGAGCGTGTTTGAGCCACATGTTGAACTCGTTGACCCAGTTGAGTACGGTAGACAGTGGACATACGACCAGCACTCGGTTCACGCCTGTCAGACTCCCGTGGATCAGTAGTGTGTGTGTTAGCGATATAACCTGAAAATATTTGTATTTATAGGGGATTCTACAGTAACTTTTTAAAAGTCGAATAATAGATAAAAAAAAATATTATTATTTTAAAAGCACAGCTCTTTTGCATGACCTATAATTAGGCATAAACTCGGCTTCTATTGATTTCTCTGAGGAAAAAACCTAATAAAACTTTGCCTAACCTGAGTCATACTCAAGACCATAGATAAGTATAATTTAAGTACTGACGTACTCAAGACTCCATGATCAACAGACTGTCTTACAATGTAACCAATATAAAGGATTATATGAAGAGAGGCAACTTACTTGTAAAGTTTTTCCAAGACCCATACAGTGAGCGAGGATACATCCGGATCCCTTGTCTTTTTTGATACGCTTCACGCTTTCAAAGCAAGCATCCCACATGAACTTTATGCCGTTAGCCTATGAAACAAATATTTTTATCATTAGGAAAATTCATTCAGACTCGAATCAGTTATTCCTATGAATAACTGATTCGAGTCTGAATGAATTTTCCTCCTGCCCAATTCAGGATTGCTGGACTATTCCAGCAATCCTGAATTGGGCAGGAGAAAACGTTAACCAATAATTACAAGACGCAGTGTGTGTCTAAAAAATCATATTATGTATTTTAGTCCCGAAAACCTCAATCAATTCTCAATTAACTGTAAGATTAGATTTTTTTGTTGCTTTGAAATCAATAAATAGTTACTCAATTGATTTGGAAAATAAGTGATGTCACAGTTAATTATTATAGTTAAAAAAATGATGGGGAAACACGTTTTCACATAAAAAGTACGAAGATATGTGGTCTACAACTCAATTAGCCGTGCCGGTATAGCTGAAAATAAGTTAAAATATCACAGGGTTTTAAAATTATAGTATTTGTGTGTACCTGATGGGGTTTTAGCTTCTTCACAAGTCCTCTGTCGACCTCAATCAGAGGCTCTTTAGTTTCAGGATCGAAATCCAATACCACCTTCTCCAAAACAACCTCGTCAGGTTTACCAGACTCGTCAAATTCCAAGTTATTGTACTGAAAATTTAAATAAACTTATAACTACTTGTAAAAAAATATGTATGGAACATCGCGTTTTAGGGAAGTTCTTCTCTGACAGTCTTTGTAGGAAAGTTTTATAAAGGTAGGATTGATCGGATTTAAAATTGAAATATGTACGAAACGAGCAGTGGAGCGACGTTTATGATAGACACTCTCTTAAGGCGCTGTTCTACATCCACGTTAGCTGCATGGGTTCGTGATTTAGATCACATGTGTCTATGTTGCCACTGAAGCACATTGAATGTACGAATATTCGTGGCCACCCATGGCTAAGTAGTACTACCACCCACGGCCACACTACGTAGGGATGCGTGATTGCTGTGGGTAGATAGGCACCACACACAACTAGACAAATGTACCCAAGCTGCTAGCGTGCGTAGCCTCTGTGTGCACATCCTACGCAGCAACTGTGGGCCGTGTGTATAGCGTGCGAAGAGCAAGCTATGCGCGTAGCAATAAAATCTACTTACCAATTTCTGTCTTTCCACAATACGAGCGACCCTCTCTTTTTCTTCACGCGCCGCTTTTTTAGTGGCTTCCTCCAACTGGTTCTTGCCCATGACCTGCAATCACACATATCATTACCATCCATTATATTATCTACATTTTCAAATTGATAAAAACAAATATATACAGATCGAAGGAGCAGCTCCTTTTTTTGTGAAATCGATTAAAAATCTATTTTATTTTTACCTTACGTATATTCTTTCTTCCATGTTTATTTCTGCCTTCATTCTCAGTGTCAGAACCAGAAGCATCACTGTCCCTCACCGATTTTATACGTCGACGTTTCTTTGAGCTATAAAGACAATAAACATTTAATAAGTAATAACAAAAGGTGACCAGAAGAACTTTTTGAAACACATCTAAAATACGTATATAATATTTAGATTTCATTCGAAGTATTGTATTCAAGAGGCAAAGTTAAGAGGTTTCAAGTGAATGTTAGGATGATTGAGTAACAAACAGCCATCCTATCCAAACCTTCGCATTTATAATAGTAGTGAGATTGGCCATTCCATTCCGTTTCCATTCCTCTACATGAGACGGAGAGGTCCATAAACCACTATGTGTACCCAGCACTGGTTACTGGTCATGAACAGTTTGTTTTTAGCAAAAACCAGTTTCCTCAATTCCTCAGAAACTTACACTACCAATACATTTGGATACATACCCTCCTTCATTACTGGATCCACCTGACGCATCGCTCTCCGAGATCTTCTTCTTTCGCTTAGAGCGCTTTATCGACTCCGAACTCTCAGCTTCCGAGTCTTCAAAGTCACTCACTCTCACATTTTCGTCGCGTTGCTTACGATGTGATGTTCCACCTTCGGAATCAGATGATATCGCATTCGCCTTGCGTTGACGTTTTAATTTTACACTGTGAAAAGATTAAAATTTTAATGTTGAATGTTGGATATTGATATCTTAATTGAATCCTGCGAAAACGAGAAAGACCCACAATATTTTATATCTCAATAATAAAAATGAATCCCTATTTCCCTTCCCTTCCACTTATTCTTTTTTTTTTATTGTTGTTCTAAATCTACTTACTGAAGTCATCTTGTCCCTTTAAAGCTACATTAGTGGAAGAGACCAATTGTAATGTGACAATATGAAAAGAATTATTTATCTAAACTTACTTTTCTTCTTCTTCTGAATCATCTATAACTTGAGTTTCCTGAAACCATCATTTAAAATATAGTACAAATGTTTAAAAATTGAAATAAGTTGGAAAATATTGTTTTTTTTTTTTAATTTATACCTCAGGCTCGCTCTGTTCCTCCTTGTGTGAAGCTGAGGAATCACTTTCTTCGAGCAAGTCATCTTTAGCTAAATGTCCAATGCTGTCTCCATTAAGTCCTGGTATAGTTACTGGAGGTAAATCTAAAATATAAAGTGTCGAAAATCTGTGTATTAGTGTGTTGATTGCTTACAACATAATTTTTTGTTTACCAGAGACTTGATTCCATGTTTGGTCCAATAAAAAAATAGTTCTTAATAATGATGAGTACAGTACAATGTATCCTTTTCAGGTTTCTGATAAACAAGAAATAAGCTTGTGTATACTGTTGCCTACGCTCTCGGTAAAGACTATCTCTATCTGTATTTTCCTACACATTTTACGTCCCACTGTTGGGCAAAGGCCTCCCTCCATTCCTCTTATCAATCTGCACGCATGTGAAGGGCCGTCACATTCATTCACAAACCTAGCAAAGGATTTAGGTTTGCGCGCTTTGATGTCAGATAAAAAACAGACACAGCTTGGAAAACCGCGAATACAGCGAAAACCTTGCATTATCATTTTCAAATATCTTCCTACACTAACTTGTGGGTCTGCTTAATCGTGCGAATATGAGCAGTGCCCGATCTAAGGGGGGGGCAAGTCGGGCAAATGATGCGCAGAGCGGCAAAATTGAGTGTGCCGGGCGGTTGCACGAAGTCCAATATACTCTCATGAGTTTTTTTATACTTGTTCAGAAGCCGTAGTAGACTAACGTATGTGAATATTATACAATTAAAATAATATCACATATATTTTATATCATCCTATCTTTGGAATAGCAAGCTCATGACTTTTATGGGGTTAGTGTAAAGGGCGGCGACTATTATTTTTGCCCGGAGCGGCTAAATAGCTAGATCGGGCCCTGAATGTGAGTGACCGGCATTAAAATAATAAAATGTTGTACCTACCTGTACCTTCTTGGATAATTTCCTCTTCGGATGCGTCAGAGCTGCTGACGGCACTCAACAAGTTTTCGCCGAGAGTCGGCGTGGGTTTAGTTCTGCTATTATTTTTAGTAGAGCTTCGACTGCCAGTGTTGTTGGTAGAAGAGTCGCGCCGTCGATGAGTTTTGGATAAACTGTTCAAATTAGTCAGCCTACGGAAATTGTATTGTGTTAAATATTGAAGTATATTAAAGCTAGATATGATTCATGTTTTGAAACACTGCGACTTTGTACCTAGACTATTTTGCGATAAATAATGCATCATAAAATCCCGGTGCGTGGGCCCAACATCACCAATGATAAAACTCAAATCGACGTCACTGATGGCGCGTTAGGAATTTCGAAGTCTAATCCCTGGTTATACCTAACGAAAAATCACAGTCGTCGCTCGCTACCGCAGACCAAATAGTCTGTTTCAACTTTCGAGCTCAAAATAAGTATTTTGTTTTATGTTGTAAACTGCTATATGCGAGTAATAAGGACATTTCTGAAGGTTTCATCAACTTGCAACTTATCCCATTTTAATTGGAGACAGCACTGTTTAACAAAGTAGGTACTTATGCAATGCAGTGACTATCCAGCTCAACAAATGCCTAATTTTATTATCCTTAATTCTTGCTTTACAGAATTTATTGGCAATTCCAATTATTGTAATAACATAACATCATCCTTTTATTCCAAGAAAGGCTAAGTAGAGGCTGCCTTGATTGTTTGCCATATTATATCATTTTACTTTCCAGAATTAATTTGAGTCTTATTAGCGGCACTATAGGATGATGCAGGGTTTCTTTTTTCAAAATCAACAGGTTACCCTGGCTACGATTATTTCTTCGAAAATCTATTAATGTACCTACTTAAATTAAATAGGTAATTGATATTAATATCATAATAACCCTTAGTTTTCACTAAAACATGGATGTTGCACGCAGTTACGAAATTTTTAGAACTGTATCTGTTGTATTTTCGCATCATCAATTACATAACACAACGCCTGTAACTCCCAAAGGATTATGCAGAGGTGTACCCATATTTCGCCAGTTATGTTTAAGTCCAATGTAATAGGGGGCGAGCCTATTGCCATCAACCAGGCACAAATCTAGACTCCGAGGTTGCTACTGAGAAATTTCTCATGGAAAAATCCAATAACACTTTGCCCGACCAGGGAATCGAACCCAAGACCTCATGCACTTTAGTCGCGCTTTGCGACCACTAGACCAACGAGGCAGTCAATGAGTATCATCAATTAAATAATAATAATAACAATACCAGCCTATTATTGACCCACTACAGGGCCGGGCAAGCCTCATTCCTTACAAAGAATGCACAAGTATTGAACACTATGCTCAAATTAGGACCATTATCAATTTAATAACGAAAAAAACTGCTTGCTTGCTTCACAGCAATGTTGTAAAGATGACATTGAGATCAATAGCGAAGTTAAGGGCTTTTTAATACTATGGACTTAAGAAAATGTGTAATTTTTTAAAAGGTCAGCTGTTAATCTAGACCCACATTTTCCGATGTTAAGAAATACACAGGTCATTATGGCAGTACTACTTCGACACGGCAATGGCAGGTACCAACACGCTGCCAGCGAGCTTCTCAATTTGTATCTTGTCATTATAAAAGATATTTTTAAATTTTATTTATTAGAATGACAAATTAGTTGCAGTGCCAGAGCCGTGCTGTTATAATGAGCGATATCCCTTATAGGTATTTAGACTGACATAATTGTACATGTTATCAGTCGAAACTATTATTTCAGTTCTTCCACCCCATTTTATTTTAGACGATATTTACCCATCAATTTCTTTGTCACTTGCATCTTGATAGTCAGAATTCTGGCCGCTGCTCCCACTGGGTTTTGCTTTAGAGCGTACCATCTGTAATTATTTTATAACTATTTAATTCTTCTGTTCTGTGTACTAATTCAGTTAGAATACAAAGTAAAGGTATAAAATAATACATGTAAATGTTAGACTTGCATTATCTCTTTTCTTATTAACTTATTTATACCTTCATTTTGCATTTAGTGTATGAAATGATGAAACTACCTTCTTGCTTGTCTCAATTTTGTGCTAAATTAAAACTCCAAATGTTTCAATTGGTATTTAATTGCTACGCACATAAATACAGAACAATTAGTATCCTTAAACAGATAGCTACGACAATAGTAGGCATAAATCGTGAAGGTTTTAAATTCTTAAAACTAAAAATGCATTATTTTTGTTACATATTATTTACACTTATAATATTTATAAATGGCAATATGCATTAAGTGTACTTTTATGACTAATAATTATAGTTTTAATTATATCAAAATTTTTCAATGTACTTATGTCCTAACCTTGCTAACACTGGAATTTGAGTGCTCATCAATGGCCCCATTAATCTGGTCAGTATCTCTGCTATCCTTATCTTCACTGTCCGAGTGTGCTTTGTTGCTTTGGTCCTGAGAGCTAGATCCCCGCGATTTACGTTCTTTCCCATTTTCCTCATTCAATGAAGAGTTGCTTGAAATACGTGATTTACTCTTTTTTACATCCTTATCTGATGCTTGTGAATTTTCTTCTTCATTTTCTGAACTAGTTGAATGACACAAAAGATTTTTCTTAGCTTGCATACTTTTGATGGCATGATTTCTTTCATGTTTGCTCATTTTTATTTTCTTTTTCTTTCTCTTTACTGGAAAATTTGCTTCGCTATCAGATGAATCATTTAGTAGTGATGATTTAACTACTTCAGGATCTTGAGTTGATTCAACTTGTTCTGTTCTGTCCTGATTTTGTGAAATGTTTTTATTATGTTTATCAATAGTATCATCATTTTGATTTTTGTCAGAATCTGAATCATTTAATAGAGATGATTTAATTAATTCAGGATCTCGAGTTGATTCAACTTGTTCTGTTCTGTTTTTATCATTAACACTGTTATTAGATTTGCCATCATTTTGATTTTTGTCAGAATCTGAATCATTGAGCAATGCATTTTTAATTTTTTCAGCCAATTCTTCTTCCAATTCTTTTCCACTTTTATTAGTAGCAGAATCAGTGGTTCTATTTTTTACAACATCGGCAACATGTTCATTACTTTCAGAATCAGATTCAATTAAGAGAGCATCTTTTATTGCTGCAGTATCTGTTAAATCATTCTGGTTTTCTTTTTGTTTACTATTTCCTGTGTTTTTTGAAGTTTCATCAGAATCTGAATCATTAAGAAGTTTTTTTTTAATTTGGTTTGCTTTAGCTGTCAAAGCAGAATCTGTATCATCTGATCCAGACTCATTTAGTAATGCATTTTTAACTTCATCAATATTTTTTTCTATGTTTCTATCATTTTTTTTATCCTTTGCCATTGTTACCTCACAAATAGTTTTGGATCCATGAATTATTTTTTTGAGATTTTGAGTATGCAAAAATTCTATAGTTAATTGTGGTAACTTGTTAATATTCACAGTTAATTGTTTTGGTTTGAATTGCTTAACTTCTTTTCTTTTCAGTGCCCAAAATTCCTCATCGCTATTGTTTTCCACATCACAGTTCTTTCTGATTGTATTATCTTCTTTTTCTGCATTATTACAATTTATACTACTCTTCTTTATTCTTCCCTTTTTCATTGATTGATCATTACGTGTCATTTGTTTGCTTTTGAATGGTTCATCAATTTTGGTTTTTATTCTGTCAGGGTTAAGTAATTTAGTAATGTTGACACATCTTATTAAAGGTTTAGAATCATTTTCACTATTATTTGCTGAATTATGACCTGAATCATTTTTACAGTTTGAGTTATCATCGCTGTCACCTAATTTTCTTTTTTTAGATTTGTGTTCAGATTCAGAAGTATTCTTTTTAATATTATCTTCATTTTCTTTACCAGAAGAAGATTGATTTTTGTTAAGTGTGGAGTTCTGACCATTGTCTCTTTTTAAAGATTCATCACTGTCTGAGCTATCATCAGCAATCTTAATCTTACTGAACTTCTTCCTTATGGCTGATTCTTTCTCCCCTCTTTTACGTTTTGCACTATTAGGTTTATCTTCTACTACCTTTGCTTCATTTGCAAAGCATTCAATAAGTTCAGATACTGCTAAATCTTCCTTTGTTTCTTTCCTATGTTTACTTTTTACATTTTTATTATTTTGTTGATCATCAGAATTATCATCTTGTATCTCCAGTGTATTGTTTGTGTTATCATGAATGACTTCTTCAGGATCAGAATTTATTATTACATCTAAAGATTTCCTCTGAACAGTTTTGGTTTTGCTAGAAACTGTATTTTTATCACTGGACTCCTCATTCTTATTTGATTTTTCAGATTCACTTGCATCAGATTCCACAGGTTTTGAAAGCTTTGATTTTTCAATGTTCTGGTTTTTATCAGAACTACATGAGCCCTTCCTTTTTGTTTTTTTTTCGAATTCAGTCTGTTTTTCTAACAGTTTTCTCCTTTGTTGCTTTAGTTTACAATCGTAAAATACAGGATACTTTTCCAGCATGGAAGCAGGCATGTCTTTGGCAAGGACTTTTACTTTTGTAAAATGCTCGATTGAAATCTTCTTTGATATTCGCAATTTGTATGATTCATAATTGAAATAATAGAACTTATTAGAGCTATCTTTACTTTTCTCATCCATTGTTTTCCCGCCAATTTTTATATTTGCTTGAGCCGCGTCAACTACAGACAGTACTTTCCGAACGCCAATTTCAACATTCTCAAGTGATTTTTTTGATAATTCACAAATGAGAAGCACCTTTTTCGCAGCTTTGTGAACAGCGTGCGCATTTCTTAACTTATCCTTACTTATTCTCTTCTCTTTCAAGTTCTCGGATCGAGAACGCAAATTGGATCCGAGTTTAGACAAATATTCCATCGCTTCACATAATACATCACAAACGGGTACCTCGTCAGCCATTTTACGTATCCGCCTTAGTTTTCGCACTTATCTTGGTCTATTAGTAATACAAATACCATAACTTGTATTTATTAGAACAAACTCCCCCCAGTTCATCGATATTAATGCAATTAGATGTGAATAAATAAGATTTTTTAGATTACAATTTCGCATTTTACGAAAACCAAATAAAAAAACCATAGACTAAAAAACGTTCCATTACCCTACTATTTTTTCTTTGATGAAAGTGTAGATTCGCCAACTCGGCCCAACTCTATTTTCATAGGAAATCGCCAAATTTTGAACTTGCAAATTAAATTGTTAGACAGTCATCTTGAAGTCACTAAACTTACGCCACCTACTATCTTGGATAGGGGGAGATACTCTATCGATTCTAAAATACTCATACATGAAATGGAACGTAGTGCTTCCTCCTGACCTATTCAACTCGGTCGGGTAATAGTTTCTATACATAAATATAACATACAAAATAGCGGCAAATAGGTATATATATGAACTATAACTTATGCAGCGCTGTATGAATAATTATTCACAATCATGTAACATCCATTTATCTGATATAAAACACAATGGTACTTTTTGATTCACTATTTTCCTAGTGTCACTAAGGTGAAATCTAAGCTTTACAAAAAAAAAATAGAGGTACCAATTTTTTGTACTCACCTTTCATGTAAATGGCTGAACTTGTGTTTTACGGACACCTACAAAGCAACTAGACTTAACTATGATTGAAAAACATTATAATATGTTATATTATAGATTACACAGTAAAATTATACACATATTCCACTTCCAGACCGAAAAATCGGCAATATAGGCAAGGTAGGTAAACTATCCAAAACAGTCGTGAAAAAGAACCATAGACACTAGAGGAGACGCAATGTACCACGGAAGTAAAGAATGCCTGTGTAACGATCCATCCATCATCAGTTTTTTCGGTTGATGAATAAATAATACTGCTTATTCAGGGAAGCCAAAGGAACTGTTTTATAGTCATAGTTAGTATTATTATTAGTACGTCCTCTCAGATATAAAAATATAACTCAATAAATAAGAAAATGAGAAACACTACTGTACAATCCGACTCGATTATGGTGCCATAATTTTTTAAATCGACTTAATCCTACCGTAAATACATCATTTATTATCTTTACATATTTTAAATTATCTATCAAAATTTATTAATTCCTTTGCAGAAGTGTCTTCTGCACCCCAAAAGTCAGGGTCAGATTTTTCAAAATGATAGCTGGCCCGGCTGTCATACGTTTACCAAGGGGTATCGTAACAACCAGTTACTGGGTTGGTGGAAGTCAGATTAGCAGTCGCCCCATGTAAAATACTGGTATTGCGGCGTTAGCCTGGAAGCTGACGCCAAAATGGTTGGGTACTAAGCAGATTGAATGATTGAGTTGGATCCGATGGTCTGATACGGCTATCGAAAGCTTGGATCACTCATGCTCTAAGATCGGAAGGGGGGCCAGTGGGTCATCTTAGGGACGGATTTCTTAAATTATTTACAAAAATAAAAGTTAAACTTTAATGAAATAATTCAAAGACTGACGAGGAAATTCCGCGATTGCTTATTTTGGTAGAATAAAAAAAAAACTAATTTTGTAACTTTGAACATTCTTTAAATAAGAAAACCCTAATATTTTTTGTTTTATTTATTACACAATAAAATGTGTATGATATCAAACGTTCACACTGGTCGCTTTTAGAAGAGAGAAAATAATTTTTGAAAGTAAAAAAATAAATAAACAGAAGTATCCGTCGGACGTTAATCGAATGAATAATATGGTCCGCGACTGACCGATTAGACTATCGAAAAAAGGGCCTTTAAACTCGCGACGTAGTGCTGCGTGGTGTAACGTATTCTAAATTCTCACAATGAAATGTGTATCTTTTCGTGTAGAAAATAAAGTTATATTTTGAGTCGCTCTTTTAAAGTGTGCACGCAGCGTCGCGTCGCGTCGCGTCTCGGTGTGAGCTGACGCTTATTTTTAAGAAAGAAAAAAAAGCAGCTTTTATTTTACGGATTTTATTTTTAACACGATTTGATAGATTTTTCTTGCAATATTTTCTTGCAAACCCCATTAGGGTCCGTTCACACAGACCGCTCGGAGAGGAGAGCAGATTTTTCTCTTGGTCGCTCGCGCAGCCGATCGGCTCCGATTGCGTGCTCTTTCTCGAAAAACCTCAAAAAATCTTGCTAACAAATATAATTTCTTCATTGGAGCTATCTAAATCTATGTTCCGAAAAGCAGACGTTAACACCGAAAACAAAACTTGGACTGCGTGGAATACTGGTACTGCCTTTGTAGTGTATCTTCGAGCGCATCCGACCGGCTCCGAGCGCATTCGACGGGCTGCGAGCGTATCCGACCGGCTGCGAGTGCATCCATCCGGCTGCGAGTGCATCCGACCGGCTCCGAACGTATAAGATCCGGTCTGTGTTAAAAGAAAAATGCGCGCCGATGCTCTCCGAGCCGGTCTGTATGAACGGACCCTTAGCATTAGAGAATCTTAGCATGATGGTGGCGCCCTCGTTTGCTCCGAACTCAAGCTATTTGTTGACATTAGGGATGCCCAAAAAAGTCTGTTGTATCGATATATCGCATCGTAACCGTATCGAATGCGTTTGTATCGATACGCGATATTATCGTATCCCTTTGTATCGATATATCGCATCGTAACCGTATCGCTTGGGTATATCGATTGGGTAGGTTATTTCGTAGGTAAAAATAATATTATTATAACCCTAAATATATCGTAAACATTAAAGAAAGACATACCTTTCTTTAATTTTTACAATATATTGTAAGTTATAAAAGAAAAGTATTTATATGTATAAAAGGTCATTTTAAAAAATCACAGTTGCCACTTATCAGCACTTAAATTTATTTTTTCGCTGCATGAAATCAGTGCAAGTACATAAATAACTCTAAATAATCCCGACCTCTGCTTATTACGAATAACAATATTATGTCTAAAGGTAGGTAGGTTTAATATAAACAAAAAAGATTTTTTTTTAAACAAAGTTGTAGTTATACGATACGTTATTGCGATATTTTTTTGAAATACGATATATCGAGGTGCATCGTATGGCCAAAATATCGTATTAAATATCGATATATCGTATAGCGTTGTATCGATATTTCGATATATCGCATCGTATTGGGCATCCCTAGTTGACATTTGACGCAATTTGATTATTTGACGTGCTCTATGAAAAAAACACAGACGATAATATTGCTTAAAACAGCTACTCCTAGCGCGACTCTATCTAATTATGTAAAACTTTGCAACTAGTAAGTTTGGTTCATGAATAAATAATCACCTGAAAATCTCTATGGAATGATCGAACAGATGGTCAGTCAAAACTAGTCAAAAGTCAATGTCAATAAAAAGTCTAAATCCTGCGATCGCTATTCGCCTGTCACCTGTCAGCAGAGTCAGGTTTTATCAGGACGTCAGGTTGTGTAATAAAAAATAACAATGAATGCTCTAAGAAGGAATTCGTTAAGAGCTCTAACTAGATTTTACAGCGAGGGTTCCCAAAACACGCCACCACCACCTGCGGCGGCCGGTCAGCCGATCCCGAAAGCTGCTGGACTGAGCAGCAATGTAATCGAACCAGCGGTTCAACCCGTGGGTCCTGGCGTTGACCCTAATAAGAGCGGAGCATATAAAGTACCGGAATATTTCCAATACAATAATATGAGTTTCTTCGAAGCTGAAATTGAGATGTCGAGCTTTAGATGCCCTCAACCATCTGCGCTTAAAAAGTAAACTGTATTGCGGCTTATCGAAATTTTTAGTACACATAATAAATTATACTAGAGAAAGTTAATCATTGTTTTATTTCTCCATAGTGTTTTAGTTATTGTTATCATACAATACATAACACATAACATCACGCCTGTAATCCCCGAAGGGTTGCGCAGAGGTGTACCCATTAGTACACCCACATTTCGCCAGTTACCTATGTTTAAGTCTTATGTAATAGGGGGTGAGCCTATTGCCGTCAACCGGGTACAAATCTGGACTCAGAGGTTGCTACTGAGAAAATCCTGATGGAAAAACCCAATAATACTTTGCCCGACCTAGGAATCAAACCCAAGACCTCATGCTCAGCAGTCGCGCTTTGCGACCACTAGACCAACGAGGCAGTCCAATGTATATTATACAAAATGTGCACAGAATTGACCAAGTTTGGCTTGGGAGTCTAGGTGATCTGAAAATGCTTATACCTGTGTCTAGTTTCAGTAATAAATGTTAATTCTCATACTAGGTGACTTGTTCTTACCACAGATTGATTGATTTCTTTGTCTCGGGTGTGCTACAGTTCTACAAAAATAACTTTCCTTGCCGCCGCAGCCTGGCTGCCTAGTGCGCGGGGGCCTTAGTATTTTTTATATTCTATGCAAAAACTCTTTGTGAATAAAGTGCAGCAATAAAATAGGATAAAGAAATAAAAGGTATTAGTAGAAATATTAAATAAAAAGAACACTTAATTTTGTAATGTTTTATTTTCAATCATTAGATTCCCATACATACTATAAACCTACAACTAAATAACGTGAAATGCAATAGTACAATTTGAACTTGCTGACTTTTTACATATTATTATTTGTAATGCTTGCGGTACATACACAGACAAAATGCACTAAACTACAACTGAAGCAACGCCACCTATTAGTACAGCAGCATCAACATCTGTAAGAGTGGTAGCAGGCTCCAGGCTTTCAGCATACACACTCTCTGCCTCATGTTACTTCTTCTTTGTGAGCTTCTCAGACAAGTCGTCAAAGGTGGGGTCTTGGAGATTGATCATCAAACTATTGCCAGGAAGGAATACACGGTTTTGTGATTGAGCAATCATTCTGGAGATGCTTTGAGCAGCACGGATCTTACGCAGCTTCAAGTAACCAGGGTTCATTCCCATTGCTTTGCCCAACATCTCAGCTGCTTCTGCTTCACCCTCAGCCTGTACAATCTTCTGCTGACGCTCCTGCTTTGCTCTTTCCACAACGAAAGCAGCACGCTGAGCTTCCTGTTGGGCAACTTGCTTGGCCTCAACGGCAGCAGTGTATTCCTTACCAAAACTTAATTCGGTCAGGGAGACATCATCCAAAATAATGTTGAAATCAGCTGCACGCTCCACCAGCTCCCTTCTGATCAGGAGTGAGACTTGCTGGCGCTGAGTAATTAATTGCGATGCATTGAATTTTGCAACAACGGATTTCAGTACTTCATTGCAAATTGATGGTAATACTTTTTCATCATAATCGGTGCCGAGCTGTCTGTACATCGTAGGGAGTGACATAGCATCGGGGCGGGAGAGTACTCTCAAAGAAATGTTAACCATTTGTAAATCCTTAGATCCGGTCGGTGAAGAAATCTTGCGAGGTCTGGACCTGATGTCGTAAATGATGGGGTACTGGAACCAAGGTATACGGAAGTGCAAACCTTCACTCATGACGTGGGGCTGTATGCCTCCTATTCTGTTGAACATGATGGCACGGTGACCACCTTCGACGGTAAATAAGGATTGTGAGACGCCATAAGCCGCCGCACCTAAAGCCGCTACCACTTTTATACCGATGTTGAGGCCGGGAGGTCCACCTTTAGCGAATTTGCCCGCCATATCGTTAAGCTTACTTTGAGCCATGTTTATTAGGTCTTAATAAAACTATTATTATTAATTTTCAATACTTCTTCCAACAAAAAAAATCTAACCTAAAACAGCAGACCGAAATCGAATAATTTTATTGTGCAATGACCATAGACCTGGATCTTGCAATCTTGCATTCTTGCTATTGGTTAGTGCCATAGACAGAGTAAAGAGAAAACATTACTAAATAACCAAAAACAGAATATATTTTTGGTTTACGTCCAACAATGGATACTTTTAGTCGATTTTTAGTTTCACTCACCATACGGTACCAACCAATAGCCAACAGTATTTTTTTTTTGTGACATCTTGCTTGATGACATTTAATTTTTGTATGATCTGCAGTTTGCAGATCTGTTAGAAATTTAGCTGAAAATAAAATGTCTGTTTTCACTAATTAAAAATATTTACTTTACTTACCTATAACTTATAGCATCTTTGTTCTTTTGTAATTCGGTTCCATTGAGAAAAGCTAAAACGCTTTATAAGTATAAGAAAATTTGAATATTGTGGCAGCCTAACCATGGATTCGTGTATTGGAGTTGAACAGGATTTGGACAAAGCTTTAACAAAGTTTAATTCTCTAAATGATCACACAAATAGAGTTCTACAGGAGATTATAGACCAAGTTGAGGAACTGAGAAAAGAAATTGCAAAAAGTAAGTAATTTGTTGTCCCCCTCTACGTGCCCTTTGTTCACTATGTGTCCTGTTTACGCATATTTTAAGAACATGACGAGCTGAAGATGCATTTGATTTATTCACCAAATCAGTATTCTTACTTCTTCTTTATTAAATGTAGGAAACTATAGCGATAACAGTTGATACTGTTACAGGCCAGTTTAGGCAGTATTCCATAAAACATTTTATCGAGTTTACCTTTCACTTAGCTACTAAAATAACTTTCTGCAGTTAGGTAGGTATAATTCAATGTTCTTTCTCCAGTTCTTATCTGAGCTAAGCAGTAAACAAGCTATTTAAATTTATATATTTATAAGTATAGGTCTGCAATATTTTAAAATACTGTGATAACATTGCCACACATACAAAAGATAATCTATAAATGTAAAAGGCAATGGTTACTGACTGATTAATCCATCAAGACCCAGCTCAAACTACAGAAAGGATTGCGCAGAAATTTGGTACGCAGATAGTTATTATGACGTAGGCATGCACTAAGAAAGGATTTTCCGAAATTTAACCCCCTAACGGGTTGCAGGTAAAAGCTAGTTATACATGAAGTCCCTCATGAATTTGTCACGGGTATGGCAAATGGTAAAGTATTGTTTTGAATGGGCTAGGATTTTATTTTTTTCCAATGGTTCATAGAGATAGCTCCTGATTGAAACTGCACTGTTGGCCTTGTGGTCACAAGCACAACTATTAACCGATTCCGTGCGGAGGTCTTTTTAGCAATCTTTAGTGCCTGGCGTCAAACAAAAATTCCGTGATGCCTCTTTGATGATTAAATTTTTTTATGTTTTAGTTCTGTATCCTCTCGGGCACCATACGCCATATGCAATAGATTTACATGGTGCCTGTGCGGCATCATCCGCACGGAAATGGTTAAGCATGGGGTCTTGTTTTTGATTTGTAGGTCAGGAAGTATTATAGGATTTTTCATTTGGAAATTTCTCAGGAGTATCCTGGAGGTTGATGCTAGGTATATGATGGTAAGATTTGATGGTACCTACTTTCTATAATTATGTTTTTCAGAACCTGAAAATAGTCCATTATCACCAGCTGAAGCTATGGTGGTGAGTGACTTGGCAACATCAGTCAAGCAGACTGTATTTCAAATGTCTACAGGTAAATATATATTTATTTGATGTAAGAACATAAAATAATTATAAAATATTCATCAACTTCTACTGAAAGTTAACCCATTAACTGCGGGAAAACACTATGTTGTGTTTCTAAAAAAAACGCGAGTGCGGCGCACACCACCCTAAGCGTTTTCCACCAGTGCCAACACACCAAGTGTGTAGCCAGTCACACTTCTGGCTTGACGTAGCAAATGTTCATTCACAGTCGAAGTGTTAATCATTTAATCACTATCATTAGTGAATTATATTTACTCTGCTTATCAGAAAATTACTGTTGTGAAGCTGTAATCTTTAAAAAAAAAAACATGAGACGTTTTGGCAGAATGAACCCTATTTATATTAAATGTGGACTGTCTTCTTTCAATCCTACAGAACATAGGGAACTTCACGCAACAGTGTCACGTGTGGGCAAGTCTATCGACAGACACTTTATTGCTGACTATGCATCAGTGGCTCCTAAAGCTGAATCCTTCTGCAACGATGTCAACAGGCCTATTATGGAGCAGGCCATAGCTCAACATTTGTATAGACAGGTAACAAACTAGGAGGTCAATTCTCATAATAATAATAATCAGGCAGGCGCGGATCCAGCCCTTAGAAACGGTTGTTTCACAGTCACCTGAAATCGGCCAAGTGTGAGTTAGACTCAATCTCGCGTATCACATTATCGCATTTACTACTGAACCAATTTCAATTAAACTTTTACAGCTGAAAAGCATAACAGATTAATTAATTGAAAGCTGATATACATTTTACGCTGAATAATTTAGTTTGGGTGCTTAATTGAAATATTTTTTTTTTTTCGCAAATTCGATTTGGTGTGGACATGATACACCGAGCACTCAACGGTGGATTCGCGCTTGTTCTTTAACCTGTGTTTATCCCGCAGGGTCTAGAAGACGTAGGGGACGCGTTCGTATCAGAAGCGAAGATAACTGGTGTAGAACGTACATGTACGTTCGCGTTACTGCAACGTTGCGCGGCTGCGCTGGCCGAGGGTGAGCCGAGTGCCGCTCTACATTGGGCCGAACGACGTGCGCATGAGTTGCATAATTCGCCTCTTCCCTTCACCTTGCATAGAATGCAGGCGTTTAAGGTATTAAGATTGTTAATAATAATTTGTTAATTATTGGGCAAATGCCTCTTCCCATACAGAAAAGGCACGAACATTAATCACTACCCTTGCTCAAGGCGGATTGGAGATTTCAGACTCATATTAAGTCCAGGTTTTCTCACGATGTTATCCTTCACCAATGTCAGTGATGTCCAAGATAAATCTAAAATGTAGGTACATATGAATTAAAAAAGTCACATTGGTAAAAAAACGTTTTACCTCTCAGTTGGCGCGCGAAAAGGGCGTAGGAGCCGCCATCGAGTACGCTCGGCGCCAGTTCCCCATGCACGCGCTGCGCCACGAGCGCGCGCTGCAGGCGGCCGTGTGCGCGCTGGCGTGGTGCACGCCCGGCGCCGGGCCCGCGCCCGACCTCTACCAGCACCTGCTCGACCCCAAGGCGCTGGGTGCGTACCCACACCACCACCCCACCACCCCACCACCACGCTAACATACTACACTCCCAATAACCCAAATAATGACAAAAGTTCCTTCAGGTCTGTTTCTAAATAAATTTTTGTCACTGTAAAGTCAAAACATTTATTTAATTAAACCATCTACAGACACATTTGAATTGCCAAGGAGTCAGTCAGTTAGTCAGAAAGTTGAAGCTAGATACTCTATCCAAAACGTAGGTAGTTTCTTTATTCTTGATGCTTCTATATGTCAAAATAATGTAGGTTAAGAGTAATTTAAAACAAATATTATTATAGTGCTCAAATGTGTGCCTTTACCTTATCCATTTGCAAAGTAGGTCATGTTGACAACAGATAGCAGCTGCCCCGCACGTGAATCAAAATCGCTTGTCATTTCACTTGTTGTCTAATACTGAGTGCATGGTAACCCCCGTAGACTTGGTTTTATAAAAGCAGTCAAAACAATACGCCATTTTTTCTTTAGGTGCTGAAGCAGCAGAGCTGTTTATAAAGGAAGCATGTGCGCTGCTCCGCCTGGCCCCTCTGTCCCCTCTCGCGGGCGGAGTGCTAGCGGGCGCCCGCGTGTTGCCCGCGCTACACGACATCAGGGCTAAGATGACGCACCCGCACGTCATCGCTGCCTGGTCAGATGATGAACTGCCTTTTGAGGTAAGACTATTCACAAATAAGCAATTTGGCTGATTACAAAATATCTTTTACTTTCTTGACATTAGTTTCCTTCTTTTTTCGTGTTAATGAAGAAGTTTGCTGTGGTGACACTTTTTGGTTTATGTTTACATAGGAAATCGATTTTCATCCGAGAAAGAAGCTTAAATCATGAAATCTCACACACATGAAACAACAATGAAACACCTCCTCAAAATTGGTTGTTATCTCAATGATGGTTGGTTGTTGTGTCAATGATGGTTGGCTGTTGCTCAATGTTGGAAACTGTTTTCCATTCTTGGATAGTTGCTTACACTATAGTGTGGCCATTAGTGCTGTGCACTCCCTGAGGTATGCGCGGCGAGGTGGGAGGCGAAGAAAAAAGTGCATGAGTTCACATGAGATCGATATTGTCGGACTGATCTTACGATATCGGTTTACAATATTTTATATAAAGCTTTAATATTGGCGATTCCAGACTTACATTAATTACAATTCCAGGTTTCCTCACGATGTTTTCCTTTACCGATGTCAGAGATCCAAGATAAACTTAAGAAAGTACATTTGAATTGAAAATTGCCTCCTCTACGATTTTGGCAATATTCGCATCACTATACTATTCAAAGCTTTTTGTCTACTTTTCTTTTCTTAAAATATCGACCATTTTAAAAATGACGGTCTTGACATCATAAGATAACGCACGACCCATCTACGAATATTTATCTCATGTGCGTCTGACATAGACAGTCCGATACAAACAAATGCTAGCTACCGCCGTGAGCGTCGGCGGCAGACTGACAGAGCGCAGCAGCCGATTCTCCCCCCCGTCTCGCCGCGCGCATACCTCAGGGAGTGCACAGCACTTATGGCCACACTATACTATTGTGGCTTGAAGGAGAGCCAGGTTCACAGGTACTTCCAGTCCCACTGATTTTGTCAATCTTTCGATATTATTCTTGGGTTAGTGGGTTATTGCGATGTTATTGTTCGCAGGTGGACCTAGGCGAGGACGGCGGCGGCTACCACTCGGTGTTCGCGTGCCCCATCCTGCGCCAACAGGCGTCGGAACAGAACCCGCCCATGAGACTCCTCTGTGGCCACGTCATCTCGAGAGATGCGCTCAACAAACTAGCCATGGGAGCCAAGTGAGTATCCTAACTATAAGGGGGGTAAAAAGAAATATCACGTAGCCATTAACTATGCAAACTGCTCATCAAACTAAGTAACATTGAGCAAAAATTATTACTAGAATACGACTTTTATGTTCGGTGTGTAAAATCATCGTTAATTATGGACAATTACAAAATTATGGACAGTTACAACAATTTACCAGCCAACTGTGATGAAATTACTTGTCGTTTTTTTAGAATTATTAATTAATAAAGGTCAAAGGTGATGTTTAATTCCACGGGATCTGAATATTTTTCCAGGATAAAAACTATTATCTCTGTGCCAAATTTCATCCAGATTCGTTCAGCCGTTCTGGTGTGATTGAGTAACAAACATCCATCCATCTAAAGTTTCGCATTTATTAAGCCTCATTTAGACGATGCAAGAAATATCGTGCGATTTGACGTACATTGCGGGACCGCGCGGCTGTCATGTCAAACGTGACTGATCATTGACGGAAATCTACCACAACTTGCACGATATTTCTCGCACCGTCTAAATCAGCCTTTATAGTAGTAAGATGTGTCTGTAATCAAGTTTTGTTTTCAGATTGAAATGCCCCTACTGCCCGATGGAACAGTCGCCTGCTGAAGCCCGACAGATTTACTTCTCGTGAACAGTTACGTAGCTCTAGAGACCGTTGTTATTTACTTGAAATATTTCCCACAGGTAGCACAGGGCAACGAACTTGCCACGCTTAAGCTGCGTTCACACTATACGAGTATTCTCGTGATTGTAGGATAAGGTAATTTGTATTTGAGGGTCAGATTAAACACGCCGATAGATCTCTGAGGGCGCGTTCCCATTATGTCGTGACGACAGATTATCGTGTCGTTTAAAGCGGCTTGTGTATTGAAATGGTGGTGTTCAATATAGGACGCCACGATTAAGCTGTCCATGACTTCTTTTTTGCAGTGACGACATTGTCAAGTTTGGGAACATCTAGAGACGACAGTCGTCCAACGATAAATTAATCGTCACGACATAGTGAGAACGCGCCCTCACTCGTATGGTGTCGACGTAGCTTTATAATTTGATGTTATTTATTATGTCTAGATTAGTAGAATGTGCGAAGGTGTCGTAAATATAACTAGACTTTTAGATCCTAATCGTTCACCGACGCGATGTCTAGACAATGTAAATTAACAATCAAAAGCTTAAGATATAACATTGCAGGACTGAAAAAATTACATTTTAGATAAAAAGTTGTTTGTTTACGTTTTGAACCTATAGCAGAGGTTGTTTTAGGCTTGCAATTTTTTTACGATTTGACTAGAGACAAAAAGTTTCGATATTAAATGTTGCAACATGCAAAATTTTTCAAAAGGGCCAGCATAAAAATTAGTCATGGTGAGGAATTTGTCTTTGATCCAAATGATTTAGAGTGATGCTCCTTGGCCGCGCAAGTGGTGTACTTAAAAAACATGTTTCTAGAAAAAAGTACCGTTTATGTATTTCACAGTACCTACGTGTAATGAAACAAATTGTATCTCAACAGATAATGAGATATAACGTTTCGATGATCGTTAGCGCACGCGTCGTTGGCGCGGCCAGGGAGGATCACACATGTTTTATAGATGATGTATGGATGGTTATGAAGAATTTATTTTACTGAAGTTATGTGCAATACAGCATCCGAAATAAGACGGACGACTTAATAACCATTTGAGAGTTACGAGAGAGAGAGAGAGAGAGAGAGAGAGAGAGTTGAAAATATGTGTGCACATTATTCTTAATACATATGTACTAAACATACTTTTAGTAGTTATCTTGTGCATAAAATTTTACTAAGTCAGCTCAGAGTTTTTCCAATATCTGTAGCCTGTTTAAAAAGTTTTCTTATCGAAAAAGAAGGACTTAAACTTTTAATACAGTGGGGAGTCTGATATGCCTCGTTTACACGGGCCTAGTATTACAAAGCTAGGATAGTAACTAGATTGGCTTTACTGTCTCTACTAAGGGTAAGGTCAAATTGAGAGTTATCGACTAGTATTTAGAAGATATTTAGTGTAAGAAGAGCTAAACTGCAGTTTGATTTACGAAGTTAGAGCGAAATGCTAACTAGTTGTTTACGTTATAAACTATTGAAGTTCTATCTCGGCTAATTCAACTTGTGTTGTATCTACTCGCTCGGAGATGATTGACTTTTACATGTCTATTCTAATAAGTAGCTCAGCCATGAGTGAGACCACTATTCGCTTATAGTGCACTAGCACACTATCTACTGGTCAATAGCTCGCTGATCTGACCACGCCCTAAGCACAGGCTTACTAGAAATAAAGCCAGAATCACATAGAATACTAGCTGCCTAGCTTCGCAAATCAAGGCCCGTGTATTTCAGGCAGTATGGCAAAGTTGGGAATACTATTCTCTAATAGATGTTAAATAAGGTAGACAACATTATATTGTAATTGTAAGACAAATATTATTATTGTATGTTTACGTACTGACTGGTTTAGAGCCATGCTTTTGTTCTTTTTTGTAATAAAATGAATTCCGTATTCAGTTATTTTTGTTTTATTAACAATCGTTTAGACTCGACTCTACTATAGTACATATTTAACTTATCGAAGCTTCTTTGCATCCACCCCACGAAAGACGATTACAGTATGTTGCTTTAGGTTGGGCGTATAATTATCGGACTGAAAATGCTCTGTGCATCATCAGTCGTGTAACGCCAGAACAATCGAAATAGATAATATTAAGGCTTCTACACATACCGGTGGCTATGCACCCCGGCGGGCGTGCTGCCCAAAGTACATTAATTTCATTAGGATACGAAAAGTGGCTCCTCAATCCTTAAGCCGCAATTATATTAAGCTGACGCCGCGTGTCGCCACGCGTGGGTAAGCTATCGGTTACATACATTTAGTACTGGATTGATTACATTAGTCCCGTCCCGCGTGGCGTGGAGTAACCGACTAAATGTATGAATCCGATAGCCTTCCCACGCGTGGCGACACGCGGGGCAGGTTAAGTATAATCGCAGCTTTACGGACACAAAGTATATGCATGGGCATGATGGTAGGCGACGCTTGGCGCAAGTGGTATGCGGCAGGTCTGCCCCGGCATTTGAGAGATAATGATGCGTGTGTGACGCAACGCAAATAAATGATGCTCCGCGGCTTTTCACGTCATAAGCCAGCGGCGAATGGCTTCGGCAGTGCCGCTGGCATGTGTGCGTGTGCCTTGACATTCATCCTTGCAGACATACTCGATGATGCGTAGATCGTACCAACGACGGTACTTCTGACGCACCTTCTGTCAGATGTGCGTCCGCCCATAAACATTTCGTAGGCGCGTTGATCTTGATCCTACTTCTTACTATTCGTTTGGAAAGGGTTCTACTTGCTAATAAAAAGAAACGATACATTCTCGGTACATAATTTATTTAATGGATATGTACAAAGACAAAAGATTTTAGGACAAATAAAAATTTGGCAATAACTCTCAACAATAGCAATAATATTAATAAAGAGTGATGTCGTTCAAAAGCCGGCAAAATATCAACAACAACAATAATTTAATTTTATACTTAAATATAGTTCGGACATACCAACGTAGGGGCTAGCTTTTAGCGAATTATGACGTCACTGCTGTAATATAACACACGTCATTGTCGATACACGCCTTTACCTAACCATCAATAAGATGTTTCACAAACACAGTTTCTGTATTCACAAGCGAATACTTACAGAAATGACGTCATAACGTAGTCCGTAAAACGATAATTCCAAACAAATACATAACTTAATTCAAATAAAGACACATTTTGTTTAAAAATTCCGTTTTACAAACAAATAATAACAGCATCATTAATTAACCTAAGAATAAATTAATCGATAAAAAAAATCTTTCTTTTTGACCATAGAACATGAGCCGTAACAATTTTAATATCATATCGATATAACTCTTTAAAGGGAATTTTATGATCATTAACAACTGAAGTGATTTAATTAATCTTCTATAGGTTTTAAAATCCATTTACGATATTTTAATAAAAGCTTGTTGGTCTGGGACCATAACAGGTGAATATTGCTTGAAAGTTGCTTACGATCATAAAATTTAATTTAAACACAGCACTTAATAAATAAATCGCGTTTTATCACACATAATTATTATATGTAGCATCTACCAGCAAAGTACTACTATTAGGTACTAATTATTGCTGTAAAATTTCATCTACATACCACCGAAAGAAAGGCTAGAGTATACGGTTAGAGAAAAAAGTTCACGCAAGAGAAATACGTTCCAAATTAACACTACATTTCAATGCAATGCTTATAATTATTATAAAGACGTGTGTTTAACACAGTCTCCGGTTGTTTTCATTTGTTACCTCCAAGGCAATGCAATATCAAATACTGACTACTCTTCAGAGGTCGTCAAAATGATAATCGCGCGAACTGTTTTCTAAAACAGTAGTTATCTAAGAGAAAACAATACGAGTAAGATGGAAGACGCTCCTAAATACAGCAAAAATGTATGTATTTTAATTATTTAGCAATTAAATTATATTACTATAATATCACTTACGACCTAATCTATCTATGCGTTACATAATATTTTTTATTAATATAAATACATTTATATTACTGGTATTTGAATTTGCTTGATATAATATGGTAATAATGTTATCATTTTCATAAACATTTGGCACACATAGACCATTCATTTGCCTACAAAACATACGAGGAAGTCAACATATCATAAGGATTGGAGAAAATATATCGAAGCATTTCGCCATTAGTTTACAAGCACTTTGAAAGTCAACAGTCACAATATTACACTGCGATATTTTATTATTATGACGCACGCATATAAATAAATGCACGCATGACACTTTTTAAATAAAAGTAGCCAGACATGTTCCACATATTTATCATGCAATTTTTAGAAAGAATACTAAAAAGTATTAGCATTTTCGAAAATTGAAGTTAAAATTTAAAATATCTATTTGGCATATATTCAAAAACATTTTAACGTTACACCACGTAAAGTCGGTCACGATGAAACAAGCCGCAGGTTCGGGGAGACGAAAAAATATATAGATATCAATTTCACTAATAAATAATATTGCTTCATCACAAATCAGTCATTGCATCAGTCTAGTACTTCCTACGCGTAAACACGACGAAACACCAATGAAATTGTACTAATCAAGCCATTCAAATAATAATTACAGTTGCTTACGATAACAATTAAAACATTCCGACACCACAGCTTAGTTGTCTTTGTCCTGCCTTATCCATAACATTTAAAATATTTTCTTATACAATTTAAGTGACGAGACCATGGTTTTGTAAGCTGTGGCGAAGGAGATCATTGGACAGTTATTATACCAAAAACCCAACTAATATTACGAGACATTTAAACAAACGTTAAACTAAACTGAAGTTTTATCACAATTAACTCTATTTGGTGTATTCTTTCAAGGCTTTGCCGTGAGCGCCAGATAAATACACATTTTGAAAAGGTATTGAATGGAAATCATATTTACTAACGGGACTTATAAACACAGAATTGTATGTTATTCTAAGTCTGTCACAGCCTACTTATCACTAGTTATTTTGGTGTTATGTAAAGTAGTATGTAAACATCTATGAATACGTCCCAGTTGTCATGAATTAAATATTGAACAGAACATGTAAAACGGTATTTATTCCGGCACTCGTCCTCTCTAACGACACTCCGTACTCCAGTTATAATTCTCTAGCGATAGAATAGAAGCATTTTAGTAGGCACTTGAGAGAAAACGGCCTTGTCCCACATATATATTACAATAGTTTATACAATAGCATTTTAACCACACCAATATAAGAGGCATTGATATAATTTTGGCTATGTAAAATAGCAACACTCATCCGCCATCCATAACTTTTTATGACTTTTTGTTTTTTTTTTTAGTATTGAAAATAGAGTTCTAAAATGGCGAACACGATTATATTAGTTTACTGAATTGGTTTTAATTTCTATCTCTGACCTACAATTAGATTAAAATGGGATTTGGTTAGATTGATTTTGGGTCTGCTTGCTAAAGTTGAACGTCTTCTATAGAGATTGATTAACGGTATTGTTTGATATAGTCTCTAGAGAGGAAGCAGCTACACAATATATCGAAAATTAATGATTATACCTTATAATGATGAATAAAATTTCTCTATATCAGAGGCGATTGCCATTACATGCTAAGTCTTATTCGCGAGACAACGGGAACTGTCTACTGGCTAGTAAATATACCGGTAAAATTATTTGAGTACACATTTCATCTAATCACGCACAGATACGAAGTTATAAGTCCTTATCAATATGATAAATAAGATTTTTGTTAACACTGTAGGCGATTGTGTGAAGTATATCCCTTGGGCTATGAACACAAAGTACGGCTTGCTTATGGCTAATACAAGTATTTGCTATAACGTATATACATGTACTACCACTTCTGAAAGTAACACAATTTGAATAGATAAAATACATTTTGATCGCCCTGTATACAATATTTGCATGTTCAGATCACAAGGTATATTAAATAGACTTATACATTTTATTGCTCACTTTAGAATCAGTAATTTTATCTTTATACTTACCGGTGAAATAAATTATCCTGACATATTGAAGATGCAGGTAAAACAATATAACGTAAGAGTAATTTTATTATAACTTAAAACCTATCATGCGCCACACTTCCGTCTTAATTATGCATAATAGCAACACTAAAAAATGTAACTCGTACATTACTCTGGCAACATTCGGCATAAAATCAAATTGATCGACGGAAATACGGAAACAATAATTACTTTAAATTATGTAAGTATAGAACAATTAATTCTTACAATATATTACGATTGATTGACTATTAGTAAATGGGGAAAAAAACCTAAATGCATATAGGGAGTAACTATTCAACTATTTTCCATTCCTTTTAAATAAAATATTTCATACTAAACAGTATCAGTAGTATCACATCTATCACTATAAGTATCTACTATTATGTAAAGAGTAATTATTCTAGAGCATGGTTCGCGTAACGCCTGTCTTTATGATACATGTGATGTTTTACACTTGGAAAATATATTGAAAGAGAAAAACAGGTCCAGCTAGACAGCAAGTGAACCATTTTACCTAAGCATGATAACTATTTCATATTGAATACAATTTATATATTATAGTAAAGACATCGTATATATCTCACCGAGATTTGCTTATATGAATTGTCTTTATTGGACTAGAGAATGGTAAACTTTTTGTCTATTTTATAAATTGCGACAACAGAATCAGAAATTGTCAAATAATGTTTTTTTTTTTAACAAATTTTTCGTTCTACGAACTCATATTACGCCAATAATAATTTATAGAATCACTGAACATTATGGGCTTTGCCCGGAGAAATTATTTTTTAAATTTATTTTATACTTTATTGATTTCACAACTTAAGTCATTTTAGAATTATTATTAAACGAATTTAAATAAATAATGCCCCCGTGAAATCAGTGTTTAAAAACTTCAAAATGAAAAGGATTCTATACTCTTAAAATAGAACAAATAATAATTGCAAGCACTGTACTTTGTCGCAAACTAAATTTACCATTTAAATATTGTTTATCAAGTTACAGCATTAATTACATTGGTAACGTGGCTGTTCATCTGACAGTCGACGAACGGAAAACGTAAAGGTAGTGGGTACTTAGTGTAGCACAAGTAGGTCAGTTATTATTTTATTCAGATCAGAGCCACAAAAAAACTCATTACTAGGAAGAAATGTGGCTACACTAATTGTGTCAGCTTCTTGATAGCACTTTGAGTACCCAATACCGAAATACGCAGAGTGTGTATCGGTACAATTAGCGACAACAGTGATACCTGTCTATAAAAAGGGCGTACAATTGGAGACAGTGGTGTTCCGCGCACCAGAAACTAAGCTGAAGTACAACCTGGTGCAAATGTACCACAGGGCGCGTTATTGAGCTGACAGTGAAAACAGCCGCAGTGTTTTGTTTCGGCGATATGAATAGAAAAAGCTGGAGTAAGTAGTTCTTAGACATGTCAAAAGAGGGC
Source organism: Hoplodrina blanda (assembly GCA_949316365.1). Taxonomy (NCBI): domain Eukaryota; kingdom Metazoa; phylum Arthropoda; class Insecta; order Lepidoptera; family Noctuidae; genus Hoplodrina; species Hoplodrina blanda. Next base: position 5,088,742 of record OX438589.1, on the reverse strand, counting down.
GTAAGATAGGTGTCGGTACAGTTACTCAGTGCCTGGGCGCGGACGTACAATGAAGAACAGCAGTGTTGACCGGCGACTTGAAGAGAAATAGCTGAAGTACGTAAATCAGGTTCGAGTACCTGCGGAGTGGGCTCAGAGTGGGGGGCGGGTGCGGGGCGGGCGCGGGGCCTGTGTCACTAGCTGGGCGCGGGCTCGGAGCGCACGCCGGCCAGGTTGAGCAGCGCCTCGGCCGTGCGCCGCTCCTCGCCGCCGCTGTACGAGTGCTCGTCGCGCGCGCAGCGGGAGATCACCAGGTGCGCCGCCGGGGGCAGCTGACGCGGAGAGATGACACGGTTATATTTACAATTTGAAAAGAGTATGGTCACAGTATAGTTTGATCACCTTGTCATGCAGGCCTACAGATGTCCACCGCCACTGGGAAGTTCGTCGCTCTCATCTAGTCTTAGGGCGTCCTATATTGCGTTTCCTGATTTGCAGTTTTCATTCAAGGAGTAAGTATGGCGAAACCATCGTTACAGAACGGGTGGCCAATGCGGCCATTAAGTTGCGGTCCCCCAAGTTGGGCCAACAACCAGAAAGCCAATTCCAGCAACTATTAACGTTCGAAATCAAGTCGCAATCTCATCTCAGAGGGGGCCTTCGTTTGCCACAACCACCAATGGATGGTTTTTGGGTAAATGAAAGCAAGCTAGTATATTCACCTGGTCTAACACCGCAGGTCCGTACTTCATGGCGAGCACGGTAGCCGCCGCGAGGTACTCGTCGGCGCCAGGCTCGGGGTCAGCCAGCCGACGCGCCAGCAGCGACACTCTCGCGCCGTTCTCCGGCGCGGGCTCGGGGTTCTCTACCACATCTCCAGGTGCGGGTATGGGCTGGCGGCCAAACGCCTGGGGGCATACCTTCTAATTAGAACTTCCCAGTGGTGTCCGCTCGTTCAGTTATTGCATGTAGATGGTACTTACTACTTCGTTCTTTACGGCCAATAATTTTTTTGATGGAATAAGGATTGTAAGTTACGTTAATAGAGTTGATTTTACTTTACACATGACAATTTTTACTATCAGTTATGTACAGCTAAGCGCACACCCGTAGTAGCAATGAGACTTAGTCGAATAAAGAAGTAAAGTGGATTTGTCGAATTGAATTGTCGAATAGATCTTACTGCTAGTACGGATAATTTTCACAGTACAAGTGTGTGTTCTGATGTGCAGTTGACTGTACTTTATGCCCAATTAATAGATATCCAATCCTATCATTACACACGTTTAAAATTTTGTACTTGTTTTAGTTTTTTTTGTCCAGATTTTAAATTTGGTATGTTTACGTTATCTCTTATCCACCTTTGGTTTACAGGTAGAGAATGTCTAAGGCATTAAGTCCGCCTTTGTACTTTTTTGTTGCATAAAGTTTAAATAATTCAATAAAATGTATGTAAATGTTAATGGTGTAACCAACCTGTAATAACGAAGCGCGGTGCTGCGGGTCCACCGTCCAAAGCGAGCCTTTACCGAGTCCTGGTGCAGCCGCCACCTGGAATACAAAGATTTTCGATTATTTCCCTGATTGATTTTCGTCATATAACGGGTGTAAAAGAGAAAAAAAAAATGTACTTTCTAAAGTTTATCTTGACATTACTGACATCATTCCGTGCCTCGGAAAGCACGTTAAGCTGTTGGTCCCGGCTGTCATACGTGGATCTTTGACAGTCGTTACGAGTCGTCAGAAGCTTGAAAGTCTGACGACCAGTATTACCTAGGGGTATCGTATTACCCAGTTACTGGGTTGTGGAGGTCAGATAGGCAGTCGCTACATGTAAAATACTGGTCCTCAGTAGCATACGGTTAGACTGGAAGCCGACCCCAACATAGTTGAGAAAAGGCTAGGCAGATGATGATGAACGGGTGTAAAAGAAACTTAACAAAGCCGAAAGTTAGTTCTTTCCATTATTGGGATATTCTTTTTGTTCTGGACCATACCTGGCCTTCTGGCTACAGAGATATTGAAGGTCAAAGTTACAACTTGTTTCTACGGTTTTTTTTACGAAATTCAGTTGTAAATGTTCTTATCACACTATAAATACCCAAAGACTTCTGTACTGTACCATGCAGCCATAACCACAATGTTTTGCGTGTTACATTGCATGCTACCATTAACAGTGATTTTTCACACCAAAAATAATAGTTCCCCAATAATTTTTGTTCAATGTTATTTAGTTTGAAGAGCAGTATAGTTAACATTTACATCTCGTCATATCGTTATTTTACACCTCATATATCTGAGGACTGGACAAAGATTATCATCATCATCTGCCTAGTCTTTTCCTAACTATGTTGGGGTCGGCTTCCAGTCTCACCGAATGCAGCTGAATACTGCAGTATGTTACGAGCGACAAAGATGCTTTGTTAAAATTTAACGTAGAACATAATGTACACGGAACTGACACAGATTACAAAAACCACATAAGTAATTTGGGGCTAATTCTACCAAAACAAACTAATACACGTCAAAATTTCTCCCATCTCCGAAGTAATTATAATAATTTTAAATATTTAACGCTTATTAATTTAAATTTATTCTTTGGGACGTGCATCTAACTGGTATCGCTAGAAAGTAATGTATTACATTTGGGATATTGAATTAGTTTTGTTGCATGATTGATAGATTGAGATGAGATGTTGAGAGTAGTCGTCTACAGTTCCAATATTTGTTAACATGTGAACACTCATTTTCTTCATACAAAACTACCTTTTAGAAGGGACCACTAGATTCAATTCTATTTTTTTTTTGTATATGACTTCTTTCAAAAGTGCCTTATAATGGCCTAATTCAAATAAATATTTGACTTTGATTGTTGGTTGGTTCGTTCTGGCTGAACTAACTTCAATTCATGGTGAAAAGTACTACCTACCAGTAGGTAGGTAAATAGTAATTTAAAAAAATATATCTATTAACCACCACTTACCTTATGGAAGCACTTATTCAACGACAAGTTATGCCGGACGCTATTCTTCCATCCCTGCGGTGCATGTCGGAAGTAAGGGAAGTGACGTACAATCCACGCGTAGATCTCTTTGACGGGCAGCGCTCTCGCGGGCGCCGCTTCGATAGCCATAAAGATCAGGCAGGAGAAGGAGTAAGGAGGTTTTGTATGCGTGTTCGCTGGGGGGGAGGGGGGCGCCTTGCATGGTGTGCGGGGGGGAGATGGCACTCGGGCCACTGGGGGTGGTGTTTTTGATTCTCTCTGTGGGTAAGAAAAAAAACATTATTTAGTATAAGGGACATAGATATTATATGCCACGTTATTGCGGGTCACCAGACTTGCAATGAGGAATTGGTCTCTTAGATATATGGTTAAACTCATTTGAGAAACGCTAACGTTCTGATTTCTGGGTAAGATGCTAGTTTTATTACCCCTATTTTATTTATTGTAGGTATGGAATAGCCCTACAGTAATACCACCAACCAATTTGCATACTTTTTATATACTGTCAAAACGCGATTTCTCTATACATTTTGTATGGCAACAATAAACTGTGAAGTCATTTTTTTTACGTCAACTCAATTGATTAACTATTTAATGATTTCAAAGCAACTAAAAATTTAATTTTACTGTTAATAAATCTTATTTTCAGGTCTAAAATAAAGTATTTCTTTAGAGAAGTTATGTCATGGAATTATTGGTTATTGGTAAATAAATACCCAATTGGTTCTAAAAATCCATTTGTGAACGCTGAAACAATCTTTTCTTACTGTTAAATACTACGAACGAGTGTGACTGGAATGTTGGATGTTATTTAGACGCTCATAAGAGTTTGGTCCAAGGGAGCGATGCATAGAACTTTGGCAACATTCCAGAAAAAAAAATGACAATGCAATCGACACTAGCGATAAAAGATTTTTAGGTTGTCCCATATTCATTTGACGACATTCCACAATTCAAATAATTTTGACAGAAAACATATTTATTGATATCGGATCTGAAGATATAAATCTTTTATCAGCAATACGTGATATGAATCAGTCATTATTTTGCTGTGACGAAGCACTTAACTACCTAAATTCCACGGTTTAAAAAAAATCAGAATGTTCTTTAATAATAATAATATCAGCCTAATACTGATCCACGGCTAAGCAAAGGCCTCTTCATACAGAGGAAGCACGAAAATTGATCTCAACCCTTGCTCAACGCCGATTGGTGGTTTAAGACCTATTATTGCAGCAATAATAGGTCTTACCTATTATTGCTGAACTTTCTCTCTTCATAGACCGTTCATGAAACTTGGCGCGCAGATCAAAGTGCAATCTTCAACATGCCCGCCTAGTATCTTGAACTATGTCACTTTACTACAAGAATTCGTCTATAGCAAACCTATCCTTATAAAGTAACTGGGTAGTTCACGTCACCAATCAATTGACAGACTTTTATAATCTGTAAAAAGAGATTTTTAACCGACTTCTAAAGGAGGAGGTTCTCAATTCGGATGTTTGTTTTTTTTTTTTTTTTTTTTTGGATTTATAATATCGTTAAATTTTAGTATAGGTTAATCGTAGGTTAGGTTAGGTTTATTAATATAGGTAGGTTATAGTATTATTTTTAACTTTTTAGTGCTTTTTTTTGAAGTCGGTTTTTTTTTGCAAAAAAAATTTTGAATGGTGACGTCACTTATTTGCCAACACAACTGACAAGTATTTATTAATTCCAAAATTGATAAAATACTAATTCTAAAGTTAATAGAATATTAATCGGGTTTTGAGTTAAAATAAAGTGTATTTTTAGAGTAATTGTATCTTGGAATTATTTATTGATGATTTTTCTACAAAATTTCTAAGTCACCCTAACAAAATCTCGCCCTAGTCAGTCAGTATTTATTATGTCGAGAACAACACGCATCTTAGATAGATATAGGTAACAGATCTAAAACGCATCTACTATACAATATAAATGTAAACATACATGCAGTAACAATGACTCAAACACTTCCCGTTCAGAATTCGGAAGGACATTAAATTAACTTTAAAACGGTCAGATAGGAAAAATGTAGGTCAGCTACAAACGAGAGCTTCCTCCACACGCTAGTGGCACAGCTCAACCTGCACTTGTGTAAATAAAACAATGTGATTGTAAACACCGCTGCTTGATAACAAAAGAAATATACTATTTATTGATCTCGACTCCGGCCGCTCTTGTACATTCTTATAGAACATGATAAGTTTTGTAATACACCGTGAATTTTAATCCGTTGCAAATCTTTCAGGGGGTAAATGTACTCATGAATATGAACAACTTTTATTAAGGGGCATAGTACGGAATCTGAAAAATACACGTTACGTCACATTACGATCAAATTGTATGGATCAGCTGTTTTATTTTTCACATTCCGTACTGTCCCTTAATAAAAGTTGTTCATATTCATGAGTACATTCACCCCCTGAAAGATTTGCAACGGATTAAAATTCAGGTTGTATATCTACACAAATACACAAATTGAAGTGTCTGTTTGTAATTTCAAAATGTAGATAAATGTTTACACGGAAATATCTAAACCATAATTTTTTGTCTTTCTATCCGACGGTCGGTCTGATCTCCGAAACGGCTAAACCGTTTTTGACGGGACTTCCACTGGCAGATAGCTGATGTTATAAGGAGGAACGAAAGCTATATGTTATTTAAGAAAAATAACCGTGGTAACCGGCATGCAACAAACGAAGCCGCGGGTATAAACTAGTGCTATCCTAAATCTAACAGTCATGTTGGTAAATTAAAATAAAGAACAAAGATAAACAAGGTTTATAGATTTTTTTTTAAATGTACTTGGCTATTAAATTCTCGAGGCCTTCCTGTTACATCTCATTATTTCTTCATCAATCTATGAGAAAGGTATTGGAAAAATAATTAGTTATTACATCGCTGCATCGGTACAGTGACGCAGTCACTTGCTTAACATAAAAACATTAATAGGTCATACGTTTTTTCTCGAAGACTTCTTATTACATACTAATTCTCATTATTATGTACTCAGAAGGGCAGTGGACACTTAGCGAGGTTATTATGCACTCCCACTATAAAACTGTTATAATTATGAGTCAGCATTGTACTGTATCAATGAATGATAATTATAACGAATTGAATAAATTAATTTCCTATTCAGTACAACAGTAAATAACTGAATAGTACCCTGTATATGTAACATGAATTCAGTGGTGATTTCAAGCTGATTCGGCGATGAGAAAAAGGCTTAAGTTTATGTTTACTTAGAACATTAGCTCTTAACATCTGGTCATACATATAACATACTTTGTCCTGAATGACTGACTGACTGACTGACGGATCAACGCACAGCCTAAACCGCTGATCGTTGAGACCTGAAACTTGGAGGATGCGTTCTTTGTATGACGTAGGCATCCAATAAGAAAGGATATTCCAGAATTCACACCACGTCCACGGCTGCAGTTACCTGCCCATGCCGCTCGTGTGTAAGAGGTCTTAAAGGTTAAGAACATCTGATTTAGAAAATAATTGAATAGCTACTAAGCTCTATTTCATTTACAAAACAAAAATTAAATTCTATTCCATTAAAAATATTCAATGAAAAGGTAATTTCTAGCAGCGGAAAATTTAAAATTATAATATGCACTAGACTAGATTTCCTAGTAAATTAGAATATGTACAGTACATTCCATGAAACATTGCTTAGAGCGTCACCGCTTGGGACGAAGAGAATCTGTATTTGCAGCACGTTTGACGCATAAATGTAAGTACACCCTACATCACATCTCTGTGGTGTCTGAAATGGCATTTCTGCAGGCATTTTTATTCTGAATTTTCTGAGATCGGAACTTGATTATATTGGCCTTTGGCGGCCTTTGCTATCTTGTTAGACAAAGACCTCTCTCCATTTAAATCAAATCAAATTAAACCTTTTACTTTAGATAAAAATCCATAGGTAACAAAGTCGCTCCCCGACAGGGGCGGATCTTGAATTTGTGGGGCCCTCGGCTAATACTGCTTAGAGGCCCTACCTAATTACTCAATCAATTGCCATTTTGTCAAAAAACTTTTCTGTAGTGATGTAGGTTTATATAATTTGATCGCAGTGTTGCCATTCTTATAATCGGATTTTTTTAATAAGATAATTTTTATTATTGACAATATCATCTATTGTTTTCAGTCCGGTTGGGGGCCCTCTGTATTCACGGGGCCCTGGGCTGCAGCCCAAAAAGCCTTTAAGTAGGGATCTACTTAAAGGCTTTTAAGATCTAAGCGTACAGACAGCGGGGAGCAGGGGCGGATGCCCCTGCTCCCCGCTGTCTGTACGCTTAGATCTTTTAAACTACGCAACAGATTTTAATGCGGTTTTCATCAATAGGTGATTCAAGAGGAAGGTTTGCATTGCACCCGTGCGAAACCGGGGCGGGTCGCTAGTATATCCATAAATAAATATATGTAATCCATTTTGCCACGGAATCGGCGTTTTGCTTTTGCGGTCCAAAAAGTTGGAAACGAGATGAGGACGATTTAATGTAACCAGGATTTTGTAAAAAACCTAATTTAAAAGAGTGCCGTGGAGTTTTTTATGCTCGTTCTTCTCCATAGAGGCCTACCTCCGTTTTGGAACGAGCAACTAGCTTCAACTTTCGGACTAACTGACAGACTCCTTGACAATTCCAAAGTGCCTGTAAATGGTCTAATTGAAATAAATGTTTTTGACTTTGACTTTGTGGCTTTTTATCGAAAGTGGGTTACTAATATGACCACGTTCAGTGATAGTAGCTTATCTGAAGTTGCGCACTATCACAATCTTTGCGCATTATGTTACACGTGGCGCTTACGGTGAAACCACTACGTGCAAATGACGTCTTAACTTCAATTAAAACCGTGTACACAGTGGGTTGCGCTGGCGCATTTTATAGCCACTGATATTATTACTTCATTGAGTAGAAGTGGTGTTTACAAACGTAATGGATGTTTGTGCTGTTAACATGGGGTTTTATGAACGAACCGTTTTATTTATGTTTACAATTTCCAAAAGTACACATTAAACCAATATTCGAATAGCGTGGCGTGTAGTAGACGCCAAACAAATTAAAGTAGGCAGCAGAAAAGTCAATATTTTTAAATTATGGTACTTATTTGCTATTTAAATCTGTGACCATTGAAGTGAGATACTGTCAAAACATTTGAAGGTACCTTTATCAGTAGATATTATTCAAAGAAACATGGTACTCTTAATAGTCATGACATCAGATGAAATCACACAAAAGACTACGTATCTACGCTTAATCGGTTTATGTCATACATTGAAGGCGGTATTAATTAGTGAGTAGGTAATGAATAAACCTGAACTTAAGTTCACATTTAATCTCAATACGTATGTAACAGTCGCCATCAGATTATACCTTTTTGTTGTAAAATCGCTCCTATTACAACTGCATAAGATGCCGTATTGTTTACCTTAAAGCGCTGTCGTCCGTACTACGGGTTTGCGTTTGAGGTCGCATATGACAAGGCAATAAGACAAGTACAGGTTACACATAGGTCACGTAAAATTACATAGTATTAAGGTACTTACTTTCCGTACCAGTCAATCACTTAATGAATGCGTGAAAAAATATACTGTTGACCTTGTCAGTTTTTATTAAAAAACTAGATGTGATCACGTGGACCCAAGTGTAACCTAAGGATATAAGTATTGAATACTTCGTAATGTCATCACTTGAAACCTCTATTAAAAATAAATGCCTGGCAACAAGTTTAGATAGAATCATGGGATTGTAAGGGGTTCCCAGTTAGATTATGACAATTTATGGTCAGGCGCAATATACAGGCGGGCTGAATGAGTCTTTGTATGGTCATTATCATTATCATTATCCTAATAAAACGTTCGCAACGTAAATTGATAATTTTATAAGACAATGTTGCAGTGGTTTTCAGTTTATCAGCCACATTGCCTAAATTTACGACTTACAAGTATTTGACCTCAAAAAAGTAAGTTCGTGTATGCCACGTTATCATTCAGTCCTGCAACAACACACTGTATATCCAAACATTTACAGTATGTTGTTTTTAGTTATAGTTATCACTGGCGACCAGCCTTGGCTTTGCAAGAGTGTAATTTCGAACATCTCCGCTGAAAGTTCCAAAAAAAATTCTTTCATACAAACCTTGTCCTGACAATTACGATTTAAAAAAAAAATGAGCTAACACGGTCAAGCCGTTCTCAAGTGATGTTGTGTCATACATACGAGAATTGATTATTATAAAGAAAATTACAGGCAGATTACAATCTAAGTATAGATTATGATAATGAACTCACCTTCACAATAATTTGGTTATCAACCATTTTCGTGTCTTCCATATCCACACCGCTTTTTGTAAGATTAATACCTGTAACAGGACGAGTTTTTGTTCAGTTTAACTCTACGTCACACGAACAACCTTTGTAATTTGAAATTAATCAAGTTTTTAATGCAAAAACTATTGAACGTTCTATGTTATACTATAGTAGTAATAACAAACTCCTAGGTATGTTTTGTGACGGTTCATTCGCAATCCGAAACGGCACTTAATATTGTTGCTATGGCTATGGTGAATTCAGAAGTATCGATTTTATACTTAATTTTTTCCACATGAGGCCATTATTGTATACAGCTTCAATTGTGAGTATTTGATTGAAATGTGAATACAATTGAAGCGTTAAAATTAATAAGTTCAGTGATGCATTAAACTTAAATCACTCTGGTATGCGTTCAGTACAATAGTGTTAGAGCAATCAAGTTAACATCGCCTCAAATTAAAATCTTCCGGCTTAGTCCTAGCTAGGCAACAGGATGTCCAGAGTAACGCATATCGACATAACGGGTGCAATAAGACACTTAACGAAGCCAAAAGTTACATGTTCTTCCTGTCATTACAATCAATTCTTTTGTTGTTGACCATACTTGGGACCTTTTGGTTGAAGTCTTGATCCCGTAAAAAGCATACATTTAAATTGAAAACATAATGCTTTAGGTAGGGTAAAGCTTGCAAAAGTTTACTTGAAATAATCATCTCAAATTCATTTTGAGATTTGTCACGGAAGAACTCACAGGTGCTTTTTTGGGCTTCAGCGCTCAAGCCCCCCCTGATCAGCTACTGGAGATTGAAGTTCAAGGTTCGAACAATTTTTTTTTTTACAAAAACAAGTATGAAATGTTATAACCCGTAACTGTAGCGGGCACCTATAAGCAGAATCTTTCGTGTTCGTTACACAGCGTGCTACAATAAACAGTGACTTTACACACCAAAAATAAAAGTCAATGTTCCGTGATATGTCTTTTTACACCCGAATTTACGATATTCAGGTAACACTATATCGCCATAAAGCTCGTATCAAGTAGGCGTTAAGTATGAGTAATAAGTTCAGTCTTTGCTAAGATGCAAAGCGTCAGTTGCGTCACTCTGCCAACGCCCAGCAAGAGTTAGCCGTCACGTCATAAACTTAATCACTAAACTATATTCTATCTATAGTATGCGATCTTCAGTGTAGTGAAGCCGTAGCTGAGTGTTCCCACTATGTCGTGATGACGGCTTGAAAGAGACTCTCAAAAGCATGGTAGGCGCATCAACCAACGCCAAATGTGAACTCACTCTTATAAGAGCTCCTCACATTACCTCATTCACGACAATTTAACAGTGCCAATGGTGCCGATTTACTTGTTCACGAAATACACTAAAATTAGAGAATTGGCATCTCTTACTAACATACAGCAAAAGAAAAGGACGGTCACATTTTAGAACTAAGTTAGAGATGTCAAATTAGTTTTGCAATTTTTTTCCGCCCCTTTCTTGTTTTATTGGACAGAAAAAGATAGAAATTGTCTAATTTTATTTTTATTTTGTGAACAAGAGAATCAGCAACTTTGCCATATTTTCTGTAGTCACGACGTAGTTGGAACAGCTGGCAACGATCGAACAAAATCGCCAGGAGAGGAAGTATTTAACACTAGAATTTTCAAACGGCACTTAACTTTAAGATGTTCTTAAAGTATCTCTATTGCCACAAAACACCTTTTAGTGACAGAGATAGTATAAGGTTTAAAATTGAGTTGCGTTTGAGAATTTTGCCGTAAGTCTATCTAATCTACCTCTAAGTAAATTCCTGTCTTGCAGCCAGCTTAAACTGGTGAGGTCGTCGTCGTGGTCAGCAGGGGGTAGGTTGCCAGCGTTGCCTCCGCAAGCCACCCTGATGAGAACATCACAATCGTATACTACACTAGATCATTATAATTTTTATACAACTTACCTACTCATTATACTTACGAGTGTGGGCTTAAATGAAAGAAAAAATAGTAAAAGGACTAAATGTAAAAACAGATTACAACCAATTTCTGCAATTACAAGAATTTATCCAATGTTCTATTAGGAAAAAAAACCTTACTGCCGTAGTTATAAGTACTACATTCTTAATAGAATTAGAAGGTCCATATACGCTAAAGATTTCGAGTCAAACATTATCAATAAAATTCAGTACTTTTCAGTCAGCTTTGAATGAACAGAGCTAAAAAGGAGTTGCTACACCTAAGATCTACTTTCAAGGATTACAGGTGAAAACTAGGCTTAAATCCAGACGTTCAGACTCTTATTTGAAGAGTCCATATTAATACTGAGCGCCGTGAATATCCGTCTAGAAATGTTCCTAAAATATCTGAAGTTTGGATTGATTTCCAAAAATACTTGGGAGTCAGTGTCTAGTGAGTGGTTATTTCTGTGCAGCATAAAAGATGTAGCCGAGTACTAGTCGGATGTCATTGATTATAAAATTAATAAGCGTGACATAATCTAGTGAACATCAGAATCGCCGGTCAACAGTCGTACAGTCCTACCAACTTATCTGTGAAATGAATCGATGGTGCCGTCCTCTTTCAGTTCACAGATAAGTAGAGAGGCTAAAAAGGACAGAAAGCTTGAAATGAGGACGGTTCATTTCACAGATAAGTTGGTAGGACTGTATTTAGCTTTGAATGGTAACACATCAGTATCTAAGGCTATGGTACGGTAGACAGAGACTGGCTGGTTTAGCCATATCCAGCCTCATTTTGTATTATTATTATTATGAGATAAATTCTATTCTAAATTAGAAGGACTTGACAGGTCGCCACGAGAGCTGACGAGACGGGTTATGCATCTTACTTTTTACTATTATTATGAATGCAAAAATTGGATAGATGTATGTTTGTTATTCAATCACGCTAGAACGACTGAACGGATCTGGATGAAATTTTTTTGATTGGTACAGAGATAGATTACAGTCTGGAATAGCACATAGTCTCTTTATATGCATTCTACGCAGACGAACTCGTGGGCAGAAACTAGTATTAAAATAGAATTATGATAATATAATTCATTCAATATGAAAGATAATAAAAAGTGTTTTATTACGTAGGTACGTTACAGTATCTACCTATACCTGTTGCTTGATTGCATACTCGGTTAAGGTATACCCCATCACTTCCTATGTCCGTGGGTGAGGAATTAAGGATCCCGACGATTATATTTTACTGTGCGAGGGGAGATCTAATAGTAAATTGCTCGCCATGGTAATATGAAACGACAATTCTAATCTAACTCATTACGGAGTCAATTAAACAAAATAATGTACTGCGTACACAAAACTCTATGTCGCTCCGTTAAAGTTTTGCAATCTTGATACTTGCATGACGCGTATAAGGCCAAAAGCACACGAAATCTCATAATCAGCAGGTACTTTATCGAACGCAGCAACAATTCCCTTTTTATTATCGTGCGTCGTTTGTCTTACCTACTAACCTAGCGAAATGATAACAATGCTGTCAACATTTTATCTTTTTTTTTTACACTGACTACTTTTGATTGATGACATGGAACAATTTGATACTTTAGATAGTAACAATCTATTTTGAATTTCTGGTCTGGTTTGAAGGCCTTGTGGTTGTTTAATCCTGATGATTGTGATGATTAGATATTGCATTACCTAAAAGTTGCAAAAACAAATATTTATCGTACTGCCTATGTTAATAAATAAATAAATAACTGACCTACGCTGCGAACTTAAATCAAAGGCAATACAAAATCAGATAATTATCATTATTTTCTGATAAATCGAAGCGTTTCCGTCAAATCCAGGAAGAAACTGATGTAGGTCACAACTCAAATCAGACAATGTTAATCAAAGTTGTTAGTGTTATTATTACATCACAAGACAAGCGCCGTTCTCTGGGCGTAATGACTGGGATGCACGCGTCATCAAACATATTTCAGTATTTGTTTTTAATCAATCATTTATCTATACGCTAGGATATTTTTGTTTATTTTATTACACAAAATATTTATTTTTCACAAAAGGTGTTTGCCTTCTCAGAACCTAGTCCTTTAACAAAGAGCTCTGCTAGATAACAAAGAAAAACGATAAATTTCTTTGAAATGACTAATATTAGATTGTTTACTAACAATACGATATTCATACTACGTTGCAGGGGAACTACCAATTTTGTTGGCAGGCAGGATGGCCTGCCCCCTGCGTGACGTAAGTTTCCTTTATGCAAATACATCGTCATCCGTTCAAGACGTTGAGGTGTCACTGATTTAAATGTACTTCCGTCTACAGAACGAGTTATCATAGTAACATAGGAAAGAGAAACATTTATATAACAACCGGAAAAAGAGCTATAAAAAAGACCCAGGCTTCTTTCTTCTTATACAGAGAAGGCACAAAGTAAGCATTGATCACCACACTCGGTCAAGATGGATTGGCGATTTCAGATTTATATTTCAGGTTTTCTCACGATTTATCCTTCTCCGATATCAGTGACGTCAAAGATAAACTTAGAAAGAGATACCATGGAACTTTTCGTATTTCCTACGTGGGTAGCCCTTATTGTCAAAGAACGGATAATATCGGCGACCGTCTCAAATAGCCATAAGGTATTAAAGTCACTTTGCAAAATCTCCTTCATAGCTCTGTTGCTGGGTCACCTTTTCAAAGATAAGAGGCAATCCGAAGGCCCTTTAACTATAAACGTTATCATATATCTGTCACATCTGAGCATTTATTGATTACTTGACTTTATCAATAGTTAGACAGGCGCCGTATTTCTTTGTCTACTTTATATGAGGTCAATAGACAGTCAATGGGAGTGTTTGATCTAGGCAGTGCGCCTTGAAAATCTGAACATGAACTATTGACAAATGTAACGAGTTTTCTATAAAAGGGGAGCGGAGTTTTCAGTGTGAATGTTGGAAAGAGAAAAGTAGTAAAAGGTCGTAGCCGTCGCATTTCCTAAAGTTTATTCAGATATAAGTTTGGAATTTGGATCCCACTGCTATTTAGGAAATGAGACGTGCTTTTCGTGGAACCGTGCTTAACTGCTAGGCACTTTACTGATCATGTCGTCGAAAAGATTTACTCAAACCTAAATTCTCCTTATCGCAAATAAAGATATCGTAAAGATGTGCATGCATTCATATACTCAAAAGCCATCTACATCATCCACTGCCTGCAGCCCTACAAAAGAATGCACAAAAGATAATGAAATTGCACAAATTGTAAAACTTACGCGGGCTGTAGCTGTTCCATATCGGATTCGTCAGACGCATCCTCAATGTCGTCAAAGTTGTCAATGACCCTGCCCGACACTTCTAAGCGTCGTAACGAGCGGCCGCTGGAGGCTACATGCCGAGCGATCTGGCGGATCAACCGGCGCGGAAGCGGTAGAGATGCGCGTGCGCCTCGTGCTGGGGACCCGCCCCGCTCGCCGCGCATTGGCGCCATCTGGTGGTGGAAATAACGTATGAGTACATACATAAAATAAATAGTAAATATATTGTAATTAATTTAATGGTGATGTCTAGTATGATCAATAAACCTTAAAAGTTCTAGGAAAAATAGTTATAGTTGTATAAATGATGCCTTTTTTACACCAGCTTAGTAAAAGATTCTCATTCAGGTAATTGCAAACTTGAATAATAATCAGAATCTATTGGAAACTGATCGGATCGTTACTGTAGGTACTTCGTTAAATAATACCGATTGTGATAAGCTACCGTTAATTTTCTATAAATTCAACAATGTAAAGAGAAAATGCCAAGAAATCATGTGACGAACGCAAGTACCAAACTACTGTTGCGTAAAGGGTATCCACGTTAACACATCGTTGAACGATAAACAAAGATCCCAAAGATGACGTAAAAGTGACGTTGCTAAGTTACAAGTTGTCTCCCCGAGTATCTCAACAATGAAGACAGAGGTACATGCATAGTAAATTACTATAATATTATGTATAAACTTAACTTTTCAGTAAACAGTCGCATTAGCGCTGATTTGTTTTGAAGCTACATTAGCTACTCATTGTATATTCGAAGCACTAAGACGTAAAGCAATCGAAGTGCTCCGTACCTTCGGAAGTATTATAACCGCCCTAAATATCTATGTCTCGCCTAGGCGTTAGGCTCAATAATTATTCAGTATCTAAGCACATGATTTACGACGTCCTATTTTGTCTATTCAAATGTTGTGTTTATTTAAAGTTTTGAATGGAGTAAGCGGATTAACTTCATGAACGTTGGATAGTTTGCAATTTTTCTATTTTGCTGCAGGTGATTTGAAAGAAAGCTAAGTGGGAAACAATATCCTGGCAAGTAACTAACTTCGCTGAAGGAATCAGGTAGCCTTAGTATATCCGAGTTCCGAAAATGCATTCTTTAGCACGTGCTATAAAATTTAACAAAGTGTTGCATGATTTAGTAAAGAAACGTCACATTCCTTATTCTGCTAAAGTTCTCGCTTTATTTTTATTTCACACTTCGAAATAGATATCAGTGCAGGGTTTCAAACAACTGCGAAATTAGCATCAACAAATCGTAAGGCGAGCTGCGCTGATTTAGACAGTGCGATTTAAAACATTATTGTGTAATATTACCGAATTTACGTAATAAAAATGTGGGTAGGTACAGTAGAAACGCGAAAAAGAAATAGGTAAGTATTTTTATCTTTAATTTATCGCGTCAAGTAGCTACACAATCACATAATATCGCGTGACCTTGGCATAGTAACAAGCAGCTAAATGTAATGGCGTGGTTGCGTCGTGTCGTGGCGTCCCGTGTCATCAGCGAATTGAACTCGCACCGAGTATCGGACTGACATACGAGAGTGATTATCTAACGAGATTTATTTACAATACCCTATTACGAACCTGTACAACATTAGCTTAGTCGATTATCAAACAAAACCAACCTGCCCATGACGTTAATTATCGCTCAATTAGAAGTTATGAACGCATTCCACTCTAACGGAGCTTATATGAGAAACGTTATCTTTAGGTACGACAAGGATGTCAACAATTTTGTTGATCAGAATGAATCCGACACGTGCACGAAGCTGCTAGTCAGCAGAGTTTGTACACATCAAACAGGAAAGACTTGTGTTTTACACGGAAAAAGCAGTCGTAAAATCTACGTATCGTTTTTAATACAGAAAAACCAATTTTGCAATTATTACACGGTTGGACAATATTCAGCAGGAAAATTAACAATACGAAATTACAAGTGATTTAAGAATAGAAAAAATACGTAAGTAGGTCAAATGACAAAATATTTTTTTTCAAGTATCAAGATTTTATGAACAGTATACATTTCATATTTTAGTTTGGACCATAGCATGGACCATATAGGACATCAGATTACACAAACTGTTTCAGATTTTTCGTAAATATTGTACTCAATCAGCTAGTTCATTCACTTGATGTTAACAAACATCAAGTACATTATTATGATGTGCCACTTCACACAGTTGAGTCGTCCAATCAGGAAATAATGACATCACTACTCAATGTTGTTATTTATTTGTTTTGATACTGATATCAGGAACACACCTAGTACACACCAGTATAATTATGTGGAAAGCAGAAAACAAGTATTTTTATCAGTACTGTTCCTGGTATGTTGAGTTGAGAATGATTGGAAACAATCTATACTAATATTATAAAGCTGAAGTGTTTGTTTGTTTGAACGCGCTAATCTCTGGAACTACTGGTCCGATTTGGAAAATTCTTTCAGTGTTAGATAGATTAGTTATCGAGGAAGGCTATAGGCTATATACCATCACGCTACGACCTACGTGAGCGGAGCAGTAACCAAAGACGCGGGTGTAACCGCGGCGGACAGCTAGTATTCTGAAATTAATTAAAACATAATATGTTTTAATTAATAAATTTAATAAAAAATATTATATGAGATGGTCTCTTTTTATTTCTGATATCATTTAATTTGGAAAAAAAATAATCAACAATTTAAATTTTCTTGTTTTTCTTTTTTACTACTTTTTTGAAAATACATAATTACATATTTTATTTTACATTTTCTTGCTTGCATATTTATGAGATAGATCTCTAATTGTTTTGATCCCTGAAAATGAATACCTATCAGTGATGGTGCCAGCCATCTACACTAGTAGATGGCTGGTGCTTCACTGACTGTATTGATTGTGTCAAACTTAGATAACAGCTGTGTCTCCAAGGAATAGTATCTTAAATTGCGGCATTATTATACCACTTATCATTTGGGTAAAGATTATGTAGCCTTGAAACAGCTTACTATATGTAAATTGTATACAATATTTAACATTTTCACATTTCTAGACATAGGTAAGATTTAAGTTCATGGTATTTCTAATAATAATTGAAAGGTCTTTGCCTTTTCTAGCCTGACTTGAACATGTGGTGGTACAATAACATTATAAAAGATGATGAGATTATGTACGACTGAGTGTATTTAAATAATAATGGAACTTATCAATGATGGTGCTCGTAATTCTATCTACAATTGTGTTAAGATACTATTTAAAGGTAAATTGAGGAAGCTAAAAATGTAGCTACATACTCATTGAAAACTAGAACACTGTCTCTGGGTGACACTTAAAATTAGAAATCCTACAGGAAGTGTGAACTGAAATCTAGGTCACACAAAGGTCTAGACTCTATTTATAGCCAGCAGTAGCAGGCTCTAGATATTATGCACCACTGAGTTAGTTACAAGTTAGACTTGATTGAAAATAATAGTATGATATGAGTATGTTGAACAACAAGGTCATCACTCAATTGAATTAGTAGAAGAATCAATCTAATGAGGTACTCACACAGAAACTTCAAAAATTTCACCAATCAAACTACCACCCCCACAATCTGCTTGCATTTATGTTATGGCTTATAGATACCTTAGCAACGTAAGCAGCAAAATTACGGTCGCGATGCAATTTATTGAGGTGTGATGTAACAGCTAGTTACCATGTGTTATTGTATTCATTGGGTCAGCAGTGGCATCAACAACGTGTTGCTAGGAAACTGGTGTCCGATCAGCGCGGCGACCGCGTGCGCGATTGCGTCGTGCCCGAGCGTCCTACGTCGTGCTAGCGACGTGGAGGCGCCGCGTGCAGCTTCGTATGCACGTGCCGACGCGTACCTTCAAGGGCTCTTACATAATCGCAGGGACCGCCACAGATACGATGCCGAGGACAACACAAACGTTGACTAACACCCGTTCCATATTTAGAAGGAGCGCCACCAATGCGTCTCGACGTTATTCATGCGTCTAGTCACATTTTTAGAACCGCATGTAAACGATACTTTTGTACCCCCACGCTGTACACCTCATGTGCGCATCGCTGTACCCGAATCTTGCGTTATTCAGGGTGCAAAATCCAAAATGCGTATTATATTGAGCTCAAAAACAGATGTAATCATAATACTAAACTTGATTATAGCTTCGTTTTTCACGGTGAAAATTGCAAATGATGATCGATTGCAATACAATGCACTTACCTTGAGGTTGTATTGTTTGTTAGACGCACTAATTATAAATTAATAACAATAAATAAACAGCATTCCGCGACCTCCGTACTTGTGATCAACACTCAACAAACACCTTCCTCAACACCCAATCAAACCATAAACTAAAGAACAACCTACATAAATAAACATATGATTTGTAAATGTTTATGGTTGATTTTCCGTTTCCGAAAACGCTAGGGACGTGCTTATTTTCGACTTTTCGTGAAAATGAACACGAAGGTACTTAGGCGATTAATATTATCTAGATTAATAATTTTGAGATGCGTATTATCTAACTTCAATAAATAATTAACTCTACATGTCTGCGTAATCTACGTCTAAAATAAAAGGTTCACTGATTTATCTTTAACTAGTCCGATAAAAATAAGTTTTTCGCGACTATTCCATGAAAATTTCTGTAACGTGGCTGAATAATCTGGCAACAATGCCATTAACCAAAAAGAAGAAAACACGTTAAACTTGACGTGGACTAAAGTAGCTGGTTCACTGTAGCGAAATAAAATTTATAAGAATTTAATTATTTCACACAGTTTTAAGCGTAGTGATACTATAAAATAAATATTCTAGATGTTAGCTTTTTAAAAGAAAATGATTTTAAATATTGTAAGTGCATACTTTCTCATAAATTCGCTCGTTTGCTGCGTCAACCTATTTTCCGAATCACTGATGTGGTTTTTGTAGTTTCGAGATTTATCTTAGTGTTTCATTTTTATTTTACAGAAAATGTTTGGGGTGTTGAGTGTGTTACTGTTACCACTACTTTTAAGTCAACAAACTGAAGCCGCAGCGGTAATATCCATTGATTTGGGTTCAGAATGGATGAAGATCGGCATCGTGTCTCCTGGCGTTCCGATGGAGATAGTGTTAAATAAGGAGTCTAAGAGGAAGACGCCAGCTGTCGTGGCGTTCAGAGACGATGTAAGGACATTTGGGGAAGACGCAGTTACTGTTGGCGTTAGATTCCCGAAAAATTCCTACAAATACTTGCTGGATCTCCTTGGAAAGCCTTTTGATCACCCATTGGTGCAAGCTTACAGGTCAGTGACATGCCTTGTACATATAGCCTTACAGAGAAAGTATTAATCTACTCTTGTTCTTTTTTTTAAAACTCATTTTTACTTCATTTCACTTATACCTGTGTTTCATGTCACTTAGCAATTAGGTTTGAAATAATGGTATTTTTCAGATAACATGCGAGTTTAATTTTATTATGACTGCTTATTGCATCACAATGTTAGTGACTAATTAAAAAATGGGTAAATTACATCAAAATATTTTTTAAGTTTTCAACGGAGTTAGGTTTCATTTATTCAATTTTGTATAAAAACTATTTCAATCAACTATAAAATAATGATATCTTATAAAAATGGAATGAACACCTGAATGATACTCATTCTTATCCATGTGGTTTTCTGCAAATTTCCATACTGGTATTTTACTATGTCAAATATGTTACTACTTAAAAGCTGCAGCAGTTAAAATAATAAAAGAAAAAAAAATATATACAGACTGCATAATCAAAATTCAATAATTTTAACCTGAATCTAAGATAAGATAATTAGGCACTAGCTCTGATTAAATAAAAAGGAACAATAATGATTAATGATAATTAAAAAAAACAGTCTGGTAATTTCTATTAAGTACTTAACTTTATTTATCACTTTTTCAGGGCTCGCTACCCATACTATGAGATGGTGGCAACAGATAGGGGTACACCACTGTTCATACATGATGACAAGACAAAGTTCACACCAGAGGAGCTGGTAGCACAACTCTTAGCTAAGGCTAAAGATTTCGCTGAAATTAGTCACGGTAAGATTAATATCTTAAAAAAATGCTCACAAAATAAAAAGCACCAATCCTAATTGGATGAAATTTGTATGGGACCAAATGGAAAGTATTCTGCATCGAACAAAAAAAGAACCACACTAATCGGACTAGAAACCTCGGAGTAATTGGTGTACATACATAAATAAAAAAAACTGACCGAATTGAGAACCTCCTCCTTTTTTTGAAGTCGGTCGGTCGGTGAGAGACTTTGCATGCTTACAAATCTCTTTATATTATAAAATGAAGTTGCTTCTCACTGTCTGTATGCTTGGATATTTCCAAACATGGATTTTCATGCAGTTTTCATCAATAGATAGAGTGATTCAAGAGGAAGGTTTATGTATCTACATTGCACCCATGCAAAACCATTGGTTGCTAGTAAATAAATTACATAGAAATATGTAACTAATTGGCATACTTACATTTTGACATAACTAGCTGCTCCGTGTTAAGTTACATGTTTGGTTGGTTATCTTGAGCTGCTCCTGTGGGCCGCGATATTTAATTATAATTTTCTTTTATAAAAACCTTGTCGTGACAATAACAAACACAAAAAAAAACGAATTATCCAATTTGGTGCAGTTATTCGGAAGTTATGCGCGTACATTTCGGTGATTCATTTTTATTTTATATAATTATGTAATTTTTCAATGAACTATCTTATAGTGGAATGATGAAATAAAATTATTATTTACAGTTACAACTTTTGGGTAGATATCATATTTACTATTTAATTAATGTCCTATTAAAAATACTGTAGTATTTTATTCCCAGACAAGATAGTCTTAGTCGTATACTTGAAAAACCTGAACATTCTGTTATCAACCAACATAAAACTGAATTTTTCCTTATTCTGCAGGTCAACCAATCACAGAATGCGTGATCACAGTACCCGGCTACTTCAACCAGGCAGAACGTCGCGCTCTGAAGGATGCTGCTTCGCTGGCCGGCTTGAATGTGCTGCAACTGATCAATGATTATACTGCTATCTCTATCAATTATGGCATATTTAGAAGGAAGGTAAGATTCATAACGTGGGCTCAAATAGAGGTTTCACAAGGGACTGATAGAGCAGCAATATCTTTGAGCAGTTTTAGGTTTTAAAACAATAGAAGTAGAGTTACAAATTGCGTGCAAGATAATAAATGCGGCAAGAATGATATCTTGCAGGCAATTTTCAACTTTATTTCTGACCACATTTAGTTCATTATCAATTAACGAATGAAGGCGTTGAGCATTTTGCTGCTCTGTTTGTGATCCTTATCATAGTCTCCACTTTGGTAACAGGCTAGCAGTTTTGGCACCACAGCTAGAGCTGGTACTAATGTGAAAAATCGACTTTTAGAAAGGCAAAGGTATGAGCGAGATGACGCTCCACAGTGTCAAACTTATTCTGGAACACGATGTACCTTTTAGTGGCCCGCTGCTTTTGCCGAGCCACCGCTATTTTTTATTACCAAAAAAATTAGGGATCCCTAAGAAAATTCATCCTGACTCAGTCGCAGGCAAAAGCTAGTGTTAAAATAAAAACATAACATAACGCCTGTAATCCCCGAAGAGTTAGGCAGAGGTATACCTATTAGTACACCCCACATTTCGCCAGTTATGTTTAAGTCCCATGTGATTGGGGGTGAGCCTATTGCCATTAACTGGGCACAAATCCAGACTCCGAGGCTGCTACTGGAAAATTCCTGATGGAAAAACCCAATACCACCTTTGCCCTACCTCATGCTCAGCAGTCGCGCTTTGCGACCGAGGCAGTTAAAATAAACAATACTAAGCAATTATATCAATGATCACAATGTCCGTAATTTTTCATTCATAATAAAACTTTCTGTTTCAAAGGAAATTAATGAGACAGCATGGCATGCGTTGTTCTTCGATATGGGCGCTGCGTCAACCAAGGCAGCGCTGGTCGAGTACAAGACTGTCAAAATAAAGGAGAAGGGATACGTCGAGGTCGTGCCTCAGCTGCAGGTGTTGGGAGTTGGTTTTGACAGGTGAATTTACTATAATAAACTCACGCCTTTTTCCCATGGGGGTAGGCAGAAACCACAGAACGCCACTTGCTACGATCCTTACATACTCCTTTCGCCTCATCTACATTCATACATCTCGTCGTACAAGCACGCCGGTTACGAGTACTCCGCACCTGCCTTTCTGAAGAACCTCACCAATAAGGTCAGTGTAGGTCTTCCTAGGGCGCCCCCCTGTGTTGCCACTCACCTCTGCCATATAAATACCTTTTGATAATCGTCTTTCACTCATCCTCTCAACATGACCGAATCAAAAAATCCTAATTCAAATCATGATCATTTTTTTTCTAATTTACTATTCTGAACTGTTCACTTCTTGAAAGACCATAATGTGCTTTAAAATATTTATTTCCTCAAACACGAATATCAGAAGATGGGGAATCAAGCCCATATCCTTTACCTCAGTTAGACATATACGTCTCCAACGTCGCGCCATTACTGCCACATGCATTCAGTCAGAAGGATGTCCCTCCTGAGGGGCGTCTTGTATGTATTTGAACCAAATAACGTATTAAGACGAGCGCAAATCCCGCCGATAAACTGTTATGCAATTTGGTGGGTGTCTTGAAGGTTTAAAATCCAGAATAAATGACCTTGGCTTGAAACGCTACCACGTGTCTAGATTTATTATTTATTTATGCATCAAGATAGCATGAAAAAAAGGACATTACAAACTAACATACAGAAATAAGCGCGAAAAACATATAACCCGTGCAGTCGGGTAAAAAGGGGAAAAATGAAGTGGAGTACGCCTACGTAATTTTGTTGACTATTATTTGTGTTATGATTCGTAAAAAAAAAACATTTTACATGCATATTCCCCTTTTCAGCTTTTTAAGATTAGGGTCAGGTAAAATATCAGTGTTTTAGCAAAAAAAGAAATCAATAGATTTTTCCTTTTTTTTTTCTCAGAACATTAGGTGGCCATGAAATGACGCTCCGTCTCCGTGAGCACCTCATCAAGGCCTGGGAAGCGCAGGGCGGCGGTGATGTCAGAGCCTCGCCACGTGCTATGGAGAAACTACTCTTGGAAGCAGAGAGACTGAAGATTATACTTTCAGCTAACACCGAGTTCTATGCGCAGATCGAAAGCTTGCTCGACGATAAGGACTTCAAACAGCTGGTGAGTTATAAACTGATTAACTTGTTTAGGATTTTTATTATATGGTGCAATACTTTTTTAAGCGCATTCATGCAGTTTTCACCTCTATTTTGTTTGTATAAAAAATATGTTTATTTTCTCCACTCATACAATATTAAACTATATGAATGCAATGTGTTGATTGTGATAGGAGCCAGAAAGTTATGACCCTGGTCCCTGAACTAGGTGCAATCCTGTGTCTCAGGAGATAGTGTTCAGCCATGAATTATCTACTATGCTATGTTTTTTACGTTCATTATCAATTAATGACAATTTATCGGTGAACGCAAACAGAGCAATATAGCTGCTCTGTTAGGGAACCAATCACGCCCGGTAATTCCTCTCGCACATACATTCGCTATGTATGTTGTAGTTCTAGATTTGTAGTATTTTTTTTTTATTTGTTTGTTAGAAACACAATGGTATTACATATTTGAGATGACGCAAACATAAACTCATTAGAGTTTATGTTTGAGTTAAGCTTATGTGATCCAGTCTCA
The DNA here is from genome assembly GCA_949316365.1 of Hoplodrina blanda. Taxonomy (NCBI): domain Eukaryota; kingdom Metazoa; phylum Arthropoda; class Insecta; order Lepidoptera; family Noctuidae; genus Hoplodrina; species Hoplodrina blanda. The sequence goes on along the minus strand of OX438589.1, from coordinate 5,064,377 downwards.
TTAACCCGTTGACTGCGGGCGAACATTCGCGACGCCAAACGCAAGTGCGGCTGGCTACGCAGTTTGTGTGTTCGTCGTAGAAAAACACATTCGGTGTGTGTACGTTTCTTAGTCGAAACACAATGGGTGTGTTTCCCGCAGTTCAACGGGTTAAAAAATAAAAAATAACTTACGAGTCGAGTTGAGAACTTTGTCCTAATTGGGTAAAGCACAGTCACTTCGCTATCGACACCTAACAGTCGGATGTCGTACTTCAACAAACAACAGTTGTCCAAGTCTATTCATGCGTAGATTATTAATATTAATTAATTTTATTAATAATTCAAAATAGTCCCGAAACCGTTAGTCGCTGAATGATATACAGCAGCAGCAGCAGTATGCGGTCAAATCCTGTCCCACAAATTGCGTAGCGTCATGTATAGAATACTTTAATAAAATTAAATAATAATGTGTTTTAAATTTATTTTTGCTTATGTTTAAAAAAGTAATCAGGAGGATTTGTTATAAAATCTTTCGTTATACTTAAACTTTATATTTTAACGTAAGAATAGATAGAACGAATCTAGGGCTAAATCAACCACAATTTGAGTCCCAAAAAGGTCTCGCGTTACCGTGGCAAACCTAGGCAAAGATGGCGGGGCAAACTTGACGCTTACATGCAGCATCGGTTCGCAATATGCATTTGCCCTGCAAATCCTGCAATACAACACAGGCTAAAAATAAAATAAACTGTAAAGAAATGCTTCTAGGTGCATTTGCAAATCGCCATGCCGCTATTTTATTGCACACCATTTCGTTTATTAATCATTTCTGTATGTAAAACATAAGGACAACAAGTTGTATTGCATTCAAATTACGAATATTCCACGTAAAATTTTATTTATGTAGGTATAAAGATATTATATTAAAAAAGGACAAATAAAAAAATCTTTATTTAAATAGGTATTCCAATTCAGTCATGCAGGTGCTTGTTTTTGGATCAAACTTGACTTGCATACTGATTAAGCTTTTGCCTAAAAGCTTATTAACTTACAATAGTGAATATAAAGTAACATAACCTGGGAATGTTTGTATGTTGCATGAATTCTAATTAAAGAAACCAATCCGCTGCGGTTTTCATACGAATTAAATTAAAACTTGATTTTCTGTATTCATTCTACTAATAGTATAAGAGTATGGCGATAGTCACGGTTGATCAGCGCCTGAATGTGCGTCTATAAATAAAATACAATAAAAAAAAATTGCAGCACAGATTTCATATTTCGTTTTTTACTAAAATAATATTTTATTCTTCGTTGACTGTGGTTTAAAGCCTCTGAAATGCCTATCCTTTACCACTTCCTAATTTTTAAGCTGAAAAAAAGGGGGTGTACAAAACTCCTCATTAATTTTTGAATTTCATATCAGTCGAGTATAAACTAAACTAGTTTGATGTTAATTTGTGGCTTTAGTCGGGAATTGCGGAAGGCGCTTACGCATCCGGTATCCCCGGTGTAAGAGTGAGCAGGGAATACGTGGGTACTTCTTAGTCAGTAAGAGTCTGACAGACCCCTCCGGTCCTCCCCAGGGTACATCAATGAGGAGTTTTACAACGCCGGTTTCGTGATTTTACATACATTTTCAGCTCTACGTGAATAATACTGAACTCACAATACGCCATGCGATACTTCTCTAAGTAGGTACAGACCAAACGTATAATCAGCTGCCGAGTATACCTACGTTTGTTTTAAAACATCACTGAAGTTGCCTCAGTCTGACTAGCAGCTCCAGTTAGCTGTGCTCCGTTTGCATAACAATGCAAAACCCCAAAACAATGGAAAGCATGTAAACAAACATTCAATTGTTTACCATCTACAATCAACATCATCTTCAGGTTACCCGGGCCGAGTTCGAGGAGCTTTGCGCAGACTTGTGGCCTCGAGTATCAGGGGTGGTTCAGCGAGCTATCGCGGCGGCCGGGGGCGCGGGCACCGGGGCGCGGCTTGTGCTGGCCGGGGGCGGGTCGCGTGTGCCTGCCGCTATGCTCGCGTTGAAGAATGCTGTAGGACATGATCCCGCCAGGTCTATCAATGCTGATGAAGCTGCTACAATGGGCGCTGTTTACAGGTACTGTGTTAATTTTTTTCTGAATTTCTGTGTGTTTCTTGATATAACAATATTAGGTATTCTCATATGTTTGACGAACGATGTAATAACTGAAAGATTTAATCTAGATATTATTATGTAATATAATATTTGGATGGTAATCTTTGGGTCAGAACGAGCAACAGTGACAGTATTACCTATAACGTAATTACGAGCGAAAACTTATAAAAAAACTGAGTTATTTCTTCAAAGAATGCTGAATTTTTCACTCCATAGTCAAAGGCAAAGTCAAATCATTTATTTCAATTAGGCTAGGCACTTTTGAACGTCAAATATAAAAGAAAAAGGAATCGAATCTAGTTGCCTCTTCCAAAAGGTAGCTTAGAAATATTGGATTAGGTGTTGTCTAAAATTGTAACAATGAAATCGCCTAAATATTAAACATGATTCCCACAGGGCGGCGTCTCTCGCCACCGGGTACAAGGTGGCCGCGCTCAACGTGCGCGACGCAGTGCTGTTCCCCATACAAGTTACATTCACCAGACACGTCGACGGCAATGATAAACTGGTGAGTTTGCTACTCATATCAACTCCTTATCTCAAGAAACCATTTCTACCTTAGAAAGTGATTCTCTAAAGGTGACTTAATTCATAGCGACACGGATTGCGTTAAGCGACTATCGTCGAGCGATGCCGTGTGCGACTACATAAGTACATAGTATCGATTCAGTCCGACTGAATGCTCGGATCATTCCAACATGTGTCCCCATGCGAGAACTTTTGGTCCTCTTACTGATATAATGAAAACTCCTTTAAAGTTATGTTAAGTTTAATATCAAAGTTTATGTCGTAGTAATAAAGTATTTGGGTTTCTTTCAGGAACCGGTAGTGTATAACTTTTCTTATATTTGAACCAGAATTTCTTTGAATGGTATTTATGTTGAAAAAAAATTGAATTAATAATACTCTGATTTGTTTCAGATCAAGAGGACATTGTTCGGCCCCATGAACCCTTACCCACAAAAGAAGGTAATCACTTTCAATAAACATACTGATGACTTCGACTTCCATGTCAACTATGCCGAGTTAGACCATATTCCCTCTAACGAGCTCCAATACGTTGGTACCTTGAACCTTAGCCAAGTTGTACTGAACGGTGTCGGCGCAGCCCTAGCTAAACATACCGGCGAAAACGTCGAACACAAAGGAATCAAAGCACATTTCAATATGGATGACTCCGGCATACTAAACCTGGTCAATGTCGAGTTTGTCGCTGAAAAAACAGTTGACGAAGACGAGGACCAAGATAGCACATTATCCAAAATAGGAAGCACTATCAGCAAACTGTTCGGATCAGATTCCGAAACTGAAAAGGCTGAAGAAAAACTTGAAGAGAAACCCCAAGAAGAAGAGGCCAAGAATGATACAAAGTCAGCTAATCAAACAGAGGGTGAAAAACAGAATGCAACTGAACCAGAAACTAAGCCCAAACCAAAAATTCTAATACTGAAGGAACCAATCAAAACAGAGGAAACACTTCTAAACTTGCAACCACTCTCACCAGAACAATACAAGACCTCTAAAGCTCTAATTGCAGAGTTGAACATGATTGATAAGAAGCGCATCGAAAGAGAAACTGCCCTCAACAACCTAGAAGCGTTTGTAGTTGACGCACAAATGAAAGTAGATATGGACGAATACGCTCAATGCGGAACTGAACAACAGATTGAAGAAATTAAGAAACTGTGCAGTGAAACATCTGAATGGTTATACGAAGATGGGTATGAGGCGGCCACGGAATTGTTCGAGGCCAAATTAGCTGCCCTGAAGGATAAGACCAGTCCAATCTTCTACAAGCACTGGGAACACAGAGAAAGGCCTGATGCGGTCGCCGCCCTCCGTAGCATGTTGAATAGCTCTCGGGAATTCCTTAAAATGGCGAAGAACTTTACCAAAGACGCTAACCCAGACAAAGACGTGTTCACAGACGTAGAAATTAACTTATTAGAGAAGAAGATTGAAGACACTACAACCTGGCTCAGCACCTCTATCAAGGAGCAGAAGGCTCTGAAAAAGAATGAGGACATCAAACTGACAGTCGATAGCATTCGAGAGAAGATGGCGAATTTAGATAGAGAGATGAAGTATCTGTTGAATAAGATGAAGATATGGCGGCCGAAGAAACCGGTAAAGAAGGAGACTGAAAATAAAACTGAAGAGGCGGTCATTGAACCGGAGGCTGGAGACAAAGAAGAGGGAGTAGAAGAGACACAAGAGCAGGTCCCAGCAACAGAGAAAGAGAATGACACTGAGACTACAGAACCTCCGCTGCAGCTCTCAGATGGTCAAGATGAACATTCCGAGTTATAATCACCGCGTGGTAACTTAATGTATTAGTTTAATTTATTTTTTATTTAAATGACTGTGTGGCTTGTTTGTTTTTTGTATGTGGAACTGCGGGAAAGTTCATTATTTGAATAATTTTGCATTTAAGTTTACAGTCCATCCAATTTTTTTACACTAGTTCTTTAGTTCGGTTTTTGTGGTTTGTTAGATTTAGACCGCGGCACACGAGATTGATTAATCATTCAACAATGTTATAATAATTTCATTATGGTATTTTCTATTAGTCAGGCTTAGCTGGCTGGCCCTGACTTTCCTTCTTGGTTGTTTATTATTTTTATATTTAATTGATATAAGACAACGTTTTAGAAGGATCTCACACTCACCTGTGTTATATAATCTATAATTTTTTCCATTATCTATTAATGTATTTGCACTAATTTTATCCTAGAATAAAATTCTTCCTTAACCACAATGTTATATATTATCTATACGATTATTGTTTGTTGAAATTATTATCACTCTTCGTTGCCGAAAACGAACAAGCCACTCAAATAGAACTTACAATCAAATCTCAAATCAAACGATGGCCGCCTTTCGCAATGAAAGATTTAAAACAAAACATAATTTATTCAGGTCATTGTCTTCGTTTTAAAAATGATTTTCTTTTTAAAATGTGCGGCTTCTCTCTAGCTGTGGCCCCAGTAGTAGCGGACGCGAGAGTGTAATATATTTATGTGTACCTATCTAAACTTTGTGTGATATATTAAAGGCTATAAGTTTGTGTGATTATTATACTGTTTTTCTATTACAGACACAGTGTAAGCACAAATTGTAACGAACACTATGTCCGTCAATGAAATTAGTTATAATCTAAGCAATTTGTGTGTAAATCTATGTACCTATTTAATCACTCAACAGAATTGTGTGCGGTAAAATAATGCATGTACTCTTTTCCCTTAGAATTCCCAGGTATCTATGCCATTATTACAATATTTACTGAGTAGTATAAATGTACGATGGTGCGGACATATCCAGTGAGCTTAAAGCTGATAAAATTGTAAATGAGTCATCACAGCAATCGAAATACGAATCACTTGAAGTGGATTTTTATTTTTCAAAACCTATGTGTCAAAGAAAGGGACCTAAGTAGTTATACGTAATTAAACAAGAGGCTTGTAATCACACCGTTGTATTTTTTGTAAACGCAATAGCAAATTAAGATGCGTCCGTGCCGTCGCGTGTGTCTGCGAAACACGGAGTAGTTAACAAATGGAGTGCTTGACGAGTAAATACTTTTGCCGTCGACGGCTGAAACAACGCGTATGTACGACATAATTTAAGTTTCATTTCGCAAAATTCGTCAAACACGATCACTTGCGAACAATTGTGCAATTTGAGTTAAAATTAACTCTGATTGGGATGACAGGGTAAAGAAAGTTTTGTAACTCGTGAGTGGAGCGAAAATAAACGATTACTATGTAGTTACGGTTGTTCGATTAGGTACATAATGGAACCTTGACTTGTGTCGTAGGTACAGTCAGCAACAAAAGTCGATTAACATTTATGATTTTTAAATCCTAATTATTAGGTGCAATATTAAAAGTAAAACGCAATGAATATAAAATGAATATTAAATAAACCCTAAGCTATTGCCTGAAATTCTGAAAGCCAATACATTATGTGTATATTGTCTGTTTAAATGATATAAAAAAAGCAACATTGTTAATCGACATTTGTTGCTGACTGTACAATACAACTGTTGCTGCTTTCATGCTGTGAGCATTTCATGTCTTCACTATTCCGTGTTACGAGCAACTGAAGTGTGTCCGTATTAGTGAAACAGTGTGCGGATTTAGGTCATACAATTGTAACATTTTAAGTGAGATTCGTTCAATACCCATAGTCGCAAATGGAAATAAATTATACATGAATGAACATATTGTCGTTTTGTTTTACCTACCTGGAAACAACTTTTGCCGTGTTTTGGTCATCGTTCATTACACAGGTCAGCTTTGACATCGTCTTGAAAGGTCCAACCGATAGCTGCCAGCGCACCGCTTGCGAGCTGTAAAAAATATTTTAACACAGACGATTTAAAGTCCTGACTTGAAAGGCAAATTATTTGCTGTTATAATAAGTGATGACTACTTATTTGCAATTTTCGTGTACTTGTGAGCTAATCTAGTTTTGACGAGAGTTTTGTCTGGCAATTTTATGCTCATGTACTTACCATATTTATAAATTATGCTTTAGTTTTGTTGACAATACTTTACGAATTTGCAGCGATAACTGCAAATCAGCAAATAGTGTCCTCGACGTGTTGTTGAGCGTGAGGTTTTTGGTTCGATTCCTAGGTCAGGCAAAGTAGGCTTTCCCTCAGCAATTTCTCAGTAGCAGCCTCGAAGTCTGGATTTGTGCCCGGTTGATTCGCCCTCTACTACATGGGACTTAAACATAACTGTCGAAATGTGGGTGTACTTTGGGTACACCTCTGCCTAACCCTTCTAGGATTACAGGCGTGTAATTAACCATCGATAAAAAAGAAGTATCTAATCTTGTACACCAGTAATACTTAGGTATGAAAAGAGGTAATATATGACGCCAAAATAAAACGCATTGACGATCCCGTAATGTGTTGATCGTGTGTGTTTTGGTTTGTTTGTAAACCTATAAAAATCCTAAGTACAGTACGTAGGAGTCTAGCATTTGTCTTCGTTTCTTTTATAGTCGTAACAAGCGCACCCATAAACAAAGTATTTACCGTAGGGAAACTAGTGGCAACACAATTTCACGGTTTGCGCTTCCACAGAAGGCTTTCTTTACACCTCTGTCTAAAGTAAATATTGAACGCAAAATATACTTGAGAAAACTTAAGTGTTCTTACAGGTTATTCTGGTACTGGTTGATTTATTTTTTGTTTAAAATATAGGAAAAAAATTGCACCATTATTGTTTTTTTACCGACTACAAAAAGAGGAGGTTCTCAATTCGTTTTAATCTTTTTTTATTTAATTGACTGAGTGAACTCAGTCATTCCTATAATGCTAAATCCTACATACATACGATGTTTCGTTGTGATTTAAATGTAGAAAGAACTCATACCCAGATGAGTTGCCATTTAAAAGTATAGTACCTTTAAAGGTTCTTCTTAGGCCTTTGCCACACTAGACGGAAATTCCGTCGCCGAACTTCCGCGACGGAACGCCAATACATGTTCCGCCGCGAAAGTTCGGCTACGGAATTTCCGTCTAGTGTGGCAAAGGCCTTAAAGTGGGTTTTCAAAATAAAACTGTCAATTCATACTTGAATAATGTAATCAACTAAAACTTTTGAAATTAATTGAGATACGTTTAGGAAAAAAAATGGTTTTAAAGCGACTGGCAGGTAAGGCGAAATGACCTAGCAGAATTAACTAAGTAGGGACGAACGCTAACTTTGGGGGTGAACTGGGCAATAAAGGCAGTGTGTTATTAAAAACTTCCGAAGGACTTTTTTGAGCCCTTCTTAAAAAACGTAGGTAAAGTATTTTAAAATTATTTTCTTATATCGGTACTTAGCTACGTAAAGTGTTTTTTTGCGCTTTTCTAATGTAAGGTTTTCATATTTTTTCGAGTTCTTAGAAGGTAGATTGTTGAATAACGAGAAATTATTTATATTTATTTCAATTTGCTTACAGTCACTTACTTTTTATCTGTTTTTTCAGAATAAGTGTCGAAATTCATGAAATATTTCTTATAATACTATAATAGAAAGACTGATAAGAAGCTTTTATTGCAACATCCAAAAAAATCTCTTTTCTGATGTCTCCAGAAATTGCTTTTTGTATCGTAATCTGGCTTAGAAATCGCTAATATTTAGTCACAAGATTTCTCGTCGGGCCATCACGTCTCGTACTTGATGGCATCTCAAACAAATTTTAAATCATACAATATCTTGACAGGCACCTAAAGCCCCATTACCAGTAACTTGTTTCAAAAGAGCTTTTGTTTTTTTTAAGTCCCGAAGGAAGAAGTCGGCGCCCGCGCCGTGCACTGGCGCCTTTCTTCGAGGGAGTGAGACAGCTGTATATAATTATATACGACGTTGAAGAGAGACAAAGCAATAGCATTCCGCGTCATAGACAGACGAGCCAAATGAATCCAGTTTGCTTGTTGTACGCCGGTCGTTCGGGTGTGTGCTGCTTTAGTGTTTTTTTTTTGACAGTGATGTAAACAATTAAATTTGAATTTTTCTGTGAATCAATGCACTCTCATAACACGAGTGTCGATAATAACATGTGTTAAAGTTAGTTTTACACAAGAACGAGTGGATTTTGGAGGCGTTTTTGATTTGTAAAGGTAAGAATAACTAAGAATGCAGCCGATTCCCTCTCGCGTCCCTCTTGGAGGAATGCAATGCACCTCGCTGTGCCCCGGCGCACCTTGCGAGTCTATCGAATTTTCTGTCCAATCGATACAGTAACTAACACAATATTTTGCGTGTCTGGTTCTTACCTGAACCCATAATTGTTTCGGGACATAACGTTATAACTAGAGAGGACACAGATGTCATTGTATTGTTTTCATAAACAAACATTATATTCATGAATTCCGAGACATGTGCGCCAGTTTCCGTAATTAACAACCCAGAAAAAAATAATTAGATGCGAGGAGAACACATTTAAAATTACAAAGTAGGTACCTAAATCATGCAAGGGTAGGTTGGGGTATTTTGAACCACAAGACGTTAATGTTGATTTATATTCTGGATATTAAGGATTCGTGAATATTTTAAAGTATTATTCGTGGCTATGTAAATGGAAATATCTGGCTCGTTTAATCTAAATGTATTATGCAAAAAGGTTGGAGGTCAAGTCACCGCCAAAATAGTGCACGCTTATCGTTTATTGCTTCCTGTGAAATTAGAAGCAGTTTGTTATCATTTGTTTATTTCTTTCATTCATGCTATAAATGCATTCAAGATACGACATTAAAACTAAGTACAAGCGCGTGTCATAATCACGTTCAAAACAAACGTGAATGGTGTAGGGTTTAAAAGTTTAGAAATGCATATAACTGTTATAGTAATGAAAACAATAGATACTAGCCTATTACTGTCCCACTGCCGGGCAAAGACTGCTTCTCATTCAGAGAAGGCACGAGCAATTGAGCATTGATCACCACGCTTGCTCAAGGTGGATTGGCGATTTCAGACTTATTAATTATAAGTCCAGGTTTTGTGTCGATTTTTTCTTTCACCGATGACTGTGATGCCCAAGATAAACTTAGAAACTAGATACATACTTATGAATTAAAAAAGTCACATTGCCCGGTATCGAACACGCAACTGCATGTATGAGAGGGGGGCGTCTTAACCACTGGGTCATCAAGAATTAATTAATAAATTAAAATTAAATAAATTAATCATATTGTTATCAGGATCAAGAATTGTATTGCCGATTTCAATTTCCATTTCAAAAGGACTTTAACATGATCGTACTGATCGTAGATAATAATGCTGTCTTCAGGGGCCAGCTATCAGGTGGCAACATTAATAGATATCGTCTTAGCCCTAACTAATGTACAGCTGAAGCTAGATTATTATATCAGAGCCAGATGCCCCAAGGAATCAATTGCGAATACTAATCTAGTAATTGATATGGAATATTGTATTGATTGTACTGTTAACAAGTCCTTCTAGGCCTAAAGTGGTTTAGATTTAGAATGCACCTGCAGTGCATTTTTTTTTTAACCGGGCACAGATCCAAAATCCGAGGCTTCTGAGAAATTCGTGGTGGAGAAACCCAATGTCACTGCCTGACCTGGAAATCGCTCAGCAGTATCGCGCTTAGCTTTTTTTTTAAGTAAACCTTTAGTTTCCTGTCTATCCCTTTACATCAGGTGGAATGGTAGCTCACGTCAAGCTTACTTTAAAGACTAAATTCACCAAAGGGAGATTTTTTATAGCATAGACAGGATAGAATGCTCTCCGAAACGTTTTTATTGTTTTATCATCATTATCCTGCTTGTACCTGTCCTAGTTTACGTATTTGTCCAGTCGGTATATACACATTCTACTTTTACTAGCTATACCACGCAGTTTGTGTTAAGTTTCGTATTTGGTTCTGCTACAGTTCCGTGTGCCGTAGCTTGATGTTATAGCCTATCCTTCTTCAATAAGAGGGCTATATAACACAAAAGGGATTCTTCAAATCAGACCAGGACCAGTAAGCTGTTGAAATTAACGCGTTCGCCCTAGGAAGACCTACACTGACCTTATTGGTGAGGTTCTTCAGAAAGGTCAGGTGCGCAGTACTTGTAACCGGCGTGCTTGTATGACGAGATCTTGACGAGATGTATGAACGTGAATGAGGCGAAAGGAGTATACATGTACCTAAGGATCGTAGCAGGTGGCGTTCTGTGGTTTCTGCCTACCCCCATGGGAAAGAGGCGTGAGTTTATGTATCATCTTTTGCACATTCTATCCATCGTTTCTTTAGTCTTGCTACTCCTACCCACATTCGACATGAGTTGTCTATTAAAGCCGTTTTGTGATTACTTATAGTCACCTGCTTGCAACATCTTGATTTCCGGACCCCCAACATTTCGACGTACCTATAATCATGTGATTAATATAATTGCGTCGAATTCATTCCCGGTTTCCGTCATCCCGTCAATTAGATACTATCTATTTAATAGTCCCGAGCGGCTTAACTCTCGTTCAAGATGAGAATACGGCTTTAATTTCCGGATATCACGTACGGCGTCATTATTAACATCTCCAAGTTCCAGACCCTTTGAAATGGAGAGGTTGTATAGAACAGGTATTTTAAGCCGAAGAGGTTACGTTACGAAATCAGTGTTAAAATCGTAGGTGGACGGTCATTTTCGATGCACATTATCGAACCATCTTGGGCTAGTTCATTAACATTTTTTCATGTTTTGATGGATGGGGTTCTCAGTAGGGATTATTATACAGAAGCTTGCTTTAAAAATTTTTAACTTCGTCTGACGTTACTTGATGGCCCAGTGGTTACGGTGCCCGCCTCTCATGCATGAAGTTGCAGGTTCGATACCGGACCAGTGACGCTTTTAATTGGGTTACATATTAAAAAATCAAAACTTTCTCGAGCAAATTTCAAAAGAACAATATAGGTACTTACGAAACATCAAAATTTAAATGACCAAATGTATTATTTAGAAAATTTTTTGAATCCCAATGTATGTGACATCAAATGAACGACTGATCAAAAGTTGCTAGATGTAATTTTAAAATATCAAATCATTACTAATCAAATTTTACATATAATCACTAATGATTTTGATCGGTTTGCTAATACAAAATTTCGAAAATCGTCACGTTTTGTAAGCGAGCGAAGCGAGCTCGGGACTTAGGGCACCCCGACATGGACAGGTTAGGTTAGGTTAGGTTACTTTAAACCTTGAAAGCAGAAGTAAAGAAAGCCAAAACTAGATTGTCCAGGTATTGTCTACCTGCCCGCACGTCATCTCCTCTGTTTGTGGCTTTTACACACATTACGGGCTGTAGTCGACGGAACCCCAGTCTACGGAGCCCCGCTGCGCGTGGCTCCTACTTCTGCTTTCAAAGTTTAAAGTAACCTAACACGAAGGGGATGGCGGGGTCTGAAAGACCCCGCCATCCCGTGAAAATGGTGAAAGTTAGAACTGCCGATCTGATATGTAGATATGTACTTCAAAAATGCAAAAGATTTCAGAAGTAGGTACATTTTCGGATACTCAATGTAAAACAAAAATACCGTCTGGCTGCCTGCCAAATTATTTTGATAACCTAGATGTGTACCAAGTGTGCATACGTTGCTTTATTTGCAATAATTTGGTTCACAATAGACTTTAATTGCATATACGTTTCGTACCTGCACCCAATTACGTACAACTTCCGGTGTGCTTACCAGAATATTACGTACCTGTGCTGAACTTTACAACTTAGGTCGCTATCACACGGACTGCACCACAACAATCGCACGCAGTCTCTATATTCAACTGCATGCAGTTGTACGTTCGACTTCGTGCAGTCATGATACCAACTGCACGCAGTTGAAGGCGACTGCATACAGTTGATATTGACTTCTCTCGACTGCAGCCGACCGCGTGAAGTTGAAGGCACGACTGCATACAGTTGATATTGACTTCTCTCGATTGCAGCCGACCGCGTGAAGTTGAAGGCACGACTGCATACAGTTGATATTGACTTCTCTCGATTGCAGCCGACCGCGTGAAGTTGAAGGCACGACTGCATACAGTTGATATTGACTTTTCTCGACTGCAGCCGACCGCGTGCAGTTGGTATCATGACTGCACGAAGTCGAACGTACAACTACATGCAGTTGAATATAGAGACTGCGTGCGGTTATTGTGGTGCAGTCCGTGTGATAGCGGCCTTAAAAGCTTAGTAGGTATGTGAGTACTATGCTTCTAAATAATGACAAGATTGTTCTTGTGTTTTTTCATTTTGGTTATCACTTATCTCCAATTCTAACAGAAATAATTAAAAGTCAGACTAATTTCAATTGCTTATAATATATAAATTGCTGATATATGTATTTTATTTTAGACCTTGGCCATGATTTTCTAGGGCAAAGTTCTTTGCACTAAAGTCATTTTGATTGTTATGTCAACAAAAAAAGATATTGGGCAGATATACAAATGCTCAGTGATGTAAGGGTTATTTTTATCTTTTTGATTGGTCGCTTGATCCCAATATTGTGGAGACATTACCAGTAATAAAGTAGGTAATGTAATGTTGATAAATTATGAACATACATGATAAGAATATGCGTACGTGATTTCTGAGACATAGCGTCTTTCACAAATGGATATCTTTAACTGACTTTTGAAATGAAATTTGCATGGCATACTTTTTGAAGTAATAAATAGACATACTTACTTAGTTAAATTTGTATATCAAGATAATGAAAGGGAAGTTAAGACAGGTTGAAATATTAAGACCGGTGGCATTTTTCATAAAGGACAATGGGCATTATTGTATGAGTTGTGTCCCAACCCTTGTAACAAGTTGGGACTAGTAGAAACATGTTCAGTTAAGCTTTTTTATGATCAATATGCCAAGTTTTTATTGTAATTACGTGCAGGTCAAAAGTTATTGGGCTTCAAGTGAAAAATATTTTTTTGATTTAAATAATGCTTTAATCATACTATATAACATTTTGTGTTACATGTAAACATAATTATTACATTTATAATAATTGTACTTACAGTAATCACAGGCAATAATAGTTATTTTTTTACGGTTATTTATTTCCTTTGTTATTTATTTATTTTCAAATACATAAATAACAAAGGAATAATATCCATATGTAAGAGTACGGCTTAAACGTATGCAAATTGTTTACTAGTTAGTACTTTTAGTAGTGATTATTATCTATGATAATATCATCCAAAAATGTCGCGGGTAACAATATGCTTGGCTGGTGCCTAGCCCAGCCAAGGTACCAAATAATACTCATTACGTGAGCGCAAGTACCTACAGTTCTTTTTCCCGTTAAACATGAGCAATAGTAATGAGCAATTGCATCTCTCGCCGTTTCTGCTCTATTTTTTATTATAATATACGAGACGAAAGCGCTAGATAAATAATTGCATGTAAGTAGATGCACCGGCAACCATCTCTTTCTAATGTATAGCGCGGTTTTTTCCACTTGATTTTAAAATCGTTGTAGCCCTTTTGTCATTAAAATATTATTTGATTAAGTTTTATTTAATATTTTTTTGGAATAAATGATACCACTGTAATAGCTTCTCTGCACAAGATACAGAGTTACGCCTATACAAAAAAACATAACACTAATTAATATCTTTCAAATGATATAGGTAAGAAAATGTTACAACACTTGGGACGAAACCGCTCATTGTCCTTTTGTGTTAGTATAACATAGAAAGATAATTGATAATTACTTGTCTAGTAGGCGTAGGTCTAGTGGGCGCATAGCGCGACTGCTGAGTATGAGGTCTTGGGTTTGATTCCCAGGTTGGGCAAAGTGTTTTTGTGTTTTTCCATCAGGAATTTCTTAGTAGTAGCCTCGGAGTCTGGATTTGTGCCCGATTGACGGCAATAGGTCCGCCCTCTATTACATAGGATTTAAACATAACCTTTGAAATGTGGGTGTACTAAATGGGTACACCTCTGCCTAACCTTGCGGGGATTACAGGCGTTATGCTATGTTATGTAATAAATTATATCTGTTTTGCTGAGAGATTGTCACAAATAATCTACAAACTAGTTAGGTACATGTATGTACTTACTGGTTTCATACAAACAGACTGACGTACATACCTACACACTATTCTGCATCCATTGTTGTTCAGCTCGCTACACTGGAAATCGTACATTCCGGCGCTCGACTGATCCCCACATCACGTCGAATTCCGTGTTCACAATTTTAATTGGTGTAAATGTATGGCTTTGTCACAGCTGGTATTTTAGAAATACATAACTTAAGTACTAGTTATAATCCCACGAGCGGTTCCCTTCACTATTACCATTAATTCATAAATCAACGTTGAGAACGCCTTCTTATGACGCCAGGGGCACGATTTCAATACAGCCGTGTAGTTAATAAGAATGTACTAACTGACGGCCTGTGTGCCTTGACGCTCCATTTCTCTGTTATACTCCACAAACATTAGTGAGCCGAGAGATAAACGGGTTATTTGAAACCAGTGTACAGCGACAGAGACGCCATAGAACGATGGGATTTCACATTTTATTAATGTGATTCAACTGCCTCTGTACAAGAACATTCGTCTTGAGACGGCAGACCAACATCCGCTGTATTTTTGTATCAATAAAATATTATGCTTTATGGCTCAGCCTATGTCCATAACTGAATTCATAAATAGTAATGTAATGTGGTGGTTTTCAATGAGAAAATCGTTGCAAGTCCCTTAACCGCCATT
Source organism: Hoplodrina blanda (assembly GCA_949316365.1). Taxonomy (NCBI): domain Eukaryota; kingdom Metazoa; phylum Arthropoda; class Insecta; order Lepidoptera; family Noctuidae; genus Hoplodrina; species Hoplodrina blanda. The sequence goes on along the minus strand of OX438589.1, from coordinate 5,049,013 downwards.
AGTATAAAATCAAAAAGATTTTGTTTGTGGCAACACAGGAAAAGAGTAATTAGTCTCCATAAAAGAAAGTCGATATCGGTATATCTATTTAGCATTAAGGAAGCCTTTGAGTTTTTGCCAGTGGCTCACTTTTGTAAATAGAAAAGAAAATATCTACTCCCTTTCATCTTATGCGAGGATGCTTTTTACTTATTTTTTTATTGGAAAATGGGTAGGTATGCGTTTGACATTTGTTTTCATAGAAGTCGACGATGGATGTGCATAAAAGATGGCCACATTCTTTTAAAATCGCTTTTTTTTACTAAAGCTAACAGTTTTTAAAAATGTATTTCGCGTACTGAAGTAAGTTTTCAACGGTCATCATTTTTAAAATAAGTTCTCTTAATCACAAAAGCGTTTTTTGCTGACTAACAAAAGTGCTCAACCTCCCCGCTGTTATTAGAAACAATTAAAAACATTTTATAAGCTCAAATTACCTGTACAACAAAAAAAAATACATGTAGGTATTTAAAATTACTTTTATCAACATTGGTTTGCCGCATCTCCCATCAAAGTTGGCACAAAAAGTGGTCTTTCGAGCTTGCGCCTTAACGTTCAAGTTGAAGGATGCAGTCCCTAGTTTTTATGTCCAGTGATCTAATTTATTCGAACATGGAGAAGACATATTTAGACACGTCATGGCTGTGAATATCTCGCAGCTTATAATATCAAGTTAGGCAACAGGTTTATTGTAGCATTTTGCAGTTACAATTTACGTTTTGGTTGTGCGCAGTTGAGTACTTAAAATGTCATTGAGACGAATAATTACATTTTGATTAGTTTACGTGAGATGTAAACAAAATAGCAAATAAATTAGTTGTTTCAGCAAATAATAAATAGGTTGCCTAATATGTATTTAAATTGTATTAGAGGATTGTGGTTGAGGTGAAATTAACAAGGCTTTGTGAGCAAGCTAGATGGAAATCTAGCTAGGCATCAAATGTCTATGATTATTTGAAAATGCTGGATTTTTCTACTAAATGCCATCATGAAAACAAAAGGTAACCAAGAAAATCAATCAAAGAAGACATCAATAGTAGGGTAGTTGACACCAATAACCAATAATTCCAGGAATGATAATATTAAAAAAAGCATATTATTATACCACTGTAAATCTGATTAATTTTAAATGGAACTTTAGATTTTTAGTTGCTTTGAAAACAATAAATAGTTTGTCAATTTAAATGATAAATAAGTGACGCCACGGTTTTGAATTGCATTTTGACAGCTCAATTAAAGTAAGTCAATTAATTAGTAGTTTTAACTAACTAAAAACAACCACTTCTTGCTTAAAAAAATGTTCAGTCATTTTGACAAAAAGGACCATTGGTCCGTTTCCAAGGACCAAGTAGATACTTCTGTACAAAATTCCGGCGCAACATCCTACAACCCTCATTCCCCTACAAATTACCCCAATCGCGTTAATGAACCACGTGCAGTCTCTCAAGCACGTGCCGCACTTAAAACAATGGTTAGTGCAAAAACGGGTTTTATCAAAGTAATCGACATCTATTTCCTATTTCATGGTGGTCTTGTATACGTGGATTAAGTAGGTGCTTGACCTCAAGCGCTCACTTTAGTAACTACGTGTAAAGGAGCTTTTTTGTCGATGTTTTTGAATTGAATTAAATTAGTACTTTGGTAGGTATATTACTATCATTTTTTATATAATATTTTGATGACTGCCTCGCTTGTGTGGCGTGACTGTTGGGGAAAGGTCTTGGGTTCGTTCTCCAGCTCAGGAAAAGAGTTATTCGGAGCCATTAGGTAATAACCCGGGATCTGGAATTTTAGCTGGTTGAAAATCTAGACCTCAGGTGGCTTGCCCCTTATTACATAGGACTTTCAAACATGACTAGCGAAATGTGGCTGTTTCTAGTACATAAATGACGGGTGTAGTTCCTTCTTTTTCTTCCCAACATTGCGATATTTTTCGGTTTGTACCATACCCTAGAACCTTTTACTTAAATGTTATAACACTTATAACTAAACTTTAAATACCCCATGACCCCTGTAATATTACAAGTATTCGTAACCACAATATTTTGCGTGTACCATACCATTGCGTGCTACCATAAAAAGTAATCTTCACACTTTCACACTAAAAAATACAAGTCGTTTCCCAAAGCATTTCCGAAAAGATTCCACTTCGCTTCTTCTTTAGTTTAACGCTCACAATTTAAACTAATCAATCATCTAAGTTTAAACCTGTCCCTAGCTAGACATTAGATCTCCCTAAAGAAATGGTAGAAACTCGGCTAGGTAGAGGTAGATACTAATCTTGTTTGTTGAATTTCACCACGAGTTAAAATTCTTTCCAAGAAAGAATCCAGTGTTTATGTGCGTGGAGATACTTACTGCGTGTCTCTCGGAAATTCAACTTTAAATTAAGCTAAGTTGTGTCAAAACGAGCTAACCAACAATGTCTCATTAATTCGTTAAATCGTTTATCTGGAACAATTTAGTGGATACAATTTTAAGAAAAGCTAAAAAAAATATTTTTAAAAACAAGCTTTAATTTAAAATTATTTCAATAATGAGCATTGGACATTTTATTGTCATCAGAACTAACGGTGTATGCAAAATTTCAGCTTAATTGGATATCAACAAATGGTTGAAAATGATTTGCAAATTTTGAAAGGACAACTTACTTACATACATACTTACATACGAACAGCTAAATAAAAGCTCGTAATATGAAACGAAGATAGAATTGTGGCGCACCTATCAACGCAGGTCAAAACAAGGTACCTACATTTGTTCGTCTTATTTTTTTTTAAATGTAAGGTGGACTTGCTCTTGACTCCAGTCTAGGTCAGAGGTGATAGAAACAAAGTCTACGATGGAGTAAGCTTCTAGATACTAATTAATCACATTATTGGACTATTTCATCAAGAGTTATTAATTCATGGCTATTTATGCCTTTACGCAGGGAGGGGTCGCCCTAGGAAGACCTACACTGACCTTATTGGTGAGGTTCTTCAGAAAGGTCAGGTGCGGAGTACTCGTAACCGGCGTGCTTGTATGACGAGATGTATGAACGTAGATGAGGTGAAAGGAGTACCTATGTAAGGATCGTAGCAGGTGGCGTTCTGTGGTTTCTGCCTACCCCCATGGGAAAAAGGCGTGAGTTTATGTATGTATGTATGTATTTATGCCTTTGTAATATAGCTAATGAGCATAAATATACTTTCAATAATTATGCAGTTTTTTACGCGACGACGTACCTACATATAAAAAATAATTTATGGTAAAAAAAACTTTTTATAAACAAGCTTTTTTTGTGATGTTACAACTTTATCGTTTTCTACTCTTCAAGCCCTTTAATTTGATACCCATATCAAGGGGATTAAGAAAAAATATGTTATCCGCCATCTTGGAACGGCGGCCATATTGGAATTATTCCAATATTGAGTATTGGACATTGTATTGTCATCAGAACTAAAGATGTATGCAAAATTTCAGCTCAATCGGATACCCGCAAATGGTCGAAAAATGGTTTGCAAATTTTGAAAGGACAACTTATTTACATACATACTTACATACGAACAGTGCAAGCTAAATAAAAGCTTGTAAAAAGAATGAATATTCATATTAAAAGTTGAAACCCATTTTCGATCTTAATCTAGACAAACTATTACAATGTTAATTACAAGTATGTTATTAACGCTATCATGTTATTACTACTTTAATAGATGCTTCGACCTTCTGATGTCGTTTGCTTGTAGATAGGATTATTTCCAAAAATAGGCATTCTCATTGTAACCCCCGTCTGCTACTACGACTATTGTTATAATATTAATAATAGTCGTAGGCGGTAGATCAATCCTCGTTTATTAAACACTAGCTTTCGCCCGCGACGTCGTCCGTGTAAATAACCGCTTTTACAATCGCGGACGCATACGAAATCGCGGAATAAAAAGCAGCCCATTCTTGGAGTTTAAACCTACCCCGTACAAAATTTCATCAAAATCGGTTTAGTCGCAAAAGCGGAACAGACAGACAAACAGATAGAGTTACTATCGCATTTATAATAGTATAGTATGGATTACCTATTACTTTTGTCTAACCACGCAAAATATGTCTTGAAAAGACGCTTAAAGCCACTTCAGTAGCGAAGTACGAAAATAAAATACGAAGGAAAATATAAACACCTGTCATAAAAAGACTATGTAAATCTTTGTAATTCTTCTTTCAACGTTCCTCCGGCGTTTATCTTCTTTTAAGATCATTATCATTACATTGTTGCCTGCGAAACGACTGCGCGCCTATTCTGAAAACATTCGCTTGATAATTTTACATCCAAGTGGCGATTACGTAAACTGTATAGACTTATTATTCAAAATAGGCACGGTATACATAAAATTACAGGACGGATACATAAAAGGAAAGGAATGGACGTAAAAATACAGCGTGAAGTATCTGTGAATGGGAATATCTGTGTTCGTGATAATAATGACGTTTTTTTTTGTATTTTAGGGCCTCTGTCGTACTTAAGGAAGGCTGTACTTCAGGACGTGGAAAATACAAGTACTTTGTAACTGAATTCAGGTGTAGCAATTTTATTTTTAACTTTGCCCCTCCCTATCAATTTGTCCAGTATCGTGGTTGCGTTTTACAAAAATATAAATTGAAATACACAAGCAGCCAGTCCCGGAAAACTAACTTTAGGATATATAAATATTTGTTCCGTGCAGGAATTGAACCAGCGATACCCAGTGCAGCAGACAATCGCTCGACTTTGCGCTAACCATGTCGACAAATTAATATCTTTTAATTACTCAAGTCCCACGTCATGAGACACAATTGATTTTCTATTGTTCTGACTTACCGGTAAGTCAGCCGGGGCTTACCGGTTAAAGTAGTTATACAGAAGACTTGTGCAAGAAATAAATCAACATTTCAGCAGAAAATGATAAGTGTGTGCTAAATAAACAGAAAACAAAGCCAAGAAAAAGATCACCTCATTCTTGCATTCCAGCACAATCATTTCTCACAGTTGCTTTGTGTAAGAGTGGATGCCAAAGCTTGCCCTGAGCCCAGCTTGTTAAAACAATTGTGCCAGTGAAAGGTAGTCTACCACGCAGCCGGCTTTCTTCCCATTATTAAGGTTATTTTTATCGGAACTCGACATCTACGCCCTTCACAACACTACAAGATAAACAATGGTCTGTGAATTGTGATATAATCTGAGCTGAGAGTAGGAAGCTGTAACCAGAACCAAAAGGTTGGCACATTCTACCTGCCTACGTAGAAAATAACTTGATAACTATTACACAAAATATATTGACAAGTGATAAAGAGGAAGTGATTGATAATGCTTATCAAACTTATAGTCAAAAGTTCAGTTGACATATTGTTAATTGACTTACCTATTTAATTTACCTTTGCCATTGCAAATGTAAATGTAATGCAAGTGTAATGTTTTTAGGCACTTGTCCTATTGACAGCGATGCTTACGAGTTTAAAGTTTAGGTTTGTTTTCAATTATTGTAATTGGTTGAGCTACAGTTACCTTTCAAGTAAAAATAAATACATTTAAATAAAATGTCGGTTTGCGAAAAATCGACCTCATGAGAAAAATAAACATCATGTGTAATGTTACTGCTAGTTAAAATATTTTTGAAACTATTAGATGTTGTTCAGTAGACATTTCAACATTAATTAGACCATGTTGCTCTAGTAATTTAGGGAAAACAAGCAGTTGCTAACTCAACACATATAACAAAATAGTTTATGTACGTTTTGCTACAACTCTCCGTAATATTCGGGAAAATATTTTTTTTATTTTGTCAGGGATTAAGTAATAGGATTTTACAAGTTAAAGACAAACGTTTACCTAAAATTGTTGGTGGAAATAGAGGGGAGGATTAGTACTTATACAAAAATACAATAAACCTGCTATAAGTACGTCTCGCCTGTATTACCTGAGAGACCAAAGTGGTACACAACAGACTAATTTCAATATCCCATGTAATAAAAGCTTGTCGCCATTAACTCCGTTATTGAGAAATTCTTGTACAAACTCAACAACAATTTTCCCGATCTGAGGACCGACCACAAGACCTCACGCTCAGCAGTCGCGTTTATAACCGCTGGACAGAAAAGGCCGTCTCCAGAAAAACAGTTCGTTAATTTCTATCTAACCGTCTAACCAACCAATTTAGTCAGAACTATTATGCTTTCATAAGCGTCTACCAATTTATTAGTTAGAAATGCTTTTATTAGTCTTCTTATTTAGTTAGATAATCTTGTTATATCAACTTATTTGTGAAGCACGTGTTGTTTGAAAATTTGATCACGTGCATGAACATATAACGTGTCGTTGTTCATTAAATCTGTATTAAATTAATATGAAGACTAGTAAGGATCTACGTGTTTGCGTGGGGATTGTGAAGGTCATAGTTGGCTTTAATTGATTGATACTTTTAGAACTGGTGCCAAAAATCATTGAGTACCACCTTTTAAAAAAAATAATCTTGAAATGTTTAGATAATTTAAAAGTAGCATCTTCACAAAATGCTTGATTTTAATGACCCTTGAACAAATACAAAAATATGCTACCTTGTTAATCTCAATGAGAGCACAACCTGTTTAATGAAGTAAACCTTCCAATATTTAAATCATTTAAAAATGATTGCCATACAAATCAATAGGTATTGCCAGTGTCCAAAAGCGTTTGTTTTGAAATTGGATCGCATGTCATCGATTTCCGCGCCCCCCTCCCGGGACCACACACCGTATAGTTCCGGGTACTTACCCAGTTCGTATTACCCACAACACAGGGCTGGCAAGGTGGTTTTGGTCCTAAAGTTTTTGGATTAGAAGGACTTGCTTTCCCACTTAATGTTTGGACTTCAAGATGCAAAACAGCTTCAAGATTTAGTTTCTTAATAAAATGAAACCTATCTCAAAATGTCCCCCGACTTAGAATTAAGCGAAAACCTAAAACTTTTTTTAAATATGTTCAAAAGAGGCAACCCTACAACGAATTGTACACATGGTGATCGATGCACTTAGAGACCCACGCGTTTAGATATGGGCAACGGCAAGTGACAAAATGAGGAAGTGTTCCGTTTTAAGCGATCCGATGTTTGAAATGCCCTCCAGGATATTAGTCGAACTGCGTAGACTATCCGTAAAGTTACTTTACTATGAGTTTCTGGTTCAAATAGAAACATTTCCAATTTGGTTGAGTGGCCGTTTACTAGAAACTTTAAATTTATTGGAGCCTTCTGTATCTACACGTGTTCTAGCTAATAACGTAGATGCCATAAACATTGATATTTAAATGATTGTGTATTTTGCAGCTTCTGGTCCGAAGCTCCCGGACAGAATACGTGAATTCACATTAGCATTGAGAGTAGGAGAGTACCCTGCCGCATGCGGTTTCAATAATCCTAACAGAACTTATACAAAGGTGTAGAAACGTGGCTTAGTGTCAGAGAAAAGTGCTAAGATAAATAGGAGGTATTATACATGACATACCAGAGCAAAGGTGTAAAACCAGCAGCGAATTCTTAGAAAATTCCCCTTTGTTACACTTGGTGTAGCTACCTCACGTTCCACGTAATAGAAAGTGCTAATAAAAGAAGTTCTTGTTGTGTATTAAATCTTGTGGAAAGATAAAAATGAGTCTTTAATGTAGTATAAACAATTTAATTAACATTTGATAAGCTGACAATGTGCTTGTTCAGAGTGACGTATGTTTGTTGAGTTACTCGGGTTTGTTCTTCGATAATGATTATTGACCCGGTTCATTGCCTACTACTGTTTTATCGTTTGTATCATTTCTATGGTATGTCCTCATTATCTGGTCAAACACTACTGGGGTCTCTATTAGAGATGTACAAAGAAGTCGTTGCGCTGTAATGCAGTGCTGGGTCACGGAATATCAATAGGCTCTCGCTCGCACTAAATGTTCATGGGATAGAGAGAGGAAGGGAGGAGGTTAAAGTATTTATTACCGCTGGTCAACTTTTCATTACAAATAAAAGACAAAGTAAGGTGTTTAGTTTCAATTTTAATTTACTATAAAAAAATTAATAAGTTTCTGAGTATATCTTGAATATATTAACTGACATTAGTGAAAAAGACACTGTTAGAAACCATGGACTTATAATGAAAGTCTGAAATCGTCAATACGCCGTTGCCCAGTAGTGCGAGAATAGATAAATGAAAATACCCTCTTCACTGAAATTGTGACTAATTTATTTTACGATAACTTTGTACGCCATCTAAAGCTGTGATGTGCAAAATTATTCAGAAAGTAGTAAAATTCCAACATCGTGATTCTGAGTAATGAAACAAGCTGTCAGTTGCTTTCCATTCAATTACAGTTCCTAGTATTTTCTTTTCATCCGAACTATCCATCTTGTCTGAATTGTCAATGTGTTCAGCTACTGTAGCCTTCCGCTTAACAATAAGTACCGGAAATTGCGTCCCTAGTGGCTGCGGCGCCGACAGGTGGATGTATTAAGTAAAGATTCGTATCGAGCTGCAAGACTCCCTTCTGCAATCCATTATTATTTATAGTTCTTTTTTAACCGACTTCAAAAAACGAAGGAGGTTCTCAATTCGGCCGGTATTTTTTTTTTTTTTTTTATGTATGTACACCGATTACTCCGAGGTTTCTAGTCCGATTAGTGTGATTCTTTTTTTGTTCGATGCAGTATACTACCATGCCTACTGCCATTTGGTCCCATAAAAATTTCATCCAATTTGGTTTAGTGCTTTTTATTTTGTGAGCATTTTTGTATGTATGTTACCCGATTACTCCGCCAATTATGAATTGATTTGGATGATTCTTTTTTTGTTTGAAAGAGTATACTTTCGAATAGGTTCCATAGAAATATTGTCATGATCTGATGATGAACTTCGGAGATATGGAACGGAACTCCTCATAGGATCACAGCAGAACTATCGTAACAAGTAAAATTGCTTTGTTTATACGTGTATCGATGACTTACTGAAGAAAGAGGGGGAGGGGGTACGTCAATTCCCCTCCTACCATTTTCCTAAATTAAATATATCGTGTGAGGTATTGTTTGAAAGGGCTTTTATTAAGGATTTGAAACATTAACACACAAGCACTAAAAATGTAAAAATAAAAAGCTTTTTTACAAAAAAAGACAACCGCCTTCAAAAACTACAAAATAAAAATAACTTTAGTTTGGAAGTCGGTGGCAATACCTACATAACAAAAAACAAAACCAAAGCCGCCGAGTTCCAAACTAAAGTTATTTTTATTTTGTAGTTTTTGAAGGCGGTTGTCTTTTTTTGTAAAAAAGCTTTTTATTACAGTAGATAATTGTTTATTAGCTTCAAGTGATGGCCGGGTCTTTATTTCTCTTTATTTGCTCATTAGGGCGATTATTGTGATAGAAATCTGACCCTAACTCCGGATTATTTGGTTTTGTTTTCTTTACTTATTTAAGACAGCCGATCCAGTAGTGGCTAGAAAAGCTCTCTCGATCTAATTTGCTGTTAGGACTAATGGTAGGTAGGTACTCTTTTTTATTAGGTTTTACATAAGTTATTGCAAGCATTTTTTTACCAAATGAAAGTATCATGGATAAGAACAACATTTACTATGAGATTAGCTTTGAAATATGAAAAAAAATAAAAAATAAACAGGACTATACATTTTGAACGTGTTATGAACAGCACATTTTTCTATTACGTGTCAAAATTTAAACCATACTTTATAGTTGTTTGCATAAATGAGTTTGACCCCTATAAGATTACCAATTAAACTAAAGTCACCCTATTTAAAAACCTATCACGTTAGCAAAGAAAGTTGACACAAACATGGTGCAATACAGTAAACATCTAGTTTCTGGGGTCACAGAGTTCAAACGATAGTTGCTACATGTAAAACAAGAAAGTTTCATTATTTTAATAAAAAGAAAAATCGTGTTCACAATTTCTTATTAGCAAGGAGGGCATCGCGAGTTCCTTTAAACAATCGAACCTTTAGGAATTCACGGAAAAACGATTCAAAGATAACAGTGTTATATAAAGTCGAGTGTAAACTCTTTGTTTCTTGCGAAGAAAAGGCTACTCTTTCTGCTGTAGGATTTACTCCAAGAGACGGGCAGATGGACGGCAGTGTAAATGTAATGTACCCACTTGACCATTTTATATTTGGTTAGGTTCTGTCCGTGATTTCGTCCGCATAATTTTAATTTATTTAATTTAATTTAATTTAATTTATTAATTTCAGACAACAATATAGTCCATTGTGTTAGTAAAATACCTTACAACTAGTGTTAGTAATACACAAAAAAAAAGTTAAACAAAAAAAAAAAAAAGAAATTTACAGAGAACGATACAAGCAAGAAAAGAGTTACTTGACCATTCTCCCCACATAGTGCCTCAAAAAAGGGGAGTAAGGACTCTCCACCACTGTTTTTAGGATGCTATTGTCGCTGACCCGCGTTCTACGCATCAGAGATGCGACTTAGAAGTCAAGTATACCATAAAACATAAGCAATAACAAATAGTCAAGCTTTTTATGAAAAATTTTTCGTAATCGGCTCACTCTTCTTCTTTATCGTGTAAGGTCTTTCGACCCCACACCCAGTATTATAGCTTACTATGAATAATAGTGTAGATTTAGCTTTACAGCCGATTTGTAGTAGTTTAAATGGAGAGACTATAATTGCATATGTATTGAACGTTGGTCACGTCCACGTTAGTTTCGTGGTCGCAAACGCACTGTTGAGGGGTCTTGGGTCCGAGTCCCGGGTCAGGCAACGAGTTATTGGGTTTTATCCATTAGGAATTTCTCGGTAGCAGCTCAAAGTTTGGAAGTCGGCGGTGTGATACCGCCGTGCCTCGAAAAGTAGGTAAAGCCGTTCCTACCCCTGATCTCTCCCCGGTCTTGTCAGATTACCGTCCCATCGGATTCCATCACGTCCATTGAGATTGTCGGCCGTACCTAATCAAAATTCTATTTGGAGAATACCATTATTGATCACCAAAGTAAAGGAATTAGGTAGTACATACGTAGGATGGCTCATATGGATGTATTTTGTTTGAGATGATGAAAACCCCAACCCCATTTGAAGAGAAGGCTTTCCCATGTTAGGCATTAGCTACGGTCTTTTGTGAGCGACGGTTTGTGTTCCTTTATTACAGTGATTCAGAATTTTCCGTTTCACTCAGCAAGTGTTAATTTTCAGAGTGTTGGCGATAAAGCTTAATTTTCTAGTCTAGTGCTTTCAGGGCAATTTTGTACGTCGTTTGCTGATACCGCTCCTGAATTGCCGCATTACATTTGTTAGTAGTTTTCACACAACATGAAAATTCGCAAAGACTTTGTTACGTATATTGTACTCTTAGGGGGTTAAGAGAACTGTACCGACAGCGTTCTCCATACAAAACATATACCGTCATATTTTGATTAATAATTAATTAGTAATTAAAAACAAAGAATTTTGCAAGTCCGTCTATATATGATGGAGTCATGCCCGAACATACATAAAAAAGAAATACTTATATCATCCGAATTGAGAATCTCCTCCTTTTTTGAAATGGGTTTGAAATAAAAAACGGAATGGAAAACATGAGATTCAATTTAGCATAGTATCAACTTGAAATTGGCTTTAAATACAACGGAAAACTGATCATCCATAAGGCTAGATATTAGAGCCTTAGCTATAAATATTGAGTTTAATTACTTGTTGACCAAAATATATGACTAGACTTGACAATCCAAAAGTACTTAAATGTATTAACTGAAATAAATACTTTGAATAAAATTTTATTGTATGGACACCGCTCTGTCTATAATATCCTTTTAAGTAATGTTACTTACAACTACAACTGCCAAAATTCAACTTGAAGGGTTTTGGCAAACAGGGTTACATTGCAAGTTAGCAAAATAATTGTATTTTGCTAATATTTTGCTAACTGAAATGATTGCATTTTGATGTTTTTTCTTCTGTAAATGTACTAGTTAGATATTTATGGTGAAACTAGATTATGTCCGCGACTTCGTCCGCGTAAATATCTGTTATTGGCCATCTAATCCTGTTTCGTTATTGTGACGTTATTTATTTGTACAGCATTACTAATCCCGTCTTTTTCCGAGTTTCATCCCAGCACCTGCAGAAGCATTATTCACAAAATGATAACATCACACACCCATGTTAATTCCGCTTAAAACTTGCTATAATAAAGGATAAAAGCGTGGGCGATATAACAAAGTGTCTCGTTAACGTAATATAGTAGCACATACACAGTACTTACTACTCTTGGTGTCAGAAACTACACGTAATAAACATCTACCGCAAACATTATGAGCGGTTCATATCGCGAGTTTAATACGAATTAGAAGAGCGTTCACATTGGTGGAAAGTATTCGAGTTGTAAAGTGACAGTAACACGCGATTACTCGAACGATTTTTTTTGACACAAACTTTCAAACGCGCGTAACCAATGTGATTGGTTAACTGAATTATCAATAACCAACAACCCCGCGTTTGACAATTTATCACGTAAATTTTACGATCGAGAAACCGGTGGTTATTTTCTTAAACCCTCGACATAAAGACAGTAAGTTAATGTTTAAGTAAAAGTAGGTAGTCGCTGTTTGCAGTGCCTATGTTAATTAGAATTTTAAATTGGATTAGCTATAGGGAAAGCGTAGCTCATACTAGACTAGTTACGTTTTAAAGTACCTATAAGCCCTAGCGCGCCTTATGGCAGAAGGTCTGAAATCCATAATAACATGATTAATCTAAACAGATTTATAGTTTGTTTAAACGCGCTTATCCCTGGAACTACCGGCCCGATTTGAAAAATCTTTTGTATATGATAGCAAAATCTATGAGGAATAATATAGGCTATGTAACATCACGCTACCACCCATGCAAGCGGAGTAGTGATCAAAAACGTAGCGTGGAGTACCTACACGAATTTTATGATTTAAAAATCGAACTTATTAAAAAATACCGTTTAAACTATCGTCCAAATAAATGTTTCAAGTACTCTCGAGTGCGCACTGGCCCCAAAAGTAAACGCGCCTTAAAGGCTGATACACACGAGTCTATCACCCAGCCGTAAAAGCGATAAACGCTCGAATCTATCGTAACGATTTTGGAATACTTAAATAAATTACTACACACAGACATTGCTGAGAACATTGTAATTTGATGACGGTAACACGGATATAGATGCTATTAGGATGCTCAATTGTTTCATTTGGAGATCAGGGTACAATGTATTGTACACAGCATACCCCTTTTAGTATATACTGTATACCTATGTATAGTACTTATATAACATTATATTACGAGTAGTATGTAGGCTTTTCATCATTAAAAAGTATTGTTTATCTTATTTAAAAAAACCTTAGTAGACAACTAGGCACTATTAACGATGACACGTTTTTAATAAAACACTTTATTTTTTAAGTTATTTTAATTTATTTTAACTGTATTGCTGCGTAGCTGTGTAGCTGGTCAATTGAGTTGGTAAATAAGAGATGTCACAGTTTACCATTGCCATAAAATTAATCTATGGAAAAATCGTGTTGTGGTAGCTCAACTCTACCCAACTCTAAACCTACTGCATCTTAATTTTACAGTGTGTTTCTCCTTAACTATTGTCCTAAAACGTGATGAAAGCTCATGGTCATGACACCAAAGAAATAAAAGCAATAATTTTATAGTCACACGTAGTGTGTGGTATGCGGGTCCATACAATACTTTACGAGGCATTTATTGAAAACAATGATGTCTGCCTACTATCCCTTTAACACTCATGCTATGTTTGTGACGGGCATAAAAGATTCCAGTTTTATAACGATTTTAAAGGTTCTCTCAGTTTCATTGACTTGACGTACCCTGCCTCAAAAAGTATGCAGTTTGATAGCTGTAATAAACGCGCCTCCGATTAAAAAATACTCAAGTAAATGTATGGCTTCAGTCCACACAAATAAAGATCAAACCTTTTTCTTTTAGTTTATGTGAGAATTTTATGGATTGCGACCTTTTTCCTCAATAATAAATGCAGCCGGCTTCAAGTAGTTAAAAGTACGAAAGTAGAATTAAAATAAGGTCATTTGTTTTTGTGAGGAAAATGGTTTGTGTCAATTTCGGAGGTTATAGAAGCCATATATAGGCTGAGCCATGGGGAAAGCCAGCTGGCGTGATTCCCAAATTCTCCCTGTGTGAATAAAATGGAGATTATATTACAAAGTTTATCCATCACTTAAAAGTTAGCTGGTAACGTCCCGATAAAGCGAAGTTATTGTTCGATAAAGAGGAGGAAGATTTACTTTGACAGACAATTATAATCATATAGAGGGAGGTTTATGCTGATCGAAGTCAAAGTGTAGAATGTTTGTGCTTATAATGAACCACTTATAAGTTATTGGGGATTGGTTATTATAAGTATGTAAAAACATGAGGTATAATAGTGAACCACCTTATGTCCGCGACATCGTCCGCGTGATATTGGCTATCGGCGATGTTTTCTTTTTCCGCAAATCCCTAATTTTTTTTCCTAAAATAAAGTAGCCTAAACTATCGGTCCAGCCGATTAGGAGATTAACCGGAACAAATAAACAGACAGTCATTTATTTCTAAACTAGCTTCTGCCAGCGACTTCGTCCGCGTCAAAGTTGATTTCTCCATACAAAATTTGGAACCCTGATTCGTCCCCTTATGGGGTGAATTTTGGAAAATCCTTTCTTAGCGGATGCCTACGTCATGACATCTACCTGCATGCCAAATTTCAGCCCGATCCGTCACTATGTCAGTCAGTCAGTCAGTCACCTTTGAGTTATATATATTTAGATTGGTATAAGCACCGTGTCGTAAACATACATACTTATGCATTTAGTAAAAAACTTCTATTTAGATATTACAAATAGACACTTAAATTATATTTATTCGTAAAGATTAAATAAAAATGTGTTGGTATCTGGAACTATTAATAAAAGTCCTTTCTCTAAAATGATGCAGTTGAAAGTGCGCTTATCGCATAAAGATCACAATATCAGCGAGTAGAAAGCCTTTAAACACATCGCTTGATCATATTTGTAGCAATATCTTTAAAAAGCTTCTCCGAGTTCCGAGAGGAAACTATTGTATTTGATCGTGATAGGTTACACTTAGTTTTCTTCGTCCATTTGTTTTACTTTCTCTTGCGATTTATGTTTTAAACTTCTCTATTGGTTATCTGATTTTGTTCGTTAAGTCGGGGCTTTTTGAAACGTGCTGTTAATTTGTTGTGTCGATTATTATCTATCGCACATTTTTGTTTTCTACTTTTTTTAAAATACCTTTAACTAAAAATTTCTCTTGTATTACTCTGGTGCGCTTACAAATATTTAAACTCAAGCAACCAGACCCGAAACAACTACATATCTGTAGGCCATACAAATATTTGTTCTGTGCGGGAGTCGAACCCGTGACACGCAGCACAATTGCCAATCGCTCAGCCACTGCGCCAAACGTGCCATGCCATATGAACCTGCCAATCAGCTTTACTTATCAAAACGTTGTAAAGTTTAATTGTTTCATAGAACTTGAAGACAACGGGCCTCTTTCCTGTATTCGTACACACCGCGAATAGAAAAACGTTACATCCTTAATCTAAGTACAATGACGTCAGATAAAGGTATGTAGTGACAAAGTGACGGAGGACCGGCACCCGTCAATTAGATGGCCATAAATCCGCATTTCAATAATCCTAATGCGACGCGCACGCCTGTCGAGGAAGCACTAAACCATGTCCAAAATGATTTGAATTTAGCGAGGAAACGTCAGTGGCGTATGTGTCAGTGTTGCCATAATGTGTGACAGTTTATACATTCTATATTCAAACATTAAAAGTGACACGAAAATTGGCCAGTCCTAATTCGTATTTATTTATTTAAATTATTTTAGTTGTCTGCTTGTTAGACACGGCTTAGCTTTCCTTTGTGGGTTAGTAGCAGTAGTCTGCATTCACAGACGTAATATGGTGGAGTGCGATGTTTTAGTGTGTTTACTATTTAGTAGGTACATTCGACAAAGATAATTGTTGTTTTATTAATTTTAGTTGTGTACATTTTATTCAGCTACATAATTATTTTGCACCTGCCTCGTTATTTTTACCCAACTTTGGTTGACTGGTAGATAATGGCTAAAGCATTAAATTCGCCTTTGTATCTTTTGTTACATAAGGTTCAAAGAAATTAATTGTTGGTGTGAATGTATATAATACATTTGTATTATATCAAACATCACGTGAAATCGACATGAGAAAACCCAATATTTTTAATGATAAAGTTGTCAAAAAATATATCTATGTAAATGTAAAAGAATACTTTAATTAATATTTCAAAGGTACATACATAGTTGACAACACCGGCGTTGCGTAGACGTTGTCCTCGGCAGGACATGCCCGGCATAGTAATGTAAACACTCCTAACTGTAATGATATGTTAACTTAACGTTTAATGTGTCACACTATCAATCGTGGCTCGTTTGTTTTGATTGAGAGTCCCTGTCATTTACTCAGACGTCTTGTTTAGGTTCGCATTTAGCATTTCTAATTGTTGATTTAATAAACAATGAATGCCGTACGCTAACTGTCGAATTGATTGAGGAATTACATCATTAAATATTTTAGTTACAATAATAATTGTTTTGTTTTACAAGTTTGCTTGTGAATTTTCGAGAACTCCTTTGATCTTGTTCCCGAGTTGTCATATCTCAATTGCTACGCTACTTTCTTTTAATATCCAGTTTCTTATTACGAAGATGAAGAAGACGATGAGCTTCTAGTCATATCCATGTTATGCATATACGTACAGGATTTAGTCGAATTTTGTGCGATAGTACGTGTTATAATAAAAATATACTTTTTGTTACACAATATTTACCTAGACATAAAGTTCAGTTTTTTTAGTACATTTTGTAGTAAATATTGACCCAGACATTCCTACCGTATTCAATGTGTTAGTGTTGATCTACAATATCGTGTGAAGTGTCAAGGTAAGTAAGTATGGCCGTGACATAGACACACTGACACTATGTTTACACTTTTCATTTCAACATATTATTGAGTAAGTACTTAAGGTTATATAATTGCATTTTATAACGGGTGTAAAAGACGCATAACGTTGCCGAAAGTTACAGGTCCCACCATTGTATTTTTTTAAAAATCTGGGCCATAATATCTGGGTTCCTTCAGGTTACCAAGATATCGAAGGTCAGATACTCAATTTTTTTTACGAAAACAGGTTATAATTAAACTATACATTCGTAACCACAAGGTTTTGCGTACGTTACTATGTGTAGGATAAACAGTGATTTTTCACACCAAAATTAAAGTCGTTTCCCAGCAATTATTTTTGCTTAATGTTACTTAGTTTAGCAGTATACGTAGTTAACGAATAAGTAATGTGGCTTTTTACACCTTGTATATAGACAATACTGCGACTGCGCAGACTTCTCTCCTGCCTGACTTGCCATTTCAGGGTATTTACCACACTTTCTGGGAAATCTTTGAGTTTCCCAAAAAGCTAAAGAGGCTTTTCCCGACATCTCGTTTCGTACAAAAGTAGTCTAGTCATATTAGTCAGGGCACATAGCTTTTAGAGCAGACGGCCGTTGGCTACAAGCTTTAGTGAGGCCGAACTTACACAGCTTCTTAATACAGGCTCCACGCCGCCGCCGGCCCCTTCCACGGGCATGAACAGCCTATTCTTAGTCAGGTACAAGTTTAAAGACCAAAGTGTACATAAATCATTGTCTTAGCATACAGTGAACTTGTTGCCATGCAGCTGCAACTGTTACCAAGCAATAAATACCTACTTAAGCTTAGGTTCTTACTAGTGTTGCTAGGTGTCACGATTTGCGCGGGACGTCCCGATTTTCAGGGAGCTGGTGACACGTCCCGATACACTTTTGATCGGGACGCCAAATGTCCCGATATTTCACTAACCTACTTAGTCTGTAGGTACTTTCATCGATAATTTTGTCCGGAAAAATTAATTTATCTCTGAAGTACCACGATATTTCACCAAGATATTTCTCCTTTCACATTTTTTTCCGACTCAGAAAAAACACAAAGCAGTTTTTCTTTTTGTAACTATTATAGTTGTCCCGATGTGTAAACGAACATCCCGATTATTTTAACCTGCCGTCCCGAAATTTGACAAACTGCACCTGTCAGCACTAGTTCTAACTTACGTTTAATTATGGAAAAGTTTTTAAATACCACTATGTTTTTAATTTGGACTTCTATTTGTAAATGCTTTTAAACGTACATAGTTTTTTCTATTTAAATAAATTTGCTATCTTTACAAGTTTCTCTCAGCTCAGCAGCAAAGAGCAGAAAAGCAAGCAAATTAGATTAGGTCTTCGATTAAAAAACGTTAACTATGCGTTAACTACATTTTTTTTACGTATCTGTATTTACATCGTTTTAAATTTAGAACAGTAATTGGTAGAAGTGGTTTATGACATTTTAAGCATTTATTAAATTGTTTAAAATATTTTGGTACTTAAGAATAATTTGATTAAGTACCTGTATTAATATGAAAATAAAACGCAAAGTGTTGTTTATTTAATCAAAACTCTTAAGACAAGTAATACAACGCTCTTTTTAGAAAAAAATTGTTTAGATTTTTTTAAGGGTGTTAAAAGTGAACCTTATCTTTATATGTTGATATTTTGCTTATATGTAATACACTTGCTTCTGCCCGCGACTTCGTCTGTGTGGTTTATTTTACCCGCGCTAAGTCTTTGGTCACTGCTCGGCACCAGCGGGTCACATCGTGATGTTATATAGCCTATCTATTCTATTCCACATGAATATGGATATCATTTACAAAAAGATTTTTACCAAACCGAAAGTAGTTACAGAGATTAACTAACGCGCGTTAACTAACAAACACACAGAAAATCTTCAGTTTTATTATATCAGTATAGATCAGTAACTTCGTAAAAATAACAACAGAAAGGAAAACGCGAAGTTCTCGTTCCAGCAGAGAGGCATAAAAACAAATGAAAACATTCTTCCTTTTTCAAAATAGGTTAGCAAGTTAAATCGCTAAAACATTTGGCATCGTTATCCTTTAAGATCTACTCACACAGTTACTAAAAACATGAACAAAAATTCAACAGTCAACATCGATAAGATACCTACCACCACCTGGTACAAGCGCGCAAACGTTTCGTTGATTTTTAAATTGAAAGTTCTTGTTTTGCACATAACATTTATTTAGCATTTATTATTAACATTTATTTTACGCGACTTAATCTGCATAATCTTGAGAATTAAGCAAAGTCCTAAATCCCACGGGAACACAAAAACGGGATAATAGTTATCCTATGTGCTATTCCAGACTAAAATCTATCGTTCAGATCTGTTCAGCTGTTTTGGCATGATTGAGTAACAAACATCAAACATCCATCCAAATTTGTCGCATGTATAGATGAAGCATGTATAGGTTTGTTTGTACCGAATAAACTGTAACCATAAACTGATTAACCATTTTTTTTACCAATAGAAAGCTAAATTAACATAGACCATTATAATTTATTTTCAAAATCTATCTATGGTAGTCGAAATAAGCAATTTCATCAAGCATTTTAAAAGCTAGTTTGTAATAAACTAGAATTTGCAATACCTATGTAACCCGCTAAAAATATATTGTATTTGCGATAAGCTTAAAATATGATGGCGGATTTGAATAATCCACCATTTTGAATTTCAATTTGGCTACTTGAAACGATTACGTGGTAATTACGTGAAATGCATCATTGCTCATGATTGTATTCAATTCGTAGTTATTGTGGCCACAGAGAGCTACAGATAATATTTTAATTAAACCTGCTTTTCACAGACTTCATTCATTCATACCTGAATGCATTGGCATTATAAATTAATGTACAGTCAGCAACAAAAGTCGATTAACAATGTCACTTCTTTACATCATTTAAACAGACACTAAACACATAATGTACTGGCTTTCAGAATTTCAGGCAATAGCTAAGGGTTTATTTTATTTTAATTTTATATTCATTGCGTTTTACTTTTTATATTGTACTTAATAATTAGGGTTTAAAAATCATAAATGTTAATCGACTTTTGTTGCTGACTGTACCTATGAGAAATCTGTTTAAAGCAGGTTATTATAACATAAGTATAACATGTGTAGTCTGTTTTGATTATTTGGTAATTGAACTGAGTTTAAGCTGTATGTATTGAGTCCATGCATGGAGATAATAGTTTTCATTACGATATCGACCCCGAACATTCCCTCCCGTATATTGAGAAAAGGGAAAATTCCTACTGAGAATCAAATAAATTCAAATAGCTAAAATGTAGCAATGGAGATCAACACACTCAAATAGAAATTAAATGGAAAGAAACGTCGTTTCTGAAAAACAATTTCCACGAAATTAGGGTTAGGAATGTAGGATTCCAAACTTCCGCCTAAAAACCAAACGAGGAAGCGCTTTTTGTGTCCGGACAAAAACAATATTATTGTCCACTCACATTTTACGAGTGATCCCTTTTCTAGGAATCGTTAGTCACACATGTATGAGTAGGTTTGCCAAAACTTTCAGGGACCAATACGGGACTTTTCAAACAAATCAAATAAAAAAGTCTTAACATTTATAACAATTTTTAACTAAAATTAACACGTTTATTTTTTGGCCCAGTTATATTTTAAGCTTGATTTTACTTTTGTAATGATCTCGTTTTCTTTTTAATGGGTATAATCATAGAACTGGGTGCATGTCATTTAAAAATTATAGTGACAAATCAATATGAAATTGATCTCCGGCTGCCCACCAACGCCACTTCCGCCCATTTCGAGCCATTTCCGAATTTTGTCGAAATTATTAAAATACGGGAAATTATTAAAATACGGGTTAATTACGGAACACGATGGTCAATACGGTGATAATCTCGTATATACGGGACGTATGGCAACCCTATGTATGAGCCAATTCTTGTTATTTAGTATCCGATACAACTGGTAGCACCTCTAGCGTGCCCAGAATGTGTAATCGATGTTTGGTTTCTTGAACTAAAGCTTTACTGTTTTGTAATCCATCATGACAGCTACATATTACATACATTTTATTAAGGTAATGGTACGTCTACATTTAAATTATGGATCATGTAATATTAATTTGGTGTTTGACTTTTTTTTGTGTTTAAAGAATGCTATGTATGTAATGTAACCACTACGCCATCGCCGTTCTTGTCTTTTGTCGCATTAGTCCATTGTTCGCTTTGCATGCACAAGTGTGGACACACCCTTATTTAGTATGTACACATTGTACACTATCTTATGCCCGCGACTTTGTCCGCGTTAATGTCGGTTATCGGTGGTGTTTGTTTTCTAAAATAAAAGGAGTATAAGTGGAACATCAGCTAGACACATGAGGAGCTTAGGGGATTTGTCGGAATACACAGACAAACAAAAAGAGAAAAATGTAAAAATAATATACATATTATGAGTACCTTGTTAACATTCATAGTCCTATATTTTAGTAACAAGGTGTTATTTTGATATTACAAAGAGACACTTCAATTTATTTAATTTTATTTGTATAAATAAAATGTTTGAAAAAGGAACGGTCTGTCTGACACCAATGGTATAGAACTTTAACATTACTGAGCACAGCTAGACTAGGTATTCGAAGTTCAATTCAAATAAACCCAGTATATTTATTTGATAGTTTCGAACTGATTGCTATAACATACGCCGAACTTTCCAGGATGAGAAAATTTAGCCAAGCACTACGCCACTCCACTACCCTATTCAAGCTACTTTACATAAAAGTATTTGGCAAAGGTAATACCTATGAGTGCCTAGATGTTCCCCCAATTGGCGCGAGAAAAAACCATTGAGGTTTTCTTTTTTTTAGTTGCTACCAAATTAACTTTAGAAAAAACAAAGTTCTTTTGCCACTAACAAGCTTGGGATAATGCTCTGAAAAAGAAAGTCAGGACTAGATGGAACCGTGTTAGTGTGCGGGCGAAACTGTGATTACATTTATAAAATAACTATAGCGGCCCGTCCCGGCTTCGCACGGGTGGACATTTTTTTTTTAAAATTTTTTGGAAACGGATACCTTTTTACACCTTTGGTTACATTATAGACGTTTTAGTAGGGATCCCTAATTGTTTCTGGTAATAAATATAACCTATGTTACTCAGGGACAATGTAGCATACTAAATGGTGAAAGAATTTTTGAAATCGGTCCAGTAGTTTTTGAGCTAATTCGTTACAAATATACATAAATACAAATTTTTCCTCTTTATAACATTAGTGTAGACTAGCTTCTGCTCGCGACTTCCTCCGCGTATATGTCGGTCATTGGCGATCTGATCTTGTTTCTACATACAAACTTTGGACCTCCGTTTCATACCGTTAGGGGGCGAATTTTGGAAAATCCTTTCTTAAAGCAGGCCTACGTCAAAATAACTATTAGCGTGCTCAATTTTAGCCCAATTCGTTCAGTGGTTTGAGCTATGTGTTGCTAGATCAGTCAGTCAGTAACGGTTGCCTTTTTAGAAGACTAGGTAGAAACGTGTTAGTGTGCGCGCGAAATCGTGATTACATTTATAAAATAATGTTCGCGGCTCGATAACCAGAGCTATAACGTTAGAGTTAACATCTATTAACGTTATTAGCTGGCCATTAGCCAGCAATATCAAGTGGTTATCGATCGTCGATTTCTTCACTGGCTATTACTAGATGATTACGATATACTGCCGCCATTACGAGCAACTTAATGTCAATTTTGTGATAAAATAGTCTACAAAACATCGCGGCAAGTCTATAAATTAATAATTACCATAGATTAGTATTCTAGTGTTTTATTCATAAATACGATAACGGCTAATTTTATGATCGATTTCGTGTGTTTGAGCTCGCTTGATATGCAAATACATATTCACGAATATTGACGTTTGATCTTGCGACGTTTAGATGAATGAATTAATAACACATTCTTGTAAACGAACGATCGATCAAGAAGTTATTGAAGTTCGGTATGCAATAAAAGATACATTGTTCTGGTTATTTTTTTGTTTATAAATAACGGTCTGTAGTAACGGTTAGCGCGATATTAACGTACCTATTATTTTGGTTTATTGGCACGCGTTGGTTTCCGATTTCAACAACGTTCTAATTTTAAAATTGTGTTTTGCTTTTTCACGTGGGTTATGATGACAGACATACATAGGCCGAGTGTAGAAGTGCTTTGCGCTTTTGAATGCGTTTAGAACTCGGCAATTTAAATTAATATTCCTGGCTGTTGATGTCTAATAAAATTCTTGGCTCATTTGAACATTATCATTTAAACTGAACGCAGTCTTTATGTTTGGAGCATTTGAAAACAATTTAGCTTGACTGCCCGGCTGTAGAATAGATAATGTTCAATTTAGTTCAGAGAGATGAAAGTAGGAATTCTACGCTAAGAGCTCTTCCCCTGAACGAGATTAACGTAACAACAAAAATACAGCTTTTTTATATCGAGTGGTACTCTTTTATATAATGTCGTATTTAGGTTAGTGGGTACTTAAGTACATACTTGTGAAACAGAAATAAGAAATGACGTGTCTCTGTTGTTTTCACGCCCTTTTAATTTATAGCGCATAAAAGTTTAATCTTACATTTAATTTATTGTTACGCTGACTTTGATGTCGGTTCGTCTGTCCATTTTATGCAGCGACATTAAAAAGAAAGCCGTAATTTGAGATTTGCATCTAAAAAAATAATAAATACACATTTTGTATATTTTGAGACTGCCCTTTTACCCTACTGCGACGAAATCCAAAAGAGAGTGTGTGACCTGTATGTATTCATTTCCGCACGTAACTATTGAACGCCTCAACCGATTTTGGTAAATGATATTGTCATTAGATTCGGTTTGATGGAACGAGTGCCAAAAAAAAAACAATATGACGGATTTTTAATTAAAAAGTGTAAAATAAAAAAAAGTTTTTCTTAAAAAAAAAAACTGTTTTTAGCATATCTAAGCTATGAAGCATAACCAGCAAGAAATGCCATGGACAAGTATTTGCTTTATCGACAATTAAGTCGATCATAGAATTCGCGCTGCAATAATTAAGATAACTAGCTGGTCCTAATTCGTTGTCTATGAACTAATAACCTATGAGGCTGTGACTAATCTGAATGATTTAAATCTTTGATTCCGCGAATAGACTTGGCCTAACCTGTTGGCTAAGAATTTAATAGTTTTATTTTGGTTTTATTGCTTGCAGTTTTAATATTTTATGAACACTATTAAGAATATTCATAGATAATTTAAATATTATTTGTTCGTATCAGTTACTATTCTATGTAGAAAAAATGATTATATTCTATCAAGGTTTCAAAATTTAAAAAGGTTCGAATTACGAACCTCGTTCTCGAGAATGAGAAATAACAGGAATAACTACTGTCTGTCTTTGCCATAAAACAGCTTAAAAAAAAAAACAAATCACTATTCGTTTTTTTAATCTGCTCCTTTTTTTTCCAGTTGCCAATATGGCGGCACCGTTGCATCTTCAGCTGCTTCTGGCGATGTTCGTGCCAGCGATAGCACGTGAGTATATTACATATTTTATTTGAAACATTAAACGTCGTCGTATAAAGGAAAATGTAATCAAAAGCAGATGTAATTAGTTCGCAATATTCCCAAATTTTTGAGTAGTTAAGTCTGAAATAGTTGGGGTGTTAATAATTTTCTACGAACAAATTGAGAAGTTTATGACTACCTACCTACATCAAATTTTAATTAGCTACAAACTAAATTTTAATAATTACGTTAAAAGCAGATTAACATTAATAACATATTATAGAAGTAACGCTTAAATTCCAAACATAATTATTGTTGGACCGCGTCAGTGCACGCCACCTATTTCAACCAATTCGTAGGAAATATTAAAGTTAATTCCATTTGATTATCATTGCGTGCTCAGAAAGGCCTAGTATGGCGTGAAAAGGGAGATGAATAGTGATGTACGAGGTGTAAAACGATAAGACTTTTTTTGTCTATTTTGGAATTGTAACAGGCGGGCAGGACAAGCTCCCGGATACCGCAGGTAGCTGTGCACACATCGACACGGGCTTGTGACGGCAAAGGGACAAAAAATATTCAGACATTACGGGTTCTGTCCATATTATATTCTATCATATTATTTTTTCTATCGCAGTTTCTAGCAACTGGCACAGAATAGTCAGTTGGCAGGTGACGCTAATGAAAATATTGAGAGGAAAAACAATCACCTTCAATAGTTTGTTTTTATTTTTACTATACTTGTTTTGAGTTTTCATTCAAATATTGTAGTTTATTATTGCATAGTAAGGTATGTAAATATAAAATGCCATTTATTATTATTTTTTGGTTTATTCGAAACACTTTGTTTGGAATGCAAATATATTTGCATGAACATGAAGCTAATATTTTCGCATATTGAATTTTGTTCACATGTAAAACATAAATATGGGTGAATAGGCAACTTTATTTGTGTTATACTCGTATCTTTATTACGCAAAATATAGAACTTTACACAATAATGATCCAGACAGCTTATATTTTACGAAAGGGTCACTAAGCCCGTCGAGTTTCGAAGGGAACCCAAAAAAGTTTTGACTTTGTGTGGGTGTGTGCCGAACAAATTTTACGCTTACTAGTCATTATATTGTCCAAGTATTTGTGTGAAGTCATTAGTACCACCTACTCGTTTAGGAATTGTTGTATTTTTTTTCTTGTATTTCCGTTCATTCCCGACAGCAGCCAAGAACTAGTTTTGATTCGAAACGGCTCGTTCAGAAATTGGATTTGGTCACTCTAGCAGTTGATTAGATGTCCAACACCGGAGTGTTTGACCGTTGACGTTTCACGTTAAGTTTAGATATTGTTGTTGACGTTTGTTGCTGCCAATACATTGTTGTTACCATGGTTTTGTTTGTATGTAGTGGCTGCCTTCTAACCGGGATATTCTATGTACTGAGTTCAATTAAAAGCCGGAATTAAGTTGTTGATCAAATATTTACCTAGATAGACTCAACATCGAAGCTTGTCTTTTTGGCAAAATAGTGGTTAGTCTGCCGTCAAATGAATTAGGTACCTATAAAAACGACTGAGTATTCTTTTTAGGGTACCTCCCGTTAACGATAATGTCCATCAATGTTGATGAAGGTCTTCAAACAGGCTTCATTCTTTAGTAGCAAAAACCAAAAAGTTATTAAATTGAACCCTTCGAGGCAAAACTCAAACATGTTGAACGATTTAAAATGTCACTGCATTTGTCACTTATCTTTATTGAAATTAATGTTGAGTGCGAGAGCTTATTCTCCTCGCATGATAATAATTATTAAAAATGCAATATCATAAAACATTCCTGTCAATTTAACGACCACACGATATGAAATGCAATGTGCATTAATAATAATGTTCACTTATTATTTGTGAACATGATTCGAACGCGATCTCTGACGCATTCATTTGGCTGAAAAGCCAGGACTTGAGTCTTTTTTTTAATTAAAGTCAGATTTTGATTCACGAGTTTTGATAACATACCAGCATATCAGCAAATGAGGAGGTTCGCAGAAGAACTAAGGTACAATTACCTTAACCTTCCGAAATAGCTCTCAAAATTGCGAAACTCAAATG
The DNA here is from genome assembly GCA_949316365.1 of Hoplodrina blanda. NCBI lineage: Eukaryota > Metazoa > Arthropoda > Insecta > Lepidoptera > Noctuidae > Hoplodrina > Hoplodrina blanda. The sequence goes on along the minus strand of OX438589.1, from coordinate 5,022,320 downwards.
GCAATAGGCAGGGCACATAGCTCGTAGAGCAGACGGCCATTGCGGCCGTAAGACTCTTGAGTGGCGACTACGTACCGGAAGGCGCAGTGTGGAAAGGTGGAACGACGACCTGGTAAAGGTCGCGGGATGCGGGCAGCGCAAGACCGGTCATTGTGGTTATCTTTAGGGGAGGCCTATATCCAGCAATGAACGACGTTCGGCGGATATGATGATGATGATGACCAAGCGTAGAGTATTTTCACATAACATACATAAATAACATCACGCTTGTAATCTCCGAAGGGTTAGGCAGAGGTGTACCTATTAGTACACCCACATTTCGCCAGTTATGTTTAAGTATAGGGGGCGAGCCTATTGCCATCGCCGTCAACAAAACTTCTCCCAATATTTTAATTTAATTTTAATTTGTATCTTTTGTTTTTAATGCTTTAATTACTATTTTTATACCCAATAATTAACTTCCCTTGTAAGTACAGTGTTAAATTGTGATATTAAGTAAATTTAATCGTTAAAACTGTTAATAAAAGTGACCAAGTGTCATCGTCAAAGTAAGTTGAATCGTAACGATCATTAATTTGGAAAATAGTGCATTGTCATCGCAAATTCCTGTAAGTATTTTGAAATAGCTATTGAAACTATTACATTACACTTTAATGTATTCATTTATATAAAAGACTAGCGTAATTATAGTTTTACATTCCTTACACAAACTTTTAACATAATAACATCTCTTGCCTGTAGTTGTTGTTCTCTCTGTTTTTGATAACTCTTGTCAGGGATGGATAGAATAATGACCAGGAGGGCTACTGCACGCCTGGAGGAATCAAAACTCCAAGCAGCCTTAGTAGAATTAAAGAAATATAAGGATTTGTGTGAGGAATTGCAAAGGGAACAGGATGACAATGAGAGGGAAGTACTTAATATTTTAAATAACAATACCAAGCTCAAGAGTGAGATGGCAGAACTGCATAATCAACTAATTCACATCACTGAGGAACGGGACAAGCTTCAGCATACGGTAGAAACCTTTGACCAGTGTGGCGATGTGTTTGATACAACTATCAAACACAACGCTGAGCTGAAATGTAGGCTAAGTGAAGCCCAGGACACAATCATCAGAATGGAGAGCACTAGCCAAAGACTCCGGACATCACAGACTCATGCGCTGTTTGGGGAACTGGTAGGTGTCACTCCGTTGCATTCTGTTAACCCAATCTTGAGCAATAAAAACAGTCTTATTGAAACCATTGACCTTACTCATGATAATAGTGTAACATCAAGCCCTCAGGTCAGGCTAATAAAGTGTAGCAATAATAAGTTTAAAAAATACATTAAAATTAACAAAATAATAAAAAAGACACAAAAATTAATTAAAAATAATAAAAACTCATATTCTAAAACCTGTAAATCATTGAGAAGTTGTAAATTACTTAAAGAAAAAATTAGTAATCATAATATCATTGTGAATAAAATTCAAAACAATTGTGAGGCTGAAATTCAACAGTCACAGTCGGAGATTCTCCATCTACGGGATTCCTTGAACTCATTAACAGCTAAATATGAAATTTCTCAAAAGGAAATGGGAGAATATATTCTGGCAATGAACAGTTTGGTGGAACAATGTAGCGAGAATGAGAGAATGTTTAATTCTTTGACTAACAATCGAACATCAGATTGTAATCATGATTCATCAAGCTGTTCACGGTCAGCTATCCTTCATGAGTCTATACCATCAGAGACTCAGTCTGTGGAATTGTTTGACAGTCTTGTCAGTACTTCCCTCGCCACACAAAAATCACAAAAATCAGAAATAAATGTAAATAATAATGACCAAATTTTCATGTACTGTGATGAAATGGGTAAAAATATGGGTCATGTACTACACCATCATTTAGATAAACAGGTAATTAATTGTTGTATGCCTGATGCCAGTTACAGTGGTATTCTGGAGAAAGTATTAAGTAAGGAGTACAGCCCATCTACTACTATCTTAATTTTAATTGGGAGAAGGGGAAATGCAAACAGTGCCAAAATAAAGAAGTATTTTGATAGTTTAGCCATGTTAAATGTACATAAAATAGTGCTGTTTGCCTTTCCTTATGGCAATGGCCTGTCACAGACCGAAAATAACATCAGATATAGACATAATGTGAAAATAAATACTATGACAATGTATAATAAAAAGTTTGAATTTATTGACTCTAATGTACTCATTAGTCAAAAATATTTTACGACCGAAGATAACTACTATCTTTGCAATTTTTACAAAGGACAGGTAGCAAAATCGCTATCATATTGTATTAATAAGTCAGCCAAGTGTTTGGCTAACTATACTGCCTCTATTGAGCAGTTAAGTCATACACTTTATTTGAATAATCAGAGCTTGGAATTTGTTCCAAGTAATTTAAATTACAACATGGGACAATAGAGTCAATCTCTAGCACTAATTCAATTACCAAGTTAGACTTGTACCCAAATTCAAGGGGTTCTGAGACAATAGAGTTAAACTCGAGCAATAATGTAAGCTATTCCTTAATATCACACTCATCAGATTCTTGTAACATAAGTGAACTTACCAATAATAATTTAAAAATAGTTCATCAAAATATACAGGGTGTGATAGGTAAAGAATTAGAATTGGAGCTGTTCATGAACTGTAGTTTTGTTGATATTTTATGTGTAACTGAACATTGGTTAAAAGTCCAGCAATTCATGTTCAGCTTTAATAACCACTTGGTGGCCAGCTCGTTCAGCAGAGTGAATATGATACGGGGTGGCTCCCTCATCATTGTTCGCAACAATATTAAATTTAAAGAACGTAAAGACATAGTAAGCCTCTCTGTTGAGCGAGTTATTGAAATAGCTTGCATCGAGCTTGAGCAGTTCATTGTAATGAGCGTGTACAGGCCCCCATGTGCTTGCTATGATATTTTTGAAAAATATATGGAAGAAGTATTATTAAAGACTTCTAGCAGTAATAAAACAGTTGTTGTCTGTGGAGACTTTAACATTAATATACTAGAAAAATCAGCTACTGTAAATAAATTTTTAGCTTTATTAAAGTCATATAACTTGTACCACACATTCCTTGAGCCAACTAGAATAACTGCCACTAGTGCCACCTGCATTGACAATATTTTTACAAACTTAAGACCATCCAGCCGTTTAATTATAAACAAGTTGGACTCGGATCACTGTGGCCAGTTAGTTACTTTCCCTCAGAAAATAGTTGAAGCTCAAAGAAAGTTTGTGAGTTTTATTCCAGTATACAAAAGTCGTTTAGGACAATTTAAAAGTAATTTAATGGAAAAGCTACCGAGTTTGCCTTATCACATCAACCCGGATATTGCATATAGTTTATTATTTAATCTTATCAATTGTGAATTCAGGAAAGTTTTCACCTCAAAAACATTACCTGTTTGTGACCGTGTTAAATTTAGTGACTGGGCAACACCGGGTATTTATAAAAGTAGGGAAAGGTTATATGAATTGTATAGTGAAAAATCATATAACCAAGACGAAACTTTTAAAGAATTTGTTAAAAAATATTCTAAAACTTTTAAAAGAGCCTGTTCCTCAGCAAAAGCCATACACATAAGAAATAAAATAAAATTATCTGGTAACAAAATTAAAACAACTTGGAATATTATTAATTCAGAAACGGGAAGAACTACAGTACGCAACCGTGATTTCCATTTGAAAATCAATAATGAAGATTTTAAAGCGGACATGGACGTGGCAACAGAGTTTGAAAATTTCTTCACTAATATTCCAATTTTAACAACCAGGACTCTGTCGTCGTCGTCCACTACTGCTTACTCTATACTAAAAGAATGTGTACCAGAATGCGACAAACTTTTTGAATTTATTGTTGTGACTGCTAAAGATATTGTTGTTTCCTTTAGGGATCTAGATGTAAAAAAAACTACCGACCTTTGGGGATTATCGGTACATATCATGTCTGAAATAATTGATGTTATTTCTCCTTTTTTAGCAATTGTTTTTAACTCTTGCATTGCATCTGGTGTATTTCCTGACCTGATGAAACTTAGTAAAGTCATTCCACTGTTCAAATCTGGTAGTACAACTGACCCCACGAATTTTCGGCCCATCTCCATATTACCCACATTGAGTAAAATCTTTGAAAAATTAATTTTGAATCAAATGTTAAGGCATTTTAATAAATATAATTTACTCCATCTGAGACAGTACGGTTTCACAAAGGGTCGTTCAACTACAGACGCGGGCGTGGAGTTACTGAAAAACATATTTGAGGCCTGGGAGGAATCGCGGGATGCTCTTGGCATTTTCTGCGACTTATCCAAGGCCTTTGATTGCGTACACCATAATACACTCATCAGGAAATTGCACCACTATGGTATAAGGAGCAGAGCTCTCGACCTTCTGACTTCTTATCTGAACAACAGAATTCAGAGGGTTGATGTTAATGGCAAAATGTCTGCAGGATCTGCGGTCACCATGGGCGTTCCGCAGGGTTCAATTCTAGGACCTTTCCTGTTTTTGATTTATATTAATGACTTACCTTATCACGTAAGGGATAATCACAAGATTGTATTGTTCGCGGATGACACTTCACTAATTTTTAAAATCAAGCGACAGCTAGAAAATTTTGACGAAGTTAACAATGCACTCTGTAAAGTTGTCCATTGGTTTAATGTAAATAATCTTCTGTTAAACGAAAAAAAAACAAATCTCATTAAATTTTCAACGCCAAATGTCAGGCAGCTAAGCACCAATGTTCAGCTTAATGGAATAGAGTTGAATCCTGTTGAGTCAACGGTGTTTCTTGGAATTACCATTGACGCTAAATTACAATGGGGCCCGCACATAGAAAAATTGTCAGGCAGGCTCAGTTCGGCCGCCTATGCTGTTAAAAAGATTCGACAGATAACTGATGTGGATACAGCTAGAGTTGTTTATTTCAGTTATTTTCATAGTCTCATGTCGTATGGGATTCTTCTCTGGGGAACCTGTGCGGACATTAATACTATCTTTGTTCTACAAAAAAGGGCTGTTCGAGCCATTTACAACTTAGGTCCACGGGATTCCCTTCGAGAGAAATTCAAAGACATCAATATTCTGACTGTAGCCTCACAATACATATTTGAAAACCTTATGTATGTACACAAGAATATTTCAAATTTTAAGAAAGTGTCCGATGTTCATGGATTTAATACTAGAAATAAGCACAATCTTGTGGTACATCACACTCGTCTCCACAGAGTAGGCAACTCGTTCATGGGTCAATGTATACGTTTTTACAATAAACTTCCCATTGATGTTCGAAACTTACCGATTAAAAAATTTAAAAGTTGTATTAAAACCAAACTATACAAAAAGGGCTACTATAAAATTTCGGATTATTTAGATGATAAAAAAGCTTGGGATTGAACTGCTCGCTCTGCTAAGCCCTTTGCAAATTGCAAATTACATTTTTCTTTTTGACACATTTTACTAAACATGACATCTGTTAATTTTACGTTAACATACTTTGAAAAGTATATTTTTTTTTAATATATTATACTGTAAATATGTGGACTATGTGGGTTGTTGCATTTTTTGTGATTAGATTTCATGGTTGTCTGACAGTTTGAGTACTTGATGCGGCCTACCCAAATGTCCCTTCTTTGGTATTGTTCGTCGTGTCGTTGAGCTCCTTAAGTTCTGAGTCGAGCTTGACGATTTCTGACAAATGCATGCACTGACTGGACAGGCCGACTCAAATTCGTGTGCCTCTCTCCTCAAGAGACCACTTCGGACATTAACCTACTTGGTTCGCATATGATTTGACCATTACAAGTAATTGTATGGACTTTAAAAGAGACTTTGACCTCTGAGTTTGTTTCGGTGTTTCTTCTCAGAGCAGTCGGCTAGGAAACACTGGACTCATCTAGTTAAAAAAAAAAAAACAAATGTGACGTGTAAAAGTGTTATTTATAACCAATTTGCTGAATAAACATCATTTCATTTCATTTCATCAACCGGGCACAAATCCAGACTCCGAGGCTGCTACTGAGAAATTCCTAATGGAAAAACCCAATAACACTTTGCCCGACCTGGGAATTGAACCCAAGACCTCATGCTCAGCAGTCGCGCTTTGCGACCACTAGACCAACGTACGAGTATTTTCACCTGTCTATTATTATTAAATTAAATCATTTATTTCAGACTGAATGTCCATATTATGTTAGCATCAGTGAACCATCCAGTATCTATGTCTAGCACGTACCATCGACATTTTTTTTCACAAAACGCATTCAACAAAACTTCGAGGTCTCATTGAAATAGGTTCATATATTTCATACAAATGAGATTTTGCTAGGTCCTGAAAATATCTCCGCGGTTTCCATAGTAACAAGTGATTGGCAATCCCAGAGACCATAATATTTTGTAGTGATGTGCTACGAACCGGTTTACCATCGGAATGCATGTGAACGTCACTTGTTGCGTTTTATGATGCATATTGAAACTACCATTTGTGAATGATGGTGAAGTTTTGAAATGCGTTGCAACGGAATTTGATTTTATGTAGGACGTATGGAACTATGAAAAGAGGTACCAGCAATAGGTTATGACCAAAAGTACCTCTTGCTAAGTGCAAGTTTATGTTTTGTATAAATTATCATGCATAGGATCTCAGTTGTATCGTCGTCACGAGAAACACTAAGAAACAAAGTATATTTTAAAGACACTACTCATAAATCTTCACCATTTAATTTTATTCAGTTTTATTCTTACATTCTTGAGCTATAAATTTTTTTTTGCTAACGAATTAATAGTTACATGAGATTATAATCAATTAAACATGTAATAACGCTGGCGGCAAGTTGTAAATCATGTTTTAAAGCGTAGGTAGAGGCTGGCTATTATTATCATTTCGCCAAATTTTATATACCCATTATAAAATAATAATAGATTTTATATACCTATTATAAAATGTATGAATAATCAAGTGAGCTGTAGATCGACAGGTGTGAATCGCGAAAGTCTTCGTTGAGCTTTTAAAAGCTCTAAATGGTATTGAAAACCTTTCCTGGTTCTATCCAATAGTTTTTAAGTCCCAATTATGGACCGAGTACGTGTAAGGTCTTTTTCTTGTCTCCATCATGATAGGTTCTTTTGTAATAAATGCCCATGTTTGGCAGTAAACGGCTTAATAACCATGAAATAACTATAACCACAAACTTTTCAATACAAAATCACCTTTACAAATCGTACGAACAGCATTTTTATTCACTCGGCAACGAGATGAAATTTTAAAAATTCTCCATAAAGTTACGGTCAATGACTGACGGGACTGAAATCACATAAATTGGTGCCCGACAACAAAGAAAAATAAAATGTAACAACTCAATTACTGAATGTAATTCAATACGAACTTATTGGTGCATAACATAAGGTCGTAATTGGTATGCATGGTTTATTATTATGAGCTTAGTCCGCTGAAGTCGGATGCGTCATCCGAGATCGAAATGTGTGGGTAACAAGGTATCAAGGACGGCAAGATTTCTTTTTTTATTGTTATGGCCAGTCTTTTGGTATGCAAATAAAAAAAAAAGATTCTAATTGTGTTCCCTTTGATCTTGAGAATTACTGATTACGTGTACATATTGATAGGTTTGATTAACGATGTGAAAATGTTGGTTCGATATTTAAAAATTGTTCAATTTGGAACGTTACCTTGAAAATGGTTATAATATAGTTCGTTATTTAGATAGTCTAGACAGATTGATCTATGTAGTGCAGTCAGTGATGTCAATTATCATAATTATAACTTTGCTTCCAATGTTTTGTAACCCTTTTTTTTCTTATACATGGTCTTATATACAGTAATCGCCACTTTCCTCTACATATGCTCGGTATATTTGCCAACTACAAAAATCTTTGCCCAATTCGCCAAAAAAATAAACAAATAATACTCTCTTTCAGAACTCGAGATGAGGTTCACCAAATACCCCGAGTCAGTGATAGCTCCCCTTGGAGACAGAGTGACCTTCGAGTGCGAAGTCAACGTGCCAGGAGAGAGGTTCGTGTGGCAATGGAAAGTAGACAAGGATGGCGATAGCTGGACTGACGTGGAAAACGGAGACGGCAGGAAGATCCTACCAGGGTTGCCGGGAAGGAGTACTAAGATGGAGATAGAAGTTAGGATGAATATGGAAACTGTTTGGTTTCAGGTAGGTGTTTTGAATGAATTATTAATTAAAACAGGTTTTAATTGTGATTGCGTCCGCGTGAATTTTCTTACAACTCGCTAACTTTGTAGATAATTAAATATGTATAGCCAGTAAAAGTAAAGATAGTAAAATATAGCACTCAGGGATGACGTAATCCATACTAATATTATAAATCCGAAAGTGTGTCTGTCTGTCTGTTACCTCTTCACGTTTAAACCGCTGAATCGATGTTGATGAAATTTGGCACGGAGAAAGATTAAAATACGAGGAAGGACATAGGATAGTTTTTATCCCGGAAGTCACCCCTTAAGGCAGTTAAAAGGGGGGTGGAAATTTGTATAAAGCTAGTTTAATATAAGCGAAAGAATTTTCTGAACGCTCTAATTTTCTGTTCCGATAAATTTGCGCGTTCAAGCAAAAAATCTCTTAATAAATTAAAAAATTGGTATAGAGTGTAGATTGATCATTAGAGCCACACATACGTATATAAGTGCATGAAACAGTAAATAATAACGAATCTGCGTTATTCAGGCGCCATCGTCACAGATCACATCCAACGTCATTTTATTTTTTGTTGCTCAAGATATATACAACGCTAACTTTGATAAACATAGATTTTGATGTAGTTGTAGCTGGAACCAGATCGTCAGTCAAATACAAAAAATAAATTGGCAAACATCTTATCTTACAACAAGTTTTAAATGTTAACATTAAATCACGGAAGCTTAATTATGCTCATCGGTGTTAAGGAAACAGATAAAACAATTATTATCCGGAATTCTAATTTCACCAAAACCTGTTCGCATTAAAAGGCAATATATCAAACAAGATTTCCAATCGTACCCATGTGGTGGTCGGTTACGGATGACTACGCCGTGGTCCCATGGGTGTCGTAAGAGGTGACTAAGGGATAAGCCAGAGGGAATAGTGAATTGTGCTCGTGGTACACTTCTGGTACATTATATCGCGATTAGTTCATGATTATGGCAATTTACTATTCATTACTGGAATGGTTTTGGATTCTGAAGGTGGAACCGGTTTATCTATAAAATAATAGAATCAGATGTACAGTCAACAAATGAGATAGGAATGCAAGATCGTCAGACATATTATGCAGTTGAAGTTTTCTTAGAAACCAATGCATGTTTTCAAATGTATTTTTTTTTAAAGTAGATAATAAGCAGTTCATTAATTAACTTAAGTTTCAATCGAGGACACCCATTGGTTTCTAAGAAAGCAACAACTATATCTGATGATCCTGGCCTGGATACTTAACTCTTTTGTTGACTGTACCTTTTTTTGACAGAACTGTATCCGAAGATAAGAAACTTAGTTTCTTTGATCTAGAAGAAAAAGAAAAAAATAGAGAATAGAAAAAAATATGAATAGCCTCGTTTGTGAATAGTTAATAAAATAATAAAATAAAATAAAAATGATCATGAAATGTCTATGTTAATAAAAACAATATCAACATTACTCTTCTATTGCTGAACTCAAAAGGGGTTTGACGCAGATTGTGCACTTCGCAAATTGTGCACTTGTGCAATTGTGCGAAGTGCACAATTTGCGTCAAACCCCTCAAAAGAGTATACCTATCTAAGTCGAAAGTGGATCAACAATTTTTGATTGAAACTTCGATTCGTCTATCAGCAGTCAGACATTTTTGTTCAAACATTCAGTAGTTATTGAAGCGATATCGTGTTTTTGGCTATCTCTTTGGTCTAGTGATTGCGAAAGCCATTCTAAGCATGAAGGCATGGGTTTAATAATCAGTATGGGCAGTGTTAGTAGGATTTTTCAAATGGAATTGTACCTGGGTGTACTACTGCCCTACCCCTTCGCAAAATACAGGCGAGATGATATTATGTTATTGTATTTGTTCCAGTGCGTTATATGGTACGGTGCTATCAGTCTAACGTCGGTGCCTGCCCGCCTGACGGTGGCAAGACTGATCAACTCTCCAAATAAAATTACTGCTGAGGAACGGGTGATCATCGCTCCCCTGCACAACACTGTGATCCTTCATTGTAAGGAGCCCACCTCAGAACCACCGGCTGTGCTTACGTGGTGGAAGGAAGGGTCCAAGGTAAGGCTTTTAGCATTATGCTTTAGAAATTATGAACTGGTGATACTTACTTTGTATAAATGTTTTTTTTTGACTGGAGTACTAGCATAGAATTCCGATAACTTTGCGATAGTCGATTGTTAAGACATATAGATTTATTGTAACAAATGATTTTGAAGATAAATCCTGTGATTAATGCAATGGGTAGGTGAATTCGGAATAAATTCGCTTCATCAATCTCTGAACCGAATTTTGCTTCTAGACAACACTAAATGCGGTAAATCGTAGTAATTAAAATATTTGAGCGATGATTTAACAGTTTTGCTATAAATAATAAACTCATTCTTAGGAGTTCTTATTATAACAAAATATTAGAGAAACAAAAGCTTGTATTTCAAAAGAAATCCGATACTTCCAGAAGGCTCTTATGCCTCGTTTGTGAATAGTTGGTAAACAAAGTTTAACTTATCCTCTATCTCACAGAATCAAAGCATGTTTTAGTGTACTTGTGGTCGCTTTGTATAGTGAACCGATATGCGAATATTTTTAACGAAGTTGAAAGCTAACATAGGTTATGTTTGTAGAACAAAACTCATTACTTTAACATTTCAAATTGAAACCTATTGATTGTAAAGTTCTAATTGACTAGCTTTTAAGTAATAGGTGGTTTATAAACTATTTTTTTATACTGTTATTTTTGTCGCTAAATAGCGTAGCTGTGTTTAGGTTTATAGGGCATAGATGCTGGTGTAATTATAGGCACCTCAAAATATTCCAGCTTTTTCTTTAGGATGGGTATGCACCTACGATGCATCTGCATACTTATGTCTATATTTGGACAAAGGGACGTCTGCTTGTTTCTATAAAAAAAACATAATTTTTTATAGGCTGTTGTTAGCTGCTTTCAAGAAATTATACATTTCAAGGCATGCGAATTGAAAGAGTCGATTGTAGTGAAGTAGTAGATTTAATAAACACAGACGCAATGTATGCGTTGTTGGAAAACACTTTGACATATACAAACATGAACACATTGAACGCGTCAAATATTATCTTTTGATTATTTTATAAGAACTTTGTTATTTCCCGGTTGATGGAAGTGGCTCAAGCTTCCATTTATGGGTATATTTACATTAAAGTACGATGAGCTGACATGACATAACCAGCCTATTATGTTCCGTTGGAACTCAGGTTTTGTCTCTACGAGAGAGAGCGGGCTGTAACTTACGCGGGCCTAACCGTAAGAAGGAGTTAGTGTGAGCTGACTGCTCCTAAGTCAAATAATTTATTTCAATTAGGCCATTATAAGGCACTTTTGAACGTATAGTAGTATCCTATCGTTGACTAAGAAATTCTTTTATTTCTATTTGTATAAAATACTAGCTTCTGCCCACAATTTCGTCTGCGTGGCAGTTAAGTATATCATAAAACAAATCCGATTACATTCAGCAATAGCGTAAGCTTTCTATCATTGAAAGATTTTTTGTAATCGGACCAGTACTTTCAGGTGTTAGCTCTTTTAACTTTTATATTAGTATAGATAGATAAGGCATTTAGAAGTTTTTTCCGTCATATCAAGATCTTCTTCCAGGGCAATAGAAAGCAACTAGAAACTCCTCACGGCGTGCTAGTCATCCACAACGCGACGTCCGATGACAGTGGTACATACAGCTGCAGAGCCACCAATGAGCTCAGTGGAGATGCTTTAGAAATAGCACAGAAGACACACTTGAATGTCCAGCGAGAAGGAAGCCGGATTGGGGAAGTCAGGTTAGTACTGGAAACTGTTCGTGTAGACTTGGGCGCTAATATGACATACTCGAATTTAAAAGTTCGGTTAACATTGATAGAGACGCTTCATAAAATAAAAGACAATTTCCTATGCCTATTACGGAAAGTCGATGTGCTATATTCATACCGTTGTAGGTATATGTACTGTACTGTGTTTCAAGCAGCCAAGACCACAAGTCCTTTATACGATTCAAGTGGTACTAAAACCAGGCAAACCACAAAATGTCGAGACTAGTCCGATCGCATGTACAGATACTCGAAGTTTGGAAACTTTGTCTTCCTTGTAGTGAGAATTAGAATTTTGGATGTTCGTGAATTATAAATAAGTAAGTATTTTAAGTGAAGCAACTGTTAAGATTCGTATGTTGGGAGTATTTAAATATGCAATAAATACAAAAAAATATATCCTACCTTATCCTTATACCTTTGCACATATGAAGACCTAATGATAACGTCAGCGGATGGTGTTGTCGTAGCTGAATACTGGGCCAAACAAACAATTTAACAAAATTTATTAATATCTATATTTGCTATCGATACTCTAAGAATGAGATTGAAAATACAAGTTTGCGTACCGCAAAACAGTAAGCAATATTCCGAACGTGTTTGCGTATAGTACGCCCAGTTAACAACACATTTAAAAATTTCTTTGTCTGTTAAGTTTTCAATGGGCTCAAATTCATAATGCTTATTTCTCTTATCTTTTCTAGATTTCTCGAATCAGAAGACTACGTAGGAGTGATAGACGAAGAACAAGTTCTGACAATGCCAGTGAAACCGAACGGGGTACTCCGTCTGTGGTGTGGAGCGGTCAGCACGCCTCCTCCAAAGATATCTTGGAGTTTGGAGGGAGAGGGAGAGTTGAAGGCGTATGCAAACGAGCATATGCTGATGGTGTCACCTTTCACACCGGATGATGAGGTTTGTGTAGATTCTAGGGTTTTGTGGACTGATGGCAGATTTTGGTGGAATTAGGGGGATTATAGAAGGGGGACTAAATACTTTTAGTATCGGTAATCTACCAATGCGACTGCATCATAATTTAACTCCACACAAAGTCATACACATTGTTTTGTGAGCTGGATCTAAAGCAAGATACAAAAAGCCTTTACTTACACAAATACAGAATCCCTCAGATTGCTTTTTTAATGTTTTGTGAAAAAGATTCTCCAACTCAAAGATCATAAAACGTGAAAGCGTTTTATTTATATTATGTTTAATATTTTTTGCGTCGTATTGTGTCTTGAGTCTTTGACGGAGTATAAAAGAGCTTTGGAACGATTTTCAGTAGTGCCATCTTGATGTAAATAAAAATCGTTTGTGTCTGAAAGGCAGCTTTTTTGTTTGGTGTTGTGAAGGATTGACCTTAACTTTTTTTGGTTCATTGAAATTGAAGATAAAATTCAGTGACTCAAATTATACAACGGGTGTAAAAAGACACTTAATGAAGCAGAAAATTCCATTTCATTCCGATATTTTTTTGTTTCGAACCATATCTGGAAACCTTCTGGTTATGAAAATATTGAAGGTCAAAGTTCCAACTTTTTCATATACTTACTAGCTGACCCGCCCCGACTTCGTTCGCGTGGTATCCTACCCCTACCCAACCGATACCCTCACCCCTTTCCTACCGATACTCCCACCTCTACACTACCGATACCCTACCCAAACCCTACACTACCCCTACCCTACCAATACCTACCCCTACTCTACCGTACACTACCCCTACCCCTACCCTACCTCTACCCTACCCTTCCCCAACCCTACCCCTACCCCATATTTTCTCACCGTTTAAACCTTCCCTGGACTACGACAAACATTTCAAAACCAAAATCAGCTAAATCGGCCCAGCCGTTCTCGAGTTTTAGCGAGACTAACGAACAGCAATTGATTTTTATATTAAAGAGATATAGATAGATGTTTTTTTTGAGAAAACAAGTTTATATCTACGTCATTTCAACAGTGCAGGTACTGTTGCATGCACCCGTAAGCGTGTGTTACAGTGCGTGCTACCATGGTACACAGTTATTTTAAGTATAAAAGTTGTTTTCCAGCAATAATTTCTGGTCATTGTTACTTAGTTTAATGGGTAATATCCGCAGTTAACGGCTATTTGATGTGTCCCTGTATTTATTTGTAAGCATGTTACTGAGAAGCCGTTATTCTCTATCGTATTCATCTTTGTAGGGCGTATACTCCTGCTCAGCCAACGGTATCCGTCGCTCCTGGAATGTCATAGCATTACAACCTCCTCATTGGGACGGCAACGTGTCTGTATCCACTCCGAATGAAGGAGGGACCGCACACGTTACCTGTGGGAACTCCTTCGGACAACCAACTCCGAATGTGTACTGGGTGCTTAACGCTCAGGTGCTGAAGAACGAAAATGGAATTAAAGCTAATGGTGAGAACATATATTTAAACAATAAGAACAAGTTTATTATTTGATTCAAATGTTTTTGTCACTTAAAAGGTTTTTCAAGAAATATGTTTGAAATGTTGTCCATTTGACCTTGTATAAGTACAAGATAATAGATAAAGTGGGTTCGATTCCCAGGTCGGGCTTTATTAGGTTCTGGCATTAGGAATTTCTTAGAAGCTGCCCGGAGTTTAGAATTCGGATTGATCTCTCCCCGGTCGTATCGGATGAGCGTTCCATTGGATTGTGAGAGTGAGGCAAGAGTGAGTACGCTTTTGTTTGCGCACACACCTGTGCAGTATAATATGTCATGCGTACACTTGGCTAGCCGCCATTGGGATTGACCA